>JAWHQI010000198.1:820000-2292500 GCA_033032865.1 Dactylorhiza incarnata
TGTGTGTTCATCCCTCTTGATCTTTGATATTGTTAAATAGTCAAAAGTTTTATAGTATAAATATTTTTTTGGTGTTTTATTAACTTGTATGACATCAACTTTTATTCCAAATTATTATTCACAAAGAAAATTTATTTATAAATTAAAATTTGTGATTCTATTATTTTTAGAGCTCTCTATTTATAGACCAATGAAGTCATAGCCTAAATCCCAATTTCTCAGGTGTCCTATTCTTTTCTCCTCAAGGCCAAATATTACTGTTGCGGGTCGCTTAGGGTTCTTGGTAGATCGGTCGGATTAAATCACCTTAGCTCAGGAGCGAACCAAGCGCGCAAACAGTTAATTTGAGATTCGCTGAGTACACTGTGACTTTTTAGCGTGGAAAACCGGGAAAGGGTAAAAAACCACGTGGCCGGAGCTGTGCCGACCAAACTTCCACTATCTTCTGGGGGGTTACAATTAGAGATTTAGAAGTCGAGCGCGACAGACCGCTGCTCGTTACAATATCAGAGAGAGAGAGAACGTTCCGAGGGCGACAGACCACCTCTCGGAAAAAACTAAGTCTTTTCCTTCCGAGAACGGTAGAGAACGAAAGTGAGAATGCCTTGTCCGCTTTCGTGGAGATGAAAGTGAGAAAGTCTTGTCCGCTTTCGTGGAGACGAAAGTGAGAAAGCCTTGTCCGCTTTCGTGGAGACGAAAGTGAGAAAGCCTTGTCCGCTTTCGTGGAGACGAAAGTGAGAAAGCCTTGTCCGCTTTCGTGGAGACGAAAGTGAGAAAGCCTTGTCCGCTTTCGGGAAGACGGAAAACTTCAAGTCCGCGAAGGAGATCTTCAAGCGCCGAAGGAGAAATCCGTGGAAATCTTCAAGGAGCTCTCTCTGGGCATTCAGGCCGGATCCCCTCAAATGAAGCCTAGGGGGTCCTTTTATAGCTTTGGTCGGGGGTAGCCCGGTAATTTTGTCGTTGTAAACACTGTAACCACCTGGGAGGACGAATCATATTTTCCGGTTCAGAGCCCACGGATCACCATTTTTCGTAAATGTCCATGCTGCCCTTTGAGGAAAGGCGACAAACTGTTCCTGAAAAGTGAGAAACTTAAAAGACAAAAAGTGAGCGAGCCGAGTCGGAAAAGTGAGCGAGTCGGAAATGTGAGCGTGCTAGAAAGACAAAAAGTGAGCGAGCCGAGTCGAAAAAGTGAGCGAGCCGAGTCGGAAATGTGAGAATGCTCCGAGCGCGCTCAGAAGCGTTCTGAGCGCGCGACGAACATGGAAGCGCTTTGAACGCGCTTAGAGGCGTTCTGAGCGCGGTGAATAATATTCCGTAAGAATAATATTCACGTGAGAATAATATTCATGCGAGAATAATATTCTGGCGTGCAGTTTGGTCAGCGTTCTGAGTGCGGTGAACGCGAAGATGCTCGATGCGCGACCGTGAGAAGACCTCGAGGCCGAGGCGACCGGGAGCACTCCCTAATTGGGGAGTTACGTGAATAATATTCACGTAACTCCCAAGGGAGTTACTATTCACATAACTCCCTCTTGGGGAGTTACTATTCACGTAACTCCCCAAGGGGAGTTACGTGACTCCCCAATTGGGGAGTGGGGGCACTCCCCAATTGGGGAGCGCCACATGGGCGTTGACCAATTGGTCAATGCCCATTGTATTGGGGGGTGCAGTAATGCCGCACCCCCCAAGACAGATGGGGGTGCGGCAATGCCGCACCCCTTTAATTGGGGGTGCGGCAGTCGGCAGTGCCGCACTCCCTTTTAGGTGCGGCAGCGCCGCACCATTTTGGTGCGGCGTGTAAGACCCCCCCTCCCAAATCGACAGTCCGACCGGGGGATCTTATCGCACACCACCCTTCTTGCACGACGCCGAAGCGATCACGAAGGGTGAAGGTACTAGCTTCTTCAACCCCCTTCCTTGAACGCTCCAAGGTCACGCATTGGGGCGGTGTTAAGCGAAAGTCACTACACCCCAACAGAGTAAGAAAGCGATATTCTAGCGGAAGACTTCATTCAAGAGGGCTCTTTATAGCACTTAGCGGAAGACGTAGTATTGTAGCGGAAGATTAACTATCACAGAAACCTTAATTTCAAGACCCATAAATAATCTACATATCTCTGCCGCATAAAATCCTACCCATCAAGGATTTATTGCCATTATATGTATACCCTAAGATAGGGAACAACAAAAGGAGATGCGGCTTATCAAACGTAGCCCGCTCCGTGGCTTCATCCACACATGGGTGTTTTCACTCATCCACACCTGTCACCTGTGCTAAAGATAAGTTATTAGAACCACAGATAGAATCCAACCCCTACTAACACACAAACATAATATAATAGTTATAAGGGAGGGGATATCTGGACTCTTATTGGGCCGAGGCAGTCTTCCCACGACCACCGCCTACGTACTCCATATCATCCTGCATACGGTCTCAGACCCACGTAGTTCTATTAGTTTCGCACGGGTTGCCCTCCCAGACCATCCGTTGTGCGGGTTGCCTTAGAGTAAAAACTCATCGGCCATCCTATATTCTCCAAAGGCACATTTTCCGAAGGGACATTTCATTCCCGTAGAAATTATTTCTCGGAGGCAACATTTCATTCCCGTAGAAATTATTTCTCGAAGGCAATATTTCATTTCCGTAGGAATTATTTCTCGAAGGCAACGTTTCATTCCCGTAGGAATTATTTCTCGAAGGCAACATTTCATTCCCGTAGGAATTATTTCTCGAAGGCAACGTTTCATTCCCGTAGGAATTATTTCTCGAAGGCAACATTTCATTCCCGTAGGAATTATTTCTCGAAGGCAACGTTTCATTCCCGTAGGAATTATTTCTCGAAGGCACAAGGTGTTTCCGTCAAATTTAAATTAATGTCAATACGGAATAAAACCCACAAAAATCAATTTGTCTGCACTGCTGCGAGAGCGGCAGCCAGTTCGGTACTATTTAGGATTGACGCTGAAGGAATGACCCATTTTCACGTCAACTCTAAATTATATGCAATAAAGAGGAAAAGGCCAAAACATCGATCTGTCCGCTTGGCTCTACAAGCGGCGGATAGTTCAGCACTATTTAGGGTTGACGCTGAAGGAATGCCCCATCTTCACGTCAACTCTAAATTAAATGCAATAGAGGAGAGAGACCAAAACATCGAACTGTCCGCTCGGCTCTACAAGCGGCGGCCAGTTCGGCACTATTTAGGGTTGACGCTGAAGGAATGTCTCATCTTCACGTCAACTCTAAATATAGGTAATAAAGAAGAAAAGGCCAAAACATCGATCTGTCCGCTCTGCTCTACAAGCGGCGGCCAGTTCGGCACAATTTAGGGTTGACGTTGAAGGAATGTCTCATCTTCACGTCAACTTTAAATTATAGGCAATAAAGAAGAAAAATCAAAACATCGAACTGTCCGCTCTGCTCTACAAGCGGCGACCAGTTCGGCACTATTTAGGGTTGACGCCGAAGGAATGTCCCATCTTCACGTCAACTCTAAATTATAGGCAATAAAGGAGAAAAGGCCAAAACATCGATATGTCCGCTCGGCTCTACAAGCGGCGGACAGTTCGGCACTATTTAAGGTTGACGCTGAAGGAATGCCCCATCTTCACGTCAACTCTAAATTAAATACAAATAAAGAAGAAAGAACCAAAACATCGAACTGTCCGCTCGGCTCTACAAGTTGCGGCCAGTTCGACACTATTTAGGGTTGACGCTGAAGGAATGCCCTATCTTTTCGTCAACTCTAAATTATATGCAATAAAGAAGAAAAGGGCAAAACATATATCTGTCCGCTCAGCTCTACAAGCGGGGTAGCGAACCCCGCGGGCCTCACCGATGTGACTGTCGGTGACAGTGGCCAATCCTGCCACTTCTGAATGTATTCGTACCGTATCACTTCGGCCCTCTTGTACAACTTGGTGTACTAATTGGATGTGAGCGACATCCGGCGAATCGATTTTTAGGCCGACCAGCGGAGGCAAAACTGCGGGTTCAGAGTGGAGATAACCCGCTGCGCACATCTCCCTGTCGCCATAAGTCGTCAACCCTCCCACACCGGTACGAACGGTCTGTGGACGTGACCAACCCGCCACTTTCCAACAATCTTCAAAACTTAGAGCGAGCGCTTTAAAACTTGACGCGACACTCTTACTCGACCGGTCACGCAACTCTTGACCGGGAGCTGGGCGGTATGAGGGCTCCTTATTTGGGGCTAACCTAGGAGGAGGATCTCAACTCCGGGTTTCCCCAACTAAGGCCTCGCAGGAAGGAGGGGAAGCACCGCTTGCCAGTGTAGGGCTGCAGTTAGTACTAAAATATGAGTAAGTGTAGCAGTAAAATAGGCCGATAGCAGAGGCCATAATATCAGGACCAGTGCAAGACTGGAGAATTGAAAGCACAAAAAGTAGATGCGGGGGACCAGTGCGAGACTGGATTTAAAGAAAATACTGAAAGTAAATAAATAAACAGGTTAGTAGTCCAATCACTCCATAACAGGAGGCTTCAAGGTCGACTCCGTTCTTAGGAGGACAGTTCTGTTCCATCTCCGTTCATAGGAGGAAATTCTGTTCTTTCTCCGTTCATAGGAGGAAATTCTGTTCTTTCTCCGTTCATAGGAGTTTACTTATATTTTATGAGGTTCCTTATTTTCGTGTCTTGATTTCACATTTTTAATTATCTCGAGGTTATTGAATTGACGGCGTCGCCTCGCGTTTGCGACCTTAATTGCGCGTCGATATTTTTACTTTTAAAAATACCCAAACTTTTTAGAGGGTACGATCCAGCCTCCCAAGCTTCCCATAATTTTTGGAGACGTACTGGAGGAGAGCGTAATTCATTATTAATTCATAACATAGGTTTTAAGTATTTAAAAATAGTAAACCTATTTCAAAAATTCCAAAATAATTACAGTGGCTGTAGGTCAGTAGTAGGAAGCTTCCCAAATTTTCTCATAATTTTCCCTCACTATTACGGCCCTCTGGAAATTCAAAAACTGGAAAAATAGCTCTATTTAATTTAAATAAAATACCAAATTATGTCAGAAAAATCCCAAATTTTTATGAGGGGTAGATATTTTAAACATAAACATTTTTCATGTTTATCATTTTTCCATTAGAGCCCTATATAACCCTACAGAAAATCATATATCAAATTCTATAAAAATTATAAAATTTTATAAAGATTTTAACAAACAGCCCGATCCTGTACGCCGCCTCTCCCCTTGCGGGTCTCCTCCGCCGCCGGCCGGCCGCCGGCCGGCCATGCCCCCGCCCCCGGCCGACTCCCAGGGGGCGGGCGCCCCCTCCGACGGTGGTCCGGCGGCCTGCCGCCGTCGGCCACCGCCGGAACTGTTTATCTTCCCGAATCGGACGGAGGAGAGGGGGGAGGCGGCGCCGGCGCTCCGGCCGCCGGAGTTCGCATGCAATGCGTCCGAAACGTGGGGAGGAAGGAGAGGAGAAGGATCCACCTAGTTTGGAGTCCTCCGGGAGCCCTCCGACGAACTTGCCATGGGAGGTGGTGGAGGGTGGTGGAGGCTGAGCTCGCATTTTCCGGCGAGGTGGGGCTCCGACAGGGTGTGGCTTGGGCTCGACTGAGCTGGGGGGGGGGGGGGGGGGGGGGGGAGGTGTGTGTAGCTAGAGGGGAGAGGGGTCCTTATATAGGGGTTTGAGGTGCCCCCCTCCTCTTCTCCCTGATGTGGGATTATTCTCCCATGGAGGGGAGGGTTGGATCCTCTCAGCCATTTAAAGACATGTGGCAGCCTCCAAGTGGAGGATTGTACCACCTATAAACATAGCTAGGTCATTAGCCATGTGAGGGAAAGAAAGAGAGAGAGAGAAGAGGTGAAGGAGAGAGAGAGAGAGACACCTCTTGGCTTGGCCCAAGGCCCATCACCTTGCTAAAAATCAGAGCCCATGAGGGGGGGGGGGGGGGGGGCCATGATGGCATTGGTAGGTGTTGAGTTTGGGGAGTGGTGGAGGGGTTTATAAAATAATCAAAATAGCACTTTAAAGAGGTTTGACCAAAGTCAACCATCGGGTGGGTCCCCTAGGTGGGTCAAAGTCATAGTAGGTCCGAGTCGTCGAGTGTCTGGTCAATATTGATGTGACGGGGTTGACGTCAAGCTTTTATGTATCTCGAAATTCTTATATTTTTACGAACGTTTATTTTTATCTAATTGACCAAACGACGTTATAATTGAGCGAAACGAATTTTGTTGTACTCGTATCGGCTATACAAGTCTGATGCAACTGACAGAATTCAATTCGGAGTTCGTTTGCTCAATATTCTAAAATGGCGTTGTTGCGACGCTCGATATTACTCAAAATAGTCGTTTTCTCCAAACGACCTCAGATTGGAACGAAGCGAGTCCTGTTGCACTCGTATCGACCATACGAGTCTAACGCAACTGACAGAATTCAATTCGGAGTTCGTTTGCTTAACGTTTGAAAATGGCGTTGTTGCGGCGCTCGATATTACTCAAAATAGTCGTTTTCTCCAAACGACCTCGGATTGGAACGAAACGAGTCATGTTGCACTCGTATCGACCATACGAGTCTAACGCAACTGACAGAATTCAATTTGGAGTTCGTTTGCTTAACATTTGAAAATGGCGTTATTGCGGCGCTCGATATTACTCAAAATAGTCGTTTTCTCCAAACGACCTCGGATTGGAACGAAACGAGTCATGTTGCACTCGTATCGACCATACGAGTCTAACGTAACTGAAAGAATTCAATTCGGAGTTCGTTTGCTTAACATTTGAAAATGGCGTTGTTGCGGCGCTCGATATTACTCAAAATAGTCGTTTTCTCCAAACGACCTCGGATTGGAACGAAACGAGTCAAGTTGCACTCGTATCGACCATACGAGTCTAACGCAACTGACAGAATTCAATTCGGAGTTCGTTTGCTTAACATTTGAAAATGACGTTGTTGCGACGCTCGATATTACTCAAAAATAGTCGTTTTCTTCAAACGACCTCGGATTGGAATGAAGCGAGTCCTGTTGCACTCGTATCGACCATACGAGTCTAACGCAATTGACAGAAGTCGATTCGGAGCACGTATGCTCATTATACTAAAATAGTGTAGTCGCGACGCGCTACTATACTCATAACAGTCATTTCTTTAAATGACTACCATTTATGTGGCGAAGGTCGGGCCGTGGTTGTCCTGTGACCCGACCTAAGCTCTTCCAAGGGTTCAACCGAACCGACTAGACCCCTTTTAAAATTGGGATGTTACACGGCGGGTGCCGCGCCGTTTTGGCGCGGTGGGTGCCGCGCCATTTTGGCGTGGCGGGTGCCGCGCCGTTATGACGCGGCGAGTGCCGCGCCATTTCAGAGCGGGGAGCGCTGCACCCTTTTGGCGCGACGAATGTCGCGCCCTCTTGGCGCCGTAACGGGAGCGTCTATTGGCGCGACGATTGATATGTGTCGCTTGCCGCGTGACACCTTTTGATTTTCACGCCACGCGTGGCGCTTGCGTGCTCGGCGGTACCCGTCCTGATACGTGATACAGGACCGCATCCCGTATCATTTTTACGGGTGCACATCATAAGCCCCTCAAACCTTCGGAGTCCGAATTTCTGCATGGAGGAGTTCGGAGGTTTTTTATTTTGCCGCGGCAGTTCAGACCACCGTCGTCTTCGAGCGACGCGTCGTACCATGCTGGAGGTTAGCTGTTGCGACTTGCACAACTATGAGCGCAATTATGAGCCTGTCGTCGTGCGTGCTTTCCGGAGGTCGTCGCTCGGCTCTAGTTGTGGGAGAAATTTATATCTCGCCTTATTTAGTTGCGAGCTCGTCGCCCAGTGATTGTGTTGGAGATTGTGACGAGCTTGTCGTTCAGCGTTGAAGCCTGGGTAGCTTGAGGGCGATGTGCTCTGCTACGCGGAAGTGTGATGCTTTGCAGCATGGGAGCGGTGTGCCCTACAACGCGGGAGCGTGATGCTCTGCAGCGTGGGAGCGGTGTGCCCTGCAACGCGGGAGCATGATTCTCTGCAGCGTGGGAGCGGTGTGCCCTGCAATGCGGGAGCGTGATGCTCTGCAGCGTGGGAGCGGTGTGCCCTGCAACGCGGGAGCGCGATGCTCTGCAGCGTGGGAGCGGTGTGCCCTGCAACGCGGGAGCGCGATGCTCTGCAGCGTGGGAGCGGTGTGCCCTGCAACGCGGGAGCGCGATGCTCTGCAGCGTGGGAGCGGTGTGCCCTGCAACGCGGGAGCGTGATGCTCTGCAGTGTGGGAGCGGTGTGCCCTGCAACGCGGGAGCGTGATGCTCTGCAGCGTGGGAGCGGTGTGCCCTGCAACGCGGGAGCGGGATGCTCTGCAGCGTGGGAGCGGTGTGCCCTGCAACGCGGGAGCGCGATGCTCTCCAGCGTGGGAGCGGTGTGCCCTGCAACGCGGGAGCGTGATGCTCTGCAGCGCGGGTGCGTGATTCTCTGCAGCGTGGGAGCGGTGTTGTCTTTTTTGTGGACTTAATTTAGACTGTCGGACTCGACGCGTGCCCTCCACTTGTGAGAGGCCTCCTCTTTTCACTGCGTTGGCGAGTTTGCTGTTTGGTAATAATACTAAGGGTCGTACATGGCCTTAACTTTTCGGTGCCTTACTTTAAAATATTCGCACCGCTGATTGAGCCAGAAAGTAAATGTAGTAATTTCAAAATACATAATGGGTACATGCGCACAAGTATAATCTTGCGGCTTACTATTTTTAAAAGCAGAAAACTGGAAGAAGCGGAAAATAGAAATTGATGATAAAGAAATATGGGTTGTGCGCGCTCTATTAGGGGAATAGTTTCCCTGCTCGGTATCTCTGGTTCATCCGTGTCGGGGTACTGCGTCGTCCTCTACTGGATTGTCAGCCCGTGTTCCGCGTTGGTTCGGGACTTGGTTTAGTAAAAACCTTCTGAGGAGGCCTTGTTGGACAAGACACTCGATTTCGTCCTTCAATCGATTGCAAACTTCAGTCCTGTGTCCATGCCCGCGATGAAAGTCACAATACTGCAACTGGTTTCCTCTGTTTGGTGCAAGCGGCTCAGGCCTGCATAGCGCATTGTTATCACGGATGGCGAGGAGAACGTTATCCCTGGTAGTGTTCAGGGGAGTGTAGTCCTGATGCTGGTGAGATCTCCGGTCTCGGCTGGGGTTGTCGTGATGCTTGTTGTTCTTATTGAGAACTGTCTGCGGCAACGACTCCTCTTTCTTCCTCTTGGAGCTCCCCTCGAACTGCCGGCGGTGCGCTTCAATTGCCTCATCTGCTGCTATCTGGGCCTCGACTCGCTGAACGAGGTCAGGATAGCTTGGTACGGTTTCTCTCATTAGGGCTGAGTAGAAACCACTTGGGCGGAGGCCTCCGAGGAAAACTCCTCGCAGGAGTTCGGGGTCGACTCCTGGAATCTGTCGAGCCTCAGAGGTGAAGCGTCGGAAAAAGTTCTTCAAAGTTTCTCCGTCGTTCTGGCGGATTCCCGAGAGATGGGAGGGATCTTGGACAATCCTACGATTAGCTATGAACTGGTCCACGAACTGCTGCGCCATTTCTGCGAAGTTGTTGATGGCCCCATCTCGCAGGGAGTGGAACCAAGTGCGTGCTTGTCCCTTTAAGGTTGCTGAGAACACTTGACAAAGGAGTTGATCGGGAGCGCTGTAAATCCTTATGATGGTGGTGAAGTGATTGACATGTTCCAGGGGGTCGTCCGTCCCATCGAACGTTTCGATGTTGGGAAGCTTGAAGCCGTTCGGAATTGGATGAGCCAATACTTGAGGCGATAGGGGGGAGCCGCGGTGTGCGGGACGGCGGGCGAGAGTTGTGCGTCGTCCTGCTTGGGCGTGTAAGACCCCATTTTTTTTTGCAAAAACCACCGGGTCTTAGGCCCAGAACCGCCGCTTTGCGGTGACACCTTCGCTCGGAAAGGTCGCCACTACAAAACGCCGATCCTGCCAGCCAAATCGATCACGAAGAAAAGTACATAAAAGAGAAGACAAGTCCACATAATCACATGAATTAAAACCATAGAGGTAAATGTCCACTAACAATAACTGAATAAAGGAGATACAAGGGTTTACAATTAAAAGGGGCTCTTGCCCTGTACATCAGTTCCTCACTACAAGATCACTCGCGGAAGCTATCTACTGAGTAAAGCTAAAGCTAACCGTCACCGACACTGAGACTGAAGCACTCTGACCAGGCTGACCCATCCCTGTAGATCCCGTGCTCCACTGGTGCTGCAACACTGGATGCTTCTTCTTCTTTGGCCTACGGTCACTGCCTCGCAATCCACGTCTACGTCTTCGCCATTGGCCTCCTGGTCGCTGTACTGGAGGGGTTCCACTCATCAAGGGGCATCTGACCCGAGTATGTCCCGGTTGGTGACAATGGTAGCATGGCCGGGGGGGTCCACCATGTCGGATCCTGCTGTACATGTTTCTCTGCTGTAGCTGCGTCTCCTTGAAACCCTAAAATGATATGGTCCACCGACCGTCAGTCAAACATGACTCAGCCAATTCCCCACCCCTCCCCCAATGGCTCCTAGGCACCGTATGGAGAGGAGGAAGCGGAGGACATTCAAGGGGTAAGAACAAAAGCAGGTGACAAGGTAAATTCTATGCTACACAGGTGTTTATATATATGAAGCAGTAAATAAGCATAGTAAGGAGCAAGTAAAGTATAGAAAAGTTGTATGTAAATAGACAGGTAAGGTAATAAAATAATAACCATTGATTTATAGGAATGCCCATACAAACCTATAGACCAAGGGGTCGTTTAGCAGGGCCTATCGTATAAAAAGTCCCATACCAATTTATACGATAGGTGTTAGGGGTTGAATGCAATGTTTATGCTATGTTATGCAGGTATGTTGTTATGCCATGATCATACAAGTGCAACACACACACTTCGACTCTATGCGCATAGACCTTTAGTTCCCTCTTTTTGGAGCGAGCTAGAATCCTAGGATACTCCCGTAGTGGCAAACGGAAGTGGTGGGTTGGGCCTCGCCCACCTCTAGGTTGGTATTCACACTACCCAACCTAGACCTATTGTACGCCTCCACTATACCCGCGGAGCGTCTGCGTACTCTTGCTGACTGGACCGCCAGACTATCAAGGCTAAGTGTAAAACCACACTTGCCGAGTCAACGTATTGACGTCAGTGTGAACGACCGTCCAATACCGAAGACCCACCACCTTCAGTGCACATGCAACATGTTCTACTTCCTATCTCTGAGCCATGAGTTCCCCGGGCTAACCTGCCCGCCATCAATAACCTTCCGAGCCTAAAGCTCCCCGGGCTAACCTGCCCGTCATCAATAACCTTCCGAGCCATAAGCTCCCCGGGCTAACCTGCCCGTCATCAATAACCTTCCGAGCCATAAGCTCCCCGGGCTAACCTGCCCGTCATCAATAACCTTCCGAGCCATAAGCTCACCAGACTGACTAGTCTGCTGCAACAGCCACCGAGCCCACCGCTCGGACAACCAATCCAACTAAACTTCCGAAACCACAGGGTATGGATGAGTGTGTTATTAGTTAACCTTGTACCGTGTCTTACTCTTATGGGTTAGGGTTAGTCTTGGGCTTCCCGAGGGTTACCCTGTGAGGGGCTCGCTACGGTACTAGGAACTACAATGGGATGACACCCCAACGTTCCCAATCCCAAGACACTTATTATTATTGGTGACTACCCAAAGGAAACCCCTTTAATATTCTTACCTGAATTAATCCTAAGGGCTTTAAGACACTTAGGGGAAAAGACGATCTTTCGCCAAATCCCAAGGTGACCTACCCCAAGGGAGGCACCCCACCATCCCAGAACTCATCAACCTTAAATCTCTCCAAGGGTCCTCTCATACCCATACCATCACCATTCAATTCTCACATCTCCAAACAATGTATTCCAAATTGGCCTATAACTCCAAAACTGCCAATTTATTAAACGCAGACCACCCTTAACGTTTTGATCCTCATGAAGGGAAGTACATTAATTAATCAACTCTATGACTAAATATTCTCACTGGGGGTCCATGTCACTGGTTTAAGATCCATTCCAGAGTTCCATAATTTTCCCCATATTATTAATATTTAAAACCATTTTTCCCAAGGACAACTTCCTAGGGTTTGAACTACAAGTGCACTTTTGTGACTTCCAATGCCCCTCCCAATTTTTACATAAATCAAAAGTACCTATTAATCAGTAGTCATGAAATCTTAGGGAAATACTGCAAGATTTACTATTTTTAAAAATTCCTATTACCAATAAATTCCAAAGGAGGTACCCTCATATGATCTCTAAACCTTATGCAAATTTATACAGAGGTGTCTCCTACTAAAATATTCAGGTCTACCAAGTTTGACCACATAACACAGAGGTTATATTTGTAAATTCCTCAATGGATATATTTGTAAATAATTCCAAAATGAACTAGAGATACCAAAAATATTAATCCATAAATTATGAGAAAATTACAGTGGGTACATATTGGTATGAAAAGACATACTGCAAAGTCTCATGCATTTACAGAAAGTTAACACTCTAAAATCAATCATCCCAAAAATTGCCAACAATATGAATAATTACAATTTGAACCTCCAAATGTTTTCCAATGGTTCTAATAAAATCTCCAGGGTTTAACAATATTAAAATTAAGATTGTGACAGAAGATGGTTAATCATTAAGTAATATTACTTCCTAAAACCCCAAACCCTAATTATTTACAAATCTACCCAGGGGTTTATTACCTAGGTTTGACAACTCCAAACCTCTTCCAATTCACAAGGGAGGCTCCTCTGGTCACTATGACCTTCCTTCCAAAACCTTAGGTCAAACCATTAGGGTTTGACCCTACTTCCTTTATTAGCCTCTAAATGCACCCCATTAGGGTTTAACCTAGGGTTAGGGTCTAAACCTAACCAAAACCACCCAAACTTCTTGTGAGGGTATCATATCACTTATAAAGGCCAGAGGAGTCCAACACACCCCTCTCCAAGGACAAACTCTCCTATGTCCTTCACAACCCCAAATTCCACTCCATAGGGATCAAACCTATGACCTTGAGCAAAACAACTCCAATGCTCACCAAACTCCTCATGGGGTCTCAACTTCATCCCACTGACCTTCCTAAGAAGTTTCAAGCCTCAAAGGACCTAATTGGCCAATGATTCTCCACTTGGCTAATTGCACCCCAAGGCACTCCTACCCCAAGTCCTAGGGCAACCCACTCCCCAAGACTCCATAACACTCTTGGAGGGGATTTGGGTGGGGTTAGGGCAGTGGACATAATACCACTCCAATAGGAGGTGGTTTGGCTATGAGAAGCCCTAAGTGTCCCCTTAGCACAATTTTCCCCTTAAAGGACAAAACTTTGGCCCAAGGATTACTTAATCAAATGATCTCCAAGTGAGATGAGATTTTAACCAGGGGTTTATCATGACCCTAATGGTACCCCACCAAAATTTGGTGGAGATTGGAGGTCATTTGGCCCTCCAAATAATTTGTGTAAGGATTATTAAATTTCTACAAAAACTTTAGGAAAACTAACTCCTAAAAATCTGATACTCCAACCTAATCTAGGTATAGGGCATATGGATGCATAGCCAAAATATCAACTTCATCAGATTTGCCATTTAAGAGTTATCCTAGTTTAAAGGTCTGGTTTGAGTTTTGACCAGCCTCACTAGAATGAGTGCCGTGGGCCCATACTTAACCAAATAGCCTGATTTCACTCCCATTAGGAAGTAGACATCAAGGCCTACAAATGTTATCTCTGGGCATTTTTTGAATTATGGCCCCTAAGGACCTTAAAATCGGGTCACGAAATCGGTCACAAAGTGTGGCAAATAATTAAAATAATATGACTTAAATCATTTCATGGCTGCGTTTAGCAAAAGGCGGCCAATCGGACGGCTCACAGCCATCGTCCCCGATCAACCTATGGCTGAGATTCCGCGCGCCTGGGCAGACTTGGATGTCGATTTCCCGGCCACCTGAGCGCCATCCCGGCCAACCAACGCCACCACCACCTTCGTTGAGGTGGTGGCCGGCGACGAACGGGGCTTGATTGGCCGGAGGTGGCCGGAAATGTGGATTCTGGGTGGAAGCACAAACCCGATATACGGGTGGGGTAGCTGGCTCGATCCACGACCTATTGGCACGATTCGAGCCGCCGATGAGTTAGATCTACACCACTGAGGGGGAAGCAGAGAACCAGACCTTGATTGGAGCTTGATTCCTTTCCCGGTGAGGACTTGCCATGGCCGACCTCCATCCTCTCCCAAGCTCTGCAACCATCACCTAGAAGGGCTCGATTCCTTCTGAAAACATGGGGGTTTCACTCCTCTCCGCCTCCTGAAGATAATGGGGGGTTCAATTGAAGGCAATGCTGGCTTTAACTACCAAAGCCATTAATGGCCTCTTCGAATTCCTCCATGGCCGGCCCCCATTCATCTCCCCTGCTCTAATCCTTCTTGGTAACTGCTGGAAACTCCTCCTCTCCCCTAGAGGAGATGAATGCAGCCATAAATGGGGAGAATTGATGGGGGTTTCACCTTCCTCCATTGATGGCCTCATCTTTCTCTCTCCCCCAAACTCAATTCTCTCTCTCCTACTCATCATGGCCGACTTTCCCCTCTCTCCTGGGTTAATTATCAGCCAAGGGTGCTGGTCAAGGGGTCAATTTGGGCTTAGCCCAAAGGGATTGGGCTAGGTTTAAGAGATTTGACCTAAATTGGGCAATTTTGACTTTTGGTCAAATTGGACAATTGGGGGACCCTAGGATGGGGCTTTTGGGTCCATTGGATCCCAAATTAGGTTTAGAAACCACTGGTGGGGTCAATTTGGTCACATGAGTCTGGGTTGACCCAATTTAAGCTGATTTGACCAAAACAGGCTAAGTTGACTTTGGTCAAATTGAGCCCTAGGGTTGACCCAGTCATGGGGCTTTTTGGTCCACTGGGTCCCCTATGACATGGTAACCCTAAGGGTAGGGTCAATTTAACATGGTGATGGTCAATTAGGGCACTTTGTGAAGAATTGCCATTTTTGACCTAAAGGGGCATTTTGGTCAATTTGCACTATTGGGGGTCCCATGATGGGGATTTTAGATCTACTAGGTCTCTTATGATATTCTAGACCTAGATGAGTGGTCAATTTGGCATGGTGAAGGTTAATTGACTCTAATTTGGCTATTTTGACCATTTTAGGGTTAGGGTTGACTTTGGTCAAATTGGCCTCTTTGCTTGACCCCAATGGGCCCTTGGTGCCCTAAGGGGGTGTAACATCCCCCAGACAGCTAGACCCCTAAGATAGTTTTGTCATGACAAAACCATAGGAAGAACCCAAGGCCTTGTGAATTAAGGTGAGAAGAAGAAAACCACCTTGGTCTGCAAATAGCAATTTCTTGTGACCAAGCTTAGGATTGGGCTTTAGGGCCTCATATTGACCATTTGACACCACCTTAGTATCCCTAACCCTTTAGGGGCCCCCTTAGGGCACCAAGGACACATTGGGGTCAACCAAAGAGGCCAAATTGACCAAAGTCAACCCTAACCCTAAAATGGTCAAAGTAGCCTAATTAGAGTCAATTAACCCTCACCATGCCAAATTGACCACTCACCTAGGTCTAGAATACCATAAAGGACCTAGTAGACCTAAAAGCTCTATCATGGGACCCCCATTAGTGCAAATTGACCAAAATGCCCCTTTAGGTCAAAAATGGCAATTCTTCTCTAAGTACCCTAATTGACCATCAACATGTTAAATTGACCTTACCCTTAGGGTTACCATGTCATAGGGGACCCAGTGAACCAAAAAGCCCCATGACTGGGTCAACCCTAGGGCTCAATTTGACCAAAGTCAACTTAGCCTGTTTTGGTCAAATCAGCTTAAATTGGGTCAACCCAGACACATGTGACCAAATTGACCCCACCAATAGTTTCTAAACTTAATTTGGAGTCCAATGGACCCAAACGCCCCATCATAGGGTCACCCAATTGGTCAATTGGACCAAAAGTCAAATTTGCCCAAATTAGGTCAAACCTCTTGAACCTAGCCCAATCCCTTTGGGCCAAACCCAAATTGACCACTTGACCAGCACCCTTGACTGTTAATTAACCCAGGAGAGAGAAATGAGTTGGCCTTGATGACTAGGAGAGGGAAAATCCAATGTGGAGGAGAGAGAAAGGTGAAGCCATCAATGGAGGAAGATGAAACCCCCCTCATTCCTCCCCATTAATGGCAGGACTCAACTCCCCAAGGGAAGGGGAGAAGTTCCCAGTCGTTTCCCGGCCTCCTAGGGGTGAATCACTTGGAATTTCACCATGGCCGACTTCCACCATTCATGGCCTTAAATGGCATTGAAGCCATGACCCTTCCTCTCCTCAAATTGAAGCCTTTAAAAGCTTCACCAGGCAGAGAGGAGCTTTTTCCCCCATTTACCCAAAGGAATCGGGCTCCTCTATGTGGTGGTTGCAGAACTCGGAAACCATGGAGGTCCGCAATGGCGAGTTCCCAATCGGCAAGGTTTCAAGCTCCAATCAAGGTCCACTTCTTCACCTCTTCTCCAGTGGATAGATCCAATCTATCTCTTTTTCAAAAACGAATGAGATTGGGGCTTTACCCAATCGGTTTTCCTTTTGTTCATGGCCGAAATCGTGACATTCGGGGGGGGGGGGGCAACTCCAGCCACCTCCGGCCACACCAACACCGGCAAATGGAAGGTGGAGGTCGGGCGGAGGTGAGGGCTTGAGGGTTTCGCCGGAGAAGCCTCCAGCTCGCCGGAAATAGGCCCGCAAAACCGCCCAGGCGCGCGGAATCTCAGCCACAGGTTCATCGGGGATGAAGGCCATCAGCCGTTGGATCGGCGCAGTGATGATTGAAATGTTAGGATAATTAATATAAATATTCTATTTTTAGTGCTTTTACATGCAGAATCTTGTTTTAAATGTAGAAAATACTTAGAGGCCTCAACAGAAAAAGTGCCCAACATGAAAGTTGTAGGCCTTGACCCCTAGAGTCACAAAAAATTGACTTCACTCGATTTGGAGCCTTGGTTTGACCTCAGCACCCATTCTAGTGCAAAGTTTGACTAAACCTTGAATGGGTGCCCACACCAAACCACTTGTCCAAATGACTTGAGATTTGGACCAGTGGTGAGTCATACCTAGGGCTATGTCATAT
This sequence comes from Dactylorhiza incarnata, assembly GCA_033032865.1. Lineage (NCBI taxonomy): Eukaryota > Viridiplantae > Streptophyta > Magnoliopsida > Asparagales > Orchidaceae > Dactylorhiza > Dactylorhiza incarnata. Next base: position 837,169 of record JAWHQI010000198.1, read on the forward strand.
CCAAAAATGAGAATTTTTGGAGAAATGTTTACTAAAGTTTTTGTAGAAATTAGATAATCCTTACATAAATTATTTGGAGGGTCAAATGACCTCCAATCATCACCAAATTTTGGTGGGGTGTTATTAGGGTCATGATAAACCCCTGGTTAAAATCTCATCTCATTTGGAGATCATTTGATTAAGTAATCCTTGGGCCAAAGTTTTGTCCTTTAAGGGGAAAATTGTGCTAAGGGGACATTTAGGGCTTCTCATAGCCAAACCACCTCCTATTGGAGTGTTATTATGTCCACTGCCCTAACCCCACCCAAATCACCTCCAAGAGTGTTATGGAGTCTTGGGGAGTGGGTTTGCCCTAGGACTTGGGATAGGAGTACCTTGGGGTGCAAATAGCCAAGTGGAGAATCATTGGCCAATTAGGTCCTTTGAGACTTGAGACTTCTTAGGAAGGTCAGTGGGATGAAGTTGAGACCCCATGAGGAGTTTGGTGAGCATTGGAGTTGTTTTGCTCAAGGTCATAGGGTTGATCCCTATGGGGTGGAATTTGGGGTTGTGAAGGACATAGGGGAGTTTGTCCTTGGAGAGGGGTGTGTTGGACTCCTCTGAGTGTTATAAGTGATATGATACCCTCACAAGAAGTTTGGGTGGATTTGGTTAGGTTTAGACCCTAACCCTAGGTTAAACCCTAATGGGGTGCAATTAGAGGCTAATAAAGGAAGTAGGGTCAAACCCTAATGGTTGGACCTAAAGTTTTGGAGGGAAGGTCATAGTGACCAGAGGAGCCTCCCTTGTGAATTTGAAGAGGTTTGGAGTTGTCAAACCTAGGTAATAAACCCTTGGGTAGATTTGTAAATAATTAGGGTTTGGGGTTTTAGGAAGTAATATTACTTAATGATTAACCATCTTCTGTCACAATCTTAATTTTAATATTGTTAAGCCCTGGAGATTCTATTAGAACCATTGGAAAACATTTGAAGGTTCAAATTGTAATTATTCATATTGTTGGCAATTTTTGGGATGATTGATTTTAGAGTGTTAACTTTCTGTAAATGCATGAAACTTTGCAGTATGTCTTTTCATACCAATATGTACCTACTGTAATTTTCTCATAATTTATGGATTAATATTTTTGGTATCTCTAGTTCATTTTGGAATTATTTACAAATATATCCATTGAGGAATTTACAAATGTAACCTCTGTGTTATGTGGTCAAACTTGGTAGACCTGAATATTTTAATAGGAGACACCTCTGTATAAATTTTCATAAGGTTTAGAGATCATATGAGGGTACCTCCTTTGGAATTTATTGGTAATAAATGAGTTTTGGAATTTTTAAAAATAGTAAATCTTGCAGTATTTCCCTAAGATTTCATGACTACTGATTAATAGGTACTTTTGATGTATGTAAAAATTGGGAGGGGCATTGGAAGTCAGAAAAGTGCACTTGTAGTTCAAACCCTAGGAAGTTGTCCTTGGGAAAAATGGTTTTAAATATTAATAATATGGGGAAAATTATGGAACTCTGGAATGGATCTTAAACCAGTGACATGGACCCCCAGTGAGAATATTGGGTCATAGAGTTGATTAATTAATGTACTTCCCTTCATGAGGATCAAAACGTTAAGGGTGGTCTGCGTTTAGTAAATTGGCAGTTTTGGAGTTACAGGCCAATTTGGAATACATTGTTTGGAGATGTGAGAATTGAATGGTGATTGTATGGGTATGAGAGGACCCTTGGAGAGATTTAAGGTTGATGAGTTCTGGGATGGTGGGGTGCCTCCCTTGGGGTAGGTCACCTTGGGATTTGGCGAAAGATCGTCTTTTCCCCTAAGTGTCTTAAAGCACTTAGGTTTAGACCAGGTGAAATGTTAAGAGGGTTTCTTAAGGGTAGTAACTAATAAAATTAAGTGTCTTGGGAGTGGGAACTTTGGGGTGTCATCCCATTGTAGTTCCTAGTACCGTAGCGAGCCCCTCACAGGGTAACCCTCGGGAAGTCCAAGACTAACCCTAACTCATAGGAGTAAGACATGGTACAAGGTTAACTAATAACACACTCAACCATACCCTGTGGTTTCGGAAGTTTAGTTGGATTGGTTGTCCGAGCGGTGGGCTCGGTGGCTGTTGCAGCAGACTAGTTAGTCTGGTGAGCTTATGGCTCGGAAGGTTATTGATGACGGGCAGGTTAGCCCGGGGAGCTTTAGGCTCGGAAGGTTATTGATGGCGGGCAGGTTAGCCCGGGGAACTCATGACTCAGAGATAGGAAGTAGAACATGTTGCATGTGCACTGAAGGTGGTGGGTCTTCGGTATTGGACGGTCGTTCACACCGACGTCGATACGTTGACTCGGCGAGTGTGGTTTTACACTTAGCCTTGATAGTCTGGCGGTCCAGTCAGCAAGAGTACGCAGACGCTCTGCGGGTATAGTGGAGGCGTACAATAGGTCTAGGTTGGGTAGTGTGAATACCAACCTAGAGGTGGGCGAGGCCCAACCCACCGCTTCCGTTTGCCACTACGGGAGTATCCTGGGAGTCTAGCTCGCTCCAAAAAGAGGGAACTAAAGGTCTATGCGCATAGAGTCGAAGTGTGTGTGTTGCACTTGTATGATCATGGCATAACAGCATACCTGCATAACATAGCATAAACATTGCATTCAACCCCTGACACATATCGTATAAATTGGTATGGGACTTTTTATACGATAGGCCCTGCTAAACGACCCCTTGGTCTATAGGTTTGTATGGGCATTCCTATAAATCAATGGTTATTATTATATTACCTTGCCTGTCTATTTACATACAGCTTTTCTATACTTTACCTGCTCCCTACTATGCTTATTTACTGCTTCATATATATATACACCAGTGTAGCATAGAATTTACCTTGTCACCTGCTTTTGTTCTTACCCCTTGAATGTCCTCCGCTTCCTCCTCTCCATACGGTGCCTAGGAGCCATTGGGGGAGGGGTGGGGAATTGGCTGAGTCATGTTTGACTGACGGTCGGTGGACCATATCATTTTAGGAAATCGAGGAGACGCAGCAGCACCAGAGGCCGGAGCAGACGGAGGTGGGCCAGTCTAGTACAGGAGCACATGATTCAGGATCTGTGAGTGATTAGTAGTTAGCTTCCGCGAGTGATCTTGTAGTGAGAAAATGATGTACAGGGCAAAAGCCCCTTTTATTTTGTAACCCTTGTTATCTCTCTTTTATTCAGTTATTGTTAGTGGAGATTTACCTCTATGGTTTTAATTCATGTGATTATGTGGACTTGTCTTCTCTTTTATGAACTTTTCTTGTGATCGAGTTGGCCGGTAGAATCGGCGTTTTGTGGTGGCGATCTTCCCGAGTGAAGGTGTCACCGCAAAACGGCGGTTCTGGGCCTAAGACCCGGTGGTTTTTGCAAAAAAAAAAAAAATGGGGTCTTACAGGGGGCCCCTAAAGGGTTAGGGATACTAAGGTGGTGTCAAATGGTCAAGTTGAGGCCCTAAAGTCCAACCCTAAGTTTGGTCACTGGAAATTGCTATTTGTAGACCAAGGTGGTTTTCTTCTTCTCACCTCAATTCACAAGGCCTTGGGTTCTTCCTATGGTTTTGTCATGACAAAACCATCTTAGGGGTCTAGCTGTCTGGGGGATGTTACAAATCCCAATAAACAAAAACAATAATTTCGTCCTCGAAATTCAGGTTAGGCTCACGGGGTTTTCACTGCGACTGACTGAACGTAACATCCCCTAAGAATTGAAGTTATTCCCGGCTCGAAGAGCACCGACTATCTTTGCCATACCAGCACTAGTGGCTCCAAGGTTGTGCTCCTCCTGACCCTACTTTACCACATGTCTTAACCTCTGTAATCTTCTTGCGCTGCAAGGCCCGCACCATTGTATCATCTATCCTGACTGGGGTGACCTAGCTACCTTGGTCAATCTATCCTCGAACTTTCACTCTAACCTGGGCAGACTCTTATGCCTCCTTAAGTTTTCTTCTCGTATTCAAATTCTTACTCTTTCAGGTACGTCCGCATAACCAATCACTTCCAATTTACAACTTTTCTAGTTCTTACTATTGACGGATCTAATCAAATCGTTTAGCGTCCCAATCCCATCCTTAAATATTAATGGGGGTGCACCTGTGAACTTTTATGAGTATATGCTAACCAATCATGATGATAAGATGACTCTCAATCACTATCTTCATGAAATTCTATTCATAACGACAAAATTTTGATACCTTGGGGTTTTTCACAACTCAATTTCATCAAGGAAATATTATCACGTTCATTTCTCCAAAGTCCTGTCACTTCCACTTATGCTAGTCTTGATCACTCTCAAATGGTCTCAAGCAAGATAAACTTAGATCATTCTTACCATAGTGAAATCAAACACTATATTCCAAATCTAACAAGTCATCGTCTAAGATCTCTGGTTATTTATCCTCTAAGTTCACAAGGTATAAAGCTATTATTGTAGATAAAATTTTCTACCATGACAGAGCGTGATTTCTAACAAATCATAAGTTAATCACTTCCGAATTCCCCCAACCACAAGAGCTTTCAAATTTACTTACTACTTATAAGATCTACTTTCCGCCCTTAACTTCTATACATCAACATCCCTAATTGATTAATCCTGACGTCTTTACATTTCCAATGATTCAACTAAGGCCAAGTTGCTGTCCTGGTAATTCCTACTGATCATCATTCCAAACATATTGTTACACCATCTCACCTTCTTCCAAGTAACATCGAGTAAGATCGACTTCAAAATCATAGTGTTCACGACATAAAATTTTTCTAACTTAGGTCTAAGGGAAAGCTAAGTCCGACCCTAACTTGCCCAATAAACAAAAGGTAAGCCCCAATAAACAAAGGGCAAGCCCCCAATAAACAAAAGATTAGCCTTTATCTATCTTTGGGCGAAGTGTCTTCAATATCACCAAGTTATATTTATCCCAAACACGCAAACAATTCTTAGGGCATACAACCTTAGACTTGGGGTTCTATCTTGGGGCTTAATGGTGTATTCCACAACTTGGGCTCTTGCAGGTACCTTCTACGACAACCTTATCAGGGTCAATATGTTATCCAATCCCAAATAGGTTTCTTATTGTACTTGAACTCTTATCCGACCCTCGATGTTCGTCACAGTGGTTGTCTTAATGTAATCTTGCCACAAATATGATGATTGAGCCTATGAGTCTCATACCATTCTTCTTATGTGCCAATCTCTCTTTCTCTAGCCTTTTTGGGGTAGCCTCGTACTTTCACCAAAAGCTACACCTACGGTCTATTTCAGACTAGGTCATGGTATAATTGTCCTAGTAAGTCACGTGTCCTAGTGGTGTTGAGTCTAACTCATTAACTAAGGTATTATCTAAAAAGATCTTTGTAGCCGGAGGTATTCCCTGCTGGGGGCAGGGTTCGCCGCAGGCTACAAAAGAAAACTTAACGCTCGTGAAGAGATTTGACTAAGAAGATTCAGTTAAAAGTGGACCTTTCTCAATGTGATTCCCATATGGGCACACCACTGCTTCCGCTGCTAGTTTGTCCTCAAACTAAGCTCGTGCGGGGTGGCCCAGGGTTTTGTGGACTTCTTTTCTTCGGATCGAGGTTCGCTCTGATACCACTTGTAAGACCCCATTTTTTTTTGCAAAAACCACCGAGTCTTAGGCCCAGAACCGCCGCTTTGCGGTGACACCTTCGCTCGGAAAGGTCGCCACTACAAAATGCCGATCCTGCCGGCCAAATCGATCACGAAGAAAAGTACATAAAAGAGAAGATAAGTCCACATAATCACATGAATTAAAACCATAGAGGTAAATGTCCACTAACAATAACTGAATAAAGGAGATACAAGGGTTTACAATTAAAAGGGGCTCTTGCCCTGTACATCAGTTCCTCACTACAAGATCACTCGCGGAAGCTATCAACTGAGTAAAGCTAAAGCTAACCGTCACCGACACTGAGACTGAAGCACTCTGACCAGGCTGACCCATCCCTGTAGATCCCGTGCTCCACTGGTGCTGCAACACTGGATGCTTCTTCTTCTTCGGCCTACGGTCACTGCCTCGCAATCCACGTCTACGTCTTCGCCATTGGCCTCCTGGTCGCTGTACTGGAGGGGTTCCACTCATCAAGGGGCATCTGACCCGAGTATGTCCCGGTTGGTGACAATGGTAGCATGGCCGGGGGGGGGGGGGGGGGGGGGGGTCCACCATGTCGGATCCTGCTGTACCTGTTTCTCTGCTGTAGCTGCGTCTCCTTGAAACCCTAAAATGATATGGTCCACCGACCGTCAGTCAAACATGACTCAGCCAATTCCCCACCCCTCCCCCAATGGCTCCTAGGCACCGTATGGAGAGGAGGAAGCGGAGGACATTCAAGGGGTAAGAACAAAAGCAGGTGACAAGGTAAATTCTATGCTACACAGGTGTTTATATATATGAAGCAGTAAATAAGCATAGTAAGGAGCAAGTAAAGTATAGAAAAGCTGTATGTAAATAGACAGGTAAGGTAATAAAATAATAACCATTGATTTATAGGAATGCCCATACAAACCTATAAACCAAGGGGTCGTTTAGCAGGGCCTATCGTATAAAAAGTCTCATACCAATTTATACGATAGGTGTCAGGGGTTGAATGCAATGTTTATGCTATGTTATGCAGGTATGCTGTTATGACATGATCATACAAGTGCAACACACACACTTCGACTCTATGCGCATAGACCTTTAGTTCCCTCTTTTTGGAGCGAGCTAGACTCCCAGGATACTCCCGTAGTGGCAAACGGAAGCGGTGGGTTGGGCCTCGCCCACCTCTAGGTTGGTATTCACACTACCCAACCTAGACCTATTGTACGCCTCCACTATACCCGCGGAGCGTCTGCGTACTCTTGCTGACTGGACCGCCAGACTATCAAGGCTAAGTGTAAAACCACACTTGCCGAGTCAACGTATTGACGTCAGTGTGAACGACCGTCCAATACCGAAGACCCACCACCTTCAGTGCACATGGAACATGTTCTACTTCCTATCTCTGAGCCATGAGTTCCCCGGGCTAACCTGCCCGCCATCAATAACCTTCCGAGCCTAAAGCTCCCCGGGCTAACCTGCCCGTCATCAATAACCTTCCGAGCCATAAGCTCCCCGGGCTAACCTGCCCGTCATCAATAACCTTCCGAGCCATAAGCTCACCAGACTGACTAGTCTGCTGCAACAGCCACCGAGCCCACCGCTCGGACAACCAATCCAACTAAACTTCCGAAACCACAGGGTATGGATGAGTGTGTTATTAGTTAACCTTGTACCGTGTCTTACTCTTATGGGTTAGGGTTAGTCTTGGGCTTCCCGAGGGTTACCCTGTGAGGGGCTCGCTACGGTACTAGGAACTACAATGGGATGACACCCCAACGTTCCCAATCCCAAGACACTTATTATTATTGGTGACTACCCAAAGGAAACCCCTTTAATATTCTTACCTGAATTAATCCTAAGGGCTTTAAGACACTTAGGGGAAAAGACGATCTTTCGCCAAATCCCAAGGTGACCTACCCCAAGGGAGGCACCCCACCATCCCAGAACTCATCAACCTTAAATCTCTCCAAGGGTCCTCTCATACCCATACCCTCACCATTCAATTCTCACATCTCCAAACAATGTATTCCAAATTGGCCTATAACTCCAAAACTGCCAATTTATTAAACGCAGACCACCCTTAACGTTTTGATCCTCATGAAGGGAAGTACATTAATTAATCAACTCTATGACTCAATATTCTCACTGGGGGTCCATGTCACTGGTTTAAGATCCATTCCAGAGTTCCATAATTTTCCCCATATTATTAATATTTAAAACCATTTTTCCCAAGGACAACTTCCTAGGGTTTGAACTACAAGTGCACTTTTCTGACTTCCAATGCCCCTCCTAATTTTTAAATAAATCAAAAGTACCTATTAATCAGTAGTCATGAAATCTTAGGGAAATACTGCAAGATTTACTATTTTTAAAAATTCCAAAACTCATTTATTACCAATAAATTCCAAAGGAGGTACCCTCATATGATCTCTAAACCTTATGCAAATTTATACAGAGATGTCACCTACTAAAATATTCAGGTCTACCAAGTTTGACTACATAACACAGAGGTTACATTTGTAAATTCCTCAATGGATATATTTGTAAATAATTCCAAAATGAACTAGAGATACCAAAAATATTAATCCATAAATTATGAGAAAATTACAGTGGGTACATATTGGTATGAAAAGACATACTGCAAAGTCTTATGCATTTACAGAAAGTTAACACTCTAAAATCAATCATCCCAAAAATTGCCAACAATATGAATAATTACAATTTGAACCTCCAAATGTTTTCCAATGGTTCTAATAAAATCTCCAGGGTTTAACAATATTAAAATTAAGATTGTGACAGAAGATGGTTAATCATTAAGTAATATTACTTCCTAAAACCCCAAACCCTAATTATTTACAAATCTACCCAGGGGTTTATTACCTAGGTTTGACAACTCCAAACCTCTTCCAATTCACAAGGGAGGCTCCTCTGGTCACTATGACCTTCCTTCCAAAACCTTAGGTCAAACCATTAGGGTTTGACCCTACTTCCTTTATTAGCCTCTAAATGCACCCCATTAGGGTTTAACCTAGGGTTAGGGTCTAAACCTAACCAAAACCACCCAAACTTCTTGTGAGGGTATCATATCACTTATAAAGGCCAGAGGAGTCCAACACACCCCTCTCCAAGGACAAACTCTCCTATGTCCTTCACAACCCCAAATTCCACTCCATAGGGATCAAACCTATGACCTTGAGCAAAACAACTCCAATGCTCACCAAACTCCTCATGGGGTCTCAACTTCATCCCACTGACCTTCCTAAGAAGTTTCAAGCCTCAAAGGACCTAATTGGCCAATGATTCTCCACTTGGCTAATTGCACCCCAAGGCACTCCTACCCCAAGTCCTAGGGCAACCCACTCCCCAAGACTCCATAACACTCTTGGAGGGGATTTGGGTGGGGTTAGGGCAGTGGACATAATACCACTCCAATAGGAGGTGGTTTGGCTATGAGAAGCCCTAAGTGTCCCCTTAGCACAATTTTCCCCTTAAAGGACAAAACTTTGGCCCAAGGATTACTTAATCAAATGATCTCCAAGTGAGATGAGATTTTAACCTGGGGTTTATCATGACCCTAATGGTACCCCACCAAAATTTGGTGGAGATTGGAGGTCATTTGGCCCTCCAAATAATTTGTGTAAGGATTATTAAATTTCTACAAAAACTTTAGGAAAACTAACTCCTAAAAATCTGATACTCCAACCTAATCTAGGTATAGGGCATATGGATGCATAGCCAAAATATCAACTTCATCAGATTTGCCATTTAAGAGTTATCCTAGTTTAAAGGTCTGATTTGAGTTTTGACCAGCCTCACTAGAATGATGCTGTGGGTCCCATACTTAACCAAATAGCCTGATTTCACTCCCATTAGGAAGTAGACATCAAGGCCTACAAATGTTATCTCTGGGCATTTTTTGAATTATGGCCCCTAAGGACCTTAAAATCGGGTCACAAAATCGGTCACAAAGTGTGACAAATAATTAAAATAATATGACTTAAATCATTTCATGGCTGCGTATAGCAAAAGGCGGCCAATCGGACGGCTCACAGCCATCGTCCCCGGTCAACCTATGGCTGAGATTCCGCGCGCCTGGGCAGACTTGGATGTCGATTTCCCGGCCACCTGAGCGCCATCCCGGCCAACCAACGCCACCACCACCTTCGTTGAGGTGGTGGCCGGCGACGAACGGGGCTTGATTGGCCGGAGGTGGCCGGAAATGTGGATTCTGGGTGGAAGACCAAACCCGATATACGGGTGGGGTAGCTGGCTCAATCCACGGCCTATTGGCACGATTCGAGCCGCCGATGAGTTAGATCTACACCACTGAGGGGGAAGCAGAGAACCAGACCTTGATTGGAGCTTGATTCCTTTCCCGGTGAGGACTTGCCATGGACGACCTCCATCCTCTCCCAAGCTCTGCAACCATCACCTAGAAGGGCTCGATTCCTTCTGAAAACATGGGGGTTTCACTCCTCTCCGCCTCCTGAAGATAATGGGGGGTTCAATTGAAGGCAATGCTGGCTTTAACTACCAAAGCCATTAATGGCCTCTTCGAATTCCTCCATGGCCGGCCCCCATTCATCTCCCCTGCTCTAATCCTTCTTGGTAACTGCTGGAAACTCCTCCTCTCCCCTAGAGGAGATGAATGCAGCCATAAATGGGGAGAATTGAGGGGGGTTTCACCTTCCTCCATTGATGGCCTCATCTTTCTCTCTCCCCCAAACTCAATTCTCTCTCTCCTACTCATTATGGCCGACTTTCCTCTCTCTCCTGGGTTAATTATCAGCCAAGGGTGCTGGTCAAGGGGTCAATTTGGGCTTAGCCCAAAGGGATTGGGCTAGGTTTAAGAGATTTGACCTAAATTGGGCAATTTTGACTTTTGGTCAAATTGGCCAATTGGGGGACCCTAGGATGGGGCCTTTGGGTCCATTGGATCCCAAATTAGGTTTAGAAACCACTGGTGGGGTCAATTTGGTCACATGAGTCTGGGTTGACCCAATTTAAGCTGATTTGACCAAAACAGGCTAAGTTGACTTTGGTCAAATTGAGCCCTAGGGTTGACCCAGTCATGGGTCTTTTTGGTCCACTGGGTCCCCTATGACATGGTAACCCTAAGGGTAGGGTCAATTTAACATGGTGATGGTCAATTAGGGCACTTTGTGAAGAATTGCCATTTTTGACCTAAAGGGGCATTTTGGTCAATTTGCACTATTGGGGGTCCTATGATGGGGATTTTAGGTCTACTAGGTCTCTTATGATATTCTAGACCTAGATGAGTGGTCAATTTGGCATGGTGAAGGTTAATTGACTCTAATTTGGCTATTTTGACCATTTTAGGGTTAGGGTTGACTTTGGTCAAATTGGCCTCTTTGGTTGACCCCAATGGGCCCTTGGTGCCCTAAGGGGGCCCCTAAAGGGTTAGGGATACTAAGGTGGTGTCAAATGGTCAAGTTGAGGCCCTAAAGTCCAACCCTAAGTTTGGTCACTGGAAATTGCTATTTGCAGACCAAGGTGGTTTTCTTCTTCTCACCTCAATTCACAAGGCCTTGGGTTCTTCCTATGGTTTTGTCATGACAAAACCATCTTAGGGGTCTAGCTGTCTGGGGGATGTTACAGGGCGTACTCTTCTTCTATCATGTCACGTATTTCCTCTCGCGTGGTTCTTTCCACTGCTCGGACGGGAGCAGCTCTTCCTTGGCGGGGGTGATCGGGGTCAGCCTCAGGTCCTCTAACCGGCGGAGCAGGATATGCGGAGCTTGCAGCGTCAGAGAAATCTTCAGAGACTTCATCTTCCCGAACGGCTCCCTCGACCGGAGCATGGTTCGGAAGGCGGAGCGTTTGATGCTGGAGGCTGAATGGGAGCTCGAGGTGCCCTTAGGTTTCTCACGAGAGTCAGCATCTCGGCTTGCTGCTCTTCCATTTGCCGAATGCGACCTTCCAGAACTGTCGCAGGTGTAAGCACTGCCTCTTCTGCGAGAGGCGCATTGATGAGTGAGTGGGAGGGAGCTGGGTCGACGCGTCCCTCCGGCATTGATCCTTCGGTAGTGCGAGCACTCTTCCTTGCCATTGCAGTTGGCCTTTCAAGAGTTTTGGGAATCCTTCCCACAGACGGCGCCAAACTATTGCGGGTCGCTTAGGGTTCTTGGTAGACTGGTCGGATTAAACCACCTTAGCTCGGGAGCGAACCAAGAGCGCAAACAGTCAATTTGAGATTCGCTGAGTACACTGGACTTTTTAGCGTGGAAAACCCGGAAAGGGTAAAAAAACCACGTGGCCGGAGCTGTGCCGACCAAACTTCCACTATCTTCTGGGGGGTTACAATTAGAGATTTAGAAGTCGAGCGCGACAGGCCGCTGCTCGTTACAATATCAGAGAGAGAGAGAGAGAGAGAACGTTCTGAGGGCGACAGGCCACCTCTCGGAAAAAACTAAGTCTTTTCCTTCCAAGAACGGTAGAGAACGAAAGTGATAATGCCTTGTCCGCTTTCGTGGAGACAAAAGTGAGAAAGCCTTGTCCGCTTTCGTGGAGACGAAAGTGAGAAAGCCTTGTCCGCTTTCGTGGAGACGAAAGTGAGAAAGCCTTGTCCGCTTTCGTGGAGACGAAAGTGAGAAAGCCTTGTCCGCTTTTGGGAAGACGGAAAACTTCAAGTCCGCGAAGGAGATCTTCAAGCGTCGAAGGAGAAATCCATGGAAATCTTCAAGGAGCTCTCTCTGGGCATTCAGGCCGGATCCCCTCAAATGAAGCCTGGGGGGTCCTTTTATAGCTTTGGCCGGGGGTAGCCCGGTAATTTTGTCGTTGTAACCACCGTAACCACCTGGGAGGACGAATCATATTTTCCGGTTCAGAGCCCACGGATCACCATTTTTCGTAAATGACCATGCTGACCTTTGAGGAAAGGCGACAAGCTGTTCCTGAAAAGTGAGAAACTGAAAAGACAAAAAGTGAGCGAGCCGAGTCGGAAAAGTGAGCGAGTCAGAAATGTGAGCGTGCTAGAAAGACAAAAAGTGAGCGAGCCGAGTCGAAAAAGTGAGCGAGCCGAGTCGGAAATGTGAGAATGCTCCGAGCACGCTCAGAAGCGTTTTGTGCGCGCGACGAACATGGAAGCGCTTTGAACGCGCTTAGAGGCGTTCTGAGCGCGGTGAATAATATTCCGTAAGAATAATATTCACGTGAGAATAATATTCATGCGAGAATAATATTCGGGCGTGCAGTTTGGTAAGCGTTCTGAGTGCGGTGAACGCGAAGATGTTCGATGCGCGACCGTGAGAAGACCTCGAGGCCGAGGCGACCGGGAGCACTCCCTAGTTGGGGAGTTACGTGAATAATATTCACGTAACTCCCAAGGGAGTTACTATTCACGTAACTCCCTCTTGGGGAATTACTATTCACGTAACTCCCCAAGGGGAGTTACGTGACTCCCCAATTGGGGAGTGGGGGCACTCCCCAATTGGGGAGTGGGGGCACTCCCCAATTGGGGAGTGGGGGCACTCCCCAATTGGGGAGTGGGGGCACTCCCCAATTGGGGAGCGCCACATGGGCGTTGACCAATTGGTCAACGCCCATTGTATTGGGGGGTGCGGTAATGCCGCACCCACCAATGTATTTGGGAGGTGCGGCAATGCCGCACCCCCCAAGACAGATGGGGGTGCGGCAATGTCGCACCCCTTTTTAGGTGCGGCAGCGCCGCACCATTTTGGTGTTGCAGCGCCGCACCATTTTGGTGCGGCGGGCGCCGCGCCGTTTTGGCGCGGCGGGCGCCGCGCCGTTTTGGCGCGGCGGGTGCCGCGCCGTTTTGGCGCGGCGGGTGCCGCGCCGTTTTGGCGCGGCGGGTGCCGCGCCGTTTTGGCGCGGCGGGTGCCGCGCCGTTTTGGCGCGGCGGGTGCCGCGCCGTTTTGGCGCGGCGGGTGCCGCGCCGTTATGATGCGGCGAGTGTCGCGCCATTTCAGAGCGGGGAGAGCTGCACCCTTTTGGCGCGACGAATGTCGCGCCCTCTTTGCGTCGTAACGGGCGTGTCTATTAGCACGATGATTGATGTGTCGCTTGCCGCGTGGCACCTTTTGATTTTCACGCCACGCGTGACGCTTGCGTGCTCGGCGGTACCCGTCCAGATACGTGATACAGGACCGCATCCCGTATCATTTTTACGGGTGCTCATCAATTACTGTTTGGGACACGGCCGCGATCCGCGACCAATGAAAACAAGGGAAACCGTGGGGCCGCGGTGCACAAATTTTATTGAAGGCACCGCTCAAGATAGTCCGCTAAGGCTCATCAAATGTGGAATGGTCTTATGTAGTATCTACAGTGTAGAACCCTTAACCCTAGTGACACAAAACTCATTGGGTCATTTCCAGTCGGTCATGATACGTGCGGACATATTAACTAAATATCCTAACAATCTCCTCCTATGTTCGCGGTAAACCCCACGTCGGAAAGGTGTTTGTGTGTGTAGTGTTCAACCAAATTTGACTCAATACACGACCATGTCCACAACACCTATCATAACATATTGGACTTAAAAGGAAAACAGAAGTATGTATGCATGCATAAGAATAAAATATAAACTCAGCAGCATCTCAACATAGTCAAAGATACAATCAGAGAAACAAGTACCAGTACACCTATTGTCTCATGACCAACCAAAGAGCAAATAAAATAGTCCAAACAGACAAATGAAAGAAGAGAGCTAAACAGTGTTCTAAGTCAAAGAAAGAAACAAAAAACAAACACTCTAGAGTCCATTGCTTAGCAGATCATCCTGCTTTGGATCCCAGACTGCACGTGCTTCTCCATTAATAGCAGCTCCTGTAATTTTCAACAAAGAACTTCATTCAGAATGTAAAACATCCCCCAAATAACTAGACCCCTAAGTTGGTTTTGTCATGACTAGGTCATGACAAAACCATATGAAGCACTTAAGACCATGTGAACATAGACAAGAATGACGAAAATCATGGTGGTCTGCAAATAACAATTTCTAGTTAACAAGCCTAGGGTTGGACTTTAGGTCCTCACTTTGATCCTTTGACCCCACCATAACCTCCTTAACTCATTAGGGGTACCATTAGAGCACCAGGGACCCATTGGGGTCAACCAAAGAGGCCAAATTGACCAAAGTCAACCCTAACCCTAATTTGGTCAAAGTAGCTCAATTTGGGCCAATTAGCCTCCACCATGCCAAATTGACCTTGCCACTACCCTTATAAGGATACTAGGTACCCAATGGACCAAAAAGCCCCATCATGGGGCCTCCAATTTGGCCAATTTTACCAAAGTCAACCCTAGCCCTATTTTGGTCAAAGTGACCTATTAAGGGTCAATTGACCCACACCTTGCCAAATTGACTACCTAGACCTTTCTAACCATTAAGGGAGGCCAATGAGTGACTAGCCACCCATTGGGGTCAACCCAAATGGTCAATTTGACCAAAGTCAACTCTACCTCAGATTTATGTCAAAATGACCTATGTTGACCTAATCAAGTCCAATCCACTTGGGCTAGACTCAATTAAGGTGGTCCACCACCTAGTGGGATTGCTAATTACTGAAATTGCCATTCAATTTCAAAGGAGTCGGTCAGGAGAGAGAAAGCCCAAAATGGGAAAGAGAGAGAAAGAAGGTGGATTAATGGGGAGGAATAAGAAACCTCCAATCTTCCCCATTAATGGCACCATTCATCTCCTCTTGGGGAGAGGAGGAGTTTCCATCCTTCTCCCGGCCACATTGATGCCCAATTCACCTCCCCTACATGAAAGCGAAATTCTTTATCAAGGGCCATTAATGGCCACCAAGTGAAACCCCCCTCTTGCCTCCAATTGAACCTTTTAACACCTTCAGAAGAGTGAGAGGAGTGAAACCCCCCTTCTTCCAGAGAGAATCGTGCACCAGAGGCCTAGATCGACATGGCACCAAAAGCTCGATCTCCGGCCATGGAAACCCGTCGGAATCCACGACCTCAGGCCACCACACAGGTCTGATCCTCCCTCCCTCCCCTAGTGCTAGATGTTCATCTGGTTTGGGGCTTGATTCGAGCCAAATCGGGCTCGAATCAAGCTCCCGAAAGGGCTCATTCACGAGCCTATTTCCCCCGCTAGAACTCCCCGTTCCGGCCACCTCCGGCCGGCCAACCACCTCTAATCGTCGGCCACCACCTCAACGGAGGTGGTGGTGGCATTGGTCGGCCGAGGCGGTGCTCAGGTGGCCGAGAAAATGGGGTGGAAGTCGGCCCAGGACCGGATGATCTGGGCCCTTGGCTAAAGGTAGAAGATGACCAGCAGCCGTCGGATCTGCACCAAGATCTGTGCAGGATCAATACATATAAATGTTTTATTATTGCATTTCCGTCACACTTTTTGCAGTACCTAGATTAATTTATTAAAAATACTTAGGCCTTTCTGATGAAAAAGTGTCCAACACCAAAGTTGTAGCCCTTGGTGTGTACTTTAATTTAAAATTTGTTTCAGCCCAAAAGGAGCACTGTATCTCCCTGTAGGGTCATTTTGGTGGGACTGGTCCCTAGGGTAGGACAACCACTATTTCTTGAATAACATTTGATAGGGAAATGATATTGACTTGAAAATTGAAACATAGGTTATTTGTACCAATACCTTTAATATATCCAAAGATGGGAATTTTTGGAAAACATTTTTTTAAAGTTTTTTGTAAAAATTTAATAATTCATATATTATTTAATTATAGGGTCTACTGACCTCCAATCCCCTGCAAATTCTGGTGGGTGCTCTTTAGGGTTATTATATGACCCTGGTAAAAATTTCATCACAATTGGGACTGATTTGGTTGGGCAATTAGTTAACTCAAGTTTGGTCAAACTATGTCAAAAGTGCACATGATGAAATTAGGTGGTCAAATCTCATCAAAGTGATGTGAAACTTTGTCCACTGGTTTAGGATCACATAAGACACTCCCATGAGTGATTTGGGGTGATGTGGGGTGGATATTCCCTAAGATCCTAGTTCTAACCCTAGGGTTGAACTTTTAGCCTTGTGAAGGACATAGGGGCATATGTGCTTGAATGGTCATGAAACTTGGTAGATAAGTTCATAGGGTGTAAATATGCCCTAAGAAATTTTATGAGAATTTTAGGAGTACTTATCCCCTCTGATTTAGGTTATAACCTTTTTGGGGAACCTTCTTATAAAAGGAATTTACATGCTCAAATTATCTTGGATGTTGATTAAAGTTTGGTATATTACATAAAATCATGATATATTCCTCTGGTAATCTTTGTGTAATTATTGAATTGATTTAATTAGCATTTCATTCACAAGTCATCTACTTTGCCTTAGGAATATGTTAAATAAATGAGGGCCAAATATCCTCTGGAAAATTATGAAACTTGGTGGTAGGACATTTTAGGGCATTAAAGAGCTCTGTGAATTTTTGTATGATTTTTGGAATTGTTTATCAGTAGGTTACTTCACAATTTTCCCTAGTATGAGTTTACTTGGAATATTTATTTATGTGACTAATTAGTTCTGATAAATTCTGAAATTTAGTCCGTAGACTTTTTTGATCAATATAAAGGCCTGGTAATTTTCTCATAATTTTTGGACAAGTATTTTTAGTGGTTCCTTCTTTAATTTCTAATTTGGGATAATTATTCAATATTATAAATAGAGGTCAATACCTTACTGCAAAATTGTGATATTATGTATTTACTGTTATTTTGACATCATAGATTTTCGATAATTTTATAAGGGTCATATCATAAGAAGGTCTTACACTTCATGTTCAATTTCATACTTGGCCAATGTTGGAGAATTATAATAAATGTCAAACAATTAAGGAAATATATGATCCTCTGGATTTAGTCTTAGAATATCATGATAGACTCACAGTAATAATCTTGAGTCAGTTGGATGAATATTTGGGGTACCTCCTCTTATGCAACTCATATAACTCATTTGATCTGCGTATAGTAAAACTGTAAAACTTGAGTAATTTGTGGATCATTAAGTGAGAATGGAAGGTAGACGGTGTACCTAGTCTATTTGAGAAGATGTGAGGTCACCATTAGGGGTCTATATGTTGAGTGTACCCGAGAAGCTAAGGGGTAAGGTTGTGATCGGGATTGACGAAAGATCGTCCTTCCCGTAGTGGGTCATAAAATAATTAGAGTTAACCCAAGTGTAGTAATAAGAAGAGTATTCTTATGGGTAGTTACCAATAATATTAAATGCCTTGGAAAGGGAGCTTTGGGGTGTCATCCCATCATAGCTCCTAGTACCGCTGCGAGCCCCTCACAGGGTAGACCTCGGGAAGTCCAAGACTAATCATAAATTGTAGGAGAAGATGTTGTACAAGATCAACCTAATAATGCGCACACCCACACCCCATAATTACGGTAGGTTTTTTGGTTTGGTTTTACGAGTGGTAGGCTCGGTGGTTGAAGCAGCGGACTAGTTAGTCTGGTGATCTTGTGACTCGGTAATGCTTGATGGTACGGACGGGTTGGTCTGGCGAGCCGGTGGCTTGGATGGTTATGGTGACGGGCAGGATAGCCCGGAGAGCTTAGGGCTCGGAGATAGATGGTAACATATTGTATGTGCATAAAGGTGGTGGGTCATTAGTATTGACGGTCGTCGCACCGACGTCGATACTTTGGCTCGGTAAGTGTGGTTAACACTTTACCAAAGGAAAGTCTAGTGGTCTAGCTAGTAAGAGTACGCATGAGCTCCGATGTTGTGTTCTTAGCGTTGAGGCGTACGATAGGTTTAGGTTAGGTAGTACAAATACCAACCTAGAGGTGGGCGAGGCCCAACCCACCGCTTCCGTTTGCCACTACGGAAGTATCCTGGGAGTTTTGCTAGCTCCAAAAAGGGGGAACTAAAGGTCTGTGCTCATAGAGTCGAAGTGCGTGAGTTGCACTTGTATGAACATAACATTAAATTGCATACATTACATGACAAGCATAAACATTACATTTCAACCCTTACCCCTATCGTATAAATTGGTTATGGGATTTTTTATACGATAGGCTCTGCTAAACGACCTCTTAGTCTATAGGTTTGTATGAGCATTCCTATAAATCAAGGTTACACTTATTTAATATTGTTCTCTTATTACTATTATGCTTAGCGCTGCTTTACATATTACTATTGTTTACCTGTTACAGTTTTACTTCTTACTGCCTTACTCTTTGGGCTATTTGTTGCATAGCGATAGACCCTTCTGTAGTTAGATTCACTGTCACCTGCTTTTGATTATACCCCTTTGATGTCCTCCGCTTCATCCTTCCCGCTCGGTGCCTGGGAGTCACCGAGGGAGGGGTGGGGGATTGGCTTAATCTTTTGACTAACGATCGGTGGATCTTATAATTTTATGGAACTGAGGAGATGCTGCAACACCAGAGGCCGGTGCAGATGGAGGCGGGGCAGTCTAGCACGGAAGCACCGATGGTAGGATCCGTGAGTGTCTTATTAGATTTAGTAGATTATACTTCCGCAAGTGAAATTGTGGTGAGGAATTGATGTATCGGGCAGGAGCCCTTCTATTATTATCTTTTATTCAGTTATTTCATGTGGACAACTTTTATTCTGAGATATTATATTCATGTGATATGGACTTGATTTCTAGTTAATCAAATGTATAATTTTCTTCTGTCGTGATCGATATGGCCGGCATAATCGGCATTTTGTAGTGGCGACCTTCCCGAGTGATGGTGCCACCGCAAAATGGCGGTTCTGGGCATAAGACCCAGGTTTTTAAAAAGAAAAAAATGGGATCTTATAGAATGAATTCAGACTTGGAAAATGTACATGTATCTAGTTCTACTTTTAAGAACGTAGTACTTTAATTATCTAAAAGGACACTTATGTAGAGTATTTTAGGTTCTACCTCAGAATCTGTAATCTGTTTCCAAACAAAATAATTTCAGACTTCTAGACACCGCAGCTATATCAGTGTTCCTATATAGAATGTCATAGTTATTGTTATTCTAAAGTTAATAGGAACTCATCAAATGTGGAATGGAAACAATCAACAGGAGAATGTCCAAAATAAGTCAGATCGTGTTATCAAATATGGAATAACCCTCTCCTCCAAGTTAAGGAAGACAAATCCCGATGAAGTTGTTAACATCAAATATGGAATGAAATAACTAACTAGATTCGTACTCAGCAATCAAGAACATCAGCGGAGCACAACATGCTTGCTTTGACAAAGGAAAGTGAAGATATCAAAACACTTGGACTAAGGCGGAACTGAATCACCTAACCTTGAACTAAGGCATATCTCAAATCGCCTTGAGTCTCATTTCCCCCACTATTTTGATTGATCGGTCTTTGGGCATTCATTTCGTCAATGGATCAACTAGATTATACGTCGATCGTACATCGATCAACGTGATAATGCTCTGTTCTTTCAAATAATTCAAAAGAGCGTGTCTCAGTCATACATGTCGTCTCTTTGTGTCAAAGAGGACATTCTTAACAACTTGGACTGATGCCTGATTATCACATTACAAACTTAAAGAATTAACTTGTAGTTTAGACAATGGAATATCTAAAATCAAATTCTTGATCCAGTCTGCCTCTTCACCAGCTGAAGCTAAGGCAAACAACTCAGCTTCTATAGACGATTGGGATATACAAGTCTGTCTTTTAGATTTCCAAGTAACGGCAGTGCCACCCAAAGTGAATATAAATTCAATGATAGACTTGTTGTTTCCAACTTTTGAACACTATGAAGCATCAGAGTATCCTTCCAAAGTAGGCGAGTAACCAGTGTAGTACAGAGTGTGATCTTTAGTACCTTTGAGGTACCTCATCAACCAATCTAAGGTATCATAAGGCTCTTTTCCTGGACTACTGGTAAAATGGCTCAGCATGCATACAGAGAAGACAATATCTGGTCTAGTGCAACTTATGACGTACATGAGACTTCCAATGATCTTCGAGTACTTTACTTGATCAAAACTTGTCCCTTCATTCAGACTCAGCTTGACATTCAGATCAATTGGTGTTTCAACAGGCCTATAGTCTCGATAACCCCAGGTAGAGAGAATCTGCTCTATGTAATGAGCTTGACGTAGAGTGACGCGTCCCTTATCTACTTTAACTTTCAAACCTAGTAGGGTATCCACAGGACCAAGGTCCTTCATGTCAAAACATTTTTGCGAGAGCGGATTTAATATCCTTCACGACAGCAAGGTCTGACCCCAGAATCAACATGTCATCCACATATAGGCATATGATGACAGTTTGGTTTGACATCGACCGGTAATAGAGACACTTGTCTGAGAGACTGGACTGAAATCCAACGCTCTTTACCACTTGATCAAACTTCATGTGTCACATCTTAGATGCTTGTTTAAGCCCATAAATGGATTTGTCTAGCTTGCACACTTTATCCTTTAGATCTCTATGGACATAACCTTCAGGTTGTGTCATGTAGATCTCTTCATCAAGCTCTCCATTTAAGAAGGCTGTCTTTACATCCATCTGATGAACAATAAAGTTCTTGATAGAAGCTAAGGCTAGAAGAATCATAATAGTGGATAGGTGACATATAGGTGGATAGACCTCAAAATAGTCAATTCTCCATGTTGTTTATAACCCTTAGCTACTAGACGAGTTTTGTATCTGGCTATAGACTCGTCATTGTGCAATTTCTTCTTTAATACCCACTTGCATCTCAGGACTTTCGGTAGATCCACTAGATGCCAATTATCATTTTATGGCAGCGAGCTCATCTCATCATCGATGGCTTCTGCCCACATTAGCGCATCTCTAGATCCCATTGCTTCCTGATAGGAGAATGGATCATCCTCTAAGTGGTAGGTGATGAAATTCTCACCAAAATCCTTAGGGATTCTATTCCTTGTAGATACTCTAAGAGGAACAGGTTTCACCTCTAGAGGTTGGGGAGCAGTGCTAGAGGGGCCAGCTTCAGGTTCTACAGTAGATTCTAAGATCATGTTAGTAGACCCGGAGACGGTTAAGCCATGAACTTTGATAAATTTATGTTCAAAGAAAATAACATCTCTAGACTTTATCACTGTATTAGTGGATAGATCCAGAAACCGGTCAGCTGCACTGTCTTCTGCACTTCCTAGATAGACACAGGTTATCGCTCTAGGTCCCACCTTAGGTCTCTTAAGGTCTTGTATTCACACATAAGCAATACAGCCCCAAGTCTTAAGAGTGTCATATCTATAAGGACGGGTGTGCCACAACTCATACGGAGTAAAACTGAGTTTTGAGTGAGGCACTCTATTCAGAATGTGATTCACAGTTAGGATTGCTTCCCCCCCAAAAGGAATTAGGCACGTCAGCGGTGAGAAGCATAGAATTTAACATCTCTGTCAACGTTCTATTCTTACGCTCAGCAACACCATTCGATTGAGGTGAGTAAGGAGCTGTAGTTTCAAGGATTATGCCCTCAGAGACACAAAACTCCCTAAACATAGTTGCAGTGTATTCTCCTCCTCGATCACTTCTAAGTCTCTTAATCTTTATATTTAACTGATTTTCTACTCGAGATTTGAAGATCTTAAATGTCTCGAATGTCTCATCTTTCGATTTCAATAGGTAAACATGACAATATCTGGAAAAATCGTTGATAAAGGTAATTAGATACTTCCTTCCCCCCTCTAATGGCATGACTATGAAAATCACAGAGGTCAAAATAAATCAACTCCATAAGTTGTGTGCTTCTAGAAACTGCCTTGTAAGGGTTTCTAGTGATTTTAGTCTGGGAACAAACTTTGCACCTATCAAATCGAATAGAAAGATCTAACCGGATGTTGTGACTCTTAGTTAGATCGCATATTTTCTTATAGTGAATGTGTCCAAGTCTATTTTGTATAGCTTTGGATCTATCAGTGACGAACTCACTTGATTTATGCACTCATTTTCTAGGCTAAGTCTATGCATTCCATTGATCAAGTAAGTGCAACCAAAGTAGTGAGAATTAATAGTTTACGTTATTCTACCATTTGTGATTGTGAAAGACATTCCAGCCTTATCAAGCAAACTCATAGAAATTAAATTTTTGTTAAATTAAGAACTACTTTAACATTTTGCAAAATTAAAGTTGTACATGAAGAGATGACTAGCTCTGCTGTCCCAGCATGAGTAACATATGTCTCTCCTCCATTGCAGTTTTCAACTCTGTCTCTAACTGCTCTGACCTCTGAAAGAAGACCTCTGTCATTTGTGATGTGACAGGTAGCACCGCTGTCCAGCCACCACTTAGAAGATGTACCGCGGCGACTACTCCCAATCATATCCACGATGGACTTGGGATCCGAGTTGTCGATCACCATGTACGCCACATTTTGTGGGGCTTCCTCCTTTTGCTTCTTCAGACCCTTACACTCAGCGGCCCAGTGACCCCACTTGCCACAGTTGTGTCATTTTTCCTTTCTTCCTTTTAAGAGAAGTTTTTTGACCGCCAACTATGAAGGAGTATCTCCCTTAGGTGTCAGGGGCTTCCGAGAAGGCTTGCTAGGCCGAGAAATGAAGTGGACAGCTTGTGAGGGCTGAGCAACTTGCTCCGCACTTTTCCCAGTAATATTTTGGTCCTCAATGTGAATGAACCTTTTGAGTTCATCCAGAGCGATCTTCTCCTTCTGTCTGTGCATTTTAGTCTTGAAGGTGAGCCACTCAGGAGGCAGCTTGCTCAGAATCAGATATATAAAGAGATTGTCGTCCATCTTTGACTGATCGCCCTCCAGCTTGTTACGCAGGTTCTCTAGCTCTATGATTTGAGAAGTGATTGACAAATTTGCTTTGAGTCTAAAGTTGAAAAACTTCTCCCCAATGAGCGACTTTGACAATACTTCCTCCTTCTGGAAATGTGCATTGAGGCGATCCCAAATCTCCTTTGCAGTCTTGTAGGCATGATAGGTCAGTGCGAGATGGGGATTTAGGGAATTCAGCAGATAATCCCTGTAGAAATCTTCATCCTTGTTCCACTGGTATTCGTCCACGCCCACGCCGGTAGAGGCAAAATCGCTTTGAACCGTATAGAAAATATCGTGTTCATTCATTCCTAGCTGGACTTGAATTTTCCAACTGAGGAAGTCAGAAGCATCGAACGAGTGCAGCTTGGCGACGTCGAGCACACTTTTCTTCGACATCGCACTAGATTTAAATAGAAATTAAAAATACTTCTAGAACGAGGTAACCTGATACGGGCGAGGACGGTCGGTGAACTTCAGATCCAATCCAGAAAAGAATCTGTCAAAAGTAGTCAAGGGGGCTTGTTGTGTCGTCGAGTAATCCTGTCGATATCATTGAGACCAGTTCCTGTCGTCGAGACCACTGCTTTTATTCTAGACCACTACTTGTTGTCGATATCACTGGCTTGTCATCGAGATCACTAGCTTGTTGTCGAGATCACGGGCTTGTCCTCGAGATCACTGGCTTGTCGTCGAGATCACTCAACGATATCGTTGAGTGGTTGGCTCAAGGCAAAAATCGTTGAGGCCACTGGCTTGTCGTTGTGATCATACGCCGATATCGTCGAGATCACTGAATCATCGAGATCAACCTAGATCTGACCTTGACAGTGGTAGGTCTGTAGTGGTTGGAGCGACATCTCCTCCTTGCAGCGGCGGCGACAAGAACGAAAAATTGCGAGCATGTCTGCACCTGAACACCGGCGCGGATCTTCCACCGAGAGAGAGATGGGAACTCCTTTCTCCTTCAGATCTCACGCGACAACGACATCGCAGAACCCTTGCGAATGACGTTGATCCATGATCAAGCGGCTTCAGGGATCTAAAATCGCAAGCTTGAAACGGCAACGGGAAGAAGAAGTCGCGAGCTTGCAAGACCGTGAGCGGCGGAAAACGAGAGCTCCGAGAGCGAGAGCGACAACCCTAGAAAAAATATCTTGAGAATGTTGAAGGCTCCGCTCAAGATAGTCCACTAAGGCTCATCAAATGTGGAATGACCTTATATAGTATCTCCAGCATAGAGCCATTAACCCTAGTGACATGAAACTCATTGGGTCGTTCCGAGTCGGTCCTGATACGCGCGAACATATTAACTAAATATTATAACAGATTTACTGTGCACCACGGGACCCACAAAATAGAGCATTTCCCATGTATTTCATTGGTCCCGGGCGCCCAGCTGGCGTCCGGGACCCGTACCAAAAAATTTCTCCTCCTCAAGTTGCTACTTTCCCATTTGAACGCCTGAGCCGGTTGAACTCATGCGCCCATCGATTCCACATGTGCTTGTCAATCCCGCCGACGAGGTAGCGGGCCTCCCCGAGCCCGGCGACGGCAGATCTCCCTCGAATTTTGTTCAGTTTTTGTTTGCGTCAAGGTATACCCAAGCTCGACGACCTCATATCGCGCCTACCCTCCCCGAGCTAGTTGGCATGGCAACATTGCATCGCCCACTTCTTTTCTGAGCTCGACGACCTTCTCGCTGATAGTTGTTCATTTCCAGCAAGAAATCATCCCGCCTAGAGTCATCCCCTCACCCATCTGCAGTAATCTATATTATTTTAGAGTAGGGTGTGTTCTCTATGCCCCCGAAATCAGTTAGCCTCTTTAGCTAGTTTTAGCTCTGTTGATGAAATGTTAGATTTTACATTGATTACAGCTTAACGATGAATGTTATGATCAAATTTATCACTTGCAACCGATCATGATGAATAATAATTATTAATTTTATGTTATAGGGGTTGCGGGCATTTCATGGTTATTGTCGTCGCCAAAGAGGTCAATGACACCTACAAAGACATTATTAACCCTAAAATTGCCTTTCCTTTGCCCACATACAGTAGTTCTAATCCTTTCCCCTAAATCTTGGTGGTCTTTTTCTAGTACAGTGTATTGTAGTTTGAAAGTATATTGGTGTTTAGTGACGGGTGTCCACTACCACAGATTGTCACATTTTGGAGAAGGTATCGTGATCCTATTACTGAATTATGGGAAGATATATACTTTTTATGATTAGATAACTCAGAGCTGTTAGAGAATTTGCAAAATGAGATAATCAATTTTGATGAGTACTAATTTTGTATATTTTTCATGCTATTTCACATGTTATAGAAATTACTGAGAAGGAGAAACAAATATAATTTTAAAATACACAAACTAAGAATATATCACTTTTTACTCAATTTTTTCATTTCTAATTGTTTATGAGATTATATCAAATCTTTATCTTCGTTATTTGTAGGGATGGCGATAAACATGCCTCAATGCACTTAGTGTATTGACAAAGTTTTGATCTACTTAACATACTTAAGAGGTGTGAAGTTTAGATTTGAATTGTATTAGTGCATTAGCAATGTTTTGGCCTATCCTATTTAGATATACTATCTTTTGCTAAGATGAAATGTATATTTACATGAATGAATATCTTTGTTTTCTATTTTTTTATTTCTGAATTGGTCTGCAAATAACAAAAATATCCACCGATAACAAATTTAGCTCTCTTTAGTAGAGCTATAGATAGTTAAATCTGCAAATAGATGAATTCACTCTCCAAGTAACAATACCCTTTTAAGGTGTCTTTCGTTAGAAAGGGTCTATCAAGGAGGTATAACTCAGAAGCTTAAGCTCATGTGTAATTAATAGTCATTTTGACGCAAAATATGCCAATGACCTCTTCACACTTAAAACGGAGAGCACAATGCATATGAAATCTAGTTTGTTATTAACAATGGAAAATGTTACTAATGGAGGTCTCTCCGCTCACCCGTGAGTGTTCCCTCCAAAAATCAAGTAGGTTATACAACAAGGAGAAGGAAAAGCTTGGTCAAAGTCTCTTCTCATCTACTATTCCTCTCTATTCATAGGGCTTAGGGGCTGCATAATGGGCACTGTATATGGCCTCGGGGTAAGCTAAGATGTTCCCAAAGTTTGATATGGTCCTCGTGTTTGATACTGTTGTTGACATGACATTTGTGTGACAGAGGGTAGACATCATCGAGTTCTTATGGGCTTTGATAACTTCCTTTGGGCATCAAGAAACTCTTATGTGCAACGACGAGTTTCTATGTTCTTCATCAAGTGCTTCTGATGCGCTGCCCCTTGGAAGGGTTCCTACTTTTGGCATTTGATGCCTCTCTCAACTCACAAATCCCCGCATTTGAGCCCGACAAGCAGGGGCGACCCATATAGAACCTAGTGCGGGTAACCGCCTATACTAGATTAAAGAAACTTTCTTTTGCCAACACAGAATTTCACGGCTAAAAGTAAAAATCATAGTGTTGACGCCAGGAAAATCCTGACCTCAAGATTCGGACCGATGCAGCCGGAGACTACTTGCCAAACGGCTCGAAGAGATGGCTTGGCGGGCAACTATGAGGAAGCTAGAAGAGCAACAAACAGGACCCCAGGTGCCACGACAGGGAGGTCCCACCACGTACCCAGAAGATCCGAAGAGACTTCCCCTCCAAGACCAAAAATGGCCGCCAAGTGGAAAGATCATGAGGTGCTCGCACGTCGCCTTTCTGATCTCTGAGATAGTCGTCTTTTGTGCCGATGGATTTTTGCTTAACCGCTGCTTTTTTACCTGTACAGGCCGCCGAAGTGGAGATGGCGAAGAAGGTGTCCCAGCTGGAGAAGGAGCTGGAGGATTCTCGGCAAACCTTGGAGGTCGCCCAAGTTCGCATCGCCGAGCTGGAAACTCGGCCTGCCGAGCAACTGCCTTCGTCGGCGGGCCCCTCCAGGGTTGGCAAGCAGATTCGGATATTTGGCGACGATATGGCGTATATTCGCCGGGAGATCGCGTGAGCAACCGGGAAGGTGGTTCTAAGCAGTCTGAAGGCCGATGGCCTCTTGAAGCCGGAGGCAATGAACCTGACTGTCATGGACATCATCCCGACACTACTCGCCGAAGAGTCCAACTCCCCTATGCGAGATCTTCCATCCTCATCCACCGATTCCGAGGATGACGATTCTGAGGACAAGGGTGATGATGGTGAAGATGTCGACGCTGATGGTGAGGATGGTGGCGATGATGGTGCATAGTCGTCTGGCCCCCTTTTGCAAATCTGTACAACAATTTTTGTATATGTACTTATGAAAGTAAATGAATACAATTTTTGCTCGCCTTTTGTAATCGCTTTTTGCTTTTCTTCTTTTTGTGATCATGCCGAGTAGGCTCTTAGGTTCGGGGCGAGGTTGAGTGCTCGCTAGGCGATTAAGCATAGACGAGATAGGATCCTGCGGACGACGATCATAACTTACTCGCATGTTAGTTGCTCGCTTGTTGGATACTCGCCCATATATACTCGCACCCGCATACTCGCATCTTCATACTCACACCTGCATATGAAGAAGGATCTTTGAGATATGCACTTCTAAGACTTCATTTTGTACCTCCATGTTGATGTTGTTGAAGAGATCGACACAGTAGGGAATGACTGTCGGGAAGGTTCCAATGGAGCACCTTCCAAGAAACACACCATCCCGAGGTCTCCATCCTACTGCTCTTGGTAATGCTGTTGAAGAGATCGACACGGTAGGGAATGACTGTCGGGGAGGTTCCAATGAAGCACCTTCCAAGGAAACACACCATCCCAAGTTCTCCGTCCTACTTGGATGCTGAATGCCGATCCAACCTGTTTCCTGTTGCTCAATAATTAAACGGGGAGTTAAGCACAGTTAAGCACATTAACTCACACGATAGGAGGAAAAACTCGGAAACGAACAACCGAGGCACTGTCCCCTGATCAGTTAAGTCGATCATCTCTTCGTTGAATTGGGAGGTCGGCGTCCAGACTTCTTCCTGATAATCTCACCAGTCGGATGAGAAATGCAGTCGGTCGGAACCGTGGCCAACATGCAAGGGGGGAGCTGATCTTGACCGTCATTGCAGAGGCTTGGACTTAAGGGGACGTATAACCGAGGCATTGTCCCATCACCCGTTCTGAGTTCTTACAAGAATCAAGTCGGGGGTCAGTTTCCCAACCTAACGCGGAGATCGGCTTTGCCTGCTTCTCTTTTTTTACTTGAAAACACATCTTTGACGAAGCAGATAAGGGCGAGCACCACCTTTGCGGAAGTCGATTATTCCTTCGTCGAATTGGGAGGTCGGCGTCCAGACTTCTTCCTGATAATCTCACCAGTCGGATGAGAAATGTAGTCGGTGGGAACTGCGACCAACGTGCAAGGGGGAGCTGATCTCGGTCGTCATTGCAGAGGCTTAGACTTAAGGGGACGTATAACAGAGGCATTGTCCCATCATCCATTCTGGATTTTTACGAGAATCAAGTCGGAGGTCAGTTTCCCAACCTAACGCGGAGATCGACTTTGCCTGCTTCTCTTTTTTACTTGAAAACTTATAGCCGAAAGAGACAAAAGACTCATCATTTCCCATGTTTCAGAGAGGTGATGTTTTTATTTATGGACAATAAATTTACAGAGGTGGGATGTGTACATACTCCCGTTTAGGAGCCAAACCTTTTCAGGTTGTCGCCGTTCCAGGTGTTTTCCAACAGCTCCCCATCACGATGAAGGGTTCTTCCCGTCTTGGATTAAGCTTCCCGGCGGCGGCTGATCTTCCTGCCGCGTCCACCTTTTGCTTACCTAAGAAATCAAAAAAGGGAACCGTCCAAGATCATCATCCTGCTCGCCTCGACCTCCAGGTTGTCAAACGTGTTCGTGAGAACGACGTAAAGATGACACGGACTGAACCCCCGTTGCACACCAGGATTCGGTTGACGGTGAAGTCTTCGACGATCGCTTGAATCACAAGGGCATCACGGAAGGGATTCTCATTCCCTAACATGCCCTCCTCCGAGAAAGTGATCTCCTCCAGCAGGGATGGCGCTTGAGAGGTCAGAGCGACATTCTGGCGGTAGGCCTGGTGGAAATTCATTTTGCGGAAAGATCCGAGCTTCGCTTCTTCATAACTCACTCCTACCTCCCCGACCTTGAACCCTCCTCGACATCCTTGGTTGACCTGATCCCTATTCCTCCTCCGATTACTCCTCCGGTTACGCCTGTTCCCCTGACGGATAGGGTCGTCTCTCCCCGAGTAGTAATTCATCACGGGATCTCGGAATCTTTCTGGCACTGGCGCGACAACGGTCTCCTCCCAGAATGGACTCCTCCCACCAAACTGGCGACGACCCTCTTCTCGGCGAGTATCACACCCATACTCGCTAACCTGGCGAGTACCGAAGTACCTCGCCTGCTCCTCTCCCTCGTGGAATCGGATTCCGCCAGCTCCCTGCGAGACTTGCGGGTAGAACCGCGACCTCCTTGGTCGCTCCAGCTCCTCTCCATGCTCCTTCCCTGCTCGCCGAGAGGGAGCACCTTCTTTGGTCAGAATCGGGCGATGGGGCGAGGTCGCCGTTCCTTCCGTGCGAGGTTGAAGAGCTACTCGCAAGGACACTTCCATCCGCCGCGCGAATTCCTCGAAGACTGCTACCATCACAAACTCGCCAACACCATCCGGGTTGCCGACAACTTCCTCTTGGTCGCCCACTACAACCATCTTTTCTTCCCACTAAGCTTTCTTTCTCTGGCTACGGTCCACGCTCACCGCACCAAAGTGTTGACGCCAGGAAAATCCTGACCTCAAGATTCGGATCGATGCAGCCGGAGACTACTTGCCAAGCGGCTCGAAGAGATGGCTTGGCGGGCAACTATGAGGAAGCTAGAAGAGCAACAAACAGGACCCCAGGTGCCACGGCAGGGAGGTCCCACCACGTACCCAAAAGCTCCGAAGAGACTTCCCCTCCAAGACCAAAAATGGCCGAGCAGGGTACAAGGAAGACACCGACTTGGCTAGTACCGGGAGTAGCAGCCAAGTGCGACAGGTTCCAGAATGCAAGAGCAGGGTTTCAAAAGCTCAAGTCCAGGTGCCAATCCAAGTACCCCTGGGGTCCTATTCATAGGAAAACCAAGGGGGGGGTTTATAGCCTAGCCCCTGCCCGGCGACTAGCGACATTGAGGCGATCTCCCCGGGCAAATAGGCGAGTATCACCTATGGTCGCCCACCTTTTGGCGAGTATCCGGGCTACTCGCGCGAATGCACCCCTACTCGCCTAGGCTTTCTTCTGCTCCTACGCTTGGCGAACTCTGGAGGGCTGCATTTCGACGAACTCTTCTACTATGCCTGCTGTACAACCCTCATTCTCCGAGGGTGGACCCCCCCCCCCCCCCCCCCAAGGCCACGTAGGCAGAAGTCAAAGTCAAAGAGGTCAACACAGAGCCCGGCAGATCAAGGCAGAGCAGAGAAGACCTCGGCGAGTATGCAGGCAATACTCGCCAGGGTGGCGAGTATGGAACAGAAGACCTGGCGACTATTAGCCCGGCGTGTGCGAGCAGCACCCACTACTCGCCAGATGGGCGACTATGGCAGGATACTCGCCGAGTAACCCATAGTCGCCGGGTTGGGGGTGGACTATAAAACCCCCCCTACCCCTTGATTTTCCTATAAATAGGACCCCAGGGGTACTTGGATTGGTACCTGGACTTGAGCTTTCGAAACCCTGCTCTTGCATTCTAGAATCTGTCGCACTTGGTCGCTACTCCCGGTACTAGCCAAGTCGGTGCCTTCCTCGTACCTTGCTCGGCCATTCTTTGGTCTTGGAGGGGAAGTCTCTTCGGAGCTTCTGGGTACGTGGTGGGACCTCCCTGCCGCAGCACCTGGGGTCCCGTTTGTTGCTCTTCTAGCTTCTTCGTCGTTGCCAGCCAAGCCATCTCGTCGGGCTGCTGGGCGAGTAGCCTCCGGCTGCATCGGTCCGAATCTCGAGGTCAGGATTTTCCTGGCGTCAACACTTTGGTGCGGTGAGCGTGGACCGTAGTCGTTGGAAGAAAGTTCGGCAAGAAGGCGAGATGGTCGTAGGTGGCGACCATGAGGAGGAGGTCGGCAACTCGACGGGAACTGGCAGGTTCGTGACGCTGGAGGTTTTCGAAGCCTTCGCGCAGCGCATAGAGGGAGCCATGCGAGCAGCGCTTCAGCCGCGCGCCGAGGTCACTGCGACCTCGCCGCATCGCCCAGTTCCGTCCGAGGGAGGGAGTCCCCCTCGGCGAGCAGGAAAGGAGCACATGGAAGATGAAACCGAGCGACCAAGGAGGTCGCAATTCTACCAGCCAACCTCGCAAGGTATTCGCTTCCGCGAGCCGTGCGAGCAGGGGAGATACCCGGATACTCACCCATATGGCGAGTATGGTGGTGATACTCGCCAAGTGGAGGATCGTCGTCGGGCAGGAGGGAGGAGCCCCTTCTGCGAGGAGATTCTCGCCGCGCCCGTGCCAGAAGGATTCAGGGACCCAGCCTTGAATTACTATTCGGGAAAGGAGGACCCCGTCAGGCACATCCAATGGTTCGAGGATATAGTCTCTATCCGAACCATGTCGGATGCCTTCAAGTGCAGGTTGTTTGCCATTACCTTCCGCGCAAAGGCCTGGGACTGGTTCCATCAGTTGCCCGCAGGCTCAATCTACTGCTTCGAAGACCTGTGTCGTGGGCTGACGACCCGGTTCGACACGGCACGAAATCTAAAGAAGGAGGCAACGGCCCTGTTCTACCTCGTGCAAGGGCCAGATGAGGCACTGGGACCTTACATCGAGCGCTTCCAGGAGGAGGTTCTGCAAATCCAGGAGGTGGATAGCAACATCCTGTTGCTGGCCCTGACATTCGGCATCAGTCAAGGCCTCTTCAAGTTGGAGCTCAGTGAGAACCCACCCTACTCCTACGACAACCTCATTCAGAGGACCAATAAGTTTGTCCGGGGAGAGGCCTCCAACCCTGACTTCTTGGCAAGGTTGGCACGGGTGACCAGAGGCGACCGTGGAGAGAGGGATGGGATCCCTGAGAAAAGGAAGAGAGAGGAGCCCCGAAGGGAGGGAAGGAAGTGGCCGGAGCGGCAAGAAGAGAAGAAGAAGGAGGAGCTCAGGAGGAAGGAAACCGGGAGGATTGTGGAGAGAAGGCCCGTCGAGTCCCCTGAGCGTCAGGAGGAGGGAAGACGCTACCAGGTCCCCGTCAACCGGCCACCTTGGAGGCCGGCTGGACGGCACCAGCGTCAAGACCAAAGGGGGAGATCCCCAGAAAGAAGGCCCTTTCGCCAACCAGAGAGGCGTCAGGAGAGGAGGAGAGATGAAGCAATGGCGGTAGCCGGGCGAGGCCGCCGTCAAGGAAGGAAGAAGCCGAAGCCTAGGAGGCGTCAAGCAGAAGAGGTTCCTCTCTACTGCGACTTCCACCAGGTGGGGGACATGCCATGGCTGCCTGCCCAGACTTTTGGGAAGCCCGGAGGAGGCTGGCAGCAGGAGAGGCTGGAGGAGAGCAGAGGAGGATGGAGGCCCCTGCCGAGCCACAGGCAGGACAGGCTGCAGTCGTTCGCAGGAGGAACGAGGATCGGGTCGATTAGGGAGGTCGGGGAGACCTGGGCCAGGGAGGCCGAGTTAGAGTAATCCATGGGGGAGCAGGGCTGGAAGCTTCCCGCAAGGGAAGCCTCCATCAGATCTACCGCAGGAGTGTCGCCTCGACCTCACAAGCACCGCCCCCGATGGAGGAGATTACCTTTTCCGAGGAGGACATGCTAGGGAACGCGAACCCCTTCTATGATGCCCTCGTGATTCAAGCCACGGTGGAGGACTTCACCGTTGATCGGATTCTGATCGACAACGGTAGCTCTGTAAACGTCATCTTCAAGGGGACGTTTGACGGACTGGGAGTCGAAGCTGCCAGGGTTCGGGCACCTGATGGTCCCCTCTTCGGCTTCTCCGGAGAGAAGAAGGAAGTGGAAGGAGGAGCTGATCTCCTCGTAACGCTCGGTGGCACCTCCATCAGCTGTCGATTCATCATCGTCGACGCCCCGAGCTGTTACAGGGCCATCTTTGGGAGGCCGCTTCTCAACGCCTTCAAAGCCGTCCCATCCTCCTACCATCAGTGCTTGAAGTACTGTAAGGGAGACGTCCAGGTGAGGATCAGGAGCGATCGAAGAGCCGCTAGGGAGTGCTATCTTAGCGCCGTCAGTACCATCAGCTGGATGGCTAACGCGGAAGAGTTCGGAAGAGTGCTGGAGAGCCCGGCCAGGCTGGAAGTGGCTGAAGAGGTCGAGGAGATCGAGGTACTCTCTGCAGCGGGAGTGCCGGGGCTGCTGAAGATTGGCGGGTCGCTGAAGACCGAAGAGAAGATCGAGATGGCGGCGTGTCTGCAGAAGAACGTCGACATCTTTGCTTGGAGCGCAGCCGAGATGCCAGGAGTCGACCCTGAGGTTGCGTGTCATCGCCTCAACCTGGATCCCACTGTCCAGCCCGTCCGCCAGAAGAAAAGGAGAACCGCCACCATCCTCGCCAAGCCAATTAGGGAGGAGGTTAAAAAGCTGCTTGATGCAGGTTTTGTGTCAGAGATCCAGTACCCAGGCTGGGTCTCCAATGTTGTAATGGTGACAAAGGCGGGGGGAAGCTGGAGAATGTGTGTGGATTTTTCCTTAATGAATAAAAGCTGCCCGAAGGATTGTTATCCCTTGCCTCGAATCGACGAGCTGGTTGATTCGGCCGTCGGTTTTTCTGTGATGAGTTTCCTTGATGCGTTTTCAGGATATCACCAGATCTGGATGCATCCCCCCGATTGCCGCGATGTCTCCTTCATCACCGACGATGGCTGCTACAGCTACAAAATGATGCCCTTCGGTTTGAAGAATGCGGGAGCCACCTATCAACGGATGATGGACCATATTTTCAAGGAGCAAAAGGGGAGGAACCTGGAAGTGTATGTGGACGACCTCTTGATCAAAAGCAAGAGTGTCCAGGAACACATAGCCGATCTGGTAGAGACCTTCGCGACGCTAAGAAGATTCAGGATGAGGCTCAATCCGATGAAGTGCGTCTTCGGAGCGGGCAGGGGAAAGTTCCTGGGACATCTCCTTACTCCGAAGGGAGTAGAGCCTAACCCCGACAAGGTTAAGGCGATCTTGGAGATGCCATCCCCAAAAACGATGAAGGAAGTCCAAAGGTTGACAGGCAGGCTGGCGGGTCTTAGCCGCTTCCTCTCGAAGGCCGGAGAGAAGTGCTCTCCATTCTTCAAAACGCTCCGCAAAACAGAAAGCTTCGAGTGGACCGAAGAATGTGAGATAGCATTCGGAAGGCTGAAGGAGCAGTTGACTCAGACACCTCTCCTTCAAAGCCCGAAGGAAGGCGAAGACCTGCTCATCTACCTTGGAGTAGGAGCGGAGGCAGTTAGCTCCATCTTGGTCCGTGAAGATGGGAAGAGACAGCTACCTATCTACTATGTCAGCCGGGTGCTGAAGAAGGCGGAGCTGAAGTATCCAATCCTGGAAAAGCTTGCCTTCGCCTTGGTGGTGTCGGCACGGAAGCTCCGGCCTTATTTTCAGGCTCACTCCATCCGAGTGGTGACTGATCATCCTCTCCGCAATGTCCTAGAGGGAGTGGAGCATTTAGGGAGGTTGGCGAAATGGTCGGTAGAACTCAGCGAGTTCGACATTTCCTTCTCTCCCCGAGTGGCGATCAAGGCCCAGGCAGTAGCAGACTTCTTGGCTGACTTCTCGGTGGAAGCGGAGCCAGGAGAAGAGGAGCTCAATCCAATTCCTTGGAAGATGTTTGTTGATGGAGCTTCGGGCAAAAGCTCTGTAGGGGTGGGCATCGTGCTCGTCAGCCCACAGGGAACCAGAATCGAGCAAGCCGTCGAGATCCTCTTCCCCGTCACAAACAACCAGGCAGAGTACGAGGCCATAGTAGCAGGCTTGCGCCTTGCCAAGGAGCTAGGGATCCGTGATGTCCGGGCTTTCACGGATTCAATGGTGGTCGCGTCGCAGATTCGAGGCGAGTTCGAGGTGCGCGACACCACCTTGCAGGAGTACTTGATAAAAGTGAAAGGGCTGATGGGAGGCTTCCAGTCCTTCTTCGTCGAGCATGTGCCAAGGGAGGAGAACTCGGCAGCAGATCGCCTCGCCAAGTACGGGCCAAGGGCTGGAGGAACTATCACCGAGCTATTCCGCCCGTCCATTGAAGAGGGAGAGATGATGGAGATCGAGCAACGCCCCTCGTGGATGGTGATACGCGCAAAATAGAGCTTGAAAACGCAAGTATACGTGTCGTACAAGTAATACAAAGTAAGTGAGATCGTTCCCACGGAGAAGTGACTGGTTTAGTGCTTACAATTACTAGCTACACCGTTTCTATGAATCCAAGTAAAACGGTTAATTGATTTTCTGAAAGTAGATTAAAACTTTTAAATAAATATTAGAACTAACTTAACTAGATCTTAAAATACTTTTTAGCAATTAGAGAAAATAGCCTTGCATTTCTGATTTCATATGTATACTATGATGATGATAAAATAAATATTTCATTCGATTGAGTTTTGAATTATCTTGCGATGATTGTAAAAGAAGAGACCTTTATCTCTCGATACAAGGAATCTTAATATCTACGCAACCCTAGTTATCTCTAACTTAGGCGAAACGAAAATATTATGAAGTGCAAAAATCAAGTTCGCTAGCATGAAAAGAAAATCTCTTTCACTTTTCAAAACTAAAGAGATCTTGTGATACACGTACGTTTCTCCTCTCTCGATTCTCGTAACGTACGTGAAAATATAGAAATTTTGGTTAATGATTCACATTGCTCATCTCTCGATTCTCGCATTGCGATAAAATAGTCCTTAAATTAACATTACGACGCTCATCTCTCGATTCTCGCAACGCAATATAATAAAAAGACAAGATCCAACAATTTCACCATAAAAATCACAAGATCTATAAAGATAATCACAAAACAAATTCGAAATCAAAGATGTTCATCATCAAAATACACATACTACTCTCATCATGCAAGACTAGAGAGTTTTAGTTCATGGTTGAGGGAAAATAACACAAAACTGAAGAGATCTTACTAAACATTTCAAAAGAAATGTGAATCTTCCCTTCTCCAGTGACGTAGAAGTGTTTCCTTCAGCCCGAATGCCAGATCTGGACTGGTTTCTCCCTTGGCAAAATTTCTTCTCAGGTTTTTCTCTCCTTCTCCAATGGCCGAAAAATGATAGATGATCATTCAAATGGCCGAAAAATCCCCTTTTGAAACTTCCCTCTCTCTCCTGTACGTGGGCCCCACTTGTTGGCATAATTAATTGCTGAATGGATGCCATAAAACTAGATTGCAACCGTTGAAAACGTGATAAATTCGGGTTTAAATTTCTATAACCGTCAGATATGTTATGAATATGTTGCAACATTTTTCTAGCTGCAATTCTGCACAATTTGACCTGCCAGATTTGTTGAGAACATGTTGCAACATTTTTCCCAGATTTTTCACAATACTTAGCCTTCAATCCTTGACTTAAATTCTCTCTGAATCCTATCATAAAAAGATATAGAAATGAGAATAACAACCATTTTGACTTCAAATCATGAGACAATTGAATTTTTATCTCCTTTTCATATATAAATATCATATAACAAGGCTAAAATGATAAAAATAGGGATGAAGATAACTTCTTTTTGCGAAGTTATCACACCCCCATGCTTAGTTCTTTGCTAGTCCCTAGCAAAGGTAAATCATTG
The DNA here is from genome assembly GCA_033032865.1 of Dactylorhiza incarnata. NCBI lineage: Eukaryota > Viridiplantae > Streptophyta > Magnoliopsida > Asparagales > Orchidaceae > Dactylorhiza > Dactylorhiza incarnata. The sequence continues at coordinate 874,266 of JAWHQI010000198.1, forward strand.
TAAACCATGACATGACAAATACTTATGAAAGTACAATTTCATTCCCTTCTACTCTTCATTATAAGTTAACCAAAATAGCTTCAAGTAATTCACATTAACTGATGCTAAACTTGCTAATCCAAAAGAATTCAAACCTTCATAAATCCATCAGTTAGATATAAGAAAAGGCTCAATTAAGAATTCAAGTGTTAGGTGTGATGCTCTTAACAATTTGTCTACATCTCTTACAATTCATTTTCGATAAACTTCGTCACCAATAAGATAGATCAAGAGTAGTCTAAGGCTTTGATATGACCTCTACATGAGTTTGGTAGAAAATGGTGCCAAATGAAACGACTTGATGAATTTGGTATGATGAGTGGTTATTTCCCGAGTTAATTATCTTAGTAGCTCTCCAAATTATGGGGTTTAATTTTTAATAACATTTTTTTTCTTTTGATATTTTCATAGTTGGGATCATTCCAAATATGTGTGAACATACTTGGGCCACATATCACTATGATATAAAATATTTCTTTTTTTCATCATAGTTGGGATCATTCTAAGTATGCGTGAGCAAACTTAGGCCGCATATCACTATGATATATACAAATATTTTTTTATATAACACCCATAACTGGTTGGCCTACTAGATACAAAGTTACGGAAGAATAGGAAAATAAAGAACCAAGGCTTGAAGCTCAAAAGTGGCATGTGATGGCAAAAAGGTAAGGATTTTGGTGGAAGCAAGGTTAACTACGTACGCTCAATATATTGGCACTATCATTGAATTAGAGCATACTCAATCTAATCTCATTAGGATTCGAAGTTAATTAAATAAATTAAAAGGGCGTAAACTCTTTTAAGAACTATAGTGCATGCATGTGAAATAGAATTCTTAATCGAGCTTTAACCAATCCGACTAATTTCAATTTCATAGTCTGATTCATTGGAGTGACTCGTCTAGCCTTACAATTAATTTGAAAAAAAAACTTGAATAGATTTATTAATAATAATAAAAAGAAATTTAAGAGTAGATATTTATAAAATGTATCTCATAAAAGATTTGTCAAGCAAGGTATAGAGGGACATGCCCCCATACTTTAACCTTTACTAGTCCCTAGTAAAGATATCACCTGAAGTGTGCCAACGATATATTATATTTGAACAAAGAAATATTTAATTAGGCAAAAGAAAAGCTGCATTTAAATACTCCCCTGGATCCAGAAATCCGAAGTTTCTTCACATCGCCTCTCTTTACGTACTCTGTTATAAAAGTTACTTCTTTGATCTAATGTTCTGCATCATCTCCAGTCCATTGAGTAATCTACATCCAATGCTCATGGTTTGAGCATACCAGGAGGTGAAATGAGATCAAAGATCCTGCTGCTAAATCCAAATAAAATGTACCTGCAGTGGTGAGTTTCAACAAACAAGGAAAAATAGACAAACAAAAATGAAATTCAACTAATTAAACCAGACTTGAAAAAAATAAAAATGCAGGAAAAATAAGATAACTACTGGGTTTATTGTCTTCCCAGCATGACTTATTCAGGCCTAAAAAATATTCTAGATTATTGGCCTATGAAAGATAAAGTGAACAGGTAACTGCCTTAATATTCGTTGCGGTAACGGGTACCGATACGGAGATAACACAGTTACTCCCTCTCCTGAATAATAATACCTGAACTTCACAGGTAAGGGAAATAGAAAATAAGAGGAGGAGGAGGTCTGCTCCTCACTCATCTCATCAAAATATATATCCTTGTCTAGTAAGGTGTATTCGTCCCCAGGGACAATACATAGGGAGAAAGCAACAAGTATAGTTGTCTCGATGAAGGAGGGATCAACCTCCTCACAAAAGAGGATGCTCGTTGCATCAAATTGAGCTTGTTGCTCCCTATCCTCTTGATGCACCTGCGACTCATCAACTTGCATAGACTTAGATGGCGAAGGGGGTTTAGGAAATAAATTAGAAGAAAGACTTAAATAATTGAAAATCAGGGGAGTGGTCCCGGTCTCACTCTCAACAGGCTCCAAAGCCAGTACACTGTTGTCGACATCCAAGGCAGGGCAAGAGATATCAAAGAGTATAGGAGTCACACAAGCGACATGGGCATCATCAACGAGTGAGGAAGTGGATACTTCCTTAACCGGTGAGATGTCCTCGTCGAACTTTTGTGACTCGACTACAATCTCTATAACCTCGCCCTGCTGGATGGCTACAGCAGAATCGGCGGAAATGGGTGCAGAAAATTTATGCAATGGAGGAACTGTTCCAAATAAACTATCAGAGAATATACGGATTGGTTCCTCCCTGGGTGAATCCAAAAGAGATGATGAATGCGTAGGGAGAGGAGGTTCCACTATGTCATTGCACCAACCATCGGAAATTATGATTGGAATATCTGCAACACTCCCCCGTAGACAAGGTGGTACTGCGTATATATCATCATAGGTAGAAGGAAACCCGGAATGAGAAGAGGACGACACGATTCGAATAGCCGGCTCATCCTCCTCTTCCCTTTTACGTTGAAATGCAATGCAATCTTTTAATGTGTGATCGGTGCTATGACAAAACAAGCATTGTTTCTCATTTCTTCTTGACCTTTGAGGGATCGGGCTGAAATAAGGGAACGATACTTGTTGTGGAGGTGCGTAATTATAAAAATTAGGCTCGACATATGATGTATCGTAGGATATTGGTGCCACATAAGGTGAGCCATATGACATATAACTACGGTCTCCTATATAACATTCATCACTATTATGATTATAAGACCCGCACCATCGACATTGATAATAAGAAAACATGATTTGTAGGGGTGGATTCACAAATTGAAATGATGCATAAACTATCTGTAAACATACAAAACTACTATGGAGGCCCGCTTAGAAAATTTAAAATAACAATGAAAAGAGAATTAAAAGAAAAGACAACTTCATAATTAATTTATCTAATAGAAAAATAAAAACTTGAGCTCCAAATACTCAGGTTCACTAATATTGCAAGAAATACACTAGATTCGTCGCACTTCCCCAGCAACGGCGCCAAAAACTTGATACGCGCAAAATAGAGCTTGAAAACGCAAGTATACGTGCCGTACAAGTAATACAGAGTAAGTGAGATCGTTCCCACGGAGAAGTGACTGGTTTAGTGCTTACAATTACTAGCTACACCGTTTCTATGAATCCAAGTAAAACGGTTAATTGATTTTCTGAAAGTAGATTAAAACTTTTAAATAAATATTAGAACTAACTTAACTAGATCTTAAAATACTTTTTAGCAATTAGAGAAAATAGCCTTGCATTTCTGATTTCATATGTATACTATGATGATGATAAAATAAATATTTCATTCGATTGAGTTTTGAATTATCTTGCGATGATTGTAAAAGAAGATACCTTTATCTCTCGATACAAGGAATCTTAATATCTACGCAACCCTAGTTATCTCTAACTTAGGCGAAACGAAAATATTATGAAGTGCAAAAATCAAATTCGCTAGCATGAAAAGAAAATCTCTTTCACTTTTCAAAACTAAAGAGATCTTGTGATACACGTACGTTTCTCCTCTCTCGATTCTCGTAATGTACGTGAAAATATAGAAATTTTGGTTAATGATTCACATTGCTCATCTCTCGATTCTCGCATTGCGATAAAATAGTCCTTAAATTAACATTACGACGCTCATCTCTCGATTCTCGCAACGCAATATAATAAAAAGACAAGATCCAACAATTTCACCATAAAAATCACAAGATCTATAAAGATAATCACAAAACAAATTCGAAATCAAAGATGTTCATCATCAAAATACACATACTACTCTCATCATGCAAGACTAGAGAGTTTTAGTTCATGGTTGAGGGAAAATAACACAAAACTGAAGAGATCTTACTAAACATTTCGAAAGAAATGTGAATCTTCCCTTCTCCAGTGACGTAGAAGTGTTTCCTTCAGCCCGAATGCCAGATCTGGACTGGTTTCTCCCTTGGCAAAATTTCTTCTCAGGTTTTTCTCTCCTTCTCCAATGGCCGAAAAATGATAGATGATCATTCAAATGGCCGAAAAATCCCCTTTTGAAACTGCCCTCTCTCTCCTGTACGTGGGCCCCACTTGTTGGCATAATTAATTGCTGAATGGATGCCATAAAACTAGATTGCAACCGTTGAAAACGTGATAAATTCGGGTTTAAATTTCTGTAACCGTCAGATATGTTATGAATATGTTGCAACATTTTTCTGGCTGCAATTCTGCACAATTTGACCTGCCAGATTTGTTGAGAACATGTTGCAACATTTTTCCCAGATTTTTCACAATACTTAGCCTTCAATCCTTGACTTAAATTCTCTCTGAATCCTATCATAAAAAGATATAGAAATGAGAATAACAACCATTTTGACTTCAAATCATGAGACAATTGAATTTTTATCTCCTTTTCATATATAAATATCATATAACAAGGCTAAAATGATAAAAATAGGGATGAAGATAACTTCTTTTTGCGAAGTTATCAGATGGATCCCTTCGTGGCATTCCTAGCCAGCGGCCAGCTCCCGGCAGACGAAGGGGATAAAAGAAGATTTCGGTACAAAGCGGCATACTACCTCCTGCAAGATGGGGAGCTGTACCGCAAGACCATATCGGGCCCCCTGGCCAGATGTGTTTCCGAAGACAAAGTACCCCGAGTGTTGGAAGAGATCCACTCGGGAGAGTGTGGAAGTCATTCTGGGACTCGCACTTTGGAGCAGAGGGTATTGAGGCATGGTTACTTCTGGCCTACTATCCGGAAGGATGCTGAGATCTTCTCGAAGAAGTGCCAGAAGTGCCAGCTCTTCGCCCCCCTTCAGTTGCAGCCGGCCCAGCAGCTCCGATCGATCATCTCCCCATGGCCGTTCGCCATCTAGGGGATGGACTTGATCGGCCCTTTCCCTCAAGCCAGTGGACAACGAAAGTTCGTTCTCGTCATGATCGACTACTTCTCCAAGTGGATCGAGGCCAAAGCCCTGGCCAAGACCACCTCTCAAGTCGTCAAGAACTTCATCTGGGGAGAGATCGTCTGCAGATTCGGGATCCCTCTCGCCATCATCACCGACAATGGTCCCCAATTCGCCAGCTTGGAACTGGAGGACTTTTGCAGGCAACTAGGAACCGACCTTCGATTCGCCTCCGTGCATCACCCAAGGAGTAATGGCCAGGTGGAGGCCGCCAACAAACTGATCATCAACCTACTGAAGAAGAAGGTGGAGAACCTAAGAGGTAACTGGGCGGACCAGCTCCCCTCGGTCCTGTGGGCTCTGAGGACCACTCCTAGCTCAGCCACAGGGGAAACGCCGTTCAAACTCTCTCACGGGTCGGAAGCTCTCATTCCAGTAGAGTTCGAAGTCAGAAGCCCAAGGGTGGTAGCTGCGGAGGACGGAAGCGAAGAATGGCGACTAGAGAATGAAGAGGTTCAAAAGCTGTCTCTCGACTACATCGAGGAACTCCGAGATTTAGCTTCAGCCAGGCAAGAGGAGATCAAGCGCCGGATGGCGAAACATTTTGACAAAAATGTTCGCCTCAAACAATTCCAAGCAGGTGATCTGGTCCTGAAAAAGGTGGACGCAGCAGGAAGGTCTGCGGCCGTCGGGAAGCTCAACCCGAACTGGGAAGGACCTTTCATCATCCAGGAAGCACTCCTAACAGGAAGATACCGCTTGCAGAACCAGGAAGGCGAGCTGCTAGGGAGCACCTGGAGCGGCGATGACCTGAAAAGGTTTTATCCCTGAGGGGGAAGGTGTATACCCCATCCTTGTAAATTCATTTCTTTGAATAAAATCTGCATCTCCCTGAAACATGGGACGAGGCAGCTTCTTTCGCATCAACAAAGTTTTCATAATAAAGAAGTCAGGTGAAGTCAATCTCCACGCTAGGTTGGAAAATGAGCCTCCGACTTAACCCTCGTAAAAACTCAGAACGGATGATGGGACAGTGCCTCGGGTGTGCGTTCCCTTAAGACCAAGCCTCTGCAATGACGGCCGAGATCAGCTCCCCCCTTGCATGTTGGCCGCGGTTCCCACCGACTGCATTTCTCGTCCGACTGTAGAGATTACCAGGAAGAAGTCTGGACGCCGACCTTATGATTCGGCGAAGGGATGATCGATTTCACTAGCTCAGGGAACCCTTGAAAAAAGGCGTCGTGTACCCTCGAGAGCTAAAAAGCTCGCAGCAAAGCATTTCATTTTCTAAATTATTGTGTTAGATCATATGAGTTATTGTGCCTAAAGTGTGCTTAACTCCCTGCTAAACTCATTGAGCAACAGGAAGCAGGTCCGATCCACATCCAGCATCCAAGTAGGATGGAGGCCTCGGGATGGTGTGTCCCCTTGGATCTCCCCGACTGCCACTCCCTGCTTGACGTCGTCCTACATCAACATTCGCCGCCGCAGGTTGGAAGACGAGCCTCCGACTTGACCCTTGTTGTTGAAGCCAGGAAAATCCCGACCTCAAGATTCGGACCGATGCAGCCGGAGGCTACTCGCCCAACAGTCCAACGAGACGACTAAGCTGGCGACTACTGAAGAGATAGAAGAACAACACACAAGACCCCAGGTGCTGCAGCAGGGAGGTCCCACCACGTACCCAGAAGCTCCGAAGAGACTTCCCCTCCAAGACCAAAGAATGGCCGAGCAAGGTACGAGGAAGGCACCGACTTGGCTAGTACCGGGAGTAGCGACCAAGTGCGACAGATTCTAGAATGCAAGAGCAGGGTTTCGAAAGCTCAAGTCCAGGTGCCAATCCAAGTACCCCTGGGGTCCTATTTATAGGAAAACCAAGAGGTAGGGGGGGTTTTTATAGCCCAGCCCCTGCCCGGCGACTAGCGACATTGAGGCGATCTCCCCGGGCAAATGGGCGAGTATCGTCTATGGTCGCCCACCTTTTGGCGAGTATCCGGGCTACTCGCACGAGTGCACCCCTACTCGCCTAGGCTGCCTTCTGCTCTTACGCTTGTCTGCCGTGTTGACCTCTTTGACTTTGACTTCTGCCTACGTGGCCTTGGGGGGGTCCACCCTCGGAGAATGAGGGTTGTACACAATCCCCGCTCTTTGCGAGTAACGTAGTTGCTCGGAAAGAATCATCCAACCCTTATTTGACGAGTTGTCTTCTGGCGAGTATCAGTGCGTAGTCGGCATCCCGCTGTTTTGACTCCCCAGTCCTATATATAGAGGGGGAGGGGTCTCTGACGCCAAGGTTTCTTTGGTTCTCGCTTCAAGATGTCGATGAGTATTGCCGAGGAAGCTGCTGCGGATTTGGCCGAACTTGCCAGTTTGCTGCCGCCGTTGCGGAAGCCTGCTCGCGATGTTGAGCTCGAAGACTTCCTCGCTTCCCGGAAGAGGAAGCGCCTGGAGAAGAAGAAGGAGAAAAAGAAAAAGAAGAAGAAGAGTGTCGACGCCTCCGAGAATGTCACTGATTCCCAGGTCGGCACTACTCAGCAGGTGCTCGCCGATTTGGGTCTCGGCCAGTCAGGTGGCTCGCCGGCTCCTGATCTTCCTTTGCCGACTATTGCTCCAGAGGCGAGCACTGCGAGGATCTCGGCTCAAGATCCGGTTGAAGTTACTCCTGCGCAAAGTGAGAGTTACCTACTCGCCACTTTTATTAGTCGCCCAAATGTCGGCTGGTCTCTGACGTTTTCTGCATTATTTCGCAGATACGCTTCTCGCCGATGCTCGGCAGGAGCCTCTGAGCGCCATTCCCCTACGATCCTCGCCTATGGTCCTGAACACGGCTGGGGGAGGAACTCGCCAGGGCGGATCGGTGCGAATCCTTCATAGCTCTGCGGTAGACAAGAGGCCGATGAGCGAGCAGAGGACTCCTTCAGCGAGCAATCCTCTTCCGCCGCCACCGCCTTTGCAGCGACCTGAGGTGGCGACTAGCTCGCAACTACCTGCGGACCAACTTCCTCCACCTCCTCCGTTTCCTCCTCCGGCCGACATGCAAGATGATCGCCGCCTCGTGTCTTCTTCGGCTCCTACCGCTCATCCGGCTGGATCCTCGCATCGAGGTGGGATGGCGGGATCTTCTGGTTTCTTCGCTCCCAGAGGGGGAGGGCGACCAGTGGATGGTCGCGGTCGGGGTGATGTGCCCTCCAGCAGGGAGCACATCGGCGGTTCACATTCGAACCGGCGAGATGGCATTCATCGCAGTCCGTCCCCGCATCGGGGAAGGAGCTCTCCTCGCTGACCATCTCGGAGTCCTCGCCGCGATTCGCGGAGTGAGGCCTATCGGCCTGGTAAGTGGAGTCGCTGCTTTTTCGAGTATCTTCTAAGAAGAGTCTTCTCGCTACTCGTCACTAAGATTTTGCTTCCATGTCTTTTCCTGCAGCTCGCGCCCCTACCCCTATCGGGGCTCTGGTCGACGCCGTCGGGCTTCCTTCTCGCGAGTATCAGGAGAGGGCTACTCGCGCCATCCTGGATTTGGAGGCGAAGTTGGAGCGGCTGGCGATCAGCGAGTCTCATCGGCGTCTGACCGCGGTTGAAGCGCGAATAGAGCTCCTGGCGGCTGCTGACTCCCAGCGTCGTCTGACCGAGCTGGAGGTCCGAGCATTACGGCTGGAAGAGTTAGAAACTCGCCTGGCTAGTGTAGAATCTCGCCTTCAGTCTGTCGGCGAGCTGGAGCGCCGGGTGGGCAGGATGGATCATCGCCAGCAGCTGCATCATGACGAGCTGGTGGGGATGCGCGCGAGCATGGGCTCCGTAGGTCGCCTGGCGAGGATGGAGGAACAGCTGCGACAAGGCGAGGATGTGATGTCCGTGGCCTTCGAGCATTTCAAGAGAGCTCGTGGTTTGGGCTGGGTTGGGCGACAACCACAACTTCCCGATGCTCAACCGAACCCCTAGGATCGTGCCCTTTTTTCTTTTTGTAGTCGCTTGTCGCCTTCTGGCAAATGTTTGTAATTCTGAACAATTTTATTTTTTCCAAGTAATTTGCCTATTTGGCGAGTATGAATCTCGCCTTGTTGCCTCCCTTGTTTCCTGTGATGTCTTGATGCTTCTTTTTTGTTTTCTTTTCGGCGAGTAGCTGTTGAATGTCGCGTTGATATGGCGAGTAGCCTAAAAATTTGATGCAGGTGCTCGCTCGTTCGACATCAGTGCTCTGACGTGCACCCTAGGTTTTGGCGACTTTTCCTCGATATGCGCCACCTCCTACTCGCGCTCGCGGTGGCGTACGCGGGAAGCCAAGCTTTGTCGAGTACTATAAATAGGGGGGGTAGATATGTATTTATTACACTCTTGACGGTCTTCCCTTTCTTCTAGCGACTATCTCTCGATTGCTCCTCTCCTCGCCCTTCGCTACTCGCTTCTTCGATCCTTCCACTCTTGGATGGCTGACGATGCAGCTATTCGCCGCGCAAGTCACGCGAAGAACTTCGAGGCAAATTCCTTCAAGAAGCCGATTACTCGGCCGAGCGACTTGAAGGAGTTCTCCGCCAAGTACTTATCGCCGGGATATGTCGCCAGGCTCCCTTGTGAGGATGAACGCCTGAATTCTTTCTTGGCGACCGAGTTGGTCTTTCCCATCCGCCACTTTGAAGTCGGCCTGCGACTACCCTTGTGGCCGGAGGTTTGCCAGATCCTCCGCTACCACGGGATAGTCCCGGCGCAGATCAATCCAAACGGAGTGGCGATGATTGTGGGGTTCCTCTGCTACTTGCGCGATCAGGGGATCGCCTTTGATCTCTCCGTCTTCCGGCGAGTATTCCACTTTGGCGCCACTGGCGAAGGCGTTGTCTTTTTGTGCAGCCATGTCTGCACCCTAGTCGGTACGGCGAACAAGAACCATCGCTGGACGGAGCGCATAGTCGTCATTAAGGGCGACTTTGGCGTCGTGCCGACTTCCTCTTTCCAACCGGTCGAGAGTGCGTTCTTCCCTCCTTACCTGGAGGAAAGCCGGGAGAAGCTACTCGACAGCTTCCGAGGTCGCCGGCTGGATGTCGTCTTCTGGAGGAGGCGAGTAGATGAGCTCGCGGAGGTGTTCCCTGGTGAAGGTAGTCGCCTAAACGAGCATTAGGTCATACTCGCCAATTCGTCTTCACCCGGTGTCTAACGTTTTTCTCTTTACATTTTGTTGTAGCTACTCGCTCTTTGCCGAGCGAGCTTCTTCCCTTGGCGCCGAAGGCGGGAACCCCTGCCTTGGTTGATTTGTCGCCCGGCGGCGATGATCAGGAGGTCGCCGGCGATGATGCTGGGCCTTCGAAGAAGAGGAAAGCCAAGGCAAAATCCATCGAGCCTGGGAGAAAGAAGGAGGTCGCCAGGAGGGATCTGAAAGCGAGGGCCGATCCATCAGAGGCGGGCGAGCCTAGCGGCCATCCTCTCTTCGGCGAAGGTGGGGGCAGCGAGGATGCTTATGGTCGCCCTTTGGTGTCCTGGGCTGAGCGAGCCCGTGAAGTGACCTTGAGCACCAACCTCCCCGCCTGGTCGGAGGATTGGGAGGATGCGGGCGAGGCGTTCGACGTTTCGTTCGCCCTCTATGGTCGCGCGGACGCCGAATCCTTGCAAGAGGTCTCGGCCGAGTATCTCGCCCATCAGAGCTCGCGAGCCAACCTGCGGGCTGTCGAGCTTGGGCATGCGACGGCGAGGAAACTGCTCGAATATGAGCAGATGATCAAGGTGCAGGGCCCGAAGATGATCGCCATGGCGAACAGAATTAAGGAGTTCGAGGTACTCACCGATGCGACTTTACTCGCGTTTTGGGATACTCGCTATCTTGCAAACTTATTTAAACTAACCTTCTTCTTTTCGCTCGCTGCAGGCCGCCGAGCTGGAGTCGGCAAAGAGGCTGTCCCAGGCCGAGAAGGAGCTGGAGGATACTCGGCAAACCTTGGAGGCCACCCAAGTGCGAATCGCTGAGTTGGAAACTCGGCCTGCCGAGCAACAGCCTTCGTCGGCGGGCCCCTCCAGGGTGGGCAAGCAGATCTGGATAGTCGGCGATGATATGGCGCATATCCGCCGGGAGATCGCTCGAGCAACCGGGAAGGTGGTCCTGAGCAGCTTGAAGGCTGATGGCTTCTTGAAGCCGGAGGCAATGCATCTGACGGTCATGGACATCATCCCGGCATTACTCGCCGAAGAGTCCACTTCCCCCATGCGAGATCTCCCATCCTCATCCACCGATTCTGACGACGACGATTCTGAGGACGAGGTTGATGATGTGGAAGATCTCGATCCCGACGCTGATGATGGTGGCGAGGATGCATAGTCGCCTGTCTTCTTTTTGCAAATCTGTACAATCATTTTTGTGTATGTATTTACGTCAGTAAATGAATATAATCATTTTGCTCGCCTTTTTCTTTGATGCTCGCATCCCTTTCTTTTTTGCATGTCGCTTAGGCTCCTAGGCTCGTGGCGAGGTTGAGTGCTCGCTCGGCTCTTAGGGTCACGGCGAGATTGAGTGCTTCTTCGTGCTCGCACCTGTATACTCGCCGAGATACTCGCGGATGCATACTCGCCGAGATACTCGCGCATGCATACTCGCCTTCTTCAATACTTCCCTTGGTGGAGTCGAGTTGTGGAGGGTACTTGGAGGGTTCCGAAGGACACATGCTCTCAAGGCCTCACTCTGTACCTGGTGAAGAGTTCATTAGACTCGTTCAATAAATTTTGAAGGGGAAAGAGATAGGGAACGGCAGTCGGGGAGGCCTGGAGGGACACATCTTCCCGAGGCCTCCATCCTACTTGGATGCCGGAACGTCGACGAAGAGTGACGTTAAGTAGGGAATGACGGTCGGGGAGATCCAAGGGGATACACCCTCCCGAGGTCTCCATCCTTTGGCCGGTCGAATCGATCGCTCCCCTTCTCAAGTTGGAGTATCGGCTTCCAGACTTTACCCTAGTAATCACTACAGCCGGACGAGAAATGCAGTCGGTGGGAACCGCGGCCAACATGCAAGGGGGGAGCTGATCTCGACCGTCATTGCAGAGGCTTGGTCTTAAGGGAACGCACATCCGAGGCACTATCCCATCATCCGTTCTGAGTTTTTACAAGGGTCAAGTCGGAGGCTCGTCTTCCAACCTGCGGCGGCGAATGTTGATGTAGGACGACGTCAAGCAGGGAGTGGCAGTCGGGGAGATCCAAGGGGATACAACATCCCGAGGCCTCCATCCTACTTGGATGCTGGATGTGGATCGGACCTGCTTCCTGTTGCTCACTGAGTTTAGCAGGGAGTTAAGCACACTTTAGGCACAATAACTCATATGATCTAACACAATAATTTAGAAAATGAAATGCTTTGCTGCGAGCTTTTTAGCTCTCCAGGGTACACGACGCCTTTTTTCAAGGGTTCCCTGAGCTAGTGAAATCGATCATCCCTTCGCCGAATCGGAAGGTCGGCGTCCGGACTTCTTCCTGGTAATCTCTACAGTCGGACGAGAAATGCAGTCGGTGGGAACCGCGGCCAACATGCAAGGGGGGAGCTGATCTCGGCCGTCATTGTAGAGGCTTGGTCTTAAGGGAACGCACACCCGAGGCACTGTCCCATCATCCGTTCTGAGTTTTTACGAGGGTTAAGTCGGAGGCTCATTTTCCAACCTAGCGTGGAGATTGACTTCACCTGACTTCTTTATTATGAAAACTTTGTTGATGCGAAAGAAGCTGCCTCTTCCCATGTTTCAGGGAGATGCAGATTTTATTCAAAGAAATGAATTTACAAGGATGGGGTATACACATTCCCCCTCAGCGATAAAACCTTTTCAGGTCATCGCCGCTCCAGGTGCTCCCTAGCAGCTCGCCTTCCTGGTTCTGCAAGCGGTATCCTCCTGTTAGGAGTGCTTCCTGGATGATGAAAGGTCCTTCCCAGTTCGGGTTGAGCTTCCCGACGGCCGCAGACCTTCCTGCTGCGTTCACCTTTTTCAGGACCAGATCACCTGCTTGGAATTGTTTGAGGCGAACATTTTTGTCAAAATGTTTTGCCATCCGGCGCTTGATCTCCTCTTGCCTGGCTGAAGCTAAATCTCGGAGTTCCTCGATGTAGTCGAGAGACAGTTTTTGAACCTCTTCATTCTCTAGTCGCCATTCTTCGCTTCCGCCCTCCGCAGCTACCACCCTTGGGCTTCTGACTTCGAACTCTACTGGAATGAGAGCTTCTGACCCGTGAGAGAGTTTGAACGGCGTTTCCCCCGTGGCTGAGCTAGGAGTGGTCCTCAGAGCCCACAGGACCGAGGGGAGCTGGTCCGCCCAGTTACCTCTTAGGTTCTCCACCTTCTTCTTCAGTAGGTTGATGATCAGTTTGTTGGCGGCCTCCACTTGGCCATTGCTCCTTGGGTGATGTACGGAGGCGAACCGAAGGTCGGTTCCTAGCTGCCTACGAAAGTCTTCCAGTTCTAAGCTGGCGAACTGGGGACCATTGTCGGTGATGATGGCGAGAGGGATCCCGAATCTGCAGACGATCTCTCCCCAGATGAAGTTCTTGACGACTTGAGAGGTGGTCTTGGCCAGGGCTTTGGCCTCGATCCATTTGGAGAAATAGTCGATAATGACGAGAACGAACTTTCGTTGTCCACTGGCTTGAGGGAAAGGGCCGATCAAGTCCATCCCCTAGATGGCGAACGGCCATGGGGAGATGATCGATCGGAGCTGCTGGGCTGGCTGCAATTGAAGGGGGGCGAAGAGCTGGCACTTCTGGCACTTCTTCGAGAAGATCTCAGCATCCTTCCGGATAGTAGGCCAGAAGTAACCATGCCTCAAGACCCTCTGCTCCAAAGTGCGAGTCCCAGAATGACTTCCACACTCTCCCGAGTGGATCTCTTCCAACACTCGGGGTACTTTGTCTTCGGAAACACATCTGGCCAGGGGGCCCGAGATGGTCTTGCGGTACAGCTCCCCATCTTGCAGGAGGTAGTATGCCGCCTTGTACCGAAATCTTCTCTGATCCCCTCCGTTCGCCGGAAGCTGGCCGCTGGTCAGGAAGGTTACAAAGGGATCCATCCAAGAGGGGCGTTGCTCGATCTCCATTATCTCTCCCTCTTCAATGGATGGGTGGAATAGCTCGGTGATAGTTCCTCCAGCCCTCGGCCCGTACTTGGCGAGGCGATCTGCTGCCGAGTTCTCCTCTCTTGGCACATGTTCGACGAAGAAAGACTGGAAGCCTCCAATCAGTCCTTTTACTTTTACCAGGTACTTCTGCAGGATGGTGTCGCGCACCTCGAACTCGCCTCGAATCTGCGACGCGACCACCATTGAGTCCGTGAATGCCCAGACATTACGGATCCCCAGCTCCTTGGCAAGGCGCAAGCCTTTCACTATGGCCTCATACTCTGCCTGGTTGTTTGTGACGGGGAAGAGGATCTCGACGGCTTGCTCGATTCTTGTTCCCTGCGGGCTGACGAGCACGATGCCCACCCCTACAGAGCTTTTGCCCGAAGCTCCATCAACAAACAACTTCCAAGGAATGGGATTGAGCACCTCTTCTCCTGGCTCTGCTTCCACCGAGAAGTCAGCCAAGAAGTCTGCTACTGCCTGGGCCTTGATCGCTACTCGGGGAGAGAAGGAAATGTCGAACTCGCTGAGTTCTACCGACCATTTCGCCAACCTCCCTGAATGCTCCACTCCCTATAGGACATTGCGGAGAGGATGATCAGTCACCACTCTGATGGAGTGAGCCTGAAAATAAGGCCGGAGCTTTCGTGCCGACACCACCAAGGCGAAGGCAAGCTTCTCCAGGATCGGATACTTCAGCTCCGCCTTCTTCAGCACCCGGCTGACATAGTAGACGGGTAACTGCTTCCTTCCTTCCTCTCGGACCAAAACGGAGCTCACCGCCTCTGCTCCTACTCCCAGGTAGACGAGCAGGTCTTCGCCTTCTTTCGGGCTCTGGAGGAGAGGTGTCTGAGTCAACTGCTCCTTCAGCCTTCCGAATGCCATCTCACATCCTTCGGACCACTCGAAGCTTTCCGCTTTGCGGAGTGTCTTGAAGAATGGAGAGCATTTCTCTCTGGCCTTAGAGAGGAAGCGGCTAAGACCCGCCAGCCTTCCTGTCAACCTTTGGACTTCCTTCATCGTCTTCGGGGATGGCATCTCCAGGATCGCCTTAACCTTGTCGGGGTTAGGCTCTACTCCCTCCGAGGTAAGGAGATGTCCCAGGAACTTTCCCCTGCCTGCTCCGAAGACGCACTTCGTCGGATTGAGCCTCATCTTGAATCTTCTTAGCGTCGCGAAGGTCTCTACCAGATCGGCTATGTGTTCCTGGACACTCTTGCTTTTGATCAAGAGATCGTCCACATACACTTCCAGGTTCCTCCCCTTTTGCTCTTTGAAAACATGGTCCATCATCCGTTGATAGGTAGCTCCCGCATTCTTCAAACCGAAGGGCATCATTTTGTAGCTGTAGCAGCCATCGTCGGTGATGAAGGAGACATCGCGGCAATCGGGGGGATGCATCCGGATCTGGTGATATCCTGAAAACGCATCAAGGAAACTCATCACAGAAAAACCGACGGCCGAATCAACCAGCTCGTCGATTCGAGGCAAGGGATAACAATCCTTCGGGCAGCTTTTATTCATTAAGGAAAAATCCGCACACATTCTCCAGCTTCCCCCCGCCTTTGTCACCATTACAACATTGGAGACCCAGCCTGGGTACTGGATCTCTGACACAAAACCTGCATCAAGCAGCTTTTTAACCTCCTCCCTAATTGGCTTGGCGAGGATGGTGGCGGTTCTCCTTTTCTTCTGGCGGACGGGCTGGACAGTGGGATCCAGGTTGAGGCGATGACACGCAACCTCAGGGTCGACTCCTGGCATCTCGGCTGCGCTCCAAGCAAAGATGTCGACGTTCTTCTGCAGACATGCCGTCATCTCGATCTTCTCTTCGGTCTTCAGCGACCCGCCAATCTTCAGCAGCCCCGGCACTCCCGCTGCAGAGAGTACCTCGATCTCCTCGACCTCTTCAGCCACTTCCAGCCTGGCCGGGCTCTCCAGCACTCTTCCGAACTCTTCCGCGTCAGCCATCCAGCTGATGGTACTGACGGCGCTAAGATAGCACTCCCTAGCGGCTCTTGGATCGCTCCTGATCCTCACCTGGACGTCTCCCTTACAGTACTTCAAGCACTGATGGTAGGAGGATGGGACGGCTTTGAAGGCGTTGAGAAGCGGCCTCCCAAAGATGGCCCTGTAACAGCTCGGGGCGTCGACGATGATGAATCGACAGCTGATGGAGGTGCCACCGAGCGTTACGAGGAGATCAGCTCCTCCTTTCACTTCCTTCTTCTCTCCGGAGAAGCCGAAGAGGGGACCATCACGTGCCCGAACCCTGGCAGCTTCGACTCCCAGTCCGTCAAACGTCCCCTTGAAGATGACGTTTACAGAGCTACCGTTGTCGATCAGAATTCGATCAACGGTGAAGTCCTCCACCACGGCTTGGATCACGAGGGCATCATGGAAGGGATTCACGTTCCCTAGCATGTCCTCCTCGGAAAAGGTAATCTCCTCCATCGGGGGCGGTGCTTGTGAGGTCGAGGCGACACTCCTGCGGTAGATCTGATGGAGGCTTCCCTTGCGGGAAGCTTCCAGCCCTGCTCCCCCATGGATTACTCCAACTCGACCTCCCTGGCCCAGGTCTCCCCGACCTCCCTGATCGACCCGATCCTCGTTCCTCCGACGAACGACTGCAGCCTGCCCTGCCTGTGGCTCGGCAGGGGTCTCCATCCTCCTCTTCTCTCCTCCAGCTTCTCCTGCTGCCAACCTCCTCCGGGCTTCCCAAAAGTCTGGGCAGGCAGCCATGGCATGTCCCCCCACCTGGTGGAAGTTGCAGTAGAGAGGAACCTCTTCTGCTTGACGCCTCCTGGGCTTCGGCTTCTTCCTTCCTTGACGGCGGCCTCGCCCGGCTATCGCCATTGCTTCATCTCTCCTCCTCTCCTGACGCCTCTCTGGCTGGCGAAAGGGCCTTCTTTCTGGGGATCTCCCCCTTTGGTCCTGACGCTGGTGCCGTCCAGCCGGCCTCCATGGTGGCCGGTTGACGGGGACCTGGTAGCGTCTCCCCTCCTCCTGACGCTCAGGGGACTCGACGGGCCTTCTCTCCACGATCCTCCCGGTTTCCTTCTTCCTGAGCTCCTCCTTCTTCTCCTCTTGCCGCTCCGGCCACTTCCTTTCCTCCCTTCGGGGCTCCTCCCTCTTCCTTTTTCCAGGGATCTCATCCCTCTCTCCACGGTCGCCTCTGGTCACCCGAGCCAACCTTGCCAAGAAGTCGGGGTTGGAGGCTTCTCCCCGGACAAACTTATTGGCCCTCTGAATGAGGTTGTCGTAGGAGTAGGGTGGGTTCTCACTGAGCTCCAACTTGAAGAGGCCTTGACTGATGCCAAATGTCAGGGCCAGCAACAGGATGTTGCTATCCACCTCCTGGATTTGCAGAACCTCCTCCTGGAAGCGCTCGATGTAAGGTCCCAATGCCTCATCTGGCCCTTGCACGAGGTAGAACAGGGCCGTGGCCTCCTTCTTTAGCTTCCGTGCCGTGTCGAACCGGGTCGTCAGCCCACGACACAGGTCTTCGAAGCAATAGATTGAGCCTGCGGGCAACTGGTGGAACCAGTCCCAGGCCTTTGCGCGGAAGGTAATGGCAAACAACCTGCACTTGAAGGCGTCCGACATGGTTCTAATAGAGACAATATCCTCGAACCATTGGATGTGCCTGACGGGGTCCTCCTTTCCCGAATAGTAGTTCAAGGCAGGGTCCCTGAATCCTTCTGGCACTGGCGCGGCGAGAATCTCCTCGCAGAAGGGGCTCCTCCCTCCTTCCCGGCGACGATCCTCAACCTGGCGAGTATCACCTCCATACTCGCCATATGGGCGAGTATCCTGGTATCTCCCCTGCTCGCACGACTCGCGGAAGCGAATACCTTGCGAGGTTGGCTGGTAGAATTGCGACCTCCTTGGTCGCTCGGTTTCATCCTCCATGTGCTCCTTTCCTGCTCGCCGAGGGGGACTCCCTCCCTCGGACGGAGTTGGGCGATGCGGCGAGGTCGCCGTGACCTCAGCGCGCGGCTGAAGCGCTGTTTGCAAGATCCCCTCCATGCGCTGCGCGAAGGCTCCCTCCATACGTTGTGCGAAAGCTTCTAGAACCGCTAGTGTCACGAACTCGCCACTCGCGGCCGAGTTGCCGACTACCCCCTCATGGTCGCCACCTACGACCATCTCGACTTCCTGCTGAACTTTCCTTCTCCGACTACGATCCACGCTCACCGCACCAAAGTGTTGAAGCCAGGAAAATCCCGACCTCAAGATTCGGACCGATGCAGCCGGAGGCTACTCGCCCAACAGTCCAACGAGACGACTAAGCTGGCGACTACTGAAGAGATAGAAGAACAACACACAAGACCCCATGTGCTGCGGCAGGGAGGTCCCACCACGTACCCAGAAGCTCCGAAGAGACTTCCCCTCCAAGACCAAAGAATGGCCGAGCAAGGTACGAGGAAGGCACCGACTTGGCTAGTACCGGGAGTAGCGACCAAGTGCGACAGATTCTAGAATGCAAGAGCAGGGTTTCGAAAGCTCAAGTCCAAGTGCCAATCCAAGTACCCCTGGGGTCCTATTTATAGGAAAACCAAGGGGTAGGGGGGTTTTTATAGCCCAGCCCCTGCCCGGCGACTAGCGACATTGAGGCGATCTCCCCGGGCAAATGGGCGAGTATCGTCTATGGTCGCCCACCTTTTGGCGAGTATCCGGGCTACTCACACGAGTGCACCCCTACTCGCCTAGGCTGCCTTCTGATCTTACGCTTGTCTGCCGTGTTGACCTCTTTGACTTTGACTTCTGCCTACGTGGCCTTGGGGGGGTCCACCCTCGGAGAATGAGGGTTGTACACTTGTAAAAACTCAGAACGGATGATGGGACCATGCCTCGGATGTGCGTCCCCTTAAGACCAAGCCTCTGCAATGACGGTCGAGATCAGCTCCCCCCTTGCATGTTGGCCGCGGTTCCCACCGACTGCATTTCTCGTCCGGCTGTAGAGATTACTAGGGTAAAGTCTGGAAGCCGCTACTCCAACTTGAGAAGGGGAGCGATCGATTCGACCGGCCAAAGGATGGAGACCTCGGGAGGGTGTATCCCCTTGGATCTCCCCGACCGTCATTCCCTACTTAACGTCACTCTTCGTCGACATCCGGCATCCAAGTAGGATGGAGGCCTCGGGAAGATATGTCCCTCCAGGCCTCCCCGACTGTCGTTCCCTATCTCTTTCCCCTTCAAAATTTATTGAACGAGTCTAATGAACTCTTCACCAGGTACAGAGCGAGGCCTTGAGAGCATGTGTCCTTCGGAACCCTCCAAGTCGCCTCCACAGCTCGACTCCACCAAGGGAGATATTGAAGAGTGCGAGTATACATGCGTGAGTACCTAGGCGAGTATACAGGTGCGAGCATGATGTGCGAGTATACAGGTGCGAGTATACACGTGCGAGTATACACATGCGAGCATACAGATGCGAATATGCAGGCGCGAGCATTCGCTCCCGCCTCGAGCCTAAGAGCCTAGCGAGCACTCAACCTCGCCTCGAGCCTAAGAGCCTAAGCGACATTCAAGACAGGAAGTAAGGCAGAAGAAACAGGCGAGCAAAATCTTGTCCCTTTTTTCTTTATATATCTGGTATAAATTACAAAAGAATCTTCCAAGGGCTTACAAAAGGTCGCCGGGCGAGCAAAAAAGGGTGCCCAGGCGACTAAGCGACATTCTCGCCATCAATGTCTGCATCTGGCTCATCACCATCATCGTCGCCACCATCGTCATCAACATCATCGTCATCGTCGTCATCCTCATCCTCGGAATCGTCATCCTCAGCACCACTGGACGGCGGCGAGGATGCCCGCAAAGGGGAGGTGGACTCCTCGGCGAGCAGCGCCGGGATGATGTCCTCCACCGTCAACTCCATTGTCGCCGGCTTCAGAAGATCGTCCGCCTTCAGCTGACTCAGGATGACGGTCCCAGTGGCTCGCGCGATCTCTCGACGAACGCGTGGCATATTGTCTCCATGCATCCGGATCTGCTTGCCGACCCTGGAGGGGCCCGCCACCGCTGGCTGTTGCTCGGCAGGCTGAGTTTCCAGCTCAGCGATGCGAACTTGGGCGGCCTCCAAGGCCAGCCGAGTGTCATCCAGCTCCTTCTCCAGCTGGGACACCTTTGTCGCCATCTCCACCTCAGCGACCTACAAAAGCAAGAGAAGACAAAGTCAGCAAGTTATTCGGCAAAAGTGGCGACTATCCCAAAGGCGAGTAGCATAGAGAAGCGAGTACCTCATGCTCCTTAGCCTTGAGCCCCATGGCGATCATTTTCTTAGTACTGATCCGGATCACCTCCTCGTACTCCAGCAACCTCCTCGCCGTCATGTGCGCCAGCTCGGCGGAGCACAGCAGAGATCGCGAGGTCTGGTGTGCCAAGTACTCGGCAGGCTCCTCCCGCAGCCTCTCAGCGTCCTCGCGACCATAGACGGCATGGAGCACGTCAAAGGCCTCGCCCTGATCCTCCCAGTCCTCTGACCAGGGGGGAAGGTTAGAGCTCAGAGATACCACATGATCGTCCTCCGACCAGGCGACTAGGCGGCGACCATAGGCGTACTCACCACGAACACCCAAGTTGAAGTTAGGGTGGGTATAGGGCTCGCCGGCCTCAGAAGGGTCCGCCTTCTTGCCAAGGTCCCGATGAGCGACCTCCTTCTTCTTCCTCGAGGGCTCGGAGGGCTCGCCCCTCTCCTTCCGCTTCTTCGAAGGCCCAGATCCTTCGCCGATGATCAAGGGCTCATCGCCTAAATCTATGGGCGAGTAGACCCCTTCCCCACGAACAGAAGTCCCCGCACCTCCTGGTGCAGAAGCCGTCGCCTTCACCACCGCAGGAAGAAACTCGCGCGGCAGGACATGAACTGCTGCAGCAAGAAGAGTACTAAGTCCGGTTAGTCGCCAAGATAAAGACGAAGAGCGAGTATTGCGAATACTCGCGCGGTGGGTTACCTTCGCCTGCGAAAACCTCAGCGAGTTCATCTACTCGCCTTCTCCAGTGCACCACATCAAGGAGGCGACCTTTGAAAGCCTCGAGCAGCTTCTCGCCACCCGCGCTTAGGAAGGAAACCCCGAAGACGCTCTCCGGTGGCTGGAAGGACTTGTCAGGGACGGCGTGAAAGTCGCCAGCGATGACGACTATTCGCTCTCCCCAGCGATGATTCTTGTTGGCGGTGCCGGCCAGCGTGCAGACGTGGCTGCAGAGGAAGACGACGCCCTCGCCAGTCGCCATAAAATGGAATACTCGCCTAAAGACCGACAGGTCGAAGGCTATTCCTTGGTCGCGCAGGTAGCAAAGGAAGCCCACGATCATCGCCACCCCATTGGGGTTGATCTGGGCAGGGACTATCCCAAAGTAACGGAGTATCTGGGAGAACTCCGTCCACAATGGTAGTCGCAAGCCCACCTCGAAGTGGCGAATAGGGATCACCCGCTCATTAGTCAAAACGGTGTTTAGTCGCTCGCTCTGGCGAGGAAGCCTCGCGACATACCCTGGCGGGAGGTACCTCGCCCTGATGACCTCCAACTCTTTCTCAGTCGTGACTGCCTTCTTGAAGATGGTCGCCGCAAAATTCTTGGCGTGATTGGCACGCCGGATGGTCGCCTCGTCAGTCATCTTTTGAAAGGACGGAAAGAAAGGCGAGTATCAAAGAAGAGAAGGGGAAAGTGAGACGGAGGATACTCGCGCAAGAGTTCGGAACTCGCCAAAGCGTAATTAAGACTCACCCACCCCCCCTATTTATAGTGGTCAGGTAGCTTGGCGTATCGAGCACGACCGCGCGATCGGGAATAAGGGGGTGGCGAGTATCAGTTTATAATCGCCAATAGCAATAAGCTCGCCATGCCTAAGGCGACACGCAGACAATACTCGCTAAGGTAAAAGAAGATAGAAAAAATCAAGAAAACCATCGCAGAAGAAGAAAGTAGAAGCAAGTAAAAAAAGGCGAGTTTCTGATACTCGCCGAATAAATATTAATCAACAGTTCAAGCAGTACAGGGATACTCGCTGAAAGGCGCCATGACCTAGAAAGAAGAAAAATAAAGAAAAAGCAACATCTAGGGAGGAGCTTGCAGGTTCGCCTGAGTGTCTGGCTGTTGCGGTTGTCGCCCAACCCATCCCAAGCCACGAGCTCGCCTGAAATGCTCGGAGGCCACAGACATCACGTCCTCGCCCTGACGTAGCTGGTCTTCGATCCTCGCCAGCCGACCAACCGAGCCCATGCTCGCGCGCATCCCCACCAGCTCGTCGTGGTGCAGTTGTTGTCGATGTTCGAGCCTCCCAAGTCTGCGCTCAAGCTCGTTGACCGACTGAAGGCGAGATTCCGTAGCGACCAGCCGAGTATCGAACTCTTCCAGTCGAGAAACCCGCGCCTCCAACTCAGCCAGGCGACGATGAGCATCACTGCTCGCCAGACGCTCTATGCGCGACTCCACGGCAGTCAAACGACGGTGAGCATCAATGCTCGCCAAGCGCTCAACCCGCGATTCGACATCAGTCAGGCGGCGATGAGGCTCGCAGATCGCCAAGCGCTCCAGCTTGGACTCCAGCTCTAGGATGGCGCGAGTAGCCCTCTCCTGGTACTCGCGAGAAGGAAGCCCGACCGCGTCGATCAAGGCGCCTATGGGAGTATGAGCGCGAGCTGCAAAGAGGGCAAAAATATCAGAGCTTTGGCGACTGAAGGAATCAAGTGAAGATAGTGGCGACTATCATGAATGGCGACCAAATACCTGGCCGAGGACTACGAGAGCAATGGCGAGGAGAGCCCCTGCCTCGCTGGGGAGACGTGCTATGCTGATAATCGCCTCGCCGAGCAGGATGGGATCCAGCCGTCTGATCCCGGCTAGGAGGCGCGTTCTCACGACCGCGACCATCGCCTGGTCGTCCTCCTCCCCTTGGAGGAAAGAAGCCCGAGGAGCCCCCAGTCCCGCCACGGCGCGAGGACTCGCCCGGATGAGTAGAAGGCGCAGTAGAAGTCGAAGGGCGCTGATCGCCCTGAAGAATATCGGAAGGAGGGAACGGAGGAGGTGGCGGAAGCACGCCTACAGGCAGCTGCGAGCTACTCGCTGTCCCCACAGACTGAAGAGGCGGTGGCGGTGGAGGCGGAAGCACGATGCCCGCCAAAGGAGCACGTTGCTCGCTCATCGGCCTCCTCTCCAGCGAGGAGCTGTGAAGAACTCGCCCTGAGCGACCTCCACCCCTAGGCGAGATCATAGGCGACGATCTCAGAGGAGGTGCGGCTACAGGCTCCTCCTGCGCACCAATGGTGGAAGAATCTGCGAGCATAGAAGAAATATTCAACAACCCGGACCAAGTCGAGGTCAGTTAAAAAAGGTGGCGAGTAGATTGTTCGCACCTCGCACGGAAGCGAGATTCTCCAACGGATTCTGGGCCAAGCTCTCAGGAACGCTCGCCCCCTCGGCGACATTAGGAGCAGGAAGATCAGCGGCCAGCGAGTTGCCCTCATTGGAGAGCCCCAGGTCGTCCAGCAGCTGCTGGTGTTGGTCGCCCAATGGAGCAGCGACCTCTTCCTCGGCGGCTTTCTTCTTCTCCTTCTTCTTCTTCTTCTGGGCGAGCCTCTTCCTCTTCCTAGAAGATGGAAGGTCGCCAGATGCGGGATCCAGGTGAGGAGGGAGCGAAGAACCCTCAAAAAGGCCGACAAGACCAGCCATGGCCGCCTTAGCCTCGGCAGCATAGTCGCGCACCATCTTGAGCGAGTTCGGAAAAGACGTGCCATCAGAGACCCCTGCCCCTCTATTTATAGAGCTCGAGCGTCGGCCAGCGAGATGGCGAGTATAGGCCAATACTCGCCAAACAGGGAAGCTCGTCGAATGAAGGGTTGGATGATTCTTTCCGAGCAACTACGTTACTCGCAAAGAGCGGGGATTGTGTACAACCCTCATTCTCCGAGGGTGGACCCCCCCCCCCCCCCCCCCCCCAAGGCCACGTAGGCAGAAGTCAAAGTCAAAAAGGTCAACACAGAGCCCGGCAGATCAAGGCAGAGCAGAGAAGACCTCGGCGAGTATGCAGGCAATACTCGCCAGGGTGGCGAGTATGGAACAGAAGACCTGGCGACTATTAGCCCGGCGTGTGCGAGCAGCACCCACTACTCGCCAGATGGGCGACTATGGCAGGATACTCGCCGAGTAACCCATAGTCGCCGGGTTGGGGGGTGGACTATAAAACCCCCCTACCCCTTGGTTTTCCTATAAATAGGACCTCAGGGGTACTTGGATTGGTACCTGGACTTGAGCTTTCGAAACCCTGCTCTTGCATTCTAGAATCTGTCGCACTTGGTCGCTACTCCCGGTACTAGCCAAGTCGGTGCCTTCCTCGTACCTTGCTCGGCCATTCTTTGGTCTTGGAGGGGAAGTCTCTTCGGAGCTTCTGGGTACGTGGTGGGACCTCCCTGCCGCAGCACCTGGGGTCCTGTTTGTTGCTCTTCTAGCTTCTTCGTCGTTGCCAGCCAAGCCATCTCGTCGGGCTGCTGGGCGAGTAGCCTCCGGCTGCTCGGTCCGAATCTTGAGGTCAGGATTTTCCTGGCGTCAACACCTGCTGGCCGACTTTATCTTGGTATCTCGAACTGTTGACTTCTGTGTTGACTCTTTGACTTTGACATCTGCCTAGGTGACTTTGAATGGGCTCACCTTCGAAAAATGAGGGTTATACACATAGGAAATAATTGTTTGTTGTGACTTTACCACAAAAAAGAGAGCAAAGATCATAGTCAATATTATTATGTCAAAAGGTACTCTAAATTACAAAAAAAATCAAGTTTTGCTATAAATGCAAAAAGTTAAAATCATGCAAAAAATATTCATTAATAAAAAAAAAATATTTGTCATGATTTAAAATCATGATAAATATTATTTAAATTTATAAAGTTCAATTTGTAAACAAAGAAGGGCATTGCATAGGAGTATTAGAAGGAAAACGTGAAATCATAGGAGTATTATCTAGTGTGTGTTTTTTTTTTGATAATTTAGTCAATAAATTTTTTTGAATAATTTAGTACTCCGCCAACAAAAAAAAAAAATCATACGTTCATGCCTCAAGAGCTTAAGAAAAATAAAGGTTGACCTGGACATGTGACACCTCGTTCATGACCTTCTATAAAAGCGGAGACGAATGGCTTATTTGGGTGGCTGGTGGCTGCTCGACCATTGGAATTGGAGCGGTTGAAGATGAAGATAAAACAATGCTTTTGAATGAAGCTATCTCCCCGCCGTTAGAATCATACATAAAATGTTATTTTGAGGGATTGGCTCAAAACCTAACTTTATTTGTGACCTTGGGACAACTAGCCCATCATGTGGGGCCTGTGATCTTAGCGACTTAAGGTTGAATGCTTTGAATATGTTCGTGGTGTTGCGATTTCATTTTTTCTTTTGTTTTAGAGTGATGTTAAATGCAGGCCCGTTTTGGCTTTATGCAAGCCGCAGATATATGCAGACCAAAAAATTATTCATGCAGGTCACCCCTTTCAAAAATAAAAATTTATAAAATTAATATTTTCTTAGATTAGTATTTTCGACCTAACTCCTTCCCTTCTCCGACCGGCGAGCTCATCTATCTTCCTCTATAACTTATTTTTCTACTAAAAGGCTCCCTTTATCCAAAATATATTATAAAAGCAAAATATATCCACAATAATAGTCCAACAAAATACGTTATAATCATTTGATTCTATATATCACAAAAAATATGTTTGTGGCCACCCCTTTCAATGTTTCAATCAATAAAAGACGTGTCAAATCACAAAAACACCGGGCCGGAGAAGGGAAGGAGGTGGTCTGCCGAAGAGGATCACCAACCGGAGTCGCCAGAGGAGGGAGAGGAGATCAGAGCGGAAGCTCGATCTCGTCCGGCGGCTGCAAGTTGAAAAGGAAAAATGATACATTTTTAAAAAAAATGTGGCCTGCATATAGCCAAAACCGGTCTGCGTTTAACATCGTTCTTTTTAAAAAAAATCTATGGCCTGCATATAGCCAAAACTGGCTTGCGTTTGACATAGCTCTTGTTTTATCGTATAAATGTTTTTGCCAGTGTTTTCCTTTAGAATCCGGGGATATTGCTAATTTTAAAATGAGTGAAAAATCGTATTCGTAGACATATAAGTATGCCTCAATATCAAAATTAATACCCAGCGGGGATAGCTCAGTTGGGAGAGCGTCAGACTGAAGATCTGAAGGTCGCGTGTTCGATCCACGCTCACCGCATTTTTAATTTTCTTAATTAATATTTTTTTAATTATCATTAAAATTCGGAACTCTTTGGTCATTGATGCGTTGATTTTTGTCACCGAGCGTAAAGATAAAACTTCCGCTACATATTTTGGACGGCGAAACTCAGGTAATAATAATATAATATTAATGGCCAGCTGTCTTAATTTGAAATTTTTATTTTCTTTGTTGCATTTATTTTGGGCATTTATATTGGCACTTCAGGTATGACTAGCCCAAATATAATAACAGCTCGACAAAGCTATATTGACAGCTCATCGGATATTTGCAGCCCATTGAATATTGGCAGCCCATTGAATATTGGTAGCCCAAAATTTAATTTTTTTTGTTAGCCTATGGAACACAACTTTAACAAGTATGATGCACATAATCGGCCTTTTAACTTCTAAAATATAATCATGGAGATGATATCAGTTAACTTGTAGACTATACTCATGGATTCGTCACTAGGAAAAATGAAAAGCAAGATCTGAATACTAGCTTCGGAATACTGAAATGGAGGAGAGATGCCACTGGATTAGAAGGGTGGATGCTCATCGTCTCTGGAAAGGAAGAGAAGATGGGTGATCTCACCAAAAGGAGTAGCCGACCTTGTCCTTGCCGGCCGGCGTTGGAGAGAGTCCAAGCCGATTCCTCTAAACAAAATTGAGAGAAGATCTCAGCTGGCCCCTTGATCCAATGGAGGAAAGAAGGCGATCTCTCTCTCTCCTCTCTCTCTCTCTCTCTCTGATGAAAACCCAAAAGAAACAATGTAGAGAGAGAAAGCCATGTTTTCACCCTTGTTCACCCGTAAAAGGCATGAACCAAACACAAAATCGGGAAGTTCCAACCTTCCAGACGAGTTCGCCGGCGTCGAAGGGTGCTCCTTCGGCGGTTTTGGGGGGCCGGCAGCGAGGATTCGGCAGGCGAGAGGAGGGGTGAATGCGGGGTGACGAGAGATAGGGTGCGAGATTTGTTAGAAATTTGCAAATAAAATATTTATATATGATGTTTTATTAGATCATTTATGGTGTTTGGTGTATGACTATTCATATTTGATGAAAAGCTCTAAAATCAAAAATTGGAGGGAACCCAAAATATTTGGAGGGAAACTTTTCATGAATGGATGAACTCATTAGTCTCACCATGCTCATTTGCTTTCTAGCTAAATAGTATATATTTGTTTTCACTCTTTCTTATTTGTTCAAAAGAACATAAGGAAAACTATGAACCACACGCGCGCGCACGCACCGCACTAGACCGGATTCGGATTTGGGATTTGGGGAATAATTGAATTGAATTGGATTTTTTGTACAAAACAGTTTTAGACTTTTTATTCAGATTTGTGTCGGCTCGACGAACTCCACCCTGCGTTCGACGAACTCCATCCTGCGTTCGACGAACTTGCCAAGGTTCTGCGTTCGACGAAATGCTTTCTGCGGTCGACGAACTGGCCATGGTTCTGCGTTCGACGAAATGCTTTCTGCGGTCGACGAACTTCTGTCTCAGCGGTTGACCAAGTCTCGACGGTCGACGAATTGATTCAGATCGACGACGACAGGTCGTATCATTGATTGCGAGTCTCGACGATAAGTTGTATCATCGTGAACAGGTCGTATCGTCGATTGCAAGTCTCGACGATAAGTTGTATCGTCGTGACGCGCGGTCTCGACACATTTTGTCGTCGAATAGCAGCCTGGTCTCGACGATAAGTTGTATCGTCGATTGCAAGTCTCGACGATGAGTTGTATCGTCGTGTAGTCTAGACGTTCGGTTGCTTGGATTTGTTTTCCGTCGTTGCGTCGATATGATTTCGACGTGACCTCATTCTTTGGCATTTTCTCTTGCAGTTATTACGCATGTTTTTTAAACCGCTTACGCGTGCTTTTCGTCATTAATCTCGTACGTTGGGAATACAACGTATCTCTTCCCGATTTTCAGTCTTCCAATTATAACCGTTCGTATTTATTGTGACTTTAATTATTGCCGTTTTACGAGATCCTATTTTGGAGGAGTCTTGCGATCTGAGTTTTATATATCTTCTTTCTGCAATTCCGTAGATTGCCGCTTCTGCTCTCTCTCTCTCTCTCACTCGTTCTTGCGATTTTCCTCTCTTTACATTTGCTTCATCAAGTGGGAGTTCAGATGCTCTGTGCTTCTTCGGTGTTCGCGCACATCGGAGCTTTCGGGATCTAGTCGGGTGTTGTACCTTGGAGGAGTGAGCATCGGTTGAAAGCCCTGTCGGTGGGTGGTGCAACTTCTTTAGGGCAGTGACCACACGCCTTACCCAGGCTTGATTCTATCTTATAGATTCCTCGCTTTTATTTCTCACCTCCTTCATGCAATTTTTGATACTGCTGTTTATATATATAAATATATATATACTGTTTCTGCAAAGTTTTAAAATCGAAAATATATAATTTTGTATATTAATATAGGAATACAGAAATATTATTCCAACAATATAAAGAAGTTATCAACAAGATAAATAAAATCAAATAATCAAAATGATCATCTCTGTTTTATTGTTTACATGCACTGTTATTTACTGCATGTTTTATAAATTTCAGAAATCTGTAATGGCAACTAGATCTGAGGATTCTGCCGGGATTAAACCCGAGAAATTTAACGGAAACAGTTCCCGTCGTTGGCAAGCACAAATAGAATATTGGCTGAACACCTTAGGTCTTCTATCTGCGATATTTGATGTTCCTGCTGTAGAAACTAAAAACCCTAGCGCTGCAACTGCAGTCGCTTCAACTCTACCATCGTCTTCATCCTCCAGTGCAAATACCACTAAGACGTACGTTAGATGTATCCCTTATAGAGATCCGGTAGATATAGAATATCATTGTCGCAACCGAATTCTTAGTGTCTTGTCTGACAGCCTCTACGATGTTTTCCTTCAATATCGTACATCCAAGGATTTGTGGTATGCTCTTGAAGCATGTTATAACCTAGAGAATGCGGGTATAGAATATTACAACGTTTTCAACCTCCATAAATTCAAGCTTGATGCCTCCAAATCCATAAATCCTCAACTCCATCAACTTGATGAGATGTTGTCCAAGATCCGAGCCGATGACTCAATTCTTTCCGAAAATTATTTAGTGGCATGTCTTATTGATGCTCTTCCTGATTCGTGGTCCGGCTTTAGCACCAGACTAAGGCATGGCCAGTCAAACCTTACTTACGTTCATATCCAAAATGCTATCCGCATAGAGGAGGAACATAAGTCTAAGAGTTCTAAAGCTCCCAAAGACCATGCTCCTAAGGTTAACCTAACCGAATCTCATGGCAACCCTTCGTCCAACCATCACTTCAAAGGTAAAGGCAAGATCCATAAGAAACCTTTCCGTCCAGGTTCCCGCCTTCAAAAACCCAATCACCCCAAGCCTGGTCCTACAAACCAAAACCCAGGTAAAGAGAAATGGTGCTTCATCTGCGGCCGCACAAACCATCTGTCTACCAACTGCTTTTACAAGAAGACACAACCCGTGATTGGCAAGTCTCGTGGAGACAAGCCTCAGGCCAACATGATCCAAGCACCAGATCAACCTATCTTCAGGACATCATTGGAGGAAGCGTGATCTTAGGAGATGCTTCTTCGGCACAAATACTGGGACGCGGGCGAGTGGATCTCAGGTTGACATCCGGGAAGACACTAGCCTTCCAAGATGTGCTTTATGTGCCGAGAGTTAGGAAGAATCTTGTGAGCGGATCCTTGCTAGTGAAGAAGGGTTATAAAATTGTCTTAGAGTCAAATAAAGTTGTAATAACATTTAATGATGTTTTATTGGTAAATGATATATTTGTGATGGTTTATTCAAATTAAATGTTGCTGATTTAGAAATAAATCAGATTTCATCTTCTACTATTTCATGTTCAAATTCAAATTTTTGGCATGCTAGATTAGGACATGTGAATTCAGATTCTATGAAAAGAATGATGTCTTTAAATTTAATTCTGAAATTTAATATTGCGCCAAGCTCTAGATGTGAAATATGTGTACAATCTAAATTTTCTAGAAAATCTTTTAAATCAGTGAAAAGAACTTCAAAACCTTTAGAGTTAATTCACTTGGATGTGTGTGACTCGAACCGCCAACCTACTAGAGGTGCAAATAAATATTTTGTAACTTTTATTGATAATTTCACTAAATATTGTTACATATATTTATTAAAAACTAAAGATAAAGTCTTTTCATATTTTAAGATTTTCAAAGCGGAAGTAGAAAATCAATTATGATCCTCGATTAAAATTTTTAGATCTGACCGAGGTGGAGAATATACTTCGAATGAACTAACCCAGTTTTGCCAAGAACATGGGATTATCCATCAAGTGACTGCTCCATATTCTCCCAAATCGAATGGTGTAGCTGAACACAAAAATCGGACCCTGATGAACATGGTCAATGCCATGTTAGCCGAGTCCGGTGCTCCAGAAAATCTTTGGGGTGAAGCGTTGCTCACCTCCTCTTTCATCTTGAATAGAATTCCTTCAAAACATAATGACAAAACTCCTTTTGAATTATTTAAATTAAGGAAACCTAACCTCCTAATTCTTCGAGTGTGGAGGTGTTTGGCTAAGGTAGCAATTCCTGAACATAAAAGAATGAAAATATGACCTAAAACATTAGACTCCATCTTTGTAGGTTATGCTTCTGATAGTAGTGCTAACAAGTTTCTTATCACCAACTCTCTAATTAGTGAAATATCAAACAATACTATAATAGAAGCCATAAATGCCGAAATTAATTCTATTCTTGAAAACAAAACCTGAATTCTAACTGATCTTCCATCTGGTACAAAAGTCATAGGTTGTAGATGGATCTTCAGGAAGAAATTAAATCCTGACGGTTCCATAGAAAAATATAAGGCTCGTCTTGTTGCTAAAAGCTATGCGCAAAAACAAGGGATAGATTATTTGGATACTTATGCTCTCATAGCTAGGATTACATCCTTTCGCATTCTAATAGCCTTAGCTTCGATCCATAAATTAATTATTCATCAAATGAACGTAAAAACCACTTTCTTGCATGGAGACTTAGATGAAGAAGTCTATATGTCTCAACCCGAAGGTTTTGTAGTTAAAGGATAAGAAACCAAAGTATGTAAGCTAATTAAATCTCTGTATGGTCTAAAATAAACACCAAAACAATGGCACCAAAAATTTGACTCCGTAGTATTATCATTTGGATTTAGATCTAATGAATGTGATAAATGCATTTATGCAAAACAAGAAGAAAATGAATATGTGATTTTATGTCTCTATGTAGATGACGTTTTAATCTTTGGAAGCTCAATTAAAATTATTAATAATATTAAAAATAATTTATCATTTAAATTTGATATGAAAGATTTAGGAGAAGCTAATGTCATTTTGGGAATGAAATTAGTTAAATCAGATTCCAATGTTTCATTATCTCTTTCTCACTCGATTGAGAAAATGTTACATAAATTCAATCTATTTGATTCCGCACCTACTTCTACTCCTTATGACGCTAGCACTGAGCTGTGTAAGAATTTAGGTGAACCTATTGACTAACATAGGTATGTACAAATGATAGGGTCACTGCTTTATATTGTTAATCGCACTAGGCCCGATATTTCATATGTTGTAGGCAGGCTTCGTAGATATTTTATCAATCCTAGTGATGATCACTGGATAACCTTAACTAGAATCTTTAAATATCTTCACGGAACTTTAGACTATAACTTAGTGTATACGGGTTATCCCGAAGTTTTGGAAGGATATTCAGATGTCATTTTGGTAACTGATTCCTTAGACGTTAAGTCTATTACCGGCTATGTTTTCCTCTTTGGAGGAGCCGCCATTTCATGGGCCTCTACAAACCTAACTGTGATTTCAAGAAGTATCATGGAATCCGAGCTGATAGCTTTAGACACTACGTGTGCCGAAGCCGAATGGATTAAGAATTTACTTACTGAAATTCCTTTAGTTAGAAAACTTATACCTGTCATTTCTTTGCATTGTGATAATAAATCTATGATTGATTTAACTGCTTCAAATAATACTAATGCAAAAATGAATAAGTTCATGAGAATTAGGTACAAGTCCGTGAAGCAAAGAAGAAAAGAAGTGATATCACTAAATTACGTAAAGTCAGAATTGAATCTGGCTGATAATCTTACCAAGGGATTATCCCGAAGGGAGATATTGTTGTCATCGAGGGGAACGAGGCTCAAGCCCACATAATTTGCTGCCAATGGTGGATACCCAACTCATGTGATTGGAGATCCCATGAAGTGGGTTCAATGTGGTAGAAACGAAGCCGTTGATGTAACGTAGTTGGGAGCACAAATTTTAAAAGGTTGAGAAAACTTTCTCCCCATTCCTAGGATGTTGTGCTCTACGTAACAGTTTAGGATGAACTTTAAAGTTCTTAATAGTTGCCAAATGCATATATCTTTGCGAGATATTAGTTACGAAATATCTCTTAAGGCGCCACCTATGTGGGGGTTGTTGTGAGGCCGCAACTTTGGGATCCGGGCTGAACCCAAAATAACTCTAATGAAAAATCAAGGATTGTGCATGGCCATTAACGCGCCCACCGCCATAACCCAAGAACAACCAAACTTTTGTGTGTTTATCTAACTTACCGGTCAAAAGTTTATAATTCAAAGCATCTGGCATATTATACTCTTCGGTAGAGGAAATAAGTACTAAGTATAGGTTCAAGATAACCATTCCACCTATACCCATTACAATTGATACAACTTGATAAAGCAAATTTGAATTTGATTTTATTTATCATTAGTAATATCATACTTATGAAGTTCGTTTTGGTTTTTCGTTTTTGTGGGGGATTGTTAGAAATTTGCAAATAAAACATTTATATATAATGTTTTATTAGATCTTTTATGGTGTTTGGTGTATGGCTATTCATATTTGATGAAAAGCTCCAAAACTAAAAATTGGAGGGAACCCAAATTATTTGGAGGGAAACCTTTCATTAATGAAAGGATGAACTCATTAGTCTCACCATGCTCATTTGCTTTCTAGCTAAAGAGTATATATTTGTTTTCACTCTTTCTTATTTATTCAAAAGAACATAAAGAGAAACTATGAACCACACGTGCGCGCGCGCGCACCGCACTGGACCGGATCAGGATTTCGGATTTCGGATTTCAGATTTGGGATTTGGGGAATAATTGAATTGTATTGTATTTTTTGTACAAAACAGTTTTAGACATTTTATTCGAATGTGTGTCGGCTCGACGAACTCCATCCTGCGTTCGACGAACGACATGCTGCGTTCGACGAACTCCATCCTGCGTTCGATGAACTTGCTAAGGTTCTGCGATCGACGAAATGCTTTCTACGGTCGACGAACTTGCCAAGGTTCTACGTCGACGAAATGCTTTCTGCGGTCGATGAACTTCTGTCTCAGCGGTTGACCAAGTCTTAGCGGTCGACGAATTGATTCAGATCGACGACGACAGGTCGTATCGTCGATTGTGAGTCTCGATGATAAGTTGTATCGTCGTGAACAGGTCGTATTGTCGATTGCAAGTCTCGACGATAAGTTGTATCATCGTGACGCGCGGTCTCGACACGTTTTGTCGTCGAATAGCAGCCTGGTCTCGACGATAAGTTGTATCGTCGATTGCAAGTCTCGACGATAAGTTGTATCGTCGTGTAGTCTCGACGTTCGGTTGCTTGGATTTGTTTTCCGTCGTTGCATCGATATGATCTCGATGTAACCTCATTCTTTGGCGTTTTCTCTTGCAGTTATTACGCATGTTTTCTAAACCGCTTACGTGTGCTTTTCGTCATTAATTTCATACGTTGGGAATACAACGTATCCCTTCCCGATTTTCAGCCTTCCAATTATAACCGTTCATATTTATTGTGGCTTTAATTATTGCCGTTTTACGAGATCCTATTTTGGAGGAGCTTTGCGGTCTGAGTTTTATATACGTTATTTCTGCAATTCTGTAGATTGCTGCTTCTGCTCTCTCTCTCTCTCTCTCGCTCGTTCTTGCGATTTTTCTCTCTTTACATTTGCTTCATCAAGTGGGAGTTCGGGTGCTCTGTGCTTTTTCGGTGTCCGCGCACATCGGAGCTTTCGGGATCTAGACGGGTGTTGTACCTTGGATGAGTGAGCATCGGTTGAAAGTTCTGCCGGAGGGTGGTGCAACTTCTTTAGGGTAGTGACCACACGCCTTACCCAGACTTGATTCTATCATATAGATTACTCTCTTTTATTTCCCACCTCCTTCATGCAATTTTTGATACTGCTGTTTATATATATACATATATATATATATACTGTTTCTGCAAATTTTTAAAACCGAAAAATATATAATTTTGTATATTAATATATGAATACAGAAATATTATTCCAACAAGATTTCTATCAGGCGTGGGAGACGATGGAAAAAGAGGGCTGCTATTAGAGAGGAAAGAATTAGGATATTAGTTTTTTTTTAATTTATTAGGGTTGCCAATACCATAGACGGGCTGCCAATCTAAACATCCTTATTTTTTGTCAATATAATTTAATTTTGAATTAATTAAAATTTGAGAAGTTATAAATTATCAGCCATAGTTCATTCGTAAGTAATTATTATAGAATCTTTCTTCTGTCCACTTTTGACCGGAAATTTATAATAGTATCTTTCTTATGCTATCTTATGAGAGAAGAGCAGTCTCAGTCAAAAATTTTGCCGAAAATAGGCGCGGGAAAGAAAAAATGGGGTGCTATTATGACTGTCAAATGCTAAATTTAAATAATAATTACAGACTGCTATTAACATTACTATATATATCTTTATTATATAAGTGAATATATCATTCTCTATACTCATACAGTACTTTCTTTTTCCACTGTTGGATATTTCCCATGTTTTATTCGAAACATCTTTAATATAAAAATAAAATAAAAATAAACTTTGAGAAAGTGAGATAGAGAGAAAGAGAGAAGAGGGGGAGAGAGTGCGGCGGAGAGGGAAAGAGAGAGAAAAATAATCTTTGTAAGTATATACATATTTTTTTTTTACAAAATAAATATTGTAATATTGATGTATATTTTTTTACAGTCATTTCGAGTACTCATATGTATATGTTGTGGGCGCAGCCCGCAGATGCAGCGAGCATGAGTGAAGCCCGTGCGGAGGCGGGCGAAGCCCAACAGGATGCGTCTGAAGGCCGCCCGACAACATCGCGCCGGGTTCGGGCGAAGCCCGCCGTCGCCGACCGGGTATTGTCGCGCTTGGCCGTAGGGGCGGAGCCACGTGTCGGGCACTCGTATATATATAGGCACGGCCCCCCCGTGCGGGCGGCGAAATTCGGTAGGGGTGGAGACATTCGGCAGGGGCGGCGACATTCGGCGGGGGTGACATTCGGCAGGGGCGGCGACTTTCTGCGGATGCGGTCTATATTTATATCAGTATATATAAAACTTAATTTAATTTTGTTCAACAAAAACCATATGATGCGATGGTTGTCATCTTTGGTTGACATACTGGAGACCTGGGTTCAATTCTCACCATTGACAAATTTTGTGAGATTAAAAAACAGGTCATATGACACTCATTTTTCAATAAATTTTGGGGTAAAATAGTAATTTCATGTTATATGGTACTCTACACCTTCGTAGGTTTAGGTCACCCCCTAGTAGGTTAGGAGACCTATGAAAAAGTGGAGAGAGAGGGAGCGGTTTGATCCGACGGCTGATGAAATATCATGCCAGATTCAACGGTCGTAATCATTTCAACGACTTTAAAATTCATAAGTTTAAAATTCATGGGTTTGACTCGGGACTCCGCCCCTACGGCCAAGCACGA
This sequence comes from Dactylorhiza incarnata, assembly GCA_033032865.1. NCBI lineage: Eukaryota > Viridiplantae > Streptophyta > Magnoliopsida > Asparagales > Orchidaceae > Dactylorhiza > Dactylorhiza incarnata. Next base: position 910,291 of record JAWHQI010000198.1, read on the forward strand.
CAGTACCCGACTGGCGATGGCGGGCTTTGCCCGCTCCCTGACGCGATGCTGTCGGGCGGCCTTCGGCCGCATCCAGGCGGACTTCTCCCGCCTCCGCATGGGCTTCGCCCGTGCTCGATGCATCTGCGGACTGCGCCCACAACATATAAATATGAGTACTCAAAATGACAGTAAAAAAATATACATCAATATTATAATATTTATTTTGTAAAAATATATATGAACATACTTAAAATTTTATTTTATTATCTCCCTCTCTTCCTTTCTCTCTCCCTCTCCACCGCTGCACTCTCGCCCCCATCTCTCCTTTCTTTCTTTCTTTCTCTCTCTCTTCTCTCTCTCTCTCTTAGATTTTAGAGGGCTCAGGATTTTAGTGAGAGGGAGAGAAAAGTATTTGGCTTTAATTGTTATTTGTAGTTCAGCATCAGGATGAGATTTTTTCAGATCGAATTGTCAGAATTTGTTTGATGGATTTTAAATGCATGGAATTAAAAAGTCATACATATATCTTTATATATATTATAAAGAAATTCACTTAGCATTTTTTGGGCATAATACGGTGGACCATCAAACAAATCACGGTCATCGATTTAAAATAAAATTCTCCCCTACATTTGGTGTTGAAACCAACGACCGGTCTCTTAAGTTCGGACCCACTGGGGGGTGTAGCACACACCTACTTATCCCTCACTTACGCTCTTGACTGTGGATGTAGAACTTGAAACAGACCCAAGGTTGTAGCGAGGAGGTCCCTCCACACACCCGGAAGATCTTAGAGAGCTTCCCCTCACAAACCAATGCTCAGCCGGGCACCTTGGAGAGCACTAGCAGCCAACCAAAACTTGCCTAGGAGGAGAGAGCCTAAAGGATCTGATCTCCTCCAAGGTGCTCTTAAGGGTCTATTTATAGATTTTCTAGTCTGGTCTGCTAATAGCATGAATCTGCCTTTTGGTTTTACTATTCGCACCCCAAATTGGTGTGCTAACATCCTAACTCCGCTGTTCTGAAGGGCTATTGACAGTCCATGAAGGGTATCTAGGTAATTTCACCCCCAAAACCCCTGGGCGAGTGGTCCATGAGGTCACCTCTCGCCTAACCTCCCGCGTGTCAGGCGTCCCGACATCCGCGAGGTGAGTGGCCCTTGAGGGCGCCACTCGCAGGGTCCTTGGTCCTCTGTGTTGGAACCTTAGTTTTTGATTTGAGTCGTGATCCTTTTTTATATTTATTATGTGATCGACGAAATCCCATTAAGACAGGAGACAAGAGAAAACTATACAAGTTCGCTGGGTTCGACGAACGCCTTCCTGCGATCGACGAAATATATTCAATCTGCGATCGACGAACAGCTCAATATCTCAGCGGTCGACGAACCGTCTCAGCGGTCGACGATCCAGCCCGTCTCAGCGGTCGACGATCCAGCCCGTCTCAGCGGTCGACGAAAAGCTGCTTTCGACGAATCTTCAACAGAAGCTCAGGTCGATGAATTCAATGTTCAGAACGACGAACTTCAAGCTCAGATCGACGAATTATTATTTGCTATTATAATATCTCATTTCTTAGATCGACTAATATTTCTATATCTGATAAAGCAATATTTTGATTAAATTCTATTTATATATTGCTGCCCTTTCTTCATTTGTATAAATTAATAATATAGTCGTTGCAGAGCAATAAATATTATAGCCGTTGCAGAAAAGCTAAAGACGACAATTTATCTTCTCGGGGAATCTAGGAAATTAAAGAGACGTTATCACTTTCCTTTTGTCGGGCAAGAATTCAAATAGCTCTGAAAGCCATCTCCAGATTATATATACAAAGAGAAGTACAGAGAAGAAAATAAGAAGGCAGAACCAGAACAGGAAGAAGTGAAATATACAGAAATATAGAGAAGTAAAAAAGAAGGAGCACATATACAGAGTTTTTGATAAGAATAACATATTTATTTATCTTCTTTTTGCTAACTCTTCTCTGCAGATTATCTTTACCCTGAGACACCTATCTAGATCATTTGCTCAGGGATCTTAACTGCAGAAGAAGAAAAGAGTTACAACATCCAAAAGAAGAAGCTTCCTCACCTGAACATCAACGCTAATCAAATCAGGGGAAGCTCTTCAACATCATCAAGGATCTACTAGAGTCTTCTTAGAAAGAGAAGAACAATATATTTTCTGTTTTCTTTTACCTGTATAAAGGGTTATAACTCCCTTCAAAAGTTACAGCCATTGGTGGCAGGGCACCTGATCAAAAACCTATAGTTAGGTTAGAGCACCTGATCAAAAGATCATTTGGTGTGTGGACACCTGATCAAAACTCCCTTGGTGGCAGGGCACCTGATCAACAACCTGTAGTGGAATCCTACCAAGTGTGGTAGAAGAGTAGACATACTCAGGTTTAGTGGGGAACTACTATAAAATCTTTGTGCCGTCTGTGTTATGCTTATTTTGCTTTGATGTGTGATTTGCTTCTTTATTTAGTTTTTATTACTCACTCAGCAATACACATATAAGTAACACTATTTTAATTCCGCTATAAAATTAACTGAAAAAGTTTTAATACTCTATTCACCCCCTAGAGTAAATCTAATATTTAACCTCGCCTTCAATTGGTATTAAAGCGTGGTTGATTATATCAATCACTTTCAACTGATATCCATTTGACTTTCACTTTGGGCGAGTTGGGTCCTGCCCCTCACTCGCCCAGTTGTTGTTACATCCACACTACTCTTGTGTGAGTGTCCTATGAGTGACCAGCGAGAGAGGTCGCACCTGCTCAGAACCCCTTCTGCCCTTTCTCAACTTAGGCGAATGTCCCCCTTACTTGCTATTTTGTCTATTCTGAGCCTGGGGCCCTACTCAACAAATACGGGGTTGTACATTTGGTGCCCACATTGGTGCCCGCATTGGTGCCCTTACCAAGATTTCCTCTTGGCGCTCATCCGCCGAACTAGGGATTCTTCCATCCATGTTTCTTCTTTTTCTTCGTCCGATTCTCTTCTCCTCCTTGATGCATTATACTTCTTCCACCTAAGGCTTGTAAATATCAAACCATGTTTTATAATAACTGTTGATGCTGAAATTGCACCTCCATGATCGACGCTAAGAAAGCGAGAGAAAAGAGGAGGCTGCTGGTTGTTGGTTACTATTGACTTAGAGAAATTAGGCTAGTTAGACCGCTAGCAGCGGTCGAGACCGGACTTCGCCCGTCACGGCGAATGCCACTATTGTGACATGATTTCCCTTGATTTAAGAAGTGTTTACAGCGGGTTACAAGGCAAAGCAAGAAAGAAGCTGGTTGGGCAACAAGCCGCAAAACAGTGAAATCGAGACTGCAGCTCTAACAAGCGAGCTCCTGGATTCGAGTGTGCGTGTCTTGGGAACGTCGGCCCTTATTTATATGCTCGGGGGCCTGCCCGAACGGGCTGGGATAAAATAACTGCCTGCCCGGATACAGGAGAATCGGGCAGGAGGTGACGGGATACATGAGGGAAAAAAGAATGAAGTCGCGTGGTCTGGCGGTTTGAGCTCCGGTCTATATCGAGCCGGGGTTGAGATGAGTTGCGAACAGAGTAGAGAAGCAACTCGGGCGATCTTTGATCTGAAATCGCAGTTTGCCTTCTGGACTTGTCCTGATTGTAACCCTCTTGATGTCGGTCTGACATTACATAGACTGCTCGGCTTGGTCTGATGAACCGAGAGACTTGTGTGCAAGTGATCAAAGATAGGGCTAGGCGGTTAACATATCAGACCGCCCAGTCTGAGTGGTCCATTGTATCGATAGCGGTCTTCTGGGTAAACATAATCCCCGCATATTTTCAAATCTCAAGGAAATTTCGAAAATATGAGTTCTAGCCAGAGACCGCGCCTGGTTTGTTCTGAAATCTATAAAAAGCTCTGAAAGCTCTCCTCTTTGCACAATTCTTCTGAAACCACGGGGCATTATTCGCCACTCGCGGTTAGAATTTTTCAAGCCGTCAATCCCTTAATCCACATGGCTGATCTAATGTCCAAGATTGTAACCCGTGAGGATAAAGAGGCTGGCCGCTTGAAGAATAAGGTTCGTCGGTCTGAGAAGACCGAGCGGACTGTCAAATTGGACTCCCCGGCCACCGATAAGAATTCCGCTAAGCCCGAAGTGGGTTCCTCCAATCCCCCTCCGATTAATCCGCCCGCCCCTTCTGACCAGGAGAGTTTAAGTACTGTCCCGTTGAAGACCGCGAGAGACGCCCCCTTTGACATAATATTTTTCACTTCCGGAGATCCTCATTTAAAAATAAATGACCGAGAAGAAGGGGTGGTTAATTCCCCGAAGTCGGACGGGTTGATTACCCAGTCGGTGGTGGTCGTGGAAGACAACTCTAGCCGGTCCCAGCAGGCCGACCTGGATTCTGTCAAGAAGAGGAAGTGGGCCGAAACGACAGCAGAAAGGATAATAAGGAAGGCCAAGAAGTTGAGGGCCAAGAATCACGACCTCCAGGAGATCAGCTGATAATGCGTAATTAACTTAAATTATAAAAGCAAAAATATTATGTTTTAACTATATAAATATATAATTTTCTCCTAAATATATATTAAATTTGTTTTCTTTTTATATTTTTGGTTTCTAACAATTTTTATTTTCTCTTACGCAGGTTTTCTTAAATTTTATCAAAAAATTTGTTCGTAGCCACCTCCACGCCAAGGTCACGCCAAAGTTTTCGCCGACATGGTGCCTTCACGCCGATTTTACTGAAGCCTCCACATTGATGCCCGCCGCTGTCGTCCAATGCCGCTAGCTGCCCCGTTCAAGCCGAGCACGATAATTCAAGTCGCTTCTTCGCGCCAACGTAACTCTCCTCCGGCCAAGTGCATCCCATGACATCTTTGTCATTGCATGTCTCCATTTGATCGAACTCATGCATAAAAATCATCTCCACGATGAAATTCCATCGTCCACTTAAAAAATTATAATTCAATCCACGCCACCTTTGTTTTCCTCTTCAAGCCACAACCATGCAATTAAATTTTAATATGCTGCCCCACCTATTCCCATTTCATTTAATACCGCCGGCTGTTCATGCATGGCGCTTCTTCTTCAAATTTGTGACTGATCTCGTCCCCATGCAATTACAGCTCATCCAGCCCCTTTGAATATTGTGCTGCCGCCAGATTCTTCCTCTCTTGCCAAAAATACTGCTACCTGCACACCATGCTTTTACCTATAAATAGGGCTTGCCCCTTATTGTTTGAAGGGGGAGAGAGGAAGAGAGATTATCTTCGAAGAATTTTCTGAAATTTGTAATAGAGTTGTGTTATTCTAAGTTCTTAAGAGTTCTAGTTTTTATGCTTCTACTTTTTGTTTGCACTATTTTTACATTAATGAAAATACTTATTTCCCTTTTAATTTCTTTTTCTACTCTTATTATGAGCAGCTAACTCTCTACTTAGTGCTTGATTAGGTGGTGTTGGGATGAAGATTAATTCATAATCCGTCGTCTCTAATTTTTAGAACTTCGTTTCAATTTATTTCCGATTAATTTCTTGGTTGGGAGTTTATATTGCCGGTATATAAATTTCGCTATCCGATTTGGTATTCTGGTTGGCCGAGAGGCTCGTGGATGCTTTAGATCTCTCGGAAATAAATGGCTCGTTGTGTTTTCTTTGAGTATTGGAAACACAACTGCTTTTGGAATTGGGATTAATGTTCATGCGATTTTACTTCTTTTCAGATTTTAAGAGATTATGTTTGAAATATTATTAAAATTAGGCGGTAGTTATCTTTAGCGAGTTTCTATCGTATTTTTCAATCCTCCAATCGAAACGGAATTTTAAGAATTAGAACGTATCTTTTATAATCAGATTCCCAAGAACACTTAATCAAGTGCTAAGGTTTTTTTTAATCGTGATCTTTTTCTCTTTAGTAATTTTCAACCTGCAACTTTTAAATTTCCAAAACAAATCCAATTTTCCACCGATAAATTAATAGGAATTTTGCGTGAGTAAGATTATTCGACAGGCCTCGGGCAAATACGACAACCTTTATATACTATATTTCGATAGGTATACTAGCCTACATCGAGATATTAGTTGGAATTATTTTAAAACTATAAAATCTCTATCAAGTTTTTGGCGCCGTTGCCGAAGACTTTTCTTTTGTCGATATTTTGAAAACGCAAAACTATTATATTTATCATTTATCTCTAAAATCTTTAAGGGTGTAACTAAATTCCTGGAAATGAAGCTTTGAGCTTGAATTTCCATCACAGCCTCTAGTACCGCTGCGAACCCCTCACATGGTAGACCTCGGGAAGTACAGGATTAACATAATCCGCCTAAAAAAAATCATTATCATTTTTACTTTTGGTTTTCCTTCACTTTCGGTTATTCTTCCTCTTTCTCTTTTCTTCTCTCTAGTGCATGACCCGTAGTAGCTCTTCGAGTAATCCTGATATTCATTTTGATCCAGAGGTCGAGCGCACCCTTCGGCAGCGCCTCCGAACTCGTGATCAGGATTTACATATAGATCTCGAAGAGTCGATCGGAGACACAACCACAGAAATTATGGGTGATCCCAATCCAGAAGTTGACCAGCAAAGGACAATGTTATATTATGTTCGGCCCAACTTGGAGGGTACAGAAACAAGTATCGTTCACCCTGCTGTTGCGAACAACAATTTTGAACTAAAATCTGCTATAATACAGATGGTGCAGAAGTACGTGCAGTTCGATGGCCTACAAGATGAGGATCCTAACCTTCATCTTTCTAGTTTTATTGAAATTTGTGATACTTTTAAGATTAATGGTGTGAATGATGATGCGATTAAGCTAAGACTTTTTCTGTTTTCTTTACGCAATAAGGCCAAACAATGGTTAAATTCTCTCCCCAGAGGATCTATCCATACTTGGGTTGAGCTTTCTGAAAAGTTTTTGTAAAAATATTTTCCTCCTTCGAAAACTGCGAAATTGCGAAATGATATTTCTACTTTTGCGCAAATCGATTCTGAAACGTTTTATGACACCTGGGAACATTTTAAAAATCTTCTACATCGCTGCCCACACCACGCACTGCCCGTATGGCTTCAAATTCAAACTTTTTATAACGGATTAAACGTGAGTACTAAGCAGATGATCGATGCAGCTTCCGGTGGTACTTTAAACCGCAAAACACCGGAAGCCGCAATCTAACTTTTTGAAGATATGGCTATGAACTCCTATCAATGGAGTACACCCCGGGCACTTCCAAATAAGCCGGCAGGGTTGTACGAAATCGATAAGATAGCCCAGCTCGCGTCTCAAATAGATCTTTTAAATAAAAAGTTTTCTGCTATGTCTCCTTCTTCCTTTGCGAATGCTATTTTGAAAAATAATTATAATAATAAAAAAAATTTCGCGGAAGAACAAGTGGATTTTGTTGCAAATCCGCCTCGACCTTCCGCAAATTTGGGCACAACTACGTTTGGAAACACTTATAACCCAAATTTGCGGAATCACCTGAACTTCTCATGGAGTAATCCGGGGAATGCGGTCCGCCCTCCTAATCTTTTTCCACCTGGTTTTCCACCTCCCACACCTCGTGCACCCTCTTTCGAAGAAAACTTTTCTAAATATGTTGCACTGATGCTACTCTACGTAACTTGACCGGCTCGGTCCGGAATCTCGAAAATCAAATCGGGCAGCTCGCCAAATTTTTAAATGAACGACAACCTGGAACTCTACCAGGAAACACGGAGGCGAACCCGTGGGACTCGGTCAACGCTATCACGCTTAGGAGTGGCAAGGAGGTAAGTGAACCCACCCCTGTAGAAGAAAAAAAAATTCTGAAAAAGATTTTGAAAAAATTCCACCTTCTTTAGAAAAAGGTTTTGAAAATATTTCTTCACCTCCTCCACCACTTTCTCCTTCTTTAAATGTTTCCAAAACTTCTCTTCCTTATCCTTCAGTCCTTAAAAATCAAAGTGATGATAATTATCACAAATTTTTAGAAGTTTTTAAGCAAATCCAAATCAACTTGCCGTTTTGTGAGGTCATCTCACAAATGCCCAAGTATGCAAAATATTTAAAAGATTTGCTAACTAACAAGAAGAAACTAGAAGAATTTTCTCGTGTAACGCTGAATGCTCGGCAATTTTGCTTAACAAATTACCGAAAAAACTAAACGATCCGGGAAGTTTCTCTATCCCGTGCCTCTTCGGTGATTTGCTAGTCAAACATGCATTGGCAGACTTAGGAGCGAGCATCAACCTCATGCCCTACTCATTATTTAAAAAGCTAGGATTAGGTACGCCAAATCCAACCAGGATGAGTATTCAGCTCGCTGATCGTTCAATCAAATATCCAATGGGCGTTATCGAGGACGTTTTAATGAAGGTCGATAAATTTATCTTTCCCGTTGACTTCGTCATATTAGATATCGAGGAAGACGCCGAGGTACCCCTTATCCTCGGTCGCCCTTTTCTAGCCACTTCTAAGGCTATCATTGACGTAAGCAATGGAAAGCTTGTACTTAGAGTCGACGATGAGGAAGTCACGATTTCAATCAACTCTTCTTTAAGAAATTCACTTTCAAATGATGACGCAGTTTATTTCTTAGAAACTTTTTCTGAAGAACGATCAAGTATGGATTTTATAACCCCTTCTAATGATTCACTCGAAGTTTTAAACACTTTATCCAATGATACGCCTATTTTAAATGCTCAAAATTTTGAAATTATTGAAAAAAGGGGAATACTTTATCTACTTCTTATGAAATTCCTCCCAAACTCGAATTAAAACAATTGTCCGAGCATTTAAAATATATTTTCTTAAAATCTGGTTCTCAACTTCTAGTTATAATTTCTTCTTCTCTTTCTGATTTTCAAAGCGAAAAATTAATTAAAGTTTTAAGAGAGCACCGTCACGCCATCGCTTGACAAATTTCTGATATCCGCGGTATTAGTCCACATTTTTGTACGCATAAAATATTTTTGGAAGAAAATTCACGTCATTCCATTCAACCCCAACGCCGACTTAATCCAAATATGAAAGAAGTAGTTAAGGCGGAAGTTATAAAATTAGTCGGCGCAGGAATTATCTATCCGATTTCCGATAGCTCGTGGGTTAGTCCAGTCCAGGTCGTGCCGAAAAATGGCGGAGTGACGGTAGTTTTTAATGATAATAACGAACTAATCCCTACTCGAACCGTAACGGGTTGGCGTATGTGTATAGACTATAGAAAACTAAACGACGCTACTCAGAAGGATCACTTTCCTCTCCCGTTTATGGATCAAATCTTAGAACGACTTTCCGGACACGATTTTTATTGCTTCCTCGACGGTCTATCGGGTTATTTTCAAATACCCATCGTTCCCGAAGACCAAGAGAAGGCTACTTTCGCGTGCCCTTTTGGAACTTTCGCTTATCGTAGAATGTCTTTCGGTTTATGTAACGCGCCGGCTACATTTCAAAGATGTATGCTGGCTATTTTCGATGAACTTGTAGGAGATATAATGGAAGTATTCATGGACGATTTTTCGGTTTTTGGGATGATTTTGATGTTTGCTTAAATAATTTAAAAAGGGTTTTAACAAGATGTGAAGAGACTAACCTTGTCCTAAACTGGGAAAATGTCACTTTATGGTCAATGGTTAGTTCTCGGTCACAAGGTTTCTAAGAATGGAATCGAAGTCGATCGCGTTAAAATTGAAATTATTGAAAAGCTTCCTCCCTCTTCTACGGTTAAAGCGATTAGAAGTTTTCTCGGTCACGCCGGTTTCTATCGACGTTTTATAAAAGACTTTTCAAAAATTACTAAGCCGCTAACCCATCTGCTTGAGAATGATGTTCCGTTTTCTTTTAATGATGATTGTCTTTCTGCTTTTAACATTATTAAGGAAAAACTTGTTAATTCTCCGATTTTAATTGCTCCTGATTGGAATTTACCTTGAATTGATGTGTGATGCGAGTAATTATGTTGTAGGTGTTGTGTTAGGACAACGAATAAATAAACATTTTCATCCTATTTATTACGCTAGTAAAACTTTAAACTCCGCTCAAGCAAATTACTCCACTACGGAGAAAGAACTTTTAGCAATAATTTTTGCTTTTGATAAATTTCGTTCATATTTATCATTATCTAAGGTCATAGTTTTTACGGATCACTCGGCTCTTCGTTATTTACTTGTCAAACCCGACTCCAAGCCACGGTTAATCAGGTGGATTTTGCTCCTCCAAGAATTCGATTTGGAGATCAAGGACAAGATGGGCGCGGAGAACCTAGCTGCGGATCACTTATCCAGACTTGAGAGCCCGGACGCTAATGTTGTTGAAGAGATCGATGATACATTCCCTGAAGAGCACCTTCTTTCCTTGGCGAAGGTAAATTCTCTCCCTACCCCTTGGTTCGCAAACTTTGCTAATTTTCTTGTAGGAAAGGTAGTCCCAAAATCTTTTTCAACTCAGCAGAAGAAGAAATTCTTCTCTGATTTGAAATTTTATTTTTGGGAGGACCCTTTTCTCTTCCGAATTTGTTCGGACCAAGTGGTAAGGAGGTGCGTCGGCCAAAAAGAAGGACTGCAAATTCTGAAGCACTGTCATGAAGGACCAACTGGTGGCCACTACCAAGCAAGCCGCACTGCAAGGAAAGTACTGGAGGCCGGCTTTTATTGGCCAACAATTTTCAAAGATGCACACCAATTTGTAAGTTCTTGCGATGCTTGCCAAAGAACAGGTAATATCTCTGCCACCTCTGAAATGCCTCAAACTTACTTCTTAGAATGTGAACTGTGTGATCTTTGGGAAATAGACTTCATATGACCTTTTCCTCTTTCTTTTGGTAATCGCTATATTCTAGTTGCGGTAGATTATGTTTCTAGGTGGGCGGAAGCCCAAGCTTTTCCAAAAAATGATGCTAAAGTCGTCCTAGGATTTTAAAAGAAATTATTTTCTAGATTTGGCACTCCACGAGCCTTGATTAGCGATCGGGGGTCGCACTTTTGTAACGCCCAACTTAACAAATTACACACACGTTATGACGTTACACACAAACTATCCACTGCCTATCACCCCCAAGCTAACGGTCAAGTGGAAGTCGTAAATAGGGAACTAAAACGAATCCTAGAAAAAACTGTTTCTGTGAATATGAAGGACTGGTCGGTCAAGTTAGATGACGCGCTTCGGGCCTACCGTACTGCTTATAAGACGGCGATCGGTTGTACACCGTATCGCCTAGTTTATGGCAAAGCGTGTCATCTACCGGTTGAGTTAGAGCATCGTGCCTATTGGGCACTGAAATTTTTGAACTTAGATCCGACTTTATCCGCGGATTTACGCAAATTTCAACTGAATGAGTTAGACGAATGAAGAGCGAATGCGTACGAAAGTAATTTTCTTTATAAAGAAAAAGTAAAATTATATCACGATCAACGGCTTAAGCACCCTAAAAACTTCAAGCCGGGTGATCTAGTGCTTCTATTTAATTCACGATTGAGACTTTTTCCGGGCAAACTTAAATCTCGGTGGTCCGGCCCCTTCGTTGTTAAGGAGGTTTGGTCATACGGGACGGTGCTTCTAACGCACCCAGAAAAAGGTGAGTTTAAGATTAATGGTCACCGCCTGAAGTTGTACCTTCCCGGCGAGAAGTTGGAGCGCGACAATGTTTCTTTTCACCTTCCTAATGTTTAATTTGCTTTTCTATTTTAGCATATTTAATTAGTCTCTTTTCCTCTCTTATTTTTCTTGTATTTTTCTTCTTAAACATCGAGGGCGATGTTTCCTTCAAGTCTGGGGGACATGTTGGTCTCCTTGCCTTTTTTATTTAAAAAAAAAAACAAAAACAGAAGATAATATCCAAAATTCAAAAAAAAAAACTAGAAAACCAAAAAAAAAATCTTTAGTAATTTGAGTTAATTTGTGTCTGGTCTTTAGTATCCCACGACTTGGTGTTTTCTTATCTCTAGTCATTCGTGTACTTGTTTAGCTAGATAAATTTTTCTAATTTTCATTTTGGCTATGTTTCACGAGTAATGTGTTGACTCGTGTAGTGTTTCTAATTAGAGTAGCATGTTATGTTTGAAAAATCTATTGAATGTTTGCAATTTTTCATGATTTTCTTTTTATGTTTTTCACTTATATAAAATATATCATCCCTTGTTTTCACTCTTAAAAAATTCTTGTAATGTTGACTTATGTTAAGTGTAGTATATGCGAACAGATCTAGATGCTTTTTATTTTCACTTTCATGATAAGTCAAGTCTCTTTATTTTCTATCTAGTCTCGCACCTTTTGAAATTTTCAAGCTTTGTTTTAGACAGATGTAGGAGCATGAAAATGATTTAGGCCACCTTTTGATTCGTTTGAGCCTTTGCATTCTGAACCTTAAAACTTAACCGTTGCTAGCCACCTTGTGCTTTTTCCTTTCCTTTTGTAGACCCACTTATTTTCACCAAAACCAAATAGCCTACCTATGTTGCACGCTTAAAATTTAGAGCTTTATATCTTGCTAGCATGTGCTTTTTATTTGTTAAAATAGTGGAGTTCCAAAGTTGTATCCTTTTGCTACAAAAGAAGGAAAATGAAGAACAAAGAAAAAAATTGGTGAATGAAAAATTTTATAAAAAGAAAATTATTGAAAAATTGTGTCGAAAAAATTGTATCAAAAGTTTATTTTGCTAGCTTTCATGTTTTTGCAAAACTCTTCTCTTTGTTTTAAGTGTGCATCTAACCTTCACGTTTATCTTTTGATATCAACATCTTAAAACTCATGCCTTAAAAGTTATGCCTAACGAAGTCCTATTGATTCATGCTCCTAGGTCTGTTTGTTGTTAAGTAGCGAAAAAGTAAATTGGGTAAGTCTTTAGATAGGAGTTTGGACTCTTGATTTAGATTGTTGTGATCATAACATATCTCTGAGATTTTAGTAGCAACTCAATGCACTTTTCATTCATCTCATTACTTGGTTTTTAATTTTGCTAAAACTTGGGATGAAAAAATTTTATGTTAGTGAAATCTATAAAAAATTTATATCATGGCTAAGTACAAATTTTCAGTTTATTTTTCATAATTTCCCCTACTTCTAATTTCGCACCGTACTCGTGTTGGGCATAGTCAAATTGATTTATTAGTCCTTTTTATTTTGCTAGCTCGTATTTGTTTGCTTGGGGACAAGGAAAATACTTAGTCTTGGGGAATTTAATAATGCGTAATTAACTTAAATTATAAAAGCAAAAATATTATGCTTTAACTATATAAATATATAATTTTCTCCTAAATATATATTAAATTTGTTTTCTTTTTATATTTTTGGTTTCTAACAATTTTTATTTTCTCTTATGCAGGTTTTCTTAAATTTTATCAAAAAAATTGTTCGTAGCCACCTCCACGCCAAGGTCACGCCAAAGTTTTCGCCGACATGGTGCCTTCACGCCGATTTTACTGAAGCCGCCACATTGATGCCCGTCACTGTCGTCCAATGCATCTAGCTGCCCCGTTCAAGCCGAGCACGATAATTCAAGTCGCTTCTTCGCGCCAACGTAACTCTCCTCCGGCCAAGTGCATCCCATGACATCTTTGTCATTGCATGTCTCCATTTGATCGAACCCATGCAAGAAAATCATCTCCACGTGAAAATCCATCGTCCACTTAAAAAAATTATAACTCAATCCACGCCACCTTTGTTTTCCTATTCACGCCATCACCATGCAATTAAATTTTAATATGCTGCCCCACCTATTCCCATTTCATTTAATACCGCCAGCTGTTCATGCATGGCGCTTCTACTTCAAATTTGTGACTGCTCTCGTCCCCATGCAATTACAGCTCATCCAGCCCCTTTGAATACTGTGCTGCCGCTAGATTCTTCCTCTCTTGCCAAAAATACTGCTACCTGCATGTTGAGTCCGAAATCGCACCTCCGAAGGGAATCGGAGGCTGCGGGTTGCCGGTTACTTTTTAGGTAGGAAAAATGGGACCGCTAGCAGCGGTCAAGGCCAGACTTCGCCCGTCACGGCGAATGCCACTCCTGTGACGGGCTTTCCTTTGATTAAAATGAGGCGGTTACAGATGCAGAAAAGAGAAGCCGGACGGTCAGACAATCCGCAAGACGGGAAACTCGAGACCGCAGCTCAAACAAGCGAGCTCCTGGATTCGAGTCTGTGTGTCTTGGGAACAGTACCGCCCCCTATTTATAGGCTCGGGGGCCTGCCCGAACGGGCAGGGATAAAATAACCGCCTGCCCGGGTACAAGAGAAACGGGCAGGTGGTGACGGGATATACAAAGAAGGAAAAGAAAGAAGCCGCGCGACTTGGCGGTTTGCCCTCTCGATCCGTCTGACCAGAGGCTGAGGATGACGCTACCAAAGCGACGATGCAATTCGGGCGGTCTTCGTCTTGAGACCGCGACTTGTTCTTTGATCCCGAACCTTGGCTTATCTCTGTGGCACAATTCGCCCGGTCTCTGACTTGAGACCGCGTCTTGTCCTGTTGGACTTGGGCTTGGATTATCCTTATTACTTGAGGGCGATCTGAATTATGTCAGACTGCCCGGCCTGTGCTAGTTGGTGTTTGATGGACCTTTATAACCTGAGCCGGGCGACTTGGATCCGCAAACCGCACGGTCTGCGAGTAATCCTTTTGAAAGCGGTCTTCTGGGTAAACATAATCCTCGCATATTTTTAAATTTCCGAGAAGATTTCGAAAATATCAGTTCTAGCCGGAGACCGCGCCGATTTCACCCCGTTGGTTATAAATGTTCCAGGAGCTTCTATTCTGGCATAACTCCATTGCTATCACGAGTCACTACTCGCTTATTGCGGTTAGGACTTTCAGGCTGAACAGCCCGAAAAAGATGGTGGATTTAATGGCCCAGCTCGAAGTTCTTGAGAAGCCCGGAAAAAGCCGCGAGAGAGACCGCTCGAAGGATAAGAGAAAGAAGAAGAAAACGACGCGGCCTGACAATATAGTAACGATCGCTTCCACGAGTAGGCCGACCGACCTGCCTCCTAAGCTGACGGTCGCCTTATCGACCAAAAAGGAAGCGAGTAAGCCGACCGACCTGAATCCCGAATTGACAGTCGACTTATCGATTAAAAAGGAAGCGAGTTGCCCGAATCCATCCGCAACTGATCCCCCAGCTTTCTCTGGCATGGGCGACAACCCGCCTCCTCCGCCGGATAAGACAGACTTGGAGACCGTCGTCCCGAAGAGCGATGGTGATGATTCCTTTAAGATGGAGGTCACCCCGTCCGGGGTCTTTCATCTAAAGATTAGGGATGAAGGGGGAGAGGCAGTTAACTCCCCCAAGCCGAGCGACCCGCAAGCTTCAATAGTCCACATCGAGGATAGCCCGGAAAAGCCAGTCGTCCTGAAGTCGAAAAAGAGGAAAGGGGAGGAGTCCGTGACGGACAGGCTTCTGAAGAAGATGAAGAGGCTAAAAGCCAAGAACAAGGCAGCATCTGGGAAACCGAGGGCGGACAGCCTGCAAGGCAAGTCGCGCGAGAAGGAAGTCTCGGAGGGCTTGATTACTCCCTCCCCCAAGTCAAACGACCAGGCTCCCATTGATGCTCACAGCATTTCCGTAAGTGACATCCTCAGGGATTTTGATTCTCTTCAGAAGCAAGATGATCAGCTGAGAACTTCTGCCGAACTGCAGGCTGCCAACCCGCCAGGAGAGAAAGGAGCCGCTCTGTCTGAAGATGCGACCAGTACTAAGGAGGTCGTCCTCTCTGAAGTTGTGACTAGAATCGAGGAAACCATACCGGCTCCCGAAGATACTGTGATGACCGGTCTCCGGCTTATGCAAGTGAAGGCGGAGCGAGTAAGGGATCAGCTTACCGGACCGCCACCGCCGCCACCTAATCTTCTGCTGCAAGGTAAGAAGGGGGCGGATTACAACCCCGTTCGTTTTTTCATGTCGCGGCCTCGAAACAAGTCGCGCGCTTCGTTGTTGAACCCGTCGCCCAGCTTCTTTCCCTCCGCTGCTCAATTTTCTGCTGCTAAGCGGAGGCAAAGCGAGAGGTCGTGGAGAGAACAACGCCGAAAGTTTGATACCGAGCAAGCAAGGCGACCTGTCCGCCCGAATTCTACCCAAACCGCTGCGGCTTGTAAGCGGGGAAGTTTCGAAGAGAGTGATCTTCTTCTGAACACTTTCTGACTGTTTTTCTTATCGCAGATGATCGTGACCATATTCCGAAGTCGGGCGAACTGGTGTCCTATCTCCCTCCGCTTGATCCGCTTTCGCCGGGATCCCGGGTTGTACCAGATACTCGGATGGAGGATGAGATGGGCCGTCTTCAAAGGAATCTTGAAACTCTTGCAAAGCAGTTGAGGACCTTTGAGGAGCGGGAGAAGACCGCTCAAGAAGAAAAGATTGCATTGCGGGCAGAACTGGAGGCTGAAAGAAAAGAGAGTCGGGCTGTGCTGGAGGCCGAGCGGAGAGAGCGCCGAGAAAAGGAAAAAGCGCAGCAAGATCAGGTGGCCGCACTGACTACCCGGGTTGATCGCGGGAAGAAGGAGATGCAGAAGCTTGAAGCGGACTGCGCCTATTATCGAGATAAATATCTTCATTTGTCGAGGGAGATCGGCGGAAGCCGACGTCCCCTTAATGCTGCTGATGGAGGTCGGGGTGGATCACGCCGCCCGGATGCTGGGACGAGCTCGTCTCATCCAGCGGCCGGGATGATCCAACATATTGTTAGTGCAAATGAGCCCGCCACGGCCCTGCCTACCCGTGTGATTCCAGCGGCGCGGGTAGAGAAGGATGCCGCGCGGCTTCATAGCATGATCAACCACCTTAATCACGGCATGAACCAAATGCAAGGGACAATTGTCCAGATAGGCGACCAAGTCGCGCGGCTTCATAGGGAAGATGCGCCGAGTGATGCCCGCAAATGATGAGTGACTTTAAGAACATTATCTGTAATAATATTTCTATTCGGTCCTTTGAATAACTGTTTGAATTTGATTTCATGATATTTGGTCTGTTTTCCAGGCCGCGCGGTCTGAGTTTTTGAATTTACTTTATGTTCGTGTTGAATGTTGATTGATGCCTGTGGACTACTTTATAAGCCGATCGGCTTCTTTTTGTGCTTTTCTAATTCGTCCGCTTGAATTATACTTGTCTTGGTAATTCTTTTGTGGCGATGTACCCGCGCGGGTTGATCGGTCTAGCCGTGATTTGACCCTTGTTAGATGCAGATCAGCCGTTCTTATAAGTAGCATCCTGCCGAAAGTCTTTTTACCAGGATTTCGAGATGGGAGCAAAACGCCAGCCGAAGCGACCTGCGAAAACCTCTGCTACCCGCTCCGAAGCCGCTGTGGCTTTCCACTCAGCAGACCACGAGGAGTGTCGTTTGACCAAGGCCGAACTGGATGAATTCGTTGAGAAACACATGACTGACAGCCCGCTGCTCGCGCGACTTCCGCTCCGTGATGAGCAGATGAATTCTTCTGGCCCAAACCAGATCACGATCTCAATCGACCATTTCGATTGCGGATTTAAGTTCCCGATTTCGATTGAGCTTGCCATGGTCTTTGACCATTATGGAGTTGTACCCGGTCATATTTCTCCTAACTCGATGGCCGGAATTTGCAGCTTCATCTCCTACCTGCGATCTGAGAGAGTCCGCTTTTCTATGGATCTCTTCAGGAAAATATTCGGTGCGTGCCATCCTGGACTCTGAATCGAATGTCTTCAAAGGCCATCTCTACTTTGGCTTCCGCGGGTTGAAGATGGTTAACCTCGCGAATAAGGTTACGGCCTGGTCGGAGAGATACTTGATCTTCGAAGGCCGACTTGGCCTGTTGAACCCGAATCCGCAAGTGCGGCCGGAGGAGGCCTTTCAACAGGTCGCAATAAGCGAGGTCGAGAAGAAAACTTGCAAGCTTCTCGAGGATGAGCGGCTTAACGTAAGCTACTACATCCCGCTACTTGCCGAGCTAGAGAACGTTCGGCCCGAAGATAGTAAGCTTTTCTTCAACCCGCTTCCGACTTCAATATTGACCGCTCGGTCATTTGTGTTGACCCCTTCCGCTTTTTTGTAGCCGAAGCCGTTGTCCCTGCCAACAAGCCGGTCAGCCCGGCCGGTTTAATCTTAACTCAGACGGAGAAGAGAAAAAGACAAGTCAGGAACAAGCCGCTGCCATCCGACGGGGAGGATTCGGCTTCTTCGGGTGACTTCTCCGCCCTTCGTTCCTTTAGCAAGGTGAAGGATTTAAAAGGCCGCACGGTTTTGTCATGGCATCCGGACGGCGACGGTGTTCAGGTCTCTACCGCGCTCCCCCATTGGTCGAATGAGAAGTCGGGCCGGCATGCTGAGGCCGCTAGCATTGCCATGTTCGGCCGACGGAATTTCAGGAGGTTGAGGAGGATTCCCGAGGAAGAGCTCGCCAGAGAGGCCGCGCGGGTTGGTGCCGAGAGCCTCACCACCAATTTCTTTATGGGAATGAACTTCAAAAGGTTTATTAGAGCAAATGATCACCTAGAGAAGGAAATCGCCGAATTGAAGAAGGAGAATGTGCGGCTAAAGGAAGCCGAGTCGGTAAGTTATCACCTGGCCAGTCGTCCTTCTGAATTTTTTCAGACCGCGCGGTCTCTTACCTTACTCTTTTTTGCAGGCAAAGTATGATGAGACCAATCCGGTTTATCAGCAGGAACTTTTCCCTCATGTCGCTGAGGGAATCGACAATGCTTTTAACCTCCTGCGAAAAGCTTCGCGCCTGGCTTTGAGCATTTTACCTTCTCAGACGCCTACCCGATTTTGCAAAAGAAGTTAGAGAAGATTAGGCGAAAAGCCAAAGGAAAGAACAAAGCCGACTGATCCAGTTTAGAGGAGAGCGACGACGGGGATGATGAGGCCGAAGAACCCGCAGCGGCTGAGAATGAGGAGAGTGGCCCGGAGTCCGAATCCAGCGGTTCCGAAGAAGAGGCTGGGCGCAAGTCGGGCGAATTGAGCAGTTCATCCTCGTCGGGTAGCGAGGGTTACTCCCCTGACGTTTCAATTGACGGGAGTGAACACTCAAATACCCCTGCGTCTAAGAGACTTAGGTCGCATAATAAATAGCTGCATTTTGCTTTTTGTTTTGAATAGCCGTCGGCTTGATGCTGTTAGCCGGTCGGCTTAAAATATAATGTAAAGAATGTTTTGATAATGGAATGGAAAACTTTTACCTGTCTATCTGTCTACTTTTGCGACTTACTTGTGGTTGTTTGCGATCTTTTCCAGTGTTAGATCTAACCAAGTAGTACGATTTAATATTAACCCATCCGGTTTGGATAATGCTCTTCGCAGGATTCCGGTAAAGTATCTGTTAGTAAAAAACAAACCCGCTCGTATAGCTTGCTTCTTTCAATCCGGATCGAATTTGTTCGATTCATTCTGAGAAGGTGCAAACTTATTATGAATGCATTACGACATCCTTCCTGCATATTTGCAAACTTCTTTCAATCCGGAAGCCGAACATAATCAAGTCGCGCGTTTACTACCAGACCCTGCATATTTGCTTTCCAGGATAAAGAATGGCAAGTCATAAGAACGATTATCAGACCGAGCGGTCAGTACTTTAACTCAGGCGACTAGCAACTAAGATTGCTGCAAGCCCCACCCTTGTGAATGTAACTGACAACCGATCAGGATTTTGAAATAATCAAGCCGCTCGGTTACCACTAGACCCTGCATACTTGCTTTCCAGAATAAAGAATGACAAATCATAAGAACGATTATCAGACCGAGCGGTCAGTACTTTAACTCAGGCGACTAGCAACTAAGATTACTGCAAGCCCCACCCTTGTGAATGTAACTGACAACCGATCAGGATTTTGAAATAATCAAGCCGTGCGACCATAACCTGGCTCTATATAATTGCCTTGTAAGACAGAATATCAAGTCGCAAGAAGATCAGCTGATAGACCGTGCGATTTAATATTTAATCCGAACAATTTATATGACAGCCTTATATAATATTGGCTGACAACCCGCACGGGCTGTATATAGAATTTGTGCGATTAGTAGGTTTAATACTTGCAATCATATCTGTCTGATCGAAAAGAGCCTGTAATTAGCCGATCGGATAGAGTTGAAACCCATAAAGATGATAGATTCACAACCCGAATAATGAGACCGGTCATGATTATGCTTATTCCCTTGATATTTTCCTTGTAACATTTCAATGATATCCTGTTTATTTCAAACCGTCCGGTCTGAACACCGGACCGCATGATATCATTGGAACCAGCTGATTTTAGACCGCATGGTTTAATAACCAGACCGCCTGAAAACCCTGGTACCCGCTTATTTCAAGCCGCTCGGTTTGAGTGTTAAGTCATCTGGTTTGTGATGTACATAGGAATCCTGCTTTTTCCTCCAGATGGTCTATAATGACCATATGGGATGAGATAATTTCCCTGTAATGCGATAAAGGATAACTACAGACTCAGATGACCAAGTGGGCAGGTGGGCCTAGGTGGCGAACATTGCTTTCCTCAAGTGGTCATAAGAGCTGTAGAAATAAAGAGAAAGACAAGTACAGACCCAGATGACCAAGTGGGCAGGTGGGCCTAGGCGGCGAACATTGCTTTCCTCAAGTGGTCATAAGGGTTGTAAGCGACTCGACTGCTCTCTTGCCTAGGGCTACAAGCCGAGTTGATCAATTGAGCAGGTGGGCCTAGGCGGCGAACATTGCTTTCCTCAGAGAGATCAACTCAGTTGTGGGTCCCGCTTAGGCATCGCTTGAGAGTACCTAGGAGTATTAGATAGTCACAGACTTAGATGATTAGTTGGGCAGGTGTGGTTATGCCGCGGGGGCTATACCGACATTGCTTTCCTCAGAAAGATCATACAAGTTGTAATTATATCCCTCTCAGGGCATGATAGAGCCAACATTCACCTAGACCTCCCTTGATGCAGGGGTGTGTTGGATATCAGCCGGGATCCAAGGTTCTGAAGACCACCGCACGGGAATTGGCAAGCTACCACTACACGTGTGCGAAAACTCCCCGCTACACATGATCTTCATGGTTTTACGCTAATGACTACAATCCGAGGGGGTTCGAGCAGAACTTGGCGATGTCTCCGTGGTTCAGCGAGTTTGATGTATGAGAAAATGTAAAAAAGGGAACATCGGACATGGAGAAGTGTTAGTATGGGGCTTCTTATTAAAATATCTGAAAAATTGCAGGAAAGTAAAGAAGACATATTTTAAGGATAGAACCGTTTGAGATCGTCACCGTTCCAAGTGCGTGAAATGTCTTCTCCCTCGCTTGTTTGGAGGCGGTAAGCCCCACTTTTTAATACCTCCTTGATGATAAAAGGTCCAGCCCAATTAGGATTTAGCTTCCCGACATTGCCTGTTCGGGCTGCTGCATCAACCTTTTTTAGCACAACGTCGCCAATCGCAAAATGCTTTACCCTGACATTTTTGTCAAAGTACTTTGCCATCCTCCTCTTAACTTCTTCTTGTCTGATTGTTGCCTCATCTTGAAGTTCTTCGATCATATCCAGGCTATACTTGATAGCCTCATCATTGTATTCTATCCATGCTTCTCCTCCCTCTTTTGCATACACGACTCTTGGAGTGACTACCTCAAACTCTATAGGCACAACGGCTTCCGAGCCATGAGATAATTTGAATGGTGTCTCCCTGGTAGCTGAAGATGGGGTAGTACGAAGGGTCCAGAGAATGGAAGGAAGCTGATCTGCCCAATTTCCCCTTTGATTCAAAACCCTTTTCATCAGGAGCTGTTGGATTTGCCTGTTTGCTGCTTCTACTTGGCCGTTTGTCCTTGGATGATGTACTGAGGCAAATCGAAGATCAATTCCCACCTGATCACAAAATTTTATCATCTCCGGATTATTGAACTGTGGACCATTATCAGTGATAATTGCTAGCGAAATTCCATGACGGCAGACTATTTCTCCCCAGATGAAGTTTCTAACAATTTGGGTTGTAACTTTCGTCAGTGTTTTCGCCTCAATCCACTTGCTAAAATAGTCGATCATCACAATGATAAAATGACGCTGGCTGCTGGCTATTGGGAAAGGTCCAATAAGATCCATCCCCCATACTGCGAAGGGCCATGGCGCAGTTATTGATCTGAGTGACTGAGCAGACAAATGCTGAAGAGGAGCAAACTTTTGGCACTGAACACACCGCTTGGCAAATGCCTCAGCATCCTTCCTCATGGTTGGCCGGAAATACCCCTGCCTTAAGATTCTCTTCTCTAGGGTCTTTGCTCCCGAGTGACTACCACACTCCCCGGAATGAACTTCCTGAAGTATGGTTGGGACTTCATCCTCCGAAACACATCGTGCTGAGGGAGAAATCAAAGTTTTTCTGTAAAGAACTCCTGCTATCAGATAATAATATGCCGCTTTCCTTTTGAATCTTCTTCGATCTTTGACGGAATGGTGGAACTCCCCCTTTGATAGGAATAGCTCGTAAGGATCCTTCCATGAAGGATTGTGATCAATTTGCATGAGTTCTGCCTCATCTATTGCCGGATGAAAAAGTTCAAAGGTCACTCCCCCTGATGGAAGACCGAACTTTGACAATTCATCTGCCTCCTCATTTTGCGTTCTTGGGATGTGCTCGATAATAAATGACTTGAATCTTCTGATTTCTTTTTTGGCTAATAGCAGATATTTTCGCAGAATCGGCTCCCTTGTCTCATAATTCCCCAAGACCTGGGAGGCCACCACCAGTGAATCGGTTCTAACATGTACATATTCTATGCCCAGCTCTTTCGCAAGCCTTAGCCCACCCAGAAGTGCTTCATATTCTGCTTGGTTATTTGTAACTGAAAAGAAGAACTTGATAGCCTGCTCCAGCCTGATGCCATTTGGACTGATCAACACTACTCCGGCTCCCACAGAGTTTCTGCCAGAAGCCCCATCCACATAAATGATCCAAGCCAGAGGAGATTGAACCACCTGTTCAGGACTAAGCTCTGTTGTATCCACCAAGAAGTCTGCCAAGATTTGCGCTTTGATTGCTGTCCGGGGGATGTATGATATCTCAAATTCACTTAGTTCAATAGCCCATTTTGCCAATCTCCCTGAATGATCTGGCTTTTCAAGAATATTTTTTAAAGGATGATCTGTAATAACTTGGACGGAATGAGCCTGAAAATAAGGGCGAAGCCTTCGTGCGGACATAACCAAGGCCAAGGCCAGTTTCTCCAGGATCGAATACCTGGTTTCTGCATCCTTAAGGATGTGGCTGACATAGTATATTGGGAATTGCCTCCTCTTTTCTTCCCGAACGAGAACAGAACTCACCGCATCTGGCCCGACTCCCAGATATAAGAATAGCTTTTCTCCCTCACGGGGACTTTGGAGTAGTGGAGTCGAAGTTAACTGTTCTTTTAGCTGCTCGAAAGCATTGTTACACTCCTCGCTCCATTCGAACTTTGATCCCCCTCGCAATGTTTTAAAGAATGGGGCACTTTTATCTCCGGATTTGGAGATAAACCTGCTCAATCCTGCCAATCTCCCCCCAAGTTGTTGAACTTCCTTAGTATTTCGAGGAGGGGTCATATCAAGGATGGCCTTCACCTTATCTGGATTCGGTGCAAGGCCATCAGGAGTTAAGAGATGCCCAAGAAATTTTCCTTTGCTTGCCCCGAACACACATTTCAATGAGTTTAATTTTAACTTGAACCTCCGTAGAGTAGCGAACGTCTCTACGAGGTCTTCCAAGTGCAATGAGAATGTTTTACTTTTGAGAAGAAGATCATCAACGTAAACTTCGAGATTCCTGACCCTTTGATGTTTGAAGATGGTATCCATCATTCTTTGGTATGTTGGGCCCGCGTTTTTAAGACCGAAGGGCATTACGAGATAGCAGTAACACCCATCGTTTGTGATAATTGAGGTATGCGGGATGTCAGGTTTGTGCATTTTAATTTGATGATATCCGGAGAAGGCATCGAGGAAACTCATAAAACCATACCCAACCGCGGAATCAACTAAGACATCTATCCGAGGCAAAGGGTAACAATCTTTAGGGCACGCTTTATTAAGTTTGGTGAAGTCTACGCACATGCGCCACTTTCCACCAGATTTCTTAACCATTACAACATTTGACATCCACGTGGGATATTGTATCTCAGAAATGAAACCCGCTTTTAGGAGTTTGGAAACTTCCTCTCTGATGGGCAACGCCAACTTAGTCGCCACTTCCCTCTTCTTTTGCTGGACGGGCTTGAATTCAGGTGACACATTTAGATGATGACAAGCCACGTCTGGATCCACTCCTGACATATCCTCCGCTGACCAAGCGAAGATATCCAGGTTTCCCAACAGGCAGGAGATTAGTTCCATTTTCTCCTCCTCTGGCAACTCAGCGTTGATGACCAGCTTCTTTTCTGCTCCTTTGGCAATAGGAACTTCTTGGGTCGCTTGGGCAGGTTCCAAGTGAGCCCCTTCTCGATCTTTTCCTTCCTCGGCGGCCTCTGGAGACTCAGCAATCTCCAAAGCCTCAGCCACGGCCTCGGGAAGCGGCACGTCGGTGATCATGTTGACAGTTCGGACGTAGCACTCCCGAGCCACCTTTGGGTTGCTCCTGACCCGATACTGCTTTCCTTCGGCCGCGAACTTGAAGGCAAGGTGAAAGGTCGACACTACTGCCCTATATGCATTGAGAATCGGCCTCCCGAAGATGGCACAGTAGTTGCTCGGGGCATCCACTACCACAAAATTGATTAACTTTATTACTCCTCCAAGAGAGACCAGGAGCTTTACTGAGCCCTCTACTTCCTTCTTCTCCCCAGAAAAGCCGTAGAGGGGCCCGTCGGTGGAAAGCAAAGACTTTCCGGTCTTCAGGGCCTCGAAAGTCGAGAGGAAAAGGAGATTGACGGAGCTGCCGGTATCAATCAGAATCTTGTGGACTGTATAGTTTTCGATGACGGCCTTGATGACCACCGCATCGTCGAAAGGATTAGCATTGGGGGGAAGGTCATCCTGTCCAAATGTGACAATAGTACTTTCGGGAGGAGAACTTGTAGTGGCTGCCACTTCCTGCTTTAGAACTCTCGCAATGTTGGATTTGCGAGATGATTCCGCTCCAGCTCCTCCATGAATACAATAGATGTCCCCTAAGGGGCCCGCATCATTGACTTCGACGCATTCGGTAGAAGGATGGATACCATCATAACGGCCGGCGCCTTCGACGTCGGCACATTCCCAGGTTACTTCTACTGTTTCTTTCTCTTTTCTCTTCTCGGCAGTTGGTTCAGCAGTTGTATCTTTCTGAACTAGACCCCGGAGCTTTCCTTCTCCCAGGAGTCTTTCTATCAGCAAACGAAGGGCCCGACAGTCTTCGGTTAGATGCCCCCCTTCTTTATGATATTTACAATAAAGGTTCGGATTTCGATTGCGGATATCCGACTTCAGAGGAGCAGGCCTTTTGAAATCTGGCCTCTTTTGTAGAATCTGGACTACTTCGTCCATGGTGATGTTTAAGGGAGGGAATGACTCTTGCGAGTCATCATATTGAGTGGATGGAATGACTGGGGGTGGTTGCGCGGTGTACTGTTGTAAGTATACCGGCATGATTTGCGGAAGAGGAGCGGATGGAGCGGGAGCGATGGCCAAAGGTGGTTTCTGATCTTGAAACCGCTGATGGCCCATGAATGGTTGCTTATTTTTGTAATTTCTCCCCCTTTGGGAGCGGGGTTCTAAGTGGGACTGATTCGATGGCGGATGATGGAAGGACGGATTTGACTGCTCCTTGTCGCTTACCAGCTTTGCGACGTAGGCTGGATTACTCTTCTCTCCTCTGATAAACATATTTGCCAGACTTATCATCTCTTGATAAGTCCTAGGCTCCCTTATATTTGCTTCAAATTTTAAGGGGCCCTCCCTCAAACCATGAATGAGGGCAACCCTGTACAACTCAGGATCCACATTTTGCACCTCCATGATCTCTTTCTGGAAGCGGTCTACAAAACGAGCCCACGTCTCGTCTCCCCGCTGTTTTATATCGAAAAGGGCTGCCGGGCCACTCTTCCTCTTCCTCGAGGTGGAGAATCTCAGCAGGAATTCCCTTCGCAGCTCAGCGAAACAACGGATTGACCTGGGATGCAATCCGTAAAACCACTCTCTTGCTTGTCCTTCAAAGGAGGTCACAAGAAGCTTGCACTTGGTCGCATCAGTTAAGGTTCTAAGAGCGATAGCTGACTCGAAGGCTTGTAAATGAACCGTGGGATCTGTCTCCCCATTGAAAGCTGGCAGGCGAGGTTCTCTGAAATTATTAGGGGCAGGCTCCCCTCTGACTTCGTCCACAAAGGGAGAAGTTTCTTCCATATCTTCATATAGTGGAGTAGGATAATAAGCCGCCGGGGCTGCGGCTATTTGCGGACAAGCCGCCTGATAAGAGGACCGGGCGGCAGCTTCTGGCGGGTAGGAGTGATGAATAGGGACTTCAGGCGGGTAGGAAAGGCGGGCAGCGTGAGAAGCCGCCCCCTGGAAATCAAGGGCCCGAGCCGGCATGCTATGCGCGGCTTCCTGATATAAGCTTTGCCTTACTGCAAAGCCTTCTTGCCGGGGCTGGAAGTTAGCGGCTTGTGGTAGCGGGTAAGGAGGAGGTGGAGGAGGGACCGGGGTCACCGCCTGATTAGCCGCGGTTTGTTGTGGAACTAGCCGCTCGGTTAGCATTGTTAAAGTCTGGCTGATCGCTTCAAGTCGCTGATCAGTGACCCTCTGAGCCTGCTCGGCTTCCCTCCTGGATTGCTCCAAGGCTTCCCACAAAGAGTCCTCGCTGTGATCGGAGCGGTCTCCAGGGGGGAACTGGCGGTCTGACATTGTAGTAAGGATTTCACCGGCAATCCACGATCTGAAGGTCGCGTGTTTCTGTTGAGTCCGAAATCGCACCTCCGAAGGGAATCGGAGGCTGCGGGTTGCCGGTTACTTTTTAGGTAGGAAAAATGGGACCGCTAGCAGCGGTCAAGGCCAGACTTCGCCCGTCACGGCGAATGCCACTCCTGTGACGGGCTTTCCTTTGATTAAAATGGGGCGGTTACAGATGCAGAAAAGAGAAGTCGGCCGGTCAGAGAATCCGCAAGACGGGAAACTCGAGACCGCAGCTCAAACAAGCGAGCTCCTGGATTCGAGTCTGTGTGTCTTGGGAACAGTACCGCCCCCTATTTATAGGCTCGGGGGCCTGCCCGAACGGGCAGGGATAAAATAACCGCTTGCCCGGGTACAGGAGAAACGGGCAGGTGGTGACGGGATACACAAAGAAGGAAAAGAAAGAAGCCGCGTGACTTGGCGGCTTGCCCTCTCGATCCGTCTGACCAGAGGCTGAGGATGACGCGACCAAAGCGACGATGCAATCCGGGCGGTCTTCGTCTTGAGACCGCGACTTGTTCTTTGATCCCGAACCTTGGCTTTGTCTCTGTGGCACAATTCGCCCGGTCTTCGACTTGAGACCGCGTCTTGTCCAGTTGGACTTGGGCTTGGATTATCCTTAGTACTTGAGGGCGATCTGAATTATGTCAGACCGCCCGGCCTGTGCTAGTTGGTGTTTGATGGACCTTTATAACCTGAGCCGGGCGACTTGGATCCGCAAACCGCACGGTCTGCGAGTAATCCTTTTGAAAGCAGTCTTCTGGGTAAACACTGCACACCATGCTTTTACCTATAAATAGGGCTTGCCCCTTATTGTTTGAAGGGGGAGAGAGGAAGAGAGATTATCTTCGAAGAATTTTCTGAGTTTTGTAATAGAGTTGTGCTATTCTAAGTTCTTAAGAGTTCTAGTTTTTATGCTTCTACTTTTTGTTTGCACTATTTTTACATTAATGAAAATACTTATTTCCCTTTTAATTTCTTTTTCTACTCTTACTATGAGCAGCTAACTCTCTACTTAGTGCTTGATTAGGTGGTGTTGGGATGACGATTAATTCATAATCCGTCGTCTCTAATTTTTAGAACTTCGTTTCAATTTATTTCCGATTAATTTCTTGGTTGCGAGTTTATATTGCCGGTATATAAATTTCGCTATCCGATTTGGTATTCTGGTTGGCCGAGAGGCTCGTGGATGCTTTAGATCTCTCGGAAATAAATGGCTCGTTGTGTTTTCTTTGAGTATTGGAAACACAACTGCTTTTGGAATTGGGATTAATGTTCATGCAATTTTAATTCATTTCATATTTTAAGAGATTATGTTTGAAATATTATTAAAATTAGACGGTAGTTATCTCTAGCGAGTTTCTATCGTATTTTTCAATCCTCCAATCGAAACGGAATTTTAAGAATTAGAACGTATCTTTTATAATCGGATTCTCAAGAACACTTAATCAAGTGCTAAGGTTTTTTTTTAATCGTGATCTTTTTCTCTTTAGTAATTTTAAATCTGCAACTTTTAAATTTCCAAAACAAATCCAATTTTCCACCGATAAATTAATAGGAATTTTGCGTGAGTAAGATTATTCGACAGGCCTCGGGCAAATACGACAACCTTTCTATACTATATTTCGATAGGTATACTTGCCTACATCGAGATATTAGTTGGAATTATTTTAAAACTATAAAATCTCTATCATCAGCCGCGGCTAGCCTCCAAAATAAACCGCATGAAAAGGAGGTTTCTGAGGGGAAGGTCACGCCTCCCAATAAGTCGGATGAGTTGTCATTCAACTCTGCGGTCAGCACAACTGTTAGTGATATCCTCAAGGATATAAATGCTCTGCAGAGGCAAGACAAGCTGCTCGACTCCCCTGCGACCATGAGGGAAGCCGACCATCCTGGCGAGGATGCGGCTAAGTCTGAAGAGACTGCGCCGAGAAAGGAGACCTTTGAAGAAACCGAGATGAAGCTGATGAAAGTGAAGGCGGAGGAGCTGAGGCGGTCTCTTGATAAGCCACGACCGTCAGACCCCTTGGGAAAAGGTAAATATGATGCGGGCTATCACCCTGTCCGCATCTTTAGAACATGGCCTCAGAAAAAGCAAAATGATTTGACATTGAATCCGCCACCGAGCTATTTCCCATCCGTGATCCAAACTTCTGTCGCTAAACGAAGACAGAATGAGCAGTTTGGGAGAGAGCATGTAACACCCCAAATCTGTTGAAGCAGATTTGTGTTGCTGGGAGCTAGCGCCGGCGCTAGTAGCTAATGCCTGGCGCTAGCCAGTTTGACGAACGCTAGCCAGTTCGTCGAACGCTAGCCAGTTCGTCGAACGCTGGCCAGTTCGACGAACGCTGGCCAGTTCGACGAACGCTGGCCAGTTCGACGAACGCTGGCCAGTTCGTCGAACGCTGGCCAGTTCGTCGAACGCTGGCCAGTCCGACGAACGCTAGCCAATTCGACGAACGCTAGCGCGCGTTACAGATCCGTGATTTGAAATCGTGGCCATCAAATCCATATGTTTTTAGATCTGATGGCTGGGATCTATTCCGGGATTCCTTAAGCCTTGACCAGAGAAGATATTTCCTGATTACTTTAGGTCTTATCTCTTTCTTCAAGCTTGAGAAAGAAGAAGCCAGGGTGGAAGAAGGAGCCATCTTACACCATTGATGGAGCTCTGAAGCTTCGAATCGCGAGCCGGTTATAGATCCGCGGAGAGCAGCCCGGTGCGGTCCTTTCCATCTGATTGGAATCTTGGATTCTCATGGCGAACAAAAAAACTACAAGGGTAACGATCTTCTACTTGGACAAATGAAGTTCTCCTTTTTATGGCATGTTTGCATGGAAAATCCCCCACCGATTGGTGGAGAAAAGGGAGTTTTCTAGCGGGTTGATCATTTCGATCCCCTTTGGTTACTTGCATATAGCATTCGGAATCATAGTACGGATATAGGCATTGTGTGTGAAACCCATCCGGACAGGTTGGTCTGGATTGGTGATGGTTATAGTGTTAATTATGCCGGGGAAGACTCTGTGATTTGTATGCGTTATTTTCGGGTTCTGTGTGTGGTAGTGTACTACATGGAGTCCTGGAGTTAACCTCCAGGAAATACCCGAAGTTGTGGGCGGATTCGATGATCTGTCACTACCGCCCGACACTAGGGATAGCGCCGGCGGTAGCTCCCAGGGAGCTGTTTTGTTGAGGTGTGATACCTCCTTTCGTTTCTCGGGCTGAGGTGAAGCCATAACCGCGTCGGACGATTGATGCCGACAATTTGAGCATGGACAAAGCTGATCCAAACACGCTCCCATACCGAGTCGGTGAAGAGGTAGCTCCTCGGTGCACCGTATGATGTTGGGATTAGTCCGCAAGATAAGGTAGTCTTGACGGTCAAAGCTCATGTGAACTCTTTGTTTAAGGAGTTGTTAGGTGTAGCTCAGAGAGTACACCGTGAGAGTACCTTGAGAGCACGAAACGTGTGGTCGTGCATGCCCACATTGGTGTTGATTGCTTATACATGTGGTGCTTGAACGCACCTTGCCAATCTATGGCTATACTGTATGCCTGCAGGGAAGGAGTACCACCACCCCGACATTTGGTGTGGGGTCGTTATAATTTTGGTCAGCTTTAGCTGACCGGTTACTTGTTTGCCACGTTTTGGTGGATTGTTGCTGCAGGTGCAGGTGAGCCAAGCGGGAAATAGCGGGCGGTGGCCCTTTTTGCTGAGTTGGCCCTCGAAGGCCAGCCTCTCTTCTGCTTTTCATGTATTGTCGGTCTGCGTGCCGATGTATGTTTGAGTTTAATACATTGTTCAATGTAAGGCCTTAAGGCCGTAACTCTTTTGTTTCGTTCCTGGGATAGTGGACAGTTCTAAATAATGTTTTAATCAAATGCTTCCGCTTACGCTTTAATTACTCTCATGTAGTTGTAGTTCTTTTTTGATTATCACCTTATGATATTTAGCTAGTGTGTATAGTATGGCGTGGGGTCCCGGCCGGACCTACTGTTATATTATTTGTACTGGCAAGGTGTTATAATTTGGTATCAGATTTAAGGAATCGATCCTTAGTTTCGTGAATTTGAGGCCGAATTCATTTTAAGGGGTGGAGTGCACGTGTTATGCGTTCACCTAAAATGATTTCAAAACTAACAAGAATGTCCACTTAGGAATGAAAATCATGCTTGTTTGTGGAACCTGAGCGTTCCTTGCTTGTTTGTTGTTATGTTTTCGGTCCCTAATCTGTGTTTCGCACGATTATAGGTGACTAGGAGTGGTGTTGGGCAGTATTAACCCTGTAACACTGCTGAAAGTAGTGCGTCCGCTGAGGTACCAGCGACCACTCCTTCTGCTGAGATGGTTAGATTGGTCGCTGAAGCGGTCTTCGCGATGATCAATAACCAAGTTGGACGGCTTGCACAACCTACTACTCCTACTCCAGAGGTGGCCCCAGTGCCTGTTACTGCAGTGGAGCCGAGAGCGGAACCTGTGGTAGAGCCCAGGGTGAAACTGAGAGTGGAACATGTAGCTGTGGGGCGAGCGCGCGACCAGCAATTGAAGCACTTTCTAAGCTTCAACCCTCCAACCTTCCTTGGGACTGAGTCCCCAACAGAGGCTGAGGATTGGCTAGCAGTAGTAAAGAAGACTCTAAGGGCAACAACAACTGAAGAGGCGATGAAAGTCACCTTAGCCACTTTTCTTCTGAATGGAGAGGCAGGGCTTTGGTGGGATGAACTGGAAGCGCACAAGTTGGACGGTAGAGTTATTACCGAGGTCTCGATTACAGAGTTCACAGGTCTGTTCCTCCAGAGGTTTATTCCCTCTGCCCAGCGTCGTGCATTGCAAAATCAGTTTCTGCGGCTACTCAGGGCGACCGTTCGGTGGACGACTACATGCATGAGTTCACGAGACTAAGTCGATATGCGGGATCTTTGGTAGAAGATGAAGAAGATAAGACGAATAAATTCTATGAAGGCCTTCGAGATGAGTTAAGGCTGCTTTTGGCAGGCCCTATGACTTTTGGTTTCCAGGTTATGGTGCAAACTGCCAGATCACTGGAGCTAGATATGCAGAGAGTGCAACGTGCAAAAGGCCTCAGCAAGAAGCCAGAATTTCTTGTGTCGACCTCTCAAGTAAAGGCTGAGTTCAGGAAAAATAAGAGGAAGTCTAGGTTCGCGGATACAACTCCTTCTAATGTTTCAGGAGCAACTACTGTGCAGGGTCCTATCACGTGTTTCACCTGCGGGAAGGTGGGACACAAAGCCGCGGTGTGTCGAAGTGGTCCCCCGAAGGCAGAAAATTGAGCGATGGACTATGCTCGTGCGGCGGGTTCATCTTATGCAGAGAAAGGCAAAGCTGCGGAGTCTTCTGCTTCCCAGCAAACTCCGACCCAGCCGAGAGTCTATTCACTTGGCCAGCAAGAAGCCATCCGACAAAATGACGTCGTCACAGGTATGAAGTAAAATTTAGCTTTTACAGCTTAACTTGATTTATACTGCGTGTATGACTATACCTTTGTTGATGTGCTTTTAGGCTTCATTCTAATCTTCAACTATCCGGCGAGAGCTCTCTTCGATACAGGAGCATCACACTCCTTCTTGTCTAAGGACTTCGTGTTGTGAATCGGAGTACCGTCTATCCTGGTGAAGGATAGACTGGAGGTAGGGCTGCTCAATGGATCTCGGATGAGCGTGGATAGGTTGAGTCGTGTAAAGGTGCGGATTGGGAATCAGGATTTCGACTTGGAAGCGTCACTACTACCACTAGCTGAGTTTGACGTAATCTTTGGCATGGACTGGCTCTCGAAGCAGCGAGCATGCATCGATTGCAATCGAAAGGAGGTTACTCTGGGAAAGAACACCGGTGATGAGACCATATTTGCGGGTATGCGAGGAGCGAGCAAGACGCTGATGTCTGTTCTCCAGGTGGTCAAGGCGGGGAATTGTTCTTCACGTTGTTGGAGGCCTCGACGCCTAAGCCCAGTATAAGTGATGTCCCAGTAGTGGCAAAGTATGTCGACGGGTTTCCTAACGAACTCCCTGGGGCTCCGCCCCAGCGATATATCGATTTCTGTATCGAGTTGGTGCCATGTGCCAAACCTGTGGCCCGCTCACCTTACCGGATTGCGCCAAAGGAGTTGGCGGAGTTGAAAGTTCAGCTGCAGGAACTGCTAGAGCAAGGCTATGTACGTCCAAGTTCATCCCCTTAGAGTGCACCAGTCCTCTTTGTGAAAAAGAAGGATGAGAGTTTGCGTATATGCATAGACTATAGAGAGCTGAATAAGCTGACCGAGAAGAACTTTTATCCGATTCCAAGAATCGATGACTTATTCGACCAACTGGTTGGGTCGACGGTATACTCGAAGCTAGACTTAAGGTCCGGCTATTATCAGCTTCGTATAAGGGAATGTGATATTCCAAAGATGGCATTCAGTACCCGTTTTGGATACTACGAGTTCACGGTAATGTCGTTCGGTCTCTCCAACGCACCATCGGTATTTATGGACTTGATGAATAGAACGTTCCGAGAGTACTTGGACCGATTTGTGATCGTCTTCATCGACGACATTTTGGTATACTCTCAGTCTGAGGAGGAGCATTCAGAACATCTGCACGCAGTGTTGAGCACCTTGAGGGGGAGTTAGCTATATGTCAAGTTCTCCAAATGCGAGTTTTGGCTACCATCAGTAGCATTCCTGGGTCATGTCATTAGTGGTGAAGGAATAGCAGTCGATCCGTCAAAGATAGTGGCAATCCGAGAGTGGCCT
The DNA here is from genome assembly GCA_033032865.1 of Dactylorhiza incarnata. Classification (NCBI taxonomy): domain Eukaryota; kingdom Viridiplantae; phylum Streptophyta; class Magnoliopsida; order Asparagales; family Orchidaceae; genus Dactylorhiza; species Dactylorhiza incarnata. Next base: position 943,841 of record JAWHQI010000198.1, read on the forward strand.
GTGCTAAAAAATGTGGCTGAAGTCCGAAGTTTCTTAGGACTTGCCGGTTATTATAGGCGCTTCGTGGAGAACTTTTTGAGGATCGCACTTCCTCTCACTAAGCTGACTAGGAAGGATCAGAAGTTCGGTTGGTCGCCTAAGTGCGCACGAGCTTTTGAGGAGCTGAAGAGGCGTCCGACCACGACACCCATTCAATGCTCGCCATATGGAACGGAAGGCTATGAAATATATAGCGACGCCTCGGGGAGTGGCTTGGGTTGCGTTCTGGTGCAGTTCGGAATGGTGATTGCTTATGGCTCCCGACAGTTGAAGGTACATGAGAGGAACTACCCGGTCCATGACTTGGAGTTAGCGGTCGTGGTATTCGCTCTTAAGTTATGGAGGCACTACTTATATGGCGTGAAGATCGACATCTTTACTGACCACAAAAGCCTCAAGTGCCTGTTGGATTAGAAGGAGTTGAACTTGTGACAGAGGAGGTGGATGGTGTTCCTGGGGGACTACACCTTTGATATTCGTTACACTCCCGGAAAGGGGAATGTGATTGCAGACGCGCTGAGCCGGCGTGCTCCTGCGCAGGCAAGTTGGATTTTGATGCATGATGAGCGTCTAATCCGTGATCTGGAGTCCCTGGATATCACTTGTGTCGATAAGAGAACGTCTACTACTGCATGCTTGAACTGGACGGAGGTTCAATACGACCTTGCCGACCGAGTTCGCCAAGCTTTGGAGCTGGATGAAAGCATGAAACGTTACAAGGTGGAGACTTTGGATGGGTCTAGCACTGAGTTCTCTTTCGACGATGGCCTTCTATGGAAAGGTGCGAGATTGTGCGTCCCAAAAGTGGCCAATTTACGGGGAGAATTGATGCACGAGGCTCACTTTACAAAGTACTCGATTCACCCGAGGAGCACGAAGATGTATATGGATATGAAGAAACTCTTTTGGTGGTCAGGTTTGAAGAAAGACATTGCTCTCTACGTGGCAAAGTGTCATACTTGCACGTTAGTGAAGGCCGAATGTCAAAGGCCTGGTGGGTTTCTGAAGTCTCTACCGATTCTGGAGTGGAAGTTTGACGATATCTCGATGGATTTCGTGCACGGGTTGCCGAGATCACAGCATGGGAACGACGCCATCTGGGTGATCGTAGATCGTTTAACAAAGGTATCGCACTTTATTCCGAATCAGAAGGACGATTCTATTGAAAAGCTCGCAAAGTTATATGTTGATAGTATCGTACGATTGCACGGAGTTCCCCGTAGCATTGTGAGCGATCGCGATGGGCATTTCACATCAAATGACTGGAAACTGATCCACCATTTATTGGGTACCAAGCTAAATTTTAGCACGGCCTTCCACCCGCAAACGGATGGATAGACCGAGAGGACCAATAGGACGATGGAAGAGATGGGAGGATCATCTCTATATGATTGAGTGTGCTTACAACAACAGCTACCAAGCAAGTATCAAAATGGCTCCGTTTGAAACCCTTTATGGTAGGAAATGTCGTACGCCGTTAGCTTAGGCTGAAACGGGTGACAAGAAGTTGTTGAAGCGCGAGGATGTGGATGAAGCGAACACGTCAATTCGGGAAATATGAGAGTGGTTGCTCATTGCTCAAGATAGGCATGCAAAGTATTACAATGTGCATCACCGGAACGTCGAGTTTACCGTTGGTGATTGGGTGTACCTAAAGATCAAACCATTCAAGGGAGTATCGAGGATCCAACGCATGAAAAAGCTGAGTCCAAGGTATGTAGGACCGTTTGAGATTCTAGAACGCATTGGTGAGGCTTCCTATCAGCTTGCTCTATCTGATGAGTTAAGCGGGCTGCACGACGTATTCCACATCTCCGTGTTGAGAAAGGATGTGAAAGAGTCTACGCATATTGTTGCGGTTGACGAGGTGTCGATTGATGTTGGGTTAGAGACGAAAGTCAAGCTCATGCGCATTGAAGATACCGAGGTGAAACAATTGTGGAACAAAGCCATCCGAATGGTAAAGGTCCGTTGGGACAACTGCGGAAAAGAGGAACTCTCTTGGGAAAGAGAGCAATCCATGCTTGCGGAGTACCCCGAGCTTTTCCTTTCAGGTATAATCTTTTTTTTGAACCTTTCTGTTTTCGGAATTTCGGGCTGAAATTCTGTTAGGGGGGGGGGGGGGGGGTGGAGTTGTAACACCCCAAATCTGTTGAAGCAGATTTGTGTTACTGGGAGCTAGCGCCGACGCTAGTAGCTAACGCCTGGCGCTAGCCAGTTCGACGAGCGCTAGCCAGTTCGTCGAACGCTAGCCAGTTCGTCGAACGCTGGCCAGTTCGTCGAACGCTGGCCAGTTCGTCGAACGCTGGCCAGTTCGTCGAACGCTGGCCAGTTCGTCGAACGCTGGCCAGTTCGTCGAACGCTGGCCAGTTCGTCGAACGCTGGCCAGTTCGTCGAACGCTGGCCAGTTCGTCAAACGCTGGCCAGATCGTCGAACGCTGGCCAGTTCGTCGAACGCTGGCCAGTTCGTCGAACGCTGGCTAGTTCGTCGAACGTTGGCCAGTTCGTCGAACGCTCGCCAGTTCAACGATCGCTAGCCAGTTCGACGAACGCTTGCCAGTTCGACGAACGCTAACTCGCGTTACAGATCCATGATTTGAAATCGTGGCCGTCAAATCCTTATGTTTTAGATCTGATGGCTGGGATCTATTCTGGGATTCCTTAAGCCTTGACCAGAGAAGATATTTCATGATTACTTTAGGTCTTATCTCTCTCTTCAAGCTTGAGAAAGAAGAAGCCAAGGAGGAGGAAGGAGCCATCTTCCACCATTGATGGAGCTTCGAAGATCCGAATTGCGAGCCGGTTATAGATCCGCGGAGAGCAGCCCGGTGCGGTCCTTTCCATCCAACTGGAATCTTGGATTCTCATGGCGAACAAGAAAACAACAAGGGTAACGATCTTCTACTAGGACAAGTGAAGTCCTCCTTTTATGGCATGTTTGCATGGAAAATCCCCCACCGATTGGTGGAGAAAAAGGAGTTTTCTAGCGGTTTGATCGTTTCGATCCCCTTTGGTTACTTGCATATAGCATCCAGAATCGTAGTACGGATATAGGCATTGTGTGTGAAACCCATCCGGACAGGTTGGTCTGGATTGGTGATGGTTATAATGTTAATTATGCCGGAGAAGACTCTGTGATTTGTATGCGCTATTTTCGTGTTCTGTGTGCGGTAGTGTACTGCAGGGAGTCCTGGAGTTAACCTCCAGGAAATACCCGAAGTTGTGGGCGGATTCGATGATCTGTAACTACCGCCCGGCGCTAGGGCTAGTATCGGCGGTAGCTCCCAGGGAGTTGTTTTGTTGAGGTGTGATACCTCCTTTCATTGCTCGGGCTGAGGTGAAGCTGTACCCGCGTCGGCCGATTGATGCCGACGATTTGAGCACGAGCAAAGCTGATCCAAACCTGCTCCCATACCGAGTCGGTGAAGACGTAGCTCCTCGGTGCACCGTATGATGTTGGGATTAGTCCGTAAGGCAAGGTAGTCTTGACGGTCAAAGCTCATGCGAACTCTTTGTTTAAGGAGTTGTTAGGTGTAGCTCGGAGAGTACACCGTGAGAGTGCCTCGAGAGCACGAAATGTGTGGTCGTGCGTGCCCATGTTGGTGTTGATTGCTTATACATGTGGTGCTTGAACGCACCTTGTCAATCTATGCATATACTGCAGGGAAGGAGTACCACCACCCCGGCATTAGGGGTGGGGTAGTTATAATTTTGGTCAGCTTTAGCTGACCGGTTACTTGTTTGCCACGTTTTGGTGAATTGTTGATGCAGGTGCAGGTGAGCCAAGCGGGAAATAGCGGGCGGTGGCCCTTTTTGCTGAGTTGGCCCTCGAAGGCCAGCCTCTCTTCCGCTTTTCATGTATTGCCGGCTTGCGTGCCGATGTATGTTTGAGTTTAATACATTGTTCAATGTAAGGCCTTAAGGCCGTAACTCTTTTGTTTTGTTCCTGGGATAGTGGACAATTTTAAATGATGTTTTAATCAAATGCTTCCGCTTACGCTTTAATTACTCTCGTGTAGTTGTAGTTCTTTTCTGATTATCACATTATGATGCTTAGCTAGTGTGTATAGTATGGCGTGGGGTCCCGGCCGGACCAACTGTTATATTATTTGTACTGACAAGGTGTTACAATTTGGTATCGGATTTAAGGAATCGATCCATAGTTTCGTGAATTCGAGGCCGAATTCATTTTAAGGGGTGGAGTGCACGTGTTGTGCGTTCACCTAAAATGATTTCAAAACTAACAAGAATGTCCACTTAGGAATGAAAATCATGCTTGTTTGTATAACCTGAGCGTTCATTGCTTGTTTGTTGTTATGTTTTTGGTCCCTAATCTGTGTTTCGCACGATTATAGGTGACTAGGAGTGGTGCAGGGCAGTCTCAACCCCGTAACAAGGAGAAGACCGCCACTCTGACCGCTCGGCTTAACAAGGAGAAGAAAGCAAATCTGAAGCTTGAGGACGATTGCAAGTATTATCGAGAAAAGTTTTTACATATGACTAGGGAAGTCGGCGGAAGCCGGCGACCTGTAAATACGAATGATGAGAGGTCGCGGTCATCGAGCCGCCCAATTGTTGGGGATACCTCAAATCCCCCTCCGGTCAGGGCGGCCGATCCGATTGTTACTAGTGTTGAGGCCGCCGAGACATTGCCTGCTCGCATGATTCCTGCTGTGCAAGTAGAGCGGGATGCCGCGCGGCTTCATAAAACTATCAATCACCTCCATCATAGCGTAAGTCAGATGTATTCACTTCTTCTTCAAACTGGCGATCAAGTCGCGCGCCTTCATCACAAAGACCACTCCCCTGATCATCGCCAGCCATGAGCGGTTTATATTTGAAGACAGTCTTTGTAATATTATTTATTTGGTCCCTTGGACAATCCGGACGTTGAATGCTCGCTTGACGATATTTTTATTATTTGATCTCTGAATATTTGTATAATCTGTGCGGTTTGTATTGCGAACTTATGATTTCTGCTTTGGAATACTTTGAATATTTGTGATATCTGCAAGCCGTGCGACTTGTGTTGTATGCTTGCGGCTTTCTGCTGTAAAACTAACCATGCATGCAGGTTGCTGGCCGCGCGATTTAAGATAGTTAGCTGCGATTCAATTTTGCTATTTGCAGGTCATTGGAATCTATAAGTAGCAGACACTTTGAAGGCATTTCCACAATATTCAAGATGCGGGCTAAGAGCAAGTCAGAGCGGTCTGAGAAGGTAGCAGCCATCTGAACTGATGCGGCCTCAGCATTCCACTCGGCCGATCATAAGGAATGTCGCCTGACCCAAGCCGAATTAGATGACTTTGTTGAGAAACATATGGCGGGCAGCCACTTACTGATGAGCGAATCGACTCATCAACTCCTTCCCAAATCACCATCCCCATTGACCACTTTGATAATGACTTCAAGTTTCCACTCCCACTTGAAGTTATTACAATTTTTGACCACTGCGGAGTTGTTCCTGGACAACTTCTGCCAAACTCCATAGCTTCCATCTTTGGCTTTGTCTCTTACCTACGGTCTGAAGGAGTTCGCTTCTCAATCAGCCTGTTCAGGAAATTCTTCTCCGTGCGGTCTATTCCAGACGTAGGAACGAAGATATTCAGGGGCCATTTGTACTTTGGCTGTAGGGGACTGAAGGTCGTCAACCTGGCGAACAAGATCGCGAACTGGTCGGAGAGGTATTTGATCTTCGAGGGCCAGCTGGGGTTGTTGTAGGTCAACCCGCAGGTGCGAGAAGAGGAGGCTTTTCGACAAGCCGATGTTGAAGGGGTCGAGCTGGAGACCTATAAGTTCCTCAAGACCGAGCGGCTTAATGTAAACCACTACATTACGCTGCTTTCAGAGTTGGAGCATATCCGGCCTGAAGACAGTAAGTTTCTCACAACCCATCATATTTGACTGCACGACATGTCTTATTAACCTTTCGACTTTGTTTTACAGCTGTTGTTATTTTCCTGAAGAACAAGCCGATTAGCCCGGGCGGCTTAGTCTTGACGCAAAGGGAGAAGCGGCGGAAGAAGAGCATGTCGCAAGTATCAGAAGAGGAGGGCTCAACTTCTTCAGGTGAGTTCGATCTCCTCCATTTATGCGGCAACCCAAAAGATCTATGCGGCAACCCGACCTTACGCTATTACCCAGATGGTGACTGTGTGCAATTGTCAACCGCGCTCCCGTATTGGGCGAGCGAAAAGATAAGCCACCACGCTTTAGCCGCCGGCACTGCTCTGTATGGCCGGAAAACTTTGAAAAAGCTCAAAGAAGTTTCGGAAGAGGAACTCTCCAAGCTAGCCGCACAGGCTGGTGCGAGGAGCTGCGCGACCAACCACTTCATGGGTCTATCATACAAGCGGAAGCGGCTAATATCAGCGCACACCCATTTAGAAAAGAAATGCGCTGAGCAGGCGTAGGAGATCGCGCGGTTAAAGGATTCCGGGTTGGTAAGTTATCACCTGATGAAGATTTGTGTTATCCAATTTTCTCAAATCGTGCGGTCTAACCTTGTTCTCCTTTGCAGAAATAATATGACATCGACAAACCGGTCTTCCAGGATGAGGTCTTTCCCCACGTTGCCAAAGGGATTGAAGCGGCCTTAAACCGCTTGAGGGAGTTGGACGGTCTGTCTTCGGGTTTTGAAGACTTCTTCTACTTGGATGTTTACCCATCCCTGAAGAGAAAGTTAGATGATATTTCCCGTAAGACGAAGGGTAAAGATAAGGTTGATGCCAGCAGCTCGGAAGAAGAAGATGATGATGAGGATGAAGCCGCCGCAGAGGATAAAGTCGAGGAAGAAAAGATTGAGGCCGCTGCTGATGGAGAAGATGGAGGGAATTCGGCCTCTGAGACCGATGCTACCGAAGAGGAAACCGATCGGGTTGAGAGCCCAAAGGCTGAAGACTCGAGTGGCTCTAGCAGCAGTTCGTCAAGTTCCTCATCGGCTAGCGGAGACTATTCGCCCGATGTCGATATTGAAGGCGGAGGAGACTCAATTTCTCCTATGTCCAAAAGACTTAAGTCGGGCGATTAGTTATTTTTGTGCTTTTTAGAACTTTACCTTTACATACCCGACAGCTTAAAGTTGTTAGCCGGTCGGTCTGAATGATTGTAAATGTATTTTTTGAGAATGAATGGAAGATACAATTACTTGTTCAGCTGTCTGTTTTTGCGACTTACTTGTGAATGCTCTTATATGATTATTTTTCCCTTTAAACTTCAAGTTCTTTCTTTAATCCACCAGTATATTAAGTCGTGCGGTCATAATTTAATCCGAGAGGCTAGAAGTTCGAGCTCTTTATGTGAGAATTTCAAATAAATAACTCCCTGAATATCATGGAATGCTGCTCAGACGGTTTATCTCATTAGTTCTGAGATCGATCCTGATTCAGTGAATATAAATCACAGCCTGAAACCGCCAGATATAATAAATAAATCCCGATCGTAAGTTGTGTGGTTTGGATATATCCCGAACGACTAATAATCCATGTTCCATATATTCAAGAATTTTGAGATGTAAAAGAGTATCAATGTTGAAACCGTCAACTGGTCTGATACCAATTGTAACATCCCTGGTCTGCAAATAGATTATAACATGAGTCCGGCCGGGACCCCACGACATATAATATCCACAAAGCCTAAAATGTTAGTAATTGATACAAGAAAGCATAATAATACAACTTAGAGTAAACAGAAATGGAAGCTAACCATAAGCCCAAAACAAAGGGGCTAGAATGTCCACAGCTAAAAGGAAGACCATACTAAAATGACACGGCCTTAAGGCCTTACAAGGCTTTCAACAAAGCATAACAAAAAGGGCTACACGAAAACCCCAAAACAAAGAGAAGACATAAACCAGCTCCTCAGCAACCCACGGGCTCCGGCCCACTACACACCACTGCGAGCTCCGCCACCTGAAACCAAGAACAAACAGGCGGTGCAACGAAGGTCACCATGGGGCTGACCAACACAACGTAACGACTCCTCCCCCCGGCCATCCTAGCGGACTCCGGGACGAGTACATCGCTCTCCTGCAAGTACGCATGCAAACCAAAAAATATGCAAACAAGAAACACGGGACTAAGAGGCAGTGGACATGCCAAGCGTCACCTTTCAAACCACCACGCATGTGCCATAAACACAACAAAAATGCACGATCTAAGCTTCAACGCCCAGTAACAGTACGACCGCAACTCGACCAATCGTAGCGATAGGAAGGACCAAACCTACAACTGTCCTAGAGAATGGACAGAGGACCAGTTTGGGATAAACGACCTACAACTAACCCTTTGTGAGGTGGCAGAGGACTGGTCAGAAGATATACGGCCTAGGACTACCTTTGGCGTGGCAGAGGGCTGGTCAGAAGACATACGGCCTAGCTGGTCAGAAAACATACGACCTACAACTGCCTTTTTGACGTGGCAGAGGGTTGATCAAAGGGAGCGCAATCTACGCACTGACGGGGATCCACCCGTCCAACAAAACCCCGCAAAAACGTCGTTCTACCGGGCCCAACACAGGCCCTCCTAGGAACGGGGCATTCACGAATAAAGCCCACGAATTCCTACAATACTACGACGAATAGCACAGGACATTCTTGTTCGCGTACCAAGGGCTAATCGCAATGCACATCACATAAACATCACAGATCCGGGCTTACCGCCACGAGTAGGCTTCACACAGCATGCCTAAATCCAGACTCGCACGTCAGATCACTAATGCACATTTATGTCAGGGACAGACACAATCAACCCGGGGGTTCGCAATGAACCGAGGGAAACACACACCACGTCCAATTGGTGGCGGGTGGCCCTCCTAAGCAAAGCAAAGGCAGAAAAACTACACTGGGGTCGCAATCCCACGCCCTGGCGGAGTCCCCGCTCTCCGCCGCATAGCGGGAGAGGGACTCTACGTGCAGTTCACACAAACATATGTCGGGGTCGCAATCCCACGCCCTGGCAGAGTCCCCGTCCTCAACCGAAACGGCGTGAGGGGACTCTCATTGCACGGAACGTAATCACATGCACAAAATGCAGAAAATACGGTCCTAAGACCGGGGAAAGAAATCGATACCCTTGGTGCGCACTTTGGATCCATGGGACTTTCACGAATTTTACGGCGAACGACCGTAACGGCTGCCCCTACACGGATTCGGCCTCCACTTGGCATGCAAACACAAAAAGGGAATGGTTCAGGAATCCCTAACCATGCCCTTCATCACTCTTCTGGTTAGTAACAAAGAGCCTCACAAGGTGGCATGGTGAGCTTCCACCACTCTAACTCTCAGAAGGTAAGATCTGGGTGAGAGAGACTCGACAACACCCCTAAACGCAGCAACCCTCTTCCACTCAACAGCAACCCCTTAGATAGAACAGGATTTGGCCAACCCAGCAGCAACTCCGGCAAGATCTACCCCTTTTCTTGGTCGGTGCACGCAGTGAGATCGGGTAAGGGAGGGATAGCTCGAGAGGGAGAGCGCAAGGGGCGGAGCTCCACCTTGCTGGACACGAGAAGAGAGGGAGGTTGGCCTCCCTGTGCGACGAGAGAGAGAGAGAGAGAGAGGTCGGGAGGGAGGGTTCCTGTGCGGCGGCCTGCGCGAAAACGAGGGTGGGAGATCAGGTAGAAGAGATCGGGAGAGAGGGGGGGGGGGGGGGGGGTCTAGGGTTTTTATTAAAACCCTAAAATGAAATTGCTATCCGCACACCACTCGGCTATTCGCACACCAAGCTTTCTATTTGCATCCCCAAAGCTCCTAATCGCAGACCACGCCCCAAATTTGCTAAACGTCGAAATATTGGGGGCGTTACATGTACGCGGTCGCCATGAACCGTCGTTCGTGAACACACGACCTCACCAAAAAAAATTCATGCATTTTATGCTCAAAACTAATTTATTTTCTTTGTAGCGGTCATAACCTTTGTCTTGCCAAACATACAATCTATGATAATGACATTTTTGACCCAACTCACCGGAGCAAAGAAGCCGCGCCAAACGAAGCCTATGACAGAAATACATTGCTAATATTTCTTATATTCTTATTTGTTACTCATGCATCTATTGTAATGTGTAACTAATTTTTAGTGCTTGCTTTTATTGAAGGATGCGGTCTAGGTTAACTTGATATTTTTTTTAATTTACATTATATTCAAGTTGTTGCTTTATACTGCTTCTCTTCTTTTGTGAAATATTATTTTGTTTGCTGAAATATGTTTAGAAAATCTTCATTTTCTTACAAATCTTTCCATTCAACAATTTTCTTTTATGAACAAATCCATTAAATGTAAGCATAGTGCATGACATGCAGATTTTCTTGCATTTCATGGTTTGTCATTTCTCAATTGTTTATATAGCAAAATTGAAAAAAAAATGCACAATCATGGCAAATTACTTTGGAGTTGCATTTCATTCAACATCATGAGTTTACCATTTAAAGATAGCCCTAGGAAATGGTTGATTGTATTGTCTTTAAGTTTCTTTGATTCAGAGCTTTTTTCAAAGTATAGAGTAATAATTTTTTGCACCTTTTTCGGCGGCCTCTTGAACTCAATCCAAGTGGGTCCATTCATTAGTGTTATATTTTTTACATGTTTCATGAGATTCGAAGCTTGCTTTATTCGATACATGCAAGGAGTATTATACCCGCATTGCCGCATCGATAACGGGCTTCGCCCGTTGGAACATGCTAGCCCTCCATTCAAGGGCCCCTCATTCTTCAATTTTAAAATGTTAGGCAACCAATTACAGATGGTCGCCCCCTAATATCTTCATAAATTGTTGAATTGGTTGAGTTCTACTCCACTTGCATATCTCAGTTAATGGTATTTCCCTCCCTATCAGTTTTAATCAAGTTTTCTTCTTAGATAAAACCCGGTAATTGATCGTTCAAACAATCACGTTTAACAATCAGAACCATTAACGCCATCAACAATGGAAAACACAGGGAGACAAGAACTACTTTAAAATTTACTGACTCAAGGTACTATTTGCCCAAATTTATTAACATCCTTAAACACAATGGAATATATTGTGTGAATGCAACATGATAATAACACACACAACTACCAGATAGCTGTACACGCTTACTGCACCGTGATTTTACGCGCGTACGAAGAAGTAATATGACTGCTCAACAACGTGCTTCCGAAAATAACAGAAGACGAGCACAACGCCATTTTTGTGAACAACGCCCAACGCTATGACCATTCATTCAACTTTTGAAAGAGGTGAGAGTTCAACAACAACAACAACAACTCCAACAATTACAAGCAAAGGACAAATTCAAAATCTACTAACTCCAGGTACTACCTACCCAAATTTAGAAATATCCCTCGACACAAGGGAATATACATGTGAATGTAACACTTTGTTAACACACATACAACTACTAGAAAGTCTTGTTAACACACATACTTTGTAACACTTTGCTAGCCTCCACGATGTCTTGTTCATCGGGGCCTGAAACCTCCTATCGGACCCCTATTTTCCGGAGCCTTAAACGGCCTCCTCACATCCTGCCTCATCAGCTCTTTCTGCCTCCTCAACTCTTGCTTCCTCTATTCCATCTTCCTCCTCTCCTTTGGGGTCTTGACTTCCTTCACCTGGGTCAGTCTTGTAAACTTGTGAAAGTGCACAGTGTGCCTCTGAGAATCCTCTAGAGGGGGGGGGGGGGTGAATAGAGATTTAAAATATTTCTATCCTAACTGTGTAATCAATAAAATAAACTAAGGAATTATGCTCAACAAGATCACAGGCAGAATAATAATAGTGCAAGAAATAAATTGCTGAATAAAAGGAATTGGGACAGCACGGAAAATAAGCAACCAGAAGACACAAAGATTTTATAGAGGTTCCCCAAAATGTGGGCAATCTTCTCTTCTACCACCTGGTAGGATTGCACCACCTGTGCCTGAGTCTTTTGACAAGGAGACTCTCAAAACCACTGATCTTTTGATAAGAAGATCACGAACCAACCAGATCTTTTGATAAGGAGATCTTGAACCAACCAGATCTTTTGATAAGGAGATCTTGAACCACTGAATCCTTTGGAAGAGGGATTCTCAAAACTCTGTACGAGGGGTGTAAGGAAAGAAGAGTAAGAAGGAAAAGGAAGATTCAGAAATCTATTTTTCAGAATTCTGTAACAGCAATCCTTGAGGTGTTGTTCTTTGAGTGCTCTTCAGGATCTGTATCAGATTAACCCTAGCTTATGACAGTGATGATTGCTAGGGTTTTTGTAAGTTCTTGATCATTCTTCTCTCTGCTCTTATAATAGTGTTACTGCTATATAATATTAATGAGGAAGCATCAATTGTTTCTCTGAGCAAAGTATATCCTTCTGTAGATCTTTCTTCACAGGAGAAGAAGATCCTTGACTGAGAGAGAAGGAAGTTCTTTCTTTTCTGTGTTTTCTCTATTAGGGTTCCAGGAGGAAGAAGGAGAAGAGGGAACCCTAATTCAAAAATTGTAGCTGATTGTGATCAACGCTCTACTTTTCTCTTTCTGCTCTTCCCTTTTATTGTCCCACTACTATTTGAATTTATTTCCCTTTCTGATAAGTCCTGAAAAGGTATTCAGCACTAGACAATTTCTCTTTCTTTCCTTCTTTAATTCTCGACCCGTCCACCAACTGTAAGCTTGTTTCCAAGAAAGCTTTTTGTCCTCTTTTAATTCTTCTTTCTATTTGAGGCAATTAATGAGCCGTTGGAGAACGGTCTTCAGTGTTGTGGGTCATAAGAGAGGGTCCAAAATGACAGCTGAAAAGGTTTCCTTTTCAGACTGCATTCGACGTTGCGTCGAGTTCTCTTCCTCTCTTATCGACGCACCTTCGAGTTCTTGTAGGAGCAGCTTCGAATTCATCATTGCTCTAATTGAACTCTGCTAGTCGACGTTATGTTAATATCTTATCGACGTAACCGTCGAGTTGAAGGGCATGACTCTGAACTTCATTATCGACGTCGAGATGAAGTCGACGTTGCATCGACTTTAGATGGCTTCGACAAATACGTCCTTCTACGTTGAATTGAAGTAGAAGTTGCGTAGACTTCTCAAGGTGCTTCGACAAGTCCATCGTCTCTACGTCGATTTCTATTCGATGTAACGTCGACTTGAATTACTTCGACAGAAGAGTTGAATTACTTGGACTTCTAGTCAGAGTAGCGTCGACAACAACTCGATGTTGCGTCGAATTCTATTCGACACAAATGTTATCTTTGCCCAAATTTTGCTTCTCTTGATCTGGTCTTGGCACCCTAGGTTGAATGTGATATTCTAAGACATCTAATGACCAGATTACCGTTACTATACAATGGGTAATTCATCATAAGGGATAAAATCACTTTTTAGATAATTTGTTAAGTTAAATCAAAAGGTTTTTCCCAACAATCTCCCCCTATTTATCTTAACAAATTTTACAAATTGAATAAAGTGATTTTAGACATTTCTTTTATATAAATAAGAAAAATATATTCAAGACATCATAAACATAAGATATACCAAAACAAATAGCTGAATAGACTGGTAGATAAGAGACATTTGATTAATTATCAGTAAGTGTTTATCAGAGTTTTACCCCAAAAGAAAATCTACTTCCTTCCTTTAAAAAAGTAGATAGGTCCTCATAGACCAACCTGAATTTCCTTTCCACATATTTGAAATTTGCAGGAGTGGCTCTCTCTGGATTCTTCTGGATCCTTTCATGACCTTTGAACAATTTCTCCAAATCCACTTCAGTATAAGGATGAATATCCTTGAGTGTGAAGTCAAGACCAAAAACTTTTGTTGTCATCAAATTTATAATTTCTAGGTTTAAATCACCTGAATCAGGTTCTTTATCAAGATTTGATTCAGCAGCAGTTGCTTCTGCTCTCCAGAGGTTGAATCCTTTGTTAACATAATCTTCTTTTTGTTCTTCTCATCTTTAGGTGACTTTTCTCCTTTCTTCCTTTTTTGAGGAAGATGTACTGCATCATCTGGATTGCACCCAATACCTCCTCTATGGAGTTGTCATACTCCTTCTAATATTTTGGCTTGGGGATTCTTTGTAGTATACATTGTATGATCAAATAGAGTAGATTTGATTGTAATTTCTTTGGCCAATTCTTCCTTTTCAACAACTTCTTTTCCTCTTTTCAGAATATCCATGAATCTGTTCTTCTTCTCTTCAAGCTCCCTTTGGGCTGTCTCATATTCATACCTTTCTCTATCAGCAATCTCCTCTAAAGCTTTATCAAGCTCTGGATTAGTGTAGGTTTTCATTGGGTTCTCAGGAATTTCAATCCTTGCATACTTTTTGTAATATGATTTATCTTTTCTGTACTCCTTCCTTTGTTCTTTTGTGTACCTCTCCCAAATGGGCAATCTTCCTCTTCCTCTACCTCTATATGGAGGTCTTCCCCTTAAGACAGGTGTTGGAAGAATTGATTGGTGAATTGGAGCAGGTGAAGATGAGAACTGAGCTGAAGGTGGAAGTTGAGGTGAGGGTGGAAGCTGAGCTGGAGATAATGGTTGAGCTGGTGCTGGATCAGATGAAACAGGATCCTGATCAGCCACCTTGACCGGAGATGGTGCTGTAGAGGAATCTTTAGAAGACACTCTGAATGAAAGTGCATCAGGGATAGATGGTTCAGTATCTTCATGGAATTCTTGTAGAGAATTGAGGTAGGCCTGGTCATATGAAATTAGAGGAATATCCCCCTGAATTGAGGACTCCCCCTGAGCAACAGGCAAGATCCTTGGAAGTGATGACTCCCCTTGAATGGCTGCATCTGGAAGCTGTAACTTAGATGAAACAGCTGGCTCTCCTTCAGAGATGAAGGAGAGAGGGATTGTTGTTATGTAGACAGAGTCTTGAGGAGGTTGCTGCATGCTGGTACAATTCTCCCCCTACTTTATATCATTGAAGAAGGATATAAAGCCAGCAACAGGCACAACCGACGATCTGATCTCTGCTTCAAGAGCCTTGATTTCATAGTTGAGGTCTTTCAATCTGTTGTGTTGGGCGCAGATCTTGCGATAGCAGCCCTTTGAGAAATCCAGGTAGAGAGAGCTGAACTGTGAGAGAAGAGTTTCCATGGTCTGATCAACTGCGTCGGCAACGTCTTGAAGAGATGTCATTACTGTGCTGCAAGTACCTGCACATAATAAAGAAAGTGATGAAGAAAGAGAAGATGGGGAGAACAAGAGGGAGAAGATTCGAATAGCACAATAGAAGTATACGCATAAGTTGCTTGGAGTAGAGGAATCGTCGCAACTTAGGGTTTATTCAAAGCAACGTCAAATTGAGTGGAATTCAGCGCGCCAAAACATGTCAATACGCGCGATCTATCAAATCGATGGAGTGTCGAGTTGCAGTCGACGTGGCTTCGAAATATAATCATCAATGATGATGTCGATATGAGCGTCGATAAGTATTCGGTGTTACGTCGAGTGCTATTCGCATGATCCTTCCCAATATGCTCTCGAAGCTGACGTCGAGTAGAAGTCGACGGTACGTCGATTTGAATTCGACGCAGCTCTGGTTAATCAATTATGATTTTCTTTAAAAACCTTGCTGTTTTTCTCAGCAATAATTTTCTATAGAAAATATGTCTTTATACATAATAGGTGTGACCTATAATGCTCCATCAAGCATACCCAGTGCATTGATGAAGAACTTGTGCTTACTTTCATCAAGAGGCTTAATGAAGATGTCAGTCATTTGCATGTCAGTAGATATGTATTGAAGATTGATCTTACCCTTCTCTACATTGTCTCTTAGAAAGTTGTGTCTTATCTCTATGTGCTTAGTTCTACCGTGAAGAACATGATTAGAAGCAATGGAAATATCACTAGAGCTGTCACAATAAATTGTGGAATTGTCAAGGGAAAAGTTGTAATCCAACAACTGGTTTTGCATCCACAAAATTTGTGAATAGCAGCTTCCTGCAGCTATATACTCAGCTTCAGCTATAGAAGTGGAGATTGTGGTTTGCTTCTTGCTAAACCATGAAATCAGTCTAGCACCCAGAAACTGACATGTTCCTGAAGTGTTTTTTCTATCCATCCTGCATCCAACATAGTCTGAATCTGAATAACCAACCAATTCAAATCCAGATTCAGCTGGATACCTTAAACCAAGCTCGGGAGTGCCCTTCAGATATCTGAGAATACTTTTGACAGAACTCATGTGGGATTCCTTTAGGTCAACCTGAAATCTTGCACAAATACAGGTAGCAAATATTATATCAGGTCTGCTAGCTGTTAGGTAGAGAAGAGAGTCAATGGCTGCTCTGTAAGTCTTCTGATTAAATGACTTACCTTGTTCATCTCTATCTAAAACAACATTAGTAGTCATGAGGGTTTTCATAACAGAGGCATTCTCCATCCCAAACCCCTTAATGAGTTCTCTGGTATATTTGGATTGGGATATGAAAATGCCAACTAGATTTTGTCTGACTTGGAGACCAAGGAAATAGGATAATTCCACCATGCTACTCATCTCAAACCTTGACTGCATTAGGTAAGCAAATCTTTTGCATAAAGATTGATCTGTGGATCCAAATATAATATCATCTACATATATTTGCACAAGTAGTAGCTGATTCTTATATGCTCTTGTGAAGAGGGTTTTATCCGCCTTTCCTCTTTCAAAGTTGTGTTCCAAGAGAAAAGTAGATAAGGTCGCATACCAAGCTCTTGGAGCTTGCTTGGGACCATATAGTGCTTTATCTAGTCTATATACAAAAGAGGGAAAAGTTGGATTGACAAAACCTGGTGGCTGCTCCACATACACCTCTTCTTGTAGTTTTCCATTGAGAAATGCACTCTTGACATCCATCTGATATACTTTGATCTTCATGTGTGCAACATATGTCAGGAACATTTTGATTGCCTCCAGCCTTGCCACTAGAGCAAATGTCTGGTTAAAGTCAATTCCTTCCTCTTATATGTACCCTTGGGCCACCAGTCTAGCCTTATTCCTGATTATGACTTATGTTGAGTCCATTTTATTTATGAACACCCACTTGGTGCCAATAACTGGGTAATTCTCTGGTCTTTCAACCAATGTCCAGACCATGTTCCTTTCAAACTGTGTTAGTTCCTCTTGCATAGCACATATTCAGTGAGGGTCACTGTCTGCTTCTTCAAACTTTTGGGGTTTATATTGTGATAGGAAACATTGCAGCATTGTCTCACTTATTAGTTGTTTCCTTGTCTTTACTTCTGCTGTCAAGTCTCCTATTACTTGAGTTGGAGGATGATCTTTTTGAGTCATCCTGGATCTTGTTGGGTGATCTAGGAGATTCTCTTCTTCCTGAGCTACCACTTGCTCAGTGATAGTGGGAGCTTCATCCTCATATACTTGAATGATGTCTGTGGCTGGTAACTCAGGGGCTGCAGTTTCCTCTTCATCTGCTGCACAATCTTCACCTGAGTCAGTGTCAATCTCCTGTGGTCCTTTTTCCTGACATCCAGGTGGATGGTCTACTAAGCTCATCCTTTCAACTTGTTCTGCCAGCTGTTCTTCTTCCTGCAGAATATGACTGGTGGAAGTTTTCTTCCCCTTGTAAATCATGTTAGTTTCATCAAAGACCACATGCACAGACTCCTTGATTTTGAGAGAGCTTTTATTGTAGCACCTATAGGCCTTGCTTGATGATGAATGTCCCAAGAATATCTCATCATCAGCCTTCTTGTCAAATTTGGCAAGATGTCTCTTCCCATTGTTGAGGATAAAACAGGTACACCAAAAGATTCTAAAGTAAGTGACTATGTGTGTCTTTCCCTTTAATAACTCATAGGGTGTCTTTAATTTAGTCTTATGAATGAGACTTCTGTTCAGAACATAGTTTGTTGTATTCACTGCCTCAGCCCAAAAGGACTTTGGCTAGTTGGATTCGGCTAATAATGTCCTACCAGATTCAATTAGGGTTCTATTTTTCCTTTCAGTTTATCAGTGGATCTCTTCTACCGCGGTACTCGGTCCGCCTTGATCCGCTTTTGCCATAAACCGAAATCGATCTTGTTGTCGTACTGGGAGAAGGGCAGAGAGACATCTCAGGAGTGCCTAGACAAGATCGATTTCGGTTTCCTGAGATGACTCTCTGCCCTTCTCCTCTACGGCTGCAGATATTTTACCTTCGCCAAGGCCTTTCCTCTGCGTGCACTCCCTCGCCACAAAACTTGCCATGTTCCTCCACTAGTCCTTCCTAGCTTTCCCCTGAGAGCGGTCTCTGCTCTTTATAGCCTTTTCATAGGAACCAGGATCTGAGGATATTGCTTGGAAAGCATATGTTGTAGAGTCCTGTATCCTGAGAGGCAGTCGGACCTCTCTCCTAGACTTGCCGTCGTACCTTGAGATCTAGATTGTTGCCGCCATTGCTTTGCTCGCAGAGCTACTGGGCAATCTGAATAATGTTCACGGATCAGATCTGAGAAGATAGGGAGCGGACCGATGTCGTCACCTACCGTTGACCCAAATCTAAAACCGGAACGTCCAGATGATCACCCCCGCGGAACCTCCCTCTGATACCAATTGTTATGCAATCGGACTGAGTACCGCGATAGCGCAACAGAATTTAAATCGAGTACAAGCAATAGCGCAAAATAAAATAAATACGGAACGAGATTTCAAGCACACGCACAGAAGACAAGCAAATTTACGTGGTTCGGAGAGGAGCTCCTACGTCCACGGGGAGAGCGCGCCAGAAGAGATCCACTGATAAACTGAGGAGTTACAGAGAGGTTACACAGAGACCGAATCACGGTCGTCGGAATATAGCCCGACTAGATGTTGCTCAACTTGGAGCCGACAGGATGTGCCGCCGCTAGCTCGCCCAGATGTCGATCCTGCCTGGACCGACCGAATTTGCCGTCGCTAGCACGACCGGATGCCGATCCCTCCTGGACTGACTGGAGTTGCCGCCGCTAGCACGACCGGATGCCGATCCCGCATGGATCGACCGAGTTGTCGCCGCTAGCACCACCGGATGCCGTTCCCGCCTGGATCGACCAGAGTTGTCGCCGCTAGCACCACCGGATGCCGATCCCGCCTGGATCGACCCCCCTGATGTCGTTCCATCTGGATCGATGTTGAAGTCGCTGTAACACCGCCCACAGAAGTCTTCTGTGTAACACCCTGCCAGTACGAAAAGTATAACAGCGGGTCCGGCCGGGACCCCACGCCATACAAACCACACTAGCTAGGAGTTAAAAGGTGATAAACAGAAAAGAATACAACTACACGAGAGTACAAAACGTAAGCGGAAGCATTTGATTAAAAACATTACATTTAGAACTGTCCACTATCATAGGAATGAAACCATAAAGTAGAGTTACGGCCTTAAGGCCTTACATTTAACCAAATGCAATAAAACTCCTTAAACATACATCGGCACGCAGGCCAGCAATACATGGAAAACAGAAAAGAGGCTGGCCTTCGAGGGCCAACTCAGCAAAAGGGTCACCGCCCACTATTTTCCGCTAGGCTCACCTGCACCTGCATAAGAACATTCCACCAAGCGGTGGCAAACAAGGTAACGGTCAGCAAAGCTGACCAAATTATAACGACCCCACCCCTTTCCCGGGGTGGCGGAGCTTCTACCCTGCAAGCAAGCCAAACTAGCAACAAGTACTAATAAAAAGAAAGTGCAAACTACACAAGGTGAGGTTTCAAGCACAATCAATCTTCTAGGTTGAGCATCAAAAGAGAGGGGAACCTAGGTATGCACATGATGTTGGTTGGGTTCACCCGAAGGTTCCCCACAACCGCCTAAGCAATCGCATGAGGCTAATCATAATATCAATTCCACAACACTCCACCCTAAGGGTCACAGCCTTAGGTGGGAACAAGAGCTTTTGGTCGGTTTAGGTATGACACCTTCCACGATCTCTCCCATGATCACACGGCTTTCATGAGGAAGGGACCTCTTACCGATCTGCATGGAAACGGGTTCGGTTTAGCTTTTCCCGTGCTCTAACCGTCGCGATCTATCGCACGACGTGGGTACGGCTTCACCTCGGCCCGTAAGGGTTTAGCACTTTCAAGTGCTACACTAATTATACGCTACGCACCTAACCCCTTCACAAGGATCTAGGCTTCACGAATACTCAACAAGGGAGGTGCAATACGCTCTGCATCAATTTCGTGGTGAAGGTTTGCCTTCAACCAATCTCAAAGCATGGGGCTTTCGTTAGCATCTTCACAAGACGCCTATACTTATTTCCCGCACTGCTATAGATGATTTCACGGAGTCATTCTCCGGCACGCATTCTAGGCCTAACCTAAATGCAACGTCGCAAATCAAGCATCACCGATTCGGGCTCACGGCCACGAATAGGCTTCACACAAAATGCCTAAATCCACACGACTACCGGATTTTCTACATGCAATAATGTCGGGGACGGACACAATCTACCCGGAGTTCCGAAGAACTTGAGGAAATCCTACACTTCACCCATTTGGTGAAAGGGATTCCTCATGCAAGCATAGAAAGAGAAATGAAAGGACAAATACAAGTCCAAAGTTCGGGAGGAAGAATCGTTACCCTAGAAGCGTTCTTCTTAGCCATGGATCCAAGATTTCACACGGAGGGAAAGGACCGCACCGGGATGCACTCTCTAAATCTGGAAACGGCTCGCGAAACGGAGCTCCGGAGCTCCGTCAATGGCGGGATCTCTCCTTCTTCTTCCTTGTCTCCTTCTTCTTTCTCTAGGTTTGTAGAGAGAAAGGCTTAGAGATTATGAGGATTCAACTCCTCTCATCAGCCCTAAAGACCTCCAGCATCTAATCCTAGCCATTGGATCGGATTCCAAAGGATTTGGACGGACCGATCTTCTTCTCCGCTCAAAATCGCGGAGCAGAATAAACAGGGCGCACGATCACAGGCGCACGGTCAGTGGTCGTGCGCGAAGAGGGAAATGGTCGTGCGCACTGTCCGGGACAAAACTCGATTCTCTTCTGAATTAACGCACGATCGCTGGCGCACGATCACCGGTCGTGCGCGATGAGGCCACTGATCGTGCGCTAAGAGCAGAAAGGGAAAATTTAGCCTGCTTCAAGTGCAGCACTACCACTCCGCCTACTTTGCTGAACTACGATTTTTGGGGTGTTACAACTCCACCCCCCTTAAAAGAATTTCGTCCCGAAATTTATAAAATAGAAATAGCAAGAATTACAGCTATATATTACCTGAGAGAAATAGCTCGGGGTACTCCGCAAGCATCGTTTGCTCTCTCTCCCAAGAGAGCTCCTCTCGGCCGCAATTATCCCACCGGACTTTTACCATCCGAATGGACTTGTTCCGCAGCTGCTTTACTTCGGTATCTTCGATGCGTAAGGGCTTGACTTTCGTCGACAACCCACTATCAACCGGAACTTTGCCGACCGCAACGATATGAGTAGGCTCTTGCACTGCCTTCCTCAACACTGAAATGTGAAACACGTCGTGCAGACCGCTCAGCTCTGCAGATAGTGCAAGCCGATAAGCCGCATCACCAACACGCTCCACGATCTCAAACGGTCCTAAGTACCTTGGACTGAGCTTTTTCAAGCGTCGGATCCTTGATACCCCTTTGAACGGTTTGATCTTCAAGTAAACCCGGTCACCGACGGAAAACTCTAGGTTCATATGCTTGGCGTTGAAATATTTTGCTTGCCTATCCTGGGCAACCAATAGCCTTTCACGTAGTCTGGATCGTCGAAGTTGCTTCCTCAACATCCTTTCGCTTTAATAGCTTAGTATCGCCCGTTTCCGCCCAAGACAACGGAGTACGACACTTCTTACCATAGAGGGCTTCGAAGGGAGCCATCTTTATACTGGCTTGGTAGCTATTATTGTAGGCGAACTCGATCATATAGAGATGATCTTCCCACCTCTTTCCAAAATCTAGAGCGCACATTCGGAGCATATCTTCCATAGTCCTGTTGGTTCTCTCGGTCTGTCCATCCGTTTGCGGGTGGAAGGCCGTGCTGAACTTCAATTTCGTGCCCAACAGTTCATGGATAAGCCTCCAATCTTTCGATGTGAAACGCCCGTCACGATCGCTGACGATGCTACGAGGGACACCGTGCAGTCTCACAATACTATCAACATAGAGCTTTGCTAGCTTCTCTACAGAATCATCCTTCCGGTTCGGAATGAAGTGTGATACCTTTGTCAAATGGTCCACGATCACCCAGACGGCGTCGTTTCCATGTTGCGATCTCGGCAATCCGTGCACGAAATCCATCGAAATATCATCAAACTTCCATTCCGGAATCGGCAAGGACTTCAGAAACCCACCGGGACGTTGACATTCCGCTTTCACCAACGCGCAAGTATGACACTTGGCCACGTAAAGGGCAATGTCTTTCTTCATACCCGGCCACCAGAAAAGCTTCTTCATATCCATATACATTTTAGCGCTCCCCGGGTGGATTGAGTACTTGGTATGATGAGCCTCGTACATCAACTCCGCCCGTAGAGTGCCAACGTTTGGGATGCACAACCTTTCCTGTTTCCACATAAGGTCGTCTTCGAAGGAGAAATCAGCGTTTAACCCCTCAACGGTTTCCGCCTTATAGCGTTTCATGCTCTCGTCCAGCTCCAATGCTTGTCGAACTCGGTCGGCAAGGTCGTATTGAACCTCCGTCCAGTTCAAGCATGCTGAAGTAGACGTTCTCCTATCAATGCAAATGATCTCCATTTCTTCCAGCTCGCGGATTAGACGCTCATCGTGCATCAAAATCCAATTTGCTTGAGCGGGAGCCCGACGACTCAGCGCGTCCGCTACTACATTTCCCTTACCGGGAGTATATTTGATGTCGAAGGTGTAGTCCCCAAGGAACTCCATCCACCTCCTTTGACGCATATTCAACTCCCTTTGATCCAGCAAGTACTTGAGGCTCTTGTGGTCGGTAAAGATATCGATCTTCACGCCATATAAATAATGCCTCCAAAGTTTGAGGGCGAAAACCACGGCCGCTAGCTCCAAATCATGGACCGGGTAATTCCTCTCATGAACCTTCAGCTCTGCCAATTCCTTTGGCGCTATCCGGTACGGTGAGCGGGCCACAGGTTTGGCACCTGGACCGAGTTCGTTAGGAAACACGTCGGCGTACTCCGCTACAACTGGGACATCACATAACCTAGGCATTGGCTCTGAAGCCTCCAACAAGGTGAAGAACAACTCGGCGCCTTTTCTCACCGCCTTAACCACCTGGAGAGCAGACATCAGCGTCTTGCTCGCTCCTCGCATACCGACGAACATGGTTTCTCCTTCGGTGTTCCTTCCCAGAGTGATATCCTTTGTATTGCAATCTATGCATGCCCGCTGCTCCGAGAGCCAGTCCATGCCGAAGATCACATCAAATTCAGCTAACGGTAATAACGACGCTTCCAAGTCGAAATCCTGACTTCCGATCCGCATCTTCACACGGCTCTTCCTATCCGCACTCATTCGAGATCCATTGGGTAGCACTACTTCCAATCTATCCTCTACGAAGGTAGACGGCACTCCGATTCGCACAACGAAGTCCTCGGACAGAAAAGAGTGCGATGCACCCGTATCAAATAGAGCTCTCGCCGGATAGTTGAAAATTAGGACGAAACCTAATTGCACACAAATAAAGCATATAGTCGTACAACAGTATGAATTATATATATAGCTGTAAAAGCTAACTTCTAATTCGTACCTGTGACGACATCAGTTTGTCGTATAGCTTCTTGTTGGCCAAGCGAATAGACTCTCGGCTGAGTGGGAATGTGCTGGGAAGCCGAAGACTCCGCAGCTTTACCCTTTTCGGTAGCACGAGCATAATCCACCGCTCGATTACCAGCCTTCGGGGGACCACTTCGACACACCGCAGCTTTGTGTCCCACCTTCCCGCAGGTGAAACACGTAATAGGAGTCCGCGCGGTCGTGGCTCCCGAAACATTTGAAGGAGCTGGTTCCGCCTGTTTGAACTTCCTTTTGTTCCTTCTGAGATCCAACTTGGACTGAGAGGCCGGCGCATGAAGCTCAGGTTTCTTTACAACACCCCTTGCTTGTACCCTCTTCATGTCCAACTCCAAAGATCTGGCAGTTTGCACCATCACTTGGAAGCCAAACGTCATAGGGCCTGCAAGGAGCAGCCTCAACTCGTCCCGAAGCCCTTCATAGAACTTATTTGTCTTTGTCTCCTCATCCTCCACCAAGGACCCCGCATAGCGACTCAGTCTGGTAAACTCATGCAAGTAATCGTCAACGGAGCGATCACCTTGTGTCAACCTCAAGAACTGGTTTTGTAACGCAATGCGCTGGGCAGAGGGGATAAACCTTTGGAGGAACGACTTTGAAAACTCAGCCATTGTGATTTCAGTAATATCTCTACCGCAGAACTTATGCAGCTCCTGCTCTTCCCACCACAGCACAGCCTCTCCATCAAGAAGGAAAGTGGCTAAGGTGACCATCATGGCTTCGTCCGTCGCTGTCGCCCTCAGAGTTCTTCTAACTCTTGACAACCAGTCTTCTGCCTCCGTTGGGGACTCAGATCCCGAGAAGGTAGGAGGATTAAAGCTCAGGAAATGCTTTAATTGTTGGTCACGCGCTCGCCCCGCAACTACTTGCGCAACTTGGCGTTCCACCCTCGGAGCTACCGCAGGTTCTACTGCAGCTAAAGGCACAGGGGCCTCCACCCTTGGTTCCGCGGCAGGTTCCACTGCAGCAACAGCCTCAGGGGCCACATCCGGAGTAGGAGTAGCAGGCTGGACCAGCCTTTGGGGTTGAGCGTTGATCATCGCGAAGACAGCCTCCGCGACTAATTTGATCATTTCAGCAGAAGGAGTGGTCGCTGGCACTTCAGCCGACCCACTACTTTCAGCGGTGTTACGGGGTCGAGACTGCCCCACAGCACTTCTAGTCACCTATAATCATGCAAAGCACAATTTAGTGACCCAAAACATATCAAACATCAATCATGGAACGCTCAGGTTCCGCAAACAAGTATGTTTTTTCATTCCTAAGTGGACATTCTTATTAGTTTTTGTCGTTTTAGGTGAATGCACAACCCGTGCGCACCACCCCTTAAAAGGAATTCGTCCCGAATTCGCTAAACTACGGATCGACGCCTTAGGCTCTGATACCAAATTGTAACACCCTGTCAGTACAAAAAGTATAACAGCGGGTCCGGCCGGGACCCCACGCCATACAAACCACACTAGCTAGGAGTTAAAAGGTGATAAACAGAAAAGAATACAACTACACGAGAGTACAAAACGTAAGCGGAAGCATTTGATTAAAAACATTACATTTAGAACTGTCCACTATCATAGGAATGAAACCATAAAGTAGAGTTACGGCCTTAAGGCCTTACATTTTACCAAATGTAATAAAACTCCTTAAACATACATCGGCACGCAGGCCGGCAATACATGGAAAACAGAAAAGAGGCTGGCCTTCGAGGGCCAACTCAGCAAAAGGGTCACCGCCCGCTATTTTTCGCTAGGCTCACCTGCACCTGCATAAGAACATTCCACCAAGTGGTGGCAAACAAGGTAACGGTCAGCAAAGCTGACCAAATTATAACGACCACACCCCTTTCCCGGGGTGGCGGAGCTTCTACCCTGCAAGCAAGCCAAACTAGCAACAAATACTAATAAAAAGAAAGTGCTGATAAGTAATAAAAAATATGTATTTTTGGTATAAGTATTAGTATAGTTTTAATTAATATTGTGAATTTTCTATGTAAATTAATGAATAAATTGCTTCTTTATTATTTCTGGTTTCTAACTTAGTTTTATTTTTGTTTTTGCAATTTTTTGCAAAATTTTCACAGGTCACGCCCTCAGACACGCCCGTGACCAAGGGCGTGTAATTTTAAAGATCAAATATCAACGGGACGGCTCAATTCAGATCAAATCCCGACAAATCGCTCAAGTCACGCCCGAGGTCACGCCCGTGACCAAGGGCGTGTAATTTTAAAAGCCAAATTTCCAGCTGGCAGCCGTTTTCAGGTGAAATCTCGAAGAGTTGATCAAGTCACGCCCGTGACTCTACAAGTCACGCCCGTGTTCCAGCAGAGTCACGCCCGTGAGCCGCCAGCGTGTCACGTCTCGAAGCCGCACCCATGCTGCCGACATCAGCCACCCATAGTCACGCCCGTGACTCACCAAGTCACGCCCGTGACATACCAAGTCACGCCCGTGTGCAGCCATGTTTGACGGCCAGACCTTCCAGAAGGCGGCGAATATAGCCGAGCAAATGTCACGCCCTAAGTCACGGCCGTGACATTCAAGTCACGCCCGTGACCTAGGGCGTGTAAAACTCAAATTTTCCCTATAAATAGAGGGGCTCGGCTGAAGTTATTTTCATCCAAATTTTGAGTGGTTTTTGTTGTATTGTGAGTTCTTTTGAGTGATTGTGAGCTTCTCTTCTGCAATTCAGTTTAAGTTCGTTTGTAGTTTTTTTTTTCGTCTTCCTAGTCTAGTTGTAATGCTGATTTCAGAAATAAAATGATGTTTTTCTCATTTGGATCATCTTCTTTTTATTAATGTTAGTGTGTGTGCGTGTATGAGTTTAGCTTTATTGCTTTCATAATTTAGTTTTATTGCTTTTATAGTTAGTTTTATTGCTTTCATAATCTAGGTTTACTGTTTTCATAGCTTAGATTTACAAGCTTTCATAAAATAGTTTTATCGTTTTCTTTTTCGCCTTATTTTATCGCTTTCATTTTAAACGCTTTCTTTTTCAGTTTCTTTTAGAGTGTGTGCGTGTATGAGATAGTATTTTCCTTTTTTGTAGCTTAGTTTTTATTTCAGTCTTTATATAACTGCTATATACCACCCCCTTCTCAAATAAGAGGCTAATTTACTTTAGCACTTATTTAAGTCGGTTGGGACGGATATTATTTCTGCACCTTTATAAGTCTTTTCATTTCTATACCACCCCCTTCTTAAATAAGAGGCTAAGAACTTTTTAGCACTTGTTTAAGGTGGTTGGGACGGATATTATTACTGTTTTTATATAAGTCTTTTTATTTCCTTTTTATCCGCTTATATCCGCTTTAATTATCAAACATGTATTTTTCAACCGATAATGCCGTCTCCATTCCGATGAGTGGCTAATTTCCTTTAGCGCACGACGTCGAAGAGCATTGGGACACAAAAATAGTTTTTCTATAAAAATTAAAACATCTCTTTCTAAAATAATTAACGCTTAAGGTTTACCCGAGAATCACGTTGAGTGGAGCCACATAATCGATGTGTGGTTTTCATTTCCGTTTTCGTACCTAGTTAGCCGAGAGGCTCGTGTATACGGACTGATCACTCACGGGTAAAGAGAAGTGCGCTCTACCCTCGAGAGAGGACGAGGTAACTCTCCCGAATTGGAAATAAAAACCCAATAGCGGGGTTCGCAACATAAAGCGAGTATTAAGAACATTCGATTGTAGAACGAGAGTTCGGTCGAATATTCATAATCTCAGGTGGGCGTACCCTCGAGAGAGGAGCGTTCATAATTATGGAACCTCCACGGCCAAGTCATCTTAATATTTTGAAAAGTCATCACTTTTAATTCTACGAAAAATCTATTTTCGTCTCAAGGTAATTCGACGTCGCGCGCTATATTTCTCATCACTTAGAACTCTAGTAAATCGCTTAAATCATCTTTCGCATTTTATCATTTAGAACTCTAGTTAAATCAACTAAAAATATTATTCCGATAAAATAATAGTTCGTCCCTCGAAGTAGCATAATCAACACGACCCGCGGAAATATATGATCCCGATATTTTCTAAAAATATCCTGTATTACTTGCGATAAGGTATACTTGCCTTTATCAAATGATTAATTTGGACTAAAAATTCAAACACAGCTTTTCAAACTCATTTAGTGCAAAATTCTCCTTTTCTACTATTCAATTCAATAGAATTCGGCATTGTAGCCGAAGCGTAATTGTCAATATTCCGAAAGAAGAAAAAGATCGTTACTTCTATCCTTCGATAGGATAACGGTTAATTTCTCAAAGTAGGAGTACTTGCGAGACTCTTCGAAAATATCCGCCAATTCTAAACTCTTAATATAAAGGTTATCTTTTATTTATAAAACAAAAAGAAGAAGCCCAAGTAATCACCAAGTTTTTGGCGCCGTTGCCGGGGAGCTTTGTGTTGTTATTTGAAAGTAGGAACTGCTATTAATTTTATTCCTTATCTATTTATTACAAAAAAAAAGGCACAAAAAAAAGGAGGTTACAAAACTAATAAAAAAAATTATATAAATATAAAAACTTATATTAAAAAAAAAAAATATAATAATAATAAAACAGAAAATCCAAAAATATTGTTTTTTAGTTTATGACCCGAGGAAACTCTTCGGACGATTCGACTATTCCTTTTGACCCCGAAATCGAGCGCACTCTTCGTGCGCGCATCCGATCTCGTGATCAAAACTTACTCGAAACCCCCGAAGAGTCAATCAGAGATACTGTAAATATGGGCGATCCAATTCCAAATGCGGCCCCGGCCCGGACCATGGCATATTATGCCCGGCCGAATTTGGAAGATACAGGATCCAGTATTACTCGCCCGACAGTTAATAATAATAATTTTGAAATAAAATCCAGCATAATTCAAATGGTACAACAGTCGATTCAGTTCGACGGTTTGCCAGATGAGGACCCAAATCAGCACCTTTCAAACTTTTTAGAAATATGCGACACCTTTAAAATTAATGGCGTCACTGATGACGCCATTCGTTTACGCTTATTTCCATTTTCGCTACGGTCAAAGGCCAAATCATGGTTGACTTCTCTTCCGAGAGGGTCCATAACCACGTGGGCCCAATTGACGGAATTTTTCTTAACTAAGTATTTTCCTCCGTCAAAAACCGCAAAACTACGCACGGATATCACATCCTTTGTGCAATTCGATTCCGAGTCTCTTTATGAGACTTGGGAGTGTTTTAAGGAATATTTGCGTAGGTGTCCTCATCACGCGCTACCAACTTGGCTACAGGTCCAAACGTTTTATAATGGTTTAAATTTTTCTACACGGCAGATGATTGATGCGGCTTCCGGGGGAACGTTAAACAACAAAACCCCAGAGACCGCTCAAGCTCTGATCGACGAAATGGCCATGAATGCGTACCAATGGAACGTGCCAAGGTCGCGTCCTACTAAACCGG
This sequence comes from Dactylorhiza incarnata, assembly GCA_033032865.1. Lineage (NCBI taxonomy): Eukaryota > Viridiplantae > Streptophyta > Magnoliopsida > Asparagales > Orchidaceae > Dactylorhiza > Dactylorhiza incarnata. The sequence goes on from JAWHQI010000198.1 coordinate 972,994, forward strand.
CTGGTCTTTTTGAAGTGGACGCCACTACTTTCTTAGCCTCACAGGTAGAGCGGCTAAGTAAGCAGGTGGCGGAGATGACTGTTTCCTCCTCCACTCCCGCTTGGAATAATAATAATAATAATAATAATAACGTAATCGAAGAATCGGTGGATTACCTCGGTAATCCGGTTAGGCCCCCCTTCAACCCTAATAACAACCCGTATAGTAATACTTATAATCTAGGTTGGAGGAGCCACCCTAATTTCTCCTGGAGCAATCCTAACAATGCTCAGAGGCCCCCAAATATGAATCCTCAGGGATTTCCGCAAGGATTTCCGCAGGGATTCCAGCCTCCTCCTCCAAAACCTTCGCCGCTCGAAGATATTTTGTCTAAGTACATCGCGTCCAACGATTCAAATATCCGGAATCTTACCGGATCGATTAAAAGCTTGGAAAACCAGGTTGGACAACTTGCAAAGATGGTCTCCGAGCGGCCATACGGAGCTTTACCAGGGAATACAGAGCCAAACCCAAGGGAAAATGCCAACGCTATAACCCTTCGAAGCGGCAAGGAGGTCGTCTCCCCATTGCGGGTTGAGCCTAAGGTATGCATTTCGCCTCCGACCCCTCCACCCTCTTCTTCGATTCTAATTGCTCCAGCTTCTCCGGTTGTGCCAAATGTTTCGAGTCCTCGAATTCCTTACCCGTCTAAAATTAATAAAGAGAAGGAGGACGAAAATTATCAAAAATTTTTGCGTATTTTAAAACAAATTCAAATAAACGTCCCCTTCTGCGAGGCACTCTCCCAAATGCCGAAATATGCGAAATATCTTAAAGAGTTGCTTTCTAATAAAAAGCGACTCGAGGATGTTTCGCGTGTTTCCCTTAATGCGGAATGTTCGGCTGTTCTCCTTAACAAATTGCCGCCAAAACTAAACGACCCGGGACGGTTCTCCATCCCGTGTCTCTTTGGCAATATGTTAATAAAGTACGCTCTTGCAGACTTAGGCGCCAGCATCAATTTGATGCCTTTTTCTCTTTTCAAAAAACTCAATTTAGGCGTCCCGAGTCCGACAAAAATGAGCATCCAACTCGCGGATCGCTCGGTAAAGTACCCAATCGGGGTAGCGGAAGATGTTCTGGTCATGGTTGACAAGTTTATCTTCCCGGTAGACTTTGTCATCCTGGACATAGAGGAGGACGTCGAGGTACCCATCATCCTCGGTCGCCCCTTTCTCGCAACCTCCCGTGCGTTAATCGATGTCAGTAACGGTCGCCTCCTCCTTCGAGTTGGAGACGACGAAGTTACTTTACATATCAACCCCTCCATGCGGAACTCACTATCGAATGATGATTCCTGTTTCAATTTGGAATCCGCGTTTGTGGACGAGTGTTCTTCTCTTTCAGAATTGCTATCCTTAATGATAGACGATTCGGATCTGGCGAATCAACCTCCTTTAGAAGAATTACCGCCAGATTCGCCTTTCGAGCCTTTCGACTCGAAAGATTTAAAAATCTCCACTTCCTACGAAGAACCTCCGGTCTTGGAGCTTAAGCAACTCCCCGACCATCTAAAATATGCTTTTCTAGCCGCGAACTTAAAGCTTCCGGTTATAATATCTTCTACTTTAACTGATTCAGAAACATCCGAATTGGTTGAAGTTTTATCTAAACATCGCCGTGCAATTGCATGGCAAATTTCCGATATCAGGGGAATTAACCCCTCATTCTGCTCCCACAAAATTTTTCTCGAAGAAAACCCCCGCAAAACAATTCAGCCTCAACGACGACTTAACCCGAACATGCGGGAAGTCGTTAAGACTGAAATTATTAAACTCCTTGATGCGGGGATTATCTATCCTATTTCCGACAGTACGTGGGTAAGCCCCGTACAAGTCGTCCCGAAAAAGGGCGGTATAACGGTCGTGGCAAACACGAATAACGAATTAATCCCAACTCGTACTGTTACGGGTTGGAGGGTGTGCATCGACTACAGAAAACTAAACGATGCCACCAGAAAAGACCACTTTCCGTTACCGTTTATTGATCAAATCTTAGAGCGTCTCTCCGGTCACCCTTTTTATTGCTTCCTTGATGGTCTCTCGGGATTTTTCCAAATCCCTATTTCACCCGAGGACCAAGAAAAAACGACTTTTACTTGCCCTTTCGGCACCTTCGCATATCGGAGGATGCCGTTTGGCCTCTGTAACGCGCCAGCTATATTCCAAAGATGTATGCTGGCAATATTTGGCGAGCTAGTAGAAGACATAATGGAAGTCTTCATGGATGACTTCTCCGTCTTTGGAAACTCTTTTAAAAATTGTTTAAAAAATTTAGATAGAGTCCTCCAACGGTGCGAGGAGATGAACTTAGTCTTGAACTGGGAGAAATGCAACTTCATGGTCCGAGAGGGTTTAGTCCTCGGCCATAAAATTTCTTCCAAGGGGATGGAGGTCGATAAGGCCAAAGTCGCTATAATTGAACAACTTCCTGTTCCTTCGAACGTCAAATCAATTAGAAGTTTTCTTGGCCACGCAGGCTTTTATCGGCGGTTCATTCAAGATTTTTCAAAAATAACCAAACCGCTAACTCACCTCCTGGAAAAAGATTCCCCATTCATTTTTGACACGGCCTGCGTAGAGGCGTTTAATTTTATTAAAAAGCAACTTATCAATTCTCCAATTCTGGTGGCGCCAGATTGGTCTCTTCCGTTTGAGATTATGTGCGACGCGAGCGATATCGCAGTAGGAGCTGTCTTAGGCCAACGCGTAAATAAATATTTTCATCCAATATATTACGCTTCTCGCACACTCAATGCCGCACAGGCTAACTACACCACAACGGAAAAGGAACTTCTCGCCGTCATCTTTGCTTTTGATAAATTCCGACCCTACGTAACCCTTTCACATGTAATCGTTTTCACTGATCACTCCGCCTTGAAATATCTTTTGGCCAAAGTTGATGCTAAGCCTCGCTTACTTCGATGGATCCTCCTTTTACAGGAATTTGACTTAGAGATCCGGGATAAGAAGGGGGCTGAAAATTTAGCAGCCGACCACCTCTCACGTTTAGAACACCCCGTCGCAGAAGCGCTCGTCGAACCCGAAATAGACGATCGATTTCCTGAGGAGCGCCTTTTCATCATAAATAATACCAAAACTTCTTCTACCCCTTGGTTCGCAGATTACGCGAACTATTTAGTCGCGCGGGTCCTTCCAAAAGATTTTTCGACTCAGCAGAAGAAGAAATTCTTCTCTGACTTAAAAAACTACTTTTGGGAGGACCCCTTTCTCTTTCGAGTCTGCGCAGACCAAGTGATACGAAGGTGTGTTTCCAGCGAGGAGGGTGCGCAAATATTGCGACACTGCCATGAGGGGCCGGCTGGAGGGCATTATCAAGCCAACCGGACCGCGCGGAAAGCGTTAGAGTCAGGCTTTTATTGGCCCACTCTCTTTAAGGATGCTCACACTTTTGTGAGTATATGCGATAGCTGCCAGCGGTCGGGTAACATCTCCCGTCGTGACGAGATGCCCCAAAATTTTTATTTAGAATGCGAAATTTTCGATTTGTGGGGCATAGACTTTGTAGGCCCCCTACCTCCTTCTTTTAATAATCGCTATATCTTAGTGGCGGTCGACTATGTATCTAGGTGGGCGGAAGCGCAAGCTCTGCCCACCAATGATGCGCGAGTCGTCGTCCATTTTCTAAAAAAATTATTTTCTCGCTTTGGCACGCCCCGTGCAATAGTAAGTGATAGGGGCACGCACTTCTGCAATGCCCAATTTTCAAAAATTTTATCTAAATACGGCGTCACGCATAAGCTCGCCACCGCCTATCACCCCCAAACGAGCGGCCAAGTAGAGGTAGTAAATCGCGAGATAAAACGCATTCTGGAAAAAACCGTCTCTTTAAATAGGAAGGATTGGTCCTCAAAACTCGACGACGCGTTATGGGCGTATCGTACGGCATACAAGACCGCTATCGGTTGTACGCCCTATTGATTAGTCTACGGCAAAGCGTGCCATTTACCGGTAGAATTAGAACACCGCGCTTTTTGGGCCTTAAAATTTTTAAATCTCGATTCGAACTTAGCCTCCGAGAATAGGAAATTCCAACTCAATGAACTCGATGAATGGCGTGCGAACGCTTATGAGAGTAATAAATTTTATAAGGAGCGTTCTAAGTTCTACCACGATCGAAAAATTAAATTTCCAAAAACTTTCGCGCCGGGCGATCTTGTCCTTCTTTATAATTCACGTCTTCGTCTTTTTCCGGGTAAGCTCAAATCCCGCTGGTCCGGCCCCTTTTCAGTCAAAGAGGTTTGGCCGTATGGGACCGTTCTTATCTCTCACCCCGAAAAAGGCGATTTTAAAGTCAACGGCCACCGTTTAAAATTATATCTTGCGGGCGATCCGGTGGACGGACACACAGAATCTTTAACCCTCCCCAATTTATAATCTCACCACGCCAAATGCGTCAAGCTACGCGACGGTAAACAAAGCGCTCGTGGGAGGCACCCCATATTTATCTAATATTTTTATTATGCTTTTTCTCTATTTTTGCAGGGTTTCTTCCGACCCCGCCAGCTTTACTTCAGGGAAGCCTTTTTGCTTCCTTTTGTATATATTGCATTGTTATTTTCCCTTCTTCATACTTACATTACAACATTGGGGACAATGTTGGGTTTTACGTATGGGGGTGTATTTCCCGTTTTCAAAAAAAAAAATAATAATAATAATAATATGTATTTTTTGTAGTTGACAAAAACAAAACAAAAAAAAACAAAAAAAAACAAAAAAATAAAATAAAAGAAAAAACTCCAAAAATAATAAACCCTACTTTACTTTTATTCTTAAAGCATTTAGTTTCGAGAGTATATGTTTGTGGATTTTCATAATCGCTAGTTTTACTATTTGTTTGTTTATCTAAGATCGATAGATTTAAACGTTCGGGGTTAAGTTTTAAAGAATATCTTGTGTTTTTAATTTAAATAGAGGCTTTGTTATCAAGCACTACTTCTACTAGCTAAAATAGAGACATGTGTATTATGTTAGCAAAACAACTTTAGACTGCAATTATCCCTACTTTATGTCTTCAGGAATCTAGGAATATTCAACTTACTAAGGTTGCTCTCAAAACTTTTTTTTATTATTCTAGAATTTCTCTTGAAAACCCCTTGTATACACCAATTTAGCATGGCAAAAACACAAAAAGAAGAAAAAAAAAAAGATCTTATGTCAATGGGAATACAAAAATTCCGTAAACATAGGCACCCAATATTTGTTAAAAGAAATCCTATGTCAATGGGAATTGCAAATTCCGTAAACACAGGCATTGGGTTAATTAAAAAGGTCAATTTTCCCTCGTCCCTCGTACACCAACGATGGGAGTCAAAGGAAACTTTATAAGAGGGGTGAGATGATACAATTCATCACCCCTAATCCAAGTACTCTTCTATTTGCCAAGGCTTTTTACCCCTTTTCCCTTAACCAAATTATTGTTTCTAGTTTTAATTCAAAAAATCATTTGAGAGCATAATTAGTAACTTATATTTTTCCTTTATGTTTCTTTAAACAAAGGTTATTATAATTTCGATCTAATCTCGTTTACTAATGATTGCAATTTTGTTTGCTATTTGGTTAATTAAGAAGTCTTTTGGCCAGGACATTTCTTCTACTTAAATCATTTGCATAATTTAGGACTTAACTCTTATTACTCCGAATTTTTATTTTTCAGTCTCTTATGATTAAAAATAAAACGATAGCCAAAAATTAGAACTTATGTTAATCCCGTATAGATCTCTCTTACTTTTGCCCTGGAATAGCAAAAGCTTAAGTATGGGGGTATTTGATAAGTAATAAAAAATATGTATTTTTGGTATAAGTATTAGTATAGTTTTAATTAATATTGTGAATTTTCTATGTAAATTAATGAATAAATTGCTTCTTTATTATTTCTGGTTTCTAACTTAGTTTTATTTTTGTTTTTGCAATTTTTTGCAAAATTTTCACAGGTCACGCCCTCAGACACGCCCGTGACCAAGGGCGTGTAATTTTAAAGATCAAATATCAACGGGACGGCTCAATTCAGATCAAATCCCGACAAATCGCTCAAGTCACGCCCGAGGTCACGCCCGTGACCAAGGGCGTGTAATTTTAAAAGCCAAATTTCCAGCTGGCAGCCGTTTTCAGGTGAAATCTCGAAGAGTTGATCAAGTCACGCCCGTGACTCTACAAGTCACGCCCGTGTTCCAGCAGAGTCACGCCCGTGAGCCGCCAGCGTGTCACGTCTCGAAGCCGCACCCATGCTGCCGACATCAGCCACCCATAGTCACGCCCGTGACTCACCAAGTCACGCCCGTGACATACCAAGTCACGCCCGTGTGCAGCCATGTTTGACGGCCAGACCTTCCAGAAGGCGGCGAATACAGCCGAGCAAATGTCACGCCCTAAGTCACGGCCGTGACATTCAAGTCACGCCCGTGACCTAGGGCGTGTAAAACTCAAATTTTCCCTATAAATAGAGGGGCTCGGCTGAAGTTATTTTCATCCAAATTTTGAGTGGTTTTTGTTGTATTGTGAGTTCTTTTGAGTGATTGTGAGCTTCTCTTCTGCAATTCAGTTTAAGTTCGTTTGTAGTTTTTTTTTCGTCTTCCTAGTCTAGTTGTAATGCTGATTTCAGAAATAAAATGATGTTTTTCTCATTTGGATCATCTTCTTTTTATTAATGTTAGTGTGTGTGCGTGTATGAGTTTAGCTTTATTGCTTTCATAATTTAGTTTTATTGCTTTTATAGTTAGTTTTATTGCTTTCATAATCTAGGTTTACTGTTTTCATAGCTTAGATTTACAAGCTTTCATAAAATAGTTTTATCGTTTTCTTTTTCGCCTTATTTTATCGCTTTCATTTTAAACGCTTTCTTTTTCAGTTTCTTTTAGAGTGTGTGCGTGTATGAGATAGTATTTTCCTTTTTTGTAGCTTAGTTTTTATTTCAGTCTTTATATAACTGCTATATACCACCCCCTTCTCAAATAAGAGGCTAATTTACTTTAGCACTTATTTAAGTCGGTTGGGACGGATATTATTTCTGCACCTTTATAAGTCTTTTCATTTCTATACCACCCCCTTCTTAAATAAGAGGCTAAGAACTTTTTAGCACTTGTTTAAGGTGGTTGGGACGGATATTATTACTGTTTTTATATAAGTCTTTTTATTTCCTTTTTATCCGCTTATATCCGCTTTAATTATCAAACATGTATTTTTCAACCGATAATGCCGTCTCCATTCCGATGAGTGGCTAATTTCCTTTAGCGCACGACGTCGAAGAGCATTGGGACACAAAAATAGTTTTTCTATAAAAATTAAAACATCTCTTTCTAAAATAATTAACGCTTAAGGTTTACCCGAGAATCACGTTGAGTGGAGCCACATAATCGATGTGTGGTTTTCATTTCCGTTTTCGTACCTAGTTAGCCGAGAGGCTCGTGTATACGGACTGATCACTCACGGGTAAAGAGAAGTGCGCTCTACCCTCGAGAGAGGACGAGGTAACTCTCCCGAATTGGAAATAAAAACCCAATAGCGGGGTTCGCAACATAAAGCGAGTATTAAGAACATTCGATTGTAGAACGAGAGTTCGGTCGAATATTCATAATCTCAGGTGGGCGTACCCTCGAGAGAGGAGCGTTCATAATTATGGAACCTCCACGGCCAAGTCATCTTAATATTTTGAAAAGTCATCACTTTTAATTCTACGAAAAATCTATTTTCGTCTCAAGGTAATTCGACGTCGCGCGCTATATTTCTCATCACTTAGAACTCTAGTAAATCGCTTAAATCATCTTTCGCATTTTATCATTTAGAACTCTAGTTAAATCAACTAAAAATATTATTCCGATAAAATAATAGTTCGTCCCTCGAAGTAGCATAATCAACACGACCCGCGGAAATATACGATCCCGATATTTTCTAAAAATATCCTGTATTACTTGCGATAAGGTATACTTGCCTTTATCAAATGATTAATTTGGACTAAAAATTCAAACACAGCTTTTCAAACTCATTTAGTGCAAAATTCTCCTTTTCTACTATTCAATTCAATAGAATTCGGCATTGTAGCCGAAGCGTAATTGTCAATATTCCGAAAGAAGAAAAAGATCGTTACTTCTATCCTTCGATAGGATAACGGTTAATTTCTCAAAGTAGGAGTACTTGCGAGACTCTTCGAAAATATCCGCCAATTCTAAACTCTTAATATAAAGGTTATCTTTTATTTATAAAACAAAAAGAAGAAGCCCAAGTAATCACCAAGTGCAAACTACACAAGGTGAGGTTTCAAGCACAATCAATCTTCTAGGTTGAGCATCAAAAGAGAGGGGAACCTAGGTATGCACATGATGTTGGTTGGGTTCACCCGAAGGTTCCCCACAACCGCCTAAGCAATCGCATGAGGCTAATCATAATATCAATTCCACAACACTCCACCCTAAGGGTCACAGCCTTAGGTGGGAACAAGAGCTTTTGGTCGGTTTAGGTATGACACCTTCCACGACCTCTCCCATGATCACACGGCTTTCATGAGGAAGGGACCTCTTACCGATCTGCATGGAAACGGGTTCGGTTTAGCTTTGCCCGTGCTCTAACCGTCGCGATCTATCGCACGACGCGGGTACGGCTTCACCTCGGCCCGTAAGGGTTTAGCACTTTCAAGTGCTACACTAATTATACGCTACACACATAACCCCTTCACAAGGATCTAGGCTTCGCGAATACTCAACAAGGGAGGTGCAATACGCTCTGCATCAATTTCGTGGTGAAGGTTTGCCTTCAACCAATCTCAAAGCATGGGGTTTTCGTTAGCATCTTCACAAGACGCCTATACTTATTTCCCGCACTGCTATAGATGATTTCACGGAGTCATTCTCCGGCACGCATTCTAGGTCTAACCTAAATGCAACGTCGCAAATCAAGCATCACCAATTCGGGCTCACGGCCACGAATAGGCTTCACACAAAATGCCTAAATCCGCACGACTACCGGATTTTCTACATGCAATAATGCCGGGGACGGACACAATCTACCCGGAGTTCCGAAGAACTTGAGGAAATCCTACACTTCACCCATTTGGTGAAAGGGATTCCTCATGCAAGCATAGAAAGAGGAATGAAAGGACAAATACAAGTCCAAAGTTCGGGAGGAAGAATCGTTACCCTAGAAGCGTTCTTCTTAGCCATGGATCCAAGATTTCACACGGAGGGAAAGGACCGCACCGGGCTGCACTCTCCAAATCTGGAAACGGCTCGCGAAACGGAGCTCCGGAGCTCCGTCAATGGCGGGATCTCTCCTTCTTCTTCCTTGCCTCCTTCTTCTTTCTCTAGGTTTGGAGAGAGAAAGGCTTAGAGATTATGAGGATTCAACTCCTCTCATCAGCCCTAAAGACCTCCAGCATCTAATCCTAGCCATTGGATCAGATTCCAAAGGATTTGGACGGACCGATCTTCTTCTCCGCTCAAAATCGCGGAGCAGAATAAACAGGGCGCACGATCACAGGCGCACGGTCAGTGGTCGTGCGCGAAGAGGTAAATGGTCGTGCGCACTGTCCGGGACAGAACTCGATTCTCTTCTGAATTAACGCACGATCGCTGGCGCACGATCACCGGTCGTGCGCGATGAGGCCACTGATCGTGCGCTAAGAGCAGAAAGGGAAAATTTAGCCTGCTTCAAGTGCAGCACTACCACTCCGCCTACTTCGCTGAACTACGATTTTTGGGGTGTTACATTCTGCACCTCCTCCTCCTTGTCTCTCGCGGATGTATCAAATTTCTCCTATTTTCGGCTATAACCGGCTCATATATATATAGGATGAGAATGCATCTCCACCATTAGGAAATAAACTCCTAAATAAGAGATAGCCAAATTTAGGCTTGGCCAAAATAGGATAGACATCCTTGAGAAATATTCTCCACATAATGATATTCCTATATAGAGAGAATCCTAAACTAGGAAATAATTACTCCCAAGGATCGGTGACATGGCGCGATCCTAACGATCCGGGCCCGATGAGGTGTCATAATCTAACAATCTCCACCTTGACGCCTCATGCGACAGACTCCACCTGAAACTTAGATCTCCTCCCTCCAGAGAACTACCCCCTCTCCCTGGGGTCATCACGATCAACATGCATTAGTCTGAGCCAAGTCAGGACCGCTCTTGAACTTGACTCCTCTCACTGATTTCTCTCGCATGCTCATAACATTTTCCTCCGTAGATAACTCCCGCAACTTCACGCCTCCACCTCCAACGAACTCCCTCGACTCCTGGTGGCGCACACTGACGTGCTTTATTCTTGCACGCTAGACCGGGTCTATTGCAAGATGACTCGCACTCGAATTCTCACTGTGCAACTCCACCTTCTCCTGAGTGATCCTAAGTTCCTTAGTGGGACCTTTGAGCCAGATGGCTCCCTTTGCGGTGTTTGGGCACTCCTGAGATGACTCTCTGCCCTTCTCCAGGTACGACGGCAAGATCGTTTTTGGTTTATGGCAAAAGCGGATCAAGGTGGACCGAGTACCGCGGTAGAAGAGATCCACTGATAAACTGAATTTCAAAAGCGGATCAAGATCGATTTAGGTTAATGACTCTGATACCAATTGTTATGCAATCGGACCGAGTACCGCGGTAGCGCAACGGAATTTAAATCGAACAAAAGCAATAACGTAAAATAAAATAAATACGCAATGAGATTTCAAGCACACACACAAACGATTTTGCCCTAGTAGGTTTAGGAGACCTTTTTTAGGTCGCCCCTAATAGGTTTAGGAGACCTACAAAAAAGTGGAGAGGGAGTGAGCAGATTGATCCGACGGCTGATGAAATATCATGCCATATTTGACGGTCATGATCATCCTAATGTCTTATTTACTAGGCAATCTCTTAGCCTTCTATATTTCTTTATATATGGTAAAGATATACACGTATATATATACATATATATATTATATAAAGAAATTCACTTGACATTTTTTTGTCCTAGTACGGTGGACCATCAAACAAATCACGGTCATCGATTTAAAATAAAAATCTCCCCTACATTTGGTGCCCGCATTGGTGCCCTTACCAAGCTTTCCTCTTGGCGCTCATCTGCCGAACTAGGGATTGTTCCATCCATGTTTCTTCTTTTTCTTCGACCGATTCTCTTCTCCTCCTTGACGCATTATACTTCTTCCGCCTACGACCTGTAAATATCAAACCATGTTTTATAATAACCTCGCCTAATCATCCCACCTAATGACCCCACCTAACCATCCCACCTAATCACTCATGGTAGCTCATATGTTTCATGCTCTCCTTATTTTAATTGCTTTTTGGCCTTATAAAGGGGGACTTGACTTGTGGTGTAGCACGCCAAGGCACACCAAGAAAAATCCTTAAAGAGGGGAGCGACAGTGCAAGACGAAGGCCGTGGTAGGCGCCGGTAGGCGTCGACATTCGATTGCGGGTTGTATCGACATCAGAGAACGTAAAGTGTGCAGGTAGTGGCAAAGCGTAAGATTTGTAGGCTGTGTCAAGGTGCGAGGTGTTCGATGGTTGCATGCTTATAGACAGTGGTGGTTGTGCAGAAGTGATGATATTGGCGAGCTGCACGTTCGCGACAAGGTCATGTCCTGACTTGGATCTCTTCTCGGTGGTGGTGTAGTGGTAATACGGAACGAGATTTCAAGCACACACACAGACGATTTTACGGAACGAGATTTCAATAGCGCAAAATAAAATAAATAACGCAAAATAAAATAAATACGGAACGAGATTTCAAGCACACACAAAGACGATTTTACCTTCTCCTCTACCTACCAAAAGCTCGACAATTTAGTGTATTAGCTCGCTGGCGAGCTCCTCCAGGTGATCTTAAACTCACATACGCACTCTTCCTCAGTGTGCATAGCTCATCCGGAGCTCGTCATCTTTGCTCATCAACCCACCAACGAGCTCCTCCAGAACTCGTTCGCGAGCTCACTCAGTAGTCTCCACCTGAGTTGGGCGCTAGACCAGCAACCTTTGGCAATCCAGAGTTCTTTAAATATTCTCTCGCTTCTTCTTGTCGTGTTTTACCTGAGTCGGGCGCTAGACCAGTAACCTTGGGTCACCCATAGGTCTGAACTTTGTGAATCAAAATTCTCGATTCCAACAGGCGCCCCTTGTGCACTGTCTCTCGTGTGTATCTTTATTATATAAACCAATATGCATATTTTAAAGTCACACCAAACTTCTATTTTTGACCGTTTGATCAAATCGCTAAAAAAAATTTTGGTTGTCGGATTTACTTTTATCACGCGAAAGAAAGTAAACACCCCAAATTCTACATGTGGCGTCACAGATTCGCTCTCTCGCACTCCCTCTTCCCTAAGCTCCAGCATCCTCCTTCTACCTTCTCTTCACCTCTCCCGATCGCTCTACCTCTTCGACTGCTCCACCTCATCGACTGCCGCCTCTTCGACTTCTGCCTCTTCCTCTATAGGATACCGACAGCTTAAGAGCTGCCTCCATCCTTTACTAATCCAGGTGAACGCTGCTTCCATTGCATCCTTCTCCATCGCCGATTCCACACCGGTTAACATACCATGAACCAACGGATTCATTGTTGCTTGCTCAACTTTTGGGAGGATTACGACAGCTTCAGAGGTAAACTGTTGCTTGCTCTGCTTTTGGGATCCCAAAAATTTGATTAATCTTCTTTAAAGTAACATCCCCTTAACCAAATGATTCAGTGTTGCTTGAGACGGTTGAATGTCGTTTCCTCCGATTCCTTCCGGCGAACCAGAATCCCTCGACTACCACCAATCTACAATGAACCACTGCCAATTCAAGTCGTTCCAACCCAGTCCAGCAGTTCCTTGCCGTCTCAACCATGCTCCTGCCCTAACTCATTTCAAGTTCCTGAAATCTACTCCTTTGTCGAAACCCTTTCTTACTTTCTTACTTTGAATGTAAGAGTGACTAATCCTATTAATCTTACTTCACATTTATTTTTTATTAGGATTCACTTATGCCAATGTGGCTAATCCTATTAATTTCAAACCATTTTAGGAGGTAGAGGAAGATTATTAAGATTTAAACCATTTCAAACAATGTAAGTGTTCAGAAGATTTTAGGAAGCATGGATTTGTATAAAGTATATGAAGCTTGGATCGAAACCGGACGTCTTTCAGTCTTTATCGTTTTGGGGTTCTTTTATTTCACTTCAACTTTTCATCTCAACTATGTAAAGTGCTATAGAGCTTAGCTAAGACAGATAGATTTTCTTATGTCAACTTTAATGCTACTGAATCGAAACCGGACGCCTTTCAGTCTTTATCGCTTTTGGGTTTTTTTATTTCACTTCAGCTGTAAGAGTGGCTAATCCTATTAATTTTACTTCACAATTATTTTTATTAGGATTCACTTAAGCCAGTGTGGCTAATCCTATTAATTCTAAGTTATCAAAGGCGCAAGGCGCACCGAGGCGCAAAGGGGTCATGATGTCTATGCGCACTGAGGCACAAAGAGATCCTGATGTCTAGGCGCAAGGCGTAGGCACGTGAGACGCAAAAATGAATTGAGTGCCAAATTCACCGAAAATCAGTGAATTGAGTGCTCAATTAACTGAAAATCGGCGAATTTGGCATCTAATTCACTGATTTTCAGTGAATTTGGTGCCCAATTCACTGAAAATAAGCGAATTGGATGTTCACTAAAAATCAGTGAATTGGAAGCCCAAGTCCGCATTGGGTGCGTCTGAGATCGTGTTTTTTCCCACCTAAAAAATAAGTTGAAGAAAACACCTTGAAAGGCTCAGGTGCACCTGGGAGCTGGTAAGGCAAGCGCTGAGGCACGCCTGTGGCACATCGCCCGCCTCTGCCTTGCAGAGGCGCGGGTCGGTGCGTCTGGTACGCCTAGGTAGGCGCCTTGATAACATAGTATTAACTTCAAACCATTTTAGGAGGCAAAGGAAGATTATTAAGATTCAAATCATGTAAGTGTTCAGAAGATTTTTAGGAAGCATGGATTTGCATAAAGTATATGAAGCTTGGATCAAAAACGGACGCCTTTCAGTCTTTATCATTTTTGGGTTCTTTTATTTCACTTCAATTTTTCATCTCAACTATGTAAAGTGCTACTAGAGCTTAGCTAAGACAGATAGATTTTCTTATGTCAATTTTAATGATACTGGATCGAAACCGGACATCTTTCAGTCTTTATCGTTTTGGGTTCTTTTATTTCACTTCAGTTTTTCATCTCAACTATGTAAAGTGCTACTAGAGCTTAGCTAAGACAGATAGATTTTCTTACGTCAATTTTAATGTTATTGGTGCTTTACCAGGGCTTCATTTGACGCGGTGGTGGCGGTCATGTACGCGGTCGCCATGAACCGTCGTTCGTGAACGCCCGACCTCACCAAAAAAATTCATGCATTTTATGCTCATAACTAATTTGTTTTCTTTGTTTTGTCTTGCCAAACATACAATCAATGATAATGGCATTTTTGACCCAACTCACCGGAGCAAAGAAGCCGCGCCAAACGAAGCTTATGACATAAATACATTGCTAATATTTCTTATATTCTTATTTGTTACTCATGCATAGTCCTGTCCAAAAAAAACCGGGCCCGGAGGGCCGGCCTGGGCACGGCCCGGTAAAAGCCCACCTAGGCCCGGTACCGGGCTAGCCCGCCCCGGGCCCAGGCCGGGCTCGGGGGCCTTATAGGGCCCCAATATAATTTAAATGCCCGGCCCGGTGCCTGGCCCGAACCGGGCCGGGCAAAGCCTGATTTTTCAGGCCAGCCCGGCCCGGGCATATAATAGTTGTTGGGATCAACGGCTCTTTGAGTCGTTGATCCCAACGGTTGGCCGCTGGGATCAACCCAACGGCTGGCCGCTGGGACTGGGATCAACGGCTTTTTGAGCCGTTGATCCCAACGGCTGGCCCCTGGCATGGCAACATTATTGCTGCCATGCTAGTAGCCCAGTACTAGTAGGCTACTAGTACTAAGGCTAATAAGCCTAGGGCCTAGGCTAACTAGCTAGGCCCTAGGCTTATTTTAAAAAAAAATTATAAACTCCCCCTCATAATCGTTCTAGGCAACAGAGACAAGATTTTAAAAAATTTGTAAACGATCAAGGTCAAAAATATTTAAAACCTCAATTTGATATGCCCATTAGATGAAACTCAACATATAAAATGTTAAAAAGAGCGTTCCAACAAAAACAACTTCTTATGGAATATTATACTATGCTAAATATTCATAATTTGAACGATAACGATTGAGACGTATTAGAAATTTATATGGATTTATTAAAATATTTTTATTGGGCGACAACTTTTTTATCTGGTGCATATTATCCAACTAGCTCTCTAGTAATTGAAAATTTTGTAAATATCGCACAAAAATTTAACAATTATAAGCAAAATGAAGGGTGGTGTCCTTTAATTGAAATAATGGAAGCAAAATTTTTAAAATATTATAGAGAAATGCCTGCATGTTTTCATGCGCCGCCGCTTTAAATCCTTTATTCGGCGTAGAAGGCGTAGAAAATTTGTTAGAAAAAATAAATAATAATTTAAACTTAAATATAACTTTCGCGGATTTTGATGACGTTATTATTTTAAAATTTAATTCAATTTTTACCGAATGTTATATCTATTATGATAAATTATACGGCTCGCGGCCCCGAGAAAAATTTCGCAACCCAGAACAAAAGATACTTTTAAAAATAAAATTTTAGAATTAGCTTCTAGGAAAAAAACGCGCACATCTACTTCTAGTAGTTTAAATGAATTATGATTGTATACTAAAACACAATTTCGTGATTTTATGAGTACGGAGGAGATTGAAAACTTCGATCTCTTAAAATGGTGGAAAGGTAAAGTTAATACATATCCTATTTTGGCCTATATGACCCGTGATTTACTAACAATCCAAGCTAGTACGGTAGCTTCGGAGTCTGTTTTTTCTCTTAGTGACAGAGTTTTGAACGAGCGGAGGAGTCGCCTCAACGAAGAATCACTGGAAATATGCATCTGCTACAAGGATCACTTGGATGTTGCGAAAAGGAAACAACACATTTCATCGATAAATGATCGCAGGCCCGGTAATTTTTTTCCAATATTAATAAAATTTGATTTTTTTTTGTCCATCTCAAATTTTCATTTCATTTCATTTATTGTAAATTTTTTTAAAGTAAAAGATATTATTTTAAAAAATATTATTTTAAAAAATAATAAAAGTAAAAGGCTAGGCCTTGCCTGGGCCCGGCACGGCCTTGGGGGCCTTAACAGGCCCCCTCCCGTGGCTGGTGCCCGAGCCCGGCCCGAGCCCAGCTAAAGCAAGGCCCGGGCCCGGTTGGCAAAAGCCCGGGCCCTTCAGTGTTGGAGTTACCATTGTGATCTAGAAGTGGTCAAACATGTAATGTCACTGCCAACGCGATATGAGCCTGCAGGGTCGCACATAAGAGCATGTGGAGAAGTTGGAAGATTGACTGTGTTGGTAAAGGTTACCAATCACCATATAGAATGGGGAAGTCCAGCAAATGTTGCTGTCTGAATTCATCGGGTTTACACAGATAGAATTCGTCGGATTCATCGGGATTCGTCGGATTGTTCCGTGGAATCTCGACGAACTGTTACAGAGATCATTAACTCGGCAAATGTTGCCGTCTGACATGATTCGTCGGATTCGTCGGGATTCGTCGGATTGTTCCGTGGAATCTCGACGAACTGTTACAGAGATCATTAACTCGGCAAATGTTGCCGTCTGACATGATTCGTCGGATTCGTCGGGATTCGTCAGATTGTTCCGTGGAATCTCGACGAACTGTTACAGAGATCATTAACTCGGCAAATGTTGCCGTCTGATATGATTCGTCGGAATTCATCGGATTGTCCCGTGAAAACTCGACGAATGCTGTTCCGTGGAATCCCGACGAATTGTAACAGAAGCCCTTATTATGCTGTGTGGTCTGCGGATAGCGATTCCTCTAGAAGTTGTTTATCCTTTGGGTATAAATAGAACTTCTTTTAGGGTTCTCAAACTAACGAAGACTTGAGCCGACGGAAAGAGTTCCGCCTTCGCCCTAGCCGACGGAAGTGTTCCGCCGACCGTTCGCCTCCGCCGACCTCTTCTCCGGCGATCGTCGCCGTGATTGCTCTTCCTGGAGCGAACCTAGCAGTTCGTGGAAGTGCAAGGTGCAGTCGTGCTTCTCCCGGCTCGTGTGGATCACTGTAGAGACGTAGGCATCATTCTGCGTGAGGACTCTTGCAAAGCCGACGAAGGCAATCTTCTTCTTGGAGCATCTAGGTTGGATTTGATCCAATCCCGCCAAGGTAATTTTTTCCTAGTATTTTTATTAACTTCTTGATTCAATATTCATGGCCCGATCAAAGTCTTTTGGGTTGTTTCTCTTTATTTCCGTTGCACCTACATGTGATGTATGGTCATATAGAAAAACCCAACAGTGGTATCAGAGCCAGGTTCTGATCATTAATGTTGTTTCAGAAGTTAGGTTATTCCAGTACGTGCAAATCTAGGTATTTGGAAGCGTTCTAAATGTCAAGATTTCTTCTTGGAATATCACATTTGATGTGATTTTGTGTGGTTTCTGGTGGTGGGATTTCAAAATTTTGGTCGGGGCTCTGCACCGCACCCCGCAAGGGCTCTGCCCCTTGACCCCGCTCGCTGATCGGTCAGCGAGACCACCTCCAGGGGCGCGGCCCCTTGGAACCCCGCCAGGAACGTCTGGGATTTCGTGGTTATTTCTAATTGTTAGAAATTGTTGTCTCCTTAGCAGTAACCGTCGCTCAAGTGGTTAATGAACCCTTGTTCTGTTTTGGATTTTGAATCCAACAATGAGAGACGAGCTTGTCTACTGCTTTAAGTCGAGTTGTCTTTGCCTTTGTCCAATGCATGTAAATCTGAAGATTTGGAAGAGTTCTAAATGTCCAGATTTAGCCCTTTCGTCTATCAAAGGTTGATAGTCTTATGTTGTGCACATAAGGGATGCATGTGGATTTTAGAAAGTTTGTTTTTCTGTGGATGTGCACTTTGATCAAATGTTGATCATGGTTAAGTGTTAACCTATTATTAAAATTAAAATCCCTTCATCAAATATTAAGTGTTCGGATGCCTTCCGATGGATGACACTCTTCCTGCCTCGATCGATGAAGTGTGGGCTTGCCAAAGCAAGATGCATTAATCTATCTTGGTAAGGGTGCGAGCGGATAATTGTGATATCCCACTGTCGACATCGGGTCTAACTTAACTAGGTGACCTCAAAGGTTGAGTGCCTAGAGGCATAGGGTTGGCATGCATCATATGATGGATGCGAATAAGGAGTTATTCACCAACCATACAAGAGTTGCATGAGGATGCAATTGGCAAGCGTTGCCTACCTAAATAACCGCATTATGAGAGGAACGCCAAAGCGGACTCGTGGTGTTGGTGAAATACGGATCTTGTCCACTAAGAGAGTAGCTCGCATGGACTCTCCGAATTGATAGTGAGGGCTATCAATTTGAATAAAATAGTGGGAGTATTTAATTGAAGTCCAAATTAAAATAAATTGTATTTTGAAATTAAGGTACTGATTAAATTCTGCATGAATTCTTGTAGAATTCCATGGCAAGTGGTTCACATTCCACCTTGTCCCTGAGAGCTATCCTTGAGAAGGACAAGCTAAGTGGGACAAATTACATGGACTGGTATAGGAACCTGAGAATTGTTCTCAGGCAAGAGCGAAAGCTCTACGTCTTGGAAGAAGAATCCCCCGAGGTGCCGACCGGGAACTCGTCCCGTGTTGATAAGGATGCTTATAAGAAGTATACCGATGACGCCTTAGACGTCGAGTGTCTTATGCTTGCCACCATGAACTCTGAGCTTCAGAAGCAACACGAGAACATGGGGTGCAAGGAGATTGACGAGCACCTAAAGAAAATGTTTCAAGGGCAAGCTCGTCAAGAGAGGTTCGATGTCACGAAGGCCTTATTTCAGTGCAAAATGGGAGCTCGAGACTCGGTTGGTACTCACGTACTCAAGATGATTGGGTATATAGAGAACCTGGAGAGACTGGGTTTTCCTCTGGGTCAAGAGTTGGCCATAGATCTTATCCTGCAATCGTTGCCGGATAGTTATGAGCAGTTCGTCTTGAACTACAACATGAATGAAATAGATAAGACACTGCCCGAGCTCCTAGGCATGTTGCGAACTGCCGAGATAAACATGAAGAAGGTCAAGCCTGCTAGTCCCATATTGATGGTACATAAAGGCAAGGGTAAGGCCAAGGGATTCAAGAAGACGAAGGTGGGATCTAAGTCGCATCTTGAGCCCAAATCTTCTGCGCTGAAAAAGAAGAGCACCGTGAAGGAAGGGAAATGCCACCACTGTGGCAAGGCTGGTCATTGGAGGAGGAATTGTCCTTCGTACATTGACGGTCTGCGGAAAATGAAGGGAGGTATGACTTCCGCTTCGAATATTTACGTTATAGAGATAAACTTTTCTGCTCCTTCATCTTGGGTATTGGATACCAGATGTGGTTCTCACATTTGTACAAATGTGCAGGAACTGGGAAGGAGGAGATTGCTGAGTAAAGGAGAGGTGGACCTGCGCGTCGGCAATGGAGCAAGAGTTGCTGCTGTAGCCGTAGGGGTTTACCGTCTTTCTTTGCTCAGTGGGCTTGTAATAGAACTTAATAATTGTTATTATGTTCCGGCCATAACTAGAAACATTATATCCATTTCATGCTTGGACATGATTGGTTTTTCTTTTATAATTAAGAACAATTGTTGTTCTATATTTAAGAATGATGTTTGTTATGCTGTAGCTCAATTGTTTAATGGTCTTTATGTTTTGAACCTAGACCATCCGATCTATAATGTAGATAATAATAAAAGACTAAGAACAAATGACTCAAATCCTACATATCTCTGGCATTGTCGTTTGGGCCATATCAACGAGAACCGCATATCCAAGCTCCATAAAGATGGACTATTGGACTCATTTGATTATGAATCATTTGAGCGATGTGAGTCTTGTTTATTAGGCAAAATGACTAAAGCCCCTTTCACTGGTTATACTGAGAGGGCTGAGGATCTTTTGGGTATAGTACATAGTGATGTATGCGGACCCATGAGTTCTATGGCAAGAGGTGGGTATATCTACTTCGTTACATTTACTGATGATTTCAGTAGATACGGATGTGTATCTTATGAAGTGCAAATCCGAAACTTTTGAAAAGTTCAAAGAGTTTAAGAATGAAGTGGAGAACCAATTGGGTAAAAAGGTTAAAGCACTCGGATCTGATCGAGGTGGCGAATACCTGAGTCATGAGTTCCGTGATCATCTGAAAGAGTGTGGTATTGTATCACAGCTCACTCCACCTAAGACACCGCAGCATAATGGTGTGTCTGAGAGGAGAAATCATACTCTGTTAGACATGGTACGGTCGATGATGAGTCATCCAGACTTGCCTGTTTCTTTTTGGGGTTTTGCTTTAGAGACTGCTGCAATGACACTGAATCGCGCTCCGACGAAAACGGTTCTAAGGACACCATTTGAGATATGGACTGGGAAGCGTCCTAGTATGTCATTCATTAAAATTTGGGGCTGTGAGGCATACGTACGACGTTAAATGCCTGACAAGCTGGAACCCAAATCAGATAAGTGTTATCTGGTGGGATATCCTAAGGAAATGAAAGGATATTACTTTTACCTACCGTCTGAGGGCAAAGTGTTTGTCGCAAGGACGGGTGTCTTCTTGGAGAAAGAGTTCTTGTCAAGAAAGACGCAAAAGGTAGAACTTGAAGAAGTTCAAGAACCACAAGTAGTGAATGAACCAGAATTGGAATCTGAGCCAGGACTACAAGATGTTGTAGCTGGAGAACCTGCTCAAGAGACACAAGTCCTACGTAGATCTGGTAGACCAAGATTTGAGCCTGAGAGATATGGATTCTCGTGTCTCAAATAGGTAATGTGTTGCTTATGGATCATGATGATGAACCAGCGACCTACCAAGAGGCTATGAATGGACCGGACTCCGACAAACGGCTTGAGGCTATGAAATCCGAAATGGACTCCATGTATTCAAACCAAGTTTGGAACTTGGTGGAACCACCTGAAGGAGTACGACCCATAGGGTGCAAGTGGGTCTTCAAGAAGAAGACCGACATGGATGGGAATGTACAGACATTCAAAGGGCGACTGGTGGCTAAGGGTTTCAAGCAAATTCATGGTGTCGACTATGATGAGACCTTTTCCCCTGTTGCCATGGTAAAGTCCATTAGGATATTGCTTGTTATTGCTACGTATTATGACTACGAGATCTGGCAGATGGATGTCAAAACGGCTTTCCTAAATGGAAACCTCCTTGAGGAAGTGTACATGGCACAACCCGAGGGTTTTGTATCCCCAAATGAAGCCACTAAAATATGCAAGCTGAATAGGTCCATCTATGGATTGAAACAAGCCTCTAGAAGTTGGAATCTTCGTTTTGATGAGAAGATCAAAGAGTTTGGTTTTGTCAAGAATGAAGATGAACCGTGTGTTTATAAGCGAATCAGTGGGAGCATTGTTGTCTTCCTGATATTGTATGTAGATGATATACTGCTGATCGGGAATGACATACCTACCCTGAAAGTTGTTAAGAACAACCTAGGGAACTGCTTTTCTATGAAGGACTTGGGTGAAGCGACTTACATACTCGGTATTAAGATCTATAGAGATAGATCGAAGAAGTTGCTGGGTTTGACCCAGAGTACGTACATTGAGAAGGTGTTGAAGCGGTTCAATATGCTTGAGTCCAAGAAAGGATTTTTGCCCATGTCTCATGGTGTGAATCTCTCTAAGGACCAGTGTCCAAAATCTTGTGAAAATAAGGACCGCATGAAGTTGATTCCATATGCTTCTGCAATTGGATCAATCATGTATGCAATGTTATGTACTCGACCCGATGTCTCTTATGCTTTGAGCATGACTAGCAGGTATCAGTCTGATCCCGGTGAATGTCACTGGATAGCCGTAAAGAATATCCTGAAGTACTTGAGAAGGACTAAGGATGTATTCTTGGTGTATGGTGGAGAGGAAGAGCTCGTTGTAAGTGGTTACACGGATGCCAGCTTCCAAACTGATAGGGATGATTCGAAGTCTCAGTCAGGGTTTGTGTTTTGCCTGAATGGAGGAGCTGTGAGCTGGAAGAGTTTCAAGCAAGAGACAGTTGCTGATTCTACAACTGAGGCCGAGTATATCGCTGCGGCAAATGCAGCGAAGGAGGCTGTATGGATTAGGAAATTCATCGACGAGCTAGATGTAGTTCCTAGCATTGTTGGTCCCGTAGTTCTCTACTGTGATAACAATGGTGCAATTGCACAATCTAAGGAACCTAGATCCCATCAGCTCTCCAAGCATATACTTCGGCGGTTCCATCTTATTCGTGAGATTGTCGAACGAGGAGATGTGAACATTTGCAGAGTGCCGACTGAGGAGAATATTGCAGATCCACTGACAAAGCCTCTCGCGCAGAGAAAGCATGATGGTCATACTAGATCAATGGGTATACGATACCTGAGTGATCAACTCTAGTGGGAGTCTTGTGGGTTGCATGTAAAATATATATTCTGTTGGCTGTTTATTATTTATTCATATGATGAATTGTGTATCAATTATTTCCGTTTACGATTAATGGCAAGTTCTTTTATTACGATATACTGTTTCTATATGATAGAATAAAATTCGTGATAAATACCCTTAGAATGTTCGCTTCCATAGGACATCAAGTACGTGACTTGAATGTGAGAGCCTATGATTTCGAAGCTTCATTCTTAAAAGGTCCCTGGTCGAGGTATCATCGTAGAAGCTAAGGGTGATGATGATACGTTAAGACTAGCATGTGTGTTGACTGATGACCGGTTCTCACAGGTCATGATATTGTGATATCAAGTCATCACGTGGGTACTTGTTAGTGAACAAGTTGTACTGGACAGACCCAACCTGAGACTACTTTGTGGATTGTTACTTAAAAGTGTCACAAGTAGGTCTCATTTGACAATGGTGTTGTGGTCCTTTGACCTGAAGTCGCAGCATTCATCGAGTGAGGAAGAGCGTGCTTTGATGTCATCTAAAATCTTCCTTGAAGAAGGTTGATGATAAGGGTGGTCGTTGGGTACGTTACAAATCATTTGGGTGTTTGAGTGTGAGCAGATATGGGATTTGTCCTCCTATATAACATGAGTTGCATCCATGGGCCCCTTGATGGAATTGGACTGAGAAATGCATGGCCATGCTTGGTTGAGCCAATATATGATATTGAGCTCACCATTCTCTGGAAGTCCATTCTAGATCAAGAAACTTGGATTGAGCTATTATGAGGGTGACACGGTCCATGCCTCTAGTTCTTTCCGGATGTAAGGGACAAAGGGACAAAGACAACGCTGGAACATTGGTCATAAAGGCTTATGAGTTATGAACTCTTATTGCTTGGGGAGCAATGATGCATTGCTAGATGTCGCTCATTGTTTGTGAGGTTTTTGTTTGATACTTTCAAGATCAAGTGGGAGACTGTTGGAGTTACCATTGTGATCTAGAAGTGATCAAACATGTAATGTCACTGCCAACGCGATATGAGCCTGCAGGGTCGCACATAAGAGCATGTGGAGAAGTTGGAAGATTGACTGTGTTGGTAAAGGTTACCAATCACCATATAGAATGGGGAAGTCCAGCAAATGTTGCTGTCTGAATTCATCGGGTTTACACGGATAGAATTCGTCGGATTCGTCGGGATTCGTCGAATTGTTCCGTGGAATCTCGACGAACTGTTACAGAGATCATTAACTCGGCAAATGTTGCCGTCTGACATGATTCGTCGGATTCGTCGGATTGTTCCGTGGAATCTCGACGAACTGTTACAGAGATCATTAACTCGGCAAATATTGCCGTCTGACATGATTCGTCGGATTCGTCGGGATTCGTCGGATTGTTCCGTGGAATCTCGACGAACTGTTACAGGGATCATTAACTCGGCAAATGTTGTCGTCTGATATGATTCGTCGGAATTCATCGGATTGTCCCGTGAAAACTCGACGAATGCTGTTCCGTGGAATCCCGACGAATTGTAACAGAAGCCCCTATTATGCTGTGTGGTCTGCGAATAGCGATTCCTCTAGAAGCTGTTTATCCTTTGGGTATAAATAGAACTTCTTTTAGGGTTCTCAAACTAACGAAGACTTGAGCCGACGGAAAGAGTTCCGCCTTCGCCCTAGCCGACGGAAGTGTTCCGCCGACCGTTCGCCTCCGCCGACCTCTTCTCCGGCGATCGTCGCCGTGATTGCTCTTCCTGGAGCGAACTTAGCAGTTCGTGGAAGTGCAAGGTGCAGTCGTTCTTCTCCCGGCTCGTGTGGATCACTGTAGAGACGTAGACATCATTCTGCGTGAGGACTCTTGCAAAGCCGACAAAGGCAATTTTCTTCTTGGAGCATCTAGGTTGGATTTGATCCAATCCCGCCAAGGTAATTTTTGCCTAGTATTTTATTAACTTCTTGATTCAATATTCATGACCCGATCAAAGTCTTTTGGGTTGTTTCTCTTTATTTCCGCTGCACCTACATGTGATGTATGGTCATATAGAAAACCCAACATTCAGGCCCGGTACCGGCCCGGTCAGGCTTTTTGGACAATCAGGTCCATTAACGCCATCAACAATGGAAGACACAGGAAGACAAGAACTACTTCAAAATCTACTGACTCAAGGTACTATCTGCACAAATTTATTAACATCCTTAAACACAATGAAATATATCGTGTGAATGCAACATGATAATAACACACACAACTACCAGATAGCCGTACATGCTTACTGCACCGTGATTTTACCCGCGTACGAAGATGTAATATGACTGCTCAACAATGTGCTGACGAAAATAACAGAAGACGAGCACAACGTCATTTTGTGAAGCTTAACAAAGAACAACGCCCAACGTTGTGACCATTCATTCAACTTTTGAAAGAGGTGAGAGTTCAACAACAACGACAACTCCAACAATTACAAGCAAATAACTACTTCAAAATCTACTAACTCCAGGTACTACCTACCCAAATTTAAAAAGATCCCTCGACACAAAGGAATATACATGTGAATGTAACACTTTGTTAACACACATACAACTACTAGAAAGTCTTGTTAACACACTTACTTTGTAACACTTTGCTAGCCTCCACGACGTCTTGTTCATCGGGGCCTGAAACCTCCTATCCGACCCCTATTTTCCGGAGCCTTGAACAACCTCCTCACATCCTGCCTCCTCAGCCCTTGCTTCCTCTATTCCATCTTCCTCCCCTCCTTTGGGGTCTTGACTTCCTTCACCTGGGCCAGTCTTGTAAGCTTGGCTAAAAAACTATTGTTGGTTGCTTCTCCCTGAATGAACTGACTCGCTCGGTCAATCAAGTCTTCAAAAGAAATTGGAGGACCCTGCTTACTTCTAGCTTAAAAAACCCTTCTTGCAAACCAAAAGTGAGTGCTAACTGCAAGGTAAAACTATCCACCTCCTGGATATTCAGGTTTTCCTCTTGAAATCAGTCAATATAACTCCCCAGAATCTCGTTGACTTCCTGTTTGAGATGGAAGAGGGTTGTCGACCCCTTCTTCCTCTTCTTTGAAGTTGCGAAATGCAACATCAACCATCGACGTAAATCCTCGAAATAGTAAATGGAGTCCGCCGACAACTGATGAAATAAATCTCCCGCATTCCCTTGAAGGTCATATATAAAAATCTGCACGTGAACACATCCGTCATGGTTCGGATGAAAACTACATTCTCGAATCACTGCAAGTGCTGGATGAGATCATCCTTCCCCGTGTAGTAACTCAGGATGGGTTCCTTGAACCCTTGGGGGGACTGTGTCCATAAGGATCTCCTCACAAAAAGGACTCCCTCCCCCAAAATGATGAGTCGGCGGGTGGAGACTTGCCCCCATCTCGCCGAAGCGATCACCATGGAAACTCACAGGGTACTCGACTTCGCTGAAACGGATTCCCCCGCGAACTCGCCCGTTGAACTTGCGACTACACAAGTCGTTAAGGTTCTTCATGGGTGACTTCCTTGCTAGGTAGCCTGGACGGATCGCCATATTCTGAAGAAGTTATATGTCGAGGTGAGGTCACCCTGACCTCGACTCAAGGAGAGAGCAGAGCTCACAATGTATCTTCCATCCTCCGACTGAAGTTCACAAATTCTGCCTTTGTCATGAACTCGCCTTCCACTTGCAGGTTGTTGGAGTCGATCTTCTGCTTGCTATCTAGAACTATATCGTCTTTCTACAAGAACTTTTTCCTCTGACTACAGTCCACGCTCACTTCACCAAAAGTGTTAGAACTAGGAAACCGGTTCTAAAAAATTCTGATCAAAGGATAACCAAGGTTACTTATCTTGTGGTCTAACTCTACATATCCGATGGCTATAGAGAGAAAGAGAGAGAATGTGGACTGTTTACAAACATGACCCGGGCGCTGCATCAATTAGGTCCCGTCATGTACCCGAAAGTCTAAAAAAACTTCCCCTTAAAAGCCAAGATCTGAGCTAGACACAGATTTGAAGAGTAGAGAACTGGGGGGGGGGGGGGGGGGGGGGGGGTCAACGTATCTTTCCTGGTACCCCTGAGATCTTATTTATTGACAATACATGGGGGTTTGATCTGCGAATAACCTCCCCATAAAATACCTGACCCGAACAACGGTGATAGGACCTAAACGAGATGAAGAGTACTGCTGAAGAAGATCTCACTGGTAAGAGCTTAGTCTTGCAAATTTACTCTATCAGGAGGTTGAGAACCTCGCCAAAGGTCGACTCCATGGAATACCTCGCATATGGGTGAGGTCATATGGGATCTCGCCTATGGGCGAGACCGATAGAACTCTTGCGTAAGGGTGAGATCTAGGAGGAAATCACACATGGGCGAGGCCCAGGGGGAACTCTCCCCCACGCTTATCAACTGATCTTCTTTGTTTGTGACTTCTTTTAACATCATCAATTGTCTGTATGCCGACGTGGCTTGGTTTGGCCTACCTCGACGAATACAGGTTCTACACTGTCCATGGCAGTACCTTTGCCCGTGCTCGTTTGCTATCATGCGCACAAGTCATTTATATTGAGCGGGGCGTGGGTGAAACCCGGGCGCCTGAGAGCAGATGAGCAGGGGCAAAGGTAACTATCATGGCCAGGAGAATGAAGCAATGCATATTCCATTGCCACTGCCACATCACTGCTCAACATATGTAAGTTATGGTCAATTTAGATCAATAATTAGGATTTTATTTGGATCAATAGTTTAGTGTTGCGATAGAACACATCTAATAACATTTTCATTCTATTTTTTGAGGTATCATGTTAAATCCAATCTCGCTTGAGAGGTATAGAACTACATTAAATTTTATCTTGCATTTAGACAATTTTCAAATATCTCAGTACAAGTTTCACGTGCCCAAACAAAGAAATATGATCAAACCTAGCCCCCACAATCACTTATATGGCAACTTGAGGTGCCACTACAACCGCAAAACAAGTTTATGGGTTAAATAACATGCACTCTATTCTTTTTGTTGCTCTTTTAGATTAGAGTTTGTGAGCGAAGGAAGTGCCGTCGTGCGCAGTGGCGGATCCAGAAAATTATAAATGGGGGTGCACAAAAAATTTCTAAACACAAATGCTAGTGGGGTGAGTATAAGGGTCGTGGGTCACATGTTCGAAATTAATTTTGGGGGTGCATATAGCTGAACTTGGTCTGCGAATAACCAAATTTGGACTGCGAATAACCAACTTTGGTCCGCGAATAGCCAATATTTGTCCCAAAACAAACTAGTTACGTGACGTGAGAACGCTTCCATCTTATCAGAGCTGTTTCTCCCTCATCTGGCCACCATTTTTGACATATAAGTAGTCAAAATTCATTGCCTCGACGAGAGGAATCCAAATCCACTAACAATTTCGAAAAATAATGGGGGATGCCAGTGTCCCTCGGACCCCCCTCTGGATCCGCCCCTGGTCGTGCGTAGTCCGTGTTTGCGAGATCATGGGAGCATAAGTGAAATCTCATATTTTGGGTACGTATGCGCACCTCCTGGAGGTGCGCGTGAACTTGTGACCGTAGGATCGTGAGATCCAACGGTCCATATTAAAATTTGCACTGTATTACAAGAGTATTACAAAAGTATTAGAGGATCTTGACCGTTGATCGCAAAATCCTACGATCGGATCTGCTCGCACACAAGGTGCGCATAGGTACTGAAATATCTTAGAAACTGCTAAAGTAGTCTTGTAGGGTTATTGTTCCCCGTGCACTAATTACTAGTATGCATATAATACATAAACCCTATTTTTAGCGATTTACCACCAGCCGCGACTCCTCCGCCCCTCTCGAGTTCTGGTTGCCGTCGACCCCTACACAGCCAGCTTCGAGCCCCCTCCATCCCCAGCACTGCCGCCGGCTCTTTCAATCAGGGTGCGAGTCCCCCTCCGCCCCCTAGCACTGCGGCCGATCCTTTGTTTCACTCCCGATTAGTCCCACACATCTCAACCCCCTCCTCCGCCAGCCACCGCCCCTTCGAGCCTCCCGTTCTTCCACACATATCCAGCAATCCTTCTGTTATCTCATCGCAAGCCCCTCGGCACTAGCCGCAAGCCCCATCGAGAACCCAAAATCCACCACCGATCCTTCCCATACTCGCCGACCACCTTCCCTATTCCGGAGCTTCGCTTCCCCTTATCCCCGAGCCCATCCCCTCCTCTTTTCTGCAGCTGGATCTGATTCCCAGAGTTTGATCTCTCTCCCCCGCCTATTACCGGTGAGTCTTAGTAGTATTATTCAGTGAGTATGCTTTGTTCTGGTTCTTTATTTTCACTGGGCATGCGCTGCTTATTCACCCTGTTGTTAGTTTATCGCTCACTCTTTATTTCGCAACCCT
Organism: Dactylorhiza incarnata; assembly: GCA_033032865.1. Lineage (NCBI taxonomy): Eukaryota > Viridiplantae > Streptophyta > Magnoliopsida > Asparagales > Orchidaceae > Dactylorhiza > Dactylorhiza incarnata. Next base: position 1,001,942 of record JAWHQI010000198.1, read on the forward strand.
TGCCTACAACTATAAATTGAAATCGTGGTGCTCAAATGGTCGATATGATTATGTTTGTTAATTAATGTGATGCATGTTGGGCGCCATTTTATAATGAAATCATTTTGTGACATCTCAATAGATTTAGGCTAGTTGTTACTTCATTTGTGCTTGTTGTGTTTTTGCCTGCATCCCTCATATTGTTAGGCCAGTGTCAAACCCTATGACTCATCCTGCATCACGGACGTTACCCAAACACTTTCATTTTGTAGGTAAGGTGATTCAAAAACGCCACCTGAGCAAAAATGGAGTACAAAATAGAGCCTAGGTCCGTTGTAAGAAGCCTTAGAAATGCGGAAAAAACATAAATTTAAATGAAAATAACACATGATAGAGAGCTTTCCCATAGATTTATATGATTTCTGTCATATATATAATTATGTTGAGGCCATGAATACTTGAGAAACATTAGGGCTCAATCAATGTTGATTTTGGCACAACAATGTCACCTTAGAGCCCGATAAACTTGAGGATTCCTCATAAAATACCTTAAAGCAACATTGAGGCACATCCCAAAATAAACGAATCTACATACACAATTGTAAAACCAATCCTCACAACAACTCTAATAAGATTGGAGAACCGTCAAAACAATGATGAACTCCAAATGTGGTAGGGAGACGTACTATAAGGTCAATTCATCAATGCTTGTAATTTGTGACAATGAGACAACAATATATATGACATCTAATTCGTCTTCCATGAACATGCCAAACACGTAGAAGCAAATTGCCATTTTTGGGTATAGATACTCAATGAAACTATTGCAACTCAATTAGTGACACCTTACAACAAACTAGCATATATCCTGTAAAATTATTCTAATAAGGAATTGAATAAAGTACATTTGCGGAAAGTTGAGTTCGTCTCACATCCTCTTTTTGATACAAGCACAAATGATCTAACTCACAAATTGGCTCGTCAATCTAAACAACAAGACCAGGTCGAATACAAACACAAAGATTAACAAGAGGAAAACATCATGAATTAATCAACAACAACGACAACATAACAGAACATACACAATTGTCCTAAGAGCCAAGCTCTGAACGACACAACTCAGTTTCCCGCAAACAAAATTTTCAAAACGTAAACACAACCGACCCTTTCTCAACTATTTAAAGCCAACGACCAACAATAAAAAGACCAAACTGCCCTTTTATTAAAACAGGAAAACCCGCCATTCAAACACCAAATTCCCGCGCCAGCACAACCGACAGCCATCTTCCAGAATCTTCATTTGGACACGTATCAACTACCCTCCCTTTCTCAGCTTCCTTGTCCTCAAGGAAGGAAGGCAGGAAAACGCTGCTTGAGAGACCCTAAATCTTCCTAAGTCGCCTCTTCCGGTGATCCGCCTCTTCCGATGATCCGCCAACCCACTGAACCAATAACTGCGTAATCACCTTCCCATTCCGCGGCGCAATGCGACGGTCCAAAATGCACCAGGGCTCAATTAACAAATTACCGTCCGCATTGACTGCTGAAGGTAGAGGTTCGATTTGAAGAGGAGGCTCGCCTCGGTGCTCTCGTAATCGAGAAATGTGGAAGGTTGGATGAATTTTAGCCTCCTCTGGTAACTGTAGTTTATAAGCCATCGACCCAATACACTCTATAACTCGAAAAGGACCATAGAATTTTTGAGATAGTTTGTTATAACAATGTTGCCTCACGCTCATCTGCCGATAAAGTTGCATCTTAACATATACCCAAGCGCAAACTTCTAACTCTCGCTCACGCCGCTTCTTGTCAGCCAACACTTTCATACGATTTTGAGCTTGAGTTAGATTAATTTTTAGAGCAGCGATCATTTTCTCTCGCGCAACTAACGTCTTGTCAACCACTGATAAAGTGCTTGAGTCTTCTATATACGGTACATGCAACGCCGGAGCTTGCCCATACACTATTTCATAAGGTGTCATCGTGCTATAGCTATGGAAGGCAGTATTGTACCACCATTCTGCTAAGGGAAGCCAGTCAACCCAGGTTTTAGGTTTCTCAAAACACATACACCTCAAAAAATTCTCCAAACAGCAGTTCACCACTTCCGTTTGCCCATCGGATTGAGGATGGTACGCAGTGGAAAGATTGAGTTGAACATTCACCAAACGAAACAATTCTTGCCAAAAATTGGCTAACAAAAATAGCATCCCTGTCGCTCACAATTGATGCCGGCATTTCATGAAGTTTAAAAATGGCATCCAAGAACACTGCCGCCACAGACTCAGCTGTATAAGGATGACAAATGGGAACAAAATGTGCATATTTATTATGCCTATCCACCACTACTAGGACTGTCGAATGCCCCTTGCTCTTCGGTAGCCCTTCCACAAAATCCAAAGAAATATCTTGCCATACCTGATCTGGTATCGGTAATGGTTGGAGCAGCCCCATCGGTTTTAAGTTATCCCCTTTGCATTTCTGGCAGACAACACAGGATTGTATATACTCATAAATCTCGACTTTCATCTTCCGCCAATAAACCATGCTCCGGAGACGATGACAAGTCGTGTGCATGCCTGAGTGTCCTCCCAATGGACTCTCATGATATAGTTGAATCAATTTCCGCTTCACACTTCCATCATTACCCACCACGAGTTTCCCCTTGCGCCTCAGTAACCCTCTATCCCACTGATACATGGCTTTATGAGCAGGATTAATCTTCTTAGTCTCAATAATTTTCTGAATGTGAGAATCATTCTCCCAAGAAGCCTTAATCAATTGTATTATATTCGAAGATATTGAATGCATCATCCGACATTCCCCCCCATCCATTTCATGCTTCCTAGAAAAAGCATCCGCGCACGCATTTTTAGTCCCCTGTTTATATTGGATCACATAATCATATCCCATTAGCTTTGAGATATATTTTTGCTGCGTAGGAGTGGCGATTCGTTGATCCAACGAGTATTTCAAGCTCTGGTGGTCAGTCTTAATGACGAAGGAGCAACCTACCAAGTAATGTTTCCAATGCAACACAACCATTACTACCGCCATCAACTCTTTCTCATATACAGAAAGGGTTCTATTACATGTTCCCAAAGCTTTACTGAAGAAAACAATAGACCCGCCTTCCTGCATAAGTACTGCTCTAACACCACTCTCTGAAGCATCAGTTCAACTACAAACTGTTTAGTAAAATCAGGAAGGCGTAAAACAGGAGGTTGTGACACAATCTCCTTCAACCGTTGGAAAGCCATCCTAGCTTCTTCAGTCCACTTGAGAGTTTTATGTTTAAGAAGATCGGTAAAAGGTCAAGCAATAACTCCATAACCCTTCATAAACCGCCTATAATATCCGGTTAAGCCCAAAAAAACCACTCAATCCCTTCAATGTTGATGGCTCCGGCCAATCGATCATAACTTGAACTTTCAAAGGATCAGTAGTTACCCCTGCGCTAGATATAATATGTCCCAGATAATGTACTTGCAGCAACCCAAAATCACATTTACTCTGTTTCGCATATAACTGCTGTTGCTGTAATGTTTCCAAGGTGAATTTCAAGTGTTGCAAATTTTGTTCCCCGGAACTACTGAAAACTAAAATATCATTGAAGAAAACTAGGATGAATTTGCGTAATTGATCTTGGAAAACTTTGTTCATTAGAGCTTGAAACGTAGCCGACGCATTAGTAAGCCCAAAGGGCATTACCAGAAATTCAAAATGGCTTTGGTGAGTCCTAAAGGCCGTCTTGTGAACATCTTCCTCTGTCATCCTTACGTGATGGTACCCAGCACGCAGATCAAGCTTTGAAAAGTACCGCGCACCGTTCAATTCATCCAACAATTTCTTAATAACAGGTATTAGAAAGTTATCCGTCACTGTATACTTATTCAGACGACAATAATCCACATACAATCTCCACCACTGCGCCAAACGAAGCCCATATCGAATACAAACACAGAGATTAACAAGAGGAAAACATCATTAATTAATCAACAACAATGATAACATAACAAAATATACGCAGTTGTCCTAAGAGCCAAGCTCTGAACGACACAACTCAGTTTCCCGCAAACAAATTTCTCAAAACGTAAACCAAACTACCCTTTTATTAAAACAAAAAAACCCGCCATTCAAACACCAAATTCCCGCGCCCGCACAACCGGCATCCATCTTCCAGAATCTTCATTTGGACATGTGTCACTTTCCAATTTGCACTACAACAAAGTATACCTATCGCGGCGTTTTTTTAACCTTTCGCGGCGCTTTTCAAACGCCACTATACATATGGCGGCGTTTGTAAAAACGCCGCTAGATCGCCGCTATAAGGAGCGCCGCGAAAACCTTTGCGGCGTTTTTTTGAAAAACGCTGCTATTTATTATCGGTTTCAGCGGCGCTTTATACCTAAAAACGCGGCTGACGCGGATATATATTTAAAATTAAAAAATCTTTTTGGCGGCGTTTGGTATATAAAAGCGCCACGAATGACCAGAATCCGCGGCGCTTTTGCTTTAGCAAACGCCGCCAATATTTTTTATTTTGTTTTTAAAAAAATTGAAGCAGTGGGCCACCTGCTTGCTCTATCGATGCATTCCAACCTTCAACGACATTTCACACGCAGCAATCAAAACTGTCACTAAGAATGACTACCATATAAATGATATGCCAAACAAGGTCTCTCGCTGATTTGAGGAGTTCATTGTGATATTCGCAATGTGACTTCAGCTTTAAAACTATAACAAACATCAACTGTAGGAAACTATAGCATCCGCATTTGAAACCATAATAATAATTTTGCACAATTATTTTACACAAAATGTTCTTATAAATAAATTACTACAAAACTCGGACAGTTTTACAATTTACAGGATGAAATAAAAAGAAATTTTTTTATAAAAAGGATTTACATAGTTCAACAACTTGAAGCACTCAAGACCTTGTGCTCTTCTCCAACCGAAAGATTCCAAAGCCCCCCAGCATGTTATGTACCTGATACATTGACAGAAACATAGAATTAATTAAAAAATTCAATGCAATAAGCTTAGTAAGGCATGAACCAATTATACAAATTTAGGTTAAATTAAACATGTATCAGAAAAGAGAAACAGCTAAAAAACTGATACAATTTTCATCAGCAGAGAAGTGATATGCTTAAGGAAAGTTTCTATTTAGAGCTTCAAAAGTTTCTATTCATTTGACAAAATATCAAAAGTTTCTATGCTTAGAGCTCATGTTTAAAAAATTAGTCTAACACCATATCTCAATCATCAGAAAAAATATGAATTAGTATCATAAAGATCCTCTATAAACCTGATTATTGGGCTAACACAATTAATAGAGAAGTTTAAAGAGTAAGCAAATGGTCTTCATATAAACATATAAAACAAAGCCCCAAAATAATTACTGAACTTAATGTAAAGATCCACAAACTCATCCAAACCTCTAGAGTTAAACCTATATTTGAGAAAACATTTCCTGAAGATTGAGATGAATATAAAGTCAAACAATTGATATGCTTAAGGAAATAATATTCAACTATGAACCTGGCTGAGAGGAATGGACAATGAACCTCTATAAGCTTCCAAAATCTGCCAAGCACTTGCTTGTGCTCCAACCAATGCCGCTTTAGGAGAAGTTACATCACGGCTTGTGAATTGCAAAACACTTTCTTTGCTAGAGATCAAAGCCACATGCTTAAATCTGTGCACAAATTAAAGCACCTGAGAAGAGAAATTAACTCATAAAGCCTTTAAACGTTATAAAAGGAAATATTAACAGCCAATCATCTGAAATGCACAATCTTTTCTCATAAGTAATAATCAAACCCCTATATCTATCGTTACTGCAATATAAGCCTTTGAACATGCTCATGAATTATGAGATAGATCAACCATACCAGTAAATGTTTTGGCCAGCTGTCCTGCTTGTATCACCACATCTTGGCGTAAGAAAAATAATCTGCATAGTTAATAAGAAAACTAAACAGAATATAAATCTAGACCTGTATGTGAGTTTATAACCCTGCCCAGCATGACCAGTTGAAAATGCTAATTCAGAAGTAAATGGAGATGCAGGTCCATATTTCTTTCATCATTTGCCTAATAGATTATATAAATCTTCATCAAAGTTCCTTCAGCATGAAAGCACAAGCACATCTTAATAATAATATATATATATTTATTTATTTAAAATGATCAAAATCATCATCAAATAAACTAGAATGTACTGATTTTGACACCAGACTATTTTCCCGACAACATGATCCTTGGACTTCACCGAAAGGGAAAAAACCCTCAAACAGAAATTCACTCCTTATTCTTAAGGATTGCTTCAATAATATTGCATTAGCAGAATAGTAAAAAGAAATATTTATAATTTTCCCTCTGGACAGATTGAATTTAACTGACATTATCAGAATCTAGACATATAGTGAATGGGAGAAGGATAATAAACACTTTGAATTGTTTGCAATAATAATATGTAGGCATTTAGAAGCATATCACAACATGCAAGTATACATTCGTATGAGTTAGAGAAGTTTATAAAAGAAAAAATAAAAAGGCTTTGATGAACATACAGGAGGTTTTGCCCTTTGCTATGTGAGAGGAAAGAGACGTATTCCTTCTCCACCTAAATTGACAGCCACAATGTCTGAGGGTCTCTTCTCTTCAACTCTAAATTCATAGCTGAAGTTGCAAAAATGGTATTAATCTATGCTGTAAAAATAGATGTCAAATGTAAGAGCCTATATGAGGCGGCGGCGTAGGCACCGTGAACTTCGAACGCGATGTAAGAAGCATCCCCAAACTAATTAGAGCAGGAAGAGAACCAGAGTTTAGAATCACAAATAGAGCTAGATTGAGAAAAGCCATTGAGTAATCATCTTCCATTGACCAAAGAAAAGAATCCCAAATCATCCATCGGATCAAAATTAAAGGTAGAATCCAATTAAATTTCAGCATACATCAACAAACATTTAAATCAACAAACATTACTCTTGCTTACCAGATTATCAGTCTCATTTCTTTATCTCTTCAAGGCATAAGCCATTCTCCCCTGCCATGTCTTCCTACCTACTATGGAGAGAGAGAGAGAGGACAGAGGGAGAGAGAAATTGAGCGAGAAATCAAGACAATATAATCCCGCTGCAATTGCCCCAAACCATGCTGACATGTCGGCGAACGTCGTATAGACACACGACACACCACCGCCGACCTCCGGCAAGCAAGACGCCGTCTTCTGTTTTCTTGCGGCAGAAGGCTTTCGACGGAGTTCTTGCGGGAGACGGCTGGGAAGGAGGAATGCGTGAATGAGAATAAAACCCTAGGCGCGTGCGTTAGCTTATTTATTAACCTTCGGCGGCGTTTTTATTATTAAAAATGCCGCTAAAGGCAATCTGTAGATTTAGCGGCGTTTTTTTAACTTAAAACGCCGCGATTACAAAAACAAACAGCGGCGTTTTGAAAAACGCCGCAGAAAAAACGCCGTCATAGATCAAATTTGTTGTAGTGTTGCGGGGGAATGTTATAATCTTGCTTGGAGCCTAGGAGTACATATATTTGCATCAAAGAAGACCTAAACAATATAGAGTGAACTCTTATGAGATGTTCGATAGACGTTGGAGCTGGTGACAAGGGAGACATGCACACATGTAACTTCATGCACCATGTGATTTATTTTGGTTTTTGATTCGTTTACTCCCACCTAAATCACAAGTGCAGCTCCTAAGATATCTCTTGCAGTAGTACATCTCTCAATGAAGTGATGTTTGTGTGGTTTCATCTGATATTTTATCTTCATTTCCTTGCGCTTCAATCCCAATACGTCATCACAACTATACAACTTGATACAATAGTAATTATCATAAGTTAATCAGTTTAATCGAGTGTGTCGTAATTACATGACAAGCTACTCAAACTAAGTCGATTACATAAACCATGATCCATTTGGGTAGGAGTGCTGACTTGATCATATCATTGTCTTACTTGATGATGACTGACGACCAATCTCAGCTCCTTGTGACTATTAAATGATATAATTGTGTTGACTATGTCAATACAAAAAGTATCCCACTCGACTCTGTCAAAGTTGTACTTTCCACAAATAAAAAACACAATCAGGCCAATTAGATGCGCGGCAAGGTAGATAATGAAATTAGTTAATATATACCCTACCAAAGTGATTATTTATTTTCCAAGCATGAAAGAAAAAATGTGAATTTCGGTTCTTAGTGCAACAATAGTTATCGAAGAAATAATATATACTCATCTATCACAAAATAAAAACATATATAGCTGAAATCCATAGTTTATAGGAAGAAATATGGTTTGTTCCTCGATCTACTCCAATGAGATATCTCAGTGTCTTATGAATAAATTATTTGAGTTAAAGAAATTCCAGTTTCCCCCTTTGAAAAACTGAGTTGCTGACTTCTTGTGACCAATCATTATTATTATATAACTTGATTATGAGACATGGACTATTAAACATACGGTGCCTTTTGTTAAGGGAGCTCTACCTTACTCACAATTTGTTTCCAATAGATTAGAACTTATTATAAAGTAGGGATCAATATTTATTTTTCCAACAAAAAAGTATGGATCTATCCCTCCTATCTATTAATGTATTTTTGCATAATATGCATTGAACTTACCCTTGCATAAAGTGTTGGGAAAGCATTGCATAATATGCATTGAACTTACCCTTGCATAAAGTGTTGGGAAAGCTCAAATGCTCAAAGACAACTTATGGCGGTGAAAAAATAGCTGAGGAGGTGGTGCAAAATTCATGTGGGAGAAAAATCAGTGAATTTTCACTGGGATGGATGCTTTATTGGTGGATGGAGTACCAAAATTCATATGTGACGTCCTTCCTAATACAATTCCTATAATGTTTTCTTATATTTATTATGCTGGGGATGTCCTGAGCAATGTTTTCCATGTTATTGTTGTATGTTTGGTTTAACTGTGACATGCTATGCTAATGTCAGCCTTAACACGTTCTGTCATTCTCCGCAGCTATTGCCCACTCCGCTGTATGTAGCCTCTCCTTTGTATATGAAGTTCTTGCCTTCTAACATCTTTTCTCCATTCTAGTTTCTTTTAACATTGTCGATTTAGGTTGTGGATAACCACACCTAAATCTGGTAAGTTCACCTGTGGAGAAGCTCAAGAATGACTCCGGTAAGAAATCATTCCTCTTTGTGCTTGATTGTTCTCCACTTCTCCCTTTCCCAATGACCTTTTTGATACTTTGAATTGACATAATAAAAAAGTTCTCTTTGTGCCTTGAATATTGTGAAATGTAATATAAAGCTTAATTTATTTTGCCCCTTTTGCTATAGGCTGGAGATGACGATCTAGAAAGAAAGATGAAGGAGCAAAAGGTTTGTGGCCGATTTTCTTCCTGCCAATGATAGTACTAAAACCAGTTCTCTGTGTCTTGCATATTGTGAAATGTAATATAAAACTTAATTTAATTTTCCCCTTTTGTTATAGGCTGGAGATGACGATCCAGAAAGGAAGATGAAGAAGGAGCAAAAGGTTTGCTGCTGATTCTCTTCCTGCCAATGATAGCACTAAAACCACATTCATATTTTCTTTTAAATGTCCCCCATGATCCCATATTTAAGACTCATCTTCTGAATGTAAAACCTGAAGGACAAGGTTTTTACCTCTTTTTGAAGGATATTTAACATTCTAATTTAATTTGGCTCTTCTACTTTACTGGGTAATTTACAAGTAATAACAATGTTTGAGTTTCTCAAAGTAATTGAATTTCAGTATTGATAAAAATATTTATCTTATTCTTTTTTTCTGAATCACAGTTTAACTTTGTTCTTTAGAATGAGAAATTACCTTTTTGGTTGTCTTCATAAGAAAGTAGTAGTTTAGCATTTAGAATTTTTATTATAGTTTTATCATAAAATGTTATGCCTTTCTGATAATGTATTGAACCTTATGCCACTGTTACGAAGATGGGGGTGACATTAGATACTATCGAGGTACAAATCTCCCTCTCGTCCCAAGTCTTAGGGCTTGTTTATATTCAAAAAAAGCCTTAAAGGACTAGTATCAATTATGGTCACTAGTCCGTCCACACTAGTTGCCACATCTTTCTTTGTCGTACGCGGCTCTCCAATCAGATTTATTTTTGCACATGTATCAATACTTGTCTCTTGAAAATCGACATTGCCCTCAATGTTTAGTCAGGGTGAGACCATCATCGCGCTCAAGAGCTTCAATGTCTGTGAGTGATGTCGTCATTTTTTCGATGCAATCAACATGGAAAATTCTGTAGGTGGACATTTTTTGTGTAGTAAATTGGTATTGTTGTAGCTGAAACAACTACTAGGATGGTGGATCTCAAGGTACTTTTGATGAGATAAATGATAGGTATGCATATTTTTATTTATTTTTGTTTAATGGATAAATATAACACTCCCTTATATCAAAGAGTGCAGAGGAGAAAAGTAACTAGTCTTTGGAGGAAGACACCGACCCAAAAATTCTTCCTTAAGGGGTGCAGTTATTCTACCTCTTGTATCCTGAATGCCTACAGGTAATTGCAAACTCTTGCTTCCAATCCTTGCTCTAGGCTCCTAGGTTTCCACTGCCTCTCATGTTTGTTGTGCTAGCCACGGATGGCCTCCTCTTGCGAGCACGAATTCGTTGGAACCCCGGGCTACCATCAATTTGGTTCGACCTTGCCATGGCTGCCCGCCGTCGTAACCTCCGGTCACTGCGCCATCCCTTGCTTGTCGGCTGCGAATCACACCTTCTCTCGTCACATGAATGTCGAAAACACCAATGCACATGCCACCGACGCCTGTATGGATCGACTGGAGTAATCCCTAACCGACCTCAGTCTCCTCGTATGGGAAAACATCTCCGCCACACACGGATAATTGTCATCGCTCACACCATTGTTGTTCGACTCGGCGACCGATGACGCATCCACCTCCTCCTCCACCACCACAATCCATTTGTTTGCCCAACTCTGGGTGCGCCACCGTCGCCCTATACCTCTCACCTTCGCTGGGTGGATGTTCCAGCATTTGATGTCACCAACCCCCTAGGTTGGATTACCCACACAGAGCAATTCTTCAAACTCCATGGATCATCAGACCACCAAAATGTGCCACTTACTACCATCTACATGGACGAGTCCGCCCTTTACTAGATTCATTGGGTGTGACAATCCAACCCTCACCGAACGTAGCCAATTTTTAAGGAGACTCTAATTTGGCACTATAACGCGCGGCGTTCGCGTAACATGTTCTGACAACTATTGGTGGCACATCAATCCAAGTTTGTGGATGCTTATATTGATTAGTTTGTCGAAACCGCCACACACCCGACTACACTTCACAATGCCATGGAACATGCGTATTGCCCGGAAGACAAATTCGCCGCGTCACCCGACCAATTCGACCGCCTCCAATTGATGAGCGCGGTCTCGTTTCTAACCTTGTATCCATTGGCTACTTACACCGCCAGTCGCTCCTCTAGGAATCCGATCCCCGCACCGCCTCTACCATAGAAACTATTTCCTCAACGATTACTGCATCGGGATTATACGGGACTTTGCAGTATCCGATGCCGCCAAACCTACTCACCCATTTACGAATGCCTAAACCCAATGTTTTAAATGTCGGCCGACATGTCTGATTTGGGAAGAAACCGATATAGATTTCAAATTTTACATTAAAAAATCGTTTTTAATAATATCGGCCGATAAATCGGAAATATTCCGACTTATCGGCCGATCCGATATTTTGTTATGTGGCCGATATTTTGATATTTTGTCACATTTTCATGTTTGATGCATGATCAAACCTTCTTAATACGTCTTAAAAATTTATGTCCTACAAAATGTTAATGTCATAATGACAGCATTATAGAAAAATAAATATTATAATTGTGTACTTGTGTTTGTAGCTTTGGATGAACAATATCTAACTGCTTAGACATAAAATCAAAATACATTTTTTGGATTTTCCACGTTCTGTAACTTATGCTTCCACTTGCAATACCATGAACAGTACTAAAGCTCAATTATTATTGAATAATTTAGCATGTATCAGCATTAGAGATTATACAACAGAACATTTGTTACCCGAAGAGTTTTTAAGAATTTGTCAAAATAATAGAATAAAACTTTATGGTTAACAGAAATAGTCTAGAACCGCATCAAACATACTCATCATTCTTTAGGAGCAATTTGAGCTTCAAAATTAAACCATATGCGGTCTGCTATAGTGCTATTGAACTAGTAAAAATTGAAAATGCATTCCAACTCTTCAATTCTTGCAACTGTAACTGTTTGCCAATATAAATAATAAAAAAAGAGCTTATAAAACAAATAGTAATATATTATGTTAGATGCATAAAAACATGATAGATGCATAGTTATATTATACTTACTAATAATTTATGTTTTAATTTTGAAACCCGACATTTTCAAATGTCCCCGACATGTCTCCGACATCCGACTTTTAAAAACCCAATCCGATATGTACCCGACATCCGACATTTAAAACTTTGCCTAAACCGCGAGTTGCGCCTCATTTTGGGAGTTGAGGATGACGGCATCTCACAGTGCAAAATGTATTTTGGGAACAAGAACAAAGAGGTCTTTGCCCCTCTGATTGACAATGATTTGACATAATTGCAACTAATCTACTCGTTGAATGACAAATCCTGGCCACGAACCATGATGCTTCACAATTAGATTCAAGGGTCGCTAATAAAGGCAATGATCGACAATGTCACTACTATCTACAATTTCATCTCTCACAAGGTAGCGCGATATGTTAATCTGACGATCAAACCAAGCAACGATTTCATGGTCTCCTTGAGCGATGATAGCCACATGCCAACCAGTGACTTGTGCCCATTTCTGGACGTCACTTTGGATGACTACACTTTTGTGGAAGACTAATATGTCTTCAATTTAGGAGGTGTTGACGTTATTATTGGCATAGCGTGGCTCCTAATATTGCGCGACGTCAAGTCCAATTGGGCTTCATTGACGATGGACCCAAAGAGAACTGCCGCCGCCTCTACGGTGACCCTGCTCTTTTGCGGACTATGTCGACCAATGGTTCATTAGGAAAACAATTGATCTAGAGTTTGCTTCCCTCTTGTCTTAGATCACGGTGGCGCTGCTCGATTGTGCTGCGCCGACCTCTCCTGGGATCTTGCAGTTACTAGAATAATGTCCCGCTGTCTTCTCCTCGCAGACAGTCTTTTCATACGCACGCGCATCGAAACACCACATTCCACTAAGAGTCACGACCATCTCACTACGTCCACGCTCAGAAAAATTTCATGGAACACAAGATGGCGGCAATGGTTTAGCCGGGCACCATACACCTTACTCCAACCCCACTCTCCTCGTGCGCAAGGATGGCAATTGACGCTTTTGCATTGACTACAAGTAATTGAATAAGCCCGCCATTAAAGATAAATACCAAATTTCCTCGTTCCAAGATCTTCTTGACGAACCACAAGGCGCTCAGTTCTTCTCCGAGTTGGATTTGCGCTCCAGATATCATCAAATCCACGTGCTCCAGGCAGATATGCCCAAGACGACTTTCGCACCCCACGATGGACACATTCTTGGTCATGCCATTCAACTCGACCGACACACTGACTACCTTTTCGGTTGACGATGAACGACATCTTCCAACCCTTTCTCCGAAAATTTGTTCATGTCTTGTTCGACGACTTTTTGTTATATAACACCTTCTCTCCCACCTTCATCACTCAACATTGTCCTTCAACTTTTGTTACTCTCTATTCTTTATTCAGGACTATGGTAACGTAAGTCCCACTAACTTCTTCATGAGATCGGCCGAGTGAATCTTCATGTGGCCGCTCAATGCTCAAGGGGCTCTTGCGGAGCTACAACATGCTCCATGTTCTGTGCCAGTATTGGCTATACCAAATGTTATGGTGTATCCCAACAAGTGACAACGTAGCCTACACATGCATGGAGGGTCTAGATGAGATGCATTAAAGCCTCGACCACTATATAGTTTTTATATGTTATCTTAATCTTGTATAAATGCTATCTTTATTTTGTAACCCATATATATATATATATGAAGGGAGAAACTTGTTTGACACTTTTGGGCTTATTAGGAAAGAATTATGGTTGTTCTCCAAGTCTACTAAGAGAAAAGTTCTCAATATATTTCCTCTCCTGCATCGTCCGCCTAACTTCGACTAGGGCACCATTCCTCCCCAACCTCTAACATTGGTCCGACACCTGCCTCTATAACCTTCTTGCAGTTGTTAAGACGAAGATTGAGAGGACCCATCTTTCAATATATGTTCGAATGTCCTCCCAATTCAAAAATGTTCAAGATCCTGTAAAAAGTTTACAGTGTCCTCAGATACTTATGCATGTTCTGTATTAATGTAACTGTTACCGGTCGACCCGCACGACGCTGATATCTCGTTGGTGGTAGTGTTGAAGATACAAGGGAGCTGAGCTCAACCTACGAAGAGTGCGAGGAGATGGAAGGAGTGTGTGTGTGGGGGGGGGGGGGGAAGCAATGCTCAATCGTAACCCTAATCTTAGTAAATGGAGAGAAAGAGAACTTAGGGAGGAGGAGAGATATTCCATAATTTCTTTGATAATCCCATTCATACCCAAGGGGGTTCTTATATAGAATTACAAAATGACATGTACAAACATTTTGACTTCTATAAATTACTTAAAAATATTAAAAGATATTAATGACTCTAAAATATTAAATAGATAACCAGTCGGGTGAGACCATATCATTTTACTTGTCCTTCAAATCGAGTTTGCCATCAAGCTCGAACAATTTGATCATCCGACTCCTTAATTTCCTGCCAGAACAACTCCTTGTAGTGCGTCGCAGTAGCGGAGGTTGCATCGAGCGGCAAGTCGTCATCATGCTCACAGATGTCTCGAAGGACTTCAGGGATCTGGTGTGGTAGACGCGCTTACTGAGGGGAGACTACCAAACATAATATTTAGGGTCAGTGCGAGTGTGCCCGGTGGTTGGGATAGTCGAGGGAGACATAAGAGCTTGTTGAATGTGAGCTGCGGCGATTGGAAGCAGTAGAGTTAGCTGGGGGCAATCGCCGGAAGGAATGGCTTAATCCGGATAATAAAATTCCTAATGAATTTTATTGCCGATAAATGTGGCTCAATCGTGAAGTCCAAGGCTTGAGTAATACACCATTTACTTTGTGGATGGTCATACTTTAAGTATGCCTCCATCATATGCATGACAAATCCGATCCTAGCTGGGGTGCACATAATTTGATAATGCTGTAACTGATTCAATTAATTGCCAATGCATAATTAATTGACTTGATTAATTGTCTATCCATGCTTAATTGACTTGATTAATTGTCTATCCGTGATTAATTTACTCGATTAGTTGCCCATCCATGATTAATTAATTGACTTAACAATGACTTGTTTAATTAATTGTCTTGACTGAATGTTATTAATTTCCTTGGTTAATTTAATTGGTTAGTTCCCTGGTTAGTTCCTTATGCAGTTGTACTATCTTGACTTAGTTTATTCCTTGTCGTTGTATTGTTATTATTTGTATAACATAAAATGTTTATACTAGTTTGGTAGTTTTAAAAGTTAAATAATTGTTAAATTGTTAATATATCATCAACATATAAATTATAAAAAAAGTATTATATTTATATCTAATTATGCATATAAATAATTATATATTGAAATCCGATATTTAAAATATCCCCGATATATCCCTCAACTTATGAAAATTGACATGTAAAACCTAAATTAACGTGTCCCCGATCCGACATCTACAACTTTGATATTCAAACTTAGAAAAGTACAATTCTTAATACATAGACTATAGTCTTACAATATTGAGTTGTTTACATTTGATTTCGCATATAGTGTGCATCATTTGGTGCATCCCTTGTTGCTGACCTATTTTTTTAAAAAAGAAGCTCGTATGCATGACATTGTCACACCAAAATAGATTGCACTAGAAGGTAGAACAAGATGCACTCGCAAGGTAGGCTCGCTCTAAGCTCAGGATGGCTAGTTTCCCCTAAGAGTTCTTTTCAAGAAGAGATTCATATCTTACTCCAAATATAACTTCTAAGATCCCACATCCTTCTGTATATAGGGAGGGGACACTAACACTAATTACTAAAATACTCTTAGGACATGATATAGTAATACAATACGCCCCCGAATGGCCTGTTGGGAACTCCACATGTCAAGTGGTCGTCCTCTGAATATGTATACGTTGACGCGTATAGGAATCAATTCTTCGCCCGTCGAAATCGACCTTGTCCTCAAGGTAGAGTTTTAGTAGTGCCATCCTTGAGTTCAAGGGCTTCAAAGTCTGCAACGGTAATATTGTAGTCGTCTTCAACAACGAGCGAGAAGCATAGTTCTTTAAGAGGCGTTTGTGAAGAGGGTAGTAAGATTGTTTGTAGCGGAAAAAAGGCCAGGTTTGCGGAAGTCGAGGTAATCTTGGTGGGAGAGTCGATGTGGTGGTGGATTTGGGTTTGATGGGGGAATTTGTGGCAGTGGATGGAAAGGAGGTGCCAACATGACCGTTGTCGGGGGAACTTCTGTTATGACGCGCGATGAGCTCGACCCGCACCTGGGCCGCACTTACCAACGTCGTTTACATGTGACGGAGGCGTGACGAATTATTATTATGTTTTAGTCAATTTGGGATTTTGCTATATTTTCGGCATCTTTTATTTTAGTATTGTTCCCATATGTATTAAGCCCAAATGAGGGCCCCCTCTCTTTGGAACTTGGGTGAACTCTAAGTGGTGGAACCAGCCTAGCAGCAAGCATGCAAAGTTTAATCCTAAAAATCTCTCTCTCTTCTCCTCCTCTCTTTCTCTCTCTCTACCCGGCGTAACCTAGACGCAGCTCGCCCTCTCCGCAGCCGCCTGCAGCCCTCCTCGGCAGCGATCCCGATCGCTCCTC
This sequence comes from Dactylorhiza incarnata, assembly GCA_033032865.1. Classification (NCBI taxonomy): domain Eukaryota; kingdom Viridiplantae; phylum Streptophyta; class Magnoliopsida; order Asparagales; family Orchidaceae; genus Dactylorhiza; species Dactylorhiza incarnata. The sequence continues at coordinate 1,018,908 of JAWHQI010000198.1, forward strand.
CTCGCCAACAACAGCCTTCCTTCTCCTCGCCACCATAGCCTCCTCCGGTTCTAGGAAGGGAGACTCCCCTCCTCCCGTGCGCCCACATCGCTCCTCGAGGCCTTTCACGCGATCTCAAGGAGAGGTCCATAACATCTTGGTATCAGAGCCAAACGCCGACGTCTCACCCTCCGACACTCCTTCCGTTCCAGATCGGCCCTCCGACACGCCTTTCGCTCCAGATTCGTCCGTCGGCCTCTCGCCGTCTATTCTGCGACCCTCTATCTCCGTCGGCTTGCTTCCAACGTTGCCCGCCGCTCACCGGACCCCCTCCCTGATGGCTGAAGGTGGACCCTCGCTATCTCAGGTGATGGACTTCTTCCAGTCCATGCTCAGTACTCAAAACGCCAAAATGGATGCCCTCAACACTCGCTTGGACGCCCTACAAGGAGCACCGTCGCCTCCGCCTCTGCGTGCGGACAGTCCTCCCGCGGTCAGTCGGGTCGACTCCGCCGATCCGACAGCGGACCACGGTTCTTACTCGCGCTCCGTCCGGATGGATTTCCCTATCTACGAAGGCCGCGAAGACCCACTGCCTTGGCTAACCCATTGCGATATTTTCTTCGCGAATCAGTGAACGTCGGATGACGACCGGGTGGGCATCGCCTCTTTCCACCTCTTAGGGCCGGCTCAGTTGTGGTTCACCCAATTGAATCGGGAGCCCCCAAATTTCTCATGGGCGGATTTCAGCGCGGCATGCACCTTGCGGTTTGGTCCCGCCCTTCCGGGCAATCCGCTCGGCGACCTTGTGGCTCTCAAACAGACCGGCTACATTGACCACTACTTGGAGCAATTTCAGCTATTGCTATCACGGGCGACTTCCGTTTTACCGGAACAACATGCTCCCCTTTTCACCGCCGGTCTACATGAGCGGCTGCGCTGGGACGTGGAGTTCCAAGGTCTGCGTGATCTCACCATGGCTATGAGTCTCGCCCGGGCCTGTGCTCGGCGACTGCTCCTAGATCGCCCCCCTGTAGTTCGTCGTGACTACCAAGCTGCCCGCCCCCTTTCAGTGCCCCAGACAAGGCCTCCACAGGGGATGAACCGCCCGATCGACTTTTCGCCGCCGCCTTTCCCGCCCGGAAATGGCCGCTCGTCGTGAGAAAGGTTCGTATTTCAATTGTGACAAGGCTTTCACACTGGGTCATCGGTGCAAGCGCCTATTCTGGCTCGAAGTGGATGATCCATCCGACGAGGACGAGGACGGTGGAGACGAACTGGGTATACCGCAAATCTCAATTAATGCGATTGCGGGACCCCCAAGAGGGTCAAATGATTCAAATGTTCGTGTTGATTGGCGGTGCACAACTCCTAGCTCTCATGGACTCCGGCAGCACCCACAGTTTCATTCGCCACGAGACTGCCCTCCATTTGGGCCTTCCGTTTGCCCTTCGTAGCCACGTCAAAGTCTCCGTGGACAATGGCCAACAGATGACGTGCCCCGACGTATGTCGGAAGGTGGACATACGGGTGGATGACTACACGTCGCAAGCTGATTTATTTGTGGTGGACCTTCAAGGATTCGAGGTAGTCTTGGGTGTCCGCTGGCTTCGCACTCTGGGACCACTCACCTGGGATTTCGATCGTCTGACTATGTCATTGTACTTGGGCTCCCGCCTTGTGCAGTGGCAAGGACGTGCGCCTTGGTCGATTTCATCCTCCTTTTTGGTACATACGAAGCCTGCCACCGAGCATTCTTCATCGAAGGACAGCCCACCACCGGACCTTGCCGCGCTCCTTCAGACATTCTTCAACATATTCAGCCCACTCATGGGCCTTCCACCTCGCCGCCGACAGGATCATCGCATCTGCCTCCACCACGGAACGGGGCCAATTGTTGTTCGGCCATACCGTTATCCCTTCCATCAAAAGGACGAAATTGAGCGGCAGTGCGAGCTCCTTCTCCAACAAGGTCTCATTCAGCGCAGTGTGTCCCCGTTCTCCTCACCGGTTCTTTTAGTGCACAAGAAGGACAGCTCGTGGCGACTATGCGTGGACTACCGCGCCCTTTACGCTCATACCGTAAAGGACAAATTCCCAATTCCCGTGGTGGAAGAACTCTTGGATGAACTACATGGAGCCAAATTCTTTTCGAAACTGTACTTATCCTCGGGCTACCATCAGGTTCGCATGGCAGCCGCAGATGTGGAGAAGACACCAATCCGTACCCACCACGACCATTTTGATTTCTTGGTTATGCCGTTCGGGCTTACGAACGTGCCCTCCACTTTTCAAGCACTCATGAGTGAGGTATTCCATTCTCTCCTAAGAAAACCTGTCCTTGTTTTCTTTGCCGATATCCTTATCTACAACAAGTCTTTGACGGAGCACCTCCACCATCTCCATACAGTTCTTCAACTCATTCAGTCTCATCGGTTGGTCCTCAAGGCCTCCAAATGCTCATTCGGTCAAAGTTTCGTAGCCTACTTGGGCCATATTGTTCACAATATGGGTGTTTCGGCCGACCCGGAAAAACTTCAAGGGGTGGCGGCATGGCCCATTCCTAGGTCTCCCACCGACCTCCGCGGTTTCTTGGGCCTCATGGGTTACTACCGCCGCTTCATTCGTGCCCATGGCACCCTTGACGAACCGTTATTGGCTCTCTTACGCAAGAATGCGTTTAATTGGACGGAAGCGGCGACACATGCTTTCCGCTTACTATAGGAGGCCCTCATGTCTGCTCCGGTTCTTCGTCTGCCCGACTTTACTGTGGAATTCCAGGTCGAATGCGATGCGTCCGGTACGGGCTATGGCGCCGTCCTTCAGCAAGAGGGCCATCTGATCGCTTATTTCATCCGCCGGGCAGCCCTCCATCATCGCAAGTTACCAGCCTACGAGCAGGAGTTGATTGGCCTCGCCAAGGTGGTACAACACTGGCGGCCTTACTTGTGGGGCTGCACTTTCCTGATCCGGACGGACCACTACAGCTTTAAATACTTACTCGAGCAGCGTCTCTCTACAGTACCGCAACAACGTTGGGTGAGCAAGCTTCTCGGGTTTGATTTTCGCGTGGAGTACAAGGCGGGAGTGTTAAACCGCGCCGCCGACGCCCTCTCTCGCCGGGACGCACAAATGGAGCCATCTCTTTTTGCGTTTTCTTTTCCAACCGCGGATCTCCTTGACCAACTCCGCCAAGAAATACGTCACTCCCCAAGCTTGTCCAAGCTTCTCCGCCGGGCGGCCGAGCAGCTCACTGACCCTCAGTGGACGGCCCGAGATAGCCTTATTCTCTACTGGGACCGAATTTATCTGGAGGCTTCTTCGCCGCTCATCCCCACCATTCTCCAGGATACTCATGGCCGCAGCCATGATGGCATTCACCGCACCCTCCAACGTCTTCGGGCTGAATTTTATTGGAAAGGCATGCGCAAACAAGTACACGCCTTCATCCGCTCCTGCGCGGTGTGCCAACAAAACAAAATGGATCATCTTCCTCCCACGGGCCTCCTCCAACCTCTTCCGGTCCCCACACAAATTTGGTCCGCCTTATCCATGGACTTCGTTGAAGGGCTTCCCACAGTTCGAGGTAAATCGATTTTAATGGTCGTGGTGGATCGATTCTCCAAAGGGGCTCATTTTATTGCTATGGCGCGCCCCCTACTTGCGGAAAATGTGGCCCGGATTTTCTTTCAAGAGATATTCCGCTTGCATGGAATGCCCGAGACACTTGTGTCGGACCGCGACAAGGTATTTACAAGTAATTTTTGGAAGGAGCTCTTCACCCCCAGCGACACCAAGCTTTCGTTCTCATCGACATATCACCCCTAATCCGACGACCAAACGGAGGTGGTAAACTGAACGGTGGAAATGTACTTGCGATGTATCACCGACGACCGCCCACGGGATTGGCCTCGTTGGCTTTCCTGGATAGAGTATTGTTACAACACCGCCTACCACACGGCGCTCCAAACAACACCCTTCCACTTGATATACAACGGCGCACCGCCCCGACTCTTGTCCTATTCGGGTGGCACAGCTCTCGTCGACGCGGTTGACTAGGAATTGGAGGATCGTGACGCCTTTTTATTGGCAGCCCGGAACCGACTTCTACAGGCACAACAAAGGATGGAGGTGACATACAACAGGGGCCATCGGGAGGTCGTATTCTCTATCAACGATTGGGTGTGGTTGCGCCGGCGCCCCTTCCGCCAAGTCTCCGCGACAAGGCCCACCTCGAACAAGCTTGGTCCGAAATTTTATGGACCCTTTAAAATCATGGGTCGCATTGGCGAGGTCGCCTACCGTTTGGATCTACCCCTGACTGCTCGCATCCACAATGTTTTCCACAGCTCGCAACTGAAGCCATTTGTGGGTTCTCCTCCACACACTCCTTTGGTGGACATTCCGACACAGCTTGAGGACAAGCTGTCTTCCGACGAGGGCGGCGATGTTATGACGCGCGACGAGCTCGACCCGCACTGGAGCCGCACTTACCAACGTCGTTTACATGTGACGGAGGCGTGACAAATTATTATTATGTTTTATTCAATTTGGGATTTTGCTATATTTTCTGCATCTTTTATTTCAGTATTGTTCCCATATGTATTAAGCCCAAATGGGTGGCCCCCTCTCTTTGGAACTTGGGTGAACTCTAAGTGGTGGAACCAGCCTAGCAGCAAGCATGCAAAGTTTAATCCTAAAAATCTCCCTCTCTCTCTTCTCCTCCTCTCTTTCTCTCTCTCTCTCTCCACCTGACGTAACCTAGACGCAGCTCGCCCTCTCCGCAGCCGCCCGCAGCGCTCCTCGGCAGCGATCCCGATCGCTCCTCGCCATCAGCAACCTTCCTTCTCCTCGCCACCATAGCCTCCTCTTGTTCTAGGAAGGGAAACTCCCCTCCTCCCGTGCGCCCACATCGCTCCTCGAGGTCTTTCATGCGATCTCACGGAGAGGTCCATAACAACTTCATTGGTGAGCAATGTAGGGCCGTATAGTGGGGGATTTGGCTTTAATTAATGGTCTTGATTACTGCTGAGTATTATTAATTTCCTTGATTAATTGAATTGGTTAGTTCCGCCACCGCCAAGGCCGACTCCCCCACTGATGGGACCTCCACCACCCCAACGCTTACGGCTTATCTCACCAGAAGCACATTGAGCTCCGCTGGAAGGGCCTATGCTTTCATTGCCAACCAACCGTACTCGCCCACACACACATTCCCTTGAAGGGACTTGTGCTTGCTTCTCAGTGCTTAAGACGATGATCCCAACTTCGCTGACTTGGAGCCTCTGACGCTTGCTGCTGACCTCTACGGGCATCGACCTTGAGGACAAGATCGTTTTTAGGATGTGATTGTTGGTACAAAAACAACTTCCCAGGCAGTCAACGCGTCCCCCCTATCTACCGATTTATCCTTAAGTCATTTCCGCAATTTTTTATGTCCTACTGGTTATATAAGAGAATGGTAGCGAGTCTTTTTTAGTATCTTGAATCATTAGAATTTTTGTCTCTCTTGGACAGTAGGTTCTTAGAGGGATCATTCCCCGAAGAGATTGCCACGAGCTTGTTTTGAAGCTATCATTATACCTTTCAAATTGAAGAGCAGATCACCAAGATTTCATAGTTGATTACAATTGTTAATCAGCCACTTAGGGAGCTAGATCGGGAGGCAAGAGGCTTGAGCTGTTTGATGCAAGATCTTTATGGTGGACGGCCAATCTAGAGAAGCCCTAGACACTGGTTACCGGTGTTGAGATAGTTTTATTTGGATTTATTATTTAAGAATTGTAGTATCAAATGAGTCTTAGACAAACCTCTTTTTGAGGAGTTAACTTGGCGTTGAATTACATTTGTTCTTGCAAAATATTTTAAAGTTTGTTAATTTTAGGTTACTAGGGTTGCTATAGTTTCTTATAAACAGGCCTATAAACCCGACATAAAGTACTCAGTAACCTTTCCCAAATTGTTTCTCTCTCCCTCCCTCTTTCGTGCCTTCCCAATTCTAAAAACCTGCCTTGCTATTCCAGTCACTGACTAACTCCTGCAAAGCCGCAAGTCTCCATTCAACAATCTTCCATGCTTTATTCAACCACCTTTCATCTACAACAACTGTCATTCTCTGCTGTGATCCATTTTCAAGCATAGCCACCTGCTTCTATTGTCACTCACAGCCACCGGCCTGCAGGTACACTTGTATGAGACATGAAAATGGAGGAAGGATCTTATTGCCGTGCTTACAGCAAAACAATGGCGCTGTTAGGAAAAACAATAAGGTGCCCCTTTTATTTGAATATTGGATGCCAATGAGCCTAAAAAAAATTAAAACCCTCTTGCATACACCTACTCTTTTACTATAAATTTTCTTCATAATGATAAGAGGTTAGCATGTGATCACATAGGTATCTGAGCGCTGTTCTTTCAACTCTTTACTGCATCTATTACTATTCCTATTCACCCCAACAATTTTTTCTACTCTTTACTATATCATTCCTATTCTTAGTGTTTTCAACGCACAATAGCTTATAACCTTCCATAATTTATTTAGGTCATTGTTATGTGCAAACCTGTTTTGGATATGTGCAAATCATTTTAATAATACAAAATTATTATTAAATTATTAAACAAAAAACCCTGATTTTGATAGGTGCAAACCATCCCTTCTCCAAGATTCTGCCTCCCTGCTTCCGCCCGCATCCCTGCTTCCGCCGCCTCCTGATGTTGCCTCCACCACCACCACTTGAAAGAAACAACTCCGGTCAGATACACGCATAAACAGGCAACACCACCACCACCTGAAGTGTGCTCTCCCTGCATCGAAGAGGATCAACACAAGAACACGGATGCTGAGGTGGCGACAAAACTTACGACATCCACCTCCTCCTCCCAGATGCTCAACTATGTTCTGTCGAGAACAATGTGCCTCCATATATACCCGCGTCCCCGCACTCTCAACCGCCGCTCCCGCCATTCCCACACCCAGATTCAGTCGGAGTGCTGTCGCCCCCACCTTTGGCGGCTCCATTGATGTCGTCGGCCACCGGCCCGCAACAGTTCATGCATGTTCCCAGGTCGATGATGCTCCTGCAATGTGGCTACGACTCATCCCCGTTGCAGCCGCCGCCTCATCCTTTCCCCGCATATCCGATGGTCGGGATGCCTCCTTATTTAGCATGCCAAATTTTTTCCTCCAGGGTTTCCCAACGTCCGAAGGGATATCATCTTTCGGCTAGCCTCTGTTGCCGGCAACACCGCCGCCGCTCTCCAAACAGTGAAAGCTAATTTACAGAAAAGTTGCAATTACGAGAACAATGGATTGCTCAAAGTCCTCCGGGAGGCCGAATTCAATGCGAGATGCTGTCTAGGGAGACCGACGGAGATGTCGGGGGAGGGGTAAGGTAGCGAAGCAAAGGAGTTGGAGAGGGAGAGGACTGCTGTCGGAGTTCAGGAAGCAGAAGTAATTTGGTTTGCACACATCCAATTTTAGGATTTAATTTTATGTATTTTAAAATTATTATGCGGTTTGCACGTAGCCAAAAATGATTTGCACATAACAATTACCTTTATTTATATTTTTTTCTTTCCAATCTGTTTCTTGCAAACATATGGTATATATTCTTCTTTTAGTAATCCAGTAATTTCCTGGTCCCTTCTTTCATTGTCACCAACTTTCTTATTACAATTCTAATCTTAAATTTAGACCCAATCAATCTTTTTGCAATTTTCAGCACACTTATGGTTTTTGTCCATTATTGTGAGTGTTGCACTAACCAATCCTCTCCTACTTATCTCAATTAGGTTAATGTCACGAGGCATCATTTCTCATGAATGTCCTAGTGCTACATATTCATAAATTGGATTCATTTTCGTGATTTTTTTGCATTGATTTTAAGCTAGATTGTCAGTATAACAAGAATTCAACCTGTTTTTTTTTTCATTTTAGCTTGGGACCGACAATTGTTGTTTGTTGATACCATTGAGATATTTTAAAATTTTCACCTACTGTACCTTTTATTTTTAGGCGAAACTAAAAGAAGAAAAGAAACTCAAGGCTGTGCAAAAGGCAGAGGCTGCTAAACTCCAGGTAAATAAGGTCACTTGTTTTTGTTCCAATTTACTGTATTTGTTGATAATCTAGTAATTAAATTGAGTCCATAAGATTTAAGAGTTTAAGATATGCAAGTTTTTGATGCGGTGTCTGCTAGGCACATAAGGGAAATGATGGACCAAAAAAAGCTGAAAAGAAAAACCGAAAAAAGGAAGCTGAAGAAGAGAATCCTGAGGATTTTGTGGAACCAGCAACTCCCGAAGGAACAAAGAAGCAACTCTCTCGTCAGATGGCAAAACAGTATAATCCTACTGCTGTTGAGAAATCGTAATATTCTCTGCCTTAATGAAGTTTTAAGTTGGCGGTGTGCAAATATATGGACTTCTAATTCTGATTATTATTTTTACATTACAGATGGTATGAATGGTGGGAGGCATCGGATTTCTTCGTTGCAGATGCAAAAAGTTCAAAACCACCCTTTGTGATAGTGAGTCCTTTTTTTACTCTGAATTACATTTTAACCAGAACTATTAATGCTTACACAGTTAAAGCCTTGTTTGAATTGCGATGGCTCAGCTTGTGAACAGTGTTCGGTTTATAAAATGAATTTTCTTCCGTTCCTTCTGGTCCATTTTCCATTTCAAGCATTCTGTTGTTGGTCCTTTTCCATTTCAAGCATTCTGCCGTCCAACGAGATCTACGACCTCTAAATTAGGAGCTAATTCATATAGGATCACAAGATTGATTGTGTTCATATTACAATTCTTATTTTATCAAAGTATTTGATGTAGCTTGTTATACTTTTGATTTGGGTATATGAAGAATAATAAAAGAAATCATAACTTATGTCAATTAAAGTTTGGATGATTTTAAACGAAACTTATTCAATATGCAACAATGAATTTGATACGTTGTTGTTTAATTGACATTGATGATATTATTTATTTCATTAGAATTTATTTTTGTTGCAAGATGTGAATACCCATTAAACAAGTATCACTCCTTAATATATAGGAGTGACAAATTCAAACTACCAAAAATAAAATACTATCTAAATAAACCGAAAACTCTAACGCTCCCCCTCAAGTTGGGTTTGTGATGTTTGTCAAACCCAACTTGCCCATAATGTTTTCAAAGGCTCTATGACTTAACTCCTTAGTGAGAACATTAGTCAACTTTGGATCAGAGGGGACAAATGGAGTGCTCACAACTCCCCTCACTATGTTCTACTTGATGAAATGTCTGTCGACTTCAACATGTTTAGTGAGGTCATACTGAATAGGACTATGCGCAATGCTGATAGCTTCCTTATCACAATAAAGTAAGATGGGACCCTTGCTTTGAATCCCAAGTTCGGACATAAGAGATCGAATCCACATTCCTTCACATATTCCATGAGTCATAGCTCTGAATTTAGCTTCAGTACTAGATCTGACAACCGCATGTTGTTTTTAACTTCTCCAAGTTACCAAATTTCCTCCAACCAAGGTACAATATCCAGAAGTGGATCTACGACCATCAACAGATTCCGCCGTCAGCATCTGTGAAAACTTCAATGGTTAATTCTTTGTTCGGAGTAAACAAGATACCACGCCCAGGAGAGGTTTTGAGATATCGAAGAATCCAGTGGACAACATCTAAGTGGTAAGACTTGGGAGAATGCATGTATTGACTGATAACTCCAACAACATAAGAGATATCTGAGCGAGTATGAGATAGGTAGATGAGCCTCCCTACAAGCCGTTGAAAACCATTGATATCTGCAACAACTTCTTCACCATCCCTCCCTAATCTATGGTTGGTTTCAATTGGGTTGTCTGTAGGTCTACACCAACTCATCCCTGCTGTCTCGAGTAGATCAAGGACGTACTTCCTCTGAGAGATTAAGATCCCGTGCTTGGATCTCGCAACTTCAATGCCAATGAAATACTTGAGATTCCCGAGATCTTTTACCTCGAATTCACTAGCCAATTATGTCTTCAGATTTTGGATCTTCTCCATGTCATCCCAGTTATGATACTGTTGTCCACATAGACAATCAGAGCGGTCAATTTTTCTTATGCTTTATAAACATGGTATGGTTAACATTGCTCTGAGTGTACCCAAATGTCGCTATGTATCTTTGGAACCTTCCAAACCATGCCCTATGGAGTTGTTTTAGACCATATAGAGCCTTTTTCAGCCTGCAGACCTTTCCCTCAGATCCTTCGGCGCAAGACCCGGAGGTAAAGATATGTATACTTCCTCTTCCAAATCTCTATGAAGGAAAGCATTCTTCACGTCTAACTGACTGAGACTCCACCCTTTGCAGGCAACACATGAGAGCAGGATCCTAATGGAATTCATCTTTTCTACAGGAGCAAAGGTTTCTTGATAGTCAATCCCAACAGTCTGAGTGTATCCTCTGTCCACCAACCTAGCTTTGTAATGCTCAACAAGACCATGAGAGTTTTGCTTTACCGAGAAGATCCACTTACATCCAACAACGGTCTTCCCTTGAGGAAGATAATCCAGATCCCACGTGTAATTCTTTTCAAGAGCCATCATCTCTTCAAGTATTGCTTCCTTCCACTTTTGGTGCCCAAGGGCTTCCTGCCATAAGGGATGGATATGGAGGACAGAAAAGTGACAAAAGCTCCATGCACGGAAGACAACAAGTCATAAGTCACATAATGAGATAAGGATGTTGAGTGGAAGCACGGTTACCTTGGGGACCAGTAGAAGGGTCAGGTGGTGGTTCCGGTATGGTGTGCGAAACCTGGTTGTTTGTGCCCATGTGTCGCCGAGTATAAACCTGTAAAGGCGAAGGAGGACAAGTAGGTAATGTCGGAGGTAAAACACATGAGTAGTAGGAGTACTAGCAAATTGATAAGGAGGAGAAATAGGTAGGGGAATAGAGGGAGAGTTCACTTCCATGGTACCAGACTCCCCCTGAAGTGAACTCCCATAGTACGAGTCAGATTCATGAAAGAGGTGACATCCATAGAGACAAAAGTCTTACGGGTCACAAGATGAAAGCACTTGTACCCTTTTTGGGTGGGAGAGTATCCGATAAAGACACACCGTAGATCACGGGGTTTAAGTTTGGAGGTGTGGTGAATATGGACAAAACACACACACCGAAAGATACGAGGAGGTATTTGAGTTGGGGTAAAGTTGAGGGTGTCTAGGGGAGTTTTGTGACAAATGATATGAGTAGGCATGCAATTAATAAGATGCGCAACTGTAAGGACTGCATCCCTCGATAATACCTGGGTTGGTGCATCTTAAGCAAGAGACATCGAGCAACCTCAAGAGGTTGTCGATTTTTATGCTCAACGACCCCATTCTGAGCAGGGGTGTGCACACACGAAGTTTGGTGGATGATACCCAGGTCAGGGAGATAGCGGTTGTTACGCGTGCCTGTTCGTATTAGCGGTCAAATTGAGAGTTCATATACTCACGACCATTATCACTCCACAATACTTTAATGGTAGCATTGAACTGGGTAGTGATCATTTTATGGAACCGCTGAAATAGAGGGAAAAGTTATTTTTGTTTTTCATAAGATAAACCCATGTGCAATGAGAAAAACAATCTATGAAAGTAAGAAACCAGGAACAACCAGAAATAGAAGCAACCGGGCAAGGGCCCCAAACATCAGAAATAATAACCTCAAAGGGGTAGACTCAGAGGGGAAACATGAGTAAGAGAAGCTCGTTTGTGCTTACTAAGTTCACAAACATCACAAGTAAAATTGTTAAACAAAGAGTTTGACATAACAGGTAACAAAAACTTCATAGTAGGGATTGACGGATGTTCTAGACGACAATGTCAGGAATCCAAATCAGAAGACAGAGCCACATGAAGAGCTTCTAGAGGAAGAGCCGAGCTAGAGGGATCAAACAGTTACAGACCGTCACACAGTTTACCAGAGCCAATCACTGTCCCCGTCTTCAGGTTCTGAAAGATACAAGAAGAGGGGAAAACAGTTACTGAGCAATTCATAGAGTTAGTCAGGTGGCTAATAGAAGGAAGATTTCGAGTGAACTTAGGAACATGAAGAACTAAATAGAGGGTGAGAGAGGAGCAAGGAATGGATCCTTTTCCAACAATAGAGGAAGAGGATCCATCAGTAAAGCTAACTTTGTCCTTACCAGACAGAGGAAAGTAGGACACGAAACCTGAGGCGGAGCTAGTCATGTGGTCGGTGGCGCCAGAGTCGATGATCCACTGAGTGGAGGAGCCGGTGGTAGCCGAATGAGCACCTAGGTGCCCCTGGTGGGCATAAGCGGAAGATGATGAAGTAGATGTCTCGGAAGGTTGGCCATGCATCAGTCGACAGAAAGCCTGAATCTCATCGGGAGAAAGATCAGAGGAAGCACCATGGGAAGGAATATCGTCAAAAGCATCAGATAGATGAGCAGATCTGGATGGGAGTGAACGTGCTGGAGAACGACCATAGCCACGATCACTACGAGAGGCTGGGCCTCCTCTTGGAGGGGGAAAACCGTGAAGATTGAAGCAAGTATCCCTAGTACGATGGGCCTTCCTGCAATAATAACACATCAAATGATCCTTCTCGACAAACTTGGGCCTAGTGTCATGAGGAGGACGCCCACCAGAACTAAATTGAGCAGCAAGAGCAGAGCCCTCCTACCAGAGTCAGGAAGAAGAGTCTGGCATCGATCGAATTCTTGTTGAACAAGACTTTTTTGTGGGCCGCGGCCCGCACACCCCAACCCTTCTAAGGGTTCGAGACCCAGCCTCAACATCCCGCAGCGCCGAGAACACGCGCTGAGAAGGGTTGGGGTGTGCGGGCTGCGGCCCGGTTATGTGGATCGACTAGGGTTCAAAACCTGAATGAGCGGCCCATAACATCTTTATACTTAAGGGAGAGAGGTCAGAGGAGAACGCCTAAGAATCTGAACACTGGTAGGATCAAAATCACGGTGCAGGACATGAAGAAACTCAAAGATCCGGTTGCATTCCTCGCGAGGCCGAGTAATAACTTCATCTTCAGAAGACAAGGGTAAGAGCATCGAAGTGATCATAGTCTTGGTAAAGTCGAGTAAACTCCAGGTAATAGGCGGAAGGAGAACGATCGCCTTGCCTCAAGAGGAATATCCGCCGACGGAGTTGGAAAAACTGAGCGGCATTCCCGCGACAGGAATATGTAACCTCAGCTCGCTTCCAAATATCAACGGAAGTGTCCAGGAACAGATAATTTTGAGCTATGCATTTCTTCATGGAATTGAGCAGCCATGACATCACCAGGGAGTTTTTCAGATTTCCATTGAGGCCAATCTGTAGATGTCTTTGCGGGGCGGGGGCCTTTGTTGTGCCGCTTACATACCCAAACATACGACGGCTTTTGAGGGCGAGAGTGATAGACCGAGCCCACAGAAGATAGTTGGTGCCATCAAGTTTCATGGCGGTAATTTGAGGAGTCCCATGGTCATGGATTGCGCATCCGGAGCCCAATTTTGACATCGGGGAGGACTCAACCCGCACGCCGGTGGACATATTTGGAGAATCAACACTCCCTTCCATAACAACCCGAGGATAGAAACCACGGAAAAGCACGAAGGGTAAAAAAGGGTGCAACCCTAAGAGTTTCTCATAAAAAGAGAAGAAACCAAACGATCCCGACAAAGGAACCGAGCAAGGAACAAAATTAGTAGAACAATGGAGTCATCCCCATAAGGAGAAGAGAAAACGGACGCCGGAAAGGAGATTTACTGGCCCATACCTCCGGCGTCCAGAGAGCCTTACGACAAGAGGGGCGGAAGTGCGGAATGAAAGGAAGCAGAACGAGCGGAAGGACTTGAGCGCATGTGTGGAACAAGTGGAGGTTGACGGAGGAAGATCGGAGAAGGGCTGCGCTGATGAGAGGAAGAAGAGGCGGGGCGCGGCACAGGTGAGCGAGATCGGCGGAAGATCGGGCGGAAGTTGCGAACGAGACTGTCAGAGCACAATTAGGGTTTTTTCGGTTCTGATACCATGTCGCAAGAAGTGAATACCCATTAAACAAGTATTTCTCATTACTATATAGGAGTGACAAATACAAACTACCAAAAATAAAATACTATCTAAATAAACCGGAAACTCTAACAATTTTGCATTCCAATCATCAAGCTTTAGACTATTTACAATCTCCAAAGAATTGAATCAAAGGCACAACAAAAGGGCTTCTTAAAAAAATCTCTTGTTCTTAAACATATTTTGCTATTCAAAATAGAGGTGCAATGTGCTTAGTGGAGTTTATACATTATTTACTACTATTGAGTGTGAGTGAGTATTCGTACTGATTTCCTTAAGATCTATCATTCCTTATGTGTTTTGTCTGATTATCATATTTGGGATGGATTTTCTTGAATTTTCAAAACTATGCATTTTGAGTATTTGTGTGAATTTTTTTATATTTGAGTTACATGCTGGAGATCTAGTTGGTCATATTGGTTGTGTTTGGATGAAACACCTTATTTAACTCTATACTATGTCATAGACCCGGTCTGTATCCACATTATAAGGTTAATTAAAGTGTACTACAATGCTCTCATATATGATCCCAGAACATAAAACTGAAAGTAAGTTATTACAACTTGTTTACAAGTTACAACATATTCAATGTATATGATTGCATGCAAAATATAGACTCTCCAATAAAACTAAATAGGATTAAGTGATTCATGCATCCAAGATTTATACTTGTGCCCACAAACATGTTAAACTAGGTTACAATACTGACCTTGTTAAGACACCATCCCCTCAAGCAACCTAAATGACACCTAAGGGAAACTACCCATCATACCACTTCCCTACAAGTTAGCACTTCTAAGTGTTAACATGCTATAGAATACTTGAGGTATGCTATACACATGTGAGTGTAATAAGAAGTGGTCAAACCTACAAAACAAAGTAAGGAGTATGAACATATACTTGAGGCAGCATCAATCTCGTGTTTAACCCCTAAAATATGAGTCACTACTTAATGCTCTCAAGGTAATTCTTAATGTTATTAGACTATGTAAAAATGTCTTATTAAAACAATACATTACATGATTTTTTGTGTCAATATAACCACACATCGAGCTCTTACCAAGTGCCAACTACAATGCATTATTCACGATATGACCAACGTTTACTAATTCTTTTCGCAAAGACCGTCCTCCGATAATTTGCATTACTCTCACAAATACCCCATAACCATATTAACAATTTCGCCCATGTAGCAATCACAAATATTTACCCACCAAGAAGGGATTTCCTTTCATGACTACATGCTTAACTGGTGCTCTTAATATTTAAGATTCCTCAACACATCTCACAATATCTTCTCCTAGTAAACTTGAAGGACTTAATTTATTAATTAGCTTAAATACATCACCCCTTTGAGCTCTCTATCACAAAAATTTAGCCGTAAACATCATCTGCCTGTACTCATCCGTGACATACAAATTGTGTTTCGATGTAAGACCCCTCCCTAGTTTCTCGGCATATCAAGCCAAAGAGATACTCGTGTTATCATGTAAAACCACAAATGTGTATGAGTGGTAACAATAACATAAACAGACAATTACCAAAATAAATCATATATATTCTGCATTATCAAGTGATCCCTCGAGAATATTAATAGTTAGGCGATTTTCGATCGCTATTTGTTCTGCATTATCAAGTGATCCCACCTATGCATCTCCTAGACATCCATCCACAACCATCTAGTTTGGGTGATGCATGCTGACAGGACTGTTTGACACTTCAGGAGACATAAAATGATAATGCTAGTAGAGGGTTTTTTCTATTGGCCGGCCTTGAAGGAGAGGTGGATTGAGTTGGCATTTGTCAGGCGGCCAAGGGTCATGACAAAACACTGGACTTTATACACCATTCTTGTCTCATCAGCCATGGGTCGACAACATTATGAATTTTGTACTTGGGTTTTCCCCACAATCTGCGGAAGCACGATAGAATCTTTGTGGTTTGAAGCACTTCTCTAAGATGACCCACTTTATCACGTACATCAAGACTGCGGATGCATCACACGTTGATCCTTATTTTGCACAATACCATAGTGTTTGAATGCAATATCAGATTCATGAATTATTTTTTGAAGACACTGTGAAAGAAGACGAACACGATATTTACGGTTCTCCTTGGCCTCCATATCCAGACCGATGGTCAGACTGAGGTTGTTAATAGAAGCTTAATGAACCTTTTATGATAATTGATAGGAGACCAAACCTTTAGCTGAGATTCAATATTACACATAGCAGACTTGGTTGAGTCCATTTCAGGTAGTATTAGGGTATGAGCCTAGGAAACTTGTTGACCGTATCCCACTCTGCATTGTGTCCCGCCCCAGCGAGTCTGCCGAGTCTTTTACTCGACACATACGTGATATTCATGAGTCTATCCGACGTAGGATTGCTTGCAATAATGAAATTTATAAATCTCACACAAATAGCCACATAAGACAATATAATTACAAAGAAGGTGAACATGTTAAGGTTTGTGTACGTGCTGAGAGGTTTTGATACGAAGTCGACTCCTCGGGCCTTCCACACGCTCCCTAGTAGTCTGTGTACCCTAGTGGCATTTGTGTCTTTTACTGTATTTTGTCTTGTAGTGGGCCTCCCTCCATATAAGGACTCCTCGGCCCGTCCTTGACTACATGGGGTTCCTCCATGCCACCGTAGACATCCACTTGACCCATCTCTACCAAATTGAAATTCTTGTGTTCGACGACACCGACTCCCTCGGTTGGATCACCCACACAAAATAAATTTTCAACATCCAGGCTGCCCCCACCAACTAGAAGGTTCACTTGACAACTATTTATATGGAGGGCTCGGTGGTTCTCTGTGTGCGTTGGACACGCCAACATGTCCCTGACCTCTCGTGGCCCCACACTGAAGAAGGAACTCCTCCGCCACTATGACACTCGCCAATAGGGCATGTCCTACGAGCGCCTCTGCTCTATTCGTTAGTTCGACATTGTCGCCATTTACATCGCCAAGTTCATCGAGGTTGCCACACACGTCCCGACCTACTCCCAACCAATTACCCGAGGTACTTTCTTGGGGGTTTGCAACCTCACCTCGGGGAACGCCTTCGACTCCACAACCCGATTACTCTCTCCCTCGCTATGGAGCAAGCTCGTTGCCTCGATGTGGAACTCTACACAGCCCAGTCGCCCTCCTCTACCCGACCACCCAATCAGCCACTGCCATCGTTGAAATCTCTACCGCCTCTCCATCGCTTGGATCACCTGCCTCTAACTGGGCCCCCGCCACCAGTTCCGCCGCTTCTGCTTCCATCGGTACCCCAACCACCCCAGCGCTTAGCTCGCCAGCAGTACGTCGAGCTTCACTGCAAGGACCTTTGCTTTCGCTGCCACTAACCATACTCGCCCACCCACAAATGAGCTCTCAAGGACCCGTGCTTGATGCTAAAGACGATGATCCTTGCTTTAGTGATTTGGATTCTCTGACACTCACTAACGATCTCTACGAACCTTGATTTTGAGGACATGGTCGATTTTCAGGAAGAGTGTTAATACGAAGACGACTTCATGGGCCTGTCACGTGCCCCCTGGCAGTCTATGTAGCCCTAGTGGCATTTGTGTCTTTTAATGTATTTTATCCTGTAACAGGTCTTATAAGGAGCCCCCAGTATGAGAGTAGAGCATCTTGGATCATTGTCTTGGTTTAGGCTCTCATAGGACAATGACTCTTAGAGTCATCCTGCCCTCACAGTTGTTATCGTGCATGTCTCGATAAGTCATATCTCGTATTTTAATTCACATATTTGCCGACGATAACGAGGTCTACCAGGTTTCCCTAGAAACTATTAAAAAAAATTAAATGCAAGACTAATGGGCCCTTTCATCAGAGAATTGAGAAAATGCTTATGAGCTTAACAATTCCTAAGAACATTTGAATTCCTCACGTATTCATCATAGAAGATTTGATCCCATTTTATGAGCCACATGATTACATGAGCCCATTTCCCACCACCACCTCATAGCCTCAACTCCACACACCCTCCCTTATATACCCTCACTTGCCGACATTACCACTAGTACTCCTAACACCATCTTCGGCTACCATCATTAGCATCATCTTCAAATCCAGCTTCAATACTACCATTTCCCTCATCCTCGGCGGCAACAACACCATTTTCAATGTTGACGTCAACAACAACAACAACAACACCATCTTCAGTATTGCCAACTACAGTAGTACCATCTTCAGCACTCGCAACAACATCTTCATGTCTTTATGATGACTTCACGGAGATCTTGGCCCATGAGATCGTCTAACACCAGAGGGAGCTAGAGCCATATATTTAGTCCATTGGAGAGTCTCCATTTCATCGAAGAGATATGGATATCCACATAGGAGGTAGTGAGACTCGCCTCCGCCATCAAACGAGAATACGATCATCTTCAGTCAATGGAATGAATACTCTCAAGGTGAGAGAAGTTGATGGGGATTATGTCGCATGACCCGTGAGGGTCCTCACACGTTGGACAAGGAAATTGTGATCATGACCGTTCATTTCGAGAGGATCATTGATCTTGGAATCTTTGTTTTTAATTTATTTTTCGTGTATTTTATTTAGGAGTTCTTGTTGATCGTCATGATCAGAAAATCACGACCATTCATGGCGGTTTCTAAGACTATAAATAGGGATAGAAGGTTTCATTTACAGGGATCAAAAGTTGAAGAGAAAATTTCAGCCTTTGGTCACACAGTGCCAAAGACGGAGTCTAGGTGCGAAGCCTAGAACCCCATCTGCTCACTCACTTGGCCGTCCCCTTTCTCCCTTCCTCCTCATCTCCAAGTAAACACCGCCACTACACCCCTAGCTGCCGACCATCTCCTTGGCCGGCACCCTTAACGACCACTCGTCGTAAGTACCATAGCTACCCAATAACCACTCCACTAACCTTTAACTACCCTCCTAACTCCCTATAACTTCTTAAAAACTGTTGCCCACTACTCAAACCTACACGACCCACTCCCTTGCCTCTAGAACACCCAATGACTGTCTGCCTCCCCATTCCCCCACCCCCTGCTCCAGTCCAGAACAATCCTGGAAACAAAATTCCAGGTTCTGGAACTTTAGTCCAGCAACCAGCAAACCTATCCATGCCCCTACCCACACTATGTTGACCTCCCAGTAACTCCAAATACCACCCGAAACTCAACCACCCCTTCCGACCACTGCCACTACTCTCCGGCCTGCAGGGACCACATTTCAGCACTCAGAATATTCCCATCCAGCCCTTTGACTCCTCTCTGAAAATCTAGATTCGGTGCACCTCCGCTTTTCCGGCCACCGGTCTCTCATTTTACATCCTCAAATCTTTCTATCCTGTAGGCATTGTTAGTTCATTTATGGTTTTAAGATTTTTTTGTTGAATCTTGTGTTTACTCTCAGTTTATGTGGATATTATCTTGCAATCTTTGCGCCAAGGCATCTTGTGACTTGCCGTTTTTTTTTTTGTTTATGCACTGAGTGTTTCACATTCTTGCTTGTGCACTCTTATATTTGTATCCTTATTTGGAACTTTACTTGAGTGTGGTTTCCTTTACAGTAATATTTATAATTCTCCTTATTGCAAGTGTAATTGTCGGATAAGTGTCAAGTTCATATAGGCAGTTCAATTAGTCTTCTGATATCTCGCTAGAACCTACTCTACTTATAATCCGAGGAGCATGAAGCATGATGATGAGACCCATTTTTATAGCCAGACTATAGTAGATGGATATATCAGACATGGTTGAAGTTGAAACAAAGCACTGAATGATGGTGACTACCTTGTTCAGGAGACGACACAGATTGGTTGTGACAAAACACAATTCCAATCCTGCATAGACTCAAAGTGAAGCTGTTTGAGGGAGGAAACAAGCTCAGAGACACAGTACCATCCAAGTCATGAATCTCGATAAAGGCAAGCTTGGTGACTCCTCTTGGCTTGAAGATTTTGATGAAATCTGGTGCGAAGATCATGGTGAGGGGAGACCACAAGTTCTAATGCCAGGAAAGAAAGTAGTGTACCTTTTGGCTGCTCTGCATTTGCAACCCAGCATAAACTAAGTCATTTGAAATCAGAAAGTGCAAGTTTTCGATATTTGAGTGTCTTAAGGTTTCAAAATATTAAATTAATGCAACTTTATTTGTACAATTCTTAAGCCAACAGTACAGTGGAAGTTTAGATAATTTTATAGATTGGGAGTGAACACTAGGTGGTTTAAGGTATGATCAGGGAGCTTCTGAAAGAGAAAATTTATAATCACTAAATGATTCTATGCATCCATACTCTTGTGATTATACTGATCAATTTGATAATCCTGTTTAACCTTACTCCAATTGACATAATCAACTAATACTTAACAGAATCTAATATCCCTTACTCTCAGTGTGCAGTTGAACCATGATTATTTTTCTAATGTCCATTTTATGCATTATTTGACTAGGTTCTGCCACCTCCAAATGTGACTGGGGCCCTTCACATAGGTCATGGCCTTACTGCTTCTATACAGGTGATTTCTAACGAATCCCCCTCATTTTATGGAGAGACATCCCTTATGTTCTGTCGCTCTTTAAAGATTTTTTTAGTTTCCAGTTTATTTTCTTCTGCAGGACTTGATTATTAGGTGGAGAAGAATGTCAGGTTATAATGCTTTATGGGTACCTGGAATGGACCATGCTGGAATAGCTACTCAGGTTTTCATTTCCTTTATTCCTGCAAAACTAGTTGTTCATGCTTTCTGTCTAAGTTCATAAATCAACAGATTCTAAAATACATTCGCTTGATATATATATATATAATATTGTTTACTTCCTTCTCCATTTGACTTATATATATTTAGTTCAGTTGATTTTGTGATAATTGCATCAACCAATTTTCCTTCTATATAGCGTTATTTACCTTTTATTTATATTACATAAAATTCGACATACTTTCTCATTCTTACAATTCTGAGACTACTTATTGGCACTGCTTCTAATTTTTTTAATGTAGTTATTTTGAGTCTCTTGTTATGGGCTTTGAGCCTAGTTGTCGTCGGGGCTTCATGCCTTGTCATCTTTAAGTTGTCTTTTATAATTATTGTTTCGAGTCACGTCTTTTATTTATTATTAGTTGAGTCATTATTAGTGGTTAGGAGTTAATAATTAGAAGCTATCAGTTAAGAGTCATTAAATAGTTTTGTAAGCCTATTTAAAGGCAAGTTGTGTGTTGAGTGAACATCCAAGAATTTAGTCCATTCCTCGTGTTTTTGTATGATATTGTAGTAGCTCTCTCTCTCTCCCAAGCACGCCCTGCCTAGGCTGCCCCGATTCCGGCTCCGTATTGTCTTCCTCCTTCGTCATCCCCACCTCTGGTCGCTCCTCCTGCAACTCTCCGACATTCTACCGGTTATCCCGTAACATCTCCATTCTGACATTTAATTGTCTCTCTTGTAGTTCCAATGAATCTATTTGATTCCTGATTTTCTTCCGGAGCACTTAATTTTCTTGTTGTAATGCAGTTGGGACTTGAATGAGAAATACTTCATCTCGTGAGCTAGTGTTGAGGAAATTGGTTAAGCTTCATAGAAGATCATATGTAGGGTTGTCATATCAAGTTTATTGGTTAAAAGGGTTGGTCTTCATGGTTCTCTTGTCGTGTATGATATACCCTTGTGCCCTTGTATGCAACATTTGATCAAGGTAGCACAGCTAATTCTTTGAAAGAGAAAAGATGAAAAAGTGGATTTGATTTAGATGACGAATCTCTCGTGTCCAATTCTCAGATACTCTTTTATAATTCTAAGATTTGGCATTGTATTACATGGTATTACACATCACAACCATGCTTTGATATAACAATACATATATCAAATCAAATTATAGCCTATAAGTATCATATTGTGTAGTTCTGTTTAATCATATAGGTCATTATTATCTCACAAGAATGTTGTTTCACCCATTATCATCAATACCCTTATCCCAACTATTTTAAGCCGACTCTATGAATCTTCATTTATCATTCATTCCTTTGGAGTGCCATATGACGTGTTAAACCTAAATTACGCAAATCATCTTGAAAGAGTTCTATTCATGTTATCTTATGTCTATCACTTCCTCAAAGCATCATCTATTTACTCATCTTATTAGTGCATTTTCTTAACTCTGTTTTACATGCCCAAAACACATAATTTTATCTTCTATTATCTTAAATTCAATATATGCTACTCTCCTTATTTCTCTAATATAATCATTCCTCAATTTATCTTTTTTTGCTTTGCCACATTCATTTTAGCACTCATTTGTGTACCATTCAACTTAGATTTTGATGACTTTTTCACTCACCCATGCTCAACCTTTGTTCTACATGCCAAACCACATAATTATAGTTTTGTAAATTTTATCTTTAAGTCTCCACGACAATCCCTTTTTCACATTTTACTTTCTAAAAACTTATCCTTTTTAACCACTTAATCTTAACTCTCGAGGTTGTATCCACATATATCGCCCCATTTTAATAAATAAACAATCCATGCACGTATGCCTATCACACCTATGTATCTTTTTGTTATTGTCCAATAGGATAGATTGATATTTTCTAATATCAACCCCCTAAATTTGCATATCATGTATCCATTCTTTGCTTTACTAACTAGAAACCCTTTTCTTCCTCAACACTATTTAATTGTTCTATTTTCCACTTAACTTCGTGGATTACTCACCGATTAGAACTATGTAATATGTAAAAAAACATAAACCAAAGTACTTCAATTTGAGTATCATGTGTAAGCATCTCCATAACTATTACAAAAAAAGATATAAATCTACCGTGATTTGAAATTTCTTGGTCACATCATAGTTACATCAAATAGTATTTAATGCTCCATCATACATATCGTTAGTAACATCAACACATCTTTGAAATTTGGACACCAATTCAAACCTCCTGGTACTCTATCATATAGCTTTTCAAGGTCAGTGACCATATGAATATCTTTTCTTTGCTTTTTTATTATTTGTCTTAGCACAAAAGTTTATTTTTACAGTTCATCTTCTTGGGTTGCAACTAAATTTGATCATATGTAATTAACAGTTCATCCCCTCCAGAACTCTATGTCCACCGCTGATTACCACAAATTCCCCTGTTTCTGTATGAGGCCATCCCTAGAAGGATTCTGAGCACTGGAAGTAGTTCCAGATATGGATTGGCTTCCCAGAACTCTCCCAGGGATATCCAGAACCCTTCCCACTACTCCAGCCCCATTGGATCCTCCCCACCTCTCCCTTGAACTCTGATAGACCCATGACTCCTCCAACATCTGTTCTTCTAAGGCCTGGAACCTGGAATGCTCTCAGTAAACATCTGGACAGCCTCCTTTCAGCCTTTCGCTTTTGCTCCGACCTCGGTTTTTCACCCTACATATCCTGAGTCATCTACCCCGTTATTGCTATAAGTTCATTTATTGGTTGAAATTTCTTTCTTGTTCAATTGTGACAAGTATTTGACATCTTGTAGAAAATCTATGCAGTACTTTCATTGAGACAAAGCATGCACATCATGTTGACTATCTACCTCAATACCTAGGAAGTATTTGAGGCTCCCCAAAACTTTGGAAGTGAGAAGCCAAGTGCTTAATCATAAAGATATCATTCAGATCATAGATCATCGTTGATGACATCTTGATCTATTAAAAAGGTGAAATCGAACATGCATCACACCTAAGATCAATTTTAGAACTCTTGAAGCAACAAAAACTTTATGCAAAATACTCTAAATGTAAGTTCTGGTTAGAAGAAGTGTCTTTACTTGGTCATGTCATTAACAAGGAAGGGTTAGCTGTGGATTCACAAAAGGTTGAAGCGATTCAAAGATGGCCCAGGCCTACCTCCGTATCAGAAATAAGGAGTTTCCTAGGCTTGGCCAGCTATTATAGAAGGTTTGTTGAAGAGTTTTTTAAGATAGCTCTGCCAATGACCAGATTAACTCGGAAAGGAGTTTGTTTTGATTGGAATCAAGAGTGCGATGAGGCTTTTTCAAAACTCAAGGCGAGGCTTACATCAACTCCAATCTTAGTAATGCCTTCTGGAACTGACGGCTTCCAAATTCCAATGATGCATCTTTGAAGGGTCTTGGGTGTGTCTTAATGCAACATGGGAGAGTCTTAGCTTATGCCTCCCGACAACTCAAAGATTGAAAATAACTATCCCACTCTCTTAAAATATGGAGGCACTATCTAGGTGGAGTTAGATGTGAAATTTTTACTGACCATAAAAGCTTAAATACATCTTTGATCAGAAGGAGTTAAATTTAAGGCAACACCGTTGATTAGAATTGATTAAAGACTATGATTTGGACATCCCTACCATCATGGTATGTGCAATGTAGTGGCAGACGCTCTGTGCAGGAAGACAGTTACAGGTTTTTGGATGATTACTCAACAAAAGGAATTGATGGTTGTGCTTGAGAGACTTGAAGTAGTTGTGGTAAAATCAGTGGAAGAAGTGGACAAAGCCATATCTTGTTACATAGAAATACAATACACTATTAAGGATCAAATTAAGTCAGTAGCTAATGAAGATGCCTTCTTAGCCAACATAGTGAAACAAATCGGTGAAGACAAAGCGAAGGACTTTTCCTTTGAGGATGGACTTGTCATTTTCAAAGGACGAGTATGTTTTCCAGAAATCTGGGAACTCCGAGAGAAAATATTGCAAGAATCCCATATGTCCGGATATTCCATCCATCCAGGAAGTTCAAAAATGTATCAAGACTTAAAACAACGCTTCTGGTGGTCTCGCTTGAAAAGTGACATTATTTCATTTGTTGTCAAATGTCATTACTTGTCAAGTTGTGAAATGAGAACACAAGATCCAGTGGATTACTTCAATCCTTGCCCATCCCTAAATGGAAGTGGGAAGATATAACAAGGGATTTTGTGCACGGTCTACCAAGAACTTATAAAGGACATGACTCTATTTGTGTAATAATTGATAGACTTACCAAGTCTGCACACTTTTTGCCAACAAAGCATACTGGTTTAGGAGAAGCACTAACACCTTTATACATACGGGAAATAGTTAGACTTCATGGAGTACCTAAGACTATTATATTAGATAGAGATGAAAGGTTCACTACCAAAGAATGGAGACTAGCTCACAAACTTTTGGGTACCAAACTGAACTATAACACACCCTTTCATCCTCAAACCAATGGTCAATCGGAGAGGACTATCCAGACTTTAGAAGATTTCTTGAGGATGTGCGTCTTCGATTTTGGAGGATCGTGGTTAGACCACCTCCCTCTTGTAGAGTTTTCTTACAATAATAGTTTTCAATCAAACATCAAGATGCCCCCGTTTGAGGCACTTTATGGAAGGAGATACAAAACACCCTACGTTGGGGAGAAAGAAAGGATACTATGTTATTGGATTGATCCTATGCGAATGACATCAACAAGGATTTGAAAATCATTCAAGAGAGGCTCAAACCTGCTCAGGGTATGCAAAGAAAGTACTATGACGCCAAACACAGGAAAATAGAATTTTCTGTAGGCGATGAAGTCTGCTTGAAGATCAAACCTTTTCGTGGTGCGACTAGAATAAAGAGCTTGGACAAACTAATTCCTCGTTTTATTGGTCCTTTTATGATCTTGAAAAGGATTGGACCGGTGGCATAGAAGCTTGCACTACTTGAAGAATTGCGTGGATTGCATAATGTATTTCATATTTCGACACTCAGAAAGTTTATATCAGATCCAAAAAAGATCCTACCAATCTCACTAGTACAAGTGTAAACGGATTTGTCCAACCCAACTCAACCATTTAAGATTGTTGATCAACGAAGCAGTTAAGGAACCAAGTGATAAGTTATGTCAAAGTTAGGTGGAAAGGCAAAAACTAGCATGAGGCTACTTGGGAAAAAGAAGATGTTATGAGAAGGACTTTCTATTTCTTTTTGAAAATCTTGAAGATTAATTTTCAAGGACGAAATTTTTTGTAAGAGAGGGAGATTTGTGACATCCGAAAAATTTCGCCACACTAAGTCTTATAACCCTCAAGTAATAATTTGCTAGTTAATGACACAATTATTTATGAAGACTTCATATTTAATCATGACAAAAATACTTTAATTTTATTACAATTTTTTTTGCATTTTAAGATTTTTATCAAAAAGATTTTCAGGAATTTTATATGATAAGAGCAAGAATTAAAAAATAAAATTATATTTACATCATATATTGATGAGTGGGCCCTATCCTAAAGTAAAGCAATCCTAGACATCCAATTTCTCTCAAATCTAAGGCTTAGATGAGTTTGGTCTTAATAAAACCCATCATTTGCCTTGCCGGTCGCGTGAAAAGGGCCAAGCCGACCGCTCTTCTTACGGTTCACGCGAGAATGAGCAGCCCCGATGCCTCTTCCTTGCCCTACGCCTGCGTGGAAGACATCCTGCGACTCCTCCACCGACGACGCGTGGAAATTCTTCCAAGGGCGGCGACCGACCCTCTCCAAGCTTCTCCACCTCGTTTCAAAGCCTCTTCATCTCATTTCGAAGATTCCTTTACCAAAAAACAATGAGTTCTTTCTTGCCCTAGCTATATTCCGAATTCTCCATGCTTTCTCCTACCTACAAAAGTTTCTCCATGGATTCCAGAAAGTATATAAGGAAAGGAAAGACTCAAATTGTTGAAGAAGTGAGTTTTTCCTCTTGCCCTAATTTTCTATGTGCCTTGAATGATTTTAGATTTTCTAATAAAGGTGTAGAATGGCTAGAATGTACCTAATAGTTCAAAAGTAATCTTTTCTATGGATTTTTTCTCTTAACCGAAATTTTAATGCTTAGGAGATTACAAATCATTTGTTAAGACCAAGGAAATTTAAATGGATGCTTGAAGTATTCTTAAGTATTTTGATGTAAGAGAAACAAGGCTTCACCTTCAATTTGGGAATGAAATAATGATGTCATGAGAGAGTTATTTCTTTTTTAAAGTTTATGTAGGGATACAAGAAATTGTATCAACATTTATGCTAAGAATTTAATTGTGTCTAAATATATACCATGACAATTGATAGGGTGATTGTCTTAAAAGCCCTAATTTTCTATATGTTTTTGAATGATTTCAGATCCCTTTTATTTGATGATCTTAAGGCAAGTAAATTGAGAATACCAACTTAGACCTTAACATAATGATTTAGGAAGTTGACCTCCTTATAGCTATTTGAGATGTTCATGCTGAATTTTATGCTATGGAAATTTTATTTAAAATATTGTGCTGTCATGCAAAGTCTTATCAACATTTATGCTAAGGATTTCCTATAATATTTTTATCAACATGTATGCTAATATTTCCTCTTTTCCTAATTTTTGAAATGTATGTGTACAATCTACTTTAGAATTACATTGTTTAGAAAGAAAAGTTAAGATCATTAAGGGTATTATGATGTAGGTTCGTCTTTAATAATATCTGAATTTTGATATCATGTAACCAAATTTATATGGCTTTATTTATTTTCATGCAAATCAACGTGCCTCTAATTATATTCCTTAAGAAATGATAAGAAGTACCTATAGATAATGGGTCATTCCATGTGATTAGCGATGTTTAATGTGTTCATTAGCTTGAAATTATTATCGATTGCTAAAACCATTTTGCTTCAATGATCATCATGTTATAATGATTCAAACTTATAAAAGGTGGTCTTTAAAGAAGGGTTATTATGATAAGTAGCTTTTATATCTTGACGATGACATGGAGAACACTAGACATATTAAAGAAAAGGTGTTGAATGACGAGTGACAGGAGTCCATTGCCTGCCTACGTTCATTCACGACTCCTATCTATGATATAGTATGATTTTGCGATATGGTTATCCATTTTTTAAAGTAATGCATGCTATTTTTGTGGATCGTTGGAATAAGAGTAACACTTCGCTTCATTGTTTTGCACATTCTTTACATCCAAAGTAAGTTTCTTTTTAATTATGAATTTATATTATTGAATTGAATATTGACTTTTCAATTTAATCATTTTTTATTATTTGACTAGATATTCTAGTGAACAATGGCCGACTGAGGATCCAAGTAGAGTTTTCCCTCATAAAATTTTAGAAGTTGGCAAACAAAGGGCCAAATGTTATTGAATGTAAAATGGTGGCTAAGGAGTATGCCAAATTCATTGATAAATCAGGGTATTTCAACGACTATGATTCAATTCAAAATTATTATCTTTTGGATCCAAAGACTTGGTGGATTAATCTTGGTTCGTGAGCTTTATTCTTCAAAGAATAACCCTGAAGCTTCTAGTACAACCATCATCTTGTTCATGCTCGAAGATAAATTGGAGTAGTTGCTCCTTTTTCCATTCAACGAAAAAGAACCGAGACACCACAACATACCAAAGATTTGATACGTATCTGCAACAATTTTTGACTTCTTTTTTGACTAAGTTGTGGATATTGCGTGCGATGGATTTGAGTCATATGAAGATTATACATGAGATAGATAACTTAATCGCTTGACGAACGAAGGTTGGCGCTTCCTATTGTGGAAGAAGATGACGAAGTTGATCTTCTTGGAATGGAAGTTTTAGGCTTTAACTATTGATATTTTTGTATGTGAAATGATACATTGACGTAATAATGTTATACATTGGTACTTAAAAGTCTCTTCTAAATTTCTTATAGTATCATATGACATGCGAATGATATATAAGTATGAAGTTCTAGTTTTATATAATTGTTGTCTATATTATAGGATTCTCTTTATAATTCAATATGTATACTCTTTGTTAGTTCGTTATATGTGTAGATTGGGCACTCACAAGTGAGCATCTTACCATTTAGACCAGATGTCCTCATTAGTTATTACATGTCTTGTTTTAATATTAACTATTACCTATATTTAAATAATTTAAATTAAAAAAAATCTGTGACATACTGTTACGCGCACGCGTCTAATTATTATTATTAATTTTTTTCTCTTAAATGTTATTAGGTTTGATGTGAGCCCCCCTCCCTATATAAGGAGGTGGTTTTGAGAGTTAGGTTATCTTTGGATCTATTGTCTTTGGCTCTCATTTGAGAGAAGACTCCTTGGAGGAACCAACCTCCAAGAGTTGGCCGGAGCTTGCTCCGGATTCTATCAGTTTTCCGTTAATCCATGCAATTTCCTTCTTGTTCGTATTATTTGGTCCGACCTACCGCTCCGCCCGCTTCTGCAGCCGCCGGAGTCTTACGCTCCGCTGTCCTTGAGCTCGCGCAACCCCGTTTTCGCCATCCGCACAGTTTTCGCGTTTCACCGCTTCCGCCTCCGACAGATTTGCGCGTGCAACCCGCATTCGCCGCCCGATTCCACGACCCGCGTCGCTTCCGCCTGTGCTCGCCGCTTCTGCCTGTGCATGCCGCTTTCGCTTGTGCACGCCGCTTCCGCCTGTGCACGCGATCCACGGCGATTCCGCAATCCGCGCAGCTTCCGCCGATCTCTCGACCCAGCGCCAGATCCTGCTTCCGCCCGATCTCTCGACCCAGCTTCCGCCGATTTCTCGATCCAGCGCCCTGCCTGCTTCCACTCTCCGCCGCCAGCTCGGACATCTCCGCCCTCTCCGACACTCTCCTGCGACACTCTATCCTTTGTGCTAATTATATGCCAAACGGGAGGATGGAATCCCGCGTGGAAGCCCTCGAACACTCCCTCATCACCATCAACGCTCGTCTCGAGGCACAAGCCAAGCAGTTCGCCTCGATTATGACCATGCTCCAGAACTTACAGCCCAACCAGCATTCCGGGCCTCCTACCGCCTCTGCTGTGGGCTCCCCCAGCACTGTGATCCCCGATACACCCGCTTTGGTGGAATTACCTACTCCACTGTACCGTGGACCTGACATTCCCACATTCAACGGGACTGACCCCCTTGGGTGGATTGCCCGTGCCGAACAGTTCTTCGACATTCATCAGACCCCTCCAACACAACGGGTCTCCACATCGCTTATCGGCATGGAAGGGTCGGCCCTCCATTGGGTCTGTTGGCTCCGCCAGACCTCTCCCGACCTCACCTGGACAGCTCTCACCGAGGCCCTCATTCAGTGGTATGACGACCGCTACTCCGGCCCCATGATCGAGCGACTTTGCGGGGTCCGACACACCGACTCCATTGACTCGTACATTGATGTCTTCGTGGAATTGGTCACCCATGTTCCCGGACTCCCCCCCCAGACCATTACTTAGGGTTCTTCATGAACGGCTTGCAACCCCACTTCTGCTCCCGTCTCCACACCCTCAAACCAGTAACGGTCCACCAAGCCATCAACCTCCCCCTCTTGTGGAGGCGAAATTTCTCGCGATGTCCGACGACATTCCTTTCGCATCACCTTCCTCCAGGCATCCCTCCCAACCTTATTTCTCGACCCATCCTAAACCTCCACCTCCGCCACCTCCCCTACCCCGGCCACCAACTATGTGCCCACACACCGCCTGACCAACCAGGAGTACAACGACTTACGAAGAAAGGGTCTGTGCTTCCGCTGCAAACAACCCTACTCTCCTGGTCATGCGTGCTCGGTGAAGGAGTGTCGGGTCTTCATCGGCGACGACGTGGCCGCGCTCTCCGCCGCCGACTTTGACGCCCTGGCGCTCTCAGTCGGACTACCAGGCGACCCCCCCTGGCACATCGACGACATCCCAACTGTGAGCATACCATTACTGATCGGCGGGCGGCGTTCCGACCTTGGGGTCAAGGTCGCTTTTTTGACGGGATGTATTGTTACGCGCACGCGTCCTCTTATTATTATTATTATTAATGTTTTTCTTTTAAATGTTATTAGGTTTGATGTGAGCCCCCCTCCCTATATAAGGAGGTGGTTTTGGGAGTTAGGTTATATTTGGATATATTGTCTTTGACTCTCATTTGAGAGAAGGCTCCTTGGAGGAACCAGCCTCCAAGAGTTGGCCGGAGCTTGCTCCGGATTGTATCAGTTTTCCGTTAATCCATGCAATTTCCTTATTGTTCGTATTACATACCGTATACACTTCGTATCATATCACGATCCCGCTCCATTCCCCTGCGACATAGATTATGAGTAGGCAAGTGCGAAAAAGTATATAGAGGAAAGAATCCATATGAAATGTGAAAAATTCAACTTCCTTGAGGATTGTTAGTTGAGAGACAGATGAAATGGAGGAGAGGGAAACTTCATTTTAAATACAGTTCATAAGTAATTGGAATAATATGCATTCTGATCCTATTTATAGAAATATGGTTTATAAATGGTTGGGGTTTAACTTATATTTTTTTGGTTTTTTGTGTGGATAAAATTTAAAGGAAGGGGTTGAGATACAAGCTATCTTAACTTCTAATTTTATGGTTATATAGGAAATACATTATTTTTTGTATATCAGGTTGAGGTTCAACTTTAATTTTTATGTCAATTGTCAAGCCATTTGTAAACTTGGTTCTCATCACCCCATAAACTTTTGCTTCTCAAATCTTGTCGGACTTCATGTTTGTTTAAGTATTCTGTATATTCCATCAAACTAAGAAACTTTCACATATGATGGTTTTGTTTTGTTCATCCTATATATTATTTCTTTACAATTGTTAACGGTTGGCTGTCCACTGGCCGCTCTTCGTTGTTAACTTGACTCCGGGAATGTTTAGCAAACTTGATTACTCTAAAAAATTGGCACAATGAGCTTCTTTATTTTCAGCTATATTTATCTTTCTAAATAATTTTCCATATATATTTTATATTAAATATATTTGCTTTGGTCATGTTTATTTAGAACCGGCAATCAACATTTATCTGTCTATAAAGACCTTCATGATCACTATTCATATGCTGACGAAGACCATGGTCATGGAATGTAACTTCATTTTTATGTGCCATTTGATAGGAATAATTAGTTTCTGTGGGATAAGTATCAGGATGATGTCATGTAGGTCTTTAGTAAGATCCCGTTTTTTGGGCGGAAGGATTCCAATTCAAGCGCTCCAATTTTTCGAGCGGAAATGTAATTGACCTCAATTCCATCTTGGAATTCATTTATGCCTATTTTCTCCCCCCCCCCCATTCCGACGAGGTCTTCTTTCTCATTTCTGTTCGCACCCGCAGCAACCCGTGCGAAGTTTTCTCCCCACCATCTTTTTTGTGCGCGAAGCTTTGTAGGTGACTATTTTCATGCCGACGACCTTGAATCATCATCTTTCCGGTTAGAGAACCTGCGTAGTTGTGGCAGAAGATGAAGGTACTGTGAGAGAAGAAGTCCAAGGGAGAGGGTTGTGTGATATCGTTGTCGTCGGCTAAGGTGGCAGTGGAGAATAACTACAGGACCTTGAAAGTTATGCACTACGAGGTGAACGGGAAGAAACATATGGAGATAGTCGAAGATCTACACAGTCGACATCTCGCCGTCTATGGAAGAGAGACTATGCGCAAGTGTTCTGGTTTCTGGTCTTCGGGGCATGGGCGTGGAGATAGGTAACTCAATGTCTCTTTTATATTCTGGATAAATCCCTAAATCATCTAGATTTACCAAGTTGTTCTTGACTATTATACTTATTAATGTTGTACAACAAACATCACTAGATGAGCCTATCTGTTTTCTTCCTAGTGAAGATGTCCCATTTGCAGATGTTTGGAGTAGAACTTTATTATAACTTACATAACTGGCTTACTGGTAGAGAGAAAATTATTCTTCCTCAAGTCTTGTGTAACAACTCCTTGACATCGATATCACTACCTTGATGAGGTTGCCATTCAATAGGCCAATTACAATGAAAATTACATTCAAAGGGAGAAGTTGTTTTAGTATTGTTGGCCTCATATCTTTCCACGCACCTCACCTCATCCACTTTATGACCAGGATCTGCATGAGAATCTAAAATTTCTTGAAGACATTATTTTCAGTCATTTTACTTTAGTATAGAAGCACATATACATTATAATTCCTCCTCACGGGTTGTGTGTGTGTATGTATTTTCAATTCCTGTCATTGAATTCTGACATGCATCCAAACAACGGAATTACTAATTTCAATTCCTGTGATTGAATTAATGTCTTCAGCCGTATAGCAGAATTGGAATTGGCGAATTGGAATTGACTAAATTCCAATTCACATGAATTGGAATTGGCTCAATTCCAATTCCTGTCAATCCAATTTCCACCTCCGAATTCCTTCCTAATGAATGGAGCCTAAGGGATTTGAAGTGTTTGAATCTTTTGGGTGATTAGAAAATTCATCTATGTATCAATATATTTAAACCTTGGAATATCTGCATTTTGTGGGTTAATATGTAGGCTATCTCTTGGAGGGTCCTTCCCTTTTTATATTAAGATGCCATTCTCATTAATTTGTCAACTTTATGTACAAGGCCATAAACCATCTTACGTAGACCAGTAGCTCTCGAATTCTTGTCTATATGTCTAATGAATGTTTTGTAATTTTAGATTGCATAGACATGAAAGTTGCTTAGACTTTTCAATAATTGTATTTTGTACATTAAGTTGAATAGTTGATGTGCAGAAATTTTTTGTTTCTCTTTCGGTTGTTTAAAAGTAACATAATGCAACAAACAATAACACGATTTGATGATGAATGCAAATATTTATCCCAATTATGTGAAACATATAGAACACAATGTTATGAAGTTATATGCCAATGTTGCAGCCAAATTATTCATTGAATTTGAAAATATTTATTTTATTAAAACTGCACATTTTTAATGATGTTGGCATGCTAAATCATCAATAACCTTATCCCAACTATTTGAGGTTTTAAAAATCGTACTCAAACTGCTAGGAACGGCAAGAATTAATTGGTTCGACTCTGATTCAGTTTTGGTTTTACAGTTCTTTTTGCACGCTCCTAATCTAAATGATGTGTGATACCATATTATTTGGAAAAAAAGTTGTCAATTTGATGAGTAGCATCTAAAACTTCAAATTTTTTCTGAACTTTTTCTCCTTGAATTTGCATTATTGAAGAGTTCTCCATGAAGATGCTTCTTAGGAGTTGTGGCAATGGCGTGAATGCATAGTAGGAGGGAGAGATGTCATTGTAGAAATAGTTAATCCTGATACAATTGATGTAGCTGAAGGATGCTTTCATATTAAATTGGCAGATAGCTTATAGATTTGGATCTCCCTCTTGATCTTGTTTCCTCTTGTCTAATTAGCTTTTGGATGCTCGATTTCTCCTTGAATTCAATCCTAATTGAGAGCCGCTTGAATTAGGTTTGTAGAGAGAGTGAGGGGTGAATTTTGATTGGATGGAGAATCCCAAGGAAGGAACAATTTTGGCCTTATGAATTGTGTTTTGTGCCTATTGATAGTCAAAACTTGGAGTACTGTAGGGAAAAAATCACTAGGAAAAGAACCTATAAGGAGCAGAAGATTCAATTTTCTTGTGAACTGTTATAGTGAGAATAGAGGAAAAGGAATTGTGATTACGAATCCATTTATAGATAATACAACCGATATGCATTCTTACACTTTCACAGAAGTATGTTTTCAACACAACTCAAACTAAATCCTATCATCTAATTCAAATTCCAAAAAAAATCATTTTCTTCTAATCTTAATAAAAAGATAAACCAAAATAAGAAAATGAATTCAAATTGTGAAGTGATTTCATTTAGGTTCTGTCTGGATTGACTCCAATCATGAATGTGTTTGGATCCATGAGCTGGATCACTGTGTTTTGCAAGTAAGGGGAGGTGTGAGCTAGTAGTGTCTAAGAGCAAGAAGGTCACCTAGAGAAATCTGGTAAGTTAACAAATGAAAATGAAGACAGGGTGCAGCTAAGTTTGGGTAGACAACAATTGATTAGAGGTTACCCTCAAATGTTAATCTAATTACCTTCATCTTTATGAAAATAGCATCTTAATTTGCATAGTGCAATAATTTTTGTGGATTTTTAATTATTTTGATGTTCTCTCCATTGTGCTTATTTTATGGTCCACTCATGCATTATGTATGTGGTTTCATGGACATACTGATTGTCTTAGACTCTTAGCTTAAATAAGGTAGATTTTAATCTTTCCTTGTCTTGAAACATTACATCACTAACTAATGCTTTTGTCAGGTAGTTGTCGAGAAGAAGCTCATGAGAGAAAGGAAATTGACTAGGCATGACATGGGACGTGAAAAGTTTGTATCGGAAGTAAGTTTTTTGCCTGCCGAATCTCTTGATTTGGTTTATCAAAGAGTTCAGTGTCTTTCTTTGGCATTGTGCTTTTTACCATTCTTGATAGTTTCTTATTACTGCTATTGCTACTTTTAGAAGTAGTACTTAATGAATTTCTTACAGGTTTGGAAATGGAAAAGTGATTATGGACGTACCATACTGAATCAAGAGCGTCGCCTTGGTGCTTCCCTTGACTGGTCCCGCGAGGTTAAATTTTCTTATACTTTAATATTTGTTTCATGTATTTCATTTCCAGTTTTTCCATATGGTATTCTCATAAAGTCTTAGTGATTATCAGTACTTCACAATGGATGAGCGAAGTTCAAGGGCAGTCACTGAA
Source organism: Dactylorhiza incarnata (assembly GCA_033032865.1). NCBI lineage: Eukaryota > Viridiplantae > Streptophyta > Magnoliopsida > Asparagales > Orchidaceae > Dactylorhiza > Dactylorhiza incarnata. The sequence continues at coordinate 1,054,448 of JAWHQI010000198.1, forward strand.
GCTTTTATAAATCTCTTCAAAGAACATCTAATTTATAGGTTTGCATTATTCTAATGATTTTTCATTTTTCATAGAGGTTTTATTTTGTTTCAGTGGATGCAATGCACATTCTTCCACATTTATACATGATATAACAGTCCCACCTTTTGCAAATACACCTCCGAAGAATAAAATAAAATTAAAAAAATATGAAAAATTGCACTCAACATGATGATGGTCTCTGATCGTCCATCCAACAATAAAATAGATATCGATCACTAAAATCTATCAAATGAGTATGGCTGATTCCATCACATTGACTGCTTTGTGCATTTATACTGCTGAAGCATTTCAAAAGTTCTATCAAAATGACTACCTTTTATTCCTTGGGTTTTACAGAGATCATCGTCTTGTGAATTGGGACTGTACATTGCGAACTGCAATATCTGATATTGAGGTACTTACGAGTTCCAATCATGTTCGATGTTGTCGTGCAGCTACTTCATCCTTTTGAGCAATAATTTCATAATTCTAAGAGCTACTGCGATTAATTATTACATGCAGGTTGACCACAAGGAAATTAAGGAGGAGACATTTCTAAAGCTTCCTGGGCATGACTTTCCAGTTCTTTTTGGGGTGTTGACATCTTTTGCATATCCTCTTGAGGGAGGCTTGGGAGAGATAGTTGTTGCCACAACCAGAATAGAAACTATGCTTGGTGATACTGCTATTGCAGTTCATTCTAAAGATGAGAGATATGCACATTTACATGGAAAATTTGCTATCCATCCATTCAACAGGAGAAAACTTCCCATAATTTGTGATGATATCCTGGTTGATCCTAGTTTTGGTACAGGGTCTGTGAAGGTATAATGCATGAATCCATGTAAAGTCTAACTCTTCAAAAGAAAATTTATTTTATTTCAATTAGATTTTCTGTTGTTTTTGCAAAAGTGAATAGCATTTTCTCTTGTTCTATGAATTCCAGATTACTCCAGCTCATGATCCTAATGATTTTGAAGTTGGAAAGCGCCATAATCTTGAGTTTATCAGTATATTCACTGACAGTGGGAAAATTAACATCAATGGCGGAGCTGAATTTGAAGGAATGTCAAGGTTTAAAGCCCGTGTTGCTTTGATCGACGCTTTGAAGGAAAAGGTATTAGTTTCCTGAATTACTTACCATGTCCTGTAACAACCTTGGTTCTAAACAAATCATCACTCAATCTAATTTGAAGGAAAAGGTATTAGTTCCCTGAATTACTTACCATGTTGTCCTATAACAACCTTGCTTCTGAACAAATCATCACTCAATCTAATTTGGGTTGAACGGTCTGTACATGGTCAAGGCAAATGCAATAATTTAGTTGTCTTATGTCATTTGCAGAATTTACTTTTGAATTGATTATAATTCATTTTTTGAAGATGCTTGATTTGTAGAGAACAAATTGGCATGATATAAATACTATATTTTTTATATTCTTCTTTGACATGTTACTCAACAACTTCATGTGCCATTCTTTGCATTTCCTTGTAATTTGCTGTCGTTCACCCAATTCTACAATCTAAGTGTTCCTATTTTCAATTTACTCCCGAACACTACCTAAAAGCTAAGCATTCCTAAAATGGGGTCATGATCTTAGCTCAGATTGTCTCAGTTTAATCAAAGAGTTTTTCCTTTTCTATTTCAGGCTGAAACATTCAAATTTTAAGATAATATCCCTCTTTATTTTGTTGTTTATGAAATATCATCTTTTATTGAATGAATCAAGAAATTGTGGCATCGAGTCCACTGTCCCTAGGCATGTGGTTTTCATTTGTTTGTAGTAATGCAGTAAATTATTTTGGAAATTCAGACATAGTGAAGCTCTTCTGATTGAATATGAGCAATTTTCTCTATACCTCAATAATTAAAGCTTCATTAGATTTATCAAATCTGGATTGTATTTGGTAGCACTAAATAATTTTAAATAACTTGTTAGCACACTATAGTGGATAAGAATAATATGGTCAGTCATGGCCATAAATTGTAGCAGTCCTGTGCATTCTCTGCCTTGCTACTCTCAATCATTTAAAACTTTTGGGAACTTTATTTAACAAAGATTCCTTCCTTGAATAGGGACTTTACAGAGGTACACAGAAGAATGAAATGAACATTGGTATATGCTCGAGAAGTAATGATGTTGTGGAGCCTATGTTAAAACCTCAGTGGTTTGTTGATTGCAATATTATGGCAAAGGCTGCTCTTGATGCTGTTATTGACAAGGAGAACAAGAAAATTGAGATCATCCCTGAGCAATATGAGCACGAATGGAAAAGGTTTATTTTCATATTAAATCTTCTAAGATACTGGCTATCCCGTATACCTTACTATTTCTTATTTGGACCCACTTTTCTTCTAGATGGCTAGAAAATATACGAGATTGGTGCATTTCAAGACAACTATGGTGGGGTCACCGCATTCCTGCCTGGTATGTGACTCTTGAAGATGACAAACTCAAAGATTTTGGCTCTTATAATGACAACTGGGTTGTTGGAAGAGATGAAGAGGATGCTAATCACGAGGCAAAGAAGATATTTCCAGGAAAGAAATTTAAGATTGCTCAGGATCCTGATGTACTGGACACATGGTTTTCCTCTGGTCTTTGTCCATTATCAGTGCTTGGTTGGCCAGATAATACTGAAGATTTCAAAGCTTTTTACCCAACTTCTGTTCTTGAAACGGGACATGACATCCTTTTCTTCTGGGTAGCTCGGATGGTGATGCTGGGCATTAAACTTGGTGGTGATGTTCCCTTTAGCAAGGTAACGATAATGAAGTCATTAATTTATCATAAAGAAAGTAACAAAGTGAACAAGACAATGTATTTTCTCAGAAGCGAGAATCAATTACATCTGTTATTATTTTGTATACCTTTGCATGGTAGGCAATGCAATCAAAGCTTCAACATAGGAATGTTACATAATTTGCATAATCTAATGCTTATATGCTTTGATAATGTTAAGGCCCATTTGAAAAAAAAAAACAAAATGGAGTTCGTTGTATATTTTCCTCTTTCTTGTATTTAGTCCCGCATCTCCAAATGTAGATTTCTTCTTTTCCTCTACTCTATATAAAGTGGAGAGTTCCTTTTTTAAGCTTTTGAGAATAATAATTATTGTATACTTCAAATTTTTACATGGTATCAGAGCGAAATGAATTTTTTCGCTGCCATCTCTCGCACCGTTCCTCTCACGTGAATCTCGCTAGGACTCGCCGCTCCAATATAGTTTTCGTGCATTCCGACTCGTCGTTCTAACCAATCCTCTTCTACTCGTCAATCTTGCCAGAGCTCACCGCTCCAATCTTCGTCGATCTCGACCGAACTTAGGACTTGTCCTCCAAGGTCCCGCACACATCCAGTCGCTGAATCCAACTCTCGCCGCTCGCCCGAGCTTGCGTTACCGATTCTCTCGCACAGAGCTGTCGAGCTCGCCCTAGCTTCCCTTCTCGCGCTCCCCCGAGCTCTCCTGGAGCGAGTTTTGCTATCTCAGAGCTCACATGATTTCACACAAAGACCTCTCAACACCCGATCGTTCCTGGGTTTGGATGCTGACCGTGGTGCACGTGAGTTCATCCCGTGCCCGACATCTCGATTATGGCGTCTGCCTTTAGCTCCCGCAACTTCCGTCTATCGTCTCCATCATGCACCCAAGGTTGTCAGGATCGAGATCCTAGGCGGGATCGTTTTCCGGTTGGATCGGATCGTGGGATCGTGGGATCGTAAGATTTTACAAAAATCATAAATTAAGATTGAAAATATCAAAATGAATTTTGTATCATCAAATTACACAAAATTAACACATAAAAAACTAATAGACATTTGAGTACTTATATAAAAAATAAGCAAATGAACAACTAAACCCAAAAATAACATTGTTCTAAGTTCTATCTATAAATTTTACATAAGTAAACACAAAGTTCACACCACGGTTAACGATCAAATAACAATTTATGTTCGTCGGAACGACACAAAACCATTAATATAAATCCTTAACAGCTACATCAACCATGTCCTCATCATCAAGTTCTACATTCTCTGCATCGTCATCATCACCACTGTCGTTCTGATCATCATCCCCTTCAACTTCACTAATATACTCGCCAACATCAAGTTCACTGCGCCTTTTGGTGAGATCATATACTCCACCTAAAATAAAAAGGCTTTAATTATTGTTAGCGAAATCCATGAAATAGGCCCATGTACAGGCCCATTTAGATCTCCTTCTCTTTAGTCCCACACCTTGTATAGGTTTTTCTGTCTCACTCTCTCTCCTATATATATGTATTCTTCCTTTGTATTTATACACAAGAAATATATATAAGTTTCGGGGCCTTTGAGCATGGTATAGCTCTGATCGCATCTCCAGCTCGCTGCTCAGATCGCGTCATCCAGCTCAGATCGCTGTCTTCTTCCCGCGCGACCTCCAGCTCACCGCCAGACCGCCTGCTCCAGACCGCTGCTCGCCGCCAGACCGCCTGCGCTAGACCGCGCGTCAGCTCGCCAGCTCGCTGCCTGCTCCAGTCCGTGCGCCAGCTCGCTGCCCAGTCCGCTGCCAGACCGCCTCCAGACTGCCTGCTCCAGACCGCGCGACCTCCAGCTCGCCAGCTCGCTGCCAGACCGCGGACCTCCTGCTCGCCGCAAGGTCGCTTCAGATCGCCCTGTCCGCGTCTGTGATAGCGCGGCCCCTTGTCTCGGACCCCTCTTGCTGCTCTGATCGGTTTCATGGGTTCCTCGGTCAATTCCTCTGGAGTGCCTGCTGCTAGCGTCACTCCTTCTCCCGAACTCCGTGATGAGCTACGGATCACCACTATTTCCCTATCCAGAAAGAAAAATTTTGTACCTTGGGTGCACTCCGTTCGCTGGGTCCTTCAGGCAAAAGGAATTTTACTCCATCTCACGCAGGCATCTCCTTCCCCTTCTACCGACGATTGGCTGCGGAATGACGGTCGAGTTCAGACATGGCTTCTCAACTCTATGGATGGCGAACCGTACCAAATGACCATGTATCACGAGACAGCCAAGGGCATGTGGGATGAGCTCCATTCCTTGTACTCGGGCAAGGACAGCCTCCAGCACCTCTATGACATTATTACTGATCTCCAGGCCCTGGATACGGGCGGGGCTGCAGACATGACCTCCTTTGTTGCTCGTGCTAAGGGTCTTATTGAAGCATGGATCCAGCATCAGCCATCTACCACTAATCTCGCAACTCAACGGACTCAGAAGGAAGCCGTATGTATTGCTATGATGATGGCCCGTGTTCCTCCCTGCACAGTGTTCGAGCTCAGATACTCTTCTCCACTACCACCCCCTCCCTTCATGATGTTTGCTCTATGTTACTCAGGGTAACTCCTCCATCTGAGACTCCCACAGTTTTTTCTCCAGTTCTTCTTCAGCAACCTCTCCTGCCCTCTCCTCCTCCTGCTCGTGGCCCTTCCACCAGGGGAGGACACCACCCGTCTCTGGGACGAGGACGTGGTGTCCGCTCTTCTTTGAAGTGTACTTACTGCTCTCGTGAGGGTCATTTAGAAGCTCCATGCTACCGAAAACATGGTCTGCCTCCGCATCTGGCCGCCTTCGCTACTCCAGCTCCTTCTGCTGCCCCTGATACTTCCACCCTTGGTGCACCTACTCGCCAGGAATATGAAGACCTTCGCACTCAGTTCCAGCAGCTCCAAGGCAGTATTGATAGGACATCTGGCTTGGTTGCCTCTTTCTCTACTCAAGGTATAACCTGTCTTTCTTACAACTCTCACTGGATCGTTGACTCTAGAGCAACTCATCATATAACATCTCAGAAACCGCCTTGGTATTCGACAACTTCTCACCCGTCATCTATTATTGTTGCTAATGGGGACACTACCCCGGTCTCTGGTGCTGCTGATCTCCGCCTCACTCCTACCTTGCTACTCTCCTCCGTCCTTCATGTTCCGGGCTCCCCGTTTAACTTGCTTTCTGTTAGCCAGTTAACACGGGATCTTGACTGTTGCATAACTTTCTCTCCTTCTTCTTTTGTTTTGCAGGATCGCCGTACACGGAGTACCATTGGTAGCGGTCGGCTGACGAATGAGCTATATCTCTTGGATCTCCCACCTATCAGTCTTTCTTCTATCTCCACTTCTGACTGGCATCGTCGTCTTGGGCATGCTCCCCTTCCGGTTCTCAAGAAAGCTCCTCCTGGTGTTTCACTCCAAGAGTTCACTTGTGAATCGTGTATCTACGACAAGCAACATCGTGTTTCTTTCTCTCCTTCTTGTACTCGGAGTGATACTCCGTTATCTTTAGTTCATTCTGATGTATGAGATCCATACAAGATCCCCAGTGTATTTGGACATCGCTACTTTATCACTTTTATTGATGACTACTCGCGTGTTACTTGACTTTATTTTCTTCATGATCGCACTGAGATAACTTCTGTGTTTCGTGCTTTTTTATCTGAAACACGTACGCAATTCTCGACGCCTCTTAAAATACTCCGCACCGATAATGCCCGCGAGTACACAGGTCGGTCCTTCTCCGCTCTGTGCTTTGAGTTTGGTGTTATCCACCAAACCTCCTGTGCCTACACACCTCAACAAAATGGTGTGGCTGAACGGAAAAATCGCCATCTTCTCGATACCGCTCGGTCCCTCATGTTCCAAATGCAGGTCCCAACAGAATTTTGGCCCTTTGCTATTGCAACTTCTTGTCACCTCATCAATTGCATGCCCTCCTCCGTTCTCAGCTTTGCCACTCCACTAAGCCTTCTTCTTCCTTCCACTCCTCCTTTCCCCCTCACACCCCGAGTTTTTGGGTGTGTGTTATGTTCACAACCTCGGTCCGCCGACTGACAAACTTGCTGCTCGTGCTACCAACAGAAGTTTGTTGGCTACTCTCGAACTCAGAAGGGCTATGTGTGTTATTCTCCTACAACAGGAAAAGTGACTGTCTCGACCGATGTCACCTTCTGTGAAGATCAACCGTTCCACATATCCTCCTCTCCCCAATCCATACCTTCTACTATTACTCGTCCTATCGTTCCAGTCTCGCCTTCCTCTCCACCGTCTCCTCCATCCCCACCTTTGATTCATCCGCCCATTCGCTACGTCTATTCTCGCCGTAAATCCAAGGATATTTCCATACCGGAGCCGTCTGCTACAGATGACACACCGACCGCGGTTGATCCAGCATCTTCCTCTACGGCTCACCCTATGGCTAGCTATGTGTCTCTACACCGGCTTTCTCCACCACTACACCAGTTTGCTACTTCTCTTTCCTCCATCTCTATTCCTAACTCTGTGCAGGAGGCGCTTCAGCATCCGGGGTGGCGGACAGCTATGGAAGAGGAGATGAATGCCCTCTGGGCTAATCAAACCTGGGAACTGGTTCCGCTTCCTCCTGGTCAACATTGTGTTAGTTGCAAATGGGTATTTGCGGTCAAACAAAATGCGGATGAGACTGTTGATCGCTTAAAAGCCCGTCTCGTGGCCCGGGGCTTCACTCAGCAACACGGCTTGGATTATGAGGAAACTTTTTCTCCAGTAGCAAAACTCAACACTGTTCGGGTTCTTATCTCCGTTGCTGTGCACCGCCGTTGGCCCCTTCTTCAGCTTGATATTAAGAATGCCTTCCTTAACGGCGATCTAAATGAAACTGTCTTTATGTGCCAACCTCCCGGGTTTGAGACCACGGGGGAGTCTCGTGAAGTTCGCATTTGCAGCCTTCTAAAAGCTCTTTATGATCTCAAACAGTCACAACGAGCTTGGTTTGATAAGTTCTGCAAGGTTCTCTTAGCACTTGGGTTTACTCGAAGCTCCGCCGACTTCTCCCTATTCACCAAGCATGGACCAACTGGCACTGTGATCCTTCTTGTCTACGTTGATGATATCCTAATTACCGGCGATGACCTCTCCGGGATACAACAACTCAAGGAACATCTGAACTCGGTCTTCCAGACCAAGGATCTTGGAAATCTTAGATACTTCCTTGGGATTGAAGTCGCCCGACGACCCGATGGGTTGGTTATGTCCCAACGGAAGTACTGCATCGACTTACTTCATGAAGTAGGATACTCCGGGTGCAAACCTGCGGATACTCCTATGGATGCTAATCAGAAATTGTGTGCTGCTGGGTCAGACTCTGACCAGCTTCTTGAGAATCCAGAATATTACCGACGATTGGTTGGGAAACTGATCTACCTAACGGTTACTCGACCGTATATCTCGTTTGCTGTTGGTGTTGTGAGTCGCTTCATGCATACTCCGTGCACTTCCCACCTTCAAGCTGTTGAGCGTATTCTCAGATATCTAAAGACTGCTCCGGGATAAGGCCTTGTCTACAAACCATCCAACTCACCATCTCTTCTTGCTTACTCGGATGCGGACTATGCTGGGTCCCCTGATGATAGGCGTTCCACGATTGGCTTTTGCACTTATTTTGGTGGGCACCTCATAACATTGCGAAGCAAGAAACAGACTGTGGTCGCCCGCTCCTCGGCTGAGTCTGAATACAGGGCTATGACTGCTGTTGTGTCAGAATTAACATGGCTTGAAATCCTTCTTGGTGACTTGGGTGTTAGACTTTCTTCTCCGACAACACTTCAGTGCGACAGTCAGGCTGCAATTCATATAGCCAACAATCCAGTTTTCCATGAGTGAACAGAGCATATCGAGGTTGACTGTCACTTCATCAGTGAAAAAGTTCAAGCAAAGAAGGTAGAATTGGAGCATGTTCCTGCTGCGAGACAAATTGCTGACATCCTAACAAAAGCTCTTTCTCGGCCACTATATCTCCAGTTCTTATCCAAGCTGGGTGCCTACGATTTGTACGCTCCAGCTTGCGTGAGAGTGTTAGCGAAATCCATGTAATAGGCCCATGTACAGGCCCATTTAGATCTCCTTCTCTTTAGTCTCACACCTTGTATAGGTTTTTCTGTCTCACTCTCTCTCCTATATATATGTATTCTTCCTTTGTATTTATACACAAGAAATATATATAATTTTCGGGGCCTTTGAACAATTATGATACACTAAATAGTTGAATAATTTTGCATTTTCAAATGTAATAATATCTAACATACATTCTTCAGTTACTGCTGCAACGAATTCTTCAACATTCCTTCCCGCACTATCATCACTATAGGTTTCATGGGCATCTCTACTTTGAAGAATCCCCAACCAATTGCCCTTACGAGAAAGAACAGGATCTTCCTTCTCAGTGATTCATTCATCATCTCAAGAGATATCCTCAAAATTTAAAAACTTCTCCTTTAGTTGCACGTCTCTTCTATCTTGTCGTTCCATCAACTTCATATTGTACATCACAAAGACTAGATCTTTCATTTTTTTGATGCAATCGGTTTCTTCTTTTCGAATGTACCTATTTTGAAAAAATAAAAATTATAAGGACACTCATGCATGAATGAAAATGAAGTCAGTCAAATATTCATTGTTACATGTTAGGATATTGTCTTGCAATAAATCTCACCATCTCAAAGACACTCCAGTTGCGTTCACATCCAGAAGAGCTACATGTCAAACTTAGAACCCGAATTGCAAATATTTTCAATGCCTACAGTTATCTCTGTAGGAATCCCACCAGTCAACTGTAAATAACAATACATTAATTGCTTAATATAATAATAATTAATAACATGTTTATTGCTAAATAATTGAAAATAGGATTAAACAAATATGTTTAACCTGGAGCTCTTTTGGTTCTCGTTGATTTTGCAGAGTCTGACCCAAATAATCCTCTAGCATGTTTGAAATCATCCATCTGAATGTCTATTTTTGTTCTCCCATCTTCATCAGGAATCATTCGTTGGAGACAAGTATAAAACCCAATTTTCACTTCTGCATCTGCTCTAAAAGATGGGCTATAATGATAATGAGGGTTCAAATAATAAGTTGCGGCATGCAATGGCCTATGCAGTTGGCTTGACCATCTATCATCAATAATGACCCATATTGGCTCATATCTACAGTAAAACACAATAATAATTGTTGAAAAGAAACACTTATATAATCATTGTTGAAAACACATAAACTACTTACTTTTTCTTGATGTTATCAAAATTAAATTGAATTTTCTCCTTCGCTCTATCCATTTGCTCCTATATAAAACCCATCATAGGACCCTCTGAATCAACCATTCTAAGCACTTTGGTGAGCGGAAGTGCTGCTTTCAAGCATAATGTAACATGAGACCAAAATCGACCTGAATTCAAAACAATTTTTTAAACAACTTTCCCCTCCTTTGAACCAGCAAATTGACTGGACTTTCATTTTGGCAGAAGTAAACATCGTCATCAAACCACCTTTATTTTTAGAAAGACATCCCAATGTCAAGTAAGCTGTTGCAAATCTAGTAACTGCAGGTCGGATTAACTCTTTCCCTTTCATAAAGTCAAGCAACCAAGTGTGAAGAAGAGTTCTGGAATATACAAAGTTTTAAATGTCGGATGTCGGGTACATATCGGATTGAGTTTTTAAAAGTCGGATGTCGGAGACATGTCGGGGACATTTGAAAATGTCGGGTTTCAAAATTAAAACATAAATTATTAGTAAGTATAATATAACTATGCATCTATCATGTTTTTATGCATCTAACATAATATATTACTATTTGTTTTATAAGCTCTTTTTTTATTATTTATATTGGCAAACAGTTACAGTTGCAAGAATTGAAGAGTTGGAATGCATTTTCAATTTTTACTAGTTCAATAGCACTATAGCAGACCGCATATGGTTTAATTCTAAAGCTCAAATTGCTCCTAAAGAATGATGAGTATGTTTGATGCGGTTCTAGACTATTTCTGTTAACCACAGTTTTATTCTATTATTTTGACAAATTCTTAAAAACTCTTCGGGTAACAAATGTTCTGTTGTATAATCTCTAATGCTGATCCATGCTAAATTATTCAATAATAATTGAGCTTTAGTACTGTTCATGCTATTGCAAGTGGAAGCATAAGTTACAGAACGTGGAAAATTCAAAAATGTATTTTGATTTTATGTCTAAGCAGTTAGATATTGTTCATCCAAAGCTACAAACATAAGTACACAATTATAATATTTATTTTTCTATAATGCTGTCATTATGACATTAACATTTTGTAGGGCATAAATTTTTAAGACGTATTAAGAAGGTTTGATCATGCATCAAACATGAAAATGTGACAAAATATCAAAATATCGGCCACATAACAAAATATCGGATCGGCCGATAAGTCGGAATATTTCCGATTTATCGGCCGATATTATTAAAAATGATTTTTTAATGTAAAATTTGAAATCTATATCGGTTTCTTCCCAAATCAGATATGTCGGCCGACATGTCGGACATGTCGGCCGACATTTAAAACATGTATAATGTATGTTGTTATCTTTCTACCCTTTGCAATTGTTAATTTATGAAGATCGTTTTTTTTCTCAAAATCTTCTAAAATCAAGCCAATACAATGTGCGGCACACGGTGTCCAATATAAATGTTTTCTCTTCTCCATCAACATATGACCAACAACCTTGTAATTTGAAGCATTATCTGTCACAACTTGAACAACATTTCCTTCCTCAACCTTCTCCACAAGTTCATCTAACATTTCAAAAACTTTATCCGAAGTTTTGGAGATTTCTGAAGTATCTATGGATGATAAGAACACTGTGCCTTTGTGACTATTCACCAAGAAATTGCATATAGATTTTCGTTTCCTATCTGACCATCCATCAGACGTTATTGAACAACCAACTTTTTGTCATTCCACCTTGTACTCCTCTAGTAATTCTAGAGTTCCATCAACTTCCTGTTTTAGGTATTTTACTCTAATATCTTTATAGGAAGGTGGTTTCATTCCGGGGCCATGTTGGCCGATTGCTTCAACCATGCTAATGAACTCTGGGTTCTTGACACAGTTGAAGGGAATGACACTTGTATAGAAAAATCGTGCAATTTGTTGACATGCTTTTTCACGCGCGTCCTTTTGGAAAAGATGATTAATTGTAGATTGACTTGATTTTCTAACAAATAATTTCATTGCCTCCTTTCCTCTTATTTTTTAGTATGTCCCACACCGACCTCAACCTCATCCTCCCCTTCCTCAATATTTCTTTTTTCTTCAAAGTTTCCTCTCCATGTGCTTGAAGAATACTCAAAAATTGTTGTCTAACATCCTTAGGTACTTTTGTACACGCTTCAACATTAAATTTAGGGACCTGCCAAGTGATGTTTCAACCGGTATATTCCACCAGATCGAATTACCTGACAATATTTGCACTGCACTTTTTTAGTAGTACTATCAATCTCAATCCCATGGAGCCACCCCGGATCACTTCTTGAACCCAAAGCATTCTTGCGAGACTTCTTGGTAATGAGCTTGGAAGCGGAACCCAAACCAGACATCTTTTTTTTCTAGCACAAGTAAAGAATCAATCAAGTAATATGAAATTCAGCCCTCCCAAAAACAAGTATCATAATTTAAATTTGGAGGATAATGTATTAATGATAACACAATATGCAAGTGTTAAACTGTCAACTGATAACAGAACTAAGAACATTAAATGATTAATTTATTAAAATAAATATCTCAACCTTGATTCAGAACTATGCAATGGCTCCATGCTTGCTAGAATTTACTGTTAACTATTAAATATCTCAAAGTCTCAACCTTAAAATAAATATATCAACCTTGCAAGTGTTAACTGTTAACATGATTAACTTATAATATTAACATTGATCATCCCTCATCAGAAATTAACCTGATTAACTGCAAGTGATAACTGTTAACACTATTAACATGATTAACTATTGCAATGGCGTGTGCAAGTGTTAAACCCTCATCAGAAATTCAGAACTATGCAATGGCGTGTGCGTTAACATCAGAATAAATGCAAGATATCTCATCACGTCGTTTATAACATCAGAATAAATGCAAATCTAGGAAGAGACCTGGCGTCGGCAGCTAGGAAGGAAGGGATCGTCGGCGTGTGCGTCGGCAGTGAGAAAGGAAGAGAGTAGGCGTCGGCGTGTCGGCGTGTCGGCGTGTGCGTCGACAGAGAGACGGGGAACACAGATGTCGTGGGAAGGAAGACTGGAAGAGAGACCTCAAGAGGGCGCCGACAACGAGGAAGGAAGACTGGAAGAGATCGTCGGTGTGTGCGTCGGCAGAGAGAAAGGAAGAGAGTCGGCGTGTGCGTCAGGCATAGACAATATGGTTTATCGATGGGAGAAGTTCATTTTATAATAAGATCGGGATCGGATCGTGATCCTACGATCCTACTCGCGCTCCCGATGGAATGAGCCCGATTTCGATCTTGTTTGCGATCCTGATCGAAATCCAGGATCCGGATCGTAGGATCGTAGGATCCTACGACCCGATCTTGACAACCTTGCCTGCACCTGATAGCTTCAGCTGTCCTCAAGCCCTGCTCCTCCCCCTTTTATAAGGTGTCAGTTGGTAGCCCCTCATCATCTTCCAGCTCTTGCATTCGTTCGTACTAAATTATGGGGACAACCTCGCTCCCTCCGGTTCCAACTGTCGTTGTTCCTTCCCCAACACCGTTGAGCCGGGCCTAGAAGGAGAAGAGGAGGCCGCTGAGGAGATTGCCACCACCATTGAGGAGGGTTGGGAGAGAGATGTCAAGAGGTCACTAGAGATGGGAGTAGTTCGACGTCTCCTACACACCCCTCGTGCTGATGAGGATTGGTGACACACCACTATCTTCTACAGATGTTTTCCTAGTGCAGGCTGTCCCTGCAAGCTAGCGATAGATAGTGGGAGTTGCGTGAACATCGTGACCTAGAAGGGCCTAGAGCGTATGCAGATAAAAGCTGAGCCTCGCCCCTATCCTTACCGTGTCACCTGGGTAGATAAGACCGCAATCCAGGTTACTCAGCGATGTCTTGTCCCGATTAGTCTGGCCGCATTTGAGGACTGTGTGGTGTCATCATCCTTATGGACGTCACCCACATTTTGCTTGGCAGGACATGGTTATATGATCACGACGTACATGTTTCGGTCGGTCGAACACATGTGTCTTTTACGACAAGGTACGGAAGAACACGTTGTCCTACACCCAACCCAAAGAGAAATCCAAGGGTCGGGTTGAACCCTCAGTTAGTACGAGCTCCTCGAGACCCTTGCATATCTTGAGACGTAGCGAGTTTTGAGAGACATCACTGATGCTGGTATTATATATGTAGTGACAACTACTTTGGCTCCTGATTGACCTACACCTGAGCCTCACGCCGACGTGCGTCCACTCTTGGATGAGTTTGCAGATATCATGCCTGAGGAGCTCCCTGGTGAGTTACCACTCCTATGAGACATCCAACACGCTATCGACCTAGTCCCGGGGGCCTTGCTTCCAAACCTGCCCCACTATCGTATGAATCCAGATGAGCACGCTGAGCTCAACAGGCAAGTCGATGAGCTTCTTCAGAAGCAGTTCATTCAGGAGAGCTTGAGTCCTTGTGCGGTTCCCACCCTTCTTAGCCCTAAGCAGGACGACAACTGACGTATGTGTATTGATAATCGAGTTATCAATAAAATTACGGCGAAGTACCGTTTCCTGATTTCCCGACCTGATGACTTATTAGATACGATGTCCGGTTCCCAGATCTTCTTGAAGATCGACCTTCGTAGAGGGTACTACCAAATCCGAGTTCGAAAGGGAGACATGTGGAAAACAATGTTTAAGACCAATGATGGTTTGTACAAGTGTTCGGTTATGCCATTTGGGTTTTCAAATGCCACAAGCACATTCATGGGGTCATGACAAAGATATTGTGTCCTTATATGGGTAAGTTCTTAGTCGTGTATTTTGACGACATCCTAATTTACAACCACACCTAGGCTGATCACCTTGGACACTTGAGGCTTCTATTCGATATCCTCCGAAAGGAGAAGTTATTTGTAAATCGAAAGAAGTGCTCATTTTTATCTGAGTCAGTCCATTTTCTGGGATTTATCATCTCCTTGGGAGTATCCGTTGACCCTAAGAAGGTCCAGTCCATTCGCGTTTGGCCCATACCCTCGATGATCCATGAGGCCCGCAACTTTCATGGACTCGCTACATTCTACAGGAGATTTGTTAGGGGATTCAGTTCGATTATGACCTGTTTACCAGTTGTCTCAGGGATTTAGTTTGATTATGACCCCGTTTACCAGTTGTCTCCGCAAGGGAGACTTTCAGTGGACCGCTGCGACCACTCGCTCGTTTGAAGAAATTAAGGACAAGTTGACAACCGCTCCTGTTCTGAGACTCCCTGATTTCAGTAGAGCATTTGAGGTCGCTTGTGACGCATCAGGTGTTGGTATATGCGGTGTATTGAGTCAAGAGGGACACTCAGTTTCTTACTTTAGTGAGAAGCTAAACGAAGCTAAGCAAAAATACTCGAACTACGATTGAGAGTTCTATGCTATTGTCCAGTCCCTGCGTTACTGGAGACACTACTTCCTGCCCTGGGAGTTTGTACTCTATTTTGATCACCAGGCCTTACGCTGCCTTAACTCCCAGAGGAATCATCGGCATACTGAGTGGGTCGAGTATTTACAGGGTTTCCATTATGTTCTTAAACACCGCACTGGTGTTGAGAACAAACCCGCTGATGTACTGAGCCGCTGAGTCTCATTCTTATAGACAATGAGAGCCCGAGTGGATGGGTTCGAGAGATTGATCACGGTCTACCCGACTTGTCCGAATTTTGGAGAGTTGTATGCTGCGTAATCGAGGGACCCTGCGGATTCCATCGAGTGGTTTCAGATTATTGATGATTACCTGTACCGGGGCGCCGTCTTGTGTATACTTAGGACCTCTTATCGTGACTATTTAGTATGAGAGTTACATTCAGGAGGTGCCCCCGGTCATTTTGGGAGCGACAAGTTGATAGTTATTGTAGAGGATTGTTTTTATTGGCTGAGCTTGAAGAAAGATGTGGCTCGTGTCGTGTGTCATTGTCGTATCTGTCAAATGGCCAAGGGTACGAAGCAAAACACCGGTCTGTATACTCCGCTACCCATCCCAGACCGCCCCTGGGAGGACATTAGTATGTACTTCATACTCGGGCTTCCTCGCACTCTGAAGAAGCACAATTCCATCTTTTTAGTTGTCGATCGATTTCGAAGATGGCCCATTTCATTGCATGTAGCAAAACCGCTAACGCGTCCCATGTTGCGGCGTTATTTGTGCGGAATGTCTTTAGATTGCATGGCCTGCATAAGTCGATAGTATCCGACAGGGATGTGAAATTTACGAGTTCTTTCTGGAAAATGTTATGGCGGACGACTGGCTCTACCCTCAAGTTTTCCTCAGCCTACACCCTCGGACTGATGGGCAGACCGATGTGGTAAATCAGAGTTTAGGGAATCTTCTTAGGTGCCTAGTGGGTGAGGTTGGGACTCGGTACTTCCCATCGCGGAGTTTGCATACAATAGTTGTGTTAATAGGTCTACTGGGTTCAGTCCATTTCATATTGTGTCTGGGTATGAACCCCGAAAACCTATCGATCTCATTCTCGTCCCACTAGAGTCCCGCCCTAGCGAGTCACCTGAGTCCTTTGCACATCATTTGCATGAGTTGCATGAGTCGGTCAGACGACAAATTATTGTTAGCAATGGATATTATAAAATACATACAGATGTACACAGATGAGAGAAGATATTTCTGGAAGGTGACCAGGTGAGAGTCCGCCCAGAGAGGCTCCCTCGGGGGCTTGCCAAGAAGCTGAGCGTCAAGTGAATGGGTACCTACACAATCATAAGACGCATTAGAACAAATGTCTACGAGCTTAATATCCCTGTAAATTTGGGCATCCATCTGATGTTTAATGTTGATGACCTGATGTCGTATTACGAGCCTCACGAGTATGTGGATCCGAGTCGTGGAGACACCCTGAGCCGACACCACCACATTCCCTACCCCGCACCCAGTCCACTTCTGAGTCCCACCCACCTGTGAGTCCGTCTCCCATGGTTTCACCTTTGTCACCACCATTCGCACTGGGATCTGCTATGCGTGAGTTGAGTGTTGAGAGCATCACTGACATTATCTCACATGAGTTTGTTCCCTCCTCGGAAGGCCCATTATGCTGATACTTGGTACGTTGGCAGGGACGGCCCTTTATTGACGACACTTGGTTGGTACCAGCAAAACTTGATCGACTCGCCCCTGGACTTCATCGTCTCCATTCTTCGGAGATTAAGGCTTTTCAGTCGGGGGGAGTTGATGGGGATCCATCAGTCCATCGATGTTGCCTCACCGCAAGGCGGGACCCACGTTCGTTTATTCCTGTATGAAGACTTGATCGGATCGGCGATCCGACTTCACGGATGTGTCCGGCTTGTCATTTACAGTAGATTTCATATATTACTTTATTATTTTTGAGTTGTTTCATTGTAATCGGGGCCCTCCGCACCCACAGCCAATCATAGTCGTTGATGCAGGATGTCCTAAGTGTTTTTTATTATAAATAGGAGGTTATGGGGGCTGCCATCCTCATTGCAGAATTTGGAGATTTGAAATCCCGGATTCCAGCGATCCCTCCACGGTGCCGACTCCGTGGAACCCTAAGTGACGACTCCTAGGCCTTCTCCTGCTCCCCAAAGGTATCCCCTACCCCTAGCCACCTTCCTCCACCTTCAAAGCCCTCCACCGCCCGCTTGATGTCCAGCAAAAGACTGCCTAATCCAGTCCTTCCCCTGCATCCACCGCCCAGTCCAGATCTCCCCTTGCCGCCGCCGCTTGTCCAGGCCCCTCCCAGCCATCCGCCGCCCCACGTAAGGCCCCCCTATAGTCCACCGCACTACCCCTCCCCCTCCCCTACAGCCCTCAACCACAAACCCCCCTCCCAGCCGCCCTACCTTGCCCTAAACAGACCACCAATGCCCCGATCCAAGTCCTCACAGCCCGATCCCGCTCCAAACAGCCAGATCCAGCCATTCCCGTCCTTAGTTCCCCTCTGGATCACCACCTACGCGCCGTGATTCACCGGATCTCCTCACCTCGGGCAGCCCTCGTACTTTTTGTGAGTTTTCTTGTTGTACGAACTCTTGTTTCTTTATATTATTCTACTTTTTTTATCTCAATTTTGCTTTGATATTTTGTGTTGTGGAATATTGTTTGGAAACCCTTGTGATTCGCAGGACGGAACTATTAGCATCGCGCTTAACTTTGACCCTCCTTGTGGAGGAAAATCATAGTCTTTTGCTCTAAAGAAATATTAATCTCGCTTGTTCGTTACATTTTATTGTGTGGAATATTATTCTTGCTAAATCATTAATTATTGTCGTCACTTTTGCATGATCACATCATACTAGAATAGATGTATTGGATCGGAACCTCACTCACCACTAAGCGTACATCGTAGGTTTTCACTGCACACCCTACCCTACGTCAATTATCCACCTGATATGGGCGTTCTTTTCTGCATGTCTATTCAGGTTGTGTAGTCCTAGAGCCCAGAAAATAAGAATTATAACATCTTAAATTACACTGTAGGTTTACTTGCATCCAACAGTAAGGGATGCACATGGGCGCAAAATGTCCAAGTCCCTGGGCAATGTTATTGATCCACTCGAAGTGATAAATGGAATATCACTCGAAGGGCTTCACAAACGTTTGGACGAGGGTAATTTGGATCCAAATGAATTAATCATTGCAAAACAAGGGCAGGTGAAGGACTTTCCAAATGGTATTGCTGAATGTGGTGCTGATGCCCTCCGGTTTGCTCTTATCTCGTACACAGCACAGGTCCTTGTTTTTTTTCTTTTTATTATTTGAATATCTTTTTATTTCACTTAAATTCCTTCTAAAATTCTAATAAATTATGGCATCTCAGTCGGACAGGATAAACCTCGATGTTCTTAGAGTGGTGGGATATCGACAGTGGTGCAATAAACTGTGGAATGCTATAAGGTTTGCCATGAGCAAATTAGGAGATAACTATTCGCCTTCAGCTAATGTTGTGGTGGATAAAATGCCATCCATCTGCAAATGGATTCTCTCCGTTCTGAATAAAGCTATAGATAAGACCATATCATCTCTTGAAGCATATAAATTTGCAGAGGCATCTACCGCTGTATACTCGTGGTGGCAATTCCATCTTTGTGATGTATTTATTGAAGCTATCAAGCCTTACTTTTTCTCTGAATCCACTTACGAATTTGAAAGGGAAGCTGCAAGAGCGACCTTATGGATATGTTTGGATTCTGGCTTACGTTTGCTCCATCCCTTTATGCCCTTTGTTACTGAGGAATTGTGGCAGCGTCTTCCTGAATCACGAGAATATCATAAGAAAGAGTCAATTATGCTATCAGATTACCCTTCAGTCATGGAGGTATGTCAGGGACTGTATTTATTTATGTGCTATTTTCGAGTTTCTGATGTCATATTCAACTATTGTTGATTCCTTTGGCAGTCTTGGACAAATGAAGTAATTGAGAGCAGTATGGATATTGTTATTAGTACAGTGAGAAAGATAAGGTCACTTCGTCCGCCAAGTGACAAAAATGAGAGGTTCATATAGACATATATACATATGATAATCTCCTTTCGACGATTGATTTCTAAGGATCCTAGCAAAATTTACTTGAGTCCATGATTATTTGTAGCGATAGACACTAACTTTGATCTCTTATTTATTTATTTATTACAGACGTGCAGCTTTTGCTCTTTGCAGAGGAGATGATATTGCTTTGATTATTAAAGCCTATGAATTTGAGATACTAACTCTTGCTTCCCTGTCATCTTTAAAGGTATCACCCCACCCATGCATACTTTTCAGCTGAAATTATTAATTTCTATTATTAATTTCATTGTACTGACTAAATGCATATGAACTGTTACTAGGGTGTTAATGTTGGAGGGGTTTGAGAATCTTTTCTCTTTTTTTTCGATTAGTGAATTTAGTCTCCTAATGAATATGGAACCTCATAGTTCTGGTTTGAGCCTCGAGATCTGCCCATGCTTTAAATGAAGTGGTATGATGTTAGTTTAGCAGTTGTTTGTTGGTTTTATAATTTTGAGATTAGATTGTCATATGAATCACTTATTTCAAACAAATTAATGTTTGAAGAAAATGTTCCCACGCCTCATAGTGCTTTATATTTAGGGTCATTCACTGAGACCTCTTGATGGAGATCGTCGACCCACACATGTCTATTGACCCAAAAGGCGGTGATCGGCTACCCGTTTGGACAATCCGAGTCCACGGTGCGTCTCCCAGATCTCTCTAAAGCATTTGAGGTGGCTTGTGATGCATCAAGAATTGGTATTGGTGAGAGTACTTAGTCATGAGGGTCATCTGATTGCTTATTTTAGCGGGAAGTTGAATGACGCTAGTCAAAAGTATTCGATTGAGCGTGAGTTTTACGCCGTAGTGCAGACACTTCGTTATTGCCACCATCTCCTGCATAAAGAGTTCGTATTATACTCTAATCAAGTAATCATCAGACTCTGCGATATCTTGATTTGCAGAAGAAGTTGGTCCATCGCCATGCAAAATGGTTAGAGTTTATGCAGGACTACCATTACGTCTCAAGCACCGAGTGGGTGTTGAGAACAAACCGGCTGATGCCTTGAGTCGTCAGGTCAGCCTTATGCATACCATGAACACTTATGCATACCATGAGCCGGTGTTGAAAACAAATAGGCTTTCGACGATTGCTATATGATTACCTAGAGTGTCTTGATTTTGATGACATTTATAGCGCGCTGACGAGGACACCCCCCCGAACCCCAGGAGGGTTACGATTTTTGATGATTATCTATTCTTCTGGCTCCCGCCTTCGCATACCACGAGTATCTCTCTGAGATTTTCTTATCTGAGAGTTACACGCGGGCGGTGCCACGGGGAATTTTGATTGAGATAAGACAATTGTGTTAGTTGAAGATCGCTTCTTCTGGTCTGGCCTGAAGGACGTGATGAGAGTTATAAGACATTGTTGAGTCAGTCTGGCCATGAAAGGGACGCGCTAGTTCACTAGTTTATACACTCCCCTCCCTATTGTGAGGACCTTTCTGCACCCACAATTAATTATGTATCTAAGCCCATTTTCAATTCGTTCATCTAAGCACATCGCAGAAACATGCATAATGAGTACAAAGTAAAACACATAACAAAACTTTTCATTCCATTAAAAGCTTGTCTACACATTTTACAAATCTGTACATCCATACCATCATCACAACAAGAACCTTAACTCGCTCCTCACTTCTTTTTCTGCGTTCTTCTTTTGTCGGCCTTCTAACTGGGTCCGAACCTACACTGGGACCCTAAAAAAATTAAAATAACAACGGGTTAGTCATAATAATATGACTAAGTGAGTACTTTATCTCTTTAATTGTTGTACAAACAAACAAGAAAAATGAATAGCAATATGCATAATTATTTTAATGTACAGTAAAGGAAAGTGCAGTAGAAGAAAGTACAATACTATGTAAATCAATTTTAGCAACAGTAAATAAGTTGTATATTGCAGTAATATTCTAAATCCTTGTATTTTCTGTTATTTTGTTCTTAGGGTTCTTCAAGTTCTTTATCTGAATCTGAATTTATCTGAATCTTCAACTTTGCACGATTCTATTCTTGTCATGGTGGACCATTTTTCGAAAATGGCCCACTTCATGGCCTATTCTTTTGTGAGGTCTTCAAATATCACAAGTTACCAATGCCTATAGTTTTTAACCGTGGCGTTAGATTCATGAGTTATTTTTGGAAAATGTTATGAAAAAAGTTGATATGACACTGAAGATTTCCACAGTCCACCCACAGAAGGATGGGCAGATTGAAGTTGTTAACCATAGCTTAGGAACCCTTTTGCGATGTTTAGTAGGAGATAGCCTCGTCACCTGGCATTATGTTCTGCCCATGGCAGAATTTGCGTATAATAGTTTGGTTAATTGGACTTCGGGTCTGAGTTCATTTCACATTATGTTAGATTATGACCCTAGGAAGCCCATTGATATGACCCATATCCCCATAGAGTCCCAACTCAGTGAGTTTGCAATGTCCTTTATTCAGTACTTGAATAAAATCCATGAAATAGTTTGAAAAATATTTCGATAATTAATGATTATTATAAAATCCAGGCAGATCAACACGGGAGAGAGCAACATTTTTGATGAAGGGGAGCGAGTAGTGATTCGAATACGATCTGAGAGGTCCCTCCAGGGAACAATAAATAAATTAAGCACTCGACGGATGGGCCCCTACACAGTCATACAAAGGATCGGGACGTACGCATATGAAATTGATATCCCTCAAAATGTGGGGAGAAACCGAGTATTCAATGTAGAGGACCTGACTCCTTATTACGAGGAGCGCACGTATCTGGTGGATCCTTAATCCACCATGCCTAAGCCACATTCCTTCCTATCCTCCCATACCCCACCCCAGTCTCAGTCTGATGAGTCACATCATGGGATTCACCTCGCACCGCAGACGATACCACCAGTTCAATGATAGAGAGGCATCTTATTCAGAGATACCACCGACTACAAGAGACAATTTAGTTTGTTACCCATGACTTCACAACCACAGGTAGGCAAGATACGCTGAGATGTTGATGTAAACCGGAAATCTCAAAATATTTTTAAATTAAATAAACTGGAGACCCATTTAAATATGCGACGCTCGTGTCAACTTGTCAAACGATAATGGAAGATAGTTTAATCTAGGTTTTGTTAAGCACGTGTAAAAGTCCTATAATCGAGCAACGAATTAACGTGAGATAATAATTCCACGAGTGTTAGGATGAAAAGTCACCCAGCACAAGAATTTAAATTTACGACAAGCAGGGTAATGTTAATGATGGGCAAGTTCTGAAATTAAGGTTCTGAAATTAAGATCCAAGTAAAACGATGAATACATTATACTGACACGATGCGAGAACGAGTGGGAAGAGTATACCTTCGGGTCACAATTGCAGCAAATGATGTACGACTTGGAACCATGGGGCAAAGGAGACTTGCATCAGGCTTGAGGATGGGGAAACATCCGATCTGGGTGGCTGAGAACTGGGGAAACAGTAACAAAGGCCGCTGGAGAACTCGGCGAGTTTTAGGAGACTAAAGTTGACTCGACAATGGATGGGCGGAGGTGAGGGCAAGGTGGAGACAACATGTGGTGGCCGGAGGAAGCAACAGTGGCCTCGGGAAACACAGGCGGTATTAGTGGAAATGAAGTCGTGGACAATGAGGGACTCTGGATTTGACGGGGAAGTAATGATTCTGTCGGAGGGTGGATGAGTATTGGTCGTCGGAGCCCACGGTTGCTGGTGGTGGCGTCACCGAGGTTGGGAGAGGCGATGTCGGCGGCTGGAGGCGGGAACATGCGAAGCTGCGGCTGTGCGTGAGAACAAAGGGGGAAAAGGGTCGGTCGGCTTGGTATTTCAAGAAACAAAGAATTCTGTTTCTCGAATTTTTATCCCAAAGCTACCTTTTTTTGATTTGGGGAGCCGGTTCTTTAATAGGATGTAGTATTTAGGTTATGTTAGGAAGGATTTAAAGAAAATTCTTTTTTTAAGGTAGAAGATTCCCGATGATAAAAAATAAGGAGGATTTCAAGGGATATTCTCCCTTAATATTTCACACCATAAATGAATTTTGAAAATAGAACTTAACTAATTTATTTAGTTCTCATTTTCAATTTATCACCTAATTTCATCTTATGTTTTGGGAATTGTTAACAAATCCCCAAAGTTGGCTATTTGTACACCAAAATCACTCCTAATTTCATTTTAAAATACCCCCTAAAATTTCTACCCGCGCACACTAAACCGCACACCCACAGCCTCGTGTGAATACTCCTCGTCTGCGACACTGATGCCGCCTCTCACATTTCTTCATCGCCTCCCGTCCTTCCCCCGCGGGATCACCATCAATTCCGCCAATGGATTGGTCTTAGTGACCGGATCAGATTCAATAGTAGTCTGGAGAGCCGGATCTGGAGGGCGACGTTTCAGATTTATCCAAACCGACAATCTACGAGGGCGAGGGATGGACCGTCGTAGCTTACATGAGGAAAGGATTCCTGCTTGTGGTTCAAGGGAGGACAAGTAATGTTTTCATGGAGCCTGAGAAGAATGGAGCAGAGAGTCGGTGGCGTTGATGGCTGATGATACTTGTGGGTTTTGTTTTATCTTATTTTCTGTACCGGAGGTTTCAGATGGGACAATTGCTATCAAATAGGAACTAGAAGCAGGCTTAGGAAGATGATTGCTAAGGCGAGGTGTAGATTATGTAATTGCTATTTGGTGTAGATTATGTAATTGCTATTAGTTGTAGATATTTTTTTTAATTAATGCTCATAGATTTTGACAACGAATAACTTTTATTTTCCTAAAGCTTATATTTTTAAGGCTAGTAGTTACTGTGATTTGTTTGTTAGTGATCCTCGTATTATGGCAAGTTTTCGATTTGATTTGATGTTAACAATAGTGCGGTGCCTTTAACAATTTCATGTGTCTTTAACAACTTAAAAAAAATGCAGTGCCTTTAACACAAAAGTATGAGTAGTCAAAAGTGCAGTGCCTTTAGCAGTTCCCTATATTGTTTATATTTGCTCAAATTAACACTTAGCCTAATTTGACGGATCATTTATTCAGGGTCTTACTGGACGATCACTCTAATAAATCGTACAACACGCGCAATAGATATGCGCGATACAAACACATCGTCGCTAAAAACATGCGCGGACTAAAATAACACATGTGCGAAAAGCATGCACGATACTTATGCAAATAAAAATAGAAATAACAAATAAAAATAACATGATGTGATGCAAAGTTTATCAGATATCTTGTTTGTTGCAGTGGTCGCCCGACCTCGGATGACACTTGGATCTCCCCGGTAGAGCTTGAGCGACTCGCCCCTAGGTTACGCGGAGAATATGACCATCTTCACTCACCGGAGATGAGTACTGTCAAGCTGCCGAGAGTTGATGGAGATTGTCGGTCCACACACATCTATTCCCGTAGAAAGTGGTGTCCTGCTATCCGTTCGGACGAGCTGAGTCCACAGATGTGTCTGGATGGTTGTTCCGAGTCTGTTTCTTATATTTATTTATTAGTTTTGAGTTGTATTTGACATCCGATCTGTTCAAACATTATGAGCCGTCTGATTCGGATGCCCTAGTTCTTCCCCCTCTCTCTCTATATGTGTGCAGAATTCCTTGGTGGTTATCGAAGTTTTGGGAGTGAAAATCCTGGACCGTCGGTCCCCACGGTGCGATGTCGTGACCCCTAAGGTGCGACTCCTTGGGTTTTCCCATTTCTCCTTCTCTTTGCAGCAGCCCTTACGACCGTCCTTAGCGCTAGCCGCATCCTTCACACCCTCTTCCTTCGCAAACCGCATCTTCCTCGACCCTCCCCACCAACACAAGCAACTAACTCCTCCCACCAGCCCAACCGTACCCTCCCAGAGTATTCCAAGGCCCTCTTGCCGTTCTTCTTCCCTCCAACAGTCCTCGGAATTTTATCGTTGCTTTATTTGACCACCCCCTACACGCTTAAGTCGTTTCTTGGCGTTTTGTTTTCTATTATTGTATGCTTGGACCATATTTTGATGTATGCAATTAATGTGTTGTTTCTGTGAAATCGCCGGACTTGCGGGGTTTATTTGTTGCACGTTTGAAATATTTGCACTTCAGTTACTTGTGAATTTCCTCATGCTTTTCAATTCAATTTCTGTGAACGAATGTGGTCCTTAATAGGTTTTATTTTTATCAATTACTGAATGTCAGTTTTAATCGGCATTTGCGTCTACATTAGGATTTTCGGTAATTAAAGTGCATTCCACTTAGGGTTGCATCTTTAAAGCATACACACTCTCGACATACCCCTACGTCACCTCCCCTCTAATTTTGCATTATTATAGATACCTGCCCTCTATTTTTTAAAATACTCATACCTCCCCTTTGGGTTTATATTGTTAACTTATATTTACAGAGGCTTTTTTTTGTGCATGTATATTAATAATATAAACTCTGAGGGAGGTCTTGATAATTTTAAAAACTAGATGGGAGATCTCTCCATAATTATGCGAACTCGCATGATATTTTTTTCGTAGTTATTTCTTTATTTTTAATCTTGCAAAAGGTGAAAAGTTTCTGATTTTGATGTTACCTTGTAGGCTTTATTGGAGGATGATACGCCTCCACCTGGCTGTGCGGTTGATGTGGTAAATGATAAACTCTCTGTGTATCTGCAACTCCATGGAACACTTAATCCCGAAGCTGAACGGGAAAAACTCAGAAAAAGAAGGGAGGAGATACAAAAGTGAGTTTCACTAACATTACCTATGCATATTTTGTATTTTTTTTCTTTTTCTTTTGAGGTTTGTCGGAAAAAAAGGGGCTGTCACCCTGATTTGTTGTTTTGGGGGTAGAGATAAGAGATAATTTAAGTAGCGAGAAAAGAAAAAAAAATTATATTCCTTTTATGGGTTGGGAGTTGTAAGAGAAAACTATTCATCATTTTCTTCATTGGAAGTGTAAAGAAAAGAAAGGTAAAGAAACATATATCGATCCGACATTTTGTATCATCATACGAAGTGTTAAAACTCAGAGAAAAGCCCCAAAAGAGGCCCATTCTACATTCTCTTTCTTGGATTTAGTTCCACTTCTCCAAATGTAAATTCTTCCTTTTCCTCTACTATATATCAAGAGGAGAGCTCTCTTGTAATATTTAAGTTTTTTTGAAATCAAATTATTCAATATTTCAAATTCTCACATGATATCAGAGTGAGGTTGAAATCACTCGTTCCCCTCTCGCGTGAATACTCCCGGTGTCACATGAAATCCTTCCGATCTCGCATGAACACTCCCGACCTCACACGAAATCTCTTGCGATCGGTTCCTGCGCTGACCCCTATGTTATCAAGGCGCACGACTAGGCGCACCAAGTGCACCGGCCCAAGTCTCTGTCTTAGATACCCCAGGCGCACCCTGGCGCGCGCTTTATCAGCTCCCAGGCGCACCGAAAGCGCGCATGGGCTTTTCAAGGTGTTTTCTTCAACCTGTTTTTTGGGAGGTGGGCAAGACACACCTGAGGCACACCTAGGCGCACTTGGGCATCCAATTCACCGATTTTCAGTGAATTTGGTGCCCAATTCACTGAAAATGAGCTAATTGGATTCCCAATTCACTGATTTTCAGTGAATTGGATTCCTAATTCGCTGATTTTCAGTGAATTGGGCACCCAATTCCCTGATTTTCAGTGAATTGAGCACCCAATTCATTTTTGTACCTCACGTGCCTCAGACGCGTGCCTGCGCCTAGGCTCCAGGACCCCTTTACGCCTCGGTGCGCTTTGCGCCTTTGATAACATAGGCTGACCCATGGTCTACTCCGGTAACCTCTGGACTTGGGTATTATCAAAAGTTTAGTTAATAATTATTTTACTCATCACTTTCCTTCAATTGTTGGAGAAACAAAATCCTCAATATGGAGCTTAGTCTATCCTATAATTTCTCTCTTCTTCTCAATTTAAATTCCCAATCAAAAGCAAATTTTCACTTTCTTTCTAGTCCCTTCCTTTTCCCAATCAAAGTGTTAGAGAATCACTAAAGCTTAAGTTCAACTTTATATAACACCAATTTTTCTTTGACTATGATCTATGCGCGGATCTCAATGGATGAGAGCACCTCCCGCTCTCGTTGCGCCATCAAAATAAAAGCAAAGAAATCCTAGAAAATTGCAATCATGCATCCAAGGTTGTAATCTTCATGGTTGTGGAGAGAATTTTGGAACTTTACTTTTTCTTCTCATTTGACGCCATTTTTGACCCCCTGCTTTGCCTTCAGTCAGCGTTCGCCGTTTGGATTAGGGGTGCAAACGAGTCGAGCTCGACAAGCTCACACTTTCACATATATGTGCTCGACTCGAGACCTATATATGCAGCTTGAGCTCGACTCACGAGCTTTAGTGGAACTCGAGCTCGACAAGTTCGCATATATATGTTAGAGCTCGAGACCTATACATGGAGCTTGAGCTGGAGCTTGAGCTCGCAAGTTCGAGTTAAGCTCGAGCTGCTCATGAGCTGTATTATATATTTTGCTCATGGACAAGGATATATGAGCTCAAGCTCGGCTCGCAATCAAGCTCACGAGCCCTAAATGAGCTTGGAATATTGTTATAAGACACTGTAGGTACAGATTCTCTTCAGTCCGTGTGAATATCTACTACCCTTAGCTTGATGCAATTTATTGTGCTGATTATCTGAAAATTAGTTACAGTTGCGTAATATATTGAATTTGTTGACAAATTTCTACTGTTGTCTGCAGGATGCACACAAATTTGGAACAAATAATGAGCTCCACAGGTTACAAGAAGGCTCCTCAAGCTGTCCAAGATGATGATATCAGAAGGCTAAATGCATATTTGGAAGAACTCAAACTTGTTGCTGCAGCTGAAAAGGATTTAGACGAAATTAATGCCGATAAATAATTTATATTCATTCTCCTGTTTTTTTTTAAATCTGGTCATTTTCGTGTAAAATGCCCCTTGTTGAATGCCATTTTCAATATTTGTTGTTGTAATTTTAATTTATAATTTAGTAATTTTGAAATTAATCTATTGACATTTTTCAAAAATAATCACCTTTATTTATGAGGACTAATTCATTGAGGTGTTATGTGATTTGGAAATTTGTTTTCTAGTTTCTAAATCTGATATTAACATTCAACTTTCTTAATCTTATTCTTAATGTATTTATACAAGTGATCTGCCACTACAGCTAATTGCGACACTGCCCTGACTTTGGCAGCCATTGGGTTTTGCCTCTGTCAATTAATTAATGAAAATAAATTCGCTATCAATTAATTAATGCATAAAGTAAATATACATTTTTATTTTTGTTAAAAAAATCTTCAATCTTGATGCGTATATTATTGTGCATACCAAATCAACTTCAACTTTAGTAGGTATAGGAGCTCTATTAAATTATTTTTTGATTTTATGAATTTTCATCGTTACTTTTAATTTTTAGTTACTTTTTTTGTTTTGATTTTGAGTATTGTATTTTAGTTTTTTTTAATAGATTATGATATATTTTATGCCATTAGATTAAAATAATAAGATTATATTTGATAATTTTGAGTGTTTCATCAAAGACAATTTCTCTTAAATATTTATCCTATATAGAAAGATCCTCTTATCGGTGTAATGGTCTATCACTTCATTCTCATCATCTGATTAAAGCAAATGGTTTGTGAATAACATGTAGTTTTGCGCTGATCTTCATTTGTAGACTACGGGTCTGCGGCTAGCTAAATAGTTCTGCGCTGCAGCTATTTACAGACCACGGTGGTCTGGGAATAGCTATTTTTTTTTTTTGCATTGATCGCTATCTGCAGACCACCTGATTCTACAATAAAGGGTTTGAGAACAATAAATTGACCGTTATTCACAAACTGTGTGCGGGAGCGCCGGGGGGGGGGGGGGGGTGGTGAAGCCCGCCCTGTGGTGAGGGGCAGGTCATCACAACGAGTGTACTGTCGAGCGGGGCACGGGAGCCCGTGCACGGTCACTTGTGTGTATATTATATTATATATTATATGTATATACATGTGTTCAATTGAGGCATGGATATGTAACGGGGTAAAATATATGCTATTTTGATACTAATTTTATTCATGATGTATATTAGTCTTTATTTTGATGTTCTAGATAATTCTTTTGTGGGCTTCTCAAAACATGCAATTTTTGGCATTAAACTATTAAACTATTTAGCAGGGCATGATTGAATTATGCCCCTTATGGATTATTCATAATGTTCAAATTTTAATTTGTGTTTACAATTGACGTAGAATGTTTTGTTGAATTTCATTGCGGCCTATTCGGCTGGGCGGAATTGTCATTTAAGAATTGGAATGCAAATTGCCACTCTCGCTCTTGTCGGATCATGCACTTCTTGCCTTCTAGGTACTCTTGCCGGTAAAAATCGTGGCCTCTTCCCACCTTTGAATTTTTTTTGTGTGGCTACATAATGGAACGCAAATTATTAGGAAATTACGTAGGAATTTTGTAAGAAATTTGTATTAAATAAAAGTGGACATGACCGGGTTATTTGAGAGTTTCAACAAATTTGTCAGCCACGTGATTATTTTCGAGTTTACACTTGATGGGTTCCCTAAAACAGGTTCGCTCAAATCAGAGATTTTTTTTGCCGCGACCTCGACCGGCTCGCCGGTACAATTTCAGCGGGTCAATTCTCGCACAATTCCGAGCTCATTTGGTCTTCCAAACGTACGTCAGAATCCCCCCTCTCCTCATACGTGCAATCCACTCCTCTCTCCTCTATGCATGAAACCACTTTCTCTCTCCTCCATGCAACCACCTTTCTCTCTCCTCCATGCATGCAACCGCAGTCAACCTCGCCGCCAACCTCGCTCGCCGCCTGCACCTACCCGGTGCGCCCAAGGCCGCACTGCACCACCTTGGTGCGACGCAAGCCGTATCGCCGCCCCCGCCGCCCTCCGCCCGCCGCCCGATGCAGGGCACGCCTCCCTGGAAGCGCAAGACTTGATGCACGACCACTGCACGACCTCGACCATTCGGCTCCCCGTACCACCTCGCACACACTTGCTCTATTGCGCTATATCGGCTGGGCGTCCCCCTCCCAACGTCCAAATACAAGTCTTTCTCACAGCACCTTCGTGTTCATGGCGCGCTCAAAGCGCCTCTATGTTCACAGTGCACATCACATATCTCCACGTTCGTTGCGCGCTTAGACCGCTTCTACGTTCACAGTGTGCACATAACATCTCTACGTTCGTGGCGCTCAGAACGCCTCAACGTTCACAGCGCGCGCCGAACATCTCCACGTTCGCGGCGCGCTCAGAGCGGCCCCACGGTCACAGCGCATGCCGAACATCTCCACGTTCGCGGCTCGCTCACAGTGCCCTCACGTTCACATCGCGCACCGAACATCTCCACATTCGCGGCGCGCTCATAGTGCCCTCACGTTCACAACGCGCGCCGAACATCTCTACGTTCGCGGCGCGCTCAGAGTGCGCTCACGTTCACAGCGCGCGCCAAACATCTCCACGTTCACGGTGCACTCAGACCGCCTCTACGTTAACATCGCGCGATGAACATCCAACGTTCGCGACGCGCTCAGAACGCATCTACGTTCACGGCGCGCCCTGAATGCCTCTGAGTTCATGGCGCGCGCCGAATAACTCCATGTTCGCGGCGCGCTCAGAATGCCTATATGTTCACAATGCCCGTTGAATGCCTTCGTGTTCGTGGCGCGCGTTGTAGTTAACATTCTTAACTTCCCGAATTGCATGTTTCTTTCATTGCTGTCATCGCCGACAATGAAGCTGCCCAAACTTCCCAAATTGCCCGCAGGGCAAGATGGTCATATCCAAAAAATGGCGATCAGTGTGCTTCAGATCGATGATCATGATTCACCCACCAGGTGGTTACGGTGGTTACAATGGCCAAATTACTAGGCTAGTCATGTCCAAAGCTATAAAAAGAGCTCAGAGCCCTCATTTCAACGGACCTGACCTTGAGCGCCCGAGAGAGCTCCTTCAAAGATCCTTCAGAGTCTCCTTCGGCATTCGAATCAGCCTTCGAAGATCTCCTTCAGCCTTCGAAGATCTCCTTACCCTTCAAAGATCTCCTTCGAAGGTGACTTGAAGATCTCCCTTAGGATCTTGAAGAGATCATTCATCCTTAGAGATTTTTCTATTTCTCATTCTTCTCTGGACCCCCTTACAATAAGCGATGGCATGTCACCCTCTTGCATTCTACAACTTGTAATACCAAAAGATATAGTTAATTTGGTCGGCACCGATCCGGCCCCGTGATTTTCCACCGTTTTCAGGTTTTCCACGTTAAAAGTCTTCTTGCCAACTATCTCACTTTACTTTAACTAATTGCGCGCTCGACTTACTCTAAAGTTGAGAAGGTTCAATTCGAACGAACTAACGAGAGCGTCGAGCGACCCGCAACAGTTTGCCACTGTTTGTGGGAAAGGTGTTTCCAAACTCTGTAAAGACTCTCTAAAGGCAATATTTGCTTCAAGGCAATACTGACAACCAACAACAATGACAAGAAGAAGTGCACGTACTACCGAAGGATCAGTCCCAGGGGGACACATCGACCCAACTCCCTCTCACTCACTCATCAATGCACCTCTCGCGGAAGAGGCGATGCTCGGCCCGTCGCTGCATTGGAAGGACGCATGCGACAGATGGTGGAGCAGCAGGCCGAGATGTTGACACTTAATTATGAGAAACTTAGGAACCCCTCGAGCTCCAATCCACCCCCCAGAAAAAAATCCCTAGCAAATGTTTCATTTAGTACTAGTCATCTCTAATGAGTATGAATCAACCATAAAGGAGAACCTTTGGAGTTAGTTATATACATATGCAAATAATTCATGCGTGCATGGTGATCCCAAAGTAAACCTCTTGAAGTGTGAGCATTCATGCGATAATGAAAAGTGGACCCCATTCTTTATTAAGTCTTCCTCCTCTTTAATGAAATGTAGTGCTTTTAAAGAACCTTCCTGATTAAACTTGAGTACAATATACATGTGTAATCAGTGCTTATTTGGATACAACTTTTGCAAAATGATCTTCTAATATCTGTAATTTGAAGATTTATCATTTGATCGAAAGTCTTCCAAATTGTTGTCAAATTGTCAATTGATACCTCCGAAAAAAAAATTCAACTCACAATGTCATCCCTCAATACGATTAGTACAAGAATTGCCCAAATGTAAGTACTTGTCAATCCATGCTGACATAAAACGATCTTTATATGACTCAATCCACGTTGTAATAACAAATTCCAAAACATCGGAATATAATGTAGAAAAAACAAATTGATGAAAAGCAATGTTAAAATCACTTTCTGAAACAGCTTCTATCAACCATTGTCATTCAAACATAAATTTCTCAAAATCCTTGCCATTAGTGAATAATTTCTTACAATGAGCTAAAATATTTTTATTAATGTGACACGACATAAAATATTCTTGGCCTATGAAAAAATGCTAGAAATGGCATTCATTGGAGCAATATCTCTATCTATAATCATAACGGTTCTCAAGCAATCTGGGGCAAGTATAGGCTTAAAACATTTCAAAGCTCATTCATAACTAGATTGAGTTTCATCTGACAGAAATGTGAAACATGAGTAGAAAGATTGAGTAGTGAAAGTCATCCCAACAATGCATAGCAGATGCATTCAATATCTGTTTGTCTTATATGTGCAATCTGTTGGAGTTTTGAAAGGTTGATCGGGTCAACATTTTATGTGTTTTTTATTGTATTTTAATTTGAAAATGAGAGAGAGAATGTAGCATTTAATGAGGAGAGAGAGTTTAAGTTTTTTTTTCTTTGCCTATATATAGGCTTGCTTGTGTAAAGTTTTAAAAGTGTGTTGAAAATAAAACTTTTGAGAAAAGTTTTCGGGCAGAGCTACAGAGAGAGAGAGAGAGAGAGTGTAGAGAGAGAGGGAGAGCTTTAATTATTCCCGCAGGAATAAAGCATCTCCTCATCCTCTCGCCTGCCAACCCCCCCCCCCCCCCCCCCCCCCCCATCTCGCCTGTTTGTTCTCGCAACCGAAGGGAACTCGTAGGAGGTGCAGTCCGCCGCCAGCTCGCGCAGGAGTGGCTCGCCGGAAGCGCCTCGCCAGCTTTGGAAGTGGAGGAGAGGGGCATCCCACTCGCCTGGAGGAGCATTTCATTCTCGCTGGTGTGAGTGGTCTCGCCGGGAAGTGTAGGGGGTGTACTCGCGTGAGTTGAAGGAGCTCGCCGGAGGGAAGTCGGGGCTCTCCGAGGTGTGGTGCTCGCGTGGCTGTGTCTCGCCGAGGTGTGGTGCTCGCGTGGCTGTGTCTCGCCGAGAAGTGGAGAAGCTCGCCTGCTGTGTTGCTCGCTGGTGGATCTCGCTTGTGTGCTCGCAGGAGAGTTGGAGCTCGCTGAGTCGAGGGAGCTCGCGGGAGTGTTGCAGCTCGCCGGAGTGTAGCTCGGCGAGTGTGTCTCTCTCGCCGGTGGTGAAGATCGCAAGTGGCGGTTTCATCGTTGAGTGGAAGTGTTCGCCGGGAGAAGAAGGTGACCTACGGGGTGTGTGTTCGCGCGTGTTGGTGTGATCGTCGTGGGGTCTCACTTCCAACAAGTGGTATCAGAGCGAGGTTGCAAACCTTCGCGGTGACTCGGAAGGTTTGAGGTGTAGAAGAAATGGAGACGGGTGGAGGAATGCCGGGGCAAGTCCCCAAGCTGACGAAGACTAATTATGGGAATTGGAGTATACAGATGCGAGTGCTACTCGCCTCTAAGGAGTTGTGGGATGTAGTGGAGAATGGGTATGAGGAGCGCACTGCTGCAGCAGAGGCGACGTTGACTAACGCCCAGAAGACAACACTTAGAGAGGCAAGGAAGGCGGACAAGAAGAGTTTGTTCTTGTTGTATCAAGGGGTTGACGAAGCAACCTTTGAGAAGATCTCAGACTCGAAGACTTCCAGGGAGGCATGGGAGGTGTTGCAACGCTCCATGCAGGGGGTAGACAAGGCTAAGAAGGTGAAGTTGCAGTCCGTCCGTGCGGAGTATGAAGTAACGAAGATGCAGAGCACCGAGAAGGTCGGTGACTATGTGACTCGTCTGCGGATGCTCACAAACAAGATGAAGAGAAATGGGAAGACGATCGAAGATGTGAGCTTCATGGAGAAGTTCTTGAGATCTATGTCGAAGAAGTTTCGCCATATAGTGGTGGCAATTGAAGAGTCGAAGGACCTCACCGAGATGGCCGTGGATGAGCTTGTAGGCTCTTTGCAAGCTCATGAGTACAGGATGTTGCAAGGCGATGAAGAAGTGAGTGGCTTAGGAAAAGCACTCCAGACCCAGTTGAACTTTGGGGAAAGTTCAGGAAGAGGAGGCGGCCAGCGTGGCCGAGGTCATCAAGGCAGAGGCAGAGGTAGAAGAGGAGGTAGAAACCAAAATTTCCAAAGAGAGGCGGAGCGACCTCAAGGAGGTTGGCAAGAAGGAAGAGGAAGAGGCCGTGGAAGAGGCCGAGGAAATATGTCCCAAGTACAATGATACAACTGTAACAAGTATGGGCATATGAGCTACGACTGCTGGAGTCCGAGGAAGAGAGAAGAAGCTAACCACTATGCGGAGGCTAGGAACAATGGGAACAATGCTGGAGGTGGAAACCCGATGATGTTCCTAACCTACCGAGGTGTGGAAGAAGGGAGAAGTGTGGTACCTGGACACAGAGGCGAGCAACCACATGTGTGGAGATAGAGAGATGTTCACAAACCTTGAACCCATTGGGGGTGAGGTTAGCTTCGGGGATGCGTCAAAGATCTCCTTGGAAGGAAAGGGTTTGGTGGAGACGAAGCTGAACGGGGAGAGAGTACACCTGAACGATGTGTACTATGTGCCAGGGTTGAAGACCAACATCTTGAGCATTGGGCAGTTAGTGGAGAGAGGCTATTGCGTCCAGATGAAGGATGGGTCTCTGGCAATGAAGAATGGTCAAGGGAAGGAAGTAGTGAAGGTGGAGATGACGGCGAACCGTCTCTTCACGCTGAAGATGGATGCTCAAGATATAGCTTGTCTCGCGAGAACGGAGGAAGAGGAAGAAGCATGGCTATGACACCATAGGATGGACCATTTGGGTTTCACGGGGTTGAGGCCGCTATCTCACTCAAGGATGGTGACAGATCTGTCAATGATCTCACCACCTCAGAAGGTGTGTGAAGCTTGCACGAAAGGGAAGCAGAAGAGGCAGAGTTTTGAAGGAGGGAAGTCCTGGAGAGCAAGGAGGCAGCTTGAACTGGTTCACTCGGACATTGCGGGTCCGTTTGAGACCACCTCAATAGGCGGAAGCAGATACTACATAACCTTCACGGATGACTTTAGTCGGAAGTGTTGGGTATATTTCCTAAGGGAGAAATCTGAGGCCCTTGACAAGTTCAAGGAGTTCAAGGCTATGGCGGAGAAGGAGAGCGGCCAGGCTCTGAAGGTGCTAAGGACAGATCGAGGTGGGGAGTACACCTCGAGGCTGTTTAATGTCTACTGCAAGGAGAAGGGAATCTTACACCAGCTGACAGCGGCGTACTCACCACAGCAGAATAGAGTGGCAGAGAGGAAGAACCTCACCATCATGAACATGGCGAGGAGCATGGTGAAGGAGAAGGGGCTACCGAAGAGTTTCTGGGCGGAAGGAGTGCAGTGTGCGGTGTATCTACTGAACAGATGTCCTACAAAGAGCGTGAAGTTCATGACGCCGTTTGAAGCATGGTGTGGCTGGAAGCCAAACGTGAAGCACCTAAGGGTCTTCGGGTGTGTAGCTCATGCTCATATCCCGGAACAGAGAAGGAAGAAGCTCGATGATAGGAGCGAGAAGTGTATCTTTGTTGGCTACGCTCCGGAGAGCAAGGCATACAAGCTCTACAACCCAGTGACGTGGAAGGCCATCGTCTCGAGAGACGTGGTGTTCGAAGAAGGCAGCAGCTGGAGCTGGGATGAGAATGGTGGAGTGGAGCATGAAGGGCATGTTCTTCGAGGATGAAGATGAAGGAGGTCATGAGGCTGGAGCCGAGGATGGTGGAGTGGAGCCACCATCACCACCGAGCAGGAATTCAGGCGGAGCTTCCACCTCCCACTCAAGAGGGGAAAGCTCAAGTGGAGGAAATTCTGCAGGAGGCAGCGGGAGCCGGAGTGACTCCGAGAGTCCACCACCCAGGATGAAGAGGGCGGGGGAGCTCTATGAGGAGACGGCCCCAATCCATACTAACTATTCATTGTATTGCCTCTTAGCAGATTGTGAGCCAAGGTCCTATGAAGCTGCCCAGGAGAAATCTTGGAGGACAGCGATGGATGCCGATATGGCTTCTATCAAGAAGAACGATACCTGGAGGCTAGTGGATCCACCGGCAGACCACAAATCCCTCGGGGTGAAGTGGGTCTATAAGGTGAAGAAGAACAAAGACGGCGCTGTGGAGAAGCACAAGGCCAGGCTGGTGGTGAAAGGGTATAGACAAGTCCAAGGAGTGAACTATGATGAAGTCTACGCCCCAGTTGCGCGGATCGATACCATAAGACTGATCATCGCACTGGCGGCTCATTATGGGTGGACAATCTTGCAAATGGATGCTGTGGCGGCGTACTTGAATGGGTACCTGGAAGAGGATGTGTACATCGAGCAGCCTCCAGGGTATGTGGTGAAGGGCCAGGAGAGAAAAGTCTGCAAGCTAGACAGAGCCTTGTACGTGCTGAAGCAAGGAGCAAGGGCGTTGAATGGAAGGATTGATGC
Organism: Dactylorhiza incarnata; assembly: GCA_033032865.1. NCBI lineage: Eukaryota > Viridiplantae > Streptophyta > Magnoliopsida > Asparagales > Orchidaceae > Dactylorhiza > Dactylorhiza incarnata. The sequence continues at coordinate 1,091,718 of JAWHQI010000198.1, forward strand.
CTTCCTCCAGAAGCATGGATATGTGAAGTGCCCATACGAGTATGCTCTGTATGTGAAGATAGAGGAGAACGGGGATATCATGGTCTTGTGTCTATACGTGGACGACATGATATTCACCGGGAACAACCCAACCATGCTTGAGGAGTTCAAGAGGCTTATGAAGAAGGAGTTCGAAATGACGGACTTGGGAGAGCTGAGTTATTTCCTGGGGGTTGAGGTGAAGCAGGAGGAAGACGGGATCTTCATATCCCAGAAGAAGTATGCAGAAGAAATTCTGAAGAAGTTCAGGATGGAGGGTAGCAAGGCTATCTCCACTCCAGCGGACCCAGGGACAAAGTTGAGGAAGGACTCTGAGGAGGAAGGTGTGGACCCGACGATGTTCAAGAGCCTAGTCGGGAGTCTAAGGTACTTGACCTTCACTAGTCCGGACATTATGTATGCGGTCGGGGTAGTAAGCAGGCACATGGAGGAGCCCAAGCAGGATCACTTCACCGCAGCGAAGCGAATCCTAAGATATGTGAACGGAACAAGGGACCATGACCTGAAGTACTCATCAGGAGGAGAGTTGAAGCTAGTCGGCTACTCAGATAGCGACTATGGTGGAGATGTCAATGATCGGAAGAGCACTTCCGGATACTGTTTTCACATGGGGACGACGGCGTTCTCATGGAGCTCGAAGAAGCAGGCTACTATAGCCTTGTCATCATGCGAAGCGGAGTATATAGCGGCGGCGGCATGCGCCTGCCAAGCCATCTGGCTCAGGAAGCTATTAGGGGAGCTACATCATGTGCAGGACTGGCCAACGACAGTGTTAGTAGATAACATGTCGGCCATCCAGCTCGCGAAGAACCCAGTGCTGCATGGGAGGAGCAAGGATATTGAGACTCGATATCATTTTCTTCGGGAGCAAGTGGAGCTGAAGACGGTCGAAGTAAAGTATTGCCCCACCGGAGAGCAGGTCGCGGACATATTCACCAAGGCATTGAAGGCACAGACACGTTCGCGAAGCTCAAAGGCAAGCTCGGCATGTGCAGTCAAGCTTGAGGGGGAGTTTGTTGGAGTTTTGAAAGGTTGACCGGGTCAACATTTTATGTGTTTTTTTATTGTATTTTAATTTGAAAATTGGAGAGAGAATGTAGCATTTAATGAGGAGAGAGAGTTTAAGTTTTTTTTCTTTTCCTATATATAGGCTTGCTTGTGTAAGGTTTTAAAAGTGTGTTGAAAATAAAACTTGGCAGAGCTATAGAGAGAGAGAGAGAGTGTATAGAGAGAGAGGGAGAGCTTTAATTATTCCCGCAGGAATAAAGCATCTCCTCATCCTCTCGCCTGCCAACCCCCCCCCCCCCCCCCCCCCCCCCCCATCTCGCCTGTTTGTTCTCGCAACCGAAGGGAACTCGCAGGAGGTGCAGTCCGCCGCCAGCTCGCGCAGGAGTGGCTCGCCGGAAGCGCCTCGCCGGCTTTGGAAGTGGAGGAGAGGGGCATCCCACTCGCCTGGAGGAGGAGCAGCTCATTCTCGCTGGTGTGAGTGGTCTCGCCGGAAAGTGTAGGGGGTGTACTCGCGTGAGTTGAGGGAGCTCGCCGGAGGGAAGTCGGGGCTCGCCGAGGTGTGGTGCTCGCGTGGCTGTGTCTCGCCGAGAAGTGGAGAAGCTCGCCTGCCGTGTTGCTCGCCGGTGGATCTCGCTTGTGTGCTCGCAGGAGAGTTGGAGCTCGCTGAGTCGAGGGAGCTCGCGGGAGTGTTGCAGCTCGCCGGAGTGTAGCTCGGCGAGTGTCTCTCTCTCGCCGGTGGTGAAGATCGCAAGTGGCGGTTTCATCGTTGAGTGGAAGTGTTCGCCGGGAGAAGGTGACCTATGGGGTGTGTGTTCGCGCGTGTTGGTGTGATCGTCGTGGGGTCTCGCTTCCAACACAATCTAGTTGAAAAACTATTGGAAATATATTTGTCAATTTAATTGAAGTAGGATGTACAAAAAATAGACATTGAAGTTTCTTAGTACTGTCCTCCACTTTATTGAAACTGGCATAGCTTGCGTTATCAATGCACTTGTACAAAAATTGTATAGGAGTGTGATCGTGTAACAGTTTTTTGTGTAACTTAGCCATTGCATTATATATAGTTCGCATCACATTGGTGTTAGCAATATTCTTCCCTTTTATCATGGATAATATTTTTCTTAGTTTTATACCCGGACTGTACATATGTTCAACCAATTTCTCCTCTTCCGCGTTTAACCATCCAGCATAGACATGCGCTTCTAAAAGAACTATGTCATGATTGCGGATGCCACAAATTACCTCAACCCTCTACTCATCCAAATTTGTCGCCTTCCGACCTTTAAGAGAAAACAAACAATCACATCGTTTGGATGTGGTCTTACAAATACCTTTCTTCGCCCACCCTTTTTGTTTTGATTCTATCAGTAATATCCACTTCTATCGCATCCCAACAACACAGTTGGTTTTAGCCATCCGACAAGCTTATCAGATGCTTTAACTGTTACCACAAAACCAAGAATTTTCCCAACAAAATGAGCTCAATCTACTAACCCTTCTTTTGAACAAAATATATTTTGGGTCTCAAATGAATTCTCACATCAACTACAACTTTTGATCCATTTTCATCTGAAGCAAAATTTGAATCTTGAAATTAAATAAAACGTATTAATGATAATACAAGTAAACATATTTTTCCAAAGAAAAAATAGGAATGAAATTCATACCGGTTAAAGGTGAACATGTTTTTTATAAAATTTTCGAAGCATTCGACATCGTGTGAATCCCCGATACAAAACAACCTCTTAATGATATAACAACAACTAAATCAATGGGTTGTGGTTTGGTGTATATCAAATGTTTAGCCTATTGAAAAATCAAATCTTCAGACATCTTGTGAAAGAGCAGACAAGCAGCATATGTAAATCAAATGTTTAGCATGAAAGAATGAGGAAATTATACCTACATAAACGGAACTGTAGACGACTGTAAAAGGGGGGGGGGGGGGGGGGGGGGGGGGGGGGGGCGGCGAGAAAATCCCTAAGAGACGGAACCCTTGCCGACAACGTGCGATGCTAAGCGAGGGGAGGTGGAACCCTTGCCGGGGCGTGCGATGCTAATCGAGGGAAGGTGGAACCCTAGCCGGCGATGAGCGATGCTAAGCGAGGGGAGGCGGAACCCTAGCCGGCGGCGAGCGATGATAAGCGAGGGGAGGCGTCCGAGCGGCGTGCGATGCGGTGAAAGAGAAGAGGCGGAACCGTAAGAGGCGGAAACAAATGCTTTGCAATTATCTAATTGTGAAGGAAAATAAAATACCTAATTTCGAATACTAATTGCCAGAACTAAAGTGTTGATAACTATTTTAACTGTTTTTTGGACTATTTAAATATTTTTTTGTCTGGTAGTAATAGTTATATTTACATTGCGAGAATTTTGGTTAAAATCGAATTCATGTCACCAAATACTATCTTGTAACCAAACAACAAAATTGGCCAATTTCAATTCTTATTCCAGAAAACTATCATGTTGTCGAGCAATAATATTTAAATTCAATCGAATTCCAATTTTTGCAGCATTTGGAATTGGGCTGAATTTCAATTATATTCTTCAATTTCGATTCCTACTAGCTGAATGAACTCTTATTATAGTTTTTGCATATTGAAATGACCCTCCTCAACCACAGTAGTAAAAGTGACTACTCAACACATGAAAAGATGACATATGCTGCAACAAGACATTTAGACACAAAATGGATAGAGCTCTAAGTGCTCAACAGTTGATAAAGAATAATGTATAGAACTCAACAGTAGTTGATACAACTTGATCTCGGTGCGGGTCTTTTGTCGTCGAAGATTCAGATGCTCTTTAGGAACTTCTTCATGCTCATATGTGGCTGCACTTTATTTACCACTTGAATTTCATTTTTTTTAAATCATATATTGGAATTCCATTTTTCGTAGTTGTTGGGAAAATGATCCTCAATGTTCTCTTGATTTGAAGAGACCTCACACTCAATGCTAAGTACAAGTTGTATTTGATAAACCCTATTCTATCTCATAAGTATGCAGGACAAGGGCACACCATGGTGTAATGTATGATCAGCTGAGACAAGCTCTCTGTCTCAGCTGAACCGCTGAGACAAGACCAGGTGCTGCTGAGAAGGCATCTGGGCAAGCTGAGCTGCAGATAGAAGAATCCACTGAGACATCTGTCTGTCTTAGCGGATCCGCTGAGACGGGACAGAAGCAACCGCTGAGAAGGCTGACCATCTTAGCCCAACCGCTGAGACAGTTTCAAACGTGATCTAGAGGGTTCTGCTTTTGGCGCAAGCTGCAGAAAGGCATTGTGGGGTCCACCAACCACTCCCATATCTGTAAGAAGGACGGCTGAGAGCCGTTAAAGATCAAAGGATTATAAAAGAAATACGTTAGGGTTGAGAAAATAACTTTTGCTATCAATCTTTCTCTTGAGCACATAAAGAAGCGGAAGCGTACTGTTCCATTGTCAGCATCCAAGAACTGAGCTAACACAAGGCTACAAGGAAAAAATAGATAGCTCATCTTGATTCATCTCAAGATAGAGCAAGTAGATCCAGTCCTTCATCTGAAAGGCTGATCAAGAAGAACAAGGCTCAACAAGTAGATCCAGTCCATCATCTGAAGGGCTGATCAAGAAGAATCAAGTTGGAGCTGCACTTCTCCTCCCTGATTCAAGTCTACAACAACAGCTGAAAAGAAGAAAAAGAACATGCTTGATCTTTTCTTCTTTCATTCTGTAAACCTCATTATATCATCTGTAGGAGCCTTTGGGTTCTGAGACTGTAGGGCTTTATTTCCTGAGGGTGTAAGGCTGATTGGCCTGAGTTGTAGGAGGAGGATTCCTCTGAGGTAGGATTAGTGTGCGATCTGAGGTAGGGCTGATTAGCCTGAGTTGTAGAGCTGAGAGGTCAGCTTGAGGTAGGACCAGGAGGTGGTCTGAGCTGTAGGAGGTGGATTCCTCTGAGGTAGGGCTGCTGTGCCTGAGGTAGGGTTTGGGAAAACCTGAGAGATCCTGAGGGATCTGTGTTGTAAGCTCTTGGAGCTGAGTTTGGAGAAGTTGGTCTTGTCTAACTCATTGTTAAAAAGGTAAAGGGGGAAAGAGGACTACTCAAGACACCCTGTCTTGAGGAACCTCTATAAATCTCTTTGTGTTTTTCTGTGCTTATAATTTACTAACTAAAATCAGAAAACACTAAGCCTAAAATAAAAGAAACATATTCACCCTCCCCCCTCTTGGTGTTTAAGTGTACATCCTACATAAACTATCAAGTGGTATTAGAGGGAGGTTGGTCAAGAAGGACATAACTGTCTGACCAGACCTATAAAGGAATAGTCTTAACAATCAAATGGCTTCCTCTGGATGGCAGAAGGAGATGAGATCCATGAAGTTGCCCATATGCAACAAAGAAAACTTTTGCATATGAAAGCAAATGGTTAGATTGTTTATGGAAGCATCTGATCCAAGGATCTACATAACTGTAAAACAAGGGCCTTACACCTTCCAAACTGCCTCCACCATAGATCCAACAAGGAGAGTGGCCAAGACCTTCAATGACTTGACCAAGGATGAACTTGCATTGTTCACCATAGACAAAAGAGCCCAGAACATCATAGTTAATGCTATTGATGATTCCACATTTCAAAACTTGGTACACTACACTACTGCCAAGGAAATATGGGACACATTAGTAGTATATATGGAAGGGACAGCTGAAGTGAGGGATGATAGAAAGTCACTCCTCAACCAAGAGTATGAAGCCTTAAGGCAGCTCAGCCAGGAGAGCATCTCTATGTGCTATGAGAGGTTCTTCAGAATAGTCAATGAGCTGAGAACCTATGAGAGAGTTTTCAGTGATTATGAGCTGAATGACAAGTTCCTTAGATCTCTAACTAGAGATTGGGACACAAAGATTTGTTTCATAAGGGAGGTGGCCAAACTAGGTGAAACTCCCACTCACACACTGTTTGGTAACCTGCTCTCTTATGAGATGCAGTTGTCTGCAAGAAAGGAAGAGGACACCTCAACAAGGGCTCAGGCAAGGGAGAAATCTGTAGCTCTCAAAGCTGACAGCTCCAAGAAAAGTAAGGGCAGGATGGTGTCTCCTCCAAGGAGAAGTGTTGAATCTGAAAAATTTGATATCAGCACCTCAGATAGCTCTTCCTCTGATGAAGAGTTTGCTGCCTTCTCAAGGCAGTTCAAGAAGATGACGAGGATGAAGAAATGGAAGAACAAGCCCTCCACCTCATCACACTGTTGGGACATGGTCTTCCGCATCTCCTAGGTTTGAGAATAACAAATCCTATGTGTATTTGATCGTGTGTGTTTAAGTGTGCAGGAAAACAAAGTCCATATGACTCAAGGATTACATAGGAAGGTCGCCCCCAAATTTGAGCCATCAAATCCAACACTCAAACTAGCACCGGCGGTAGCACCTAGCGCCCGGCGCTAGCGATGATCTGCGCAATTCCGGGAGCACATATAGAAGGAGATAGTGCCTGGCGGTAGCCGATAGCGCATGCGGTAACGCGGAACACAGAAGGCAAGAGAGAAATGTTTCCTCGGATTGAAGATTCTGCCGCGCAGAATATGTCCTAAAATGGGATAGTGCCGGCGGTAGCACTAGCGCAGGCGCTAGCGCTGAGGCTATTAAAAAGACCCCTTGGATCCGTCTTCTTCATCCTCTTGAGATCCAAAATTCCAGAGCTTCGTGCCACATCATAGAGAGGAAGGTTCAGAGAGATACTCCCACAAATCCATAAAGGCTTAAGGAGATTTGTGGAGAAGATTTCAACACGCGTCGTCATCGTGACGAAAGACCGCATCGACTACGATCATACTCTGCGGGCCTTCGTCCACTTCTCCAAGAGATCCATATAGGGAGTTTTTATATTGTTGTTATTTCATTTATCCATCTCTTTTAAATCGTGTAGTACATTCGCCTCGTGTTGGCAACTAGGTCTGGGTAGGACTTAGGGCAGAAATTCACCTCGTGTTGGCGACTAGGTCTCGAGTGTAGGTCTAGGGGGTGCTCGAGGCCATATCCGGGGAAGGGTTGGCTAGAGCGGCTTGGGGCCGTATCTGGGGAAGGAACGGCTAAAGCCAACCGGTTCGTGGGGATACGAGTCGGTATAGAAAATAAAAGAGTCTTTCATGTTTCGCTTTGATTTCTAGCGTCATTGAAATCAAAATTTTGTAATCAATTTTATTAATAATAATCATGTCTCTCTTTGTGTAATAAAATTGATTTGTTCTTCATTTCTCTAAATTGTTTATTATCCACTCCTTTATTATAAAACAATTTAGATCTTTAAACAAAATCACTATTTTGATCTCTTATCATAAGCAAGTATTTCAAAATATAATATAAGTTTTTAAAACCCTTATTCACCCCCCCCCCCCATCTAAGGGCGCCTACCGATCAAACAAGTAATATCAGAACCAGGTTATTCCAATCGGCTTAACAACCATGAATAATGACGTCTCATGATCTCGCTTCTACTAGTGAGGTAAATTTTTATGAAGAAGGAAAATCACTAGCACCACCTCTATTTGAAGGAAGAAATTTTAAAGGATGGAAAATATTAATGGAAAATTTTCTTAAAGCTTTAGATGAAAAAGTTTGGAACATCACTATTAAAAAGCCACCTAGCGTATTAAATAAAAATGAAATAGTTTTAAATGCAAAATCTATGAATAGTCTATTTTGTGCGTTAGATCAAAATATTTCCAAACTCATTCATACTTTTCCTACTGCATACGAGATGTGGAATTTTCTTGAGATAATTTATGATCTTCCTCTTGCAGGTATGGAACAAACACAGGAAGAGAAGGACATACAAGCATCCACCACTATTCAAGAAAATCTCTCTTGTAGCAAAACCATGGAAATCATGGAAATTGACTTAGCCAAAGAGAGCAATTCATCAAGAGAAGATGAAAATTCATCTATAAAGAAGGAAGACCTAGAAGACGACAAAGGGACGTCATGTTCACATCTTGCCTCTTCCGATTGCGCTGTAAGAAAGTCTAATTCTTTATCTTATTTCCATATACAAAAAATTGCTAAACGTAGAATGAAGAAATTAAAAATTGCTAATAAGAGATTACGTTTAGAAAATAAAACTTTGAAAGCAAATGTGAATGAAGAATCCAAAAAGGATGTATTTGAATCTCAATCATGCTCTTCATTTGAAAACTATACACCTTATTTTGATTATAATAATATTAAAGAAAAATTCAAGGATTTAGAAAAAGAACTTTTAATTTCAAAAGAACATAACGAAAAATTGATAAACGAAAATAATATTCTCTCTTATAAACTAGAATCCTTAAAATCACTCTTTCAAAAAGGATTAAATAATTTTAAATATCTTATTTCTATATTATCATCAAACATGTGTAAAACTTCTACTAGTATGCTAAAACATATTAAACATGCACCTAGTAGAATGTTTAATCACACAAACATAATGAATTCTAACCCACATTATGTATCTCCCAAATTAAATTCTAATGTGCACAAATTTCCTATGAAATATAAGTTCAAATGTGATTATTATTTTAAACCTAAGTTTAATGAATATGGAAATTTGATGCATAATATTAAATCAAAATATGAATGGAGACCCAAAATAAGAAATGAAACATTAACTCCACTTGAAAGAATTCGTTCATTGTCGTCTCCCCAAAAATTATCACGCTATATTTGGGTACCTAAAGGAACCGTTACACTTGGTTCCCTTTGGATACCCAAATCTCTCATCTACTAGTATCATCCAAATGCATGAAGTAGAATATTTTCAAATTGAAATATACAAATTTCTACTTCATGATGTGCTTTAATGTCTTTTCTATTTTTTCTTTTTGTTTTCTTTTTAAGCTATCATGTTATAGTCATCTTATATATTATAGGAAATATGATCTTATAAATCAAATTGATCAAAATTCAAAATCATATTTTATTTGGATGACATATCTTTTATTCTTATATTCATTGCTTCTAAATATCTTATTGAAAGTGCACAGTTAACCTTACTAGAATTCTCTAGAGGGAGGGGGGGGTGAATAGAGATTTAAAAAAACTTTGTGCAAAGTTATATATATATACATGTGTAATAATCACAGATTTAAGCTTCCCACACACCAACAAGAATTAAGCAAAAGAAATAGCAAAAAGAAAATCACAGCACAACACAAAGAAATATAGTAGTTCCCCAAACTTTGGGTAGTCCACTCTTCTACCCCCTTGGTAGGAATTCACTATCTTGTACCGAGTCTTTTGATAAGGAGACACTTAAAACCAGCCTGAGTCTTTTGATAAGGAGACTCTTAGAACCAGTACAACTGATTTTTTTTTTGAAGAGAGATTCTAAAAACTCTTTTACACTGTTTGAAAATGAAATGAAGATAAGAAGAAGAAGCAGAAGAAGTAATTGAAACAAAAAAGAATCTTCTTCTTAGCCAGAAGATTAGAAGCACAAGAAATAGTGAATAAAATCTCTCTTCTATAGTGAGAAGGAGATTGTAGGCCTTTTTCTCTTTCAATGAGAGCTATCAGAGATTGCAGCAGTATGGCTTTAGAGAGAGAAGAAGAAGAAGGCTTGTTGTTTGCTTCAGCACACTATCACTTCTCTCAGCTTTTCTCACTATTCTCTTGAGAGCTTTTCCTCTATTTCAAATGTATGGAGTGGATCACTTCATTCTCTTCTCTGCCGATTTCCCTCTTATTTATAGCTCTGGTTATTCAAAGAATACTATAGGAGAATAATCAATTAGCAGTCAGAGAAATAGTAAGAGAGAAAAGATTCCATAATCAATATTTCTATAGAAGGAAAGAGATCATTCTGATTTCAAATAATATCCATAATAAACTTAATCAATTTAGCCAAGAATCAATTATAAGGAAAGACTGATTCAGAACGGCTATAAAAGAATAATATAATTCCATAAGAATCAGATCTACAGAAAGAAGGAAAGAGATCTGGCGTATTTTGAATTTGACATAGAAATCGACGTGCGTCGATTACTATTCGACGGAAGCGTCGATTTCAGACTGGCTGGACGTCGAGAGGAGAATATGGAAGGTGCGTCGACTAAGGTGCCTCGACTTCACTAGATACGTCGACTAGAAGTCAGAGTTACGTCGACATAGGTTACGTCGAATTTTGTTTGGAGTTACTTCGACTCATTCTGAAAGGAACGTCGACTACACTTCGACGTTGCGTCGAATACTATTCGACGCATATTTACTTAGACTAATTTTTCATTCTTAGAATTTATATTCTACTCATTTTTAGGGGTTAAGATAAATCATTTCCCCAACAATCTCCTGCTATTTGTCTTAACCCTATTCAGGGAGAAATTGTATCAGCTTTTAGTCAACACAGCAAGGCAATTATAAAGAAATATGTTAAGTAATCAGAAGAAAATAGATTCATATACACAGACTTCATAAACAGTATTTAAGCATGGAGAAAAGAGTATATCAACATTGTTCAACACATCACTCAGGAGGGGTAGGAGGAGTTTTTCTTTTCCTAGTGAATACTAATGTTTTTAGAGAAGTGGGTTGCTCCTTGTCAGTAACAGGTGATTCACTCAGCTCCCCCTGAGTCACAGCAGTTTGCTCCCCCTGAGATGGAACTTCCTTTAATCCTTCTACTTCTGTCTCTTCAGTTTCTTTCTCAGCTCCATCTTCAGTTATGTCAGCATTTGGCTCCCCCTGAGCTTCAGCTTCTTTTTCTTTCTCAACTTCAGCATCAGTTTCCTTTTCAACTTCTCTCTCTGCTCTGCTAGCCTCTCCTTGAAAGAGAACTACTTGTTGTGTAGCTTCTCTTGCTATAGAGAGTACATCTGTTATCTGGTCCTCAGTTTGTAGCTCTGGTACTAATTCATTCCCAGATTTTGAAGTAGGAAGGGACTTGTGTGAGAGAGATTTGAGACTTGAGAGCTGCTCTTCATCTAATTTCTCCCCATTCTTGACCTTCTTAGCCAAGGAGGTTAAGAAAGACTTGGTCACTTTAGAGGAAGAGACAGAGGACTTCAAGCTTTGCACAGAGGCATTGACCCCATCTATTTGGGTTTGCATGTTCATGATGGAGGAGTGAAGTTGGGAGCAGTGTCCATCCAGCATTTCTTAAAATTTTTGGGCTGCTGACTGGATACACTGGGTGATGAGAGTTGTAGTGGATGGAGATGGTTCAAGGTGTGTTGGAATAGGAGATAATGGTGGAGGTGGAGATGATGAAGGTGGAGAGAGGACTGTATCATTGTGATGAGGTGTGTTTGATGGAGGAGGTGGGGGAATAGAGGAGGGTTGAGCAGGTGATTGAATTGGTAGTTGTGAAGGTGTAGGTAAGATAGGAGGTGTGAAGGTAGTAGAAGCTATAGGTGTGGATGATGTTGGTAGGGAAGAGATGTCTGTATGTTGAGGAGGAGGAGAAGATGGATGCACATGAGAATTAGGAGGAGAGGGAGTCCTTTCAGGAATGGAGCCAGGCTTGGGGATTTGCCTGGTCCATTTTGAGAAGAGGGCTATGGACATCCTTTTTCCAGGAGGAATGGGAATTCCTTTTGACCTACATAGGTCAGGGAAGGAATGAAGGAGTACCTGACTCATGATCCTCATATAGGCATTTTCTTTGTGAGAATACTTGTAGCCTATTATTTTTAGTAAGCAGCTGACCTAGTCAACCTTCTTTTTCAGCACAAGTGCCCCCATAATGTTCAGTTGCTGCTTGGGCACTGCATCATGGGCAGAGATCTTGCATAATAGAACTTTTCCTACTATATCTGCCAATAGCCTATATTCCTCAGAAAAATCTATTTTCTTCAGGTGGATTGGTTTATCTTTGGAGAACTTCATGATGAGTAATAGATTTTTGATTTCCTCAGGGGTGAGATCCACAGGTTCATCACCTGATAAGGGAATGATGATGGAGATTCATTTAGCTATTCTTAGAAAATAATTTGCTTTCCTTTTGATTTGAAATAGGATAGTGTTGTTGTGTACCTGATGGAAGATCAAAGGTATCCCTAAGGTGTTCTGCAGAGATTGAGACAGGTGTCTCATAGAGTGTTCCTGTGATCTCTCCTTGCTCAGATATCTGAACATGATTCATTAACTCAGTGAGTTCTGTCTCTAGGAGTTTGCATCTTGTGGAAATGAGTTTATCTAAACCAGCTTCAGTGAAGAGAGCTATGATGCTCTTATAGTTTTCGGCGGCAGCTTGGAAGGATTCAAGATCAATATTGAAACCAGAGCTGATCTTGGGAGCCATTTAGGTCAGTGAGAAAGAGGAAGAGATGGCTGGACTAAGAAATGGGAAGGATGAGAGAAGCTCAGGAGTGTGCAGAATTTTAACTGAAGAGTCTATTTAAGTCAGGTGAAACGTCGACACGAGACACAACTCGAGGTTTATTCGGTACAGCAGTAGATGTGACCGAAAATATTTTAGTATTGCCGCCTTTTTCATGAAGTCGACGTTGCGTCGAGTGGAAGTTGATGTATGCGTCGGTATAGTCTGATAAGGTTTCCTATCGACGTATGCGTCGATTAAGAGATCGACGTGACTTTTACTTTGTCTGAAAATTCCAGGTTTTTCTTCAGAGATTATTTCTTCCTAATCCTGAGGTTTTCTAAGTCACCCTTGGACTAATTTTATAAACAGCTGGATTGATTGTGCCAACATTGTTTGGCAGTGTGACCAATTTTATTACAGAAATAACACCTAATTGTCTTTTGATTATGGAAATTTGAGTTTAGAGAGGGATAGAGATGGTGATTAGGATAGAGTTGTTGATCAGGATAGAAATTTTGATTATGATAAGAGTTTTGATTAGGATAGAAGTTTTGATCAGGATGAAAGGGTCCTGAATGGGGGTTAAGGTAGAAAGTTTTTGAAGAATAGATATGTCCTGTATTTAAGTTGCTCTGAGGTTTTATGCGTCGATATCTATTCGACGTATGTAGAGAGTTGCGTCGATATGTATTCGGCGCTTTCTCTAGATTGCGTTGACCTGGAATCGATGCATGGAAGTAGTTGCGTCGATTGTAAGTCAACGTAATGTTATTCATGCATCAATTTGAGGTTGACGCATCTAAGAGATTGCGTCGAGTAGAATTCGACGTACTATCCTTCATGCGTCGATATGAAGTCGACGCAATTTTATCTTCATAGATTTTATTTTTCCCTTTTTCTGATTGGAGTTTTATTTCTTTATAACTTGTTTCTTTTGGCATAGTTGCCTTCTCAGGGGTAGTTTGAGAGTCTTCTTCTGAATGGTATGATGATGATTCACTAAGGTGGTTTATCTCTTTGAAGGTGAGGTCTTCTGTATTTTGTGAGTCTTCTTCTAAGTTTGTTGATTTGATGGGTTTAGTGAATTTAACAGGGCTCATCCAAGCAGGTTTGGTAGATGGTATTGAACTAGTTGAAGGATCAGCCCTTAGCCCCAGATTCTTATGCCTGATTATTTGTTTTTCAGTGATTTCTTTAAGTGTTTGGCTTCTGACTTTTATAGATTCTTCAAAAGCTTTTGCCTGAGATACCTTATTCTTAAGGAGTTGATTTTCTATTTTAGCACTATTTATTTCTTTTTCTGTTTTATAGATTTTACACCTTAGTTCATAATTTTTTGAATATGTATCTTCTATTTTTCTCATATTAATTTGTTCTTTTAGATCCTTAATTTCTTGTTTGGCTTTTAGTTGATTTAAATAGTGTCTTTCAAAATCTTTTTTAAAATCATCACATAGAAAATCTATTTCATCAAAAATGCTTACCTCATCCTTATCCTCAGATTCATCTATGAGACTAAGGCTATTTGCTTTTGCTGTTGAAGAGATGCTTCCTTCTGATCCTGTTTCACTCCATGATTCAGCAACACACTCTTCTTCTGTGCTTCCAAGATCCATTAAGCATAGGTCTTCTTGCTTAGACTCTTCATTGTCACTTTCAGATGAAGTGCTGTCTTCAGAGTTTGTTTCACTCCAAACTTCTGCAATGAAGCCTCTTTCTTTCTTCTTCCCTTTTTTCTTGAGATCTTTCTTTTTCTCAGCATTCTCTGGACATTCTGGAGCAATATGTCCAGTTTTCCTGCAGGAATAACAAATAATTTCTTTAGTAGGAGTCTTATCATACCTCGGTTTTAACTCTCTCCTTCTAGACCCATCTTTCCTGACCCATTTCTTGAATCTTCTGGCCAGGAAACTGAATAATTCTTCTTTAGTAACAGGGGTTTCCTCTTCTGTTACTTTTAATGCAATGTTTCTATCTTTTGAGGAGGTTGGAGTGTTTTCCCTTCTTTCCTTCTCCTCTCTGGTTTTCAGTAGTTGCTCATAGGATTTGAGTTTTCCTAAGAGAGCATCTGTTGAGATTTCCTTTTGTCCTCTTGTATCTCTTATTGCCCATATTCTTGAGTCCCATGAACTTGGGAGACTCATTAATATTTTTTCATTGATCTCTGTGAGAGAGATCTCTCTGTCCAAGTTTCTTAATTGATTGATGATCAGACTGAATCTGTCATACATCTCAGATATACTTTCTTCATTCTTCTTTTGGAAGTTCTCATACTGGGAGATCAATAGAGCCTTCCTATCTTTTTTTTCATCAGCACTTCCTTCTACCATCTTTGTAAGAGCCTCCCAGATTTCTTTGGCTGATTCACAGTCAACAACCCTTTGAAAGATTTCATCTGAGAGGGTTGGGATAAGAATGTTCACAGCTTTTGCATCACATGTTTTTGCCTTTTTCTCATCATCTGTCCACTCAGCCCTTGGGATAAGTGTTTGTGTCACTTTACCACTTGAGTCCTTCCTATAGGGCTTTGGAGGACCTGTCAAAATAACATTAAACAAATCTTCATCAATAGAATTCATATAGATCCTAATTCTTGTTTTCCAAACTGCAAACTTTTCAAGATTGCACATTGGTGGTCTGGTGGAAGCATAATCTTTGATTTGTGCCATGTGAAAAATAGTTTTTAGAAATATATATATATATGAGGTAGGATCTTTTTGATCAAGGAGTTACCCTTTTTAGATCAACCTGGCTCTGATACCAATTGAAAGTGCACAGTTAACCTTACTAAAATTCTCTAGAGGGGGGTGAATAGAGATTTAAAAATACTTTGTGCAAAGTTATATATATATGTGTGTAATAATCACAGATTTAAGCTTCCCACACACCAACAAGAATTAAGCAAAAGAAATAACAAAAAGAAAATCACAGCACAACACAAAGAAATATAGTGGTTCCCCAAACTTTGGGTAGTCCACTCTTCTACCCCCTTGGTAGGAATTCACTATCTTTTACTGAGTCTTTTGATAAGGAGACTCTTAGAACCAGTACAACTGAATTTTTTTTTTTGAAGAGAGATTCTAAAAACTCTTTTACACTGTTTGAAAATGAAATGAAGATAAGAAGAAGAAGTAGAAGAAGTAATTGAAACAAAAAAGAATATTCTTCTTAGCCAGAAGATTAGAAGCAAAAGAAATAGTGAATAAAATCTCTCTTCTATAGTGAGAAGGAGATTGTATGCCTTTTTCTCTTTCAATGAGAGCTATCAGAGATTGCAGCAGTATGGCTTCAGAGAGAGAAGAAGAAGGCTTGTTGTTTGCTTCAGCACACTATCACTTCTCTCAGCTTTTCTCACTATTCTCTTGGGAGCTTTTCCTCTATTTCAAATGTATGGAGTGGATCACTTCATTCTCTTCTCTGCTGATTTCCCTCTTATTTATAGCTCTGGTTATTCAAAGAATACTATAGGAGAATAATCAATTAGCAGTCAGAGAAATAGTAAGAGAGAAAAGATTCCATACTCAATATTTCTGTAGAAGGAAAGAGATCATTCTGATTTCAAATAATATCCATAATAAACTTAATCAATTTAGCCAAGAATCAATTATAAGGAAAGACTGATTCAGAACGGCTATAAAAGAATAATATAATTCCATAAGAATCAGATCTACAGAAAGAAGGAAAGAGATCTGGCGTGTTTTGAATTTGACATAGAAATCGATGTGCGTCGATTACTATTCGACGGAAGCGTCGATTTCAGACTGGCTGGACGTCGAGAGGAGAATATGGAAGGTGCGTCGACTAAGGTGCCTCGACTTCACTAGATACGTCGACTAGAAGTCAGAGTTACGTCGACATAGGTTACGTCGAATTCTGTTTGGAGTTACTTCGACTCATTCTGAAAGGAACGTCGACTACACTTCGACGTTGCGTCGAATACTATTCGACGCATATTTACTTAGACTAATTTTTCATTCTTAGAATTTATATTCTACTCATTTTTAGGGGTTAAGATAAATCATTTCCCCAACACTTATATTATCCATATGAATCAAACTCTAAATTTGTTTTGAGATATTTATCTAAATTATAAAGAAAATCACAAAAGACATATTGAAAGATTAATTGTCTTAAATACTAATGTCACTCGCACCACCATGATCTATTGATGTCCTTTGATAAAATTCTCTAAAAATCGTATATCATAATTCATATAAAAAATCATCTAAAAACAACTATCTCTATCACATGTATATGAATTATATGATAACAATTGACATTATAATTATTTAGCATGGTTGGTGTATTATGTACGTATTGTGATTTATGTCAAGTTTGGACCTTAGAATCATCGTGATATCAACAAAATCAAATCAAATAGAATCTTCACTTCATTCTAGGTCTGTAGTTGAAACACTATCAAACTTTGGCATAGCATTAATCATATCTTCTTTGTTTGCATATTCAATAATAATTAAGCTTAAATGGTTGTGCAAAACTCAATATTAAGGTTTAATGAATATGGAACTTTAATGAATATGAAACCCATGTACAAAAATTTTAACTTCCGCAACTTTTTGCGATTTCTTCTCATCTCATCACTTCATTAGACAGATCTTACATTGCACAAACATAACTAAGCAAAATCGGAAGCAAAATTGAAAAAAATCTAGGCTATATGATTAAAATAAGCACTATCTGTGAGCTAACGCAGGCGCTAGAACCTAACGTCGGCGCCAGCTCAAGTATCCGATTTTCTGTAATTTTAAAATTCTGAAAAATCAATATAAATATATTATTTTATATGTACTACTCATTTTTGCAATTTTGCCTGTACTTGTTTTTTTGCAAAAAAATCAAATACAAAAATATAAAACAAAAACAAGTATCAAAAATTGTTATTTTTGAACTTAACTTTTCTATTTACATGTATCTTGCGAAAGAGTGATTTGGGCTATCATCCCATCATATCACCTAGTACCGGGCGAACCTCTCACAGGGTAGACCTCGGGAAGTCAAAGATCAAATTATAAAAGTTCAAACTTTAAATTAAAATTATTTCGCAGAAATATCAAAAATACTGTATGGACTTTATTGAGAAAATCAAGCATGATTTCTTCTATCATTTAAGACTTTCTACAATGTTGTGATTCATATTTTCAAACTACTTTGAACATTGTCTTTATCATGCCTTGGTACTTCTAAACTCATGTGCATAAATTGTATTGTAAAAGTTTGTATAGAATTAAGCTTAGCATGCCTCTAAGTATGAGTAAATGTTTTATGTTTGATAATGATATTTTTTCACTCACTTATTTTGGCATTGTCTACATATGTGTTTAATCTAAGAAAGCTTGTGTATGTTTTGTATTAGTACAATGAATTAAAATTGCACAAGTATCTTACTTACACTACCTTTATTTGCACTTTTAAAAGTTAAGAAAAGTGGTTATGTTTTCATAAATTATATTGGTTTGCAAAACAAGTGTATTCAGAGAACTTTGTACAAACCAAAAATCATAAAATAAAGTGACAAAGATAACTCCACCAATCACTACTTGAACCTCCTGATAAGTCTTAATAAGCGTTGTGAGGTTGAGCACCTTGGAAAGAATAGTAAAGTATCTTGTGCAAACCATATCTTTCTTTCAAAATAAAAACCACTTACTCTTAAGTACACCGGATCACTAGCCTCAACATTAAAATAAAATAAAATATGTGATTCCCCAGCACTACTTTGCACCCTGATAAGTCTTAATGAGCATTGTGTGTGCAAAGCACCTTGGTTGAGCACCTTAATGAGCATTGTGTGTGCATTGAAGTTTGTGGAAGTAAAATTATTTGTGTTTTATTGTGCTCTTACTTTATATATTTCTTGTATTTTTGTTTACTCTACTCAAAAATACACTTATGTGCATATCATTATCTTCCATAACACTTCTTCTCATGAGTATTGGATCCTAATGCTAATTCTATACTACTCTTTATTTATGAAATGCACTAGATAACCTAGCATGCTCTCTACAATGTTTTGATGTGTTGAATTTGCGAATTAATATAACATTGCAGTAATTTCTTTTTTGAAAATATTATTTCATGCTTGGTTACTTTATTGTCAAACTTAAAGATTTTAATTGAACAATGATTTACAAAAAATATCTTCTTTATGAAATTTAACTCTTATAACTTTTTATGGATCATCATTGATTACAATAAGATGTTTCTTGTATTTCGATAAGTCTTCTGCATCATAACCATATAATTGTTTTACCTTGCACTTTCATGCTTATTTAAAGTCTTTTATTTTGTGTGCATCCTCACTTGAATCTTAACATTCCTTTCTATCAACAAGTGGTAGACTTGCTTGGTAAACTTTATATTTGTTGCTTTAAATAAGAATATTTTTTTATGCTAAAAACTCTGATTTATTTCTATGAAAATATTGTAATACTAAAACTCTGATTTATTAATGGATTAACTATGCGAACTTTTCTGTAAAAATTCAAATATTAAAACTCATTGGCTATGAAATTATAATTTGATTTAAAACTCTTAAATGTTTCCAATAATTATTATCCATAATTACATATCTCACCATAGCGGGGGCGTAGGGTTGTAGACATTAGATAACCTAACCTCTAAGTCATGTCTTGTCCTTAACCGGGGAGGGTTCCGGTGGGGCCTTGCGAGGCACTAGGGGAAAGAGTGTTGGGTTGAGTTTCTCTAGTGTTTGCATATGGGACTAACACCCCAACCTACGGCATGTATGCAGCTCCTCATGCCCATCT
Source organism: Dactylorhiza incarnata (assembly GCA_033032865.1). NCBI lineage: Eukaryota > Viridiplantae > Streptophyta > Magnoliopsida > Asparagales > Orchidaceae > Dactylorhiza > Dactylorhiza incarnata. Next base: position 1,110,832 of record JAWHQI010000198.1, read on the forward strand.
GTCACTTAGTACGGGGCTAGGGTGTAGACATATTGTCTGGGTAGATTGGTTATTTGGAAATCATTACCTTTTTATGCCTAAAACTCTTATATAAAGGAGAAAACTAGCATTATAATATGGATTACTTGGCAAATGTTATATTGTTCATCTTTAAGCTAAAAACTCCGATCTATCTCTATAAAAATTATTCTAAAACTTCTTATCATTTCATTCTCTCTAAAAGCTCGATCATGCATTTATCTTCTAATCAAAACTTGTATGTGTTTTGCTTCCTTACCCACTTTTGCTAATAACAAAAGGGGGAGATCTTTCATAATAAATAAAATTCGCCATCAAAATGAAAAACTAACTTGATTAATTAAAGATGATAGCTTACATATTAGGGGAGCATTCACTTAGGGGGATCATGTATTTAGGGGGAGCATTTTAAAATGCTAAAATCGATAATTATCCTAAGTCATCACTCTCACACACACACACAAGTAAGTTTCATCATGCTTATATATTAATGCTCTGATTTATCATTAATGGATTTGTTATTATCAAAAGGGGGAGTTTGTTGGAACATGGTCTTCCACATCTCCTAGGTTTGAGAATAACAAATCCTATGTGTATTTGATCTTGTGTGTTTAAATGTGCAGGAAAACAAAGTCCATATGACTCAAGGATTACATAGGAAGGTTGCCCCCAAATTTGAGCCATCAAATCCAACACTCCACTAGCGTCGGCGGTAGCACCTAGCGCCCGGCGCTAGCGATGATCTGCGCAATTCCGGGAGCACATATAGAAGGAGATAGAGCCTGGCGGTGGCCGATAGCGCAGGCGGTAGTGCGGAGCATAGAAGGCAAGAGAGAAATGTTTCCTCGGATATAAGATCCTGCCGTGCAGAATATGTCCTAAAATGGGATAGCGTCGGCGGTAGCACTAGCGCAGGTGGTAGCACTAGCGCAGGCGCTAGCGCTGAGGCTATAAAAAGGACCCCTTGGATCCGTCTTCTTCATCCTCTTGAGATCCAAAATTCCAGAGCTTCGTGCCACAGCATAAAGAGGAAGGTTCAGAGAGATACTCCCACAAATCCATAAAGGCTTAAGGAGATCCGTGGAGAAGATTTCAACACGCGTCATCATCGTGATGAAAGACCGATCGACTACGATCATACTCTGCGGGCCTTCGTCCACTTCTCCAAGAGATCCATATAGGGAGTTTTTATATTGTTGTTATTTCATTTATCCATCTCTTTTAAATCGTGTAGTACATTTGCCTCGTGTTGGCGACTAGGTCTGGGTAGGACTTAGGGCAGAAATTCGCCTCGTGTTAGTGACTAGGTCTCGGGTGTAGGTCTAGGGGGTGCTCGAGGCCATATCTGGGGAAGGTTTGGCTAGAGAGGCTTGAGGCTGTATCCGGGGAAGGAACGGCTAAAGCCAACCGGTTCGTGGGGATACGAGTCGGTATAGAAAACAAAAAGAGTCTTTCATATTTCGCTTTGATTTCTAGCGTCATTGAAATCAAAATTTTGTAATCAATTTTATTAATAATAATCATGTCTCTCTTTGTGTAATAAAATTGATTTGATCTTCATTTCTCTAAATTGTTTATTATCCTCTCCTTTATTATAAAACAATTTAGATCTTTAAATAAAATCACTATTTTGATCTCTTATCATAAGCAAGTATTTCAAAATATAATATAAGTTTGTAAAACCCTTGTTCACCCCCCCCCCCCCCCCCTCTAAGGGCACCTACCGATCCAACACACACTCCAAGAAGGACCACAGGAAACCTGACAGAGAGCACCCAAAGGGTGACAGGAATGATTCCAAATCTAGTAAACATGTTTCAAATAACATTATTTGCTATTGCTGCAGCAAACCTGGACATGTCATAGCTGACTGTCCAGCCAAAAGAAAGGAGAAAGGTGACAAGAAGCACCAACCAAAAGTATAGGAAGGGTGAAAAATCCTTCCTAGACAAGAAGGACAGAAGCTGGAGTGAATCTGAGTCATCATCCTCAGATTCAGATGATGAAGAAGAGGCCTATATTGGGCTGTTTGCAGCTGAGGAAGATGAGGACTTTCCTGCAGCAAAGGTGGGCATCATGGCCCTCTATCACATTCAGACAGTGATATGGAGGTGGATGAAGATGATAAAGAATATATTGGCCTAATGTCCATAACATCAGATGATGAAGATTGTCAGGACACACCTGACCAGGTACCTACTCCTCTCTCTTCCTCTAAGGATGAATCAATTCCAGAATCTGATGCACACTCATCAACTGATGATTATGATTCAGATTAGTGGGTGTCAATCAATTGATTGACAAATATGATGCTCTAGTTATTGCTCTGAAAGAGAGCAAGAAGCTTGCCAAAAAGCAAGCCCAGGAAATTGCTTCCCTTAAAATGGCTGAAAATGACTGCACTGAATCTGCCACCCTGGTGGCTCAGATGAGTAGACAGATAAGCCACGTAAAGGGGATAACAATTGTGCATTTGAGCACTATTTCCCTGAAGAACAAGGTCATCAAGGATCTCGAGGAGAAGCTTGTGAAAGAAAGAAGCCTAGTGGCTCAATTCTCAAGCCTAAATATGTACTCCCTATTATTGACTCTTTCTCTTCTCAATCCAATAGAAGAGGACTAGGATTCAATAAAATGGAAGCAGGAGAAGGGAGTGGAGAAAAGAGCAGGGGTAAGGCTAAGCCTCAAACTACCTTTCAAAAGGTATTACTTCCTTCCAACAGGTATGACCATGAGAGCATGTATGGTCACTGGAAGAATGGAAGTGCCTATAGGACGGAAAACACTCCTTCCCATAGTGGAAGAAAGGGAATGGGATTGAGTGCCATGAAGGCTCCCCATGAGGAAATTCAAATGGCCCAATATGGACCTTTTGTATTTGGTACTTCAGCCCCCTCATTCAAGAATCAGAATGCAAGCTCTTCTAAATTTATCTCAGCAAAGAAAATATCTGCTGTCAAATCTATTGACAAGACTTGCTGCTCAGTGTCTGATGCCATCAGATCTTGTATGGCTACCAAGCCAAAGCAAGCTAATGTCATCAAAACAAAGAGCATCAAGACAACACATAGATTAACATTCAATCAAATCATTGCTGAGAGAAATAGGAAGATTGCAGCTGTCTCCCCTCCTGAACTAAGGCACAGTAATGTTGTTTCCTCAGGAAATGTTCAGAAGAGGAGATATAACCTTCATGAATGTTGGTGTTGTGGTAAAGTGGGACATTTTGCCATAGATTGTTGGTACAATCCCAATGTACCAAATGCAAAGAAGATTCTTCCTGCAAAGAGTGCAGCTAGTGTGAGGTTATCTCATCAGACTAACAAGTACCTAGGACCCAAAATCACTTGGGCTCCTAAGGGTAATTAAATTCCATCATGCAGGTTAGTTCAAATACCAGCCTTGGGCAGATTTGGTATTTGGACAGTGGGTGCTCAAGGCACATGACAGGAACAAGAAATCTTCTACAGGACTATAAGGCAGTGAAGAATGGAGCCAAAGTTATCTTTGGGGGGGGGGGGTCAGAAAGGGAATCACCAAAGGATATGGTATGATCTCCAATGGCATAGTATCAATTACAAGGGCAGCTTATGTTGAAGGGTTGCAACACAACCTAGTAAGCATAGTCAACTATGTGATCTAGGATATGTCATTGAATTCCACAATGACAAGTGCTTGATTAAAAAGTCTAAAGACTTAGAGACCATTCTCTCAGGCACTAGGAGTGAGAATGTTTATTGCTTAGACTTTATTTGTAGTAAATCTCTTACATCTGTTTGTCTTGTAGCTAATGAGAATGAGTCCCTTTGTGTTCAATGGCAAAAAGACTTGCTCACATTAATTACAAAACAATGTATATAATATTCTCTAAAAGCCTTGTTAGGAATAGTCCTAATATAAAATGTATTAAAAGTGGTCCCTGTCATGCTTGCCAAATGAGCAAGCAAACAAGGGTCACCTCTAAAAGTATTGGCTCCAAAGACACTGAAAGATTTCTTTATCCCTTGCATATGGACTTGTTGGTCCTTTGCCAATTCAGAGACTAGGTGGGAAGTTGTATACTTTGGTGATTATTGATGATCACTCAAAATATACATGAGTATTCTTCCTAAAGAAGAAGTCTGATACTCTAAATATCTTTATAACTCATGTCAAAGCAATTCAGAATGACTTGGAATGTGATGTGGTCAGGACTAGAACTGACCATGACACAGAATTTCAATCTGAAGCTATGACAAGGTTTTGTCAAGAATATGGTATCACCCAAGAGTTCTCCTCCCCAAGGACTCCACAACAAAATGGTGTGGCTGAGAGGAGGAATAGGACCTTGATAGAAGCTGGGAGAACACTGCTTAGTGACTCCTCACTCCCAGAATACTTCTGGGCTGAGGCAGTCAATACTGCATGCCATGTTCTCAATAGAGCTTCCATCAATAAGGTTCATGGAATAACTCCATATGAGATTCTGAAAGGCAAACAACCTACAATATCATACTTTAGAATCTTTGGTTCCAAATGCTACATTTTAAACAATGGAAAATCTCAATTAACAAAGTTTGCAGAGAAATGCAGTGTGAGTGTTTTTGTTGGCTATAGCTCACATAGTAGAGCTTATATAGTGTATAACAAGAAAACTAATGTTGTAGAGGAATCTATGCATGCAGTATTTAATGAGACCAGCCTAATATATAAGGGTTGGTCTAGATCTTCTGTCTTGACAAGAAATAAACATGATTTGGAAAGGATGTCTATACAAGACACACCCAGCATCAACAAAGCTTATTCTGATGCTGCCATCCCTGAAGAGGAAGAAGTCAATGCTGATGAAGACACTGCTGAACCAGCAGAAACAACACAACAAGCTGAGAACAGACTGCCTACAGCTGTGGGATATCTAAGGGATCATCCAAGAGAACAAATAATTGGAGATCAGAATCAAAGTGTATTAACCAGAAGCAGGGCTCATAATGAGGCCCTATTCTCGAGCTTCCTATCACATATGGAGCCCAAGAAGTTTGAAGAAGCCAACCAAGACACCTTTTGGATTCAAGCTATGTAAGAAGAACTTCTACAATTCAAGAGATGCAAGGTATGGAAATTGGTGTCAAAGCCTCAAGGACACAATATCATAGGTACCAAATGAATTTATAGGAATAAGTTAGATGAAAATGGCACAATCATAAAGAACAAGGCAAGGCTGGTAGCCAAGGGATATAGACATGAAGAAGGGATAGACTTTGATCAACCTTTGCCCCTGTTGCAAGGTTGGAAGCAATTAGGCTATTCCTTGCCTATGCTGCCCACAAGGGGTTCAAAGTGTCTCAAATAGATGTCAAATCAGCCTTCCTCAATGGTGACTTGAAGGAAGAGGTATATGTTGAGCAACCATCAGGTTTTGTACATCCTACCCTCTCTAGTCATGTTTACTTACTTAGGAAAGCTCTTTATGGTCTTAAGCAAGCCCCCAGGGCTTGGTATGAGACATTGTTTAGCTTTCTCATCAAGAACAAGTTCTTGAGGGGAAAGATAGATAACACATTGTTTCTTAGGGAAACAAGGGGCAAGTGTCTCCTAGTCCAAATATATGTTGATGACATAATATTTTGGTCTACTGATGACAATCTCTGCAAAAGGTTTGCCAACCTAATGCAGGGGGAGTTTGAGATGAGCAGTATGGGAGAGCTCAAGTACTTTTTAGACCTCCAAGTAAAATAGTCTGATGAAGGTATATTCATTTCTCAGACCAAGTACACTAGAGAGCTTATCAAGAAGTTTAGGATGGAATCAGCTTCCACCATGAAAACTCCCATGGGGTCCAACATTTCCCTGGACAAGGATGAGAAGGGCAAGGCCTTTGATGAATCCATGTACAGGTGCATCATTGGATCCCTGTTATATTTAACTGCTAGTAGACCAGATATTATGTATGCTACATGTGTGTGTGCTAGGTACTAGGCATGTCCTAAGGAATCTCACTACACAGTTGCAAAGAGGATTCTGAGATACCTTAAAGGCAGCCTACATTTTGGCCTTTGGTACCCTAAGAACAATGATTTTGAACTAGCAGGATTTTCAGATGCAGATTTTGCAGGCTGCAAAGAAGACAGGAAAAGCACAAGTGGTACTTGTCGATTCCTAGGAAGAAGGTTGATATAATGGAGCAGCAAAAAGCAGACAAGTGTGTCTATCTCCACTGTTGAGTCTGAATACATTGCTGCAAGGAGCTGTTGTGCACAGCTATTGTAGATTCAACACCAGCTAGAGGACTACAACCTCAAGGTAAGTAACTCTCCTCTTTATTGTGACACATCCAGTGCTATCTCTATTGCTAAGAATCCTGTCTCTCACAGCAGGACTAAGCATATAGAAATAAGATATCATTTTTATGAGAGAACATGTAGAATCTCAAGATATCTGCCTTGAATTTATCCCCACTGACAGTCAAGTGACTGATATCTTCACTAAGACATTGGATGAGGCCAAGTTTAATGCCTTCACGATTGAACTAGGAATGTTAAATGTAGAATAGTGTAAAACACTTCATTCTTCAAATCTTGATTTGATATAACTTTAAAATGTTGACACATCAACCCTATAAGAGACATGATTAGGCATTCAAGTAATCCCATCTCTAATGACTTTAAAGGAATATGATCAGCTTAACCAGAACAATCTGTTACACCTGAGATTTAGGTTGCACTTAGACAGCTGGGAAAAATCTGTGTTCGACGAACTCTTTCCTGGGTTCGACGAACGTCGAGTTTGAGTTCGACGAACTCAGCTTTGAGTTCAATGAACTCAGCTTTATGATGTAGTTCAGATGAACTCAGCTCTGTGTTCGACGAACTCCAGTCTAAGTTCGACGAACTTAACTTGAGTTCAACGAACTCAGCTCTATGATGTAGTTCAGATAAACTTAGCTTTGAGTTCGACGAACTCAGCCTTGAGTTTGACGAACTTAGTTCTGTATTCAACAAACTTAGCCTTATGATGTAGTTCACATGAACTCCAGTTTGAGTTCGAGGAACTCAATTTGAGTTCGACGAACTCAGCCATATCATGTCAAGTTGTAAGTGTGATCATTCAGACAAAGATGAAGATGCTGGTGCTGACATTAGGACACACAACATTCTTAACAAAGAGGCTACACCAAAGGACCTGCCAACTGAACCTGTCCATCCACTGCAGCTGGACAAAGTCATAACTTCTGATCCTCAAGCACTGATGTGTACTCCATCTGAGGGGAAGCAGCCACAAGACCCATCAGCTGATAAAGATCAGGTTATAGCATTCCTGGACTCCACAGACAAGAATGCTCTCTCTGAGGGGGAGGAGGATGATCATGCTGGTGATGTCAATCTGAGTGATCATCAAGATGCTAACACTGAAGATGAGCAGGATGATGCTCCAACTGCTGTTATCAACATTCAGCAAGACCTCCATCAACAGATCTATGAAGAAGACAGAAAGAGGGGGATACAAATGCAGTCATCACAATCATCAATTTTGACCTCACACTGAAACAAATCTTTTGGGAAAAGATTTTTCTAAATGAATGCATAAATATCTTATGCATAAATCTTCTAAGAAAGGGGGAGATAAAGTATTCAAAACAAATCTTCTGAGAAAAGTTTTTTCTAAATGAATGCATAAATCTTCTAAGAAAAGGGGGAGATAAAGTATTCAAAACAAATCTTCTAAGAAAAGAAAATTCTAAATGAATGCATAAATATCTTATGAATGGTTGGATGATAATTGAACTATAATTTGTTTGAAATGCTTTATGAATATATGAATGCAAACTGAGCTTTGAATTACCACCCTATCTAAATTGCAAATCTGAGTTATAACTAAACCTTACCCTGTTTTGATTGGTTAATTCAATCTATGTTGCATTGTCATGTTTATCAAATATCATTGTTGGATTGATTAAACTTTGTGGTAATATGACTTTCATAAACATTATTTGTTATAAAATCCTTGATGCAATGAGCATGATATGATGAATTCATTACTGCAATAACACATATCAAGAATTTATGAGTAATGTACTCTAGCATTTGATGGTATTATGCCTTCTTCAAATAGGTGGAGATTGTTGGGAAAATGACCCTCAATGTTCCCTTGATTTGAAGAGACCTCACACTCAATGCTAAGTAAAAGTTGTATTTGATAAACCCTATTTCTATCTCATAAGTATGCTGGACCAGGGCACACCATGGTGTAATGTATGATCAGCTGAGACAAGCTCTCTGTCTCAGCTGAACCGCTGAGACAAGACCAGGAGCCGCTGAGAAGGCATCTGGGCAAGCTGAGATGTAGATAGAAGAATCCGCTGAGACATTTGTCTGTCTCAGTGGATCCGCTGAGACGGGACAGAAGCAACCGCTGAGAAGGCTGACCATCTCAGCCCAACCGCTGAGACAGTTTCAAACGTGATCTGGCGGGTTCTGCTTTTGGCGCAAGCTGCAGAAAGATATTGCGGGGTTCACCAATCACTCTCATATCTGTAAGAAGGACGGCTGAGAGCCATTAAAGATCAAAGGAGTATAAAAGAAATAAGTTAGGGCTGAGAAAATAACTTTTGCTATCAATCTTTCTCTCGAGCACACAAAGAAGTGGAAGTGTACTGTTCCATTGTCAGCAGACAAGAACTGAGCTAACACAAGGCTGCAAGGAAAAAAGAGATAGCTCATCTTGATTCATCTCAAGATAGAGCAAGTAGATCCAGTCCTTCATCTGAAGGGCTGATCAAGAAGAATAAGGCTCAGCAAGTAGATCCAGTCCATCATCTGAAGGGCTGATCAAGAAGAATCAAGTTGGAGCTGCACTTCTCCTCCCTGATTCAAGTCTGCAACATCAACTGAAAAGAAGAAGAAGAACATGCATGATCTTTTCTTCTTTCATTCTGTAAACCTCATTATATCATCTGTAGGAGCCTTTGGGTTCTGAGACTGTAGGGCTTTATTTCCTGAGGGTGTAAGGCTGATTGGCCTGAGTTGTAGGAGGAGGATTCCTCTGAGGTAGGATCAGTGTGAGATCTGAGGTAGGGCTGATTAGCCTGAGTTGTAGAGCTGAGAGGTCAGCTTGAGGTAGGACCAGGAGGTGGTCTGAGCTGTAGGAGGTGGATTGCTCTGAGGTAGGGTTGTTGTGCCTGAGGTAGGGTTTAGGAAAACCTGAGAGATCCTGAGGGATCTGTGTTGTAAGCTCTTGGAGTTGAGTTTGGAGAAGTTGGCGTTGTCTAACTCATTGTTAGAAAGGTGAAGGCGGGAAGAGGACTACTCAAGACACCCTGTCTTGAGGAACCTCTATAAATCTCTTTGTGTTTTTCTGTGCTTGATAATTTACTAACCTAAAATCAAAAAACACTAAGCCTAAAATAAAAGAAACCTATTCACCCCCCTTCTAGGTGTTTAAGACTACATCCTACATAAACTATCAGTAGTGGAGTTTGAACGGCACCGGATTCACGAACAAAACATATTATCTATTAGCATTTGTTAATTTTCTATATCTAAAAAGATGAGGACTAGTATTAGAAAAAATGTTCTGCACGCTGCTCGCACGATGTCATCGTGCGAGCATAAATACCCAAAATATATCACGGGGCCCAGGCCTTCGCCCCTTCTTTCCCTTCTCGGAAACCCCATTTTTTTTGCTTCGCACTTTCCAACAAAACCAGTCCAAGCTTCCTCTTTGCGCAGTCTAAGCTTTCTCTCTAGGCACTATAAGATTCCTCCAAGCTTCCTTTCCGCTTGAGCTGGTGCACTATCATAGTTTCGATTGAAATTCCTCCTATGTGGTGCAATGCCCTAGCTTCTACTGTAGTGAGCTTCATCGGAAAGGAAGACCTGCTTTTTATGCACCTCCCGAGCTTGCTTTGAACTTCCTCCCAACCTTCCTGGCATTGGAGCGAGCTTCCTCCAGCTCCGAGAGCTTATTCCCAGTTCGAAGTTCCAGATAATCCCCTAATCTATGTTAGCTCAGACTTTCTTTCTACTGGAGTGAGATCAATAATGAATCCAATGCGCCCGATCTGTACTCGGCAGTGAAAATTTGTAGGTAAAATCCAGTGCGCACATTGGTAGCTGCCACCTCCACGAAGATTTTAGAACAACAACTATCAATGTTGTCCGAGAAAGTTGATGAAAAATGTTGTCACTATAAATAAATCTGACTGTAATTTAGAATGAATATCCAACTGTATTGATTCTAGTACAATACAGTCATATTGTAGTATTATATTACGACTATATTGTAGACTGAAATTCTAGGTGTCTTACATCCTTTTTTTTCTCCAGGCGCAAAAGACCCATGTTGTTTTCCACATTGTGCACTCGGAGGGTGATGCGTATGTAATGTATTGTAATTATGCCCACACAACATGATTTAGTATTCGTAAACAACACCTGACCTATTGGACGCATATAAAAATTATTAAAAGTGGGTGAGATTGCAAGGCACTCGCCAAAGAAGTACCGCAAATTAGAAATGTGCACTGGATGTCTAGCATGCATTGTCTTTCACACTGATATAGATGGCAAGAATCTGACAATAACGAGGTTCGTTGAGGAGCAAAATCATCCACTAGCAATCGAGAATTAGAAGCAATTATTGAGGTTCAATCGAAGCATATCTGAAATGCAAGCTAACTTAATGAAGAATATGACCATAGCCGGAATTAGAGCAGTGAATGAATATAACTTCCTTTTTTGATGAAGTCGGTGGTGTTCAAAATATTGGGTTATGTAAGACTGATGCCTTCAACTTTGTTCAACGAGAAAGAAGAGCGTTAATAGAAAGCGGCGACGCTTGAAGTTTGCTAAGGATACTGCAAGGGAAACAATTAGAAGACAATATGTTCTCGTATGAGGTACAAACAGATGAGTTAAATAGGTTGACTAGTTTCTTCTGGATGGATGAACATATCAAGATAGATTACGACTGCTTCGACGATGTTCTTATTTTTGACACAACGTATAAATTGAATAAATACAATCTGGCATGTCCGCCATCGCTGTGAATAGTCATCGTCATAATATTTTTGTTGGAGGTGCTTTCATAGCCGAAAAGACCATATAATCGTTTTACTGGGTGTTCAAGACTTTTCTAAAATTGGTTGGTGGCAAACAACCAATTACTATTTTCACGGATCACGATGAGGCCATGGTCGTAGCTCTTCAAAGGGTATTCACTATTAGTGGCCACCGTCTGTGCCAATGACACATCTCGAAGAAAGCACCCTCTAAAGTCTCGTGCTTCAACCAAGACAAAATTGTTCGGTCCTTTTTTATCAATGCATGAACAAGTGTGATGACGAAGTTGAGTTCGAAAGATTTTGGATTGAGATACTGATGAGAGAAAATCTACAGGAGAACAAATGGTTGAGGGATTTATATACGGTCAAGAAGAAGTGGTCTACTGCCTTCAACAAAAATACTTTGGATCTCGAAATCTTGTCAACACAAAGAAGCGAATCAGCTAACAATGGTTTGCATCGGAGTTTGAAGGCTACTAGTACACTTGTTGAGCGTTTTATGGATTTGGAGAAGCTGATTTCATTGTGGCGTAGAAGCGAGCATGCTGAAGAATTAAATACAAGCATGATGTTGTCAGCTTGAGGTTCAAAATGGTTCTCTATTGAAACATTTGTCGAAGTTACACTCGTAAAATTTTTTCATTAATTGAAAAATCATTCATGGAAAAAGTTATTGGAGTTAGTATCGTCGATGAAACGAGATATGATAACCAACAAATAGTATATGTGACAAAGGCAAGTTATGAAGAAGAAATAAGATGGGTTTTGAGCTTTAACTTTGCAACCATGGATGTAGATTGTCCGTGCATGGGTTTTGAAATTAAATGTATATTATGTCACATATCCCGAGGATATACAATATTCAACATGTAAGACAGATCAACCTCAAATATGTACTTAAAAGGTTCACCCATAATGCAAAGAATAACACTTACCTACCCAATACCCCAGCCATGACCGAATATTAGTCGAATATGATATTTAGAAACCACTTGATGCGCTTTAGCTACGATTTAACAAGCCGGATTGAGAAATGCAAAATTACAAAGGAACATGTATTAAGCGTCATGAATGATTTGTTGAAGACAACAAATGATATGGTGGACTGGGACGAGAAGCAAAAGAAGGGTTTCATGGAGGAGAACGAAACGAGCACAAGTTGTGTAAGGGATCCGATAGTGAAGAGGCCTAAAGGTGCTCCTAGTGCGCGAATGAAGGACCATTGAGAGAAAGCAATCATAAAACCACGTAAGTTTTTGTGTATGTATTTACCAACAATCATGTAAGCTTTTGATATACTTAGCCAAATTCAAATTTTCTTTTTAAACAGAAAAGAGAGTAGATGCCAAGAAAAAAACACCTATTTTAGATGACAAATCTCCAAAGGTGAAGGAGTTCAACTTCGTTGATGATTTTACAAAAGAATCAACACCCATAACAAATAAGTTCAACTTCATTAGCGTGTCCACTAACGAGAAACATTTTTCTCAAAAGGACAATCCAACTGTCTTAGATTTACATAATGATTTTTGTCTAGATATGTCATTTAATTTTTCTAGTATACCTGATGTATTTAAACCTTGAGGTTAGTTCATGCTGGCTTGACAATTTGTAAGTTTTCATCAAAAGTAGTATTTTTATTTGAACTTGGTCGAAATCTTAAATCATGTTGCGAATATAAAATTCCATCAAAGACCCATATGGTTGTGTAGAATTAAAACCTGAGAACCTGCTTATATGTTCAATTAAAACCTCAAATCAAAATAAAATAAAAACAAAGCAACATTCAGCAGCTTAACTACAATATTTGCATTAATTGTCCTAAGAAATGTTTGCATAAATTAAGGAATATAATATTTTAAAAATAGCGGCCACAATTTCAGCCCGAAATTTTGGCATCTCAACTTGCCACTTCTGGCAGGCTGCCCATGAGATCATTTTCGTGGATAGAACAACCTCCATGCACTTGATTACAAAAACCCAGCAATAATTCTCATTCCCCTGCATTGGTATACCAGGAACATCATTTATTGTCCAGCTTAGATAACCTAGTGGCATGACATCACTAATATCCTCATATTATGTTGAAACCTGCAAGAAAGGATGACCAACGGTAAGAACTTAGATTAATAAAAATTGTTAAAACATAGAGCACTAAAAATCTACATACCAAGGCGGGTAAGGTTGCACGATGTCGGCTAGTACGAAGAGAGTTGTAATACTCCCACCGATCCTCTTTGATATGACATACCAACAAAGCCCAATGACAGTCAAAGTGGCACGAAATTATTATTATTTCCGAGGACTGAATGTTTGCGGATGTTATATGACTAATAAGAGTTTGAGAGTTTTGGAAATTTCACCTCTTACAATTTTGCAATCGGTTAGGTTAACTAGGTTAAAGCAATGTGAACAAATTGGTTATTATGTGGAAAACGTATTTACAACATAATCCAAAGACACGTATAAAAAACTCTTCATTTTTGTCAACGCCCGCTTCCACTTCACGCAAAGGATGATTGCGTAAACATTCAGATGCATATCCTCTAGCCATCCCTCACCCAAAAGATCATCGACTAATTGTCTTGTTAATAAAATGTTTCCACTTTGAAAAATTGAACTACTAAAAAAATAATCCACATTAGTAAATGTACAAGCATTTACAAAAGTAAGCATGACACCATAAATACCTGTCCAAAAATGAGTGAGAACAAATTCTATAATATCGCGTAGTCGGACAGTTATGTAAACTTTGCCCGGGTAGTCCTTGCTCTTCTTGGTTGGGGTACCTAATGTCTTCTTCTTGTAACCTTCTCTCTTCCTTACATTCCTAATTAAACTACTGAGTTTTGCCTAGCTCTCGACCCCTGACTCTTTTGCCAGACTGATAGGTATAATAATGGTTTTAATGGCATTTGTGGGCTCCACCAATGTCACATCAACTGTCGATTTGGTTTGTGTGAACTGTGTCTGTGGAACCCAAGTTTTATGGGGTGAAGAGGGATGCGGCGATGATGATCGATGGTGCGATTGAGACCCACCAGTGTATGCCTTGCATAGAATTAAACCCTGACTCACAAAACCTTCTAAGTGACTCTAAATTTCTCGTAACTTCCTCTCTTAGGGAGTTAACATGAAACATCACTTGCTCCTTAATAATCCTTGTAGTCGACTCTCCTTACCTCTCCACCCTTCTTATGTCTGGAGATATTCAGACTTCCCCTTCACTTCCAACTTCCTCTTCCCCTTCCCAATCTCAATCTCCCTCCTCTCCTTTCTCAACATGAGCTTCTCAATCTTTTTTAACTTCATCTTCTCTTTCTCTACCTTCTACAACCTACGTAACTCAATCTCCTCTGAATCATTACTACATTTCTCCCCCTTTTTTGGAAACTCTCAAAATCAGAGTTTTCTTCCTCCTGCCCGAATAGTGTCCTCTCACATGCTCCAATCTTCTCGAATTTGGTATTCACCTAAAAACAAACAAACTTTAGGTTAGTTTTGTAAGGCTTGAAAACATTAACTTCTTTAGTAAATTTGTTGAACATACTTATGATGTTATCCTTAGTAGTCCTTGCAAAGCGAAACAATACTTTGCACGGTAACTTACCTCTGGAGACCAACGAAATATTCTTGGTCCTGCAACATCATCAACAACTAACTGAACCTTCGTGTGCTCATAGAACCACACCTACACCGCGGTGCAACCTTTGAAGTACCCCAAATTTGCACTTGCTTCTCATAATACACTCATTCTACTTAAATCGAACAACTGCAAATGCAAAAAACTGTGGACGACCTTCGACCAATTGTACTCTCTAAAAGAGTGAGCTTGCCGACCTTGTTAGGGAAGTCAGAATCTTTAGACCCTCCAACAGAAAAAGAAAGACAACTAAAAGGTATTTTACTAATGCATCTACTCTCCTAGTCTCCAACGTAGGAGAAAACGCATCAACAACAAGTCGTTGTAGTTCATCAGTTATGTGCTTGTGAGTTAGGTCCAACAATGAGAGTCTAATAAACTTCAAAACACGGTCTCTATTTGGGAGCCATAATATCATCGCTACCTCATTCACTGTCAACTGCAGATAATTACCTATTAAGAACGCTTTCTTCTCTATATTGTAACACCGCATAAGAAAATACAATAACAGAATATTTTGAGGAAGACTTGACATTCGGAAGAACGGTAGAACTTTGACATCTTATAATGCTTCCTGTTGAAACCAATAACTTGGTCTCTGTGGAGTTCGGGTCCTCAACAAGTTGAGGGGTGACCTCACACTTACTCCTCCCAAGGGAGAGCTCTAGGCTAAGAGGCTAAGGAACTAGGAACTAGGCCAAGGGCTTAGCGAGGAGGTCCCACCACACACCCGAAAGATCTTAGAGCGCCTACCCTCCCAAGCCAATGCTAAGCTTGAGCACCTTTGGAGGCTCTCTCCACCCAACAAAGGAACTTAGGGGGAGAGGAGGCCAAAAGAGAGGTCTAAAGAGAAGCCCTCCAAATGGTGCCCCCTTGGTCCTATTTATAGATTTCTGGACTTGGTCTGCTGATAGCCATATTCTGGCCTGCGAGATTATGAAAATGCCCTCAAGTTTGGCATGTCAATAGCCAAATCCAGCCATTCTGAGGCGCTAAACGTAGACCAACCCCTCTCCTTGGGGCTGGGATGAGAGGGGGCAGGCCGCCCCTCCTCCTTTCGCCCCTACTGGGGTGGGGGCGAGAGGGGGGTAGGCCACCCCTCACCATCTCGCCCCCTGCTAGGGTGGGGGAGAGAGGGGGGCAAGCCGCCCCTCACCATCTCGCCCCCCTGCTGGGGTGGGGGAGATAGGGGGGCAGGACGCACCTCACCATCTCGCCCCCTGCTGGGATGGGGGAGAGAGGGGGCAGGCCGCCCCTCACCATCTCGCCCCTTGCTAGGGTGGGGGTGAGAGGGGGGCAGGCCGCCCCTCCTCCTCTCTCCCCCCTACTGGGGTGGGGGCGAGAGGGGGGCAGGCCACCCCTCACCATCTCTACCCCCTACTAGGATGGGGACGAGAGGGGGGCAGGCCGCCCCTCACCATCTCGCCCCCCTTCTGGGGTGGGGGCGAGAGGGGGGGGGGGGGGGTAGGTCGCCCCTCCTCCTCTCGCCCCCTACTGGTTGGGCGAGCGGGAGGCTCCCACCTTCACCGCTCGCCCCCTCTCTTCCTGCCTTGGACCGTGCTGGAAAATAGTATATTAAAATACCCCTTGGGTCCCGGGGGGCCCACTCAGCGAATACAGGGTTGTACACTTCCTACTTTGGGGGTTTACACTTTCCTCCAGGAGAAAACTCACAGAAAAGAAATTTTCTTCTCTCCACAGTAAAACTGCTCCCTACGGGACAGAGGGCTTAAGAACGCCGATGCCAAAAGCTACATGAGATCTGAGGTTGGCGCCTGCTACTTCGGCGGTGGTCGACGGGGAGAAGAAGATCGGGAAGGGTTTGAGAAGGGGCGAGACGCGGGTTTCGCCGGAAAGAAAATTTCAATTTCAATTTTGAAAGTGGCGAGAGCGTGGGCCTGGGCAAAATTTTGAGCATTTATGCTCGCACGATGGCATCGTGCGAGCTGCGCACCAAATTTTTTTCCATATCTTAGTGACATCTTGACAGATAATTGTTGTTTCAACAATTGATAAAATGGGAAACCTAATGATTGTAGTTTTGTCCCATGGATAAATGGGACCCCAACTGATCCTTTTGTCCTGCCCGAGTCCGGGGAGATAAGTCTATATAGGAAATAGAAACTATTTGGGACCCCTGCTTTTAGGACATATGGTGTTGGGTTTTCTAATACCATTTCAAAAATGATAATACAGCATATCACATATGCGCAGCGGAATAAATAACTAGAACAACCCAAAGAGTTAAGGAACTTGCGATTTCGTAGATTCAACAAATTAAACAACATCCACATCACTGTGCAGAAATTATACCTGAAGGGGATTTGAGTCGATACTCAAACCAAGATGCTCCTCACTGATTTCTAGTAGAACCAAACTTGAGTTCCAAGAACCGAAATGGATCGGCCCCTCTACAGAGATCCACACAAGCGGAGGAGAAACTCAATGCCTTGTCGAACAAGGAATGAGTCGGAGAAGAAAGCTCTCAGTGTCCCCACGAACTGCTAGATCCGAGACAAGGGAGGCGGCGACTGTCGGAAGAGGAGAAAAGCCCTAGTGGAACACTTCCGACGCTGCTCTCTCTGATCACGAAAAGGGTCGGTTACTCAATCTGTTTTTACACACCCCGAACCCTAAGATCATGAACATTTATATACCAAAGGCTGCGCTCGATGAACTCAAAGAGTTCTGCGTTCGACGAACTCAAGAGATCTGCATTCGACGAACTCAAGGAGATCTACGTTCGACGATCTCAAAGAGATCTGCGTTCGACGAACTCAAGAGATCTGCGTTCGACGAACTCAAGAAGATCTGCGTTCGACGAACTTAAGAAGATCTGCATTCGACGAACTCAAGAGATCTGCGTTCGACGACTCAAGAGATCTGTGTTCGACGAACTCAAGAAGATCTGCGTTCGACGAACTCAAGAGATCTGCGTTCGACGAACTCAAGAGATCTGCGTTCGGCGAACTCAAAAAGATCTGCATTCGAAGAACTCAAGAAGATCTGCGTTCGACGAACTCAAGAGATCTGCGTTCGACGAACTCAAGAGATCTGCGTTCGACGAACTCAAAGAGATCTGCGTTCGACGAACTCAAGAAGATCTGCGTTCGACGAACTCAAGAGATCTGCGTTCGACGAACTCAAGAGATCTGCATTCGACGAATTCAAGAAGATATGCGTTCGACGAACGCGCTACATTAGCCTTTTGCCATCTCAGCGGTCGACGAATGCCTTCAGTTCGACTATATATAAGTTCGGCTATACACTATAACCGAATTCGAATTCGTCTAAACCCTTTATCCGAATTTCCATTGAGACATTCTCAACTTAATTCCAAATAGTCACAAGATTGGTCCTCCACTCATATCTCATATAAGCAAGGCCAACTCAATTCTTTCTCCAATTTCTCCAAACACTTTTATGTGCGACCCTATAGGCTCATATTACGTTGGCAGTAATACTAACTGTTGATCGCTTTGAGATCACCTCAGAAACTCCAACCGTCTCCCATTTGATCACAAAGTGTCAACAAAAGTCTCACAAACAATGAGCGGAATCTAGCAATACATCATTGCTACCCAAGCAATAAGAGTTCATAACTCAACAAGCCTATCTTGACCAATGTATCAGTGTTGTCATGTCCTTTTGCCCTTTACATCCGGATAGAACTAGAGGCATGGAGCGTGTCACCCTCATAAATGTTCAATCCCAGTTTCCTGATATAGAATAAACTGACAAAAATGGTGAGCTCAATATTATATATTGACTCAACCAAGCATGACCATGCATTTCTCAGTCTCATTCCATCAAGGGGCCCATGGATGTAACTCCTATCATAAAGGAGGACAAATCACATTTCTGTTCACACACAAACATCCAAATGATTCATAACATACCCAACAACCACCCTTATCGTCAACCTTTCTCAAGAGAAGACTTTAGATGGCATCAAAGTATGCTCTTCCTCACCTGATGAATGTTGTGACTTTAGGTCAAAGGACCACAAACACCATTGTCACTTGAGACCTACTTGTGACACGTTCATATAACAATCCACAAAGTAGTCTCACGGTGGGTCTGTCCAGTACAACTTGTTCACTAACAAGTACCCATGTGATGACTTGATATCACAATATCATGACCTGTGAGAACCGGTCATCAGTCAACGCACATGCTAGTCTTATGGTCTCATCCTCACCCTAATTTCTAGGATGATACCTCGACCAGGGACCATTTAAGAATGAAGCTTCATTTAAACATAGGCCCTCACATTCAAGTCACGTACTTAAATTCCTATGGAAGCAAATATTCTAAAGGCATTCATTATGTTAATTAGTCTATCATATAGAAACAGTTGACATAATAAAAGAACTTGCCATAAATGTAAAATGAAAAACCATAGTACATATCACAATTCATCAAATGAATAAACAACCAACAAACATACAATCCACAAGGCTCACACTAAAGACGATCATTCAGGTATCTAATACCCATTGATCTAACATGACCATCATGCTTCCTTTGCGCAAGAGGCTTTGTCAGTGGATCCGCTATATTTTCTTTAGTCGGTACTCTGCAAATGCTCACATCTCCTCGATCGACAATCTCTCGAATAAGATGGAACCGCCGAAGTATGTGCTTGGAGCGCTGATGAGATCTAGGTTCCTTAGCTTGGGCAATTGCACCGTTGTTGTCACAGTAGAGAACTAAGGGATCAACAATGCTAGGAACTACATCTAGCTCGCCGATGAATTTCCTAATCCATACAGCCTCCTTCGCCGCATTTGCTGCAGCGATATACTCGGCCTCAGTTGTAGAATCAGCAACTTCTCTTGCTTGGAACTCTTCCAGCTTAAAGCTCCTCCATTAAGGCAAAATACAAAACCTGATTGGGACTTTGAGTCGTCCCTATCAGTCTGGAAGCTAGCATCAGTGTAACCATTTACGATGAGTTCTTCCTCTCCACCATACACCAAGAATACATCTTTAGTCCTTCTCAAATACTTTAAGATATTCTTGACTGCAATCCAGTGACTCTCACTAGGATCAGACTGATATCTACTAGTCATGATCAAAGCATAAGATACATCGGGTCGAGTACATAACATTGCGTACATGATTAATCCAATTGTCGAAGCATATGAAATCAACTTCATGCGGTCCTTATCTTTCAAAGATTTTGGACACTGGTCCCTAGAGAGACTCACACCATGTGACATGGGTAAGAATCCTTTCTTGGACTCAAGCATGTTGAACCGTTTCAACACCTTCTCAATGTATGTACTTTGGGTCAAACCCAGCAACTTCTTCGATCTATCTCTATAGATCCTATTACCAAGTATATAAGTTGCTTCACCAAAGTCCTTTATAGAAAAGCAGTCCCCTAGCCTGTTCTTAACAGCTTGCAGAGTCGGAATGTCATTTCCGATTAATAGTATGTCATCCACATACAAAATCAGGAAAACGACAATGTTCCCACTAATCCTCTTGTAAACACAAGGTTCATCCTCGTTCTTGATAAAACCAAACTCTTTGATTTTCTCATCAAAACAAAGATTCCAACTTTGAGAAGCTTGTTTCAATCCATAAATGGATCGATTTAACTTGCATATTTTAGCGGCTTCATTTGGAGATTCAAAACCCTCGGGTTATTTCATGTACACTTCCTCAAGGAGGTTTCCATTAAGGAAAACCATTTTGACATCCATTTGCCAGATCTCGTAGTCATAATACGCAGCAATAGCAAGTAGAATTCGGATGGACTTGACCATGGCTACAGGGGAAAAGGTCTCATCATAGTCAACACCATGAATTTGCCTGAAACCTATAGACACCAGCCGGCCTTTGAATGTCTGTACATTCCCATCCATGTCGGCCTTCTTCTTGAAGACCCACTTGCACCCTATGGGTCGTACCTCTTCAGGTGGTTCCACCAAGGTCCAAACTTGGTTTGCATACATGGAGTCCATTTCAGATTTCATGGCCTCAAGCCACTTCTCGGAGTCAGGTCCACATATAGCCTCTTGATAGGTTGCAGGCTCATCATCATGATCCATAAGCAACGCGTTACCTATTTGATACACGAGAAATCCATATCTCTCAGGCTCAAATCTTGGTCTATCAGATCTACGCAGGACTTGTGTTTCTTGAGCATGCTCTCTAGCTACAACAACTTGTAGTCCTTGCTCAGGTTCTAAAATCGGTTCAGCTATTGTTTGTGGTTCTTGAACTTCTTCAAGTTCCACCTTCGCAGTCTTTCTGGATAAGAACTCTTTCTCCAAAAAGATGTCAGTCCCTACGACAAACACTTTGCCCTCGGACGGCGGGTAGAAGTAATACCCTTTAGTTTCCCTAGGATATCCTACAAGATAACACTTATCCAACTTGGGTTCCAGCTTGTCAGGCATTTGACATCGCGTGTATGCCTCACAGGCCCAAATCATAATAAAAGACATATTAGGACGCTTCCCAGTCCATATCTCATATGGTGTCTTTAGAACCGTTTTCGTTGGAGTATGATTTAATGTGAAAGCAGCAGTCTTTAAAGCAAATCCCCAAAAGGAAACGGGAAATCTGCATGACTCATCATCGACCGTACCATGTCTAATAAAGTACGATTCCTCCTCTCAGACACACCATTGTGTTGTGGTGTTCCGGGCGGAGTGAGCTGTGATACAATACCACACTCTCTCAGATGATCACGAAACTCATGACTTAGATATTCACCACCTCGATCAGATCGGAGTGCTTTTATCCTTTTTCCCAGTTGGTTCTCTACTTCATTTTTAAACTCTTTGAACTTTTCAAAGGTTTCGGATTTGTTCTTCATAAGAAACACGTATCCGTATCTACTGAAATTATCAGTAAATGTAACGAAGTAGTAGTACCCACCTCTAGCCATAGAACTCATGGGTTCGCATACATCACTATGTATTACACCCAAAAGATCATCAGCCCTCTCAGTATGACCAGTGAAAGGGACTTTAGTCATTTTGCCCAATAAGCAAGACTCGCATCTCTCAAATGATTCATAATCAAATGAGTCTAATAATCCATCTTTATGGAGCTTAGATATGCGTTTCTCATTTATATGACCCAAACGACAATGCCAGAGATACGTAGGATTCAAGTCATTTGTTTTTAGTCTTTTAGTATTTTCTATGTTATAGATCGGATGGTTTAAGTTCAAAACATATAAACCATTAAACAATTGGGCAATGCCATAACAAACATCATTTTTATAAATAGAACAACAATTGTTCTTTATAATAAAAGAGAAACCAATCATGTCCAAACATGAAATAGAAATGATGTTTCTAGTTATAGCAGAAACAAAATAACAATTATCAAGTTCTATTACAAGCCCAGTGGGCAAAGAAAGACGATAAACGCCAACGGAAATGGCAGCAACTCTTGCTCCATTTCCAACACGCAGGTCTATCTCTCCTCTACCCAGCATTCTTCTCCTTGTCAGTTCCTGCACATTCGTACAAATGTGAGAACCACATCTGGTATCCAATACCCAAGATGAAGGAGCAGAAAGGTTTAATTCTATAACAAATATACCTGAAGTGGAAGTCATACTTCCCTTCTTCTTTTGCAGATCCTCAATGTAGAGGGGACAGTTCCGCCTCCAGTGCCCTGCCTTACCACAATGGTGGCACTTTCCTTCTTTCGCCAGACCTTTCTTTTTCAGTGCAGAAGACTTGGGATCAATAGGAGACTTAGATCCAATCTTCGTCTTCTTGAATCCCTTGGCCTTGCCCTTGCTCTTATGCACCATCAGTATGGGGCTGGCAGACTTGGCCTTCTTCATATTGATCTCGACAGTTCTCAACATGCCTAGGAGCTCGGGCAGTGTCTTGTCAATTTCATTCATATTGTAATTTAAGACAAACTGCTCATAACTGTCCGACAACGATTGCAGGATCAGATCAGTGGCCAACTCTTGGCCCAATGGGAACCCCAATCTTTCAAGGTTCTCTATATACCCAATCATCTTGAGTACGTGAGTTCCTACTGGGTTCCAAGCTCCCATCTTACACTGAAATAATGCCCTGGATATATCAAATCTCTCTTGGCGAGCTTGCCCTTGAAACATTTTCTTCAGGTGCTCCACCATCTCGTAACAGCTCATGTTCTCATGTTGCTTCTGAAGCTCAGAGTTCATGGTCGCGAGCATGAGACATTCAACATCCAAGGAGTCATCTCCATACTTCTTATAAGCATCTTTATCTACACTAGGTGCAGTAGAGGCTGGCTCCTCGGGGGGATCTTCAAGGACATAGAGCTTACGCTCTTGCCTGAGAACAATTCTCAGGTTCCTGAACCAGTCTAGGAAATTCGTCCCATTGAGCTTATCCTTCTCAAGGATGGCTCTCAGGGACAACGTGGAGTGTGATGTATTTGCCATGAAAATTCTACAAAATAATGCAAAGTTTATTTAGTACTATATTTCAAAATACATTTTATTTTAATAAGGTCTTTAATTAAACACTCCCACTATTTTATTCAAATTGATAACCCTTAATATCAATTCGGAGAGTTTATGCGAGCTACTCTCTTAGTAGACAAGATCTGTATTTCACCAACACAACGAGACCGCTTCGGCATTCCTCTTATAATGCGGTTATTTAGGTAGGCAACACTTGCCAATTGCATCATTATGCAACTCTTGTATGGTTGGTGAATAACTCTTTATTCGCATCCATCATATGGTGCATGCCAACCCAATGCCTCTAGGCACTCAACTTTTTAGGTTACCCAGTTAAGTTAGAGCCGATGTCGACAGTGGGATATCACAATTATCCGCTCGCACCCTTACCAAGATAGATTA
Organism: Dactylorhiza incarnata; assembly: GCA_033032865.1. Lineage (NCBI taxonomy): Eukaryota > Viridiplantae > Streptophyta > Magnoliopsida > Asparagales > Orchidaceae > Dactylorhiza > Dactylorhiza incarnata. Next base: position 1,134,373 of record JAWHQI010000198.1, read on the forward strand.
ATGCATCTTGCTTTGGCAAGCCCACACATCATCGATCGAGGCAGGAAAAGTGTCATTCATCGGAAGGCATCCGTATACTTAATATTGAATAAGGGATTTTATTTATACAATTGACTAACAATTAATCAACGTGCACTTTAATAGAATACAATATTCACAACCAAATACATCCCAGAAGTGCACAAAATAGAATTATCAATGCTTGATAGAAAAAGGCTAAATCTGAGCATTTAGAACACTTCTAAATCTCTAGATTTACATGCACTTGACACAGGCAAAACACCTCCACTTATGCAGTAGACAAGCTCGTCTCTCAATGTCAGATTCAAAATCTAAAACATTTGGTTTCACAAACCAATTAGAGGGACGATTACTGCTAAGGAGAAACAATTTCTAAAACAATGAAATCGCAACACAATCACATGCATTCCTGGGAGTGTTCCAATCTAGAACATTTCTTCGAAATCCAAACACCCAGGAAGAAATCCAGACATTTGGAACACTTCTAAATTTCTGATTTACATGCATTAGATCGCAAACCTCCCCCTGATACCACTGTTGGGTTTTCTAATACCATTTCAAAAATGATAATACAGCATATCACATATGCGCAGCGGAATAAATAATTAGAACAACCCAAAGAGTTAAGGAACTTGCGATTTCATAGATTCAAGAAATTAAACAACATCCACATCACAGTGCAGAAATTATACCTGAAGGGGATTTGAGTCGATGCTCAAACAAAGATGCTCCTCACTGATTTCTAGTAGAACCAAACTTGAGTTCCAAGAACAGAAATGGATCGGCCCCTCTACAGAGATCCACACAAGCGGAGGAGAACCACAATGCCTTGTTGAACAAGGAATGAGTCGGAGAAGAAAGCTCTCAGCGTCCCCACGGACTGCTAGATCTGAGACAAGGTAGGCGGCGACTGCCGGAAGAGGAGAAAAGCCCTAGCGGAACACTTCTGGCGCTGCTCTCTCTGATCACGAAAAGGGTCGGTTACTCAATCTGTTTTTACACACCCCCGAACCCTAAGATCGTGAACAGTTATATACCAAAGGTTGTGCTCGACGAACTCAAAGAGATCTGCGTTCGACGAACTCAAGAGATCTGCGTTCGACGAACTCAAGGAGATCTGCGTTCGATGAACTCAAAGAGATCTGCGTTCGACGAACTCAAGAGATCTGCATTCGACGAACTCAAGAAGATCTGCGTTCGACGAACTCAAGAAGATCTGCGTTCGACGAACTCAAGAGATCTGCGTTCGACGAACTCAAGAGATCTGCGTTCGATGAACTCAAGAAGATCTGCATTCGACGAACTCAAGAGATCTGCGTTCGACGAACTCAAGAGATCTACGTTCGACGAACTCAAAGAGATCTGCGTTCGACGAACTCAAGAAGATCTGCGTTCGACGAACTCAATAGATCTGCGTTCGACGAACTCAAGACATCTGCGTTCGACGAACTCAAAGAGATCTGCGTTCGACGAACTCAAGAAGATCTGCGTTCGACGAACTCAAGAGATCAGCGTTCGACGAACTCGAGAGATATGCGTTCGACGAACTCAAGAAGATCTGCATTCAACGAACGCGCTACATTAGCCTTTTGTCGTCTCAGCGGTCGACGAATGCCTTCAGTTTGACTATATATAAGTTCGGCTATACACTATAGCCGAATTCGAATTCGTTTAAACCCTTTAGCCAAATTTCCATTGAGACATTCTCAACTTAATTCGAAACAGTCACAGGATTGGTCCTCCATTCATATCTCATATAAGCAAGGCCAACTCAATTCTTTCTCCAATTTCTCCAAGCACTTTTATGTGCGACCATATAGGCTCATATTGCGTTGGCAGTAAGACTAACTGTTGATCGCTTTGAGATCACCTCAGAAACTCCAACATCTGGCAAGCCCAAATCCCCACAGAAAAGTTGTATGGTGTATCTAAATTTTTTGGATCTACTTTAAGGGCCAGTTTGAGGCGAAATTTTTGGAACCGGGCTCCATTTTCAAATCTAGGTCCTGGTGAAATTAAAGCGTGACGCATGTGGCAATTTGGAAAATTTTGTGTTTCCTTCTCTAAAACGAGCGAAATACTTCTTTTAGGGTTTCATGAGTAGTGTTCATAGTTTTGGAGAATGGGAGAGAGGACGTTGATTTGGTATGAATGAAACATGAATTTTGAGATGAAGCAATCACTAGAAAGAGCAGAATTTGCTGCCCTTGCCATTTTAATATTATTTCTGGATCGTAAATCTTGTTGAAGAATGAGACGGAGTGATGCAAGAGGAGACATTGTACTGCTTTTTTCGCTGGCGGACTACATTTTAATGATCTCCCGGGAGATCGAAAATGATCCGTAGGAGATCGGAACTCTAAAGAAAAGCATTTCGCGCGTTTTAAAAAAGGAAACCCGAAATTTTTCAGGATTGCGACATGTGTCACACTTTAATTTCACTCGGGCCAAGATTTAGAAACGGAGCCCAGTTCCAAAAATTTCTCCAGTTTGGGTGAGTGGTTGCAGTGGTTCCGAGCGGAGCTATTCAAATGAGCAAAAAATAGAGGTTCCCAAGAGCAGATTCTTGCACGTTAATCACCCGTGTCACTGGAAACACCACTTCCAATCCGACTTGCATGTGTTTAGCATGTCGCCACCGTTCATACTAGGCCAGGACTGAACTCTCCATGAGCTTCATACTAAGATTTCTCCCCCATCAGTGATCAATGCGGAGCCATTCAGGAAATTCTCCATCTTCCTCCAGTTTATGCCATTAATAAGTTCGAGTGTAGTGGAATTTGTTGACCTAAGCCATACGGGAATGAGAAGCTTCTACATCAAAGAAGATAATGTGTCAAGATCAAAGATATAGTTATGTAATAATATAAAGATAAATGTAAAACTGTGTTATACTTATCTTCCTATACAAAGTGTATATGCGGGTAACCCACTTGGTGCTGCCACTTGCTATGCCCACTAGTTGAAATTACTTTATAAATAGCCTCATATGTAATACCAACTGTACTTGTAAAAATTCTGATCAGCAATAACACATATACAGTTGCTGTGTGCTTTATATTCCTCCTCAGTTAATTTTATATTAATCATCGGTGGTATCAGAGCTTTGGCTCCATAAAAAGTAACATCATTGGAGGATGGCTTCTTCAAGTACTTTCTCCCTCTCTCAAACATCTATTCCAATCTTTAATGGTGACAAATATGACTTTTGGAGCATCCACATACGTGCTGTATTTATCCCGTTGGGCTTATGGGAAATTGTTTCAGATGAACCTACTCCATCAGTCTCAGGCAAAATCAACTGAAATTCCCAAATCTGAAAAACATTCTAGTGAAGAAAAACAAAAGGATGCTAAAGCATGCATGATATATCAAGTAGTATCAGAGAATATATTGCCACGCATAATGAGTGCAAAGACAGCCAAGGCTGCCTGGGACATACTGTGTATAGAGTATATAGGTGATGAGGAAGTTACTGAATTAAAACTTCAAAATGCTTGGAGAGAGTTTGAAACCTTGGTTATGAAACCTGGAGAGAAAGTAGAGTCTCTTCTTGCCAGAACCCTACACATAATGAACCAAATATGAAGCAATGGTGATACAATTGAAGATAGGAAGATAGTACCAAAACTTCTTCGAAGTCTTCCACAAAGTTTCTATACAACTGTTACTGCAATTGAAGAATCAAAAGATTTGAAACCACTTTCTCTTACTGCACTCATGGGGTCTTTAAAGACTCATGAGGAAAGACTTGTTGACCCAAAAATCGGCGATCCTCCCCTGGGAGGCCTCTTTATCTACATTTTTGCAGATTACACGCCCGGAAGGGATTAGACCTCACGCAAAGGCTCTTTTTACACCCAAAGTGGTAAGAAGGGGCGGCCTCCTCATTCAAAACCGCCCAAGTGGGGCGGCCTCTCCATTCAAACCGCCCAAGTGGGGCGGCCTCTCCATTCAAACCGCCCAAGTAGGGCGGCTTCTCCCTTCAAGTCGCCCAGGTGGGGCGGCTTCTCCCTTCAAGTCGCCCAGGTGGGGCGGCTTCTCCCTTCAAGTCGCCCAGGTGGGGCGGCTTCTCCCTTCAAACCGCGCGGGTAGGCAACCTCCTACTTCAGACCGCGCGGGTAGGCGACCTCCTCCTTCAGACCGCGCGGGTCGGCGGCCTCCTCCTTCAGACAGCGCGGGTAGGCGGCCTCCTCCTTCAGACCGCGCGGGTAGAACTCCAGTCACCGGCTCACCGGAGGTGACGACATCGACCCAGAGCCTATAAATAGGACCCTCGACATGAACAGTAGACATGCAAGTTGGGGGGCAAAACCGGCGGCTAGAAACAGCCTAGCCGCGACCTGTCCGGGCGACCTGTCCGGGCGACCTGTCCGGGCGATGACCTGTCCGGGCGACCTGTCCGGGCAACCTGTTCGGGCGACCTATCCGGGCGAACTGTCCGGGCGACCTCAGCGCCTTGTCCGGGCGACCTCGGCAAACAGCCCGCGCAGCTTACTCTTTTCTTACCCGCAACTCTCTTGTATTCCTTTTATCTTCCATGTACTAAACACAATGAGCTGTAATACAGATTATTAAATAAAGGGAAAGCCCGTCGCAGGAGTGGCATTTGCCGCGGCGGGCGAAGTCTGGTCTCGCCGCAAGCTAGCGGCCCTCTCTTCTTCTCTTCTCCCCTCTTCACTCGCAACTCAAGTAACCAGCTGCTCGCGGCCTCCTTTTCCCCTATTTCCTCGAGTAGATCGTGGAGGTGCCATTTTGGATAGTTCGGTAAAACAAAATAGTTGAACAAAATAGTTCGGTAAAACAACTCAAGTGCCTGAACGGGGAACCGAGGCAACTTCCGAGTTGAACCGAGGCTACCAGACTATTCTGGGATAAGTGATCCAGAATAAGAACTTCAGTTCAAGATGAAGCAACTATCAGACTAGTGATGGTGAAGACATCTCTCATACCTTGAGCGACAACGATCTCAAAACGGTTCTATCATTAATGATAATGCTCTCATTTGTTTGCATTTTGATATCAAATGAAGTGGATACAATACTGACACTCTTCCTTGTGACTTGTTTATTCCTTTTTACTTATTATCAAACTCACTGAACCGCGGAGACATCGCCAACTTCTGCTCGAACCCCCTCGGATTGTAGTCATTAGCATAAAATCACGAAGATCATGTGTAGCGGGGAGTTTTCGCACACGTGTAGTGGTAGCTTGCCAATTCTTGTGCGGTGGTCTTCGGAACCTTGGATCCCGGCTGATATCTGACACACCCCTGCATCAAGGGAGGTCCGGGTGAATGTTAGCTCTATCAAGCCCCGAGAGGGATATAGTTACAGCTTTGATGATCTTTCTGAGGAAAGCAACCTTCGCGGCATAACCACACCTGCCCAACTGATCATCTTAGACTGTGACCATCGAATACTCTAGGTACTCTCAAGCGATGCCTAAGTGGGACCCACAACTGGGTTGATCTCTCTGAGGAAAGCAATGTCAGTATAGCCCCCGCGGCATAACCACACCTGCCCAATTGATCAACTCGGCTTATAACCCTAGGCGGGAGAGCAGTTGAGTCGCTTCCAGCCCTTATGACCACTTGAGGAAAGCAATGGTTGCCGCCTAGGCCCACCTGCCCACTTGGTCATCGGGGTCTGTACTTACTTTCTCTTTATTTCTACAGCTCTTATGACCACTTGAGGAAAGCAATGGTTGCCGCCTAGGCCCACCTGCCCACTTGGTCATCTGGGTCTGTACTTACAGGAAAATTATCTCTCTTATGATCCTCGATCATTTGGAGAAAGTAGTATCTAACAGGTACAAATATGGGCCCACTTGGTCATTTAAAAGTTGAAAAAACTTTTAGACCGGGCGGTTTTATCTATCAAGTCGGTCGGTTTGAAAGAAGTACTACAGGTTATGAAAAGTGGTTGCATAATATGTTAGCCAAGTGGGTAAAATCTATCTGGCTTTAAAGCTGGAAAGCGGGCTACAACAGGAAGCCAAAAGGCAATATTTCCGACTCGAGATAATCGAGTCAAGGATTTCACTCTAATAGTCGGGAAATGGGCTTATTAATCCTCTGGGTTGCATTCTAACTGCACGACTCGTTGCTCACAATCAGAGCTTATGAAGATATAATCTCTGGCAGTTTCAGGCCGCGATTCATCTTCACTGAGACAATTATTCTTTTGGAGATATCTTTTCCCTGGAGGTTTTTTAGAAAGGATTTGAAGTTTTATAAAGAATAATGCTAAAAGCAGAAGATCGCATATGAATATCCGCAAGTAAGTAAAATAGCAAAGACTAACAGTTATGAATTCATTTATACCTGCTTTAAGTTCTGTTTTTGCAGAGATTAGCATGTATTCGCGAGTTCACTTCAGGTACTCGCGTTATAGATTGTTTTATACCTGCTTTGAATTCTCTTTTGTAGAGATTAGCAGGTGTTCGCGAGTTCTCTTCAGGTACTCGCGTTATATCGTATACCTGCTTTGAGTTCTCCTTTGCAGAAATTAGCAGGTGTTCGCGAGTTCTTTTCAGGTACTTGCGTTATGTTTTTTACCTGCTTTGAATTCTCTTTTGCAGAGATTAGTAGGTGTTCGCGAGTTCTCTTCAGGTACTAGCGTTATATTGTATACCTGCTTTGAGTTCTCTTTTGCAGAGATTAGCAGGTGTTCGCGAGGTCTCTTCAGGTACTCGCGCTATAGATTCTTTTACCTGCTTTGAGTTCTCTTTTGCAGAGATTAGCAGGTGTTCGCGAGGTCTCTTCAGGTACTCGCGTTATAGTGTATTTCATACCTGCTTTGAGTTCTCTTTTGCAGAGATTAGCAAGTGTTTGCGAGTTCTTTTCAGGTACTCGCGTTATGTTATTTACCTGCTTTAAGTTCTGTTTTGCAGAGATTAGCAGGTGTTCGCGAGGTCTCTTCAGGTACTCGCGTTATAGTGTATTTTATACCTGCTTTGAGTTCTCTTTTGCAGAGATTAGCAGGTGTTCGCGAGTTCTTTTCAGGTACTCGCGTTATGTTTTTTACCTGCTTTAAGTTCTCTTTTGCAGAGATTAGCAGGTGTTCGCGAGGTCTCTTCAGGTACTCGCGTTATAGTGTATTCCATACCTGCTTTGAGTTCTCTTTTGCAGAGATTAGCAGATGTTCGTGAGGTCTCTTTATGTACTCGCATTATATTTTATACCTGCTGTGAGTTCTCTTTTGCAGAGATTAGCAGGTGTTCGCGAGTTCTCTTCAAGTACTCGCGTTATATTGTATACCTGCTTTGAGTTCTCTTTTGCAGAGATTAGCAGGTGTTCGCGAGGTCTCTGTAGGTGCTCGCGTTATAGATTCTTATACCTGCTTTGAGTTCTCTTTTGCAGAGATTAGCAGGTGTTCGCGAGGTCTCTTCAAGTACTCGCATTTTGTTTTATACCTGCTATGAGTTCTCTTTTACAGAGATTAGCAGGTGCTCGCGAGGTCTCTTCAGGTACTCGCGTTATATTGTATACCTGCTTTGAGTTCTGTTTTGTAGAGATTAGCAGGTGTTCGCGAGGTCTCTTCAGGTGCTCGCGTTATGTTTTATGTCTGCTTTGAATTCTCTTTTGCAGAGATTAACAGGTGTTCGTGAGGTCTCTTCAGGTACTCGCGTTATGTTTTATATCTGCTGTGAGTTCTCTTTTGCAGAGATTAGCAGGTGTTCGCGAGGTCTCTTCAGGTACTCGCGTTATGTTTTATATCTGCTGTGAGTTCTCTTTTGCAGAGATTAGCAGGTGCTCGCGAGGTCTCTTCAGGTACTCGCGTTATATTTTATACCTGCTTTGAGTTCTCTTTTGCAGAGATTAGCAGGTGTTCGCAAGGTCTCTTCAGGTACTCGCCTTATGTTTTATACCTGCTGTGAGTTCTCTTTTGCAAAGATTAGCAGGTGCTCGCGAGGTCTCTTAAGGGTACTCGCGTTATTGATTCTTTTACCTGCTTTGAATTCTCTTTTGCAGAGATTAGCAGGTGTTCGCGAGGTCTCTTCAGGTACTCGCATTATGTTTTATACCTGTTGTGAGTTCTCTTTTGTAGAGATTAGCAGGTGCTCGCGAGGTCTCTTCAGGTACTCGCGTTATATTTTATACCTGCTTTGAGTTCTCTTTTGCAGAGATTAACAGGTGTTCACGAGGTCTCTTCAGGTACTCGCGTTATATTTTATACCTGCTTTGAGTTCACTTTTGCAGAGATTAGCAGGTGTTCGTGAGGTCTCTTCTGGTACTCGGGTTATGTTTTATACCTGCTGTGAGTTCTCTTTTGCAGAGATTAGCAGGTGTTCGCGAGGTCTCTTCAGGTACTCGCGTTATGTTTTATACCTGCTGTGAGTTCTCTTTTGCAGAGATTAGCAGGTGCTCGCGAGGTCTCTTCAGGTACTCGCATTATATTTTATACCTGCTTTGAGTTCTCTTTTGCAGAGATTAGCAGGTGTTCACGAGTTCTCTTCAGGTACTCGCGTTATGTTTTATACCTGCTTTTGGTTCTTTTTTTGCAGAGATTAGCAGGTATTCGCGAGTTCTCTTCAGGTACTCGCATTTTAGTTTGCTTTACACCTGTTTTAAGTTCTCTTGTGCAGAGATTAGCAGGTATTCGCAAGTTCTCTTCAGGTACTCGAGTTTTAGTTTGCTTTACACCTGTTTTAAGTTCTGTTGTGCAGAGATTAGCAGGTGTTCGCGAGTTCCCTTCAGGTACTCACGTTGTAGTTTATTTTACACCAGTTTTGAGTTCTCTTTTGCAGAGATTAGCAGGTATTCGCGAGTTCTCTTCAAGTACTCGCGTTATGTTTTATACCTGCCTTGAATTCTCTTTTGCGGAGATTAGCAGGTGTTCGCGAGGTCTCTTCAGGTACTCGCGTTATGTTTTATACCTGCTTTGAGTTCTCTTTTGCAGAGATTAGCAGGTGTTCGCGAGTTCTCTTCAGGTACTCGCGTTATGTTTTATACCTTCTTTGACTTCTCTTTTGCAGAGATTAGCAGGTGTTCGCGAGGTCTCTTCAGGTACTCGCGTTATGTTTTATACCTGCTGTGAGTTCTCTTTTGCAGAGATTAGCAGGTGTTCGCGAGGTCTCTTCAGGTACTCGCGTTATATTTTATACCTTCTTTGAGTTCTCTTTTGCATAGATTAGCACGTGTTCGCGAGTTCTCTTCAGGTACTCGCGATATGTTTTATACCTGCTTTTGGTTCTGTTTTTGCAGAGATTAGCAGGTATTCGCGAGTTCTCTTCAGGTACTCGCATTATAGTTTGCTTTACACCTGTTTTAAGTTCTGTTGTGCAGAGATTAGCAGGTATTCGCGAATTCTCTTCAGGTACTCGCATTTTTGTTTGCTTTACACTTGTTTTAAGTTCTGTTGTGCAGAGATTAGCAGGTGTTCGCGAGTTCTCTTCAGGTACTCGCGTTGTAGTTTAGTTTACAACTGTTTTGAGTTCTCTTTTGCAGAGATTAGCAGGTATTCGCGAGTTCTCTTCAGGTACTCGCGTTATAGATTGTTTTATACCTGCTTTGAATTCTCTTTTGCAGAGATTAGCAGGTGTTCGCGAGTTCTCTTCAGGTACTCACGTTATATCGTATACCTGCTTTGAGTTCTCTTTTGCAGAAATTAGCAGGTGTTCGCGAGTTCTTTTCAGGTACTCGCGTTATGTTTTTTACCTGCTTTGAATTCTCTTTTGCAGAGATTAGCAGGTGTTCGCGAGTTCTCTTCAGGTACTCGCGTTATATTGTATACCTGCTTTGAGTTCTCTTTTGCAGAGATTAGCAGGTGTTCGCGATGTCTCTTCAGGTACTCGCGTTATAGATTCTTTTACCTGCTTTGAGTTCTCTTTTGCAGAGATTAGCAGGTGTTCGCGAGGTCTCTTCAGGTACTCGCGTTATAGTGTATTTCATACATGCTTTGAGTTCTCTTTTGCAGAGATTAGCAGGTGTTCGCGAGTTCTTTTCAGGTACTCGCGTTATGTTTTTTACCTGCTTTAAGTTTTCTTTTGCAGAGATTAGCAGGTGTTCGCGAGGTCTCTTCAGGTACTCGTGTTATAGTGTATTTCATACGTGCTTTGAGTTCTCTTTTGCAGAGATTAGCAGGTGTTCTCGAGTTCTTTTCAGATACTCGCGTTATGTTTTTTACCTGCTTTAAGTTCTCTTTTGCAGAGATTAGCAGGTGTTCGCGAGGTCTGTTCAGGTACTCGCGTTATAGTGTATTCCATACCTGCTTTGAGTTCTCTTTTGCAGAGATTAGCAGGTGTTCGCGAGGTCTCTTCAGGTACTCACATTATGTTTTATACATGCTGTGAGTTCTCTTTTGCAGAGATTAGCAGGTGTTCGCGAGTTCTCATCAAGTACTCGCGTTATATTGTATACCTGCTTTGAGTTCTCTTTTGCAGAGATTAGCAGGTGTTCGCGAGGTCTCTTCAGGTACTCGCGTTATAGATTCTTATACCTGCTTTGAGTTCTCTTTTGCAGAGATTAGCAGGTGTTCGCGAGGTCTCTTCAGGTACTCGCGTTATGTTTTATACCTATTGTGAGTTCTTTTTGTAGAGATTAGCAGGTGCTCGCGAGGTCTCTTCAGGTACTCGCGTTATATTGTATACCTGCTTTGAGTTCTGTTTTGTAAAGATTAGCAGGTGTTCGCGAGGTCTCTTCAGGTGCTCGCGTTATGTTTAATGCCTGCTTTGAATTCTCTTTTGCAGAGATTAGCAGGTGTTCGCGAGGTCTCTTCAGGTCCTCGCGTTATGTTTTATACCTGCTGTGAGTTCTCTTTTGCAGAGATTAGCAGGTGTTCGAGAGGTCTCTTCATGTACTCGTGTTATGTTTTATACCTGCTGTGAGTTCTCTTTTGCAGAGATTAGCAGGTGCTCGCGAGGTCTCTTCAGGTACTCGCGTTATATTTTATACCTGCTTTGAATTCTCTTTTGCAGAGATTAGCAGGTGTTCGCGAGGTCTCTTCAGGTACTCGCGTTATGTTTTATACCTGCTGTTAGTTCTCTTTTGCAGAGATTAGCAGGTGCTCGCGAGGTCTCTTCAGGTACTCGCGTTATAGATTCTTTTACCTGCTTTGAGTTCTCTTTTGCAGAGATTAGCAGGTGGTCGGGAGGTCTCTTCAGGTACTCGCGTTATGTTTTATACCTGCTGTGATTTCTCTTTTGCAGAGATTAGCAGGTGCTCGCGAGGTCTCTTCAGGTACTCGCATTATATTTTATACCTGCTTTGAGTTCTCTTTGGCAGAGATTAACAGGTGTTCGCGAGGTCTCTTCAGGTACTCGCGTTATATTTTATACCTGCTTTGAGTTCACTTTTGCAGAGATTAGCAGGTGTTCATGAGGTCTCTTCTGGTACTCGGGTTATGTTTTATACCTGCTGTGAGTTCTCTTTTGCAGAGATTAGCAGGTGTTCGCGAGGTCTCTTCAGGTACTCGCATTATGTTTTATACCTGCTGTGAGTTCTCTTTTGCAGAGATTAGCTGGTGCTCGCGAGGTCTCTTCAGGTACTCGCATTATATTTTATACCTGCTTTGAGTTCTCTTTTGCAGAGATTAGCAGGTGTTCACGAGTTCTCTTCAGGTACTCGCGTTATGTTTTATACCTGCTTTTGGTTCTTTTTTTTGCAGAGATTAGCAGGTATTCGCGAGTTCTCTTCAGGTACTCGCGTTTTAGTTTGCTTTACACCTGTTTTAAGTTCTCTTGTGCAGAGATTAGCAGGTATTCGCAAGTTCTCTTCAGGTACTCGAGTTTTAGTTTGCTTTACACCTGTTTTAAGTTCTGTTGTGCAGAGATTAGCAGGTGTTCGCGAGTTCCCTTCAGGTACTCGCGTTGTAGTTTATTTTACACCTGTTTTGAGTTCTCTTTTGCATAGATTAGCAAGTATTCGCGAGTTCTCTTCAAGTACTCGCGTTATGTTTTATACCTGCCTTGAATTCTCTTTTGCGGAGATTAGCAGGTGTTCGCGAGGTCTCTTCAAGTACTCGCGTTATGTTTTATACCTGCTTTGAGTTCTCTTTTGCAGAGATTAGCAGGTGTTCGCGAGTTCTCTTCAGGTACTCGCGTTATGTTTTATACCTTCTTTGACTTCTCTTTTGCAGAGATTAGCAGGTGTTCGCGAGGTCTCTTCAGGTACTCGCGTTATGTTTTATACCTGCTGTGAGTTCTCTTTTGCAGAGATTAGCAGGTGTTCGCGAGGTCTCTTCAGGTACTCGCATTATATTTTATACCTTCTTTGAGTTCTCTTTTGCAGAGATTAGCAGGTGTTCGCGAGTTCTCTTCAGGTACTCGCGATATGTTTTATACCTGCATTTGGTTCTGTTTTTGCAGAGATTAGCAGGTATTCGCGAGTTCTCTTCAGGTACACGCATTATAGTTTGCTTTACACCTATTTTAAGTTCTCTTGTGTAGAGATTAGCAGGTATTCGCGAGTTCTCTTCAGGTACTCGCGTTTTTGTTTGCTTTACACCTGTTTTAAGTTCTGTTGTGCAGAGATTAGCAGGTGTTCGCGAGTTCTCTTCAGGTACTCGCGTTGTAGTTTAGTTTACAACTGTTTTGAGTTCTCTTTTGCAGAGATTAGCAGGTATTCGCGAGTTCTCTTCAGGTACTCGCGTTATAGATTGTTTTATACCTGCTTTGAATTCTCTTTTGCAGAGATTAGCAGGTGTTCGCGAGTTCTCTTCATGTACTCGCGTTGTATCGTATACCTGCTTTGAGTTCTCTTTTGCAGAAATTAGCAGGTGTTCGCGAGTTCTTTTCAGGTACTCACGTTATGTTTTTTACCTGCTTTGAATTTTCTTTTGCAGAGATTAGCAGGTGTTCGCGAGTTCTCTTCAGGTACTCGCGTTATATCGTATAACTGCTTTGAGTTTTTTTTTGCAGAAATTAGCAGGTGTTCGCGAGTTCTTTTCAGGTACTCGCGTTATGTTTTTTACCTGCTTTGAATTCTCTTTTGCAGAGATTAGCAGGTGTTCGCGAGTTCTCTTCAGGTACTCGCGTTATATTGTATACCTGCTTTGAGTTCTCTTTTGCAGAGATTAGCAGGTGTTCGCGATGTCTCTTCAGGTACTCGCGTTATAGATTCTTTTACCTGCTTTGAGTTCTCTTTTGCAGAGATTAGCAGGTGTTCACGAGTTCTCTTCAGGTACTCGCGTTATAGTGTATTTCATACATGCTTTGAGTTCTCTTTTGTAGAGATTAGCAGGTGTTCGCGAGTTCTTTTCAGGTACTCGTGTTATGTTTCTTACCTGCTTTAAGTTTTCTTTTGCAGAGATTAGCAGGTGTTCGCGAGGTCTCTTCAGGTACTCGTGTTATAGTGTATTTCATACGTGCTTTGAGTTCTCTTTTGCAGAGATTAGCAGGTGTTCTCGAGTTCTTTTCAGGTACTCGCGTTATGTTTTTTACCTGCTTTAAGTTCTCTTTTGCAGAGATTAGCAGGTGTTCGCGAGGTCTGTTCAGGTACTCGCGTTATAGTGTATTCCATACCTGCTTTGAGTTCTCTTTTGCAGAGATTAGCAGGTGTTCGCGAGGTCCCTTCAGGTACTCGCATTATGTTTTATACATGCTGTGAGTTCTCTTTTGCAGAGATTAGCAGGTGTTCGCGAGTTCTCTTCAAGTACTCGCGTTATATTGTATACCTGCTTTGAGTTCTCTTTTGCAGAGATTAGCAGGTGTTCGCGAGGTCTCTTCAGGTACTCGCGTTATAGATTCTTATACCTGCTTTGAGTTCTCTTTTGCAGAGATTAGCAGGTGTTCGCGAGGTCTCTTCAGGTACTCGCGTTATGTTTTATACCTATTGTGAGTTCTTTTTGTAGAGATTAGCAGGTGCTCGCGAGGTCTCTTCAGGTACTCGCGTTATATTGTATACCTGCTTTGAGTTCTGTTTTGTAAAGATTAGCAGGTGTTCGCGAGGTCTCTTCAGGTGCTCGCGTTATGTTTAATGCCTGCTTTGAATTCTCTTTTGCAGAGATTAGCAGGTGTTCGCGAGGTCTCTTCAGGTCCTCGCGTTATGTTTTATACCTGCTGTGAGTTCTCTTTTGCAGAGATTAGCATGTGTTCGAGAGGTCTCTTCATGTACTCGTGTTATGTTCTATACCTGCTGTGAGTTCTCTTTTGCAGAGATTAGCAGGTGCTCGCGAGGTCTCTTCAGGTACTCGCATTATATTTTATACCTGCTTTGAATTCTCTTTTGCAGAGATTAGCAGGTGCTCGCGAGGTCTCTTCAGGTACTCGCGTTATGTTTTATACCTGCTGTGAGTTCTCTTTTGCAGAGATTAGCAGGTGCTCGCGAGGTCTCTTCAGGTACTCGCGTTATAGATTCTTTTACCTGCTTTGAGTTCTCTTTTGCAGAGATTAGCAGGTGGTCGGGAGGTCTCTTCAGGTACTCGCGTTATGTTTTATACCTGCTGTGATTTCTCTTTTGCAGAGATTAGCAGGTGCTCGCGAGGTCTCTTCAGGTACTCGCGTTATGTTTTATACCTATTGTGAGTTCTTTTTGTAGAGATTAGCAGGTGCTCGCGAGGTCTCTTCAGGTACTCGCGTTATATTGTATACCTGCTTTGAGTTCTGTTTTGTAAAGATTAGCAGGTGTTCGCGAGGTCTCTTCAGGTGCTTGCGTTATGTTTAATGCCTGCTTTGAATTCTCTTTTGCAGAGATTAGCAGGTGTTCGCGAGGTCTCTTCAGGTCCTCGCGTTATGTTTTATACCTGCTGTGAGTTCTCTTTTGCAGAGATTAGCATGTGTTCGAGAGGTCTCTTCATGTACTCGTGTTATGTTCTATACCTGCTGTGAGTTCTCTTTTGCAGAGATTAGCAGGTGCTCGCGAGGTCTCTTCAGGTACTCGCGTTATATTTTATACCTGCTTTGAATTCTCTTTTGCAGAGATTAGCAGGTGCTCGCGAGGTCTCTTCAGGTACTCGCGTTATGTTTTATACCTGCTGTGAGTTCTCTTTTGCAGAGATTAGCAGGTGCTCGCGAGGTCTCTTCAGGTACTCGCGTTATAGATTCTTTTACCTGCTTTGAGTTCTCTTTTGCAGAGATTAGCAGGTGGTCGGGAGGTCTCTTCAGGTACTCGCGTTATGTTTTATACCTGCTGTGAGTTCTCTTTTGCAGAGATTAGCAGGTGCTCGCGAGGTCTCTTCAGGTCCTCGCGTTATATTTTATACCTGCTTTGAGTTCTCTTTTGCAGAGATTAGCAGGTGTTCGCGAGGTCTCTTCAGGTACTCGCGTTATATTTTATACCTGCTTTGAGTTCTCTTTTGCAGAGAATAGCAGGTGTTCGCGAGGTCTCTTCTGGTACTCGCGTTATGTTTTGTACTTGTTGTGAGCTCTTTTGTAGAGATTAGCAGGTGTTCGCGAGGTCTCTTCAGGTACTCGTGTTATGTTTTATACCTGGTTTGAGTTCTCTTTTGCAGAGATTAGCTGGTGCTCGCGAGGTCTCTTCAGGTACTCGCGTTATATTCTCTTTTGCAGAGATTAGCAGGTGTTCGCGAGTTCTCTTCAGGTACTCGCGTTATGTTTTATACCTGCTTTTGGTTTTTTTGAAGAGATTAGCAGCTATTCACGAGTTCTCTTCAGGTACTCGCATTTTAGTTTTCTTTACACCTGTTTTAAGTTCTCTTGTGCAGATATTAGCAGGTATTCGCGAGTTCTCTTCAGGTACTCGCGTTGTAGTTTATTTTACACCTGTTTTGAGTTCTCTTTTGTAGAGATTAGCAGGTATTCGCGAGTTCTCTTCAAGTACTCGCGTTATGTTTTATACCTGCCTTGAATTCTCTTTTGCGGAGATTAGCAGGTGTTCGCGAGGTCTCTTCAGGTACTCGCGTTATGTTTTATACCTGCTTTGAATTCTCCTTTGCAGAGATTAGCAGGTGTTCGCGAGGTCTCTTCAGGTACTCGCGTTATGTTTTATACCTGCTTTGAATTCGCTTTTGCGGAGATTAGCAGGTGTTCGCGAGGTCTCTTCAGGTACTCGCGTTATGTTTTATACCTGCTGTGAGTTCTCTTTTGCAGAGATTAGCAGGTGTTCGCGAGGTCTCTTCAGGTACTCGCGTTATATTTTATACCTTCTTTGAGTTCTCTTTTGCAGAGATTAGCAGGTGTTCGCGAGTTCTCTTCAGGTACTCGCGTTATGTTTTATACCTGCTTTTGGTTCTGTTTTTGCAGAAATTAACAGGTATTCACGAGTTCTCTTCAGGTACTCGCATTTTAGTTTGCTTTACACATGTTTTAAGTTCTCTTGTGCAGAGATTAGCAGGTATTCGCGAGTTCTCTTCAGGTACTTGCGTTTTTGTTTGCTTTACACCTGTTTTAAGTTCTCTTGTGCAGAGATTAGCAGGTGTTCGCGAGTTCTCTTCAGGTACTCGCGTTGTAGTTTATTTTACACCTCTTTTGAGTTCTCTTTTGCAGAGATTAGTAGGTATTCGCGAGTTCTCTTCAGGTACCCGAGTTATAGATTGTTTTATACCTGCTTTGAATTCTCTTTTGCAGAGATTAGCAGGTGTTCGCGAGTTCTCTTCATGTACTCGCGTTATATCGTATACCTGCTTTGAGTTCTCTTTTGCAGAAATTAGCAGGTGTTCGCGAGTTCTTTTCCGGTACTCACGTTATATTTTTTACCTGCTTTGAATTCTCTTTTGCAGAGATTAGCAGGTGTTCGCGAGTTCTCTTCAGGTACTCGCGTTATATCGTATACCTGTTTTGAGTTCTCTTTTGCAGAGATTAGCAGGTGTTCGCGAGGTCTCTTCAGGTACTCGCGTTATAGATTCTTTTACCTGCTTTGAGTTCTATTTTGCAGAGATTAGCAGGTGTTCGCGAGGTCTCTTCAGGTACTCGCGTTATAGTGTATTTCATACCTGCTTTGAGTTCTCTTTTGCAGAGATTAGCAGGTGTTCGCGAGTTCTTTTCAGGTACTCGCGTTATGTTTTTTACCTGCTTTAAGTTCTCTTTTGCAGAGATTAGCAAGTGTTCGCGAGGTCCCTTCAGGTACTCGCGTTATAGTGTATTTCATACCTGCTTTGAGTTCTCTTTTGCATAGATTAGCAGGTGTTCTCGAGTTCTTTTCAGGTACTCGCGTTATGTTTTTTACCTGCTTTAAGTTCCTCTTTTGCAGAGATTAGCAGGTGTTCGGGAGGTCTCTTCAGGTACTCGCATTATAGTGTATTCCATACCTGCTTTGAGTTCTCTTTTGCAGAGATTAGCAGGTGTTCGCGAGGTCTCTTCAGGTACTCGCGTTATGTTTTATACCTGCTGTGAGTTCTCTTTTCAAGAGATTAGCAGGTGCTCGCGAGTTCTCTTCAGGTACTCGCGTTATATTTTATACCTGCTTTTAGTTCTCTTTTGCAGAGATTAGCAGGTGTTCGCGAGGTCTCTTCAGGTACTCGCGTTATATTTTATACCTGCTTTGAGTTCTCTTTTGCAGAGATTAGCAGGTGTTCGCGAGGTCACTTCTGGTACTCGCGTTATGTTTTATACCTGCTGTGAGTTCTCTTTTGCAGAGATTAGCAGGTGTTCGTGAGGTCTCTTCAGGTACTCGCGTTATATTTTATACCTGCTTTGAGTTCTCTTTTGCAGAGATTAGCAGGTGTTCGCGAGGTCTCTTCAGGTACTCGCGTTATATTTTATACCTGCTTTGAGTTCTCTTTTGCAGAGATTAACAGGTGTTCGCGAGGTCTCTTCTGGTACTCGCGTTATGTTTTATACCTGCCTTGAATTCTCTTTTGCGGAGATTAGCAGGTGTTCGCGAGGTCTCTTCAGGTACTCGCATTATGTTTTATACCTGCTTTGAATTCTCCTTTGCGAGATTAGCAGGTGTTCGCGAGTTCTCTTCAGGTACTCGCGTTATGCTTTATACCTACTTTGAATTCTATTTTGCAGAGATTAGCAGGTGTTCGCGAGGTCTCTTCAGGTACCTGCGTTATGTTTTATACCTGCTGTGAGTTCTCTTTTGCAGAGATTAGCAGGTGTTCGCGAGGTCTCTTCAGGTACTCGCGTTATATTTTATACCTGCTTTGAGTTCTCTTTTGCAGAGATTAGCAGGTGTTCGCGAGTTCTCTTCAGGTACTCGCGTTATGTTTTATACCTGCTTTTGGTTCTGTTTTTGAAGAGATTAGCAGGTATTCGCGAGTTTTCTTCAGGTACTCGCGTTTTAGTTTGCTTTACACCTGTTTTAAGTTCTCTTGTGCAGAGATAAGCAGGTATTCGCGAGTTCTCTTCAGGTACTCGCGTTTTAGTTTGCTTTACACCTGTTTTAAGTTCTCTTGTGCAGAGATTAGCAGGTGTTCGCGAGTTCTCTTCAGGTACTCGCGTTGTAGTTTATTTTACACCTGTTTTGAGTTCTCTTTCGCAGAGATTAACAGGTATTCGCGAGTTCTCTTCAAGTACTCGCGTTATGTTTTATACCTGCCTTGAATTCTCTTTTGCGGAGATTAGCAGGTGTTCTCAAGGTCTCTTCAGGTACTCGCGTTATGTTTTATACCTGCTTTAAATTCTCCTTTGTAGAGATTAGCAGGTGTTCGCGAGTTCTCTTCAGGTACTCGCATTATGTTTTATACCTGCTTTGAATTCTCTTTTGTTGAGATTAGCAGGTGTTCGCGAGGTCTCTTCAGGTACTCGCGTTATGTTTTATACCTGCTGTGAGTTCTCTTTTGCAGAGATTAGCAGGTGTTCGCGAGGTCTCTTCAGGTACTCGCGTTATATTTTATACCTGCTTTGAGTTCTCTTTTGCAGAGATTGGCAGGTGTTCGCGAGTTCTCTTCAGGTACTCGCGTTATGTTTTATACCTGCTTTTGGTTCTGTTTTTGCAGAGATTAGCAGGTATTCGCGAGTTCTCTTCAGGTACTCGCATTTTAGTTTTCTTTACACCTGTTTTAAGTTCTCTTGTGCAGATATTAGCAGGTATTCGCGAGTTCTCTTCAGGTACTCACGTTTTTGTTTGCTTTACACCTGTTTTAAGTTCTCTTATGCAGAGATTAGCAGGTGTTCGCGAGTTCTCTTCATGTACTCGCGTTTAGTTTATTTTACACCTGTTTTGAGTTCTCTTTTGCTGAGATTAGCAGGTATTCGCGAGTTCTCTTCAGGTACTCGCGTTATAGATTGTTTTATACCTGCTTTGAATTCTCTTTTGCAGATATTAGCAGGTGTTCGCGAGTTCTCTTCAGGTACTCGCGTTATATCGTATACCTGCTTTGAGTTCTCTTTTGCAGAAATTAGCAGGTGTTTGCGAGTTCTTTTCAGGTACTCGCGTTATGTTTTTTACCTGCTTTGAATTCTCTTTTGCAGAGATTAACAGGTGTTTGCGAGTTCTCTTCAGGTACTCGCGTTATATTGTATACCTGCTTTGAGTTTTCTTTTGCAGAGATTAGCAGGTGTTCGCGAGGTCTCTTCAGGTACTCACGTTATGTTTTATACCTGCTGTGAGTTCTCTTTTGCAGAGATTAGCAGGTGTTCGCGAGGTCTCTTCAGGTACTCGCGTTATGTTTTATACCTGCTGTGAGTTCTCTTTTGTAGAGATTAGCAGGTATTCGCGAGTTCTCTTCAGGTACTCGCATTTTAGTTTTCTTTACACCTGTTTTAAGTTCTCTTGTGCAGATATTAGCAGGTATTCGCGAGTTCTCTTCAGGTACTCACGTTTTTGTTTGCTTTACACCTGTTTTAAGTTCTCTTATGCAGAGATTAGCAGGTGTTCGCGAGTTCTCTTCATGTACTCGCGTTTAGTTTATTTTACACCTGTTTTGAGTTCTCTTTTGCTGAGATTAGCAGGTATTCGCGAGTTCTCTTCAGGTACTCGCGTTATAGATTGTTTTATACCTGCTTTGAATTCTCTTTTCAGATATTAGCAGGTGTTCGCGAGTTCTCTTCAGGTACTCGCGTTATATCGTATACCTGCTTTGAGTTCTCTTTTGCAGAAATTAGCAGGTGTTTGCGAGTTCTTTTCAGGTACTCGCGTTATGTTTTTTACCTGCTTTGAATTCTCTTTTGCAGAGATTAACAAGTGTTTGCGAGTTCTCTTCAGGTACTCGCGTTATATTGTATACCTGCTTTGAGTTTTCTTTTGCAGAGATTAGCAGGTGTTCGCGAGGTCTCTTCAGGTACTCGCGTTATGTTTTATACCTGCTGTGAGTTCTCTTTTGCAGAGATTAGCAGGTGTTCGCGAGGTCTCTTCAGGTACTCGCGTTATGTTTTATACCTGCTGTGAGTTCTCTTTTGTAGAGATTAGCAGGTGCTCGCGAGGTCTCTTCAGGTACTCACGTTATATTTTATACCTGCTTTGAGTTCTCTTTTGCAGAGATTAGCAGGTGTTCGCGATGTCTCTTCAGGTACTCGCGTTATGTTTTATACCTGCTGTGAGTTCTCTTTTGCAGATATTAGCAGGTGCTCGCGAGGTCTCTTCAGGTACTCGTGTTATGGATTCTTTAACCTGCTTTGAGTTCTCTTTTGCAGAGATTAGCAGGTATTCGCGAGGTCTCTTCAGGTACTCGCGTTATGTTTTATACCTGCTATGAGTTCTCTTTTGCAGAGATTAGCAGGTGCTCGCGAGGTCTCTTCAGGTACTCGCGTTATATTTTATACCTGCTTTGAGTTCTCTTTTGCAGAGATTGGCAGGTGTTCGCGAGGTCTCTTCAGGTACTCGCGTTATATTTTATACCTGTTTTGAGTTCTCTTTTGCAGAGATTAGCAGGTGTTCGCAAGGTCTCTTCTGGTACTCGCGTTATGTTTTATACCTGCTGTGAGTTCTCTTTCGCAGAGATTAGCAGGTGTTCGCGAGGTCTCTTCAGGTACTCGCGTTATATTTTATACCTGCTGTGAGTTCTCTTTTGCAGAGATTAGCAGGTGCTCGCGAGGTCTCTTCAGGTACTCGTGTTATATTTTATACCTGTTTTGAGTTCTCTTTTGCAGAGATTAGCTGGTGTTCTCGAGTTCTCTTTAGGTACTCGCGATATATTTTATACCTGCTTTTGGTTCTTTTTTTGCAGAGATTAGCAGGTATTCGCGAGTTCTCTTCAGGTACTCGCATTTTAGTTTGCTTTACACTTGTTTTAAGTTCTCTTGTGCAGAGATTAGCAGGTATTCGCGAGTTCTCTTCAGGTACTCGCGTTTTAGTTTGCTTTACACCTATTTTAAGTTCTCTTGTGCAGAGATTAGCCGATGTTCGCGAGTTCTCTTCAGGTACTCGCGTTGTAGTTTATTTTACACCTGTTTTGAGTTCTCTTTTGCGTAGATTAGCAGGTATTCGCGAGTTCTCTTCAAGTACTCGCGTTATGTTTTATACCTGCCTTGAATTCTCTTTTGCGGAGATTAGCAGGTGTTCGCAAGGTCTCTTCAGGTACTCGCGTTATGTTTTATACCTGCTTTGAATTCTCCTTTGCAGAGATTAGCAGGTGTTCACGAGTTCTCTTCAGGTACTCGCGTTATGTTTTATACCTGCTTTGAATTCTCTTTTGCAGAGATTAGCAGGTGTTCGCGAGGTCTCTTCCGGTACTTGCGTTATGTTTTATACCTGCTGTGAGTTCTCTTTTGCAGAGATTAGCAGGTGTTCGCGAGGTCTCTTCAGGTACTCGCGTTATATTTTATACCTGCTTTGATTTCTCTTTTGCAGAGATTAGCAGGTGTTCGCGAGTTCTCTTCAGGTACTCGCGTTATGTTTTATACCTGCTTTTGGTTCTGTTTTTGCAGAGATTAGCAGGTATTCGCCAGTTCTCTTCAGGTACTCGCGTTTTAGTTTGCTTTACACCTGTTTTAAGTTCTCTTGTGCAGAGATTAGCAGGTATTCGCGAGTTCTCTTCAGGTACTCGCATTTTTGTTTGCTTTACACCTGTTTTAAGTTCTCTTGTGCAGATTAGCAGGTGTTCGCGAGTTCTCTTCAGGTACTCGCGTTGTAGTTTATTTTACACCTGTTTTGAGTTCTCTTTTGCAGAGATTAGCAGGAATTTGTGAGTTCTCTTCAGGTACTCGCGTTATGTTTTTTTACCTGCTTTAAGTTCTCTTTTGCAGAGATTAGCAGGTGTTCGCGAGGTCTCTTCAGGTACTCGCGTTATAGTGTATTCCATACCTGCTTTGAGTTCTCTTTTGCAGAGATTAGCAGGTGTTCGCGAGTTCTCTTCAGGTACTCGCATTATGTTTTATACCTGCTGTGAGTTCTCTTTTGCAGAGATTAGCAGGTGTTCGCGAGTTCTCTTCAAGTACTCGCGTTATATTGTATACCTGCTTTGAGTTCTCTTTTGCAGAGATTAGCAAGTGTTTCTGAGGTCTCTTCAGGTACTCGCGTTATAGATTCTTATACATGCTTTGAGTTCTCTTTTGCAGAGATTAGCAGGTGATCGCGAGGTCTCTTCAGGTACTCGCATTATGTTTTATACCTGCTGTGAGTTCTCTTTTGCAGAGATTAGCAGGTGCTCGCGAGGTCTCTTCAGGTACTCGCGTTATATTTTATACCTGCTTTGAGTTCTGTTTTGCAGAGATTAGCAGGTGTTCGCGAGGTCTCTTCAGGTGCTCGCGTTATGTTTTATGTCTGCTTTGAATTAACTTTTGCAGAGATTAGCAGGTGTTCACGAGGTCTCTTCAGGTACTCGCGTTATGTTTTATACCTGCTGTGAGTTCTCTTTTGCAGAGATTAGCAGGTGGTCGCGAGGTCTCTTCAGGTACTCGCGTTATGTTTTATACCTGCTGTGAGTTCTCTTTTGCAGAGATTAGCAGATGCTCGCGAGGTCTCTTCAGGTACTCGCGTTATATTTTATACCTGCTTTGAGTTCTCTTTTGCAGAGATTAGCAGGTGTTTGCGAGGTCTCTTCAGGTACTCGCGTTATGTTTTATACCTGCTGTGATTTCTCTTTTGCAGAGATTAGCAGGTGCTCGCGAGGTCTCTTTAGGTACTCGCGTTATAGATTCTTTTACCTACTTTGAGTTCTCTTTTGCAGAGATTAGCAGGTTTTCGCGAGGTCTCTTCAGGTACTCGCGTTATGTTTTATACCTGGTGTTAGTTCTCTTTTACAGAGATTAGCAGGTGCTCGCGAGGTCTCTTCAGTTACTCGCGTTATATTGTATACCTGCTTTAAGTTCTCTTTGGCAGAGATTAGCAGGTGTTCGTGAGGTCTCTTCAGGTACTCGCGTTATATTTTATACCTGCTTTGAGTTCTCTTTTGCAGAAATTAACAGGTGTTCGCGAGGTCTCTTCTGGTACTCGCGTTATATTTTATACGTGCTGTGAGTTCTCTTTTGCAGAGATTAGCAGGTGTTCGTGAGGTCTCTTTAGGTACTCGGGTTATGTTTTATACCTGCTGTGAGTTCTCTTTTGCAGAGATTAGCAGGTGCTCGCGAGGACTCTTCAGGTACTCGCGTTATATTTTATACCTGCTTTGAGTTCTCTTTTGCAGAGATTAGCAAGTGTTCGCGAGTTCTCTTCAGGTACTCGCGTTATGTTTTATACCTGGTTTTGGTTCTTTTTTGCAGAGATTAGCATGTATTCGCGAGTTCTCTTCAGGTACTCGCATTTTAGTTTGCTCTACACCTGTTTTAAGTTCTCTTGTGCAGAGATTAGCAGGTATTCGCGAGTTATCTTCAGGTACTCGCGTTTTTGTTTGCTTTACACCTGTTTTAAGTTCTCTTGTGCAGAGATTAGCAGGTGTTCGCGAGTTCTCTTCAGGTACTCGCGTTGTAGTTTATTTTACACCTGTTTTGAGTTCTCTTTTGCAGAGATTAGTAGGTATTCGCGAGTTCTCTTCAAGTACTCGCGTTATGTTTTATACCTGCCTTGAATTCTATTTTGCGGAGATTAGCAGGTGTTCGCGAGGTCTCTTCAGATACTCGCGTTATGTTTTATACCTGCTGTGAGTTCTCTTTTGCAGAGATTAGCAGGTGCTCGCGAGGTCTCTTCAGGTACTCGCGTTATAGATTCTTTTACCTGCTTTGAGTTCTCTTTTGCAGAGATTAGCAGGTGTTCGCGAGGTCTCTTCAGGTACTCGCGTTATGTTTAATACCTGCTTTGAGTTCTCTTTTGCAGAGATTAGCAGGTGTTCGCGAGGTCTCTTCAGGTACTCGCGTTATATTTTATACCTGCTTTGAGTTCTCTTTTGCAGAGATTAGCAGGTGTTCGCGAGGTCTCTTCAGGTACTCGCGTTATGTTTTATACCTGCATTGAATTCTCCTTTGCAGAGATTAGCAGGTGTTCGCGAGTTCTCTTCAGGTACTCGCATTATGTTTTATACCTGCATTGAATTCTCTTTTACAGAGCTTAGCAGGTGTTCGCGAGGTCTCTTCAGGTACTCGCGTTATGTTTATACCTGCTGTGAGTTCTCTTTTGCAGAGATTAGCAGGTGTTCGCGAGGTCTCTTCAGGTACTCGCGTTATATTTTATACCTGCTTTGAGTTCTCTTTTGCAGAGATTAGCAGGTGTTCGTGAGTTCTATTCAGGTACTCGCGTTATGTTTTATACCTGCTTTTGGTTCTGTTTTTGCAGAGATTTGCAGGTATTCGCGAGTTCTCTTCAGGTACTCGCGTTTTAGTTTGCTTTACACCTGTTATAAGTTCTCTTGTGCAGAGATTAGCAGGTATTTGCGAGTTCACTTCAGGTACTCGCGTTTTTGTTTGCTTTACACATGTTTTAAGTTCTCTTGTGCAGAGATTAACAGGTGTTCGCGAGTTCTCTTCAGGTACTCGCGTTGTAGTTATTTTACACCTATTTTGAGTTCTCTTTTGCAGAGATTAGCAGGTATTCGCGAGTTCTCTTCAGGTACTCGCGTTATAGATTGTTTTATACCTGCTTTGAATTCTCTTTTGCAGAGATTAGCAGGTGTTCGCGAGTTCTCTTCAGGTACTCGCATTTTATCGTATACCTGCTTTGAGTTCTCTTTTGCAGAAATTAGCAGGTGTTCGCGAGTTCTTTTAAGGTACTCGCGTTATGTTTTTTACCTGCTTTGAATTCTCGTTTGCAGAGATTAGCAGGTGTTCGCGAGTTCTCTTCAGGTACTCGCGTTATATTGTATACCTGCTTTGAGTTCTCTTTTGCAGAGATTAGCAGGTGTTCACGAGGTCTCTTCAGGTACTCGCGTTATAGATTCTTTTACCTGCTTTGAGTTCTCTTTTGCAGAGATTAGCAGGTGTTCGTGAGGTCTCTTCAGGTACTCGCGTTATAGTGTATTTTATACCTGCTTTGAGTTCTATTTTGCAGAGATTAGCAGGTGTTCGCGAGTTCTTTTCAGGTACTCGCGTTATGTTTTTTACCTGCTTTAAGATCTCTTTTGCAGAGATTAGCAGGTGTTCGCGAGGTCTCTTTATGTACTCGCGTTATAGTGTATTTCATACCTGCTTTGAGTTCTCTTTTGCAGAGATTAGCAGGTGTTCGCGAGTTCTTTTCAGGTACTCGCATTAGGTTTTTTACCTGCTTTAAGTTCTCTTTTGCAGAGATTAGCAGGTGTTCGCGAGGTCTCTTCAGGTATTCACGTTATGTTTTATACCTGCTGTGAGTTCTCTTTTGCAGAGATTAGCAGGTGTTCGCGAGGTCTCTTCAGGTACTCGCGTTATATTTTATACCTGCTTTGAGTTCTCCTTTGCAGAGATTAGCAGGTGTTCGCGAGTTCTCTTCAGGTACTCGCGTTATGTTTTATTCCTGCTTTTGGTTCTGTTTTTGCAGAGATTAGCAAGTATTCGCGAGTTCTTTTCAGGTACTCGCGTTTTAGTTTGCTTTACACCTGTTTTAAGCTCTCTTGTGCAGAGATTAGCAGGTATTCGCGAGTTCTCTTCAGGTACTCGCGTTTTTGTTTGCTTTACACCTGTTTTAAGTTCTCTTGTGCAGAGATTAGCAGGTGTTCGCGAGTTCTCTTCAGGTACTCGCGTTGTAGTTTATTTTACACCTGTTTTGAGTTCTCTTTTGCAGAGATTAGCAGGTATTCGTGAGTTCTCTTCAGGTACTCGCGTTATAGATTGTTTTATACCTGCTTTGAATTCTCTTTTGTAGAGATTAGCAGGTGTTCGCGAGTTCTCTTCAGGTACTCGCGTTATATCATATACCTGCTTTGAGTTCTCTTTTGCAGAAATTAGCAGGTATTCGCGAGTTCTTTTCAGGTACTCGCGTTATGTTTTTTACCTGCTTTGAATTCTGTTTTGCAGAGATTAGCAGGTGTTCGCGAGGTCTCTTCAGGTGCTCGCGTTATGTTTTATGCCTGCTTTGAATTCTCTTTTGCATAGATTAGCAGGTGTTCGCGAGGTCTCTTCAGGTACTCGCGTTATGTTTTATACCTGCTGTGAGTTCTCTTTTGCAGAGATTAGCAGGTGGTCGCGAGGTCTCTTCAGGTACTCGCGTTATGTTTTATACCTGCTGTGAGTTCTCTTTTGCAGAGATTAGCAGGTGCTCGCGAGGTCTCTTCAGGTACTCGCGTTATATTTTATACCTGCTTTGAGTTCTCTTTTGCAGAGATTAGCAGATGTTTGCGAGGTCTCTTCAGGTACTCGCGTTATGTTTTATACCTGCTGTGAGTTCTCTTTTGCAGAGATTAGCAGGTGCTCGCCAGGTCTCTTCAGGTACTCGCGTTATAGATTCTTTTACCTGCTTTGAGTTCTCTTTTGCAGAGATTAGCAGGTGTTCGCGAGGTCTCTTCAGGTACTCGCGTTATGTTTTATACCTGCTGTGAGTTCTCTTTTGCAGAGATTAGCAGGTGCTCGCGAGGTCTCTTCAGGTACTCGCGTTATATTTTATACCTGCTTTGAGTTCTCTTTTGCAGAGATTAGCAAGTGTTCGCGAGTTCTCTTCAGGTACTCGCGTTATGTTTGCTTTACACCTGTTTTAAGTTCTCTTGTGCAGAGATTAGCAGGTATTCGCGAGTTCTCTTCAGGTACTCGCATTTTAGTTTGCTTTACACCTGTTTTAAGTTCTCTTGTGCAGAGATTAGCAGTTGTTCGCGAGTTCTCTTCAGGTACTCGCGTTGTAGTTTATTTTACACTTGTTTTGAGTTCTCCTTTGCAGAGATTAGCAGGTATTCGTGAGTTCTCTTCAAGTACTCGCGTTATGTTTTATACCTGCCTTGAATTCTCTTTGCGGAGATTAGCAGGTGTTCGCGAGGTCTCTTCAGATACTCACGTTATGTTTTATACCTGCTTTGAATCCTCCTTTGCAGAGATTAGCAGGTGTTCACGAGTTCTCTTCAGGTACTCGCGTTATGTTTTATACCTGCTTTGAATTCTCTTTTGCAGAGATTAGCAGGTGTTCGCGAGGTCTCTTCAGGTACTCGCGTTATATTTTATACCTGCTGTGAGTTCTCTTTTGCAGAGATTAGCAGGTGTTCGCGAGGTCTCTTCAGGTACTCGCGTTATATTTTATACCTGCTTTGAGTTCTCTTTTGCAGAGATTAGCAGGTGTTCGCGAGTTCTCTTCAGGTACTCGCGTTATGTTTTATACCTGCTTTTGGTTCTGTTTTTGCAGAGATTAGCAGGTATTCGCGAGTTCTCTTCAGGTACTCGCGTTTTAGTTTGCTTTACACCTGTTTTAAGTTCTCTTGTGCTGAGATTAGCAAGTATTCGCGAGTTCTCTTCAGGTACTCGCGTTTTTGTTTGCTTTACACCTGTTTTAAGTTCTCTTGTGCATAGATTAGCAGGTGTTCGCGAGTTCTCTTCAGGTACTCGCGTTGTAGTTTATTTTACACCTGTTTTGAGTTCTCTTTTGCAGAGATTAGCAGGTATTCGCGAGTTCTCTTCAAGTACTCGCGTTATGTTTTATACCTGCCTTGAATTCTCTTTTGCGGAGATTAGCAGGTGTTCGCGAGGTCTCTTCAGGTACTCGAGTTATGTTTTATACCTGCTTTGAATTCTCCTTTGCAGAGATTAGCAGGTGTTCGCAAGTTCTCTTCAGGTACTCGCGTTATGTTTTATACCTGTTTTGAGTTCTCCTTTGCAGAGATTAGCAGGTGTTCGCGAGGTCTCTTCAGGTACTCGCGTTATGTTTTATACCTGCTGTGAGTTCTCTTTTGTAGAGATTAGCAGGTGCTCGCGAGGTCTCTTCAGGTACTCGCATTATATTTTATACCTGCTTTGAGTTCTCTTTTGCAGAGATTAGCAGGTGTTCGCGAGGTCTCTTCAGGTACTCGCGTTATATTTTATACCTGCTGTGAGTTCTCTTTTGCAGAGATTAGCAGGTGCTCGCGAGGTCTCTTCAGGTACTCGCGTTATAGATTCTTTTACCTGCTTTGAGTTCTCTTTTGCAGAGATTAGCAGGTGTTCGCGAGGTCTCTTCAGGTACTCGCGTTATGTTTTATACCTGCTGTGAGTTCTCTTTTGCAGAGATTAGCAAGTGCTCGTGAGGTCTCTTCAGGTACTGGCGTTATATTTTATACCTGCTTTGAGTTCTCTTTTGCAGAGATTAGCAGGTGTTCGCGAGGTCTCTTCAGGTACTCGCGTTATATTTTATACCTGCTTTGAGTACTCTTTTGCAGAGATTAGCAGGTGTTCGCGAGGTCTCTTCTGGTACTCGCGTTATGTTTTATACCTACTGTGAGTTCTCTTTTGCAGAGATTAGCTGGTGTTCGCGAGGTCTCTTCAGGTACTCGCGTTATTTTTTATACCTGCTGTGAGTTCTCTTTTTCAGAGATTAGCAGGTGCTCGCGAGGTTTATTCAGGTACTCGCGTTATATTTTATACCTGCTTTGAGTTCTCTTTTGCAGAGATTAGCAGGTGTTCGCGAGTTCTCTTCAGGTACTCGCGTTATGTTTTATACCTGCTTTTGGTTCTATTTTTGCAGAGATTAGCAGGTATTCGCGAGTTCTCTTTAAGTACTCGCGTTTTAGTTTGCTTTACACCCGTTTAAAGTTCTCTTGTGCAGAGATTAGCAGGTATTCGCGAGTTCTCTTCAGGTACTCGCGTTTTAGTTTGCTTTACACCTGTTTTAAGTTCTCTTGTGCAGAGATTAGCAGGTGTTCGTGAGTTCTCTTCAGGTACTCGCGTTGTAGTTTATTTTACACCTATTTTGAGTTCTCTTTTGCAGAGATTAGCAGGTATTCGCGAGTTCTCTTCAAGTACTCGCGTTATGTTTTATACCTGCCTTGAATTCTCTTTTGCGGAGATTAGTAGGTGTTCGCGAGGTCTCTTCAGGTACTCGCGTTATGTTTTATACCTGCTTTGAATTCTCCTTTGCAGAGATTAGCAGGTGTTCGCGAGTTCTCTTCAGGTACTCACGTTATGTTTTATACCTGCTTTGAATTCTCTTTTGCAGAGATTAGCAGGTGTTCGCGAGGTCTCTTCAAGTACTCGCGTTATGTTTTATATCTGCTGTGAGTTCTCTTTTGCAGAGATTAGCAGGTGTTCGCGAGGTCTCTTCAGGTACTCGCGTTATATTTTATACCTGCTTTGAGTTCTCTTTTGCAGAGATTAGCAGGTGTTCGCGAGTTCTATTCAGGTACTCGCGTTATGTTTTATACCTGCTTTTGGTTCTTGTTTTTGCAGAGATTAACAGGTATTCGCGAGTTCTTTTCAGGTACTCGCGTTTTAGTTTGCTTTACACCTGTTTTAAGTTCTCTTGTGCAGAGATTAGCAAGTATTCGCGAGTTCTCTTCAGGTACTCGCATTTTAGTTTGCTTTACACCTGTTTTAAGTTCTCTTGTGCAGAGATTAGCAGGTGTTCGCGAGTTCTCTTCAGGTACTCGCGTTGTAGTTTATTTTACACCTGTTTTGAGTTCTCTTTTGCAGAGATTAGCAGGTATTCGCGAGTTCTCTTCAAGTACTCGCGTTATGTTTTATACCTGCCTTGAATTCTCTTTTGCGGAGATTAGCAGGTGTTCGCGAGGTCTCTTAAGGTACCCGCGTTATGTTTTATGCCTGCTTTGAATTCTCCTTTGCAGAGAATAGCAGGTGTTCGCAAGTTCTCTTCAGGTACTCGCGTTATGTTTTATACCTGTTTTGAGTTCTCCTTTGCAGAGATTAGCAGGTGTTCGCGAGTTCTCTTCAGGTACTCACGTTGTAGCTTATTTTACACCTATTTTAAGTTCTCTTTTGCAGAGATTAGCAGGTGTTCGCGAGTTCTCTTCAGGTACTCACGTTTTAGTTTGCTTTACACCTGCTTTAAGTTCTGTTTTGCAGAGATTAGCAGGTGTTCGCGAGGTCTCTTCAGGTACTCGCGTTATAGATTCTTTTACTTGCTTTGAGTTCTCTTTTGCAGAGATTAGCAGGTGTTCACGTGGTCCCTTCAGGTACTCGCGTTATGTTTTATACCTGCTTTGAGTTCTGTTTTGCAGAGATTAGCAGGTGATCGCGAGTTCCCATTCGCGTTATAGATTCTTTTACCTGCTTTGAGTTCTCTTTTGCAGAGATTAGCAGGTGTTCGCGAGGTCTTTCAGGTACTCGCGTTATGTTTTATACCTATTGTGAGTTCTCATTTGCGGAGATTAGCAGGTGTTCGCGAGGTCTCTTCAGGTACTCGCGTTATATTTTATACCTGCTTTTGAGTTCTCCTTTGCAGAGATTAGCAGGTGTTCGCGAGTTCTCTTCAGGTACTCACGTTATGTTTTATACCTGTTTTGAGTTCTCCTTTGCAGAGATTAGCAGGTGTTCGCGAGTTCTCTTCAGGTACTCGCGTTGTAGTTTGTTTTATACCTGTTTTAAGTTCTCTTGTGCTGAGATTGACAGGTGTTCGCGAGTTCTATTCAGGAACTCGCGTTATAGTTTCTTTTATACCCTCTTTGAGTTCTCTTGTGCAGAGATTAGCAGGTCTTCGCGAGTTCTCTTCAGGTACTCGCGTTGTAGCTTATTTTACACCTATTTTAAGTTCTCTTTTGCAGAGATTAGCAGGTGTTCGCGAGTTCTCTTCAGGTACTCGCGTTATGTTTTATACCTGATTTATGTTCTCTTTTGCAGAGATTAGCAGGTGTTCGCGAGTTCTCTTCAGGTACCCACGTTATATTTTATACCTGCTTTTGAGTTCTCCTTTGTAGAGATTAGCAGGTGTTCGCGAGTTCTCTTCAGGTACTCGCGCTATGTTTTATACCTGTTGTGAGTTCTCTTTTGCAGAGATTAGCAGGTGCTCGCGAGGTCTCTTCAGGTACTCGCGTTATATTTTATACCTGCTTTGAGTTCTCTTTTGCAGAGATTAGCAGGTGTTCGCGAGGTCTCTTCAGGTACTCGCGTTATAGATTCTTTTACCTGCTTTGAGTTCTCTTTTGCAGAGATTAGCAGGTGTTCACGAGGTCCCTTCAGGTACTCGCGTTATGTTTTATACCTGTTTTGAGTTCTCTTTTGCAGAGATTAGCAGGTGATCACGAGTTCCCATTCGCGTTATAGATTCTTTTACCTGCTTTGAGTTCTCTTTTGCAGAGATTAGCAGGTGTTCGCGAGGTCTTTCAGGTACTCCCGTTATGTTTTATACCTGCTGTGAGTTCTCTTTTGCAGAGATTAGCAGGTGTTCACGAGGTCTCTTCAGGTACTCGCGTTATGTTTTATACCTGCTGTGAGTTCTCTTTTGCAGAGATTAGCAGGTGCTCGCGAGGTCTCTTCAGGTACTCGCGTTATGTTTTATACCTGATTTGAGTTTTCTCTTGTGCAGAGATTAGCAGGTGTTCGCGAGTTCTCTTCAGGTACTCGTGTTATAGTTTCACTTATACCTGCTTTGTGTTCTCTTTTGCAGAGGTTAGCAGGTATTCGTGAGTTCTCTTCAGGTACTTGCGCTATAGTTTCTCTTATACCTGCTTTGAGTTCTCTTTTGCAGAGGTTAGCAGGTATTCGCGAGTTCTCTTCAGGTGTTCGCGCCACGTTCTTTCTTTACTTATCGAGTTCTCCTCAGAGACTAGTAGGTGATTACTAGTCAACCTCAGAGGACAAAGTGAGCCGATGTTCGCAAGTTCTCTTCGGGTACTTGTGAATTGTGTTCTATATTTGCTATGACTCTCCTCCCTCACAGGAGAAAGAATAGGCATTCACTAGTTCCTTTGTGGAGAGGCATCAGGTACTCGTTTCCTCTTTGTCTTTACCACTCTTTTGATAGTTTACCAGTAGCGGATCACAATTTTTGTGGGTCAATACCTACTTTTTCAAAGTTTTTTGGAAATTTGAAAAAGTGCGGGGATTATGTTGACCCAGAAATCGGCGATCCTCCCCTGGGAGGCCTCTTTATCTACATTTTTGCAGATTACACGCCCGGAAGGGATTAGACCTCACGCAAAGGCTCTTTTTACACCCAAAGTGGTAAGAAGGGGCGGCCTCCTCATTCAAAACCGCCCAAGTGGGCGGCCTCTCCATTCAAACCGCCCAAGTGGGGTGGCCTCTCCATTCAAACCGCCCAAGTAGGGCGGCTTCTCCCTTCAAGTCGCCCAGGTGGGGCGGCTTCTCCCTTCAAGTCGCCCAGGTGGGGCGGCTTCTCCCTTCAAGTCGCCCAGGTGGGGCGGCTTCTCCCTTCAAACCGCGCGGGTAGGCAACCTCCTCCTTCAGACCGCGCGGGTAGGCGACCTCCTCCTTCACACCGCGCGGGTCGGCGGCCTCCTCCTTCAGACCGCGCGGGTAGGCGGCCTCCTCCTTCAGACCGCGCGGGTAGAACTCCAGTCACCGGCTCACCGGAGGTGACGACATCGACCCAGAGCCTATAAATAGGACCCTCGACATGAACAGTAGACATGCAAGTTGGGGGACAAAACCGGCGGCTAGAAACAGCCTAGCCGCGACCTGTCCGGGCGACCTATGCGGGCGACCTGTCCGGGCGACCTGTCCGGGCGACCTGTCCGGGCGACCTGTCCGGGCGACCTGTCCGGGCGACCTGTCCGGGCGACCTGTCCGGGCGACCTGTCCGGGCGACCTGTCCGGGCGACCTCAGCGACCTGTCCGGGCGACCTCGGCAAACAGCCCGCACAGCTTACTCTTTTCTTACCCGCAACTCTCTTGTATTCCTTCTATCTTCCATGTACTAAACACAATGAGCTGTAATACAGATTATTAAATAAAGGGAAAGCCCGTCGCAGGAGTGGCATTTGCCGCGGCGGGCGAAGTCTGGTCTCGCCGCAGGCTAGCGGCCCTCTCTTCTTCTCTTCTCCCCTCTTCACTCGCAACTCAAGTAACCAGCTGCTCGCGGCCTCCTTTTCCCCCTATTTCCTCGAGTAGATCGTGGAGGTGCCATTATGGATTCAACAAGACTGACTTATGTAAATCAACCTTTAGATCAAGCTCTTCAGGCAAAACTTCACCTTTCAAAAAGTTCTCCTCGTTCAACAAAGAAAGGCAATCCAATGACTAGAAACCCAGCATATAACAATCAAAAACAGAACCGAAATTCTGAAAGAGGTGAAGGAACAAACAATTTATATAAAACAGGAAATACAGGGGAGGTCTTCTGCATTATTTGCAAGAAAACCAACCACAATTCCAAGGACTATTTTTGGAGATGTAAAAACTGTCGTGTTCCTAACCACTCAGCCCAGAAATGCTGACATAAACCTAATGAAGAGGTAAAGCTATCAGAAATACAAGATCAACAGATAGAAGACATGTTTTTTCTCGTCTACTCCAAATGAAATTAATGATCAAGATGCTTGGTACCTTGAAAGTGGATGTTCATCCCATATGACTAATAACAAAGCAAATTTTAGACAATTAGATGAAAGATGTAAATCTAAAGTTGCTTTGGGAAATGGAAGTATAATAAGTATTGAAGGAAATGGATCATTTCTGTGCAGATTCAGTCTGGAATTGTAAAACACATAACTGATGTGTATTATATCCCCACTTTAACTCAAAATATATTAAGTGTGGGGCAACCGGTAACAAAGGTTATAAACTCACCATTGATAAGTTTGGTGCTCTCACACCAGTCATGAAGCCTCAGGTGTCTGTCTTGCCTCAGCAATGATTACAAGTAATCTTTTGTTTATTCTGCATATGTCTCATGTGAATCAGAGTACCCTCTCATGCCAACAGCAGAGTTGCACATCATCTATCAACCTTTGGCATCATCGACTTGGACATTTTCATTGGCAAGTCATTCAAACTCTGCAAAACAAAGCTTTAGTCACTGGGTTACCATCATTCACTAGTCAACAAACACAGTTACCCCTTCAGCTTATTCATGGAGATCTTTGGGGCCCTTCATATACACCTTCTCATGGAGGTAAAAAATATTATCTTTTTTTTTATAGATGATCACACATATTATATGTGGATCTATTACCTCACTAATAAATGTGAGGCCTTTGAAAAATTTGTGCAATTTAAAAAAGAAATTGAATTGTAACAAGGACTTAGCATCAAGGCTTTAAGAACTGACAGAGGTGGGGAATTTACCTCCTCTCAATTTATTAACTTTCGTCAAGAATCTGGTATTCAAAGACAATTGACAGCCCGAAGATCCCCTCAACAGAATGTTGTGGTTGAAAGGAGAAACTGCACCATCATTGAAATGACTAAAGCTCTTCTTCAAGCCAAGGACCTTCCAAAGAAATTCTAGACATAGGACACACATACCTCTGCATATACATATTGAATAGAGTTTCAACAAAGTCTCTTTCCAAGAGTACCCCCTATTTTCTATTAAAACACAGGAAACCATCAGTACAACATTTAAGAATTTTTGGATGTGTTGCCGACTATCTTACCCCATCTGAAAGTAGAGATAAGTTGGATAAGAAAAGTGAGAAATACATTTTTTTAGGCTATAGTGAGCAATCAAAAGCTTACAAATTGTTTAATCCAACTACTACTAAGTTAGTGATCTCTAGAAATGTTCTATTTAATGAAGCAACTAAATGGGAATGGGAGACTGAGGACCATCTACAAATAAATGCTCCAAAGATGATAATTGAACATCTACATAATCCTCTCCAAACTCATACTGAGTTGCAACCTGAAGTAGACCTGTCAGAACCATCAGTTGCCACATGTTCATACTCTCCTGCCTCATTACCTGGGAAAACAAGAAGTTTGGAAGATATCTATCATGAAACTAAAATGGATCTTCTTACATCCTCTCCAATTACCTTTGAGGAAGCAAAGACTGATCCCATTTGGCAAAAGGCTATGGATGAAGAGTGTATAACAATTCAGAATAACAAAACCTGGAGTCTGGTGGATTTACCCCCAAACAAATAGGCCATTGGACTAAAATGGTTGTATAAAACCAACTATAATGAAAATGGTGTCATAATGAAACATAAAGCTCGCCTAGTTGTTAAAGGGTATTCACAAAAGCCTGGAGAAGACTTTACAGACACATTTGCTCTCGTGGCTAGGATGGATACCATCAGACTAGTGTTAGCTCATGCTGCCCAAAATAAATATCAAGTCTACCACCTGGATGTGAAAGTTGCTTTCTTAAATGGACCAGTTAAAGAAGATCTCTATGTTGAGCAACCCAAGGGTTATGTTCTTGATGGAAGAAATGGTATGAAAGTATACAGACTACTCAAAACTCTCTATGGCTTAAAACAAGCCCCAAGGGCTTGGAATGCTAATATTGATAATTACTTTCTTCATCAAAGTTTTCAAAGATGTGTTAATGAGCCTTTTCTATATTTAAAATGGGTTGCAAACAGTCAAATAATCATAGGATTGTATGTGAATGATATGCTTATTACGGGAAACTCATTATCTATGATAAATGATTTCAGAAAAATAATGCTAAGAGACTATGTTATTACTGATCTTGGTGAAATGAAATTTTTCTTGAGAATTCAAGTTCATCAAACCTCCAAAGGTATATTTCTTTCTCAGCAGAAGTTTGCTACTGAAATTCTGAAAAAGACCCAATTTGATTGCTGCAATTCATCCTTAACACCTATGCTAACAAATGAGATATTAAAGAAGAATAATGAAGAAGAATGCATTGATGCCAGCCTCTACAGATCCATAGTTGAATCTTTGATGTATCTTGTTGAAACCGATTTCTCGGCCTCTTGTGGAGTTCGGGTCCCTCACCGAAATGAGGGACAGCTAGCCCTTACTGATCCCTCGGAGAAGGTAGACCGAAGACTAGAAAGAAGACTAAGACCTTAGTCACAGCGAGGAGGTCCCTCCACTAACCCGAAAGATCGTTGAGCACTTCCCCTCCCAAGCCAAAGCTGAGACTCGGGCACCTTGGTGAGCTAGAGAGCTAAACCAAAGTAACCAAGGGGAGGAACAGCTCAGAGATCTGAGAATGGAATCCTCTCCCAAGGTGCCCTTTGAGGTCTATTTATAGGTTTTCTGGTCTGGCCTGCAAATAGCAGGATTCTGCCCCTTGATTTTACTATCCGCACCCCAAATGGGTCTGCTAACAGTTGAACTCCGCTGTTTGGACAGGCTAATGGCAGGCCAACGGATGATTTCGTCGATCAGAGATGATCAGCGGACTCGTCGAGCGTGGCAGCTTGGAGAGTTCGTCGAACGCAGAGTTTTGGCGAATTCGTCGAACGCGGCCCGCACTTCGTCGGGCTTCAGGCTGAGCTCGTCGACCCCAACTGAGATTCGTCGATCACGGAGACTTTGGAAGAAATCTGGCTCGCCTGTCTTCTCACGATCCTCCGGCGAGTTTCTAGCTCGCTCGCTTCCTTGCGAGCATTCGGCGAGCACCTGGCTCGCTCGCCTTCTTGCTGGTCGACCTTGGGGCTCTGGCACGCGGAAACTTAACTCGCGCCTCTTCCCGCGGGTGACCTTTGATGGATCTGGCTCGCCCCCTTTGGGTGAATGGCCTGTGAAGACCTCGTTCGCACTCCTGCCCCGCTCGCACTCTTGACTCGCTCTCCCTCTCGCGAGCAGCCGGCTAAGTGCTCGTCCCAGCGGATTCGCTGAGACGGGATCGCCGAGCGCTGTTTGGACTTCGTCGAGCGCTGCCTCGCATTACTTTTATTCGATCGTCCACTAGGCGAATATCGGGGTTGTACACAATCCCCGCTCTTCGCGAGGCTATTTAGGCTCGCGAAGAATCATCCAACCCTTGATATTCGCCGGCCCCTCGGTGACGTGGCGAGAATCTTTCGGTGGGCCCCATGCCCACTACTATAAATATCACTCTCCCTGGCCGTCACTCGAACTTTTTATTCTTCTCTATCTTTTCTTACTCGCCGCGGGCCTTAATTCCCGATGTCGAAAAAAGACGAGATGTTGGCTCGCCTAAAGGCCTCGCAAGCGGCCTAGAAGGGGAAAACCGTTGTCATCGCCTCCTGGAATTCTCCGCGACGCTCTCCGCCTCCGCCTTCCCTAAGAACGGCAAAGGTTGTTCGGCACGCGGATGGTGGGGGAGGGTCTTCTTCTTCGCCGCACTCCCCTGATGACGGGCTCGCCTCGTAGGTATTATCGACAAGCTCGCCCATTTGATGTTCCTCCCTTTCGACCTTATTTATCCTATTCGCAGAATGATTCCCCGGACGAGAGCACCTCGGGAAGGCCAGTCACGGAGATCCACCTCCCCTCTACGAGTGGAGCTGACGCTCTTCTTGTGGATGTCAGGGCCGTCGGCCGACAGGACTCTCCTTCGCAACGAGGTGAGCGGCTTACCTCGTCTTCCTTCACGTCTCCTGGCTCGTTAAATCACACTTACTTTTTATGCAGTGTCCCCTCTCGCGGCCCCAGAGGAACAAGTTCCTCCTCCGGCGGACTCGCCCACCATGCCGAATCAGACTATCCCTACTCCTGGATTCGGCTTACTGGGTCAGAGTAGCCCGAGAAGGACGTTGATTGCCGAGCCTGGACTTGGCTCTAGACCCGCGCTCGCCTCCGATCTGGGTAAGGCGCTCACCCCTGCCTTTATTGAAGCATTCTGAGGCCAGCCGGGCACCTCCCGCCAGCGGCTCGGCACTCAAATTCCTTCACTAGGTTAGACTGTCGCCACTGAGTGTTGTTTTTCACCTTATCGCTGATTCCTACTTCGCAGGCAATCCTACGACCCCTCTCTCCGAGTCAGAATCTGGAGCGTTGGAGATATCTCCACCCCCCCTCGCTGAGTCAGGTCGCCGACTTTCTGGGAGATCCCAGCGATCCAGAGCGAATGAAGAGGCGGGTCACGGAAATATTCCAGAAGCATACCACCCTGCCGAGGGATCTACATGAGCAGAATCGGCTGGACCAGCTCGCTAATGAAGAGCGGTTCGCCGCGATGGAGGACGCGAACACCCGCGTTCTCCCCGATATACGGCCGACTGATCATGGTGACGCGACCTCCCCCGGGGTGTACATTGCTCGTATTGATGATTACATGTGGCTGATGAGCCAGGCGAACCGATCACTCCGCGAGTATCACTACCTGCGAGCCCCCCCCCCCCCCCCCCCCCCCCCCCCCCCGGCCGTTCTGGTGTCCGGGGTCGCGGTCGCTGGAAGTGGCTGCGATATTGAGGATCCTAGTGTTGCTTTTTATTATTTTTCTTCCCCCCTCCTCTCCGATAGGAGGGGTCGCGAACAATTTTCATAAGTTTTTAATAATGATACTTTGACTCGCTTGCGAGCCCTTTATCTTCCTTGTTCTTCATCTCTTCTTTCACCTTACCTGGCTCACTCTTGCGCGGATTATGTTTGTATTTCTATTACTCGCACTCGCACATTGCCCTTGCTTTTTTACGTTTCATTATTTAGCGCTAGCTCACCGATGATTAGTGGGAGAAAGCTTTGACAGGGTGTCGACTCGCCAGGAGCGAATAAGATCCCTAGAGGTGGAGGAGTACCGCGTGAATCCGCTATCTGCAGATACCGACGCTTCGGCTTCTTCCCGCCTTTTTCATTTCTATAAATAGCCGACCTTTTTCTTTTCCAACCACTGCATTTACTGTTGCTCCCTCGCGCTCTCCCTCTTTCTGATTCTCTCGCAGGTCTAGCTCGTCCTCGCAGCTTTTGCGATTCCGCGGATCCCAGACATCATGGTCGGCGAGACGGAAACTGAGGGGCGGTCTAAGTGCGCCAGGGCCTTCCTCGATGGCATTTTCTACTGCGCCAACCTTACGAAAGAGGAGTACCAGGCCGCCGTTGATCAGTACGTTCACTCTGGTTTTGTGGCTCGCAGCCCTACCGAGAGGAGCACCATCAGTGACCCACATCCCGACGAACTCGCCATTCCCGTTGCCCACTTCGAAAACAGGTTGCGACTCCCACTCTGGCCGGATGTGCGCCAGGTATATTTATTTCTCAACCCTTACATCCCTGACTTGCTTTGCGAATGGCGCTTAAACCTTGTCGGCCCTTACAGGTGCTCAAGTATTTCGGCGTTCTGCCGAGCCAGCTAACGCCGAACGCGACGTCGTGGTGGTCGCGTTCGCCAGTTATCTCAGGGCGGAGAGGATCGAGTTCAGCCTGCTCGTCTTCCGCAAGGTCTTTTCGTTCCGCGCGTATAGGGACGGGACGGCTCACTTCGCGAACCAGCACGTCACCGTCTGCGAGACGGTGAACAAGTCTCACTATTGGACGCAGAAGTTCGTCCTGGTGAAGGGTCCGTTCGGCAACGTCTCCTATACTCCTACCCAGCGAGACGAGGCCGCCTACCGCCCCCCGACCTCGCTAGGGGGTTGTGATGCGGCCCTGTACCAGTACCTCAAGGGAAAAAACTTCGAGGTCGCCTTCCTTCGGGAGCGAGTGGACCTACTGCCACCCGTCCTCCCAGGAGAAGGTTTGACTCGCACTCGCTAACTTTCTTGCTCTCTTTACTTTCGATTGTCTAACGTTCCCTGTCATCTTCGCAAGAGAGCGTGAACTCCCCCTCAACCCACCTCACGCGCCTCCTTCTTCCCTCACCTCCAGCTCGCTCGCGCGCGCGGCCGCCGAGGCCTGCCGCGACGTCCCGAGCTCTTCGTCGGGAAGGAAGCGCCCTCCTCCCCCACGCCGGCCTGCCTCGCAGGGGGCGGCGAAGAAGACCAAGAAGGCTCCCTCTGCCGCCAAGGCGAAGGAGGTTGTGGACCTTTCTGAGCCCGATCTCCCCTCTCCTTCCGCTGCGGATCAGGAGTTCGCCAAAGAGGGGGGCGAGCCAGGGGAGACGGCCGCCAAGCCCAAGCCGTCGAGCCATACTAACTTCGGGCTCGGCATGAAGCTGGTGGACGCGGTCGGCGAACCGGTGCTCGCGTGGGACCCCGACCAGAACAAGGTCGCCTGCTCCTCTCTACTCCCTTCCTGGGTAGAGGACGGCAAGGCCGGGGGTGAGGCGTTCGCCCTCTCCTTCGGCCTCTACGGTCGCGAGGACGCCTCCCTCTTTCGGTCCTTCATGCTGAGGGGGGTCGTATATGAGGCAATGCGAGCCCAATTCCGGGCGATGGAGCTAACCCACATGGTGGGTCGCCGGTACCTCACGGCGGATAGGGAGATCAAGGAGCTG
The DNA here is from genome assembly GCA_033032865.1 of Dactylorhiza incarnata. Lineage (NCBI taxonomy): Eukaryota > Viridiplantae > Streptophyta > Magnoliopsida > Asparagales > Orchidaceae > Dactylorhiza > Dactylorhiza incarnata. The sequence goes on from JAWHQI010000198.1 coordinate 1,174,586, forward strand.
AACATTGAGCTCCAGAGGTCTGCGGACGAGATCGCGAAGCTCAAGGGGAAGGAGGCTTTATCGGAGGGCCTCCTCGCCAGTCTTCAAGGCGGACTGGTAAGTAGTTCTTTGCGAAAATCCTTTTTAGTTCGGCTTCGTTTTTCTCTCGCTAACCTGCTTTTTGCAGGATGCCGAGTCCGTCAGCCAGCTTCATGCGCAGATCGCTGACTTGGAGCTGGAGAACACCTGCCTCAAGGCCCAGGTCCACGACCTGACCTCGACGGTGCTTCCTCCCCCTCCTCCGCGAGCTGGGACTCGCGGTCAGTCGCGGGAAGAGAAAGAAGCCGACCGCAAGAGATCGATGGAGATCGCGGAGCTCGTCCTCAACATTCTCAAAGGAGCGGGCATGATCGTTCCCAACGCTATGGAGTTCACTGCGGAGGAAGTCGTCCCAGACTTGTTAACGCCCATCTCTTAGGCGGAGGGTCGAGAGAGTGATTGAAATGCAATCTGGCGAATTGCCTTAAGATTTTTTGTTGTTGTTTATAATGTAAAAGGTTTTAACTTTTTGCCGGCGAGCCCGCCGTGGGACTGTAATCTTTTGTGAGAAATGAAATGAGGAATATTTTGTCCATATTTTCAGTTATGATTTACTTACTTTTCGTTTGCATGCACTCTTTCATTCGAGCTCGCGCGATCTCGATTTTCCTGTGCTCGCGCTTTTAAGATTTCGTTTTGATGCTCGTGTCTAAGTCTCTTTAATTGACGATTCTCCTTTCGCCGTATTATACCTAAACCGCTCTCCCCCCTCCCCCCATTCCCTTCTGAGGCAATGGTAAGACTTAGGTCACCGAGCCTGATCCTTATTTAAGAAGTATCTTGTTGGGGGTCCTTTGCGAGAGAGGCCGGCACTCGCCTACCTCGCTCGCACTCGCCTTTTGCGAGCTGCTTTGTTGTCCGGGGACCACCGCGGAGGCGGGCCCTCTCTGGCCCGCCAATCGTCACTCGCGCTACCGAAATTCACAAGCAACCTTGCGAGTCAGCGGACTCAGTCGTCCTGTCGCGGTCCATTCCCTCATGCGATCGGACCCTTGGTCCCGCCTCGCCCGGATCTTGAGGTTGCCTGCGAGCCAAAACCCTGCCATGGGTAACTTATTTTTCAGCCCCAACCACATGAAACTTTGCCAGCCCCTCCGGAGATCAACCTGAACCCCCCGTCTAGTGAGAGCCCGTGAGCGGAATCGATCTGGGGCATTCCAGCACCAACACTTGTTACCTTGCCAGCCTCTCCAGAGATCAACCTGAACCCCCCGTCTAGTGAGAGCCCGGGAGCGGAATCGATCTGGGGCATTCCAGCACCAACACTTGTTACCTTGCAAGCCTCTCCAGAGATCAACCTGAACCCCCCGTCTAGTGAGAGCCCGGGAGCGGAATCGATCTGGGGCATTCCAGCACCAATCCTTGTTACCTTGCCAGCCTCTCCAGAGATCAACCTGAACCCCCCGTCTAGTGAGAGCCCGGGAGCGGAATCGATCTGGGGCATTCCAGCACCAACACTTGTTACCTTGCCAGCCTCTCCAGAGATCAACCTGAACCCCCCCCCCCCCCCCCCCCCCGTCTAGTGAGAGCCCGGGAGCGGAATCGATCTGGGGCATTCCAGCACCAATCCTTGTTACCTTGCCAGCCTCTCCAGAGATCAACCTGAACCCCCCGTCTAGTGAGAGCCCGGGAGCGGAATCGATCTGGGGCATTCCAGCACCAATCCTTGTTACCTTGCCAGCCTCTCCAGAGATCAACCTGAACCCCCCGTCTAGTGAGAGCCCGGGAGCGGAATCGATCTGGGGCATTCCAGCACCAACACTTGTTACCTTGCCAGCCTCCCCAGAGATCAACCTGAATTCCCCGTCTAGTGAGAGCCCGGGAGCGGAATCGATCTGGGGCATTACAGCATAAAAACTATTTGGGACCTGCCAAAGGATTGCTCCAAAATGCATATGTTGAGTAGGAAATATGAAAAGTCATCTACAACAAATGGCTAAGGATAAAACCTTTTTAAATCATCCCCACTCCTGGCTCGGCCAAGAGGTACCCCTTCCACATCCTGGAGGTGGTATCCTCATGACCTGAGCACTTCACTTACAATGTAAGGTCCTTCCCAATTGGGCTCTAGCTTGCCAATCGCGGCTCCTTTCCCGGCCGCGTCAACCTTCTTTAGCACTAGGTCTCCTTTTTCGAAGTGCTTTACTCGGATGTGCTTGTCAAAATATCGGGCCATTCGTCGCTTCATTTTTTCCTGCCTGATGGTGGCCTGGTCCAGGAGTTCTTCCACCAGGTCCAAGGATAGCCTTTGTTCCTCGTCATTGTCCACTAGCCACTCTTCGTTCCCTTCACCTGCAGCGATCACCCTGGGGGTCTTTACTTCAAATTCTATGGGAAGGACTGTTTCAGACCCATGAGAAAGTTTGAACGGGGTCTCCCCGGTGGCGGTGTTTGGAGTAGTCCTCAAGGCCCAAAGAACGGATGGTAGCTGCTCTACCCAGTTTCCCCGGAGGTTCTCCACCTTTTTCTTTAGTAGGTTGACGATTATTTTGTTTACCGCCTCCACTTGACCGTTGCTTCTCAGGTGATGAACCGATGCGAACCTGAGGTCGATGCCAAGCTGGGTGCAGAAGCCAACAAATTCTTCGCTAGCAAATTGCGGCCCATTGTCCGTCACTATAGCCAGGGGAAGGCCGTGCCTGCAGATTATTTCCCCCCATACAAAATTCCTCACAACTTGAGATGTTACCTTGGCGAGCGCATTCACTTCTACCCATTTGGAGAAATAATCGATCATGAACAGTAAGAACTTTCTTTGGCTGCTAGCTTGAGGGAAAGGACCAACTAGGTCCAACCCCCATATGGCGAAGGGCCAGGGAGCAGTGATGGTTCGGAGCCTCTGAGCCGGGAGGAGTTGGAGCGGAGCATATTGTTGGCACTTTGAACACCTCCTTGCGAACTCCGCCGCATCCTTACTGAGGGTGGGCCAGAAGTAGCCTTGCCTCAACACTCTCCCTTCCAGAGTTCGGCTCCCGGAGTGACTCCCACACTCCCCGGAGTGAATTTCTTCTAGGACTCTCGGAACCTCCTCTTCCGAGACACAACGAGCCAGGAGTCCCGAGAGAGTCTTCCTGTACAGCCCTCCTGCATGCAAAGAGTAATAAGCTGACTTATACCTGAAGCGGCGTTTGTCCATGTCCCCCTCAGGGAATTTCCCTGATGATAGGAAAGTGACGAAAGGATCCATCCACGAGACCCGCTGATCGACCTCCATCAACTCTCCTTCCTCGATGGTGGGTCGGAAGAGTTCCGAAACCGTTCCTCCTGCTCGGGTACCGAACTTGGCTAGGAGGTCCACGGGGGTGCTCTCTTCCCTGGGCACGTGTTTGATGGAAAAAGTGTGGAATTGCCCGATGACTCCCTTGACCTTCTCCAAGTACCGTAGGAGGATCGGGTCCTTTGCCTCAAACTCTCCCTTGACTTGGCACGCTACCACCATGGAGTCCGTCGAGACCTCCACATCTAGCACTCCCAGTTCTCGAGTTAACCGCAGGCCCGCTATCACCGCCTCGTACTCCGCTTGGTTGTTGGTAATTGGGAAGTGTATGTTTAAAGCTTGCTCGATCTTGGTCCCATGGGGGCTTACTAGGATGATCCCCCCTCCATAGGAGTACTTTCCTGACGCACCATCCACCAACATCTTCCACGCCACTGGGGGAGGCGGTTCATGTTCCCCCACTTCGGATGTGTAGTCAGACATGAAGTCTGCCACTGCTTGGGCCTTGATTGATGTCATGGGCATGAATGTAATGTTGAACTCACTCAGCTCCACGGACCACTTGGCCAATCTTCCCGAGTGCTCCACCCCCTCCATGACCTTGCAAAGTGGGTGATCTGTTATCACTTTGATGGAGTGTGCCTGAAAGTAGGGCCGGAGCCTCCGCGCCGCCACCACCAATGCGAAAGCCAACTTCTCCAAGATTGGATATCAGAGATCCGCCTTATTCAACACTCGGCTGACATAGTAGATAGGGAATTGCTTTCTCCCCTCCTCCCGGACCAGCACTGCACTCACTGCCTCAGACCCTACTCTCAGGTATAGGGATAGGTCTTCCCCCGATCTCGGCCCTTGGAGTAGAGGGGTTCGGGTGAGCTGCTCTTTCAAGGCTTGGAAGGCTCCCTCGCATTCCGAAGTCCATTCAAATTTTTTGTTTCCCCTCAGCGCCTTACAGAAAGGCACACACTTCTCTCCCGCCTTGGAGAGGAACCTGCTGAGTCCGTCCAGCTTCCCTGTGAGGCTCTGAACCTCCTTTGGGTTTCTGGGCGACCCCAACTCCATTATTGCTTTGACCTTGTCCGGGTTGGGTTCCACCCCCGCTGGGGTGAGCAAGTGACCCAGAAATTTCCCTCGGCTAGCCCCGAAGACACACTTCAGGGGGTTGAGTTTCATCTTGTACTTTCGTAGAGTTCCGAACGTCTCCTCGAGGTCTCGGAGGTGGAACCCAAGGTCCCGACTCTTCACCATGAGATCATCAACATAGACCTCTAAATTTCTTCCTTTCTGTTCGCGGAAGACCCTATCCATCATCCTTTGGTACGTGGCACCCGCGTTCTTGAGCCCGAAGGGCATCATCTTATAGTAGTAACATCCATCCCCCGTGATGAAGGAGACATCTTTGATGTCTGGGGGGTGCATGCGAATTTGGTGGTAACCTGAAAAAGCATCTAAGAAACACATTACAGGAAAACCGACGGCTGAGTCAACCAGCGCGTCGATTCTGGGCAGGGGGTAGCAATCTTTTGGGCATGATTTATTAAGCAGTGAAAAATCGATACACATTCTCCACTTGCCTCCTCCTTTCTTTACCATGACCACGTTGGAGACCCAGCCAGGATACTGGATCTCCAATACAAAACCTGCCTGTAGGAGTTTACCCACCTCCTCTCGGATGGGTTCTTCAAGCTTGTCCGCTACGGCCCTCCTCTTTTGACGGATGGTGCGGGTGCCGGGGTCGAGGTTGAGGCGGTGGCAAGCCACATCCGCATCGATCCCGGGCATCTCCGCGACGCTCCAAGCGAAAACGTCCACGTTCTTCTGCACGCAGGCCAGGATCTCGGCCTGCTCCCCCGGACTGAGCTCTCCGCTGACTCGGACCTTTTCCACCACCCCAAGCCGAGTGGTGACTTCAAGCTCCACGACCTCTTCCACGGCCTCCAGCCTAGATTGCTCTCCCCAAGCATTTTCCTTCTCTCCACCGCAAGCGAGCGCTTGGGCTCCTTCTTCCATCTCTGCCTCTCCTACCATCATCAGTTCCTCCGCCCCTCCTTCTCGGGCAGCCTTCCCTTTCCCCTCTTCTTCTCCTCTCTCTGCACTGGGCCTCTCAGCGACCCCTTCCTGGGCATGAACTTCCTCTTCCTCCATCCTCTCCTCAACTCCATTATTGCCTCCGGCCTCCGACGCCTCCTCCATCATTTTATCGAACTCCTCCGCTTCTCCCATCCAGGTGATGGTGTTGACAGCCGTCACATAGCACTGTCTCGCCATTTTGGGGTCTCCTCGGATCCGGACATGGACTCCACCCGTGTTGAACTTGAGACGCTGGTGGAAGGTGGAAGGGACGCATCTAAACGCGCTGATGAGAGGCCGTCCGAAGATGGCGTTGTAGCTGCTTGGGGCGTCTACTATCATGAAGCGGCAGTTCCGGGACTGCCCTCCGAGGGTCACATGGAGCCCCACTCCACCTTCTACCTCCTTTCTTTCTCCCGAAAAGCCGAATAGGGGTCCATCCGAGGCCAACACCCTCTTGGCATCCACCTTCATCTCGTCAAACGCCTTCTTGAAGACGACGTTGACCGAGCTCCCATTATCGACTAGAATTCGCGAGACAGTGAAGTTCTCGATGGCGGTCTAAATGACCAGCGCATCGCAGAACGGGTCTTCATAGCTTGGCATGTCCTTCTGGAGAAAGTGATTCTCTCCGATGGGGGTGGAACAGTGGATGTTGAGGCCACGCTCCGCCGATAGATGGTATGGAGGCTAGACTTGCGGGTGGCCTCCACCCCTACCCCCCCATGGATCACCTCGATCCCTCCTTTACTCCCCACATCGACTCTATCTTCACACATTTCTTCCTCCTCCCCCCGAGGCTCGACCTCCTCAATTCTCAGCTGTTTTTGTTGCCTCGGCGCGGGCACTCGGCCCCTTTTTGTTTCTAGGAACTCCGGGCAGGTGGCCGTCGCGTGACCTTCCTCATCGTGGAAGTCACAATACGGCAACGCCACCTCTCCTGCTTCACCTTCCGCCACCCTATTCCTCCTCCTTCTCCCTGCCCCTGCTTCTTCTCTAGCCTCTTCTCTTCTTCCTCTTCCTCCTCTTCCCTGCCTGATCGTCATGGCTTGCTGAGGTGGGGGAGGTAACTGCCTCAGACCTTGCCTCCACCCCAACTGGTGGGGTCTTCCTTGCCCTCTATAGAAGTTACCCCTCCCCGGGCCGTAACCTCTTCCCTGGCCTTGCATTCCTTCGGCACGCTGCCTCCACTCCCCCTCCGGGGCCCTGGGCTCTTCCCTTCTCCTTACTTCCTGCTGCCTGACCTCTGGCTCACTGAGCTTTGCTAGCCTCTTAGTGAGCTCCGGGTTGGCCTCCTCACTTTCAATCTCTTCTGCCACCCTCCCCATCAGCTCCTCGTAGGAGACGGGGGCTTTCCTCTTCAAATACATTTTGAAAAAACTCTCCTTTAGCCCGACGGTGAAAGAGAGCTGGAGTGCAAACCCTGGCATCTCCTGAGTGAGCTGCACTTCCTCTTGAAACTGATCCGCGTAGCGAGCCAACGACTCCTTTGGCTCCTGCTTTACTTTGAAGAGGGACTCGGCGTCCTTCTTCCTCTTCTTCGAAGTGGAGAATCGCAACAAGAAACTCCGGCGCAGATCCTCGAAGGCGTAGATCGACCCTGTAGGGAGTTGATGGAACCAGTCCCTGGCCTTTTCTTTAAGAGTGACGGCGAAGAGCCGACACTTGAAAGCATCCGACATCGGCCTGATGGAGACCGAGTCCTCAAAAGACTGGAGATGTAGGACAGGGTCATTCCTGCCGTTGTAGTACACCCTGTCCCACTCTCCGAACCCTGCCGGGACAGGTGCAGAAATTACCAACTTGCAGAAGGGACTTCCCCCTTCTGCTACCCTTTCTCGCTCCACGCGACCCTCGAGCTCTCTCGCCAGACTCGGGCTCGCGAGGGCTGCGCTCGCGAGAACGGTATTCGCCTGGACCACTCCCACAGTCGCCGTGTCTTTCGGGCGCGCGCTCGCCTGCCCCGCGCTCGCCGGCACAGAGCTCGCTGGCACGGAGCTCGCCTGCACGAAACCCGTCGGGCTGGCGAACAGCACTCGCCCTTCCATGTCCTGAACCGAACTTCCTGCGACTTCCTTTCCGGCCCTCCCTCCCGGGGCGTTCTCGCCAACCGCTGCTGGGGGAAGGGTCGCCTGGGGTGCCGGGGTCGCGAACTCGCTTCGCAGTGCCGCGACCGCGAGCCCGAAGGTGTCAAGCACCTCCCTCCTGAAGTCCGCGAACATCCTCGGCGTCAACGCCTGCGGTGACTCGCTGAACCCCTCGCCTCCTGTCATGCTCGCTCCTTGGAACTTTCTTGGACCAGCGACGCTCCACGCTCACCGCACCAAAATGTTGAAACCGATTTCTCGGCCTCTTGTGGAGTTTGGGGCCCTCACCGAAATGAGGGGCAGCTAGCCCTTACTGATCCCTCGGAGAAGGTAGACCGAAGACTAGAAAGAAGACTAAGACCTTAGTCACAGCGAGGAGGTCCCTCCACTAACCCGGAATATCGTTGAGCGCTTCCCCTCCCAAGCCAAAGCTGAGACTCGGGCACCTTGGTAAGCTAGAGAGCTAAACCAAAGTAACCAAGGGGAGGAACAGCTCAGAGATCTGAGAATGGAATCCTCTCCCAAGGTGCCATTTGAGGTCTATTTATAGGTTTTCTGGTCTAGCCTGCAAATAGCAGGATTCTGCCCCTTGATTTTACTATCCGCACCCCAAATGGGTCTGCTAACAGCTGAACTCCGCTGTTTGGACAGGCTAATGGCAGGCCAACGGATGATTTCGTCGATCAGAGATGATCAGCGGACTCGTCGAGCGTGGCAGCTTGGAGAGTTCGTCGAACGCAGAGCTTTGGCGAATTCGTCGAACGCGGCCCGCACTTCGTCGGGCGTCGGGCTGAGCTCGTCGACCCCGACTGAGATTCGTCGATCACGGAGACTTTGGAAGAAATCTGGCTCGCCTGTCTTCTCGCGATCCTCCGGCGAGTTTCTAGCTCGCTCGCTTCCTTGCGAGCATTCGGCGAGCACCTGGCTCGCTCGCCTTCTTGCTGGTCGACCTTGGGGCTCTGGCACGAGGAAACTTGACTCGCGCCTCTTCCCGCGGGTGACCTTTGATGGATCTGGCTCGCCCCCTTTGGGTGAATGGCCTGTGAAGACCTCGTTCGCACTCCTGCCCCGCTCGCACTCTTGACTCGCTCGCCCTCTCGCGAGCAGCCGGCTAAGTGCTCGTCCCAGCGGATTCGCTGAGACGGGATCGCCGAGCGCTGTTTGGACTTCGTCGAGCGCTAGCTCGCATTACTTTTATTCGATCGTCCACTAGGCGAATATCGGGGTTGTACACATCTAATAAATACAAGATTAGATATAGCACATGCCGTAAATCTAGTTGCTAGATTTATGCAAAATCCATCGAATAATTCGTTACATTAAAGGCACAATCACATTCTGGCTCATTTACAAGCAAGATATTAAATCAGAACTCATTGGTTATGTTTATTCCGATTGGGGTTCCAACCTAGACGACAGAAAGAGTACAAACGGCTTCTTTTTCTTAACAGGCTCAAACCCAGTTGCTTGGGGCGTATGTAAACATCCGTCTGTTGCACTTTCAACTACGGAAGCTGAGTATATGACACTCAGTACTGCAAGTTGCGAGTGCATTTGGCTAAGAAGGATTCTTGAAGAAATCAAAGGTAAAGAAGGAAAAACTCCCACAAAGATTTTATGTGGCAACACATCAACTATTTTCTTAGCTAAAAATCCCATTACGCAGAGGAAAAGTGAACACATCGGCTTAAGATTTCATTTCATACGAGATCAAATTGAAAAAGGAGATATCGAAGTAGATCACCGCCCTACCACATCTCCACTAGGAGATATACTTACGAAACCTCTCCACCATTCTTGATTTACAGATCTTCGCTCGAAAATCAGCGTCGAATGTTGACCTAAGCCAGACGGGAATGAGAAGCTTCTACAGCAAAGAAGATAACGCCAAAATCAGTCTCCCAGCTTCTGTAATAAAGAATATACATCCCGCCATTGTCCTTTCAGAGATCCGGTGGCGCATCTCATGGAAAAAGTGGCCAAAGTCTCACCGTTCCGGCTCACCTCCCTCCTCCGCCTCGAGAAAAACCCTACCCTCGCCCTCCGCCTCTTCCTGCACCCCAACCCTGCGAATCCCCCGCCTTCACCGCAGCACTTCCGGCACAGCGCTCAATCCTACGACATCATCATCTGCAAGCTCGCAGAAGCACGTATGTTCATCGAGATGGAGCAAGTTCTCGATCAAATGGCGAACCAGACCCGTTTCACCCCCAAGGAAGCCCTCTTTTGCCGGATTATCTCTTCCTACGGCCGCGCACGCATGCCGGACGCCTCCCTCCGCACTTTCCACAGGATCCCCTCCTTCCTCTGCCGCCGGACAATACGATCCTTCAACACTCTCCTCGACGTGCTGCTCCGCTCCGACGAGATCGATAAACTCCAAAATCTCAGTCGCGGGCTCACGACGGCGGAATTTTCGCCGGACGCCTGCACCTATAACATTCTCATCAGAGCCCGCGCCGCTTCCGGGTTGATCCACGGCGCGCGCGAACTATTCGACGAAATGCTCAGGGAGGGAATCCGGCCGACCGCCGCCACTTTCGGGACGCTCGTTTCCGCTCTCGCGATGGCCTCGCAGCAAGACGACGCCTTTCGTCTCAAAGAGCAGATGCTCCGACTGTATAATATAAAACCGAACGTGCACATATACACATCGCTGATAAAGGCGCTCTGCAGGGAAGACGAGCTCGACCGCGCTCTTGGATTGAAGGAGGAAATGGCTTCAGACCCGGAGATAGGCCTTGACGCCGCGGTGTATACGACCTTGATCCGCGGGTTTTTCCGGGCCGGAAGGAAGGGGGAGGTGGTGCGGTTTCTGGAGGATATGAAGGAGAAAGGCGTGAATCCCGACACGGCGACCTACAATGCTATAATCGCGGGGTTCTGCGCAGGGGCGGAGTTTGAAGCGGCGTTCGAGGCCTTGACGGAGATGAGCCGGAGAGGTTGCGAGCCGGATGTGATCAGCTACAACACCATCGTGGTGGGGATGTGCAGGGCGGGGCGGTGGAGGGATGCGCGCGAGCTGTTCGAGGATATGCCGAGGCGGGGGTGCCGGGCTGACGTGGTGACGTACCGTGCGATTGCTGACGGGATGTGTGCGGCGGGCGAGGTGCGGGAGCTGACACCGTTGCTGGAGGAGATGGTGTTCAATGGATACCAGCCGGCGGAGATGAGTTTTAGGAAACTAGTGGAGGGAGTTTTGGAGGAAGATGGGAGTTTCAGTGTGCCGGAGCTAATGGATTCCTTGAGTGGTGCAGCCCTAACCACCCATGCTCCGACGTGATGGTCACAATCGTTGCCTGAGCTAAACACATTTTATGGGATCCAGATCCTCTCGATTTCTGATGGTAGTATTCATTTAGCAAATCTTATTTGGCTTCTAGCAAACCTAAAATCTCCTCAAAATTAATGTTCTTTCGTTATTTTGAAACGTTCAATTCTGTTGCTAGCAAACCACGCCCTAATTCATTTCCACCTATTCCCGTTTGCGAATCGCGACTCCTCTCCCGTTCGTGACTCCCTGGCGGTGCCCCGACAACACCCCTCCCTCTCCCGTTGGCGACTCCGCTTCCTCTCCCGTTCGCGATTCCAAGGGTACGGGTAGTCAGCAGCGGACAGTCCTTCCTCTGCTACTCATCGTCGCCTCTTCACTTCGACATTTCCAGCACCACCCAGCTCATCGCCGCCGCCGGCTACGCTGGAGTCTTCCGCATCGCCTTCCTCCCCGACCCCAGCTATGAGTCCGTCCTTGATCAATACTCCTTCTGCTACCCCGTCTCCGACGACGCCTTCTTTACCCGGCCTAGCTGCCTTGAGTACATGTGGGAGAAGATGGGGCGGGGAGATCTCCTCCTCCTTGCCCGCCCTCTCCATCTCCGACTCCCGACTCTGAATCCTCCGCCATATCCAAAGACATTAACGCTCTCAATACCTCCCCAATTCCAACTACTTCGTCCTACTTCTATGGAAAAATCATTGTCAGGGCGTCGCCACACTTAGCCCTAATTGCTCACGAGGCCAATTTCTTCGACGGCATCCCCACTGTTCTGCAGTTCTTGAGGAGCTCCATCACTCCATGGCTGGATGGAAGCTTTAACGGAAACGGATTCCTATACGACTCCAAATAGGGTGGCATCATCTCCAAAAAGGGAACGATGGATTCCGGCAAAGATCTCGGCTAATTAAATTTTTTATGTGCAGTATTTGGTTTACACATTTTGTGGTACATGAAGATTTTTTGTGGAATCATTTGTAGTGCTAACATATGTAGTTGATTTGAAACCTCTTGTAATGTTAACGTTATAGTGACTTATTTTGAATGAATGCATGTCTCTAAATAATTAAAATTTAATTTTTTATGGTGGTTTGCTAGTAACAAAAAAAAATTTCAAATAGCTATTTTCTAATTTGAAGGTTTGCTAGTAGTAATGATTTGCTAGAAGCGAAATGAAGTTTTCTATTAGTAATGGTTTGCTAGAAGCGAAATGAAGTTTGCTAGTAGCATCACCCTTCATTTATCCATCTGAACACATAATGGTGCAAATTTTATGGGACAAGGATATGATTACTGAACTAGTCAGATCATCCTGAAATATATCTAGACTGTGAAATGAATAATATTCATTTCGTTAGAAATAGAGAGAATCCTGAAGCTATTTTATGATAGTGGCATTTTGATCACACCGCAACAAACGGACCCGGAGCTTTTAGGAAAATTTTGGGTACGCACCTCTAAAGTTGTCACTTTAAATCGAAAACCGAAAACTGAACCGGAACTGAACCAGAACCGCAAAGAACCAGGCCGAACCGTTCGCGAATTATTTAGGTTCCGATTTAAATTTTGGAACCGTGAACAACATTGGTCTGGGTGTGGTTCATTCATTTTATTATCCGGACCAGAACCAGAACCGGAAATGCAATATACAAGTCTCAAGTGGTTTTAAGATTTTTAGAACCGATCCGAACCAGAACGAAGCAGAACTGAACCGCGACCAGTTTATTATTATTATTATTATTATATTGTTATTTTTGTATAATATATCTATAATTACTATTATGGGTGAAACTGGTGTTGTTTGAACCCAAACCGCAATCGCAAAAAAGGGTCGGTTTTGGAATGAACAAAAAGGGGTGAAACTGGTGCGATTTGAAGTCGATTTTTGCGGGGTATTTTTTATTTTTATACAGTCATATAATGTATTTTCAATTTTACTCACATATTTTTCTGAAATATTTTGTTTTAAAAATATAGAGTATATACAACTACTATTTAATAGTAATCATGAAAGACAAGTCTAATTGTTGCTGATAAAATAAGATTTCAAGAGCAACAATCCAAAGTTCTTTACCCTATGTTAAGTCGTTATCTTCAGAAACATGAACATTGCATCAGCATTACACGATCGTGATCTTTAAATTTTTAAAATCGGCGCGATCTTGTGCATTTTTGTGATTTTGCGGTTTCAGTTTTTAACTTTCAGCCCGGCTTACTATATATTATACAAAAAGTACTCACCCTTGGTGTAACGCGAAATTCCTAAGCCCGGACCTCAGACTTCGAAGTCCCTCTTGCAAAAAAAAAACCGAACGGGTGTACTTTTCCCCTCCGATTTTTTATTTTTGACCTCCCCCATTCATTCCGTCAAATTTTATTTTGGTTCTAGTTGGAACCGATTGGAACCGGACCGAACCGTTTGCGGCCGATTTGGTTTTGGTTCTTGTTGAACCGGAACCGGAACCGTTAACACGACAATTCCAAAAATTATGGTAGAACCGGAACCAGAACCGGAACCGGTCAAACAAAATACGGTTTTGGTTCTAATTTGAAGAACTGTTACCTTAGCAGTTCGGTTCACAGTTTTAGTAGAACCGGAACCGAACCGGAACCGGAACCGTGACAGCTCTAAGCACCACAGACCGAGAATGAATACCTCCCCCATTTATTGTGGGGCCCGCTTCGTTTCAAACATTGGATATTAATATTTGCACTCATTTTGGCTATTAGCCCTTTGATATTTGCAGGCACCGAAACATAATATTAGCAGACCCGTATATGCAAAAAATTAATCAAGCATATAATGAATATCATATTCTCCCATCTTTTATGGAAACATATATTTGAAAACATAACATTCAAAGAACTCCACATATGTAAATTTGATATCCGCTTTGATGGGCATCCGTAAAGATGACGTTCGTCCATGAATTTATAATAGCTGATATGCACTCATATTATGGGTTCTCATCTATATGTTCAGAACTGGGTGGCAGTTATTCACAAACCCCACTCCACCACTAGGGTGATGAGAGATGAGTGAGAAAGTGGGTCAAACCCACCATCTCCACAGCCAACCGCCCGCGCAAAGACGCGCGCAGTACGCGCTACAGGTCCATGCACAACCACGCGCGGCTGTACCGCGCTACCGTGCACGACGCGTGTGGCGGTACCGCGCGGCACTACCGCAAGGTAGCGCGCGCGATAGCGCCAAACCTCCCGCTTGGGGTGGGGTGCGGCCTGGCTGCACCCCTCATAGGGTGCGGCATGACCGCACCCCCCTTGCCGCACCCCCCTTAGGGTGCGGCCTAGTCGCACCCCTCTTCGGGTGCGGCCAAACTGGGCGTCCTGGCAAAACCCAGTTCCCACTTTGGGGCGCGACTTCTCATTTTCTCGTTCGTCGCAGGATGCTCCCGCGCTCATTGCGCGCTCAAAACGTCTCTCTGTTCGCTCAGACCGCTCTCATGTTCGTTGCGCGCTCAGAGCGCTCTCGCGCTCGTTGCACGCTCAGAACGCCTCTCCGTTCGCTCAGAACGCTCTCGTGTTCGTTGCGCGCTCAGAGCGCTCCCGCGCCCGTTGCACGCTCAGAACGCCTCTCCGTTCGCTCAGAACGCTCTCGTGTTCGTTGCGCGCTCAGAGCGCTCCCGCGCCCGTTGCACGCTCAGAACGCCTCTCCGTTCGCGCAGAACGCTCCCGTGTTCATTGCGCGCTCAGAGCGCTCCCGCGCTCGTTGCACGCTCAGAACGCCTCTCCGTTCGCTCAAAGCGCTCCCGTGCTTATTGCGCACTCAGAGCGCTCCCGTGCTCGTTGCGCGCTCAGAACGCTCTCGCATTCGTTACACGCTCAGAGCGCTCACACGCTCGTTGCGCGCTCAGAACGCCTCTCCGTTCGCTCAGAACGCTCCCAAGTTCGTTGCGCGCTCAGAACACTCCTGAGTTCATTGAGCGCTCAGAACGCTTCCCCGCGCGCTCAGAAAGCTTCCCCGCGCGCTCAGGAAACGTTCTGAATGCGCTCAGAATGTTTCCACATTCTGAATGCGCGCGCAATTAACATTTCTTAATTTCTCAGATTGCAGGACTCGCTTTTCGCCTTTTTCGCCTTCAACAAAGCTGCCCAAACTGCCCGAACTTCTCGAAGGGCGAGACGGTCATTTACAAAAAATGGCGATCTGTGTGCTCCAAATCGACCAGCGTGATTCGCCCGACAGGTGGTTACGGTGGTTACGACGACAAAATTACCGGGCTACCCCCGACCAAAGCTATAAAAGGAGCCCCAGGCCTTCATTTCAAAGGACCTTACCTTCTGCGCCCGAGAGAGCTCCTTTGAAGATTTCCTTGGAATTCTCTTTCGGCGCTTGAAGATCTCCTTGGAGCCTTCGAAGGTCGCGAAAGGCGACTCAGCCTTCTCACTTTTGTTCTCACCCCTGTTCTCAGAAGAGAACACTTAGTTTTTGGAGAGGTGGCCTGTCACCCTCGGAGTTCTTTCTCTCTCTCTCTCTATCATTGTAGCGAGCAGCGGCCTGTCGCACTCGAGTTCTTAATTTCTAACTGTAACCCCCCAGAAGATAGTGGAAGTTGGCTGGCACAGCTCCGGCCGCGTGGTTTTTCACCATTTCTGGGTTTTCCACGTTAAAAGTCTTTGTGTCACTTACTAACTTGTTCATTGACTGTTTGCGCGCTCGGTCCGCTTCCGAGCTGCTAAGGTGGTTCAATTCGACCGGTCTACCAAAGAGCCCGAGCGACCCGCAACAGTTTGGCGCCGTCTGTGGGAACACGAATTCCCAAAGCTCTGCAGAGACTCACTAAAGAAAGCGTTTGCCACCAATTGTAATGGCAAGACGAAGTGCTCATACTACCGAGGGATCGACCCCGGAAGGACGCATCAATCCCGCACCTTCTCATTCACTCATCAATGCACCTCTCGCGGAAGAGGCAATGCTTGCGCCCATGGCAGCATTGGAGCGGCGCATGCGACAAATGGAAGAACACCAAACCGAGATGCTGACTCTCATAAAAAATCTTGGGGCTCCTCGAGCTCCCGCTCAACCTCCAGCATTGAACGTTCCGCCTACCCCGTCTCCGAATCATGCTCCGAATGAGGAGGTCGTTCAAGAAGAAGAAGCCTCAGAAGAATTCTCTGACGCCGCAAGCACCGCCCATCCTACTCGGCCGCCCAGAAGACCAGAAGCTGATCATCATCGCCAGCACCAGGTAAGAAGTCTCCATGGACAAGTGATGGGAAGAGCCACTCAGAAGAGATACGCAACATGATAGTGGAATAGTAGACAGGAGGGGCGACTTGCAGCTCTCGCCCGCAGTCCCGCGCACCACAACTCCCCACTATCGCCTCAGGTCTTGGCCCATCCAGTTCCGAATGGTTTCAAGCTTCCCAACATCGAAATATTCGGCGGGACGGACGACCCGTTAGAACATGTCAACCACTTCGTTACCGTCATGAGACTCTACAACGCTCCAAATCAGCTCCTCTGTCAAGTGTTCCTGACAACCTTGAAAGAACAAGCGTGCACTTGGTTCCACTCCCTGCGGGATGGGGCCATCAACAACTTCGCAGAAATGGCGCAGCAGTTCGTGGACCAGTTCATCGCCAATCGTAGGATTGTCCGAGATCCCTCCCATCTCTCAGGAATCCGCCAGAATGACGGAGGGACTCTCAAGGATTTTTTTTCGGCGCTTCACTTCGGAGGCTCGGCAAATTCCGGGGGTCGGCCCCGAGCTCCTGCGAGGAGTCTTCCTTGGAGGGCTCCGCCCCCGGTGGCTTCTACTCCGCACTGATGCGAGAAACTGTGTTTAGCTACCCAGACCTAGTTCAACGAGTCGAGGCCCAAATAACGACAGATGAGGCAATTGAAGCACACCGCCAGTAGTTCGAGGGGAGCCCGAAAAGAAAGAAAGAGGAGCCACTACCGCAGATGGTTCCAAATAAGAACAACAAGCATCATGACAACCGAAACCGAGGATCTCGCCAGCTTCAAGACTATCAGGACTAACGTACTCTGCACAATCAAAGGCAACGAAGCGCTCCGCAAGCCCAGACCCCTCGCTAATAACGCGGGGGACCAGACAAAATATTGTGAGTTCCATCGTGGACTAGGACATGACACGGAAAATTGCTCCAAGCTTAAGGGTGAAATCGAGCGTCTCGTCCAACAAGGCATACTGGGGAAATTTCTACGAGGCTAAGCACCGATTCAGCCAGCAGGAGAACAACCAACAACTCACCAGGAAGGACTGGGGGCAACCCTTAAGGCTGCCATCATAGGAGAAAGCTTCATACCCATCAGCGGGGCTCTACCAGCGCTACTGAAATATTCTGCCAACTTTGTTTCTATAAAAACTTTGTGTAAATTTCCACTACGACTAATAATTTTTAAAGTTAATCATTTCAGGCATGTCATATCCTGCGCTATCGAAACTACGTAAATACGTCCATTTGCATAAACAACACTTGCATCCAGGCAGTGCGCTAAGGAACAACACCTGCCTCCAGGCAGCGCGCTAACGAACAGCACCTGCCTCCAGGCAGCGCGCTAACGAACAGCACCTGCCTCCAGGCAGCGCGCTAACGAACAGCACCTGCCTCCAGGAAGCGCGCTAACAAAGAGCACCTGCCTCCAGGCAGCGCGCTAACGAACAACAGCTGCCTCCAGGCAGCGCGCTAAAGAACAACACCTGCCTCCAGGCAGCGCGCTAACGAACAGCACCTGCCTCCAGACAGCGCGCTAACGAACAGCACCTGCCTCCAGACAGCGCGCTAACGAACAGCACATGCCTCCAGGCAGCGCGCTAACGAACATGACCTGCCTCCAGACAGCGCGCTAACGAACATCACCTGCCTCCAAGTAGTGCGCTAATGAACAACAACTGCCTCCGGGCAGCATGCTCGCAGCAATCTCTCACTGCCTTCGATTGAAGGTTCGCCGTTCTCCACCGCGGTAAGGTCCCGACGTCATAAGGGCCCTCCCCTCTTACGTTCGTCCACGGTTTGAATACGTATGCCCTTCACCGACAAAACTTATTTTCTATTATGTAAAAATCCGCGAGCTCAGACTCTCGCAAATTTATCTTCTATTATGTAAAAAGTCGCGAGCTTAGACTCGCGCAAACTTATCTTCTAGTATATAAGAAGCCGCAACCTAATTTTCCACTATAAAAATCGTGTCTTAACACCGACATCTATGTTTGAGAAAAAATATTATGTATCTTCTTCACCGTCGCTAGTCACAAACACTTTTTGTCATTCACTTTGGGGTCTTGCCCCTGTGACTTTGCACTGCCGCCGATCGAAGGTCAGCCCTTCTCCCCGCAATAAGGTCCCGACGTCGTAAGGGTCTGCACCTTTTACGTTCGTCCACAGTTTGAACGCATACGCTCTTCACCGGCCATCCTGGGGCTTGTCCCCCCCCCCCCCCCACCCCCCCCGATCAACACTTCGGCAATAACCAGAACAACAGAGTCATGAGACACAAAAGTACCATAGCAACGCTGTGCATAGCGAGAAGCGCCTGAACGGAACGGAAAAACAAAAGCAACCGCACACTCACCCCTCAATGGAAATTCCTACCCAAGGCACCACAAAGATGACAATAATTGAAACCGCAGCAGAAGAATCAAAACCTCTGAACTCCTCCGAGCAGTAATCCGGACTCCGAAGGTTTGGGGGGCTTATGATAGGCATCCGTAAAGATGACGTCCGTCCATGGATTTATAATAGCTGATATGCACTCATATTATGAGTTCTCATCTATATGTTCAAAACCGGGTGACAGTTATTCATAAACCCCACTCCACCACTAGGGTGATGAGGGATGAGTGGGAAAGTGGGCCAAACCCACCATTTCCACAGCCAACCGCCAGCTCAAAGACGCGCGCAGTACGCACTACAGGGCCCCGTACACCCGCGCGCGGCTGTACCACGGTACCGCGCGCGGCTGTACCACGGTACCGCGCCGCGCTACCGCAAGGTAGCGCGCGCGGTAGCGCCAAACCGCCCGCTTGGAGTGCGGCCATGCCGCACCCCCCTTGGGGTGCGGCCTAGCCGCACCCCTCTTCGGGTTCGGCCAAACCGGGCGTCCTGGCAAAACCAGTTCCCCCTTTGGGGCGCGACTTCTCATTTCCCCGTTCATCGCAGGATGCTCCCGCGCTCATTGCGCGCTCCGAACGCCTCTCCGTTCGCTCAAAACGCTCTCGTGTGCGTTGCGCGCTTAGAGAGCTCCCGCGCTCGTTGCACGCTCAGAACGCTCTCGTGTTCGGTGCGCGCTCTGAGCGCTCCCGTGCTCGTTTCGCGCTCAGAATGCCTCTCCGTTCGCTCAGACCGCTCTCGCGTTCGTTACACGCTCAGAGCGCTTTCGCGCTCTTTGCACGCTCAGAACGCCTCTCCATTCGCTCAGAACGCTCTCAAGTTTGCTGCGCGCTCAGAACACTACCGAGTTGGAAACGTTCTAAACGCGCTCAGAATGTTTCCACGTTCTGACCGCACGCGCAATTAACATTTCTTAATTTCTCAGATTGCAGGACTCGCTTGTCGCCTTTTTCGCCTTCAACAAAGCTGCCAGAACTGCTCGAAGGGCGAGACGGTCATTTACGAAAAATGGCGATCTGTGTGCTCCAAATCGGCTAGCATGATTCGCCTGACAGGTGGTTACGGTGGTTACGACGGCAAAATTACCGGGCTACCCCCGAACAAAGCTATAAAAGGAGCCACGGACCTTAATTTCAAGGGACCTTGCCTTCTGCGCTCGAGAGAGCTCCTTTGAAGATTTCCTTGGAATTCTCCTTCGACGCTTGAAGATCTTCTTCGAATCTTCGAAGATCTCCTTCGAATCTTCGAAGATCTCCTTCGAGCCTTCGAAGGTTGCGAAAGGCGATTCAGTCTTCTCACTTTTGTTCTCACCCCTGTTCTCAGAAGAGAACACTTAGTTTTCCGATAGGTGGTCTGTCACTCTCGGAGTTCTTTCTCTCTCTCTCCATCATTGTCGCGAGCAGCGACATGGCGCGCTCGAGTTCTCAATTTCTAACTGTAACCCCCCAGAAGATAGTGGAAGTTGGTTGGCGCAGCTCCGGCCGCGTGGTTTTTCACCCTTTTCGGGTTTTCCACGTTAAAAGTCCTTGCGTCACTTACTAACTTGTTCATTGACTATTTGCGCGCTCGGTCTGCTTCCGAGCTAAGGTGGTTCAATTCGACCGGTCTACCAAAGCGCCCGAGCGACCCGCAACACACTTAAATTTTTTTTCTTCAAAAAATATATATATATTAATGTCAAATAACGTGACAACATTCTTTCTAGAAAATAAATTATTATCCCTTCAAAGTTAACTCTCCATCCATAAGATTACTTGAAATTAAAATCATAATAAAAATCAAATAACTATGAGATTGAAAGATATATGAGCTTATAGATGAAGAGTTATTTTTAAAGGGAGAAGGATGTATTTAGTTTTTTTTGGAAAAACTTTAAAAGTGGATTTTAAATGAGTGGTGTTATGGACACACCATAAATGACTATCGACGGCCAATGGTTACGTACAACCCAATATCGCTATATGCAGCCTAATCTCATTATGTACACACCGATTTGTTATTTGCAAACCAAGTATCATTTCAACATCCAAACAATATTAGAAAACATTAGTGATGGAAATAAATACCATGAACTAGATGTTGAAGATGGGAGAAGGAATAATGGCCAAGTCCATGGTGAGATCGACAATTTCATATATATGGATGAACTATTTATCAAATACAATTTTGAAAGTGCACAGTTAACCTCACTAGAATTCTCTAGAGGGGGGTGAATAGAGATTTAAAATATTTTGTGCAAAGTAAATATATATAAATGTGTATGATCACAGATTAGAGCTTCCCACACACACCAACAAGAATTAAACAAATAAAGAAAGTAAGTGCAAGAAAAGAAATCACAGCACAACACAAGAAAATATAGTGGTTCCCCAAACTTTGGGTAGTCCACTCTTCTACCCCCTTGGTAGGAATTCACTATCTTGCACTGAGTCTTTTGATAAGGAGACTCTTAGAACCACCCTGAGTCTTTTGATAAGGAGACTCTTAGAACCAACTGAGTCTTTTGACAAGGAGACTCTTAGAACCAGTACAACTGAATTTTTTGAAGAGTGATTCTAAAAACTCTTTTACAATATGTGAGAATGAAAATAAGAAAACGGAAAAGAAGTATTTAAAACAAGAATGAATCTTCTTCCTAGCAAGAAGATTGGAAGCACAAGAAGTAGTGAATTAAATCTCCCTTCTATAGTGAGAAGGAGATTGTAAGCTTTTCAGAATTTTGCAGCAGTATGGCTTTAGAAGCAGAAGAAGAAGAATGCTTGAAAATTGCTGCAGGACTATTTCTCAATTCTCTCTTTTTCACTTGGGAGCTTTTCCTCTTTTTCAAATGTAAAATGGTGAATCACCTTGTTCCATTTCTCTGCCGACCTCCTTGGTTATTTATAGCTCTGTTCATTAAAATAACACTATAGGAGAGTAATCAATTAGCAGACAGAGTATTAGAAAGAAAGAGAAATTTACATAACAGTTATATCCATAGAAGGAAAGTATTCAATCTGATTTCAAATAATGTCCATAAAGGATTTAATCAATTTAGCCAAGAATCTAATAGAGGAAAAGAAAGATTCAGAACGGCTATAAGACATAAATTGATTCCATATAAATCAGATCTATAAGATAAGGAAAGAGATCTGGCGATTTTGAATTCTGTCATAAAGATCGACGTGCGTCGATTACTATTCGACGCAAGCGTCGAATACATCCTGTCTGGACGTCGAGAGGAGAATAAGGAAGGTGCGTCGACTAGGGTGCGTCGACTTCTCAAGATACGTCGACTAGAAGTCAGAGCTACGTCGACATAGGATACGTCGAATTCTGCTTGGAGCTACTTCGACTCATTCTAATAGAAACGTCGACTTTATCTCGACGTTGCGTCGAATACTATTCGATGCATATTTACTTAACCTTGATTTTCTTTTCTTGAAATTCATATTCAACTTATGTTCAGGGGTTAAGAGAAAACATTTTCCCAACAATCTCCCCCTATTTGTCTTAACCCTATAGGAGAGAAAGCATATAATTAATACTTCACAGCATTTGTAAAAATAAGAAATATATTAAACAATCAGAGGAGAAATTGGAATAAGAAAGCATATGACAAGCATTTGTCTTTCACAAGAATTAAACCAGAAACTTCTTTCTGTACATGAAGTTGACAAAAACAGAATAAAGTTTCCTAGATAAGTTTTCAATAGCATCAAAAATGTAGCCCCTGGCTCTATCAGGTCGTTCCTGGACATTCCTGATGATTGTATTCAGTTTTTCCAATAGTTTATCACCATCAGGGATTGTGTCATTTATGGAGTAGCCTTTGCTGATGATGATTGCTGCCTTTTCATCAATCATCTCAATTGTAATGTTTTGAACTTTCTTTTCAGTAAGCTTGATCTCAGGTGGTCCCTTGTTATCAACCTTGAGCCTATATTTTGTTTTCTTTTCTGATTGCTGCTTCTCAGGAATGTCAGCCATTTTTCCTTTCCCTTTCCAGGGTGAGGCATGCCATTTGTCTAATTTTACAGGTCTGTTGGGCTTCTTGTGGGGAATGTAAGTATCTTCTGTACACCCTACACCCTTCTTATGTTTTTGACCTTTTTCTAGAATGATCCCTGCCTGAGGGTTTTCTTTTGATAAGCTTCAATATCAAACAACTTCTTTGGAATTCTGATAGAAGATTCAGCAAGAATTTGTTCTTTAGTCATTCCCTTGTCGATCTTTTCTATCCAGACATTCCTTTTATCTTCCACTTCTTTCCTAGCTGCTTCATATTCATACAGTTCTCTTTCTCGTATCTCTTCATGCCTCTTTTCCATGTCAGGGTCATGGTACTCCTTCACAGGGCTGTTAGGAGTGATAATAGGCATCTTTTCAAATCTTTTTATTTCCTCACATGCTTTTCTATACTTCCTTTCTTTTGCATACTCTCTCCTTTCTTCTTTGGAGAAGTTTTGCCAGTAGGGAATGGCTTCTCTTTTCCTTTTCATCTGTCCTCCTGGACTTTGCCTAGGTAGGATCTGTTTAGAGAGGCTTGCTACTTGTGGAGGTAGAGGTAGCAGAGGAGGTAGAGAAGAAGGTTGAAGTGGAGGTAGAGGTAGAGATGGAGATGAAGGAGAATGAGTTTTTTCTTTGGGTGGAGAGAGAACTATATCAAGAAGAGGAGTCTATTCTGCAATAGAAGGCAGAATGACTTCAGGTAGAATGATCTCTGCTGAGGGATGATTGTCTCCTCCAAGCTCTTTTGTAGGGATGTCCTCAAGTATAGGTGTCTTCAGCTTAATGTAACTGGCAGAGAAGCCAGGGGAGTGATGTTGAAGTTCCTCCTCACATAAGGGTGCATCAATCCACATCTGTCCATTCCAATCATCAGAGGTGACTGCATCTTCCTCCCCCTGGATTTCTGGGTTCTTTACTACAGGAATCTCCCCCTGGTTATATGGGTCATCAATTCTGAATGATGAATCCACAGCATGCTCCCCTTCAGTGTTGTAAGAGGAGGATTCACCAAAATGTTTGATGAAGGTGTAGTCAGAGTGATTTGAGAGGAGTGGAGCCTATAATGGAATTGGAGTAATAGTTAGAGAGAATACTTAGAGTTGGGGAGAAGAGAGTTAAACCTGAGCTTTAAGTGAGATCAAGGACCTGGCAAGAGGGGTTTCTGGAGCAACTCTCCCCCTGGTTTATATCTTTCAGGAAGGATGTAAACCTTTGTGGCGACAGAGGTTCTTCTCGAAGAAGAGCATGAAGCTCAGGAAGAGAGGCAGATAGGGTGGCCAATTTGGCTTCACAGGTGGTGATCATATTGGCACATTCATTGGAGAAGTTGTGGTGATTTTGGCTTGGACTTCTTCTTTTGTTTTATAAATAAAAGATAACCTTTATATTAAGAGTTTAGAATTGACGGATATTTTCGAAGAGTCTTGCAAGTACTCCTACTTTGAGAAATTAACCGTTATCCTATCGAAGGATAGAAGTAACGGTCTTTTTCTTCTTTCGGAATATTGACAATTACGCCTCGGCTACAACGCCGAATTCTATTGAATTGAAAAGTAGAAAAGGAGAGTTTTGCACTAAATGAGTTTGGAAAACTGTGTTTGAATTCTTAGTCCAAATTAATCATTTGATAAAGGCAAGTATACCTTATCGCAAGTAATACAGGATATTTTTTTGAAAATATCAGGATCGTATATTTCCGCGGGTCGTGTTGATTATGCTACTTCGAGAAACGAACTATTATTTTATCGGAATAATATTTTTAGTTGGTTTAACTAGAGTTCTAAGTGATAAAATGCGAAAGACGATAATAAGCGATTAACTAGAGTTCTAAGCGATGAGAAAGATAGCGCGCGACGTCGAATTACCTTGAGACAAAAATAGATTTTTTTCGTAGAATTAAAAGTGATGACTTTTCAAAATATTAAGATGACTTGACCGTGGAGGTTCCATAATTATGAACGACCCTCTCTCGAGGGTACGCCCACCTGAGATTATGAATATTCGACCGAACTCTCGTTCTACAATCGAATGTTCTTAATACTCGCTTTATGTTGTGAACCCCGCTATTGGGTTTTTATTTCCAATTCGGGAGAATTACCTCGTCCTCTCTCGAGGGTAGAGCGCACTTCTCTTTACCCGTGAGCGATCAATCCGTACGCATGAGCCTCTCGGCTAACTAGGTACGAAAACGGAAATGAAAGCCACACATCGATTATGTGGCTCCACTCAACGTGATTCTCGGGTAAACCTTAAGCGTTAATTATTTTAGAAAGAGATGTTTTAATTTTATAGAAAAACTATTTTTTGTGTCCCAATGCTCTTCGACGTCGTGTGCTAAAGGAAATTAGCCACTCATCGGAATGGAGACGGCATTATCGGTTGAAAAATACATGTTTAAAGATTAAAGCAGATATAAGCGGATAAAAAGGAAATAAAAAGACTTATATAAAAAACAGTAATAGTATCCGTCCCAACCACCTTAAACAAGCGCTAAAAAGTTCTTAGCCTCTTATTCAAGATGGGGGTGGTATAGAAATGAAAAGACTTATAAAGGTGCAGAAATAATATCCGTCCCAACCGACTTAAATAAATGCTAAAGTTAATTAGCCTCTTATTCAAGATGGGGGTGATATAGAAATGAAAAGACTTATAAAGGTGCAGAAATAATATCCGTCCCAACCGACTTAAATAAATGCTAAAGTTAATTAGCCTCTTATTCAAGATGAGGGTGGTATATAGCAGTTATATGAAGACTGAAATAAAACTAAGTTACAAAAAAAGAAAAATGTAATCTCATACACGCACACACTCTAAAAAAACTGAAAAGAAAGCGTTTAAAATGAAAGTGATAAAATAAAGCGAAAAAGAAAACGATAAAACTATTTTATGAAAGCTTGTAAATCTAAGCTATGAAAACAGTAAACCTAGATTATGAAAGCAATAAACCTAACTATAAAAGCAATAAAACTAAATTATGAAAGCAATAAAGCTAAACTCATACACGCACACACGCTAACATTAATAAAAAGGAAGATGATCCAAATGAGAAAAACATCATTTTATTTCTGAAATCAGCATTACAACTAGACTAGGAAGACGAAAAAAACTTAAAACGAACTTAAACTGAATTGCATAAGAGAAGCTCACAATCACTCAAAAGAACTCACAATACAACAAGAACTACTCAAAATTTGGATGAAAAATACTTCAGCCGAGCCCCTCTATTTATAGGGAAAATTTGAGTTTTACACGCCCTAGGTCACGGGCGTGACTTGAATGTCACGGCCGTGACTTAGGGCGTGACATTTGCTCGGCTGTATTCACCGTCTTCTGGAAGGTCCGGCCGTCAAACATGGCTGCACACGGGCGTGACTTGGTATGTCACGGGCGTGACTTTGTGAGTCACGGGCGTGACTATGGGTGGCTGATGTCGACAACATGGGCGCGGCTTCGAGACGTGACGCGCTGGCGGCTCACGGGCGTGACTCTGCTGGAACACGGGCGTGACTTGAAGAGTCACGGGCGTGACTTGAAGAGTCACGGGCGTGACTTGAGCGATTTGTCGGGATTTGATCTGAATCGAGCCGTCCCGTTGATATTTGATCTTTAAAATTACACGCCCTTGGTCACGGGCGTGACTGAGGGCGTGACCTGGGAAAATTTTGCAAAAAAAAAATGCAAAAACAAAAATAAAACTAAGTTAGAAACCAGAAATAATAAAGAAGCAAGTTATTCATTAATTTACATAGAAAATTCACAATATTAATTAAAACTATACTAATAATTATACTGAAAATACATATATTTTATTACTTATCAAATACCCCCATACTTAAGCTTTTGCTATTCCAGAGCAAAAGTAAGAGAGATCTATACGGGATTAACATAAGTTCTAATTTTTGGCTATCGTTTTATTTTAATCATAAGAGACTGAAAAATAAAAATTCGGAGTAATAAGAGTTAAGTCCTAAATTATGCAAATGATTTAAGTAGAAAGAAATGTCCTGGCCAAAAGACTTCTTAATTAACCAAATAGCAAACAAAATTGCAATCATTAGTAAACGAGATTAGATCGAAATTATAATAACCTTTGTTTAAAGAAACATGAAGGAAAAAATATAAGTTACTAATTATGCTCTCAAATGATTTTTTGAATTAAAACTAGAAACAATAATTTGGTTGAGGGAAAAGGGGGTAAAAAGCCTTGGCAAATAGAAGAGTACTTGAATTAGGGGTGATGGATTGTATCATCTCACCCCTCTTATATAGTTTTCTTTGACTCCATCGTTGGTGTACGGGGGAAAATTGACCTTTTAATTAACTCAATGCCTGTGTTTACGGAATTTGCAATTCTCATTGACATAGGATCTCTTTTAACAAATATTGGGTGCCTATGTTTACGGAATTTTTGTATTCCCATTGACATAAGATCTTGTTTTTTTTTTCTTCCTTTGTTTGTTTTTGCCATGCTAAATTGGTGTATACAAGGGGTTTTCAAGAGAAATTCTAGAATAATAAAAAAAAATTTTGAGAGCAACCTTAGTAAGTTGAATATTCCTAGATTCCTGAAGACATAAAGTAGGGATAATTGCAGTCTAAAGTTGTTTTGCCAACATAATACACATGTCTCTATTTTAGCTAGTAGAAGTAGTGCTTGATAACAAAGCCTCTATTTAAATTAAAAACACAAGATATTCTTTAAAACTTAACCCCGAACGTTTAAATCTATCGATCTTAGATAAACAAACAAATAGTAAAACTAGCGATTATGAAAATCCACAAACATATACTCTCGAAACTAAATGCTTTAAGAATAAAAGTAAAGTAGGGTTTTTATTTTTGGATATTATTTTTGTTTTTTTTTTTCAACTATATATAGTTATATATATTTTTTTGTATTTTGTAAGTTGTAAAATTTTTTTTTTTTTTTTTTTATTATGATAAAGTAAAAAAAACAAAAGTTTTTGTAGAGTTTTTTTTTTTTGAAAACGGTACAACACCCCCATACTTAAAACCCAACATTGTCCTCAATGTTGTAATGTAAGTATGAAGAAGAGAAAATAACATTGCAATATATACAAAAGGAAAGAGGAAGCAAAAAGGCTTCCCTGAATGAAAGCTGGCGGGGTCGTAAGAAACCCTGCAAAAATAGAGAAAAAGCATAATAAAAATATTAGATAAATATGGGGTGCCTCCCACGAGCGCTTTGTTTACCGTCGCGTAGTTTGACGCATTTGACGTGGTGAGATTATAAATTGGGGAGGGTTAAAGATTCCGTGTGTCCGTCCACCGGATCGCCCGCAAGATATAGTTTTAAACGGTGGCCGTTGACTTTAAAATCGCCTTTTTCGGGGTGAGAGATAAGAACGGTCCCATACGGCCAAACCTCTTTGACTTCAAAGAGGCCAGACCAGCGGGATTTGAGCTTACCCGGAAAAAGACGAAGACGTGAATTATAAAGAAGGACAAGATCGCCCGGCGCGAAAGTTTTTGGAAATTTAATTTTTCGATCGTGGTAGAACTTAGAACGCTCCTTATAAAATTTATTACTCTCATAAGCGTTCGCACGCCATTCATCGAGTTCATTTAGTTGGAATTTCCTATTCTCGGAGGCTAAGTTCGAATCGAGATTTAAAAATTTTAAGGCCCAAAAAGCGCGGTGTTCTAACTCTACCGGTAAATGACACGCTTTGTCGTTGACTAATCGATAGAGCGTACAACCGATAGCAGTTTTGTATGCCGTACGATACTCCCACAACGCGTCGTCGAGTTTTGAGGACCAATCCTTCCTATTTAAAGAGACGGTTTTTTCCAAAATGCGTTTTATCTCGCGATTCACTACCTCTA
Organism: Dactylorhiza incarnata; assembly: GCA_033032865.1. NCBI lineage: Eukaryota > Viridiplantae > Streptophyta > Magnoliopsida > Asparagales > Orchidaceae > Dactylorhiza > Dactylorhiza incarnata. The sequence continues at coordinate 1,202,748 of JAWHQI010000198.1, forward strand.
CTTGGCCGCTCGTTTGGGGGTGATAGGCGGTGGCGAGCTTATGCGTGACGCCGTACTTAGATAAAATTTTTGAAAACTGGGCATTGCAGAAGTGCGTGCCCCTATCACTAACTATTGCACGGGGCGTGCCGAAGCGAGAAAATAATTTTTTTAGAAAATGGACGACGACTCGCGCATCATTGGTGGGCAGAGCTTGCGCTTCCGCCCACCTAGATACGTAGTCGACCGCCACTAAAATATAGCGATTATTAAAAGAAGGAGGTAGGGGCCTACAAAGTCTATGCCCCACAAATCGAAGATTTCACATTCTAAATAAAAGTTTTGGGGCATCTCGTCACGACGAGAGATGTTACCCGACCGCTGGCAGCTATCGCATATACTCACAAAAGTGTGAGCATCCTTAAAGAGAGTGGGCCAATAAAAGCCTGACTCTAATGCTTTCCGCACGGTCCGGTTGGCTTGATAATGCCCTCCAGCCGGCCCCTCATGGCAGCGTCGCCATATTTGCGCACCCTCCTCGCTTGAAACACATCTTCGTATCACTTGGTCTGCGCAGACGCGAAAGAGAAAGGGGTCCTCCCAAAAGTAGTTTTTCAAGTCAGAAAAGAATTTTTTTCTTCTGCTGAGTCGAAAAATCTTTTGAAAGGACCCACGCGACTAAATAGTTCGTGTAATCTGCGAACCAAGGGGTAGAAGAAGTTTTTGTATTATTTATGATTAAAAGGCGCTCTTCAGGAAATCGATCATCTATTTCTGGTTCGATGAGCGCTTCTGCGACGGGGTGTTCTAAACGTGAGAGGTGGTCGGCTGCTAAATTTTCAGCCCCTTTCTTATCCCGGATCTCTAAGTCAAATTCCTGTAAAAGGAGGATCCATCGAAGTAAGCGAGGCTTGACATCAACTTTGGCCAAAAGATATTTTAGGGCGGAGTGATCAGTGAAAACGATCACGTGGGAAAGTGTTACGTAAGGCCTGAATTTATTAAAAGCAAAGATGACGGCAAGAAGTTCCTTTTCCGTCGTTGTATAGTTAGCCTGTGCGGCATTGAGTGTGCGAGAAGCGTAATATATTGGATGAAAATATTTATTTACGCGTTGGCCTAAGACAGCTCCTACCGCGATATCGCTCGCGTCGCACATAATCTCGAACGGAAGGGACCAATCTGGCGCCACCAGAATTGGAGAATTGATAAGTTGCTTTTTTATAAAATCAAATGCCTCTACGCAGGCCGTGTCAAAAATGAATGGGGAATCCTTTTCTAGGAGGTGAGTTAGCGGTTTGGTTATTCTTGAAAAATCTTGAATAAACCGCCGATAAAAACCTGTGTGGCCAAGAAAACTTCTAATTGATTTGACGTTCGAAGGAACAGGAAGTTGTTCAATTATAGCGACTTTGGCCCTATCGACCTCCATCCCCTTGGAAGAAATTTTATGGCCGAGGACTAAGCCCTCTCGGACCATGAAGTTGCATTTCTCCCAGTTCAAGACTAAGTTCGTCTCCTCGCACCGTTGGAGGACTCTATCTAAATTTTTTAGACAATTTTTAAAAGAGTCTCCAAAGACGGAGAAGTCATCCATGAAGACTTCCATTATGTCTTCTACTAGCTCGCCAAATATTGCCAGCATACATCTTTGGAATGTAGCTGACGCGTTACAGAGGCCAAACGGCATCCTTCGATATGCGAAGGTGCCGAAAGGGCAAGTAAAAGTCGTTTTTTCTTGGTCCTCGGGTGAAATAGGGATCTGGAAAAATCCCGAGAGACCATCAAGGAAGCAATAAAAAGGATGACTGGAGAGACGCTCTAAGATTTGATCAATAAACGGTAACGGAAAGTGGTCTTTTCTGGTGGCATCATTTAGTTTTCTGTAGTCGATGCACACCCTCCAACCCGTAACAGTGCGAGTTGGGATTAATTCATTATTCGTGTTTGCCACGACCGTTATACCGCCCTTTTTTGGGACAACTTGTACGGGGCTTACCCACGTACTGTCGGAAATAGGATAGATAATCCCCGCGTCAAGGAGTTTAATAATTTCAGTCTTAACGACTTCCCGCATGTTCGGGTTAAGTCGCCGTTGAGGCTGAATTGTTTTGCGGGGGTTTTCCTCCAGAAAAATTTTGTGGGAGCAGAATGAGGGGTTAATTCCCCTGATATCGGAAATTTGCCATGCAATTGCACGACGATGTTTAGATAAAACTTCAACCAATTCGGATGTTTCCGAATCGGTTAAAGTAGACGATATTATAACCGGAAGTTTTAAGTTCGCGGCTAGAAAAGCATATTTTAAATGGTCGGGGAGTTGCTTAAGCTCCAAGACCGGAGGTTCTTCATAGGAAGTGAAGATTTTTAAAGCTTTCGAATCAAAAGGCTCGAAAGGCGAATTTGGCGGTAATTCGTCTAAAGGAGGTTGATTCGCCAGATCTGAATCGTCTATCATTAAAGAAAGCAATTCCGAAAGAGAAGAACACTCGTCCACAAACGCGGATTACAGATTGAAACAGGAATCATCATTCGACAGTGAGTTCCGCATGGAGGGGTTGATATGTAAAGTAACTTCGTCGTCTCCAACTCGAAGGAGGAGGCGACCGTTACTGACATCGATTAACGCGCGGGAGGTTGCAAGAAAGGGGCGACCGAGGATGATGGGTACCTCGACGTCCTCCTCTATGTCCAGGATGACAAAGTCTACTGGGAAGATAAACTTGTCGACCTTGACCAGAACATCCTCCGCTACCCCGATTGGGTACTTTACCGAGCGATCCGCGAGTTGGATGCTCATTTTTGTCGAACTCGGGATGCCTAAATTGAGTTTTTTGAAAAGAGAAAAAGGCATCAAATTGATGTTAGCGCCTAAGTCCGCAAGAGCGTACTTTATTAACATATTGCCAAAGAGACACGGGATGGAGAACCGTCCCGGGTCGTTTAGTTTTGGCGGCAATTTGTTAAGGAGAACAGCCGAACATTCCGCATTAAGGGAAACACGCGAAACATCCTCGAGTCGCTTTTTATTAGAAAGCAACTCCTTAAGATATTTCGCGTATTTCGGCATTTGGGAGAGTGCCTCGCAGAAGGGGGCGTTTATTTGAATTTGTTTTAAAATACGCAAATTTTTTTGATAATTTTCGTCCTCCTTCTCTTTATTAATTTTAGACGGGTAAGGAATTCGAGGACTCGAAACATTCGGCGCAACCTGAGAATCCGGAGCAATTAGAATCGAGGAAGAGGGTGGAGGGGTCGGAGGCGAAATACATACCTTAGGTTCAACCCGCAATGGGGAGACGACCTCCTTGCCGCTTCGAAGGGTTATAGCGTTGGCATTTTCCCTGGGGTTTGGCTCCGTATTCCCTGGTAGAGCTCCGTATGGACGCTCGGAGACCATCTTTGCAAGTTGTCCAACCTGGTTTTCCAAGTTTTTAATCGATCCGGTAAGATTCCGGATATTTGAATCGTTGGACGCGATGTATTTAGACAAAACATCTTCGAGCGGCGAAGGTTTTGGAGGAGGAGGCTGGAATCCCTGCGGAAATCCTTGCGGAAATCCTTGAGGATTCATAATTGGGGGCCTCTGAGCATTGTTAGGATTGCTCCAGGAGAAATTAGGGTGGGTCCTCCAACCCGGATTATAATTATTACTATACGGGTTATTATTAGGGTTGAAGGGGGGCCTAACCGGATTACCGAGGTAATCCACCGATTCTTCGATTACATTATTATTATTATTATTCCAAGCGGGAGTGGAGGAGGAAACAGTCATCTCCGCCACCTGCTTACTTAGCCGCTCTACCTGTGAGGCTAAGAAAGTAGTGGCGTCCACTTCAAAAAGACCAGCCGGTTTATTAGGACGCGACCTTGGCACGTTCCATTGGTACGCGTTCATGGCCATTTCGTCGATCAGAGCTTGAGCCGTCTCTGGGGTTTTGTTGTTTAACGTTCCCCCGGAGGCCGCATCAATCATCTGCCGCGTAGAAAAATTTAAATCATTATAAAACGTCTGGACCTGCAGCCAAGTTGGTAGCGCGTGATGAGGACACCTACGCAAATATTCTTTAAAACGCTCCCAAGTCTCATAAAGAGACTCGGAATCGAATTGCACAAAGGATGTGATATCCGTGCGTAGTTTTGCGGTTTTTTACGGAGGAAAATACTTAGTTAAGAAAAATTCCGTCAATTGGGCCCACGTGGTTATGGACCCTCTCGGAAGAGAAGTCAACCACGATTTGGCCTTTGACCGTAGCGAAAATGGAAATAAGCGTAAACGAATGGCGTCATCAGTAACGCCATTAATTTTAAAGGTGTCGCATATTTCTAAGAAGTTTGAAAGGTGCTGATTTGGGTCCTCATCTGGCAAACCGTCGAATTGAATCGACTGTTGTACCATTTGAATTATGCTGGATTTTATTTCGAAATTATTATTATTAACTGTTGGGCGAGTAATACTTGATCCTGTATCGTCCAAATTCGGCCGGGCGTAATATGCCATGGTCCGGGCCGGGGCCGCATTTGGAATTGGATCGCCCATATTTGCAGTATCTCCGATTGACTCTTCGGGGGTTTCGAGTAAGTTTTGATCACGAGATCGTATGCGCTCACGAAGAGTGCGCTCGATTTCGGGGTCAAAAGGAATAGTCGAATCGTCCGACGAGTTTCCTCGGGTCATATACTAAAAACAATATTTTTGGATTTTCTGTTTTATTGTTAATTTTTATAAATATAAGTTTTTATATATATATATATATATATATATATATTTTTTTATTATATATATATATATATTTTTTAAAATATATACATAAGGAATAAAATTAATAGCAGTTCCTACTTTCAAATAACAACACAAAGTTCCTCGGCAACGGCGCCAAAAACTTGGTGATTTTGGCTTGGACTTCTTCTTTTGTTTTATAAATAAAAGATAACCTTTATATTAAGAGTTTAAAATTGACGGATATTTTCGAAGAGTCTTGCAAGTACTCCTACTTTGAGAAATTAATCGTTATCCTATTGAAGGATAGAAGTAACGGTCTTTTTCTTCTTTCGGAATATTGACAATTACGCCTCGGCTACAACGCCGAATTCTATTGAATTGAAAAGTAGAAAAGGAGAGTTTTGCACTAAATGAGTTTGGAAAGCTGTGTTTGAATTCTTAGTCCAAATTAATCATTTGATAAAGGCAAGTATACCTTATCGCAAGTAATACAGGATATTTTTTTGAAAATATCAGGATCGTATATTTCCGCGGGTCGTGTTGATTATGCTACTTCGAGGAACGAACTATTATTTTATCGGAATAATATTTTTAGTTGGTTTAACTAGAGTTCTAAGTGATAAAATGCGAAAGACGATAATAAGCGATTAACTAGAGTTCTAGGCGATGAGAAAAATAGCGCGCGACGTCGAATTACCTTGAGACGAAAATAGATTTTTTTCGTAGAATTAAAAGTGATGACTTTTCAAAATATTAAGATGACTTGACCGTGGAGGTTCCATAATTATGAACGACCCTCTCCCGAGGGTACGCCCACCTGAGATTATGAATATTCGACCGAACTCTTGTTCTACAATCGAATGTTCTTAATACTCGCTTTATGTTGTGAACCCCGCTATTGGGTTTTTATTTCCAATTCGGGAGAATTACCTCGTCCTCTCTCGAGGGTAGAGCGCACTTCTCTTTACCCGTGAGCGATCAATCCGTACGCACGAGCCTCTCGGCTAACTAGGTACGAAAACGGAAATGAAAACCACACATCGATTATGTGGCTGCACTCAACGTGATTCTCGGGTAAACCTTAAACATTAATTATTTTAGAAAGAGATGTTTTAATTTTATAGAAAAACTATTTTTTGTGTCCTAATGCTCTTCGACGTCGTGTGCTAAAGGAAATTAGCCACTCATCGGAATGGAGACGGCATTATCGGTTGAAAAATACATGTTTAAAGATTAAAGCAGATATAAGCGGATAAAAAGGAAATAAAAAGACTTATATAAAAACAGTAATAGTATCCGTCCCAACCACCTTAAACAAGCGCTAAAAAGTTCTTAGCCTCTTATTCAAGAAGGGGGTGGTATATAAATGAAAAGACTTATAAAGGTGCAGAAATAATATCCGTCCCAACCGACTTAAATAAATGCTAAAGTTAATTAGCCTCTTATTCAAGATGGGGGTGGTATAGAAATGAAAAGACTTATAAATGTGCAGAAATAATATCCGTCCCAACCGACTTAAATAAATGCTAAAGTTAATTAGCCTCTTATTCAAGATGGGGGTGGTATATAGCAGTTATATGAAGACTGAAATAAAACTAAGTTACAAAAAAAGAAAAATGTAATCTCATACACGCACACACTCTAAAAAAACTGAAAAGAAAGCGTTTAAAATGAAAGTGATAAAATAAAGCGAAAAAGAAAACGATAAAAATATTTTATGAAAGCTTGTAAATCTAAGCTATGAAAACAGTAAACCTAGATTATGAAAGCAATAAACCTAACTATAAAAGCAATAAAACTAAATTATGAAAGCAATAAAGCTAAACTCATACACGCACACACGCTAACATTAATAAAAAGGAAGATGATCCAAATGAGAAAAACATCATTTTATTTCTGAAATCAGCATTACAACTAGACTAGGAAGACGAAAAAAACTTAAAACGAACTTAAACTGAATTGCATAAGAGAAGCTCACAATCACTCAAAAGAACTCACAATACAACAAGAACTACTCAAAATTTGGATGAAAAATACTTCAGCCGAGCCCCTCTATTTATAGGGAAAATTTGAGTTTTACACGCCCTAGGTCACGGGCGTGACTTGAATGTCACGGCCGTGACTTAGGGCGTGACATTTGCTCGGCTGTATTCGCCGTCTTCAGGAAGGTCCGACCGTCAAACATGGCTGCACACGGGCGTGACTTGGTATGTCACGGGCGTGACTTTGTGAGTCACGGGCGTGACTATGGGTGGCTGATGTCGGCAGCATGGGCGCGGCTTCGAGACGGTACGCGCTGGCGGCTCACGGGCGTGACTCTGCTGGAACACGGGCGTGACTTGAAGAGTCACGGGCGTGACTTGAGCGATTTATCGGGATTTGATCTGAATCGAGCCGTCCCGTTGATATTTGATCTTTAAAATTACACGCCCTTGGTCACGGGCGTGACTGAGGGCGTGACCTGGGAAAATTTTGCAAAAAAAAAAATGCAAAAACAAAAATAAAACTAAGTTAGAAACCAGAAATAATAAAGAAGCAATTTATTCATTAATTTACATAGAAAATTCACAATATTAATTAAAACTATACTAATAATTATACTGAAAATACATATATTTTATTACTTATCAAGTTGGTTAGACGTGTCTGGAAGTCGTTGAGAAGATTTTCCAGAGCATCGTTCATCGCTTTGATAAGGGCAGATTGACCAGGAGTGGGCGCCATTGAAGCAGAAAGAGAGACAGGTAGAAGACAAAGTTTTGGCGGGTTCGGAAAGGTATATGTTATGAAATAAGAAGTATTATTTAAAGAAGATGAAACGTCGAGAAAGGAAACGGAAATCAAGGTAATCCAATCGTCAGAAGAGGAAGTAAGGATTTGATTCTAATTTTAACCTGAAGTCGTCGTTACGTCGAATGGATGTCGACGTTTGCGTCGATATAGAGTCGGCGCTCCGTGGAGATTGGCCAGCCTGGAGTTCTATCGACGTGATCATAGTCTTGCATCGATATGAATTCGACGGTGCGTTGATAAAGGATCGACGTAACTTTGTCTGATGGAAATCGGTGTCAGCGTCGAGTTTGTCTCGACGGAGCGTCGATATGTATTCGACGTATCTGCAGGAAATTTTCTTAGATTGTCTGATTTCTTTAGAGTTCCCTAACAATGGTGTTTACAAGCTTCCATCAAGCATTCCTAAGGTGTTTATGAAGTAGTTGTGCTTGGTTTCATCCAAGGGTTTTGTAAAAATGTCTGCTCTTTTACTTTCTGTGGGTATATATTCTAAGGTTATCTTACCTTTTTTTACATTGTCTCTAAGGAAGTGATGTCTGATCTCTATGTGTTTGGTTCTACTATGAAGGACTGGGTTAGATGCTATAGATATAGCACTAGAGCTATCACAATAAATCTTAGAGTTATTGACTTCCAGTTTGTAGTCAAGAAGCTGATTTTGCATCCACAAGATTTGTGAACAACAGCTCCCAGCAGCTATATATTCAGTTTCAGCTGTTGAGGTTGAGACTAAGGTTTGTTTCTTACTAAACCATGAGATTAATCTGTCACCTAGGAATTGGCAAGTGCTAGATGTGCTTTTTCTATCAACCATACATCCAGCATAGTCTGCATCTGAGAAACTTATTAATTCAAAGTTGGTTTCTACTGAATACCATAGACCTAGTTCAGGAGTTCCCTTTAGGTATCTAAGAATCCTTTTTACAGAGGTGAGATGGGATTCCTTTGGATCAACCTGAAATCTAGCACATATGCAAGTTGCAAACATAATGTCAGGTCTGCTAGCAGTGAGATATAGAAGGGATCCTATGATTGCCCTATATGTCATTTGATCTATTGATTTTCCCTTGTCATCCTTTTCTATAATGGCATTTGTTGCCATGGGGGTTTTCATAGAGGAGGTTGATTCCATACCAAACTTCTTGATTAGCTCTTTAGTATACTTTGATTGTGAGATAATGATTTCTTCACTACTTTGTTTTACTTGTAATCCTAAGAAATATGAGAGTTCTCCCATACTACTCATTTCAAATTTAGATTGCATGAGATTAGCAAATCTTTTACACAGTTTAGGATGAGTTGAACTAAAGATGATATCATCTATATATATTTGAACAAGAAGAAGTTGGTTTTTATGGGTTCTAGTAAAGAGTGTCTTGTCTACTTTTCCTCTTTCAAAGGAATTTTCCAAAAGAAAGTTAGAGAGAGTTTCATACCAAGCTCTAGGAGCTTGCTTAAGACCATATAGTGCTTTGTTGAGTTTATAAACAAAGTTAGGAGAGGAGGGATTAACAAAACCTGGTGGTTGCTCCACATATACCTCTTCTTGAAGGTCACCATTCAGAAAAGCACTCATGACATCCATCTGATATACTTTCATCTTCATGAAAGCTGCATAGGCAAGAAAGAGCCTAATTGCTTCCAGTCTGGCTACTGGAGCAAAGGTTTGATTGTAGTCTATTCCTTCTTCTTGTCTATATCCTTGTGCTACAAGTCTTGCCTTGTTCCTGACAATTACTCCAGTGGAATCTAATTTGTTTCTATATATCCATTTTGTGCCAATCACTGGGTAGTTTCTTGGTCTTTCCACTAAATTCCATACTTTATTTCTCTCAAATTGGCCTAGTTCTTCTTGCATGGCCATAATCCAGTGAGGATCACAATTTGCTTCCTCAAACTTCTTTGGTTCAACTTGTGATAGGAAGCATTGGAGCATCATCCCAGTGGAGACCTGGTGTCTTGTTCTTACTCCTGTATTGGGGTCTCCAATTACTTGAGTTTGTGGATGATCTTTTAAATTGACCCTTGTCCTGCCTGGACTTGTCAGATGTTCTTCTTCCTCATTGGTGATAGGGTCAATGTCCACCTGGCCTTCCTGAACCATGTTCTCTTGTGGGAGTTGGTTTTGCATGCTCTTTTCTGAATCTTCTTCATGTTCTTGTTCAGATTCCTCACTTGATTCTTTTATCTTGTTTTCTTTTCCATTATCTGTGTTCTCTAGAACCAGTTGTTCAAGCTGTGTTTCTATGCTGCTGCTTTCCTGTGGAAAAGAGCTGGTGGGAGTTCCCTCCCCCTTAAACAGCATGTTAGTTTCATCAAAAATAATGTGCATAGACTCTTCAATTTTAAGAGTTCTCTTGTTATAGCACCTATAAGCTTTACTAGATGCTGAATATCCCAGAAATATTCCATCATCAGATCTCTTGTCAAACTTGGCAAGATGATCCTTTCCATTATTTAGGATAAAACAAGCACATCCAAAGATCTTAAAATATTTAACTATGGGTGTTTTTCCTTTCAGGAGCTCATATGGAGTTTTTGATTTAGTTTTGTGTATTAGGCTTCTATTTAGAACATAGTTGGCAGTGTTGACTGCTTCAGCCTAGAAAGTTTTTGGCAAACCTGATTCTACAAGTAAGGTCCTTCCTGATTCTATTAAAGTCCTATTCTTTCTTTCAACAACTCCATTTTGTTGAGGAGTTCTAGGGGCTGAAAAACTTTGTTTGATACCTATATCTTCACAGAAACTGCTCATAAACTGATTTTCAAATTCAGTCCCATGATCACTTCTGATTATGGAAACCTGACTATTGAGTTCAGATTGAATTTGTTTTATGAATCTTGAGAGTCTTGTGGGTTTCAGACTTAGCCCTTAGAAAGAATACCCAGCTGAATCTAGAGTAGTCATCCAAAATGACTAGGGTATAGGATTTTCCACCTAAGCTCTGAGTGGAGATGGGACCAAAGAGATCCATGTGTAGTAAGTAAAGGACCCTGGGAGAGTCATCCTTACCAATTGGTTTGAAGGATGATTTGGTTTGTTTTCCTAGTTGGCAAGGTCTGCATGGAGAATCCTTAGAGTACCTACCTTTTGGTAAGCCTCTGACTAGGTTATTCTTTGCTAGTTTACCAATTGTTTTGTAGTTTAGATGACCTAGTCTCCTATGTCATAGTTCACTTTTATCAATAATATTGTTGAATAAACAGACTTCTGTGGGTGAGGAACTAAAGTCCACTACATATACTTTTCCTTTTCTAATTCCATTAAGTACTGTGGCACCAGTCTTGATATCAATAATATGGCAGAATAGTGTGGTGAATTTTACCTCATATTTACCATTTTCACATATCTGACTTATACTTATCAGATTGTGCTTTAGTCCTTTGACTACTGCCACATTCTTGAAGGTGACTTTCCCTTCTTTGAAATCTCCAAAGCCCTTGGTTTGGCCACAACTAGAGTCTCCAAAAGTTACTGATGGTCCAAGTCTGTCCTCAAAGTTGATTAACAGGTTTTTGCATCCTGTCATGTGCATGGAGCATCCACTGTCCAAGTACCACACCAGCCTGGAGATGTGATACATCTGCACATAAAATTTTAAACATTAATTTGAACCCTGCTGAGCTGGGGTCCCTTTCTCCCATCAGTGTGAAATTTAATAAGAGAGTAAGTGGGTTTTTCTGAATATCCTTCCTCCTTTAGGGGCATTGGTTTATCATACCAATTTTCTTTGGTGATGTTACAGAAGTAGTGATCATAGTAAAAGGAGATGGATTGAGATTGTTGTTTGGTAGAGGAGAGATGTCTGTCTGATTGGTTGCGTCAATATGTATTCGACGTAGGTTTATGGTTACGTCGATATGAAGTCGACGCTTTCTCCATTCTGTGTTTTCTTTCAGTCGAAGCATGAGAGAGGTTGCGTCGGGTAGAAGTCGACGCACTTTGGTGTAAGCGTCGATTACAAGTTGACGCACGTTGATAAGAATTCGACGTATGTTTAGATTTTTTCTGAGGATATCTTCCTAGGATTCCTTCATATATACTGGGATTAATTTTATTAAAGACAGTGGCTGTTTCTGGATTTTCCTGTGATCTTTCTCCTGTCAAGTGTCCTTCCCTAGTTGAGTGAATGAGATGTCTCCAAACATATTTCCTAGGTGATTGAGATTTTGGTTCTAAGTTAGTATTATCTTTTAGTTGTCTAAATCTATTAGTAAGATTTTTAGAGATGTTCTTGAGCTTCTGACTTCTCCCATTTATAGAGTCTTCAAAGGACTTTGCTTTTGCTAGCTCATTTCTTAGTGTTTGGTTTTCTGTACAGATTTTGTTTAATTCATTTTCTAAGAGTCCTAGACTGAGCTCATAGTTATTATACTGTGTGTTCACTTGTTTGAGAGTTTTTAATTCATTTCTTAGTTCATCTATTTCTTTTTCAGATTTGATTAAATTTAAACAGAATTCTTTGAAATTGTTTTTGAAGTCAATGGAAGATAAATCTACATCATCAAGTATATTTACCATAGATGTGTCATCATGCTTCTCAGTGGCAATCAAACAGGTTTCCTCCAGCTTGGTCTCTTCTTGATCATTGTCAGATGAGGTGCTTTCTTCAGTTTCTGAATCACTCCATGATTGAGCAAGGAGACCTTTCTCTTTCTTCTTTTTCTTCTGTAGATCTGTTCTTTTCAGATCTTTCTTTTTGCTGATCTCCTTAGGACATTCAGGTGCAATATGTCCAGGTTTCCTGCAAGAGTAACATATAATCTCTTTAGTAGGTGTTTTATCATACCTGGTTTTTGAGTCTCTTCCCCTGGATCCTTCTGATTTAATCCACTTCTTAAACCTTCTGGCTAGCAGACTGATCAGCTCCTCATTACTTGTAGAGGGTTCACCTTCAACAGCCTTCAATGCAATACTCTTTTCTTTTGAGAGTGAGGGAGCTTTTTCTTTCTCTTCTTTCTCAGCACTTGTCTTCAACAGATGTTCATAGGATTTTAATTTGCCCAACAGGACATCTGTTGAAATTTCTCTTTGACTTCTGGAGTCTCTAATTGGCCAGATTCTTGAATCCCAAGAGCTAGGGAAGCAAGTAAGCAGTTTGTCATTTATCTCAGTGAGAGATATGTCTTTTTCAAGTGTCTTCAACTCATTCACTATGAGGCTGAATCTGGCATACATGTCAGCAACACTTTCACCTTCTTTCTTCTGAAAGTTTTCATATTGAGAGATGAGTAGTGCCTTTCTATCCTTTTTCTCATCAGCACTTCCCTCTACCATTTTGGTGAGAGCTTCCCATACTTCCTTAGCTGACTCACAATCAGCAATCTTTTGGAAGATTTCATCTGAGAGGGTTGAGACTAGGATATTCATAGCCTTGGCATCATATCCTTGGGCTTTCTTTTCTTCCTCTGTCCACTCAACTTTTGGAGCAAGTGTTTCAGTCACTTTTCCACTTGAGTCCTTTCTGAATGGCTTGGGGGGACCTGTCAAGATAACATTAAACAATTCATCATCAATAGAGTTTAAATAAATTCTAACTCTTGTTTTCCAAAGTGCAAACTTTTCAAGGTTGCAAATTGGTGGTCTGGTGGAAGCATAATCTTTGATTTGTGCCATGTGAAAAATAATTGTTAGAAAACTATATATTTATAAATAAGAGGTAGGATCTTTTTGATTAAGGAGTTAACCTTTTTAGATCAACCTAACTTTGATACCAATTGAAAGTGCACAGTTAACCTCACTAGAATTCTCTAGAGGGGGGGGGGGGGGGAATAGAGATTTAAAATATTTTGTGCAAAGTAAATATATATATATGTGTGTATGATCAGAGATTAGAGCTTCCCACACACACCAACAAGAATTAAACAAATAAAGAAAGTAAGTGCAAGAAAAGAAATCACAGCATAACACAAGAAAATATAGTGGTTCCCCAAACTTTGGGTAGTCTACTCTTCTACCCCCTTGGTAGGAATTCACTATCTTGCACTGAGTCTTTTGATAAGGAGACTCTTAGAACCACCCTGAGACTTTTGATAAAGAGACTCTTAGAACCAACTGAGTCTTTTGACAAGGAGACTCTTAGAACCAGTACAACTGAATTTTTTGAAGAGTGATTCTAAAAACTCTTTTACAATATGTGAGAATGAAAATATGAAAAAGGAAAAGAAGTATTTAAAACAAGAATGAATCTTCTTCCTAACAAGAAGATTGGAAGCACAAGAAGTAGTGAATTAAATCTCCCTTCTATAGTGAGAAGGAGATTGTAAGTTTTTCAGAATTTTGCAGCAGTATGGCTTTAGAAGTAGAAGAAGAAGAAGAATGCTTGAAAATTGCTGCAGGACTATTTCTCAATTCTCTCCTTTTCACTTGGGAGCTTTTCTCTTTTTCAAATGTAAAATGGTGAATCACCTTGTTCCATTTCTCTGCCGACCTCCTTGGTTATTTATAGCTCTGTTCATTAAAATAACACTATAGGAGAGTAATCAATTAGCAGACAGAGTATTAGAAAGAAAGAGAAATTTACATAACAGTTATATCCATAGAAGGAAAGTATTCAATCTGATTTCAAATAATGTTCATAAAGGATTTAATCAATTTAGCCAAGAATCTAATAGAGGAAAAGAAAGATTCAGAACGGCTATAAGACATAAATTGATTCCATATAAATCAGATCTATAAGATAAGGAAAGAGATCTGGCGATTTTGAATTCTGTCATAAAGATCGACGTGCGTTGATTACTATTCGACGCAAGCGTCGAATACATCCTGTCTGGACGTCGAGAGGAGAATAAAGAAGGTGCGTCGACTAGGGTGCGTCGACTTCTCAAGATACGTCGACTAGAAGTCAGAGCTACGTCGACATAGGATACGTCGAATTCTGCTTGGAGCTACTTCGACTCATTCTGATAGAAACGTCGACTTTATCTCGACGTTGCGTCGAATACTATTCGACGCATATTTACTTAACCTTGATTTTCTTTTCTTGGAATTCATATTCAACTTATGTTCAGGGGTTAAGAGAAATCATTTTCCCAACAAATTTAATTTTTTTTTTAATTTTGTTGTAAGGAAACATAAGAGTCAGGGAATGCTGAGAACTGAGAATAATATAATATCAAGAATTAATTGAAGTTAAGGAGAGATTCACAGTAGATCACTAATGTCTAGAAGAGATATATGCACCAGGGCTCACAGATGGCGAGAGATATGTTAGCAAAGAAAGTTAGAACGAACAAGGGATCTACTGCGATTGAGAAAGCCCTCGACCTCGCCGAAAGAAAGGAACACTTCTCGACGGCTACTGTACAACCCCGTATTCGTTGAGTGGGTCCCCAGGTCACAAGGGTTCAAAAGTCATGCAAGGTAGGTCAAGAAGAGCACTCGCCAAGGTCAGGAGAGGCAGGGGAGCCTCAGGGCGAGTGTGATCCTCATCTGCAAGACACTCGCTCGCTTAGGAGTGCGAAAGCGCGGGAGGCCAGGTGAGCGAGGGCAGAACCCCACTCGCCAAGCGAGCCAGGTATCGGGCGAGTGGTGCCCTTACGGACCACCCGCCTAGTGGAATCTAGTGTGCGAGAGGTCTGGCGAGTGGTGCCTTCACGGACCACTCGCCCGGAAGGCTTTAGTGAGGGAATGACCTAAATACCCTTTGTGGGCTGCCAATAACCCTTCAGAACAGCGGAGTTAGGCTATTTATAGACCAATTTGGGGTGCGATTAGTAAAACTAAAAGACAGATTAACGCTATTTGCAGACCAGACTAGAAAATCTATAAACAGACTCTTAAGGGGCACCTATGAGGAGATCTGATCTTTTTGTCTCTCTCCTCCTAGCTAGTTTTGGTAGGCTCGTATTACCCTCCAAGGTGCCCGGTTGAGCATTGATTTGGGAGGGGAAGCTCTCTGAGATCTTTCGGGTGTGTGCAGGGACCTCCTCGCTACATCTTTGGGTCTATTCGTTTTTCTTCATCCACAATCAAGAGTGCAAGTGAGGGAGAAGTAGGTGTGGGCTACCCCCCCCGGTCGGGGCTCACTTCGGTGGACTGAAATGGACTGAAATTAATTTAATTTATATTTTATAATAAAAAATATGATCTCTCAGTCCGTATTACGTTTCAAAGCTTATCTCTCGCTCCCGAAATGGAAAGCTTTTCTCTCTTCGCCGCTCCTCATTGTCTGCCTCTCCAAGTACGCTCATCGCATCTGCTCGATGTCTCCAAGCCTCGGCTTAATTGCTCTTCTTGCCGGCGTTCATTCCCTCATCGGATCGTCGGTAGGTTTCCGATTTCGGTTTTTTGCTTTTCTTTACTGCTTTCTAATTCTGATTCGTGTATGTCTCCATTTCCTCCACCTCTACTCTCCAGAACACATAAATCGTAGGTGAATAACTTCAACTACAGGCTTCTCTGCTCGTCGACGTTCATTCCCTCATCGGATCATTGGTCAGTTTTGGATTTCGATTTTCCATTTTCATTTTCGTTTTCGTTTTCATTTTGATTTCTACTTTCGAATTTAGATTTTGATTTTTGCTAATTAAAATACTATGCAAGCAGGTCGAATCTCAAGCCTAGGGAATCGGTGCAGCCCTCATATGTCTGGTGCCTCCTTGCGAGCTCCTGTCAAGCACTTCTCAGCCTAGGTCATCTTCAGATCCGGATGGCCTTCTGGTCCTGCTCTGCATCAGCAAATAAATCCCTCACATTAATTAGGTATGTAGTCATGCTTACTTCAACTTAGAACGCAAATGACTCCTCTGTTCAAGCAGCAGGAAACTAACTTCTAATTTGAAGCTTTCATTTGCCAAATTAGAGCTTCATTCAAATGTTAGTGAGTTTTATTATGAAAAATATTGGATTATGTGCAACAAATGCTACCATCCTCCAGACTGATTTAACCTCTGCTTTATTTCTTCTATGAGATTCACAAATCTTCACATGCTTATATTTTTCCTGTTGACAACCAATTGTGGATTACGAATTTCTTGCTTTCATTTGCAAATTAGAGCTCCATTCAAATGTTAGTGAGTTTTATTATGAAAAATATTGGATGATTTGCAACAATTGCTATCATGCTCCAGACTAATTTAACCTCTACTTTATTGCTTTTAACAGATTCACAAATATTTACATGCTCGCTTAGGAGTGCGAAAGCGCGGGAGGCCAGGTGAGCGAGGGCAGAACCCCACTCGCCAAGCGAGCCAGGTATCGGGCGAGTGGTGCCCTTACGGACCACCCGCCTAGTGGAATCTAGTGTGCGAGAGGTCTGGCGAGTGGTGCCTTCACGGACCACTCGCCCGGAAGGCTTTAGTGAGGGAATGACCTAAATACCCTTTGTGGGCTGCCAATAACCCTTCAGAACAGCGGAGTTAGGCTATTTATAGACCAATTTGGGGTGCGATTAGTAAAACTAAAAGACGGATTAACGCTATTTGCAGACCAGACTAGAAAATCTATAAACAGACCCTTAAGGGGCACCTATGAGGAGATCTGATCTTTTTGTCTCTCTCCTCCTAGCTAGTTTTGGTAGGCTCGTATTACCCTCCAAGGTGCCCGGTTGAGCATTGATTTGGGAGGGGAAGCTCTCTGAGATCTTTCGGGTGTGTGCAGGGACCTCCTCGCTACATCTTTGGGTCTATTCGTTTTTCTTCATCCACAATCAAGAGTGCAAGTGAGGGAGAAGTAGGTGTGGGCTACCCCCCCCCCCCCCCGGTCGGGACTCACTTCGGTGGACTGAAATGGACTGAAATTAATTTAATTTATATTTTATAATAAAAAATATGATCTCTCAGTCCGTATTACGTTTCAAAGCTTATCTCTCGCTCCCGAAATGGAAAGCTTTTCTCTCTTCGCCGCTCCTCATTGTCTGCCTCTCCAAGTACGCTCATCGCATCTGCTCGATGTCTCCAAGCCTCGGCTTAATTGCTCTTCTTGCCGGCGTTCATTCCCTCATCGGATCGTCGGTAGGTTTCCGATTTCGGTTTTTTGCTTTTCTTTACTGCTTTCTAATTCTGATTCGTGTATGTCTCCATTTCCTCCACCTCTACTCTCCAGAACACATAAATCGTAGGTGAATAACTTCAACTACAGGCTTCTCTGCTCGCAGACGTTCATTCCCTCACCGGATCGTTGGTCAGTTTTGGATTTCGATTTTCCATTTTCATTTTCGTTTTCGTTTTCATTTTGATTTCTACTTTCGAATTTAGATTTTGATTTTTGCTAATTAAAATACTATGCAAGCAGGTCGAATCTCAAGCCTAGGGAATCGGTGCAGCCCTCATATGTCTGGTGCCTCCTTGCGAGCTCCTGTCAAGCACTTCTCAGCCTAGGTCATCTTCAGATCCGGATGGCCTTCTGGTCCTGCTCTGCATCAGCAAATAAATCCCTCACATTAATTAGGTATGTAGTCATGCTTACTTCAACTTAGAACGCAAATGACTCCTCTGTTCAAGCAGCAGGAAACTAACTTCTAATTTGAAGCTTTCATTTGCCAAATTAGAGCTTCATTCAAATGTTAGTGAGTTTTATTATGAAAAATATTGGATTATGTGCAACAAATGCTACCATCCTCCAGACTGATTTAACCTCTGCTTTATTTCTTCTATGAGATTCACAAATCTTCACATGCTTATATTTTTCCTGTTGACAACCAATTGTGGATTACGAATTTCTTGCTTTCATTTGCAAATTAGAGCTCCATTCAAATGTTAGTGAGTTTTATTATGAAAAATATTGGATGATTTGCAACAATTGCTATCATGCTCCAGACTAATTTAACCTCTACTTTATTGCTTTTAACAGATTCACAAATATTTACATGCTTATATTTTTCCTGTTGACAACCAATTCTGGATTATAAACCTTAGTAATTGTTGCTAATATAAGTAGAAAGGAGTTCTCTTTTTGCAAGTAAATGCAAAATGTCTTCTTGAGGTATATTTCATTAGAATAACTATGCAAAAGCTTTACTACGTTACATTTATGAACACGGTAGATTTCTAATTAGAATATCATATATCAAGTACGAAATTGGCTGCTTGAGGTGATATTACTAAATGCCATTCCAACCAATCTTTTACATTTAGAGTAGAAACAAAGATTTAGGCTCCTCCCGCCCTGCTGATTGAAGGCCCCTGCAGTAGTTAATATCATTATATATCATGGCATATAAAATTCCTGGAAAGGTTTATGGCACTGCCATGTCATCCATTGCAACAGCCCATATGCATATTTCTGCTAGAAGTGCAGATGTTCAAGTTCGTTTAAGTGGTATCGCTTCAGGAGCATTCACCCATAATTTCCGTTGCACTCATGTATGGCCGAAGGCCCGTGCCGTTGCACTCATGTAGGGCCGGAGGCCGCTGGGGGCAGGCAAATCCCGCCGGTGGCGGGCGAAGCCCGCCGATTGCACTCATGTTGGGCCAGAGGCCCGTGCCGTTTGACTCGTGTGTGTGTGTGTGTGTGTGTGTGTGTGTGTGTGTGTATAACTCCCACTCTCGTGTCTATGCAACTATTTGGGGTCAGCACAAGCTTCCAAAGAAGTGGAATTAATAGAAAGGTAGATCCAAACGCTCTTCTAAATTTTTATGTTCAGATTAGCATTCTCGAGCAGTTGCTTCCAGCAATTCACTGATTTCAGTTCCAACAGTTCATGTCCCTGTTGCAGCAGTTCAGGTCCCTAACCCAGCAGTTCATGTTCCAACAATTGTGTTGAGGATGTTTCGAGCATACAACAATTTAATATGCTTTGTATCTTCTTCAAATTACACAAAGCTCGCTAAAATATGTCTCTTGCGTCCTGATTTCCTTTCATTGTTTGTGAAATTGCGGAAGATTCACATCCTATTGTTCTGCAATCATGGAAAGGTAGGTTATTGAGTGCTTATTTTATCATTAGATGCTCAAGTAGGCAAGAAGACCAATCTTTGTCCCTGTTATATGCTTCATTCTAAAGAAAAGTTAAAATTTTGCAGGTTAATGGAGGCTGTGATGATCAGGTCATGACCAAAATGGGTTCTGGTCATCCATCCAGCACAGCAAATTACTCAAGTTTTCATTGGCGACCAATGCGTCGTGCTCGATCTTGACACAACATCCAGCTCTGAGAGCTGAACGGGTCTGTCTCGGCTTGTTTGATCGCTGTTTTGAATCATTCTCTATCCTGATCAAGAGCTGCACTCTAGCAGTTTGTTTCCAGTTTGAATATAGCTGATGGTGGGAGAAATATAGTACTCCGAAACTAGCCATATGTTCTGTTCTTCCTTTTCTGTTCAATTCAACTTTATAATTTTCTAATTTGTTATCTGTTTGTATGCATAAAAGTTTCTTTTGTTAAATTTTTGTTAAAACTGTAAGAATGGAATTATTAGCTTGTAATCTATGTTTGCTGGATATTTGACATGACATAAGTGTGGATATTTGACCAACATATATGTTTATCGATAATTGATAAAAGAGCCGGTCAACATAAGTGTGGAAGTATTTTTGGATGCAGTGTATTTTTTTTACATTTTTGGCATGTTGTGCTTGCTCTTTGCTTCCTCTGCGACATCAAGAGATCATCTTCCTTCGAGCCCTCCCGATCCATAGGTTCTTCCTCAATCCTCCTTCAAGCTTGTTATTTTCTTTGCTTTTTATTTGAGGTGGAGGGACAACTGTGCAGAGATATGATATTTTTTTTTATTTCAAGATTGCAATTTCTGCTTTTAATTTGCTTATATTCTGTTTTTGTTTAGAATTTGAATCATGAAAATAGAGTAGCTATATCATTGAGATGATATTTGTGTTGCCATGTATCATTGAAATAATATTTTTGATCCCTAGAATGTATTTTCTTTGGATCTTCATATTTGTGGAGTTTATTTATGATATAAAGGAATGGAGGAATGTTTGTTTGAGGAGAGTGATGCGGTTGTAAAACATCTGTATGTTTGAGTGATGCGGAAAGTGATTCCAATTGTAACCACAATTTCATACCACAAAACAGATAAAACTATGTTATGTTTGTGAAAACACCAAAAAAACAATTTCATCAAATAGTACAATTGCGTTCATTACCGCAATTTTCAACCACTGCCCGTCACCACCAGACCCCTATGTTTCTAATTGCAATCGCTAAACCCATAGTTTGAACACATCAAAAAAAAATGTAGATAAGAATGTTGCGCTGATACCCATAGTTACTGAAATCGAGCGAATGTTACACCAAAGATCTATCTTCCCTTATAAATAGTATAGATCATAAAAAATAGGAACCATACTTGAAGATTGAGTAAAATGAAACTATCAAAAGTTTAAATTTCCACAACAAATTTAGATACTAAATGCTTCGGTATTTTATTTCTATTATTTTTCTAGTAATTTGCTCAGTTAATTTCTTAAGTAAACTATGAAATTGAATTTTTTAAGATGGAAATAAATGTGATGCGCTTCTCTTGTCTGGAAATTTGTTCAGTTCATATTTTGTAGTAATACTCATTTGTGATTCAACCTAAGATGAATTATATCCATCGGAAGCAGTAACACAACATTAAAGAATATAGACTGTTATAAATTTTTGTATTAGTTAGATCAAGCGAATCCTAGAATCAGGGGAGTTTATAAATTTTGTTGTACACTGAAAAGTCCCCAAAAAATGCCCTCCTAAAAACCCGAAATCTTATGCAAAGGCTCGACTTTTGGACTCAAGATGGGTTATGATTCGAGGCATATTTCAAACAAGTATATATTCGATAATAAACTAAGACTTCGTTTGGCACGGTGGTGGCGGTCGTGAACGCGGTGGTCATGAACTGCCGTTCGTGAACGTCCGACCACACCTAAAAATATTCTTGCATTTTATGCTCAAAATTAGTTTATTTTCTTGATAGCGGTCATAACCTTTGTTTTGTCAAGCATACATTCTATGATAATTACGATTTTGACCCAACTCACCGGAGCAAATAAGCTACGCCAAATAAAGCCTAAATTATGAGTAGAGAAAAGTTTGTATCCTTAATAAAGTTTCTGGGACATAGCCTCGTGATTCTCATTGTCACATGCCCCACCGACTTTTTCCTCCCTTACTCACTCTCTCCCCCTTTCCTTCTCCTCCCCCTCCTTTTCTTTTCTCTTCCCTCTCCCCCTTTTCCCCCTCATACCAGAGAGGAACCCGGCGGCCCCCCCGTGGGTCTGAACTCAAGAGACCGATTGACGGTTTCAACTCCTACGACACCGATGAGGAACTGAAACTGCACGCGATTGACTTCCGACTAGAGTAGAGAAAATCTAGGAGTTGCAAGAAAGGAGGACGACAATTGTATGATAACATGTCAACGAATTAACAGTACTATGTCATCATAAATCATAAACATATGCTCCAACGAGAATCGAGAAGCAGAGACTTGGAGAGCAGTGAGATGAGCTCATTGCGGTGGGCCGTGAGGATATCCTCGACCCTCTCCCGCAGATGGATCTTTGTTCCGATGAGGAAGGAGGCGTTTTTCGGCGCCGATGGGGTTCGAAACCTCCACCTATCGGGAAAACAGGAGGAAGCGGGCGAGTGAAAAAGAAACCCTAAACAATCGGGAAATGGGAGAGCACGAGATGGGCTGTACATAGTCTTAGGAGAGAAATTAGAAATTAGGCATTTTAAATTGGATTATTTTCGATTTATGGTGTGTGCATAGCCATTTAGGGTGTGTCCAATAGGCGTGCAAATAAGTCCCAGATCGGGCCCAGGCCCTAGAGGCCTGAGGCCCGGGTTTTTTTGCTACCAGACCCAGGTCGGGCCCAACTCAAATCGGGCCCAGACGGGTCCATGCCCTTACAAAATCATGGGGCCTGCTGAGCCCACAAAATCGGGTCCAAGCAGGCCCCAATGCTAATGGCTAGTGCCAATTGGCAGCTAGCTGCCGTTTAAAATAGCAGCAGGAGCTTGCTGCCAACAAGTATGTTGGGGCCTTGCCCCAACATTAAATGTTGGAGGCCCATGACCCCAACAAATTAAAAACAGGCCTTGGGTCTGGCACGCCTAGACCTGGCCCGGGCCAGGCACCAGGCTAGGCTTTTGCCAAATAAGGGGGCCTGATGAGCCCCCTTAGGTCTGGCCTGAGCCTAATCCGAGCCTAACCGGGCTCAGACCTAGGCAGACTCGGGCCGGGCAACCAGGCTCAGACTTTTTTTGCACACCTAGATTGTCCATACACAACTCTTTAAAATTGTGTTGTTTTTTTGAAATTTATGTTTTCAAATATATGTTTTTCAGACAAGGTCCACCGAAACAAATAAAAAACAGAACATGTTCTTCCATTTCTACGCTCCAGTAGAGCAATCCATGGCCGATACATCTTTGACCTCCAGGACCGACCCCTTGTCTCCCTTCTAAAACCCGGCGATTCCGGCACTTGTTTCCGGAAATTCGCTCTTCTTCCGGCCGCCGCCGATTCAGGACCTTCTTCGCTTTTGATGGGCGCGTCGATGGTCTGATGTTCCTTCTTCTTTACCCGCAATTGGGAAGGGAATCTCCTACTATGGGTTGCTTCGCGTCTACTCCGCGTAAGGGCGAAGGTGATTTCACATTTCCATTTTGTCTCTTTTCGCTGCCCTCGTTTTTTTGTATTCGGATCTTCCTTCTGGTTATTGAAAATTTCTGTTGAATTCGTGCATTAGAGGTTGCCGTGGATCTCCAACTTTCTGAAAAGCCTTTTTTTTAGCTTGAAGACCGATTCTAGTTTGACTTCTCAGATTTTCTCCGGAGAAATCGCATATTCTCAGCTTTCTCTATCGTATGATTTTCAATGTCCTACCTATTCAAGACTGAACGATTGACTTCCTGGTCATCTCGTCTCCTTTAATATGTCTGACATACTTTCCTGATTTTTACTCTCAAGTAGCTTAGCTGTTAACCTCGATCGCTGACACCTATTGAATTATTTGACTGATTCGTGTATAGACGAGTGCTTTTTATGGAAACCGAAGTTAACTTGGTTGGGCTAGTAGCTGAGAAAGGAAGATGGTGATGATGATATTAAACTTTGAGTTTGAATTTTTTATTATAGAAAATCAATGTTATAATGGAGGAATATGATGATGATAATGCTCTAATGGAGGAATACTGATACAACTGGGTAGCCGGAGATAGGAAGATTATCGAGGAGAGAGATCAGAAATGGCCACGGCCAAGGGGAGCGAGAGAGAATAACAAAAGGGGAGAGAGAAAGACTATTTCATTAATAATTTGCTAGTTTCTATTACTGACAAAGCATCTATTTATAATTACAAATATATCCGTTATTTTGGCACAAGCGCCTTTATTCCTATTATTTACAATATCTGACATATGTGGCCTTCTATGTAGCCGTTTACACGTAACATCACTGCCCAGCCCAGAAACTTCACTGCCCAGCCCAGAAACTTCACTGCCCGTGACCGTAAAACAACTGTTGTCCGGAATATAAAAAGGAGGTGATGGGTACTTAGAACTCTAAATTGCTTGAGCGTGTTATTTTGAAGAGCGACGTCACCTCGGTATTTTGGGGAGACGAGGAAGACTGCGAAGTAAGCTTGAAGCGGAGCGCAGAGCGTCGTCTAGGTTGCAGATCGTTGCCGGCGGGGCTGGATGTTGGAGCAGAACCTCTAGTCCTTGAACATCCAGGTACTTCAGTATTTTTGTTAATGATTGTGTCCGAGTCAGTCGATTAGAGTGGAGATTGGGGTGAATCCTCTTTTTGTTTCTGCAAATTAGATGTATTAGAAATCTGTTCGGTGTGTGTTAACATGATGACTCGTGTAAAGTGGGGATCGAGTACGTCCCTGTTGTTTAAGCATATGAGTTCCTATTATAGGATAAGGAAGTGGATGATTCAGATTTGTAAGGATTTTGTTGCAATGACCCGGATTTAGTGTTCCAGTCCTGTGTCTTTGTTCCTGAGTCAACATAAACTTATTATTAGTCGGAGAAATAACCAGATCTTAGGGGATGACATCCATACAGGGTGTGGAAACTTCCATGTCCATGCTTTGAAATGTCCGATCTGGAGATCCAACAATGTTCCGCATTCCCTGAGGCGACAAAAACTCATTATTAGGTGTAGGAATAAGCGGATCGGAGGGGATGACATCCAGACAAGGTGTGGTGACATCCCTGACCATCCTTGAAGAAGCCAGATCTGGGCTTCCGTTTGTAAAAGTTCCTGAGGTGATAAACTATCATCAGATTTAGAAAAAACGTGCTCGGTTGGATGATATGAGTGATAGTGGTGTCTACTTCCCTGTCTGGAATCCTTGTAGAGGTTGATGCTGCGGATGAAGTCGAGTTGTGACCCAGTTGGGGATGGCAGTCACAAATTTGTTTGAGTAAATATTGAGTGTCACTGTCCAAATCTTCCAACGTCTCCCACAAAGCTTCGTCCGGAAGAAAGCCTTCTCGGCGTAGCAACCCTTGTTTCACTTGTTTACCACTTTCCTCTATAAAATGAATTTGTAAAACTTCTATTGGTGCCTGACGTTGGTGTGTATTAAGACCACCGTCGGGAAGCTCATGAGTGACGAAATGTGAATTTGGAAAATACGGTTTCAGCAATGAAACATGAAAGACTGAATGGATTTTGTTGGACGGGGGTAGATCCAATTTATATGCAACATTTTTGATTTTCTGTAAAATTGTGTAAGGAACATAATAACGAAGATTAAATCTTTTGCAGGATTTGTGATGCATCGAAGATTGTTTGTAGGGATGGAGCCGCAACAACACTAAGTTGCCGGTCTTGAAATTGATTTCTGCTCTTTTTATCTGCTAATCGTTTCATTTTGTCTTGTGCCTGCTGTAAATGGCTTTGTAATCGTAATAATAAACAAGATCTGGAGAGGGTAGTAGGAGGTAATAAATCTGCAGACGGCCCCCCTGTGGACACGAGAATGAAGTAGGGTGGCGGTCTGCCAAACATGACCTCGAACGGTGACATACCGTCCGCTGCATGATACATAGTATTATAATGATACTCGGCCCAACTAAGTAGTGTGGCCTAGTATTTAGGGTGTTGAAACGTGAAAATACGTAAATATTGGTTAATGCAGCGGTTCACGCGTTCAGTCTGACCATCAGTTTGTGGATGGTAGGCCGAACTGAACCGGAGTTTTGTGTCATTGGCCCGAAAAAAGTATAACCAAAATGAGCTCAAAAAAATGGAGTCCATATCAGATACGATGGATTCGGGAAGACCATGTATCTTCCCACAATAGTCCCAAAAGACTTGGGCCACTATTGGGGCGGTATAATGGGATGGTAAGAGTGCAAAATGGGCACCTTTAGATAGACGGTCTACTATCACTAATATAGTAGTAAACGACTTTGAAGAAGGAAGGTGTGTAATGAAATCAATAGTGATGTCGGCTCAAATTTGGGTCGGGATTGTGAGAGGTTTTAGAAGTCCATATGGGACGGCACTGCGATCCTTAGCCTTTTGGCATAGGTCACAATGCTGGATATAACGAAGGGCATCGTTCTTGAGACCTGACCAGTAGAAATATTGGGTTAATCGTTTAGTTGTTGCTGTGATTCCGAAGTGTCCACTTGTGCTTGTATCGTGTGCTTCGCTGAGTAAAATAGAACGGAGTGAACTATCTGGTCTATATAATTTTTGTTTAAAAAATAAACGTGAGTCGTGGAGGGACCAGTTGGGTAGTTTAGCTGGCGTCGATTGAAGTAACTGTAAAATTTGTTTGCCTTTGTATCGACATCATAAAGATCAGTAATATTTTCAAAAAGGTTGGAACAAGAAACTGAGATATTTTGAAAACTATTAATAGCACTGTATTAAGATAAATCCTCAATGCGAGAAAGAGCATCGGCAACCCAATTATCTTTTCCCGGTTTATACTGAATGGTGTAATTAAAACCCAATATTTTTGAAGGCATTGTAATTACTTGAGAATTAAGAATATGCAAGGTTTTGTGGTTGGTTAGGATCGAGAAAGTAGAGCCAACTAAATAATGTCTCCATTTACTTACGACTGATGTAATAGCCATCATTTCACGAATATAAGTTGATTTTGCTTGTTCCTGGGCAGTCGATTTCTTATTATAAAAAGTGATGGGATGCCCTTGCTGATGTAAAACAGCTCCTATATTGATATAATGATATTAGAAGCGTCACATTCAATAACAAAGGGTATAGAAAATCTGGTAAGGCCAAAATGGGACCGATAAGGAGAGATTTCAGATCTAAGAAGGCTTTGTCTGATTTCTCAGTCCTAGAAAAAGTATCTCCAGAGAGCAGATCCGTGATGGGGGCTGTTATGTGTGCGTAGTGATGAATAAAACGGCGGTAATAACCTGCCAAT
This sequence comes from Dactylorhiza incarnata, assembly GCA_033032865.1. Classification (NCBI taxonomy): domain Eukaryota; kingdom Viridiplantae; phylum Streptophyta; class Magnoliopsida; order Asparagales; family Orchidaceae; genus Dactylorhiza; species Dactylorhiza incarnata. Next base: position 1,229,555 of record JAWHQI010000198.1, read on the forward strand.
CCTAGAAAGGATCTAAGTTGCTTTACATTCGTAAGGACGGGCCAGTTTTGTATGACGTCAATTTTAGTGGAATTGGGCTGAACTCCGCTAGGTGTAATTATGTGACCTAAAAAATCGATGTTGGATTTCTCAAAGGAACATTTCGAAGCTTTCTGAAACAGATGGTTTCAGGCTAGGACCGAGAAGACCTCTTGAAGATGAACTAGATGATCGGTTTCAGTAGTAATATAGATTAAGATATCGTCGAGGAAACTAACTACAAAACGTCACAAATAAGGTTTAAAAAGTTCGTTCATCAATGCCTGAAATGTGGCCGGAGCATTAGTGAGGCCAAAAAGCATCACTCAAAACTCGTACAACCTGTGATGAGTACGAAAAGCGGTCTTATGTATATCCGCGGGATTCATTCGGACTTGGTGGTAGCCGGAGTGTAAATCTAATTTAGAATAAATTGTTGCGTAGTGTAACCAAGCTTGTAGATGTCGGCCGACATGTCCGACGTGTCGGCCGACATGTCCGACGTGTCGGCCGACATGTCCGACGTGTCGGCCGACATCTCCGACGTGTCGGCCGACATCTCCGACGTGTCGGCCGACATGTCCGACGTGTCGGCCGACATGTCATTTTTGAGGGAGAATCGACACGTTACCGTCACATATCACGAAACTGGCGTTTTTCAGTATTACGGCCGACATGTCAAACACGTCGACCCATTATGGTGGGTTATAGCGGGTTATGGCGGGTTATGGCGGCCATTAGAAATTATATTTTATTAAATTTTATAATTAAATCAGTTTTTATTATATACTTATATGGTTATACTACGTTTGCCCCTCACGATGACTCCTCATCTCCCTCGCGTCCTCCTCACGACGCTCTGGGCTCTCGTCTTCTTCGCTTGCCCTAATCTTCGCCTCTGACTCTCGTCTTCTTCGCAGCTCTCGTCTTCTTCGCGGCTCTCCTTTGGTTACACTTCGACATTTTGAAAGTATGCAACATTTCTTATTTATTACAAATTGATTAAACACTTGTTAGTAGTTTCATTTTCTAATATGAATTTTAGTGTATACTTCATTAAATAAAATAATTACCATCTAATTAAAAAAATATTATGACATATAATATATATATACATATAATATTACAATCCAGCATTTTGAAATGTCCCCGATATATCCCCGCAATCCGACATTCGACATAAAAAACCCAAACCGACATGAGTCCGACATCCGACATCTGCAAACTTGAGTGTAACTCATCTATTAGCTCGTCTATGGTAGGCATTGGAAAACTATCTTTAGTGGTTAGAGTATTTGTCACGACCCGTCTCGACAAGAGTCAGAGCGCGCTTCGGGCGGGCCGTGATGCCACAGGCATGGGCGGATGGAAAACCATGTCTGCTAAGGTGCAAGCAGAGATACAAAATAATAGTTTAAAAATAGATACTTTGGAGTAAAACAGATTGTTTTTATGCGGAAGCTTATAAATATGATAAATTTGAAACAGGTGCACATGCATTTTTGCAGAAAAACTTATTATACAAGTTTTGAAACAGATTTTTTTGTGCAGTGTTCATCGCAGATAAATGAGCATGCAAAACATGATAAATTCTAGTACTTTTAGTATTTATCCTAGCAGTTGTCCATAAAACAAGAGAAAATGGCTGATCGTAATTACTACATAATAGAAATTTCTGACAGTAAAAGAAATGAAACATAAATATAGAACCTGAAACTTGACGCAGAACGGCCTCGGAGAGCAGGCAGCGCAGGCACGAACACTAAGGCAAATCCAAAACAAGAAGGAAAAGCCTCAGAACATTGAAATACACAAGAACAAGCAAAATAAAATACGAGCAGAAGAAACAGAATATTTGAGTACCGCTTTTCATGAAGCTGAGCTAACAAAACAGGCAAGCAAGGGAGACAAGCAGAAATATCTAGAGTTATTAGGCTACTCCGAAGTATAGCATACATAGATGATCAAGTAATAACTTAAGTTGTAACAAGTGAAAGTGTGGGTATTTTTGGTTGACGCACAGGATTCGTGATTCAGACAGATTCAGATTCAGATGCAAGTCTTATCGGAAATTCAGGATTTCTACCCGTAACCTCTAAGGGGCGGCTCTTTCGAACCCTCACCCTTGAGCCAGGGAGTTCATGCTTGCTATGACCGGTCCTTTGTTCCCGTTAGGGATTCAAGAGGGAACCCAAGTCGAGGAGTTGCATCGATTAAACACCACCTTTCATTGTTTACTTAAATTATTAATGAAGTAATTCCTGATTGAGTGATTCAAACATATCAAGACATGTAACCAAATTTTGATTCAGATATACGATAGTATATTTTACAAACGTGAAACGGGAGGAATCAAGTTATAGAACTTTATTTAACCAAGTCTTGGAACCAGACATGCATAAGAAACAAGATTCGATAACTCAGAGAACTCGATAGAGAGTTTTGAAGCTTGCGGATTCAAGAAGCTGAAGGTTTTATTAACAAGAAGATTATTCAAGTAAAATGCACATGAGTAAGTTGACAAGCATCGATTCTGGGATAAGTACGCATTTACATTAAGACATTTTATGACACAATTAACTCCCAAATAAGATGTGTACGATACGAGCATGATAGAAAAACACCGATCATTTATTTGCTAACCAGAAATTATTACTATTATTATCATGACGCTTCTTACTCATGCTCAACGACCTTTCATTCCTCGAATTATTCATCAATTAAGAAATTTATTCATCTAGGTCTATCCAAATAAAATCATTCATGTTCACAGATTCGTATCATCTCAAATGCGAAAAACCTCAAACTACTAACAAGTCATTTCAACGTCCGAGATCTACGCTTATATGATGAAACAAGCATTCAAAAGTGAAGTCATAAATTCATAAGAGCAGACAAGGTAATCTACGATCAATGTTTGCAAGAGAGGACGATCTCTACTTGCCTTAAATGAGGCTGAATCTGACGGCGGCGACGAAACGGCGCAAGCAAAAGTCAGAAATCACATTTTGAACCTGATCAAGCACAACGAAGGCGACATAGCAATAATTACTACGCTAATACAAGCATTCTATGACACGGAAATTAAACAAAGAGGGATTAACAGATTTACCTCCCTCAAAGGAGAGGGGAGAAGAAATTCCACGCGGAGACAGAGACTTGACGGCGCTTAGGTTGCGGAAACCCTAATTCGGAGAGGGCTTTGTGTGTTCCCGTCAATTGGGGCGACGAACGGCACCGGAGCACGAAAACCTAAGGATTTGGCGATTTGGAAATGCACCAAAAATCTGAAATGCAAAAAGGGGTACGAATAAATCGTTAGGGTTTACCAAAATTCTGAAATCAAGCGTGGAGGAGGAAGGTTCTTACCCAAGGAAGACAAGATCGGGCTCAATGAGCCGAATCCGAGTCCAAAATCTGAGCGGAGGAGGGTTCGAGCAAAACCCTAGGCGAGATCGAAATCCAAGGAGGAGAGGGGATTAGGGCTGCCGACATCTGAGGAGAAGGTTGGCTGCTGGCTCCTTGGAGGAAGAAGGAGTCGGCCAGAGGAGGAAGAGCAGGAGGCTGCCGACATTTGGGAGGGAAATCCCGTCGACCTCTGCAGGAGGAGGAGGCGGCCAGAGGAAGAAGGACACGGGGGCGGCGCCGGCAGGAGGAGCTGGAGGCGGCGCCGGCAAGGGGAGCAGGAGCGGCAGGCGACGGCTGAAGGAGGAGCGGCAGGCGGCGTCGGCTCTGCGCGCAGGAGACGGGAGCGGGAGCGGAAATCGGGAGCGGGATCGGAAGAGGGAGACCTAGATGTGCGATTTTTTTCTTTTGTGGTTTTGCGGCTTGCGGGAGATCTGGACCGGGGGTGGGGTTAATAGGTAGAGGGGGCTGCGGATAGCAAATAGGTTTTATTTTATTAATATTATTATTATTATATTTTTAGGGTTGTTACAGTATTCAAAGCTCGGTAATCGACGCAGAAGCGCCAAGTTCCGTCACGTTTTTTAATTAAGAGGACAGGGGAGCTGAATGAAGATTTACTGGGTCATATTAAGCCACTGTGTAATATTTCCGCTATGAGGTGTTCAATTTCATTTTTTTTAAAATATGGGTAACGATAGGGTTTTACTTTAGCTATTTGGGATTCGCCAACTAGAGGTATTTTATGATCAATTGGCCTGGGAGGAGGTAGTTCAGAAGGTGTTTGAAAGAGTAATGAAAAAGTTGTTAGTAATGATTGAATAGTTGTAGATGTTGTGCTGGGAAGGGTTTCGTTACTATCCTGAGAAACTGATGAATCCGTTTGTAGGCATAACAACATTGATTCGACAGAATCTTGCACCATCAGCTTGTGAAGCTGAGATGATGTAACTGTTCCATAATGTAATTCTGAAGAGTGAAGAGCTTTAATAATACACGATTTGTTTTGATAAGGGAAAGACATTTCTAGGGTTTTATAATTGGCAGTAATAGGTCCCAACATTTCAAACCAATGAAAGCCTAATATAACGTCAGCTCCGTGCAAATCTATTATGAATAAATCCAGCGTAAAAATAATATCCTGAATGTATAATGAAACCTGGGAGCATTTCTCCCTACAAATCATAGCCTGTCCGTTTCCGACATGAATTTTAAAGGGAGGGACGTGGATAATAGGAAGTTTTAAGAAATGAACTGTACGTTTAGTAATAAAATCATGGGTGCTTCCATTGTCGATAAAGATGTGAACTTCCGATTGTCCTATTCTGCCTTGAACACGTAATGATTTTGCCGAGAAAGTTCCCATTAAAGCATTAAAACTAATGCTTGGATTTTCTACATGTTCTTTAATAATTTCTATTGGATCTTCCGGAGGAAAGTCTTCTAAGTCCTCACTTTGTTCTCCCTCAAGCAAATATAAATTTGCGCGATTTTTATATTTGTTACCTGGTGTATACCTGTCGTCACAAGTGAAACATTGGCCCTTATCTCTGCGGATTTGTATTTCGGCTGGAGACAGGCGTTTTAAGGGTAGTTTGTTTTGACGATTTGAAAACGAATTTATATTTTGAAGGTTTTGTCGGCCTATCCAGGTCTTTTGGATTCGTGTTTCCTCTGGAAGTTGATCCTCGAACAGTCGAGCCATTTTAAAGGTTTGGTAAAGTGTGTCGGGGTAATGCGCTATAACCTCACGTCGTATGTGTGGTTTAAGATCATAGATAAAATTATGTTTTAAAGTATCTTGTGAAAAGTGAGATATATGACAAGAAAGTTTTTCAAAAGATTCTTGATAAGTGGAAACATAAGAGATTTGCGTGAGTTTCATGAACTTACCTAGGGGGTCCTCATAGTCTGATGGGCCGAAATGGTCTTGAATGGCTTTTTTGAATGTGTGCCAATCTGCACACATGTTATCACGCAGGAGTCCTTGGAACCATCGCGAAGGGAAGCTGCCCTTTCTAGATGCATAGAAGCAAAGAAAACGTAATCAAATGGGTTAATATTATTGTACCTGAAAAACATTTCTGTTTTATAAATCCATTCGGTAGGGTCTCCGGAGGTGAATTTCGGGCACGACATCTTCGCTGTATGGATTATAATCGTCAGAATTGTATACTGAGCCCAATGATTCATGCGAATGACGGACGTTCTGGTACAGTGGTCCAGAATACGAAGAAAACGGGGGGTAAAGCATTGAGGAAAGGGAATTTTTAGGGACTGGAGTGGGCTGGGACATTGGATCGGCGATTGCAGATGTCTGCGGTGGAAATGAGCCAAGAATACCAGGCTGTGATGATTCAGGGCCGCCTGTATTAATTATTTGAGCTCGGAACCGGGGAGGTCCTTCTGAGAGAGCTGGTATCGAGGTCGAACTTGATGGAAGATTCCCGTGGATGCCTGACAAAGAAGGTACTGAGTGAGATTGGTTGTTTTTCCGTATGCTGGGCCTGTGACATTGGTTGTTTTTCCGCTCTTGAAGTTGCTGTCATTGAACAAATAAATGCCTGTAATTTGCCTCGAAATTCCTTGAATTCTTGGTATAAAGAATTATGAGACTCTTGACGGCGATCTTGTGTCTGTTGAATGTGTTTTTGACGTTGTTTTGAATTTGTTAATGAAAGGGTAACCTGCTGTAGATCCTGGGCGAAACGGTCCTCCGTTGATTGAATTGAATAATAAACGGTGGAATGTTGCTCCATGTACAGAGCGTGGCTCGTGTCCATGTCCTGCCAAGTGACCGGATGGGATGATGGTGTTGGAACGGGTGAGAAACGGTGGAGGAAGCCGGTGGTATCGTCTCCATTGGAGTCGATCTAAACGAGAATACCAGTTGATACGACTGGGTAGCCGAAGATAGGAAGATTATCGAGGAGAGAGATCAGAAATGGCCATGGCTAAGGGAAGCGAGAGAGAATAACGGAAGGAGAGAGAGAAAGACTATTTCATTAATAATTCGCATAATTTCTATTATAGACAAAGCATCTACTTATAATTACAAATCTATCCGTTACTTTGGCACAAGCGCCTTTATTCCTATTATTTACAATATCTGACATATGTGGCCTTCTATGTAGCCGTTTACACGTAACAAATACTTTCTTGAAAAAACTGATGTTTTCTCATTGTTTGCTATTTTGTTCTTGTGTTATGTATTTTGCTGCATGTTAAATTGTTTGTTTCTTCGTCTAATCAATTAAGAATGAACTGGAGGGACGCGGTAGAAAGATAAGAAGATGTAGTGAGTTCGTGAGACGGAAGAAAACGCTCTGATACCAATTTGATGGTTCGGAAGTAGGAGAACTCTGGATAGGAAACTCAATTCAGCAATTACGAAGGAGGAGATAAAGGGAACAAAGACAATTTTAATTCATTCCAAATTATTCGAATGAAAAGAAACTCAGAGATGTCGAAATAGAGGCAAAGGAAGAAGATGAACATAAACACATAAACTTAATTCTATTCATATATCTGATTGTTCACATATGCTCCTTTTTTTGTTCTCCCCACAATTCACAATAAATGTGGGGTATATAATGCCCTCCAGAGTCCATACTTTTACACACGAAAACAATTAACAAACTAACTGATTGTTTCTTCAACTTTCTGTCATTTACGATTACTTCCCACGTAATTCAAAATAAAACACGCTATCTGATCGGCGATCGCCTATCCGTTACAGTATCCGATCGGCGATCGCTGATCAATTACTCACTAGCCGATCGGCGTTTGGTTACACATTGTCCGATCGACAATCGCCAATCGATTGCACATTGTTCGATCAGCGATTGGTCACATATTGCCCGATCGCTGATCGGTTGCACATTGTCCGATCGTCGATCTATTACACCTTATCCGATCGGTGTTCTCCGATCGGTTACCTGCACTTTTGAGATTATCTATAAATTCCTCTCTTAAAATCAATTCCCTTCCATCCTTTATGTCAATTGCTACTTTGCATTTTTCGAGCAATCCTGTGGGTAACGACTTTGCAAAGATACCAGTCACTCGATCATGATTCGTAACATGACTCATTCTCACACTTTTTGCACATGTTCTCGGATGAAGTGAAACCTGACATCAATATACTTGCTTATTTCATGATGTACCGAATTCTTTGCTAGCTCGATTGTCAACTTGTTATGAACTCAAATCTTGGTTGCTTCTTGTTGTTGGATATTCAGCTCGCATAGTAGATTCCTTAGCTAAATTGTGTGACACACACACCATGATGATGCCATATATTCTGCTTCACATGTTGAAAGTATTTTAATCGATTATTTCTTTGATAGCCATATGAATGCCGTGTCCCATGAAAAATGCGTATCCCGATGCACTCTTCCGATCATATATGTCTGCACCAGTCGCTGTCAGAGTATCCCACTATTTTTTATTTCTCTACTTTTGAGTAAAATAACCTGAATGATTCTGTTCCTCGGATATATCGCATAATTTTTTTCAACGCTTTCCAATGTGTGTAAACCGACTCTTCCATGAACCGACTTACCACTCCAACGTTGTAGGATATGTCTGGCCTTGTGTATGTGAGATAGCGCAAACTTCCCCCTAGACTTCAATATTTTGTCTTGTCGACTCGATCTACACCATCAAACCTCGAGACTTTCGCACTTGGTTCTACCGATGTTGATACCGAATTGCAATTTCCCATTTGTTCTTCCTCAGGATGTCTTTTGAGTGTGCTTCTTGTGACACAAATTCTCGACTTTCCTTGTCTAACCTCCAAACCAAGAAAATACTTCATCAAGCCCAAGTTTGTCATCTCGAATTCCGCTCCATCACTCCTTTGAACTTTTCAATCATCTCACCACAATTCCCCATTAAGATGAGGTCATTGACATAAAGAGCGACAAATAACAAGTTACCTCATTTCTTTTTCGGTGCATGCTTACTAGATATTGAATGAACCAGTTCTCCTTGAAATACATGTCAATATGAGTATTCCAAGCTCGAGATGCTTACTTTAACCCGTAAAGCGCCTTCTTCAACTTCAACACCTTTTGCTCCTTCACGACTTTCATATAAACAGGTCGTTGCTCGACATAGACTTCCTCTTCTAGCACTCCATTCAAGAATGCCGATTTGACGTCCACTAATATATCAACCATTCAAATTGTGCTCTCTGGGAGATGAGAAGTTGAATTGTCTCCATTCTCACAATCGAGGTGAAGACTTCATCATAGTCGATCTTCGCCTTCAGTCTGCAACCCTTTGCAACTAGTCGCCCCTTGTATCGCTCTATCTCGCCTAGAGCATTTATCTTTTTTTTAATACCCACTTTACTCTAATGGGTCATCTTCCTTTCGGCAGTTTTGCAAGCTCTCATGTCTTGGCTTGCTCGATTGACTTGATCTCCTCATACATGAGTACTTGTTATTTCTCGTTCTTCGCCGCTTTTTCAAAGCTTATGTTCGGCATCTACTAGAAGATAGAAAATATGCGCGTTGCTTGTTGTGTCATACAGATCTCGTAGACTTCATATCTTTGGTTGCCTTGGTTTTTCCTCGTCATGAGCCATCAGGAGAAGCTCATCTTTCGTCTCTTCTTATGTGACCAGATTAGTGTTCTCTTCGACTTTCTTCTCGGCATAACAGTCTCTTGCATAATGCTCAAGCTTGCCACAATTGTAACACTTGTCGGAGTTGCAGTCCTTCGCGTAGCGACCATTCTTGCCACATCTATAACCCTCGACATTCTAGTAGTTCGACCGACCGCCTCTTCCACGACTTCGTCCTTGACTTCGCCAATTTTGTTGGTTTGTGTGCTCCATATCCTCATTGTGTCCTCCTTGACCACAGTCTCTCACCGCGAGGCCGCAGCTCTGCCTCGAGAATTTTGAGAGTATAGTACCCTTTTGTCTTTAATTTTCGCCTTGAATTGAAGAGCTTCCTCGAGCATCTCTTCCTTCTTCTTTCCCTGTTCGTGTGCTTCGAGAGAACCAATGTGCTCATCAATTGTTAGTGTGCCGAGGTCCTTTGACTTTTTGATAGTGCACATAACAATCTCGAAACTGTTGGTTAGCGACCGTAGTATTTTTTCAACAACTCGCGTACCGTTCAACGTCTCACCATTTTGATTGAGCTAATTCACAACGGTTTGCACACACATGATGTAATCAGATACACATTTTGGCTCCTTCATCTTCATTCCTTCCAACTCGCCCCTCAGAATTTGAAGGCGCACTTGCTTGACACAATCGAGTCATTTGAACACTTTCTCTAAAATGTCCATGCTTCTTTTAAATTTGTCGCGCCGACAATCTTCTCAAAGCCCGACTCGCCTGCTGCTTGATATAACAGGTAGAGAACGGATTTGTCCTTCGCTCACTTCTCTCTTAACGTCTTTCGTTGGTTCTCCGTCATGCTTATGATATATGCTGCTTCGGTGAATCATGTCTCAACGACTTCCCGCGCATCTTGTGTGCCCAACAATACCCGCATATGGATACTCCAATTGTCATAATTGAACTTCGTAAGTCGTGGTAGGGGGATTAGCCCCAACGATGAACTTCCGGAACTCGCCATTAGCTCTGGTACCAATTTAATTGTTCGGAAGGAGGAGAACTCTGGAGAGGAAACTCAATTCAGCAGTTACGAGGAGAAGATAAACGGAACACAGACAATTTTAATTCCTTCCAAACTATCCAAACGAAAGCAAACTCAGAGATGTCGAAACAGAGGCAAAGGAAGAAGATGAACAGGAGTACACAAACTTAATTCAATTCATATATCTGATTCGTCACATATGTTATTTTTTTGTTCGCCCCACAATTCACAGCATATGCGGGGCATATAAAGTCCTCCAGATCCATGGTTACACACGTAAAACAGTTAACAAACTAACTTATGGTTACTTCAACTTCCACTATGGCAACCATACACGTTTCCACCATTTATGACCACTTCCCGCATAACTCAAAATAAAACATGCTATCCAATCCGTGATCGCCGATAGGTTACACTATATGATCGGCGATCGGTTACTCACTAGTTGATCGGTGATCGCCGATCGGTTACACATTGTCCGATCGCTGATCAGTTATACCCTATCCGATCCGCGTTTCCCGATCTGCTACCTGTACTTTTGAGTTTATCCACAGATGTAGCCAAACACAAGAATTGTAAATAATCTTTCCCACATACACCACTTTTAATTGGGTGTGACATAAATGAGAGAACATATAAACCTTAGATAACTTGATCAGTGATGTTCAATTGTTTGCATATACTAGGTTTTCACCTCAGGGAACTGTCAACGAAATGCACAAAACAAAAGGATTCATAGCGTATTTTTTTTTACACCTCAGAAAACACTCGAAAACTTACAAAACTAGAGGATTTGTAGTGTTGTTCCCAACTAGTTGGGTTCGTCTATTAATAACGACAACAGCAATGTTGATATACACTTTTTTCCATTGTATTTATACCATCTTCCCAACATCATATGTGGTAGAGTTTCTCTACTATTATTTCCAAAATACAATGCAATGTGAAAGGGGTCATTGCTTTAATGCTCAAAGTTTAAAAGATAAACAACATGTGGACTAGCTTTCCATGTCAAATCCGTGTGAAGGAGGCATTGCTTCTATATTCTAAGTGTAAACAATATTTTCCAGCAATTTAATTATACATGCGATATCTTTACTATTATAAAGAGAGTTAGCGTATGTACATTAACCATGTAGATGTAATGGGCTCGCCGTAGAATGTCGGCAGAGTTTCCGGAGGATGACCGGAGGCGGGGATGACAGAGGCGGAGGATATTATGGTGTCGGAACCGCATCTACCTAAATGGGGTGTGCTCAAAGAGAGAGATAGTTACCACAATCTCATACAAGATAAGAAAATAGATTAACTTCTTGGATGCCTTGATTCCACACAACACTTGCCTTTAAATAGGTTACAAGACCCATAATGACAACCACTAACTCTTAACTAATAACATCTTAATGACTCGAGAACTTGAAGGAAAGATAACTGAGCGCGACGCCCCAAGCAACAACTAGACTCAATACATATAAAAAGACGTGATATGACATTAATTAAATAACACTTATGGCTACTAGCCTATGCCCATGACGGTATACCATCCGTCACATAAATGTGATATCCGGTTTTACCCTCGGGTGATGAGCTGTGGCAGGTGGAGTGGCAGTTGCTTAATGTATAAATAATACTTTGAGGCGGGCTACTGTTTTAACAGTAGCTCACCTCAAAGTTTCTTTGTTATATTTTTTGTAATATAATAATACTCTTATGTTTTCTCTGTTATTATTATTATTATATATAGATATAAATAAAAAAAATTAAATTTTTTCAAAATTTTATATAATTTTTTAAATAATTTATATAAACACAGTAAAATTTAATGTAATAAAACACAATATTTTCTCGCATTCTCGCGTGCTCTCGGGCGCCGGCTTGGCGGCTCCGCCCGTGGCCCGGGTGAGATTCTAGTTGTCGCTTGATTTCTAGGTGGGTCGTGTGTGATAATTGAGATTTGTGGATAGCTATAGAGACGAACGACGGTGCACGGGCCCCCTGTGCGGTCACGACAGCACCCGACGTCGACAGTATTCCGATCACGACAGCACCTTCGCCTATGCTTGCTTGCGCTCGAGCACACAAAGTTCGTATGACGGTACTACCGCCACTCGCAGTCCCCTCAAAAGTATTAGGAAATCGAGCGACAACTAGAGTACTGCGCTCGGGGGTTTGCGAGCGGCGGGAGTACCGTCGTGCGAAGCCTGTGCACCCGAGAGCAAGCGAGCACACACAGAGTACTGTCGTGGTTCGGGTGCTGTTGAGGCAACACTGGGGGCCCGTGCACTTTCACTCGTCAATTACAAAATATGGATGATTTCTCAAATCAGTTACAAAATTGAATGGATACTAAATAAATGTAAATATAAGAAATTCACTAGAATTTAAAGCGTGGCTTAAGATTTACCTCTATATGCAAATGTATAATTTTAGAATCATGTGTACATCTGCTCTTTAGTTTTCCTACAAATTGTGCTCTCATAAAGAAGTAATTTTGCATTTCTTCTAATGGTTGTCCTGTAAGTTATTATGTTAAAGTTCTTGCAGACAATGATAAAAGGATTCAGAAACCAAAGCCCTGGGAGCATCCTCAGCCAATAAGTACGACTGAGCTCAGAAGGATGCGAGATGAGTTCTGGGACACTGCACCACACTATGGTGGGCAAAAAGGTAATTGCCAATTTCACATTTCGGCTATAAAAAATTAAATTATCATTCTGAATTCTTTTTTAATTTCTAAAGATCACTTCCTACAGACCACGTTAGTGTTAAATTGGTGAAATAAATTGTGTTTGCCCTTCTCTGGCCCGTACTGCCCAACCAGAGAATGGGAAACTAATGTCTCCCACTTATTGAATAGAGTCTATGGTTGGTCCGTGATTCCTGGATGCCGAAGGCGTCCTTGGGGCGATCTCGCAGTTCCCATGGGTGGAGAGAATGAGATCAGTCCTAGAAGTAGACTCTTGCAAAAATGCAGGGTAAGGTTTGCCTACATTTCACCCTTGTGGTGGGACCCTTCCCCGGATTCTTGCTGCGCGGGGATGCTTTGTGCACCGCTGCCTGTCTTTTTTTGCCACATTTAGCTCAAAAGGTTGAAGATGTTAAATGTCAAGTAACCCCCTCACCGGGTGGTGAGGATAAGAGTGGCTAAGCTAAGCCCGTCTGGTTTCCTTGAAGATATAAAAGGATGGTCGGCTCGCTGAAGCTGGAGATGGGATCGCGAGTGAAGACGGTCAGAACCCTAAGGTTCGTTTCTCCTCTTTCATCGTAACATGGTATCAGAGGCGATCTCTTCGATCTCAGAACTGTGCGATCTGCTCCATCTCGTCGTCCTCAGAACTGCCGTTTCCGTCGTCGCTTGATCTACTCGATCCCGTCGATCGTTTCTTCTGTTCATCTGCTCGATCCCGTCGATCGTTTCTTCTGCTCGATCTCGCCGACGATTCCTTCGATCTTCCTCGCATCGGTGATCTTCTTCGACGACGACGATCTCTTCGATCTTCCTCGACGACGGTGATCGATCTGGAGCCTCGTCCTGCCGCTGTTGTTCTGCTGCTGCCGTGGTTCTGACCTGGAGGTTCTCCTTCTGCTGCTGCTGCCGCTGCCGCGACCTGAAGGTCCTGCTCCTGCCGATTGTCCTGCTGCCGCCGTGGTTCTGACCTGAAGGTCCTCCTGCTGCGGTTGGTTTTCCGTCTGCTTCCTAAAGGTCCTCCGGCTTGTGTGCCCGTATGGAGGACAACTTGAAAAGTGCAAATGCCTCTGAAGGGGCCGTTAACCAACCCAGATACTATGGAGGGAGTTCTAACATGGACTTCAGTCAAAGTGTTACTCACATTAAACTCAATGGAAGGAATTACCTTCTATGGGCTCAGTCTATGAGGATTTTCATTGGGAGCCGTCGAAGACTGGGTTTTCTCACAGGATCCAAGCCGGCTCCAAACAAGACCGATCCCAAATACGAGGAATGGGAAGGTGAGAATCTAACAGTGATTAATTGGCTTGTCAATTCTATGGAACCCAAGATTGCAAGCCACTTTCTATTTTGTGAAACTGCAAAAGAAATGTGGGAACAGATCGAACGAAATTACTAAAAAAAAGACTTGGCGAGAATATATCAACTCCAAACTGAACAGATCCACATGGCTGGAATGGAGGACTTCGAAGAATATTATGGCAAGTTGACCCATAAGTGGGCTGAAATTGATCAGTATTCTGCTATTCAGACTATTGAAGACTACAAGACTGAACTCATGCAACGGAGGGTATTTGAGATGCTCTCTGGTCTCCCTCCTGAACTTGAATTCCAGAGGGTTCAGATGTTGGGACGTGATTCTGTGCCTGATCTAGAGACTGTGGCTCACTATATTAGGGGAGAAGCTAGTCGTATAAACTCTCTTCGTTCAGATACTCATGTGGGTCATGAGAAGTCTGCTCTTGCTGCTGAACAGAAGAAATGGCATCCTAGAAATATGAGGCAAGAAGACAAGAGTAAAATGAAGTGCCCTCACTGTGGGAAGAAAGGCCATGGGAAAGAGAAATGTTGGGATCTTCACCCTCATTTAATCCCTCCAGGATGGATTCGGGGTTCTGATGGGAAATATGTGAGGCCTTCTACTGCTATGTATGACCACCTTGTAATTCTGGGTATCTACAGGCAGAAAATGAGAGTTTGATTAGAGAACTCAAGGCTCTGAAAGCCAACCCTGCTGGTGATTTGGCAGGTACGGCCGCTCATGTTCGCTCTACTACTGCGTCCTCTAAAGATCTATCCACCCCTTGGATTATTGACTCGGGGGCTTCCGATCACATGACCGGATCTTCTATGGGAGTCTCCTCTATTTTACCTACCTCTGGAGTGTGAAACTCGCTGATGGATCCTCGGCGTCTGTGACTGGTAAAGGGATTATTCATCTTTCTCCATCTGTCTCTCTCAAGTCTGTAATTATTGTTCCCTCATTTCCTACAAATCTCTTGTCTGTTAGCAGTTTAACTAAACAACTTAACTGCTCTATCGCCTTTTTCTCCTCTCATTGTGTGTTTCAGGATCTGGCGAGTGGGAAGACGATTGGTGGTGGACATGAGTCAGGTGGAGTGTATGTCATGGATAACTGTCAGGCTCTCAGTTCTCAGAAAATTACCGACCAGGATCAGTTGAGGCTGTGGCACAAGAGATTTGGGCATGCTAGTTTGAAGACCCTGAAAGCTATTTTTCCGCATTTGCTTAATGTTAAAACTGTTACTTTTGATTGCCAGTCTTGTGAATTTTCAAAGCATTGTAGGACTAACTATGCTCCTAGTTTGAGTCGAAGTTTGAAATGTTTTGATTTGATACATTCCGATGTCTGGACATCTCCTATTTGTTCTGTGAATGGTTTTCAATATTTTGTTTCTTTTATTGATGATCACTCACGCTTTACCTGGGTGTACCTCATGAAAAAGAAGGATGAAGTCTCAAAAATATTTCAGTTATTCTATCATTACGTGCAGACTCAATTTGGAACTGGAATTAAAATTCTTAGGAGTGACAATGGAGGCGAATATACGTGCAGTGACCTTCAGCTATTTCTGAGAGATCATGGGATTATTTTCCAATCTTCCTGTCCGGGGACTCCTCAACAGAATGGGGTTGCCGAAAGAAAGAATCGTCATATCTTGGAGACCACTCGATGCTTGTTGCAAGAGACGTTCGTCCCTAAGGGACTATGGGATGAAGGAGTTCTCACATCCGTCTATCTTATTAATAGGATGGCTACCGGTACTTTGGGAGGAAAGTATCCCCTACAGATTCTCTGCCCAAATATGCCTCTATTCAACCTTCCTCCTAAGGTGTTTGGGTGCGTTGCCTTTGTTCACATCGTGGGGCCTCATAAGGACAAATTAGGGCCACAATCAATAAAATGTGTCTTTGTGGGATATGCTGCCAACCAAAAGGGATATAAGTGTTATTCTCTTGCTCTCCGGAGAAGGTTTATATCAAAAGATGTTACCTTTTTCGAGAACACTCCTTATTATTCCAATGAGGGCAAACTCATCACGTTTCAAAAGGAAAGCAAAGAAGAAAGTGACATGTTGCCTCCTCTTCCTGTTCTTGTTGATGTGACTGCTCCAGAAAGTGTTGATATTCCTGTTATAAAGGAAACCCCAACGAGTGATCTTCGGGTTTACAGCAGAAAAGGGAATCTTCAAGTATATCAAAGAAGGAAAAACATCAAGACTGGACAAGAATGTCACACTCATGCTCCACCACCTACCACCACCTACCACCACTTCGTCAGATCCAAGCTACAACACCACTTCAGAGATCCCTTCTGCTCTTCAAATTCAGAGTGGTCGTACTAGATATCCTATGGATAAGTATGTTGGGTATAACTCTATCTCTCACTCATTACAAGTTTATCTTGCTTCTGTTTCCTCTATTCCTATTCCTAACAGTTTTTTAGAGGCTAGCTCAAATTTCCACTGGGTAAAGGCTATGGAGGAGGAGATGAACGCTCTCCAACGTCAAAAGACTTGGGAAATTGTTCCTATTCCTCATGGGCGCCATCTAGTCGGATGCAAATGGATTTATACTACTAAATTTCTACAAGATGGAACTCTTGATAGGTACAAAGCGAGATTGGTAGCTAAAGGTTTTACTCAGGTTGATGGTGTAGACTTCCAAGAGACCTTTGCTCCAGTTGCTAAATTGAACTCAGTCAGAATACTCCTATCTATTGCTGCTCATAAGTCTTGGACTCTACATCAACTCGATGTTAAAAATGCTTTCCTACATGGTGAATTGGAGGAAGAAATCTATATGACTCCACCTCCTGGTATGGATGTTCCTAAAGGACATGTGTGCCGCCTCAAGAAAGCCCTATATGGCCTCAAACAGTCTCCACGTGCCTGGTTTGCCAAGCTAAGTGATAAACTTGTTCATCTGAATTTCAATCGCTGTACTTCAGATCATTCTGTCTTTGTCTACAAAGGGGAGGAATGCACTACTATTCTTGTAGTCTATGTGGATGATATCATTATTATAGGAACGGATGACCTCCATATTACTCGAGTTAAGGAGGAATTAGCGTCCGCTTTTGAAATAAAGGATTTGGGTCTCCTTCGGTACTTTCTTGGAATTGAGATTGCGCGTTCTGCCGGGAAGATTATGATCTCCCAACGGAAGTATGTCTTGGACCTTCTTAATGATGTTGGATATTTGGGAGTCAAACCTGTGGATAGTCCTGTGGACCCTAGTTATGACATTCATAAGGAGACCTCTCCAGATCTTGAGAGGAAGTCTGATTTTCAACGAATTGTGGGGAAATTGATTTATTTGACAATCACCAGACCTGATATCTCCTTCGCTGTTGGATTGGTTAGTCAATTCATGCACAACCCTAAAGTTCATCACTATCAAGCTGTTCTGCGGATTCTCAAGTATTTAAAAAAGGACCCTGGAAAAGGCATTATCTATCAAAACCATAGCCATCTTAAGGTCCACGGGTACTGTGATGCTGATTGGGCAGGCTCTTCCGTGGACAGAAGATCTACTAGTGGGTATACCATTTTTGTTGGTGGCAATCTTATTTCTTGGAGAAGTAAAAAACAAAATGTTGTGGCTCGTTCCTCCACTGAAGCAGAGTACCGTGCCATTGCTGTTACTGCGTGTGAACTGGTTTGGGTTAAATCTATCTTGGGGGAAATGGGATTTCCTTTCATTGAGGCTATGCAACTCCATTGTGATAATCAAGCTGCAATTCATATATCTAACAATCCTGTCTTTCACGAGAGAACAAAGCATATTGAAATTGATTGCCATTTTGTGCGAGACAAAATTCAGGATCAAACTGTGACTATGGTGTTTGTGCACTCTGAAGATCAACTGGCTGACATGCTCACTAAAGCGGTCTCTGGCAAATCCCTACGTTCTTACTCCCTTAAGCTCGGAATGCTGGATGCTTATGGAGTTAGCTTGAGGGGGGTGTTAAATGTCAAGTAACCCCCTCACCGGGTGGTGAGGATAAGAGTGGCTAAGCTAAGCCCGTCTGGTTTCCTTGAAGATATAAAAGGATGGTCGGCTCGCTGAAGCTGGAGATGGGATCGCGAGTGAAGACGGTCAGAACCCTAAGGTTCGTTTCTCCTCTTTCATCGTAACAGAAGATAGATAGAGCATCAAGTTATTTTCAAGAGCCATCGACTCCAACTATCGTCCATGTATGATCCATTCTAGATCCAAACAACCGTCCATTCTACCTCTTTTACATTCTTGACAACCCATCTTTTTGTCTCAGTAGAATCTTTTAGTGGCATGTTTCAGCCACGTGAGCTGCTAAAGCTATTCTTCAATGAATCAATTCTATTCATTTTACCTTAGGTCAAACCTTTCTCCTTAGTCCTCTGATAGTAATTTTATCAATCCATCTAAAAATGCATATTATACCCCTCATTTCAAATATCCAAATCAACGAAATCTACTTTCAATTACCTTCATTAAGTTTCAGTCCAATTATTCCTCGAATATTCATTCCCTAATTATCATTTTTAGTTTTTCGATACATTCATCCTACTGTTCTCATTCCTCCATACTCAATTTAACTATCAAAGGTTTTTTTATACTGCTCAACACTGAGATCTATAGCCAAATTGCATTTCTTATACTTTCATCATGACTATAATTAGGTAAAACTAGGTTCATTCTATCAAGGGGATGGGGTCATTCATTTAGTAATCTTAAGTTAGGACAAGTACTTTTTTCAAATCTTGCATGTCTTTTATTTACATGACGTGTGCTAGATTTTTAATTAATAGCATATGTAGATATCTGGTAAATGATTGTTTTAAGCCATAGCTATGTCCTTTGAATGCTTCATCTACATGCCAAGCAATGCATGTTAATCTTAATGCAGTCAAGATTCTGTTCTTTACCAAAATCATTTTAAACGATTGCTTTAAGCCATATTATATGGTTGCATAATACATCTTCAGACAGTTTAATGCCTATTTATTGAAATAAATGCTTGAAAAGGTTATTCAGATTGCAAGCCATCTTAGACCAGCTTATTTTTTGGAGGATGTTGGAGTTTTCATGATTATACAGTTTTTTTATAAACTTTGATAAATTACTTTTCATGCTCCCAAAAAAAATCTAATTGTGACGAAGTTGATACAACATGATTAAAATTGATTGTTAAGAAGTAATTAGGAGCCCAAATATTAGTTAGAATAAAGAAGTGATGGCCTAATTACATTATTTCTTTTTTAGTTATGTACAAGTTTTTTAAGTTCTATTATGAAGAGCTAATGCAATTCATATATGGTTCTCATAATTATTATTGTACTTTTGGTAGAGCTTGCTATCACCACTTAACAGTATAATATATGTTAGGGAGCAAAAACAAAGGGGTCGGTTAGGTGGACCGAGGTTAGGCTAGTTAGATTTGTCATTGATCAAACTCGTATTCAACAGAGAAGATTAAACTTATGGGTGAGGCTCAATCATATGATATTTCTACACCCCTATATGTTTTGCATATCCAACCACGGGACTAAGTCAAAATTCTTTTGTACATTGACAATCTCCCTTTTACGTGAGAACTAACTCGAACCGAAGTTTTTTTATCATCAATTATCATGCACCAAACACATCACATGAAATCATTATGGGAGTCACCCGCCTTGAATTTTTTTCAACATAGTTGAAGACACAAAGACTTATGGGTGCTACAAACCACATGTGCTTATTCAGTCCCAACCTAGCCGTTGCTCTTACCACTTGTTATGATGTGAAAATTGTTCCTTTTATTTTTAGTTGTCATTTAAATTGTTCCCTCCCACCCATCTTCATCCACGACTGTGCCTAAAACGAGTGCACTCTTCTGTGAAAACAGCCCCACTATCCTAATTCTCTGTCCAAACTCCTTCATTGTCTTGAACCTGCAAGCATATTAGGTGTCACTCCGTACATCCCTTCCCAGCACCCTCAAAAATCCATTCCCACCTCCAAACCCCCCTCAACACCTCACACCGCTCCTAAATTCTCCAACTTGAGTTTCAGTCCCCTTCCAAATCCACGTCCCGTAGAACGAAGATGAATGTGGTCCTTGTCATTGAGGAAGATCGTTGGAACAGGGATGAGAAGTCTTAGGGGAGGAAGAAGACCTGCGACAGTCTGAAATTGAGTTCTGATAGGTGAATTTTGTATAGTATTTGTGGCTTCCTTTTAGCTCGATTATTCACGCATTTTGCCCCTAACATTATGATTTAATTGCATATTCTCCAAGAATTCTCTAAGTTGATACATGAGCGCATTTGGAGATAAAATGACTGTATTCCAGTTTAATAAGAGCTGTGTGGAAACTTATCAGATATTCTAAATATGCTGCACATTCGTGTGCTATCCTTAGCACAGACGTGCACCCTAGTATTCTCTTCACTTTTACTCATATTTATTTTTGCTAAATATTTATTTCTTGGGGTGCATGCTCATGTTTTAGCATAAGCGCGGTCGTGTGCCCAATTTCCTTGATTTCTAGCTTGAACAGACATTTTCTTTGCCACGCGCAATCGTGCGCCTCACATCACACCACCGTGCGCTTTTTCCACTCTTCCGGCCAGAAAATCAGAGTTTTGTCAAATGGTTGTGCACGCTCTTCAAGCACGATTGTGCACTAGGCGCACGGGCGATGTGCATATAACAATTTTGGACGCACGATCGTGTCACTCAAGGCGTCGTCTTGTGTTTTCTTCACTCGAACCCTTTTCCCACCAGTGAATTCGAGTTCACGCACGATCATTTGCCCGCTCGATCATGTGCCCTCTCGCAGCAAATACTACTTGCGTAGTTAAACCAAAACGCTGGCCGGGTTCGAGACTTTTGCCTCGTCTTCATTCCATCCTCATTTTCTGACGTAGGGATCCGTCCCCAAGATTCTCTCAACCATTCCTAGGGTTTTACGGAAGATTTCAATGATTCTCTCAAAGGACTAGAAGGAATCAAAAGAGAACATGGAGATAGTGGATATAAAGAGAATACGAATAATATTGAAAGGTGGTGACAGCTCCTCCTCGACCCCAGACGCACTCGAGGATTGGAAGAAGACCCGGATTGACAACTCAAAGTTCATTCTACAAGCCCAAGGAAAAGTATCTATTCTATCTTTGTATTTTTCTTCCCCCTTCGCCCAAGCTAGAGATGTTTGAGATTTCTTCAACATTTGTATAGGAATGGTTCTCTTTTAATTGTTAGAAGTTGTAATCATGCACTGCCACGGTTAATGCTAGTGTAGTATTGATTTCTTCTTTTCTCAATTAATCCTTGTGTGGAATGATAAAGACAATTGCCATTGTTAGTTAGGATTTTCATTTCTTTTTCTTAGAATAGTAAAAATCCAATTTCAATAGCTTAAATAGCTTGTTTATATATTAGTCTTGGAAATTTCCGCTTAGTGCTCCCTGTGGAGGCAATACCAATTCACTTCTTTATTACTTGCGACCGGTACACTGCCGTAGCATCTCCTTCGGGATTGCAGCGTGCGCGCCGAGCACGTCAAGTTTTTGGCGCCATTGTCGGGGAGCACGAATGGTCCTTTCAGAGATACTGGTATGAAAGTATCCTAGCTAGTTTAAGCATTTTTTTCTTTTATTTTTACCCGCTTCAGTTTGAAGATTTCCTTGATTTATGTATCAACATCTGGTGTCACATCAAAGATTTTGCCCAGATTTCCTCTCATATTCTCGAAAGGTTTGTCCGAAGGACAAAACATATTTTCAACCATGAGATATTTTTATGGGGAGGATGGCGACAATGTTTGCATCAACCGCTACTAGAGCTAGGCTAACTCATGCACATTGTGCATCCATTTGAGACGGGAGAAGTTGTAAATCACGGCGGAACCATCCAACACTGAATCCTAGCTCGACACCATCTTTTAATAACGTCTTTTAAATTATCACATTTCAGTTACACATTAATTACTAGTTTGCTTTCAATATTTATTTAAATGAGCGTTTCTATGAACAATGATAACTTTAGATCAATTGAGTTGAATAGCTTAGGGTTGGCCAATGTACTTTTTGGACTTCTTCCATCCTTCCCCACCTCTTCTTCCTCTTCTCCTCCCCTGAAACACAAGGGAATTTTTAGTGGTTACATTATCTACAACAGCCAATACGCTATTTATCCAGTATGTGATTAAACCGTACTTCCCACATACATGATCACAATCAAAATCTGCGAAATGCTAAATTGTACTTTAGATATAACATATTTAAATACAAATGATAAAACAAAGATGATGATATAACTATCATCTAATTCAATGAATACAAAGTGTAGCCAGTCTAGCATGCGCTATGAGAATATTATAGAGACTCCGAAATATTTGTTAATGCTAATATATTCACATAAAATAATATATTTTTTTCATTTTAAAATAACAAAATCCGTAGAAAACAAATCAAGAGATGCAATAAAAAAATGTTAGGAAGTTGAGTCTGGGTAAGATGTGTAATATAACACCCGGCTAAATCTCAAAAACTCTGATGTTCGTTGACACTAAAGAAGCACGGAGAACCCGAACTTCCACTTGATGAAGCAAACGTAAAGATGAGAGCTAAATCGCAAGAATGAGCACACAAAAATATGTAAGTGTATTTGTTCTTAGAAAACTGTCACCTATATAAGGAGCCTCGTAAAAATCACGAGTATTAATCTCGTAATTAATTTGCAATAGTTATAATTAGTAAAATCATCGTATAAAGAAACTAATATTTCCAACGTTAAAATATTTATTGGAAATAGCCATAAAACGTAATCACAACGGATATATAACTAATTGCAATTTGCAGAAAACTCGCACAGAAACACATAAAAATAAAGTCACGCGGGATCGTTGAATATAAATTGTCGAATGTCGAATTGGATTCGACGATTGCCAAGTTCAAAACTGCGGTAATCTGCAGTAATTCAATGAACATCGAGTGAGAGTCGACTTCTAAGCATTAGAAAGCAGCGGTCGTCAAATGTCGAATGCAATTCAATGATCACTGCCGACTGGATTCGACGAAAGCAAAAAAGAAGGCGCTCGGTGATAGCCAAAGGCGTGCGTCGATAAGGTTTCGATGAATGTTGAATGAAGGACGTGAAGAAAGAATTCATGCGTCGATATGCTTTCAAAGTGACTAAACTCTTTTTAACAAAATAAATAATTCAATTCAGGTATACCCTAAATCCCAAATACAAATCCGGCCCGGTCCGGTGCGAGCGCGCGCTTGTGTGTGTGTTCTATGAATTCTTCTTATGGTTCTTTCAACATAATATGGGTAAGAGAAATGATTTATATGCCACATAAAGTAGTGAAGTTTGAAAGATGAGACTAAAATGCTTCATTCTTTCATGAAAAGATTTCCCTCCAAATATTTGAGATCCTTCTAAATAGTTTTAAGTTTTTCTCATTAATTGATATAGGGCCCAAACACCAAATACCATAAAGGCTCTATGAAATAATTATTTCATAATAAAATTCTAACAGTTCTCTACAAAAGCGAGAAATCAAAACGAACTATGAGATTAATATTAAAAAGGGCAGCCCGGTGCACAAAGGCATCCCCGCGCAACGAGGGTTCGGGGAAGGGTCCCACCACAAGGGTGAAATGTAGGCAAACCTTACCCTACATTTTTGCAAGAGGGTGCTTTCAGGACTCGAACCCGTGATTTCAAGGTCACACAACAACACCTCAACCGGTGCGCCAAGACTCCCCTTCAAACATATGAGATTAATATTAATTAAATAAATTCAAATAAATATTTGGTTTATCAAATTGTATCAAATGTAATGAGTATAATCAGAATGATTATCTTGAAACTACACTTAGTACTTATTTTCTCTACTGAAAATTATAATGTGTTAAAAACTTTGAATTATATTATTTTCATCAATAAATTAATTAAGCACACATATGATTGGTTGTTCATTGAGTTATATCAGTGAGCACTTTAAGGGCTATAGGTAGTCCTTAAATTTCATAGAGATTATTAGGGTTTAGTCAGAATCCCAAAATCGTGACCTCGCGACTACCCTTGCATATGTGACACCTTTAAAGATATTTCGTAACTAATATTTCGCAAAGAAATATGTCTTTGGCAACAATGAAGAATAATGAGTTCAGTCTATATAGTACGTAGAACCTATATTATAGAAATGTGGAGAATATTTTCTTAACCTCTTAAGTTGATGCTCTTAACTACTCTACATCAATAACTTCGTTTCTACCACATTGAACTTAATTTATGGAATCTCTAATCACATAGGTTGGGTTTCCACCATTGGTAGCTGTTAGAAGGTTTGGGAGAAAAACTGAGTACCTCACATAGAGTCTCACTCTTTATTTATACTAATCATGATGGAATATGATGTGGTGGTATAAGGTGTGAGACTAATATGTCTAATAACAGTATGATGTGTAACACTCCCCCTCAAGTTGGATCATGGGAACTTCCCAGGCCCAACTTGTTACATATATAGTTCATTCGAGTCCCCGTAACCCCTTTCGTAAGAATGTCTGCAACTTGATCTCCGGTCTTCACATGCTTTAGCGAAAGAAGACCTTCTTCATACTTTTCTCTAATAAAGTGGCAGTCGACCTCTATGTGCTTTGTGCGTTCATGAAATACGGGATTCGTGGCTATCTGGATTGCAGCCTGATTGTCACACCATAGAGGAGTGGGATCTTGAACGGGATACCCAATTTCACTGAGAATCTGCCTCACCCACATGATCTCAGCAACAGTGTGGGACATAGCCCGATATTCTGCCTCAGCACTAGATCTGGCAACTGTGGTTTGTTTCTTGCTCTTCCAGGAGATAAGATTGCCGCCCATAAAGACAGTGAATGTCACGACCCGTCTAATAACGGTTATCAGAGTGCGCTACGGGCGGGTCGTGATGCCGCAGACATGGACAAAGAGAAGCCATGACTGCCAGGCGGGTGCTGTAATACCAAAACATCTGTAGAAAATAGTTAGATTAAAAAAAAAACAGTACCAGTTTGATTTATTATGCGGAAGCTTGAATTAAAAGTGATGCTCATGCACATTGATCAATTCTCATGCTATGATTACGAAGTAAAAATAGATGCTAGTAAACCGCAGAAACAAGATGAACATTTATATAATGCTGAAATACATCAATACCATCCTAAGAGTTGTCCACGATACAAGGAAAAATGCCTGGCAGTAACTAGTACAGGAAAGACAAATCCAAAAGTAAAAGAAACAAGATACAAAGGACCTGATGTAGCAACTACAAGACAGTAAACCTCCAACAGACGGGAGCTGGACGAGGAACCACTCAGGAAGTAGACGGCGCAGTCACGAACCCTAAGGCAAATCCAATCAGAAGGAAAAGCCTCAGAACAAGATAAATAGCAGATATTCAAGTTAATTAAACAAACAAGTAAACGGGGAAACAAGCATAGCAGTAAAGTATGTCAGAGACTAACTGAGATTCTTTAGTAAATTTTTAGCCTACTCCGGAGTTTTAGCCTAAACAGAAACGTATAAGCAGAAATCAATGAAAGGCGTGTGTGTCGTCATTTGATGTACAAGATTCTAGCATGGGAGTGGATGCAAGGCTTAGGCTACCGCTGCTTACAAGATTCCCTTATTGGCTTCTGTTACCATTCAAGTGTGAACTCATTTTTCCGGTGTCACATCAAACGACACATTCCCTTTCATTGTTTGCCTATGACGTCTAAAGAGCTTACTTATCTGCAAGTAATAGATTCAAGTGGAGCTAGTACGGTACAAGTGTGGCTGAAATAAAACTTGTTTGCAAGCGAGAGAGTTATCTCTACTTGCCTTAAGGAGGAGCCGGGCTTGAAGGCGGCGGCTAAGAGGTAAGGTCTAAACTTTAGCGGAACCTGTTCAAGATGCGTTCACATGAAAAGTTTGTTTCAACGCTTATTCCTACGCGCACACATGTGACTATGTTGCGTAAAATACTTCAAGGGGCAAGTTAAGGAATATACCTCCCTCGGCAAAGAGGGGAGAAGCGGTTACCACCAGAGATCCGAAGGTTTTGGCTGCGGTTGAATCCGGGAACCCTAATTCGGAGAGGGCCTTGAGCGATTCCACCGCTACATTCGTTGAACGGCACCGAAAACCGAAAAAAAAAACTTAGGATTAGTCGAGTACATGACACACCCACGCGGATCTGACGTGATTACGTCGTCCGGAGGCGAAAGTTAGCACAAAGCAATTAGGTTAAAATCTGAAATGCGGGGATCGGAGGAAGATTTACCCAAGGAGGCCGGATCGGAGCCCAAAAATCCACGGAGAGGCGGATCCGAGCAAACCCTAGACGTTCTCCTTGCAAATCTCCGGCTAAATCGAAGAGGAAGGGCTGCCGGAGGAAGAGGGTCTGGCTGCCGGCCAGAGGAGGAGAATGGGGGGGCTGATGTCGGCCAGAGGAGAAGAAGAGGGGAGGCCTTGCTGCTGCCGGCGTCCAGGAAAAGAGAAGGAGAGGGCGGCTGGAGGCAGAGCAGGCGGCGGCGCACGCAGGAGGAAGAGCAGGCGGCGGCGGCGCACGCAGGAGGAAGAGCAGGCGGCGGCGGCGCACGCAGGAGGAAGAGCAGGCGGCGGCGGCGAGTTGTGCGGGAGCTGGAAGCAGGAGCGGCAGCGATGTTCTGCGCAGGAGACGAGAACGGGATCGGGAAGAAGGGAGCCCTAGCGTGCGGGAATGTTAGACCGGGGGGGGGGGGTTAATCGGGAGAGATGGGGGGTGCGGTTAGAGGGATTAATAAGGGGGAAGGTTTCTATTATAATATATTCATTATTATTATTAGGTGTTTAAATTAAGGGTTGTTACATTCTCCCCTACTTAGAAAGTTTCGTCCCGAAACTTCTGATGATTTCCTGGCTGGGGCTAATAGGACGAAGGTTCAGATGCCCTTTATACCGACAAGATTTGCAAATCAAGACATGAATCAATATGGAAAATAGCACAAAGAGAAGAGAACAAGAGCGGAGGCATACCAGGATCAAGAGAAAAGATGTGGGTACTTGCTACACATTTCAGACTCGAGCTCCCAAGTGAACTCCTCAGATCTGCCATGCACCCAAAGTACCTTCACCATAGGAATGGTTCTCTTCCGAAGATTGCGTTCTTGATACTCAACGATCTTCGCGGGTTCAACTGGATAGGACAGATTAGCTTCAGGAATCACTGGAACTTCCTCAATGACGCGGGTAGGATCATGAATGTACTTCCGAAGCTGGCTGACGTGGAAGACATTATGAACACTGGCCAAGGAATCAGGTAGCTCCAGGCGGTAAGCAGATCCTCCAACACGCTCTGAAATAACATACGGTCCCACGAATCTCGGGCTGAGCTTATGGTGGCGACCGAAACGCTTCACCCCAGGAGTAGGGGAAACCTTCAAGAACGCACGATCACCCACCGCAAACTCCAACGGACGGCGATGCTGATTAGCATACTTCCTCTGCCTCTCTACGGCACGGCTAAGCTGAAGACGAGTCTTCTTGGTGGCCTCTTCCATTTCCTGGAGTAACTCAGGATCCAACACAACCTTTTCACCAACTTCTGACCAGTAGAGAGGGGTCCTACAACGACGCCCATACAACGCCTCGAAAGGGGCCATCTGGAGGCTCTCCTGATAGCTGTTGTTGTAGGCGAATTCAACCAATGGCAAGTGCTCATCCCAAGCTCCCTTATAGTCCAGAATATAACACCGAAGCATATCTTCAAGAATCTGATTCACCCTTTCGGTCTGGCCATCAGTAGTCGGATGGTAAGCGGTGCTCAGGTTGAGCTCAGTGCCCAGAGCTTGCTGGAATCCCTTCCAGAAGTGCGATACAAATCTCGAGTCACGATCAGAAACAATCCGCAGAGGGATCCCATGAAGTCTAACTATCTCAGAAACATAGATCTGAGCCATCTTCTCGGTGGGATGACCTTCCTTGTACGGGATGAAGTGAGCTACCTTAGTCAAGCGGTCCACAATAACCCAAATCGCATCATGACCTCTCGGAGTACGGGGCAGTCCAGTGATGAAATCCATAGAGATGTCTTCCCATTTCCACTCTGGGATAGGCAGGGGCTGCAAGAGACCACCGGGACGCTGGCGCTGAGCTTTCACCTTCTGACACGTCAGACAACGAGCGATGAAGCGGGCAATATAGTTCTTCATACCAGGCCACCACACAATCTGTTTCAAATCATGCTACATCTTATTGTTGCCTGGATGGCCAGACGTGCGGGACTCATGAGCTTCTCGACAAATACTACTCAACAGTTCGGGGACATCAGGAATGCAAAGGCGACCTCGGAAACGTAGAACATCATCCGAGATAGAGAAATTCGGGAGGGTCCCAAGTTCAACCTGTCGGCGAATGCGCTGAAGTTCTGGATCAGATGGCTGCAAATCCTTCACCTGCTCTACCCATAACGGAACGGAAACTCCTCCGTGACCCTCAGGTGCGATGGATATGTCCATCCGGTCGAGGTCATCTATCAAGGCTGCAAGGGATGCTGACATAGGGGTGCAGGCGGCAGCCGTAGCATGTCGGCTCAGCGCATCTGCCACTGAATTGGCTTTGCCGGGCACATAAGTGATCTGCAAGTCATAATCCGCTACAAACTCAAGCCATCGCCTCTGCCGAAGATTGAGGTCCTTCTGAACGAAAATGTACTTTAAGCTCTGGTGATCGGTGTAAAAGTGGCACTTCACCCCATAGAGGTAATGACGCCACAACTTCAAGGCAAAAACCACCGCGGCAAACTCCAAATCGTGAGTGGGATAATTGCGCTCATGGATCTTCAACTGCCTCGACCCATAGGCAATAACACGGTCCTCCTGCATCAGAACACCACCCAGACCCACTCCGGAAGCGTCGGTGTACACGGAAAAATCCAAACCCTCAGAAGGAAGAGCTAATACTGGCGCTGAACACAACCTTTGTTTCAATTCAGAGAAGGATTGCTCACACTGATCTGTCCACTCAAACCTGGCATGCTTTTGAGTTAGCTTTGTCAGAGGAGCAGCAAGAGAGGAGAAACCCTTGACGAAGCGCCGATAATAGCCAGCTAACCCAAGGAAACTGCGGATTTCAGTAGGGGTAGAGGGTTGCTTCCAGTCCATCACTGCAGAGATTTTGGCGGGGTCAACGGATAGCCCATCCCCTGAAATGACATGCCCCAAAAAGGCAACACGATCCAGCCAGAACTCACACTTCGCCAACTTGGCATAGAGTTGGTGCTGGCGAAGAGTGGAGAGAGTGAGCCTAAGATGGGCATCATGCTCTTCACGGGTCTTAGAATAGACCAGAATATCATCAATGAACACAATGATGAACTTATCCAGATATTCGCGAAAGACGCGGTTCATCATATCCATAAAGGTGGAGGGAGCATTGGTCAACCCAAAGGACATCACCAGGAACTCAAAATGTCCATACCGAGTTCTGAATGCAGTCCTGGGGATGTCGGATTCCTTGATCTTCAACTGATGATAACCCGATCTGAGATCTATCTTGGAAAACACGGTACTGCCCTTAAGCTGATCAAAGAGGTCATCCACACGCGGGAGGGGATACTTGTTCTTGATTGTGACCTTATTCAGATCCCGGTAGTCAGTACAAAGTCTCAAAGAACCATCCTTCTTCTTTACGAAGAGGACGGGGGCTCCCCACGGAGAAGTGCTGGGACGAATGTATCCAAGCTCGAGCATCTCGTCCAACTGCAATCGGAGTTCTTCCAACTCGCGCGGGGCCATCCGGTAAGGAGCTTTAGATATAGGGCGCGTTCCAGGCTCCACATCAATAGCGAACTCTACCTCACGATCAGGCGGCATCCCAGGCAACTCGGCGGGAAACACGTCAGGAAACTCAGAAACGATCGGGATAGACTCGAGTGAAGGAGTAGCAGAATCTGAATGAGAAGCATAAACAAAGCCAGCAACGCACCCTTGACTGAGAAGCCGAGTGGCACGTACAGCAGAAATTACCTTCAGATGGCCGCGGGTCTGCACGTGAACACTGTAATCCTTGCCACCGATGCTGAGATTGATCCTCTTTGCCGCGCAATCCAGCTTCACTCGATATGCAACCAGCCAATCCATTCCCAAAATCACGTCGAACTCAGACATCTCCAGAATTATGAGATTCGCAAAGACTTGCAATTCTTCGAGCAAGATTGGGCAATTGGGGATACCCCTAGTTGATAGGTGCTGATGACCCGGCACAGAAATCTCAAAAGGGGCCTCCAGAGGTGAAGTGGGCCAACCATGCAGGTCCACGATATGGCGAGCAATAAACGAGTGAGATGCGCCAGAATCAAAGAGAATCTGCAACCACTTGTTTCTGACTCTAAATCTCCCTAAAACGAATAGCAGTTATAACCGCCAATTCCGGTTGTTTTTGATATAAAAGCATACATAAATACTTGCAGGAAAAATAAAACAACACATACGTACCAGAGATGACGTCCGTGGAAGCGAGCGCCTCGCCTTGAGTAAGGACATTCAGCATAGCCTTACCCATATTCTGGGCTCCGGGGTTAGCCTGCTGTGGCTGAGTAGTGACCGGGCCTTCCCTCATGGGGCAGTCGAACTTGAGATGACCCACTTGCCCACACTTGAAACAGGCCTTCTGCTTACGACGGCAGTCCCTCAGTTGATGGCCCGGCAACTTGCAGTAGGCACAAACGGTGGAGGCGGAGGCAAGTGTCATCGGAGGCTGTGTAGGAGCGGCTGTCTTCTGCTTCTTCAAGAGAGACCGGCAGACTTGTGCGATATGGCCCACCTTGTGGCAGTAAGCACACACCTCCATGGACCTGGAACCTTGCTCCTGAGGTGGAGCACTCCTGCGCTTGAGGTCGGATGCAGCGGCATTGCTCGTTCCGTGCTGGGCTTTCTTCCCAGTACGATCCAGCTCAATAGCTTCCGCCCGCATGGCGGCTCCTACGGTCTCTGCATAGGTTCTGGCGTCGTGTGCTACCACATGCTGGCGAATGTCATGGCGAAGTCCCTTCACGAAACGACTGATCTTTTTGGCTTCATCCGGCACGAACTCCGTAGCAAGGAGGGACAGACGGGAGAACTCCTGCGCATACTCTGTCACTGTCCTGCCAGGCTGCTGAAGGGACAAGAATCTCTCCGCTAACTTGTCCCGCTCCACAGAAGAGAGGAAGTTCTCCATCAGAGCGTCCTTGAACTGCCCCCAAGTTAGGGTGGTAGATTCGTGGAGGCTGCGGTGCTGGAGCCACCAAGTATAGGCGTCCTTGGTCAGCTGATAGGCCGCAAGAAGGATCTTCTGAGCTTCAGGAACTATGGCATACTCGAAGTGCTTCTCCATCTGGGAGATCCATTCCGTGATCACGAAGTAGTCGCGGTCACCGTTGTAGGCAGGCGGATTTAGCCTCTTGAAAGCCAGAGTATCAGCCATCGCCAAAGGAGGAGCAGCCGGAGTGGTCACGGTCGGGGTCACTACAGCATCAGATGCAGGAGGGGTGATGGTGACAGCTACTCCAGACGTCCCTGCGCTGCCAGAACCAGAACCCGGATCAGGAGCTTGGCGATCCCCTTCCAGACGGGTGACACGCTCCACAAGCTGCTTCAAAAGTTGGACCATCTCACCTAAAGGGGCTTCCCCTGCAGAAGGTGTAGCCTTCTTGCGCTGTGGTCGCTTAGGAGCCATCTAGAAAGAAACATAGAAGAATCGAGTGAGACAACGACTAAGTTAAGCTTGAGGGTTGAGATTACAGGTCATAGCAATCTAATACTGTTGGATAAACAATTCAAGTAGTAGTTACAGCATTTTCATTGGACAACTCTAAGTGACGACCATGCAGATGCAGGTGCGGCGATATGATCACATGCGGTAAGACGATGATTTGTAAAATCCATGTGTGTACATTCGTTGTCTGTTGCTCTTAGCTTAGACACTTGTGCAATGAGTTATGTTATGCATGCAACATGATTATGCCTACAATGCATTCCTAAGAATGTTTATGAATGGATACGCATGCCATGTTAAGCGCCCATATCACTTAACATGTCATGCGCATTATGATTCTAATGTCATCGCACTTGAAAATATTATATCGCCCATACAATTTAATATTTGCAAGCGGTGTAAATCCTAATGGAAATTCATATGCATATAAATGTTAAGTTTGCCCATACTCCCTTAACATTTGTACGCATACTACTCATGCTTATGGGTGAGTGTGTGCATGTTTCAGCCTCGAACAACAGACAACGACAAAGTGAGTGAGGAAATGATGCATGCACATATATTTACATAATAGATTTCAAAATATATGAAAACTTTAAAATACTCTATCTTTAGATGTTAAACCTCCCTCTGATACCAACTGTCACGACCCGTCTAATAACGGTTATCAGAGTGCGCTACGGGCGGGTCGTGATGCCGCAGACATGGACAAAGAGAAGCCATGACTGCCAGGCGGGTGCTGTAATACCAAAACATCTGTAGAAAATAGTTAGATTAAAAAAAAACAGTACCAGTTTGATTTATTATGCGGAAGCTTGAATTAAAAGTGATGCTCATGCACATTGATCAATTCTCATGCTATGATTACGAAGTAAAAATAGATGCTAGTAAACCGCAGAAACAAGATGAACATTTATATAATGCTGAAATACATCAATACCATCCTAAGAGTTGTCCACGATACAAGGAAAAATGCCTAGCAGTAACTAGTACAGGAAAGACAAATCCAAAAGTAAAAGAAACAAGATACAAAGGACCTGATGTAGCAACTACAAGACAGTAAACCTCCAACAGACGGGAGCTGGGCGAGGAACCACTCAGGAAGTAGACGGCGCAGTCACGAACCCTAAGGCAAATCCAATCAGAAGGAAAAGCCTCAGAACAAGATAAATAGCAGAGATTCAAGTTAATTAAACAAACAAGTAAACGGGGAAACAAGCATAGCAGTAAAGTATGTCAGAGACTAACTGAGATTCTTTAGTAAATTTTTAGCCTACTCCGGAGTTTTAGCCTAAACAGAAACGTATAAGCAGAAATCAATGAAAGGCGTGTGTGTCGTCATTTGATGTACAAGATTCTAGCATGGGAGTGGATGCAAGGCTTAGGCTACCGCTGCTTACAAGATTCCCTTATTGGCTTCTGTTACCATTCAAGTGTGAACTCATTTTTCCGGTGTCACATCAAACGACACATTCCCTTTCATTGTTTGCCTATGACGTCTAAAGAGCTTACTTATCTGCAAGTAATAGATTCAAGTGGAGCTAGTACGGTACAAGTGTGACTGAAATAAAACTTGTTTGCAAGCGAGAGAGTTATCTCTACTTGCCTTAAGGAGGAGCCGGGCTTGAAGGCGGCGGCTAAGAGGCAAGGTCTAAACTTTAGCGGAACCTGTTCAAGATGCGTTCACATGAAAAGTTTGTTTCAACGCTTATTCCTACGCGCACACATGTGACTATGTTGCGTAAAATACTTCAAGGGGCAAGTTAAGGAATATACCTCCCTCGGCAAAGAGGGGAGAAGCGGTTACCACCAGAGATCCGAAGGTTTTGGCTGCGGTTGAATCCGGGAACCCTAATTCGGAGAGGGCCTTGAGCGATTCCACCGCTACATTCGTTGAACGGCACCGAAAACCGAAAAAAAAACTTAGGATTAGTCGAGTACATGACACACCCACGCGGATCCGACGTGATTACGTCGTCCGGAGGCGAAAGTTAGCACAAAGCAATTAGGTTAAAATCTGAAATGCGGGGATCGGAGGAAGATTTACCCAAGGAGGCCGGATCGGAGCCCAAAAATCCACGGAGAGGCGGATCCGAGCAAACCCTAGACGTTCTCCTTGCAAATCTCCGGCTAAATCGAAGAGGAAGGGCTGCCGGAGGAAGAGGGTCTGGCTGCCGGCCAGAGGAGGAGAATGGGGGGGCTGATGTCGGCCAGAGGAGAAGAAGAGGGGAGGCCTTGCTGCTGCCGGCGTCCAGGAAAAGAGAAGGAGAGGGCGGCTGGAGGCAGAGCAGGAGGCGGCGGCGCACGCAGGAGGAAGAGCAGGCGGCGGCGGCGCACGCAGGAGGAAGAGCAGGCGGCGGCGGCGAGTTGTGCGGGAGCTGGAAGCAGGAGCGGCAGCGATGTTCTGCGCAGGAGACGAGAACGGGATCGGGAAGAAGGGAGCCCTAGCGTGCGGGAATGTTAGATGGGGGGGGGGGGTTTAATCGGGAGAGATGGGGGGTGCGGTTAGAGGGATTAATAAGGGGGAAGGTTTCTATTATAATATATTCATTATTATTATTAGGTGTTTAAATTAAGGGTTGTTACAGTGAATCCCGTGGTTGATTTCCGGGTGGCTAAGCATCCTGCCCAGTCAGAGTCACTGTATGCCTCTAGATCGGAATGGCCTCGACTCTTGTATGATATTCCCAACCCAGGATCCTTCTTCATGTATCTGATAATCCTGAGAACGGACTCCCACTGAGACATAGTTGGAGCCGCCATGAACTGACTGACCTTACCGACCGCACAAGCAATGTCTGGGCGAGTCATGGTGAGGTAGTTTAATTTTCCAACAATTCTACGGTACTTTTCTGGTGATTCAAAAGGTTTGCTTTCAGCATGAAGACTCTTTTCCCGTGGTTCCAGCGGAGAATCCATATGGCCACAGTTGGCCATCCCAAGATCCGATAGAAGATCCAGAGCATATTTTCATTGGCAAATAGAGAGAGAGTGATCATCATGAATCACCTCAATCCCAAGGAAATACCGCAATGGGCCCAGATCTTTTGTTTGGAAATTAGAGTGTAAGAATGCTTTGAGATTTGATATTCCTGCTGAGTTGTTGCCTGTGATAACAATATCATCAACATATACCAGTAGCAGAATAGTACCGGCCGAGGAGTTCTGATAAAAGAGGGACGAGTCTTTAGTGCTCTTGGTAAGCCCGAACTGGGTAACAACAGCTCGGAATCGAGCAAACCAAGCCCGAGGGGATTGTTTCAATCCATATAAGGACGCTAAGAGGCGGCACACCTTGTTTCGCTCCCCCTCAGCAACGAACCCAGGAGGTTGTTCCATATAAACTTCCTCATCCAGGAGCCCGTGGAGAAAAGCATTCTTAATGTCCAACTGGTGTAAGGCCCACTGGTGGAAGGCAGCAAGTGAAAGGAGTATTCGAAGTAAGGACATCTTCGCAACTGGAGCGAATGTTTCATCATAATCCACGCCATAAGTCTGAGCATAACCTTTGGCAACCAGGCGGGCTTTTAGGCGGTCCAGCGAACCGTCTGCATTCACTTTGACAGAATATATCCATTTGCATTCAATCGCTTTCTTGCTGGAAGGTAAGGGAACCAGGTCCCATGTATTGTTTTGTTGGAGAGCAGTCAATTCGTCATGCATGGCTGCCGCCCAGCCAGGATGAGCTTTGGCCTCCGCCACGGTCGATGGTAGATGATATCGATCAAGAGTCGAGTGCAGCGCTCTAGAAGAAGCAGACAAGCCCTTGTAAGAGTGAACATAGAGTGGTTGCTCTCGACAAGTCCGAACTCCTTTCCGGACTGCAATAGGAACCTCTGGGCTAGGTGGCTGAATAGTAGCAGGTTCTTCTGGAGGAACAGTCGTCGCATCTTTGGTAACAGAGGTAGGCTGAGGTGGTGGCACCACTGTACTATCAGAAGAGCGACGGGAGTAAACTCGTCCCCACAGGGGGGACAACAGATCAGTCGGTGAAATGATAGCAGGTTCGTGCCGAGGGACCAATAGAGCATCAAGAGAGGGATCAGGATGAGAGGATCCAGGAGAGGGATAAGGGTCGGACTCCCGGAAGACGACATCCGAAGAAAGGATGTAGCGGTGGAGATCAGGAGAGTAACACCGATATCCTTTAGTGGTCCGAGAGTAGCCGAGGAAGATACATTTCAGGGCACGAGGATCAAGTTTGGAGACAGAAGGGCGAGCATCCCGCACATAGCAGACACACCCAAATACCTTCAAAGGAAGGAGGGGACCGTGATGGTCAGGATAGACAGTGTGGTAGGGTGTCTCCCCCTGAAGGATGTGACTGGGAAGATGATTAATAAGGTGTGCAGCAGTAAGTACGGCATCCCCCCAGAAGTGTTTGGGTACATGTTTGTGGTGGAGGATTGCCCGGGTGACTTCAAGGAGATGCCAATTTTTGGGCTCGGCAACACCATTTTGTTGAGGGGTATCCGGGCAACTGGTTTGGTGGATTATGCCTTTGTCAGAAAGAAAGGTAGACATAGACTGAGATAGGTATTCTCGGCCATTATCAGTACGAAGACACTTAATACGTACAGAAAATTGAGTAAATATTTCATTCCATAAATGTTGAAAAATAGAAGCTAGCTCAGAACGATTTTTCATTAAATAGACCCAAGTCATACGAGAAAAATCATCAATGAAAGTGACATAATACTTGTGCCCTAACAATGTAGGAACGAGACACGGTCCCCAAACATCTGAATGAAGTAAATCAAAAGGTGCATAAGCACGAGCATCAAGACGAAGACTATAACTAACTCTGTGGAGTTTAGCAAACAGACAAGACTCGCAACTAAGAGTGGAAACTTTCCCAAGCTCCGGATACAGACGACGCATGACCTGCATAGATGGATGACCATGATGATAATGAAGATCCAGGAATTTGGTGGAGGCCGCGGTACAGGCAAGGTGGGAAACTTCGTCCAGGACATAGACGCCACCACGCAGCTTCCCTCTACCAATAATACGGCTCGTCGACTGTTCCTGAAAAATGCAACCAGAAGAGGTGAATATAGCAATACAATTCAAATCATTTGTAAGCTTACTAATAGACAATAGATTGTAAGCAGACTGAGGGACATGCGCCACCGAGGAGAGTGTGATATCAGGTGTCACATTGCAGCTACCAAACCCAACAATAGGGACCATGGAGCCATCAGCCACAGTAATTGAAGCTCCGCTATGAGGTTTGTAGGAGTGTAAGATACCTGAGGAACTAGTCAGGTGATCAGAAGCACCAGAATCAGCCAGCCACTGGACCGGCCTCTGGGAGATACAAACAGGCTGAATGGTTTGAGCCACAGCCGCACTAGGAGATGGTGAGTCAATCTAGAGAGCCTGCAAGCGTCGGTACTCATCCTCGGAGATTTCAACAGTTCTCGATCCCGGAGGTACAAAAGTAGAGTCAGCCAGGTGTGCCGACCGAGGTGGAGGAGGTTTGGAGGCCCAGTCTGGCTTCCCATGAATCAGCCAACATGTATCCTTTGTATGTCCCCGACGCCCGCAATGCGCACAATGCCTTGCGTCGGTGTCACGACCACGGCCAGAGCGCCCCCCCCGACTACTTCCCCTTCCTCCTCCTCGTGAAGCAAGAGCCATCGACTCGCCGGCGGAAGTATGTAGAGCGGATGACGAAGTACCGATGGAGCCAGCCTTAGTAAGCGGATGGTACACACTAGCAGTCTGAAGGGTAGTATGACTCGCCAGCATTTCAGTCTTCGTTGTGGAGAAGTGAGGATCCAATCCATTCAAAAGCCAAAGAAGCACCAGGTGTTCACGTTGAGCCTGATGACCTTCCCTCGTAGAGGGAATCTCCCAAAGGTCTAAAATCTCATCAGCCAGAACCTTCCATTCGGCAAAGTACTCTGTAACAGGACGCGCGGCCTGTCTCAGGTCAGCTATCTTGGGGAAGAGTTCACCAAGGCGAGAGAGGTTGTTCGCCTGAGAGAACATGTAACATCCCGATTCGTACTAGGCCCCTATGATGAGATTTAAAACAGTGAAATGAATGGGTGTGCTGATAGCACTTATGGACAAGGGGTGCTGTTATCTAATTCCTTTTTATTAAGCTTGGTGTGCTGTTAGCACAATTCTCAGATTTCGTCTATCTCAGGAATTGAAGCCGTTCGACGAATTCCCTGAATTCGTCGATCTCTGGATTGAGCATTCTGTTCGACGAATTTCCTGGATTCGTCGATCTCAGGGGGCAGTGTTCGACTAATTTGTCGAACGGGAACCGTTCGACTATGTTATAATAGGAGCGCTCGACTAAGATATAGGCGTTCGACGAAAAGATCGTCGAACGGTGATCGACAGAAGTATTTCGTTCGACGAAATCCATTTTCGTTCGACGAATTTGGAGGCGTTCAGCGGTAGACGAATATTAGCGTTCGACGAAAGTCGAAGGGCTTCGTTCGACGAGCGTCGAAGGGGGCAGTAGCGCTCGACGAATTCTTGATTTTTCTTCCCGTCGCCCGAAAAAGCTTGGGCGCTTATTTCTTTATGATTAATTCGAGTTCCAATGCAAGGCATAGGAGAGGGTGGAGGGCATTAATTGCCAAACCCTCTTTTTCCACTACTCTCTCTCTCTTTCTCTCCCCTCTTAACCCGTATAGCTGAGGGCTTGCCATTTCATCTCATCTCCCACTATTCATCTTCTTCCCCCTCCATCTTCTTCCTCTTCTTCACTTTTTCTCTCTCCATTTTTCCCCCACCTTGAAGGAGTTTGGCCAAGGATCCGTGAAGGGTTTTCTCTCCGTGCCGCCGCAACGACGAGCTCGAATCGCGACCGGAAAATGAGGTGACTTCCGACCCCTCTCCCTTGGTGCTAGTATCTTAGATCCATTAGGCGAGGCATCGACTCAATTGAGTCGATTTGGGAGCGAAATGAAGTTCCGTAGGTTGAGGCCGCGTTAGGGTTTTTCGCCATAGGGCGTCGATCGCCGCGAAAATACCCTCATTCAACTCCCCGCTTTAATACGAACGTGGGACGTTGGTTTCGCGAGACGTGGTGGCCTCGTGAGGGTGCATGGGAGGAGAGAAAGATGGCTGCCCTAAACTTTCATATGGGATTTCATTAATTAGTTACCTGTAATTGGGATTTCAATTATATATATACATATATATATGTCTTGTAGCTGCTTGGGAAATAGTTCCCTGTTAGATGGAATTTCAATTATATATATATATGTTCATTAGGCATTTGGGATGATAATAGAAATAAGTTCCCTGTTGATTTGGATTTGAGAAATAAGCTTCCTGTTGAATGGATTTCAATTGTATATATATATACATTTAGTTCATGTTTGGGAAGAGAATAAATGAAGCTCTGTTAAACATAGTTTTAATTATGTAATAATTGTTTGGGAAAGATGAGGAATAACGCTCTGATTAATTAGGGTTGCTAATTATATAATTGTGGATAGATGTGATGAAAGCTCCATGTTAAATCAGATTCAATTCATAACTTGCACTCGGTTATTAAGGAAATTGTGCGCAGCTGGGTTCGAGCCAATTTTTAGGCTTGACCCCACTGGAATTAGACTTCGGGCTCAACAAGGAAGTTGTAGCCCTTGGAAAGAGCTTTCCAACGATAGGTTACCCGTTTCCTGAAGTGACCTGTAGCTCCCTAAGGGTCCAGTCGAGTGGACTGTCCAGAAAGCTGGAATTGGTTAAGTGCTTGCTGTTTTGCTGTCCGGATTTCTGCAGCTGACTTTGGAGCAGATTTTAGGTAGTAGCCACTTGGATCTGGGTTTAGGACTCAACATGAATGTTGTAGCCCTTGGAAAGAGCTTTCCAAAATGGGGTGACACATAATTTGGGGTGGAGTAGAACTCCCAGAATCTCAGTTTTGTTAATCAGCGTCGTTGTAGTTTGAATTGCGGTAATCTTTGGGGATATCTTTTATAATACTTGTCTGACGCTCTTAATAATTGGTAGAAATCGAATTGATGATATTGTGCTGACCTTGGTTGAATTTCATGAGTTGTGGGAGGGTACTTGTTGTGATTTCGCCAACCGTAGTTCGTTCTCGCTTCGCTCTGGGAATAATAATTAGGAATGCCGACGTGGCTATTGTTTGGAGAGAATGACCATAACAAGCTAGCGGAACTACGGAAGCAACGGAGAAATCTATATTCTCCAATTTAATGAGGAATGAGTGCCCAGATTTACGTGTCAATTGGGCGGAGCATGGGCGAATGGCATGATGCTAGAATGAGGCATTGCGATGAAGAATCGAATAAAGACTTTGACGACATGTTTATAATAATGCGCACATCGATCGATCATCCAACGAAGAGTGTGGTTTGGTGACAACCTCTCAAATGCGATAAGGATCTCATCGTGATAGAGTGAGCTGTAAATTGAGTACGAGAAGTGAATGTCGATGACATGTGAGATATGCTTGGAAATCACGAACGCTATATTAGGGGACTCTTGGCGCATGTTTGGAAGACGTGCTTCTATGAATGATCGCCTCGCTAGATAAACAACGAGATGATACGTATTGGTAGTAAACTCTCAAGAATGTGAATAGTTCAACTAGGTTGAACTTGTGGCGAACGGAGCCTACGGGCAGAACGTGTTAATATGATGGGTGCTAGAGAGCACAAGTTGTGAATGAGCCTACGGGCAGAACGAGTAAATATGATGAGTGCTTGTGAGCACCGGTTGTGAATGGGCCTACGGGCAGGACGTGACAGTATGAATGTGCAGGTTTTCACACATGGTGGTGTAGTGATCCTCGGTAGAGGATAGTTGGTGGCGGGTCTACGGGCTCGCCGATCGTCACACCGACGGGAGCTGGCAGTCAGACTCGGACTGGAAGGGCTCGTCTTCTTGGTGCTCATCTCCCAAAGCCCCCTTCCACTCCTGAAGACTCTGCAGAAATGCGAGCAGTACGCAGGGCTCCGCTATGAACAAAGAGCGTTGAGGCGTACCGAGGCCTAGGACTGGTAGTGTGCATACCTTCCTAGTAGTGGCGAGGCCCGTGCCACTGCCACCGTCTGGCCACGACGGGGGGTGCCTGAGTGGTTAGCTACCCTCGAAAAGTGGGAACTAAAGGTCTGTGTCGACATAGCAAATGCGCTTGGAGAAGTCATCATATCATAATCATTGCACCGCATTCATATCATAATCATTGCACCGCATTCATATCATAATCATTGCATTGCACAGCAATGGATACTCACCATATAAACTTGTATGGGCATCTTTATATGATGAGTTACCTTTATATGCAGACCCTTAACTTATAAGCTTGTATGAGCATCCTTATAAGTTAAGTTCAATTCAGCTCTGTGATACTTTATCTATGTCCTGTTACTAGTACGATTTTGATACTCTGCTTACGCTTTCTGTTACCAGTACTTGCATTTATAACTGATGCTACTTATATATACTTATGAACAGCTTTGTTAGTGCCATTGCAAGTACTTGGGTACTTATACAACCGACACATATGAACAACCCTTCCTGTCACCTGTTTTGTATACTATTGCTAATATTGCAGCTTTCTTTCAATTCTACCGCCCGGTGCCTTGGAGTCGCCGGGGGAGCGGATGTGAAGCCATTTAGTCTTTATGACTAACGGTTGCTACGTCCCTCTTTTTAGGAGTGCGCCCTGGAGCCGCAGCGCACGGCGCAGGAGGAGGACAGTCAGGTCAGGACGACAGGGCCGGAGACAGCGATACCCTCAGTACCGGCAGTGGCTGACGTGAGTAGTAGTTTTGAGATGTAGCCCTTTGGGCATCTTTTGTGATACTCTGATATATTTTGCAGGAGCTCGTGGAGCTACCTTCTTGTATAATTATGGACTCTACTTATGCGAATTTTATATACATATATATGCGCCTTCTTGTTTTTTTTTTCTAATTGATGGGTTGGCTTGATGATATTGGATTAGCCGGCAGGATAGGCGTCTTGAGGAGGTGGCTAGCCCGTGTGCTGGCGCTTCCGCAAGGTGGTTGTCCTGGGCATAAGACTCCCCTCGACCGTGTTTTGTGTTCCGGGAGGGGGGGTCTTACAGAACATCATGTGAAGAGTGTCCCATAGTTCTTTGGTGCTGTCGCAGTTTTTGCACATTTGCTGGACAGATGGATCCATGGAACTCAGGAGAAGAGCAAAGATGCGGCAATCATCACTATACCAGTCATCATATTCGGTACTCCCCAAGTCATGAGTTGGGAGATGAGTAAGGTGGTGAGTACGGCGGATGCCTGCAAGAGACATAGTAACCCCCTTCTTCCATAACTGAAAATTGGAGGAGGTAAGGATAGTGGTAGCAATCCTCGCGTTGGGAGGAAAAGTATTGGTAGAGTCCCCTGCGGGAGCAACGGTCGGAGGAGTAGCGGGAGGAGTAGCGGGAGTAACAGAAGAGCCCATGGCTACGATGAGGGAGATGAGAAAACTCAAACAGCCCGAGAAAACCCAAACAACACATCAGCGGCAGTAGAGAAGGGAGACATCACGAAACCTGGCAGACGGGACCTGGACAAAGGCTGCTCGATCAATGGAGACATCAGAGGGATGAAGGGCGGGCGCAGGGATCGGCGGCGGCTGTAGGTATCGCTGGAGCAGATGGGTCGACGAGACAGACGGATCGTCGAGGCAGACGGATCGACGAGGCAGTATGATGTGTAACAGTAGCAAATCAAGTGGGCTTCAGTCTCATTCCACTCTATAACAATAAAATCTCTCTCTGGGACAATCCCTTGATAAGATTATCAGTTAGATTTAATTCCAACTTTATGTAGTTGAGTGATATTACTTTTTTTCTTCTATGCTTCAATGATTTGTACATGATTCTCGTAAGCTTATTCATTTTAGAATTAGTAATATTAGAAACAGTTAATTTATCATAAATTTATTATCACAATGTACTGAAATAGCAAGTATTGGTTTTGGATAAACATGAATTTCAAAAAGTAAATTCTTAAGCCATTCAACTTCCATACAAGTCGTATCTAATGTTATGAGTTCGAACTCCATAGTGCTCATACAGTATGTTTGATCGAAGCCATAAAATGACAGCTCCTCCAAGAAAAGAAATATATCATGGTGTAGACTTAACATCTAACGAATCAGTTACCCATTTGATATCTAAATATTCTTATAGCACTTCGAAAAAATATGTATATACTAAGCTATAACTAATAGCTCCACGAAGGTATTTAAATATTCTTGTGAGTGCTATCTAATGTTCACTACTAGAATTACTAGTATACCTACTCAATCTGCATATGACATATGAAATGTCATACTTAATGCTATTAGTAATATAAAACAATGATCCTATCATTTGAGCATACCTATGTTGATCAATAGGTTCACCTATAACTTCGGGAAAATCTGTATATACTAAGCTATAACCAATAACTTCACGAAGGTATTTAAATTTTCTTGTGAGTGTTATCTAATGTTCACAACTATGATTACTAGTATACCTACTCAATCTGCCTATGTCATATGAAATGTTTGACCAAATACTATTAGTAATATCATTTGAGCATACATATGCTGATCAATAGGCTCACCTATATTTTTGCAAAATTTTACACTAGCGTAATAAAAAGTAGAAGATAAAGTAGAATCATATTAGCTAAATTTATGTAACATTTTCTCAATCGAATGAGAAAAAGATAATAATACACTCGTATCAGTTTTATTTAACTTCATATCTAAAATAACGTTAGATATCATAAGCTTTAATATCAAATTTAGATGATAAATAATTTTTAATAACATTAATAATCTTTAATAAGACACCAAAAATTAAAATATAATCTAACATAAAAACAAAGTAAAACATTGTCATTTTCATCTTGTTTAGCATATAGACATTTATCATATTTATTAACAACGAGCCCAAATGATAATCACTGTTGTCTGGATTGAGATCCTAGGTCGGATTGTTTTGCAGTTTGG
This sequence comes from Dactylorhiza incarnata, assembly GCA_033032865.1. Taxonomy (NCBI): domain Eukaryota; kingdom Viridiplantae; phylum Streptophyta; class Magnoliopsida; order Asparagales; family Orchidaceae; genus Dactylorhiza; species Dactylorhiza incarnata. The sequence continues at coordinate 1,273,295 of JAWHQI010000198.1, forward strand.
ATCGGATCGGATTGAGGATCGTAAGATCCTACAACATTCATAAAGTAAGATTTAAAATATAAAGTTGAATTTGGTATCATCAAATTACACAAACAATCAACAAAAAAATTATAAAACTAATCAATAGTTGAATAATTATATCAAAATTTAAAAAAAGCAAATAAACAGAACTAAAAAATAACGTAGTTCTAATTATAAGTTCTACATAAGTAAATATAAAAATTCATATTATTATAAAACATCAAATAATAGTTTTTGTTCGACGACCGGAAGGTCAATCATAAAACCATCAGTACAAATCCTTAACAGGTACATCGATCATATCCTCATTATCAAGTATCACATTTTTTTCATCATCACCACTGACATTCTCATCATCATCCCATTCATACCCCCTCACTAATATACTCGATAGCATCGAGGTCATTGCGTCTTATGGTGAGATCCTCGACTCCACCTAAGATAAGAATTTAATTAAATGAGAGCATGATACATAATGTAGTTGAGAAATTTTGCATTATCAAATGATTTAATATCAAACTTACCTTCTTCATTTACTTCCGTAGTGGGTTTTTTCAAAATTCCTTTCAACACTATCATCACTATAAGTTTCCTGTGGATCTCTATTTCGAAGAATCCGCAACCAGTTGCCTTTACGAGGAAGAATTGGTTCTTCCTTCTTTGTGATCCTTTCATCATCAGAAGGAATGTCCTCAAAATTAATAAAAGTTTCATTCAATTGCATATCTCTTCTATCTTGTCGTTCCATCAACTTCATGTTGCACATCACAAAAACTAGATAATTCATTTTTGTGCAATTATTAAAGATTGTCCCAAATATTTGCAAAAAATGAGAGAGAATAAAATTATGTAAAGACTAGTTTTGAAAAACAAAAAAAAGTAAAAATACATGAAAAGAAATTTGCATAGAATAAAAACTACAAAACTTTTAAAAGAAAAACTAAGGTAACCAATGGGCGTCTCTCAAGAGTATTTTGTTTAACGTCAGTGAGCTCGGCCCATATGATTAGCTAAAAGGATATTTAAATGAGAAATGTAATGACAACTCCTTTAATTCATGCGTATGTTAATTAACAAAAGACGGTTGCCGAGTATCTCCTCCTTCGGGTTGTGGATTCTTCTTGTGCCACTAGGCCTGATTTGTTGAACCCGAATTACCATTTGCAACATATACCTGTATAACTCGGGTTGTTGTAAATCCACAAAACTAGATCTTGTCTTTCTTCTTTTTGAATACACCTATTATGAAAATAAAAAATTATAAGAGCACTCGTACATTAATCAATGTTACATGTGAGGATATTTTAGTGCAATTGATCTCATCATCTCAAATGCACTCTAGTTGCGTTCACATTCGGAAGAGCTGCATGTCGAGCTTAGAACCCGAATTGCAAATCTTTTCAATTCCATACAGTTATCTTCGTAAAAATTCCACAAATCAGCTGTAAATTACAATATTTTAAATGCTTAATATGATAATAATATGCTTATTGATTAATAATTAAAAATAGTGTTATGGATATGGATCCCCAGTCGGTTATCTATTTTCCCAAACCTTAAAAGAGATCTTGAAAGTTCTCTCTTGAGCACACACCCCTTAGGCAGTCGCGGTTAAGGCTCCGTAGTATCTCCGCTACCGTCATCTCCAGCTCCGACCACTCCTCCGGCAACCTCCGACCACTCCTCCGGCTCCATATAAAAAACTCTACTAGACAGTGGTGGGTGATGGGTATAGTCAAATGAATATTAACCCCGAATAAGTTGTAGGGTTGTTCTAACGGGTGCATCTCGAGCCTTAATATATCCCCCATACGTTGAGAAATAAAATTCTTCATACTACAACTATCAATGATAATGGAGTAAAACTGTCCCTGGATGTGTGCGGTCGTGCGGAAAATATCGTGCCTCCTATAGTCATCCTCAGTAGACTCTCCATACATAGGACACAGATGCTCTGTGGAGGTCTATCAGTAGACTTAAGTCTGGATGCCCGCTTCTGAAGGGACTTCACTCTACGAGCTCTACTAGAAATTTCGCCTAAGTTACGATAATCGTGCAACTATAGTTTGTCCCGAATAGAATAACGTAACCCATTTAGGTAACGGGATACGGTCGTGTCATTGTCCTCACGAAGGTCGAGTCGAGACTGAAGGACGAGGAATTCATCGGCGTATTCGTCCACCGGTGACTTCTTCTGTCGTAAGTTATGAAATCTGCGATATAGGGTTTGGAGATAATCAGGGGGAACATATCGCTTCCTAGGTTGAGACTTGAACTCAACCCATGTAGTGATGGGGGGCATCCCTAAGTTAAATCTCGTGCGCTCTAGTTATCCCAACCAAACTAATGCGGGTCCCTTCAACCTAAGCGTCGCATATTCTACTTGTCTATTCAGAGGCATTTGCCCAATTCATGAAGCGCTCCATACTCAATTACACATCATTGTTAATTCATGAAGCGCTCCATACAATCGCACCAATCTAGACATCCATCGGGCTCTAAATGTCCTTCAAAGTCGTCTACATCTAACTTGACACCAATATCCCAACGGGGTTGGTTACGGTGTTCAGGTTCAGGGTGTGTAGGCTGTAGACGTCTAGGGTTAGGGTTTACTTCTTCGACTGCAGGGGGAGATGCTTGCTCTAGGTGCATGGTGGCTTTATGTTATTGACCGTCATGCGTAACTCATTCATGACGTGACCTACGTTTCTCATACTTGTAGTGAGTCTTTTGATCATTTTTGCTAGATTTTGCATTTACGTGTATTTAAATTTCCGATGCTAGTCTCTAGCTGTCCTATGTGATTTTCAATTTTTTTTTAAATTACTTAAAATACTAAAATTTATTATTATTATTAATATTATTAAAGAAAGGGATAATACTTAAATTAAAAATATTGAACTAATTTTAGAAGACCCTAGTTTTTAAATGAGAGATTGTTTTTTTTAATAAAAGAAAACTAAAAAAAATTTAAATGAGAAAAACGACCTCTTTTAACTCTAAATGGTCGGATAAATCATTATTTTTATTTTTTTAAAGAGCTCAATTAAAATAACTTTCTTTAATCTCAAATATCATTTTTTTAGTAAGAGAAATAAAAAGATTATTTGATTCACGATGAGAGTGAACCAAATCTGCTCTGATACTAAACTGATGTAAACCACTACTCAAGAGTTTTATAATTGAATTTTAATAAATAAAGGAAAGATCAAATTAAAGTGAGTAGCACGCACTCGAGTCGTTGCGTAAATAAATTAGATGATTAACCTAAGCCTAGCATGACGCTCTCAAGTAACCAATATTCGAACGACAGTCGTTAAGAAAAATAGAATCCACGGGCACTAGTAAAAAGAAAAAGAATAATGCGAGAATATTTCTAATTAACGACAAATAGGCACAACGAGAGTTAGGGCAAGCTCTGAAATTACAATGATCTAATAAACATGGCATAAAATTTATTCTAATATGATGTGAGCGAGAGAATCGGCGAGAGGTATACCTGTAGGAGACGAGTGTGGCGGCGGAATCAATCCAAGAAAGTCAAGGGATGTTGCTGAATGTAAAGGGAGGGCATTGTTGGAAGCTGGCAGGACGGGGAATAAGAATCGTGCGAGTCGGCTGAGGCTAGAGGTATCCGTCCGACGAAGGCTTGCCGGTGGTGACACAAGAGGAGTCGCCGAAGGCCCCCTCGAGGTGGTTGGCGGAGGCGGCGCTGAGTTCTGGAGGAGATCCGACGGAGGCCGTCGAATCCCTGTAGCTAGGGCCACGAGACCAACAAAAAGCGCGTGAGAGTCAACATGAAATGGAGGAGTGGAGGTCAACAGAATCCAAGGTGGCCGTCGACTATGAGTTTGACGAGTTTGTCCGAGGAAGGAAGCAGCGTTGTCGCATCTCGAGGCTGTCATGCTGGGTTCCGGAAAAAATAGAGAGACACTCTGTTTTTTAGATACCCAAGCTGCTGCAAACGAGTATGGGTTTTTGAAGTAAAATGATTGGCTTATTTGAGTTTGCCGAAAAGAGAGGAGGCATGGGCTCTTAAAGGAAATAAGGTAATATCTTTGTGGGGGAAAGTTTCTCCTTTTTTGAAGTAAATAAATTTGTTACCAAAATATATATTGAATACCCATTATAGAGATATGAATGTTCTCCTCGTTAAGTTTTTTCCTAAATTTAAAGATATGATATTTATTTGTATTTCTTTAATTTTAGGGTAATATTTTAATAATTTTTTTATATTTCATTGCTTGCCCAAACTAACACTAACTTAATTTGACGGACCATTTTATTCAAGGACTTTTTAGCCGGTCATGCCAATAAGACGTAGTAAAGGGCAGCCCAGTGCATAAAGGCATCCCCGCACAGCAAGGGTCCGGGGAAGGGTCCCACCATAAGGGTGAAATGTAGGCAAACCTTACCATGCATTTTTGCAATAAGATGCAATAACGAAAGAAAATGAAATGCGTGAAATAAACATGGATACATGAGTACGACTAGTGTGCATGAATAACAAATATAAAATGTACGAAGACGTGCGCTGTATAAAAATAAAAATTGCTTTAATTAAGTTGAAGATGCAAGTTAAGTTACATCAGAACATCATGTAAGACCTCACTAATGCTTTCTCGGATGTCATCCTAAGATCCACTCGCCTGCTTCCAAGGATTTGTGCGGAAGATGCATTACTTCAAATCATGCTATACTGATTTCTTGTAAGGTAGCAATGCAAGAACGATCAAAACAAGTGTGAACATTTGCTCTGGAAACAAGCCACAGATCGGAAGAACGAGTAAGAAGTCTAGAAATCTAACATAAAGATAGGTTGATTCGGTGTTTGAATTTTGTTGGTCTGAGGCTTGAGCACATGTGGTTTTCCAGTCCCATGTTCTGTGTTCTTGTAGAAGCAGTTGATAGATAAATGATTTGTACGACGGCAGACAAAACACCATTTCCCTTTACCAAGGTTTTGGTTGGAGCAACTAGGTTTGGGATGGTTGGGTTTTTGATGACAGGAACCTGGGCGAAAAGACTTCTTATGGTTCTTACCCTCAGGTTTTTAAGTGATGGTGAGAGGAAGTGTTACTAAGAGATTCAATCAGATTAACCTTAGGACCACGATCTTTGGGAGCTTTGGAGTTATTGTGCTTATGCGCTTCTTCTATGCAGATAACGTTTTGGACATGAACATAGGTGATGCTACCTTGATCATGTCTAAGTCTAATGTTGAAATCTGATCATGAATCGGGAGGATAATCTATACATGCTACAAGATAGTTCTCGGATAAGATTGAATAGTCGGCTCGAATCTTAGCAAATTTCTCATCAAGTTGGTGGAATTAGGGGTTAATGGACTTGGACGCATCTATTTTAAACTTGTGGAGGTTGATGACATTGCAGTATTTTATACCAGCATTGTTTAAGTTATAGCGCACTTCAAGAGCATATACCATAAATCGTTAGTCGTTCGATATTGAAGAAAAACATCGTAAAGGCTGTCGGATAAGACACTAAGGATCCAATTTCGACATTTATATTATATATCTACCAGATCTCGCATATGTAAACGTCTAACATATGTTTTAGTAGTATTAGCGTTAGAGGATGATGATGATGTGAGGGAAGTGGTGACTGCAGTTGCAGCACCAACAAGATTCTCGTGTTCTACTACAGGAGGATCAAATATGGCTGATAATAGTTCAAGGGTATTCAACCAGTATTCGACCTGAGCTTGCCAATTGCATAAATCATTTCCATTAAATTAATCGGGTTTGATCCTGACGGAGTCATGAGAACGAGAAGCCATAGTAAATTGTTGGAATTTAAAATACAGAAAATTACAACAAAAATAAAAGTGAAAGCATACATATTCATTTTGCTTATTTAATTTTATTTATCTTATTATTTTTGGACTTCCCAAGGACTACTCAAAACGAGTTCTCACTGATATTGTGCAGTTAATAAGAAGATAGACCAACACGGCCCTTTCGTAAGAGGTTAATGATCTGGAAAAACTTTTTTTAAATTGTTGGAATGTTTATAATATATTTACAGAAATTGTATATATATTTATTTTTGTTTTAGAATAACAAGATATGTAGAAAACAAATCAAGAGATGCAATAACAAAATGTTAAGAAATCGTGTCTGTGTAAGACATGCGATCACTGCCCTAAAAAGTTGCACCACTTTCCAACAAGGATTACAACCGACGCCCACTTCTCCAAGGTACAACACCTAACTAAATACCAAAAGCTCTGATGTGCACGGATACAGAAGAAGCACAAAACACTTGAACTTCCACTTGACGAAGCAAACATAAAGATGAGAGCAAAATTATACGAATAAGGCGCGGGGGGGGGGGGGGGGGGGGGGGGTGGGGGGGGTGGTGCAACCCATTGCACAAAGCATCCCCGTGTAGCGAGGGTCCAGAAGAGGGTCCGGGGAAGGGTCCCACCACAAGGGTGAATGTAGGCAAACCTTACCCTGCATTTTTGCAAGAGGCTTCTTCCCGGACTTGAACACATGACCTAAAGGCAAAATTGTAAGAATGAGAACACAACAATCTGTAAGTGTATTGGTTCTTAGAAAACTATCTCATATATAAGGAGTCTCGTAAAACCTCAAGCATTAATCTCATAATTAATTTGCAATGGCTATAATAAGTAAAGTCATCATATAAAGAAACTGATATTTTCAATATTAAATATTAATTGGAAATAGACATAAAACATAATCCTAATGGATATAAAATTAACAGTTTTCTCGTAGAAAATTCACTCAGAAACATGCGTAAAATTGAAGTCACGTGGGATCGTTGAATGTAAATCGGCGAACCTCGAACAGGATTAGGTGGTAACAAAGTTCAAAAGGCGGTGGTAATCGATAGTCGATAGTAATTCGACGAGCGTCGAATGGTAGTCAACTTCTAAAGTATTAGAAAGCAGCGGTCGTCGAGCGTCGAAAGCAATTCAACGACAGCTGAATGGATTCGATGAAAGAAGAAAAGAAAGTGCTAGGTGATTGCCGAGGGCGCGTGTCAATAGGGTTTCGACGAACGTTCAAGGGTGTGAAGAAGGAATTCTTGCATCAATATGCTTTCAAAGTGGTAAAACTAGTTTCTACAAAATAAGTAATTCAATTAAATTATTCCCCAAATTGCAAATCCAAATCCGGTCTAGTCCGGTGCATGCGAGTGAGCTCGCACGCGCGTGCCGTCTATGGATTCTTCTCATATTTCTTTCAACATAATATAGATTAGAGAAATGATTTATATACCCCACATAAAGTAGTGAAGTTTGACATGACGGGACTAAAAGGCTTCATTCTTTCATGAAAAGATTTCCCTCCAAATAATTTTGAGTTTTTCTCATCAATCGATGTAGAGCTCAAACACCAAAACACAAAACATCATAAAGATTGCAATAATTATTGCATAGTAAAATTCTAAAAATATACCCTTTGAAAGTTAAATTGACCTAATGTTAGTTGAATTATTCATCATAGATTCTCTCTTCTAGAGTGCCAAAGACTTTGATGTTGGAGAACATACGGTGGGACTTGGGATTGAAGTTTCTTACCATGGCATCCTTAAATAAGGAAGGTTTGGTTTTCAGACCTAATTCGTGTCACATAAACATAAGCAGACTCTCTAAGTTTAGGAATATGACTCAATGTTTCTTTTTCCTCCCCGGCTCTTCGTTATACTTTTGTCCCCAGTTTGGGGATTTAATTTTAATGCATATCTGAATACACATGATTCTATGAACTTACTGCAAAAAACTTACAGTTCCATGCTCTGCTTCAGCTTCCAAATTATTATTTGCTAAGCTAAACATCTCTAGGCTTCGTTTGGCGCGGCTTATTTGCTCCGGTGAGTTTGGACAAAAACTCAATTATCATAGAATGCATGTTTGGCATGGCAAAGGTTATGACCGCTACCAAGAAAATAAACTAGTTTTGAGCATAAAATGCATGAATTTTTTAGGTGAGGTCGGGCGTTCACGAACGACGGTTCATGACCACCGCGTTCACGACCGCCACCAACGCGCCAAACGAAGCCCTAATTAGAGCGAATGCTTTATGCTACAACTTCACATCCTAAAGGCTGTTTTGAGTATTTCAGTATTAGTAGCATGTGTTGTGTTAGAATCCGAGCATCCTGCCTAAAACCAATTGGTTGGAGGTGGAGTGACCCACGTGATCTGTATTAGGTGTACAAGATTATGCTAGTTTATTGAGGTGAGACTATTCTCAAAATGCCCACTCACGTGTAGTGTACTAGGTCTTTAACCGCTAACATGAGTTACTTTTTTTTTAATTGGGTGACGTGGAATGGGCAGTTAGGCCTAGAGCAGTCTGAGACCGCGTTAAAATCCAAGCATCCAGCTAGAAACAAATTGTTTGCAGCAGAGAGGCCAGTGAACTATATTAAGTGCAAGTAGCTATGTAACTATGTTAGTTCTCAATATGAGATTATTCTCAACAATGTTGTATCCCTTGTATAAAGGGAGTAGTATGTGTCCTCTCGATTCTTTCCGGGCATTTGGGATTTGGCGTCGGGTTTAGTTGAATATTCGCTTTATTTTATCCGCATTTATCTAATACACGTGATATGTCATGTGTATATCTCCTATATATGTATTATATTTGCCCGGTTTAGGGCACCCGATCAATTCTATCGAGCGTTTTCCACTTGGTATCAGAGCGAGAGGAACGGTCCCGTGCCCCGCTCGCGTCTCGCCGCTCCAGATCCCGCCTCGCTCGATCCCGCCCGCCTATTCTCGTTCTTCTTCCGGTGATCCCGCTCGCGTCTCCTGCTCGACTCCTCCGCCGCTTGCGTCTCGCCCGGCCTCGCCCGGCCTCGCCCTTCTCCGCCGCGAACGTCCGCGCCAGCCCTAACCGCTCGCGTCTCGCCCGGCTTCCAGCCGACCGTTTCTTCTGTCGCTCCCGATCGGGCTGCTGGCTTCCTTGGCCTAGCCGGCGCCCGACCTTGCCGCTTCCAGCCGGCCGTTTTGTCCTCCATGGGGACTGCCGGGGACACCACCCTCACATCCTCCGGTGTTCTCTTCGGCTTCCGGATCTAAGGGGCACCTGTAGGATGTTATTCAACTTTTTTTGATATCTTCGTTCTCTACAATGGATGATCCATCTGTGATCTCCCCTTCCTCTCAATCCGATGCTCTTCCTGGTTCCTCCGTTCCCCGATCCGGTGCATTGCCCGGTTCCTCGGGCGATCCTCCTCGGAGTCATGGCCAGTCTGGCTCGTTGAAGATTACTACTGTTGCCTTGGATGACACAAATTATCTGGAATGGTCAAGGGCGGCCCAGCATGCTATTCGCAGCCACCAGTTATATGGACTTATTGATGGTACCACTGCTGAACCACCACGCACCGATCCCTCATGGCGCAAATGGGATGCGGACATTTCGTTGGTCGTCTCGTGGTTACTTCATTCGATGTCTCCTCAGGTGTATCAGAGTTATATGCTGTTGGACTCCGCCTATGATATTTGGACACGGGCCCGTGATACCTACTCTCAGGCGGGCAGTTCGATGCAAGTGTACGAGCTTACTCGTCGTGTTCTGGAACTAAAGCAGGGGACTATGACCATTGCCGCCTACTATTCTGAGTTTGAGCGTCTTTATCAAGAGCTAGATTTCTTCAATACTTTCGCTGCTGCTTGTACGGTTGATGCGGTGGCCCTTCAGAAAGCTAACGATCGATTCCGGGTTCACGTATTTCTTATGGGGCTCAACATGGAGTTAGACGCTGTTCGCCTACATGTCCTCCATCGTGAGCCGCTTCCCTCTCTTCGGGAGGCCTTCAGCATGCTCCTCAGTGATGAGAATCGTCGTCGCACTCTGGGCCCCGCTACTGATCACTCTGCGCTGGCTGGGATGTCGCGCGGACCCCCTCCTGTCTGTAGTCATTGTGGGAAGACTGGCCATACCAAGAACTCTTGTTTCCGCCTGCACCCGCACCTTGCTCCGAGTGGTCGGGGCTCTAGTACCCGTGGTAGAGGTGGGTACCGTGGTAGTGGTGGTCGTCACTCTGGTGATCGCTCTCACTCTTCTGCACATTCTACTGAGGTTCTGGAGGACACCTCTGGAGGCCTGTCTGCCTGTGAATTGGAGGCCTTTCGACGCATGTTGCGCTCCCACGCAGACTCTGCTCCTGCTGCTTCTCATGCTGCTGTTGCCACTTCAGGCCTGTCCAGTGCTAATGCCGTGTCCTCCCCTCCTTCCGAGTGGATTATCGACTCAGGTGCAACCGACCACATGACTGGTTCTGCTTCAGGTTTTACCTCCTATACCCCCCTTTCTGGTCGTGATAAGGTTATTGCTGCTAATGGCTCTCTCTCCGCCATCGCAGGAAAAGGGACTGTCCCTTGTTCCCCTGACCTATCACTGTCCTCCGTTTTGCATGTTCCCTCTTTTCCCCGTAATTTACTTTCTATTAGTCATCTGACTAAATCTTTACACTGTTCCGTGACATTCTTTCCTGATGTTTGTGTGTTTCAGGATCTGGGTACGAGGCGGACGCTTGGCAGTGGTAGGAATGTTGGCGGACTGTACTTGCTGAACCAGTCTTCACCCAGTGCTCTCACTTCCACCAGATCTCCGACTCTTCATGACATCCGACGCTGGCATCAACGCCTCGGCCACCCTTCTCCTTTGTATCTTACTAAGTTGTTTCCTGTTTTTCATCAGTTAATTCAGTCGTTCTCTTGTGATGCGTGTGAACAGTCTAAGCATGTCCGTCGGAGTACGAGTCATTTATCTGTCCCTAGTGTATGTCCTTTTGATGTTATCCACTCTGATGTTTGGGGCCCGTCCCCGGTGTTATCTTTATCTGGCTATAAATGGTTCGTTACGTTTATTGATTGTCACTCCCGCACTACGTGGCTTTATTTGCTTAAAAAGAAAAGTGATGTGCTCTCTTGTTTTCAAACTTTTCATAAGATGGCGACCCAGCAATTTGGCGGTAAAATATGCGTGTTTCGTAGTGATAATGGTGGGGAATATGACGACCGGGGTGTCTTTGGGGCCTATCTTGCCGACCATGGCATTATACATCAAACCACGTGCGTTTACACTTCCACTCAAAATGGGGTGGCTGAATGGAAGAATAGGCACCTGCTGGAGGTGGCTCTGTGTTTACTTCTTGCTATGCACCTTCCTAAATCCTACTGGGGTGACGCAGTCCTCACTGCTGCTCATCTTATTAACCGTCTTCCGTCTCGTGCTCTCTCGTTTGATACGCCCCTCTCCTGTCTTGCCAAAAATCACATTGTCCACACTTCTCATCTTGCCCCTCGTATCTTTGGCTCAGTGTGCTTTGTCCACGTCCATACCCCGCAGCGCGATAAACTCGATGCACGATCCCTACGGTGTGTTTTTGTTGGTTACTCTCCTACCACCAAAGGGTATCGATGTTATCACCCTCCGACTCGTCGTTACTATTGCACTGTGGATGTTACATTTCGTGAGGGAGAGTCGTACTTTGGTCCTCGTCAGGGGGAGACGACGACCGGTAATGGTGACGAGACCAACGCCTCTCCTCTTCCTATTGTCCATTATCCTCTTCCGGCCACTTTTCCTATTCCCTCCACTCTTATTCCTTCCACCTCCGCTCCACCTATACTATACACATACTCTCGTCGTCCTACGACTGTTGAGCAAGTGCAGACTGAGGATGTTCCGCCAGTGCCAGTGACTGTCCCCGCACCAGATTCTGATGAAGACCTCCATGTTCCTCTTGCCCGTCTTATAGGTAAAAAGGGTGGCACCAAGCACCCAATTGTCAACTACATTTGCTATGATCACCTCTCTCAGGCCCATAAAGCCTTTATCTCTTTTCTCTCATCTATTGTGATTCCTAAGACTTGGCAGGAGGCTGTTCAAACACCTGAGTGGAGAAAGGCAATGGAGGAGGAACTGTGTGCCTTGGATAAAAATAAGACATGGCGGCTTGCTTGTCTTCCCCCGGGGAAGCGAACGGTTGGATCCCGCTGGGTCTTCACTGTTAAACAAAATCAAGATGGAATGGTTGAGCGGTACAAGGCTCGTCTGGTGGCTCAGGGATATACCCAAGCTCAGGGCATTGACTACCAGGAGACATTTGCTCCTGTTGCAAAGATGAACTCAATTCGTGTGCTTCTCTCCTGTGCTGCGAGTCGTAAATGGGAGCTACTGCAACTTGATATCAAGAATGCGTTCTTGAATGGTGATCTGGAAGAGGAAGTTTACATGGATCTTCCCCCGGACTCTGAGATCAAAGGGTCCAAAGGGAAGGTCTGCCACCTTCTTAAATCCCTGTACGGCCTGAAGCAGTCTCCAAGAGCGTGGTTCAGACGTTTTTACAAGACCATGCTTCAACTTGGATACACTCAAAGTCAAGCCGATCATACGCTCTTTATCAAGAGGAAGGGTGCTCAGGTTTCTATTCTTATTGTGTATGTGGATGACATCATCATCACCGGAGACTACTTGGAGGAGATCAATCACTTAAAAAAACAGTTAGGCAAAGAATTTGAAGTCAAGGACCTGGGAAAGCTGAAATACTTCTTGGGAATTGAAGTTGCGAGGTCTAAGCGTGGGATCTTCATTTCTCAAAGGAAGTATACTCTTGATCTTCTTGAAGAGACTGAGATGCTTTGGTGTGCCCCGGTGGACACCCCTATTGAGGCTAATCACAAAATTGATGCAGATATTAGTGGGGAGAAAGTGGATGCCTCAAAATACCAACGTCTGGTTGGGCGTCTTATATACTTGTCCCATACTCGTCCTGACATCACCTATGCTGTGGGAGTCCTAAGCAGGTACATGCATTCACCCTCCATACGTCATCAGCAGGCTGCCTTCAGGGTGTTACGTTGCCTCAAGAAGGCACCAGGTCGTGGGATTCTGTTCAAAAACAGTCAGTCATTTGAGGTTGAAGTGTTCACAGATGCTGATTGGGTTGGTAGTCAAGACGACCGAAAGTCTACCACTGGGTATTGCACATTTGTAGGAGGGAACCTGGTCTCATGGAAGAGCAAGAAGCAGAATGTGGTAGCTCGCTCAAGTGCGGAAGCTGAATATAGGGCTATGGCCCAAGGTGTTTGTGAGGGACTGTGGTTGAAGACCATCCTTCGTGATATAGGCCTTCAGGAGAACAATCCTATTATGATCTACTGTGACAACAAGGCGGCTATAAGTATTGCACACAATCCTGTACAGCATGACAGAACTAAACATGTGGAAGTCGACCGACACTTCTTCAAGGATCACCTTGACAAAAGGAATATTTGCACTCCGTTTGTGAACTCATTTGATCAGCTTGCCGATGTCTTCACCAAGGGTCTATGCAGCGACAAATTCAAGGACAATACTGACAAGTTGGGAATGATCAATATATATTCCCAACTTGAGGGGGAGAGTTGAATATTCGCTTTATTTTATCCGCATTTATCTAATACATGTGATATGTCACGTGTATATCTCCTATATATGTATCCTATTTGCCCGGTTTAGGGTACCCGATCAATTCTATCGAGCGTTTTCCACTGGTTTTGCTTGGGCGAAAGCATAGAGAGACCCGATAGTGTAGCTGTATCTATTCAACCAACGCATTGAGATTTCTGTCTTTCTCTTCGTGTGTTAGAATCTCTTTGGATGGAACCCAGTGCCTTATGTCGAGTATTTTTTGTATCGCAGAGATTTGGGATGCGCTCCGAGCAGCCGCCGAAGCTGACGTCAGCCTCGCTCAAGCGATCGTCGACAGCGCCGGAGTCATCGTCGCCAATTCCGACATGACAGTCTGTTATGATGAGAGAGGTAAGAACCTCAATGGAAGAACCAATTAGCTACCTTGATGCCTTAAAAATAACCTTTTTTTTCTGATTAATGAAAGTTTCTATCGCAGGTGCCAAGTATGAGTTGCCCAAGTATATTTTGAGTGAGCCAACTAATCTGATACATGACCGCTGATCTCGTGTCGAAGGCTTATGCCGGCGTAGGAACACTAATATACACCGCGTATAAACTGTGAATCTGAATCAGTACATCTCTATAGAATCTTCTGCTGGAATGTGAAAATACAGTCAGGATCCAGTTGGGGCGGTGCTTTTTGCTTACGACGGTTCATGGCCACCGTCATGCCAAATGGACCCTAAATCTGTCTGTTTCAGCAACATGGAGGCTCTCTTTGATTCTCTATTTTTACTGCAGTGTTGTTTTTGATTCACCTCACATGAGAAAGTGTTTGGGTAGCATCCTTTTTTGAGTTCGGGTGGTGAGAAAAGTTAAAATCTTAATTTTGAGCTCAATTTTTCATAGAATAGTAGGAACTAGCGTTTCCTACCGCTCTCCAAATGAGTCAATTCTGTGGGTGTATATCAGTATATTGCTTTTAGGTAGCGTGAGCTGCGCATGTGCTCGCGCATGTTAATTGTGAAAAAGAAGATTGCTTTAGGGAGTTGTTATAAGTAGATTAAATTTGGATATATGCAAACCAAAAAATTGAGTATTTTCTGGACTTTTTAACTACTTGGCACAAACCAGACAAAATTTTCTGTGCGTTGAGCGCATACAGAGCATCATGCGGGTGTATATTTTCTTGCAATATTACAGGTGCAACGTTAAATACAATCATAAAATGGGCTGTATTTGTAGTTGTTAATACAGTTGTAAAATAGTTAAATAAAAAAACACGCACAAAAAACATATACATATAAGAAATGTATGTTTTGTGGGTGGTTTTTTTGACCACTTTACAACTGTATTAACAACTACAAATACGGTCCGTTTTACGATTGTATTTAACGTTGCAAAAAAATACACCCTCATGATGCTCTGTATGCGCTCAACGCACAGGAAATTCTCCCATCGGGCGGAGCATTCCCAATTGAAAATTTTTTATAGAGATATCTATTGGAAATTTAATAAATGTTTGGAAGAAGTTTGACCAAATAATTACTATACAACATACTGAAATAAATAGATCATTTGGGCAAAGTGTGATTAAAGTTACTTGATTGCATATATTAAAAAAATGATTTTTTATTTTATTTTTACATTGATCCGCATATATAATAATTGTCTACATTTATTTATTTTAGAATTCATATGATTTATATATAGTCAAATTTGATCTATTTATAACAATGCCATTGTTTTACTCTTGAATCTTTAGAGAAATACTTAGGTGCGTTCTCTCACCTAGTTTTAGGTGAGGGGGAAATACAGCCGTATGATCTTAGATCTGACGGTAGGAAAAATACTGACATTATTTATTATTCATAAATACAGTAATATTTAGAGCTATCAATGGCTAAGATGCACTCCTCTCACCATGATCTAGGTGCGAGATACTCACCTAAAAATTTTTCTTCTATAAAAGAGAAATCATTATCTTGGTCGGTGATCTGCCATAAAAAGGATTAATTAAATTCATTTATGTTATAAAAATAGAGCGTAAATCTAAAAAAATTCCAAATCGCATAAATGTTTTTAATGATAATTTGCATTATGTATGTGCGCTATTTGTTAGTAAAAAAACTGTAATGGGTATTTTTTTATTTTTTATTTATTAGACCAAGGTATTTACATACATCAAAATTTTATTTTAGTATTTCATATTATTTATAAGATTATATATCATATAAATAATAATATTGTAGACTGTCAATTGAATTCTTCGGTGCAAGATATTTTTTCATCACGCATATTATGAAGGGTTTTAAAAGTACAAGTATTGTTGATGTCACACACAGTACCCATAAGAGGCTCCCAGGAGTGACAGTGCACTGGGTGAAATCATTCGGCGAGATGCAATATTTGGTGGGTGACATCATTCGACGGGTGGCATCATTCGGCGGGCGACATCATTCGTCGGGCGACATATATTTGGCGGGTGACATCATTCAGCGGGTGACAATATTTGGTGGGAGGCATCATTCAGCGGCTGACAACATTCGGTGGGCTGCAACATTCGGCGAGCGACATCATTCGGCGGACGACATCATTCGGCGGGCGACATCATTCGGCGGACGACATCATTCGGCGGGCGGCATCATTCGGCGGGTGGCAATATTCGGCGGGCGGCAATATTCGGCGGGCGGCAACATTTGGCTAGCAGCAACATTCGGCGTGCGTAACATTCGGCAGATTGCATCGTTCGGCGGACGACATCATTCTACGAGCGGCAATATTCGACGGGCGGCATTATTAGACGACAAGATTATGTGACACGGCATAGAAATTGAACTAATAGTTATTTTAACATGACTTGATACAACATTCGGGAAAATGTGAAATAAATAAAATAACTAATAACTCTTTGCTTGAACTAATAGTTATTTTAATATGACTTATGATACAACTTGATTACTTGAACTAATAGTTATCATTCTACGTGCCGAATCTTCCAAAGATGTTGAATCCGAAATCGCACCTCCGAAGGAAATCAGAGGCTGCGGGCTGCCGGTTACTTTTTAGGTGGAGAAAACGAGACCGCTAGCAGCGGTCAAGGCCAGACTTCGCCCGTCACGGCGAATGCCACTCCTGTGACGGGCTTTCCTTTGATTAAGAAGAAGCGGTTACAGCAGGTTACAAGTGCAGGAAAGCAGAAGCCGGCCGGTCAGACAGGTCGCAAGACGGGAAACTCGAGACCGCAGCTCAAACAAGCGAGCTCCTGGATTCGAGTGTGCGTGCCTTGGGAACGTCGCCGTCCCCTATTTATAGGCTCGGGGGCCTGCCCGAACGGGCAGGGATAAAATAACCGCCTGCCCGGGTACAGGAGAATCGGGCAGGCGGTGACGGGATACGGAAAGGAGAAAAGAAAGAAGCCGCGCGGCTTGGCGGCTTGCGCTTGCGGTCTGTCTCGTAGAGGGGCTGGAGATGCTGCGACCAAGGCGATGATGCCACCCGGGCGGTCTCCGACTTGGGACCGCGACTTGTCTTCTTGGACTTGGTCTTGCCTTTCTTCACGGCGTAACCCAGGCGGTTTCTGATCTGAGACCGCGGCTTGCACTTGGGACCTGGACCTCGCTGGGCTTCCTGGCGCAACCCGGGCGGTCTCCGTCCTGAGACTGCGGCTTGCCTTTGGCACTTGGTCTTGGAAGTCTTCAATCTCTGGAGGCGATCTGAGTCGTGTCAGACCGCCCGATTTGTGTTGGTTGGTACTAATGGATCTTGTCGAATCTGAACCGAGCGGCTTGTATCCTCAGACCACCCGATCTGCGAGTGATGCTATTCGGAAGCGGTCTTCTGGGTAAACATAATCCCCGCATATTTTCAAATTCTGAGGAGATTTCGAAAATATTAGTTCTAGCCGGAGACCGCGCCGATCTGGCCTGGTGGGTTATAAATGTTCTGGAAGCTTCTATCTCCGCATATTTGTAGTGCTACCACGAGTCACTATTCGCCCCTTGCGGTTAGGACTTTCCGGCTAAACAGTCCAATCAAGATGGTAGACCTTATGACGCAGTTCGAAGATCATCAGAAGTCAGGTAAAGACCGCGGGGGAGATCGCCCGAAGGATAAGAAGAGAAAGAAAAAGAGGACACAGCCCGACAATACAATGAATATTGCCTCCACGGGTAAGCCAGCCAACCTGCCTCCTGAGACGACAGTCGTCTTGTCGACTAGAAACGAGGCGGGTTGTTCGAACCCGCCCCCGGTTGATCCTCCTGCTGTCTCTGATAAGGGAACCATCCTGCCCCCTCCTCCGGACAAGACGGACTCGGAGGCTGCCGTCCCGAAGGGCGATGGGGACGATTCTTTTAATGTGGAGGTCACTCCCTCTGGCGTATTCCATCTGAAGATAAGAGATGAAGAGGGAGAAGCGGTTGACTCCCCCAAGCCGAGCGACCAGCAGAGCCTGATTGTTAGCATTGAAGACAACCCGGTTTCCCCAAAACAAGCTGGCCTGAAGTCGATCAAGAAGAGGAAAAAAGATGAGTCCACAGCGGACAGTCTTTTGAAAAAGGTGAAGAGCCTAAAGGCCAAAAACAAGGCGGCTTCTAGGAAACCGGGAGCGGGTAGTCTTCAAGGCAAGTCGCGCGAGAAAGAAGTTTCGGAGGGCATAATTACTCCTTCACCCAAGCCGAACGAACAGATCCAAACCGATGCGCACATCATCTCTGTAAGTGATATCATCAGAGACTTGGATTCCCTCCAGAAACAAGACGACCTATTGAGATCCTCTTTTGACCTGCAGGCCGCTGACCCACCTGGAGAGAAAGAGGCCGCCCTGGCTGAGGATGCGACCAGCATTAAGGAGGCGGTCCTGCCTGAGGTTGCGACTAGAGCCGAGAAAGCTGCACCGGCCCCTGAAAATTCTGTGATGGCCGGGCTTCGGCTTATGCAGGTGAAGGTGGAGAAAGTAAGGGATCAGCTTACCAGACCGCCACCACCGCCACCCAATCTTCTTTTTCAAGGTAAAGGGGTCGCGAATTACCGCCTTGTTCATTTTTTCAAGACGCGGTCTCGAAACAAGTCGCGCGACTTGTTATTGAACCCGTCACCAAGCTTCTTTCCCTCCGCCGCTCAATTTTCCGCTGCCAAGCGGAGGCAAAGCGAGAGATCGTGGAGAGAACAGCGCCGAAAGATCGATACCGAGCAAGCAAAGCGATCTATCTGCACGAATTTTACTCGAACTGCAGCGGCTTGTAAGCGAGGAGAATTTGGAAAGAGCGGTCTTCTTTTGATAATTCTCCTATTATATGATGTTATATGCGGCCGACCTTCTTGACTGTCTTTCTCATTCGCAGATGATCGTGTTTCCATTCCAAAACCGGGAGAACTGGTGACTTACCTCCCTCCACTTGATCCACCTTTGCCGAGTTCCTCGGTTATACCGGATACCCGGATGGAGGATGAGATGACCCGTCTTCAAAGGAACTTCGAAGCCCTTACGAAGCAGCTGAAGGCCCTTGAGGAACGGGAGAAAGCCGCTCAGAAGGAAAAAATTTCACTGCGGGTTGAAATGGAAGCTGAGAGGAGAGAGAGCCGAGCTGCGCTGGAGGCCGAGCGGAAAGAGCGCCGGGAGAAGGAGAAGGCGCAGCAAGACTAGGTGGCTGCACTGACCGCCCGGCTTGATTGTGGAAAGAAAGAGATCCAGAAACTCGAAGGAGACCGTGCCTACTATAGGGATAAATACTTCCATTTGACAAGGGGGGTCAGTGGAAGTCGGCGTCCTCTTAGTGCGGCTGATGAAGGTCAGCGTGGGTCACGCCGCCCGGATGCTGGGACGAGCTCGTCTCTTCCAGTAGTTGGGACGATCCACCCTGTTGCTAGTGCAAATGAGCCCGCAACGGCCTTACCTACTCACGTGATCCCAGCGGCGCGAGTAGAGAGGGATGTCGCGCGGCTTCATAGCATGATCAACCACCTCAATCACAACATTAATCAGATGTAAGGGACTGTTCTTCAGATAGGTGATCATGTCGCGCGACTTCATAGAGAAGATGCGCCGAGCGATGTCCGCTAGTGATAAGCGGTTTTAAGACAATCATTTGTAATATTCTATTCAGTCCTTTGGACAACTTAACTGCTTGAGCTTGATTTTATGTCATTCGGTCAGTCTTTCAGACTGCTCGGCCTGTGTATTTGAATGTGCTTTATATTCTTCTTTCGTATGCTAGTTGATGCCTGCGAATTGCTTTATAAGCCGAGCGGCTTGTTTCTGTTGCTTCTTTAATCCGCCTGCTTGGATTTTACTTGTAGTTTAATGATTTAGCCTTGTATAGAAATGTGGCCGCGCGGGTTGATTAGTCTAGCCGCGATTTGACCTTTGTTAAATGCAGATCACCCGTTCTTATAAGTAGCGACCTGCGAAGACATGTGCTACCCGCTCCGAAGCCGCTCTAGCATTTCATTCGGCAGACCTCGAGGAATGTCGTCTGACCAAAGCCGAATTGGATGAATTTGTCGAGAAACACATGGTTGATAGTCCGCTGCTCGCGCGACTTCCGCTCCGTGATGAGCAGATGAACTCTTCCGGACCGAACCAAATCGCAATCCCAATCGATCATTTCGATTGTGGCTTCAAGTTCCCCATATCAATCGAGCTCGCCATGGTCTTTGACCACTATGTAGTTGTCCCCGACCAAATCTCCCCTAACTCGATGGCCGGGATTTGCAGCTTCATTTCCTACCTGCGGTCTGAGAGAGTTCGCTTTTCTATGGACCTCTTTAGAAGAATGTTCTCAGTGCGGGCTATCCCGGATTCTGAGTCAATCATTTTCAAGGGCCACCTCTACTTTGGCTGTCGGGGATTGAAAATGGTCAACCTCGCGAACAAGGTCACGTCCTGGCCGGAGAAGTATCTGATATTCGAAGGCCGACTTGGCCTACTGAACCTGAACCCGCAGGTGCGACCGGAGGAGGCCTTCCAACAAATCGCTATCAGCAAGGTCGAGGAGGAGACCTGCCAACTTCTCGAGAATGAGCGGCTTAATGTACGCCACTACATTCCGCTGCTCGCCGAACTGGAGAATGTCCGGCCTGAGGATAGTAAGTTCTTCCTCAACCCGCCTCCAGCTTTAATGTTGACCATTCGAGTTTTTGTTCTAACCCTTTTACTTCTTTTTTGTAGCTGAGGCCGTTGTTCCCAAAAACAAACCGGTTAGCCCGGCCGGCTTAATCCTTACTCAGGGCGAGAGGAGAAAAAGGCAGGTCAGAAACAAGCCGCTGCTATGCAATGGGGAGGATTCAACCTCCTCGGGCGACTTCTCTGCCCTTCGTTCCTTCAGCAAGGTGAATGATTTAAAAGGCCGCACAGTCTTGACCTGGCATCCGGATGGTGATAGCGTCAGGTCTCTACTGCGCTCCCCCACTGGGCGAATGAGAAGTCAGGCCGGCATGCTGAGGCCGCCAGCATCGCCATGTTTGGCCGACGAAACTTCAGGCGATTGAGGAAGATCCCTGAGGAGGAGCTTGCCCGGGAGGCCGCGCGGGTTGGAGCTGAGAGCCTCATCACCAACGTCTTCATGGGGATGACCTTCAAAAGATTGATCAGAGCGAATGATCATCTAGAGAAGGAAATTGCCGAATTGAAAAAGGAAAACGCGCGGCTAAAGGAGGCTGAGTTGGTAAGTTATCACATGGCCGACCATCCTTCTGAATTTTTCAGATCGCATGGTCTCTTACCTTACTCTTTTTTTGCAGACAAAGTATGATGAGACCGATCCGGTCTATCAAGAGGAACTTTTCCCTCATGTCGCCGAGGGAATCGATAATGCTTTTAACCGCCTGCGAGTGCTCGGAGGGCTCGCGCCTGGTTTTGAACATTTTACTTTTTTCGATGCCTACCCGACTTTGCAAAAGAAACTGGAGAAGATCAGGCGGAAGGCCAAAGGAAAGAACAAAGTTGATGGGTCCAGTTCAGAGGAAAGTGATGACGAAGATGATGAAGCCGAAGAGCCCGCTGCGGCTAAAGAGGGAGAGAGCGGCTTGGACTCTGAGTCCAGCGATTCTGAAGAAGAGGCCGAGCGCAGGTCGGGCGAGCTGGGCAGCTCGTCCTCGTCGGGCAGCGAGGGCTATTCTCCCGATGTTTCGATTGGAGGCAGTGAACATTTGAGTGCTCCTGCATCTAAGAAGCTCAAGTCGGGTGATAAATAGTTGTATTTTATTTTTATTTTGGATGGCCGACGGTTTGATTTTGTTAACCGGTCGGTTAGAAACAATGTAAGGATATTTTGATAATGAAATGGAAAGTTTTTACCTGTCTAGCTGTCTACTCTCTGCGACTTACTTGTGACTGTTTGCGATCTCTTTCTGCTTCGGGTAATTGACTCTTCTAACCAAGTCGTGCGACTTAATATTAACTCAACCGGCTAGGACACTGATCTTCATAGAATTCCGGTTAAGCAACCATTAGAAAAAACCTGTTCGCATAGCTTGTTTCTTCAATACAGATCAAGTGGATTTGATTCATCCCGAGAAAGTGTCAACTATAATGTTACGCCACGTAGTCGATGCGGTTTGGATATATAATCGAGCGGACAGAAATCCAAGTTCTGCCTTATCTTATTATGGATGCCTCGTGATAACCACGAAACCGAACATAACCAAGCCGTGCGATTATTACCAGACTCTGCATACTTGCTTTTCAGGATAAAGAATGCCGAGTCATAAGAACAATCAACAGGCCGAGCGGCCAGAGCTTTAACTCGAACGACTTAAAACTCAGATTGCTGCAAGTCTCATCTCCGTGAATATAATCAATAACCGGTACGCCCGCGCGGGATATTTATAACTCGGACGGGTGGAAATCCGAACAGGAAATTGACATGATCAAGTCGCGCAATTATAACCTGGCTTTTCGTAATTGCTTCGCAAGATAGAATATCAAGTCATAAGAAAACAATTGGTAGGCCGTGCGATTAATATTTAACCCGAACGATTTATGTGAGTCAGCCTTACATAACATTGACTGATAAGCCCGCGCGGACTATACATACTCTGAGCGGTTAGTAGCTTGATACTTGCAATGAGAATCATAATTGCTTGATTGTGAAGAGCCTGTTATTAACCGAACAAATCGAATTGAAACCCATAAAGATGATAGGTTCACAAACCGAATGATGAGATCGCCCGGTCATGATTATGCTTGATCCCTTGATATTCGCCTTGTGACCTTTTATGATATCCTGCTTATTTTAAATCGTCCCGTCTGAAAACCAGACCGCATGATATTTTTGGTACCTGCTTATTTCAAACCGTCCGGTCTGAAAACCAGACCGCATGATATCTTTGGTACCTGCTTATTTCAAACCGTCCGGTCTGAGCATCAAGCCGACCGGTTTGTGATGCACCCATAAAAATCCTATTTTTTCTCCCAGATGGTCTAGAGTGACCATATAGGATGAGATAATTTCCTGTAATGTAATAAGAGATGGCTACAGACTCAGATGACCAAGTGGGCAGGTGGGCCTAGGCGGCGAACATTGCTTTCCTTAAGTGGTCATAAGAGCCGTAGAAATAAAGAAAAAGACAAGTACAGACCTAGATGACCAAGTGGGCAGGTGGGCCTAGGCGGGGAACATTGCTTTCCTCAAGTGGTCATAAGGGCTGTAAGCGGCTCAGCTGCTCTCTTGCCTAGGGCTACAAGCCAAGTTGATTAATTGAGCAGGTGGGCCTAGGCGGCGAACATTGCTTTCCTCAGAGAGATCAACTCAGTTGTGGGTTCCGCTTAGGCATCGCTTGAGAGTACCTAGGAGTATTCGATGGTCACAGACTAAGATGATCAGTTGGGCAGGTGTGGTTATGCCGCGGGGGCTATACCGACATTGCTTTCCTCAGAAAGATCATCAAAGCTGTAACTATATCCCTCTCGGGGCATGATAGAGCCAACATTCACCTAGACCTCCCTTGATGCAGGGGTGTGTCAGATATCAGCCGGGATCCAAGGTTCCGAAGACCACCGCACGGGAATTGGCAAGCTACCACTACATGTGTGCGAAAACTCCCCGCTACACGATCTTCGTGGTTTTATGCTAATGACTACAATCCGAGGGGGTTCAAGCAGAACTTGGCGATGTCTCCGCGGTTCAGTGAGCTTGATATATAAGAAAGTGTAAAAAGGAACATCAGACACGGAGAAGTGTCAGTATGGGGCTTCTTATTAAAATATCCAAAAAATGCAAGAAAGTAAAGATGACATTTTAAGGATAGAACCGTTTGAGATCGTCACAGCTCCAGGTGCGTGAGATGTCTTCTCCTTCACTTGTCTGAAGGCGGTAAGCCCCACTTTTTAATACTTCCTTGATGATGAAAGGTCCGGCCCAATTGGGATTCAGCTTCCCGATGTTGCCTGTTCTGGCTGCTGCATCAACTTTCTTTAGCACAACGTCTCCGACTGCAAAATGTTTTACTTTGACATTCTTGTCAAAGTATTTCGCCATTCTCCTTTTAACTTCTTCCTGTCTGATTGTTGCATCGTCCTGAAGCTCTTCGATCAGATCCAGACTATACTTGATAGCTTCATCACTATCCTCTATCCAGGCTTCTCCTCCTTCCTTCGCATACACAACTCTTGGAGTGACCACCTCAAATTCTACAGGAACAACAGCCTCCGAGCCATGAGATAGTTTGAATGGTGTCTCCCCCGTAGCTGAAGATGGAGTAGTGCGAAGAGTCCAAAGGATGGAAGGAAGTTGATCTGCCCAATTCCCTCTTTGATTCAAGACCCTCTTCATCAGAAGCTGTTGGATCTGCCTGTTTGCGGCTTCTACCTGGCCATTCGTTCTCGGATGATGCACAGAAGAGAACCGAAGGTCAATCCCAACCTGATCACAGAAGGTTATCATCTCTGAATTGTTAAACTGTGGACCATTGTCAGTGACAATTGCTAGCTGAATCCCATGCCGGCAGATTATTTCTCCCCAGATGAAGTTTCTGATAATTTGAGTTGTAGTTCTCGCTAATGCCTTCGCCTCAATCCACTTGCTGAAGTAGTCAATCATCACAATGATAAAGCGACGCTGGCCGCTGGCTATTGGGAAGGGTCCGATAAGATCCATCCCCCAAACTGCGAAGGGCCATGGCGCAGTTATTGATCTGAGCGACTGAGCAGGCAATTGCTGAAGAGGAGCGAACTTTTGACACTGAACACATCGCTTGGCGAATGCTTCAGCATCCTTCCTCATGATCGGCCAGAAATACCATTGCCTTAAGATTCTCTTCTCCAGAGTCTTTGCTCCTGAATGGCTACCACACTCCCCGGAATGAACCTCCTGAAGTATGGTCGGGATTTCATCCTCGGAAACACACCGTGCTGAGGGAGAGATTAAAGTCTTCCTGTAGAGAACTCCCGCTATCAGATAATAGTATGCCGCTTTCCTTCTGAATTTTCTTCTGTCTTTGATGGTATGATGGAACTCCCCTTTTGACAAAAACAGCTCGTAAGGGTCCTTCCACGAAGGATTATGATCAATTTGCATGAGTTCCGCTTCATCTGTAACATCCCCCAGACAGCTAGACCCCCCAGGTGAATCTGTCTTGGCAAGGTCATTGCAAAGGCCTTGGTAGTGTAGAAATCCCTTTAACTTAGGCAAGATTAGGGTTGAAAGTGCCTTGGACTGCAAATAACAATTTACAGTGACCAAGCTTAGGGTTGGACTTTAGGGCCTCAACTTGACCATTTGACCCCACCATAGTATCCCTAACCCTTTAAGGGCCCCCTTAGGGCACCAAGGGCCCATTGGGGTCAACCAAAGAGGCCAAATTGACCAAAGTCAACCCTAACCCTAAATTGGTCAAAGTAGCCTAATTAGAGTCAATTGACCTCCACCATGCCAAATTGACCACTTCTCTAGGTCTAAAATATCATAAGAAACCTAGTAGACCTAAAAGCCCCATCATGGGACCCCCAGTGGTGCAAATTGACCAAAATGCCATTTTAGGTCAAAATGGCAATTCTTCACTAAGTGCCCTAATTGACCATCACCATATTAAATTGACCCTACCTATAGTGTTATCATATCATAGGGGACCCAGTGGACCAAAAAGCCCCATGACTGGGTCAACCCTAGGGCTCAATTTGACCAAAGTCAACTTAGACTGTTTTGGTCAAATCAACTTAAATTGGGTCAACTAAGGCTCATGTGACCAAATTGACCCCACCAGTAGGTTCTAAATTTAATTTGGAGTCCAATGGACTCAAAATCCCCATCCTAGGGTCACCCAATTGGTCAATTTGACCAAAAGTCAAACTTGCCCAAATTAGGTCAAATCTCTTAAACCTAACCCAATCCCTTTGGGCTAAGACCAAATTGATCACTTGACCAGCATACTTGACTGATAACTAACCTAGGTGAGAGAGAAAAATCGACCATGATGAGTAGGAGAGAGAAAACCCATTTTTGGGGGAGAGAGAAAGAGGGGGAATTAATGGGGATGAAGAAGAAACCTTCAATCTCCCCCATTAATGGTTGCATTCATCTCCTCTAGGGGAGAGGAGGAGTTTCCAGCAGTTTCCAGGAGGAATTGAAGGTAGGGGGGATGTATTGTGGCCGGCCATAGGAATACCAAGGGGCCATTAATGGCTTTTGGAGTTAGAACCCTCCTCCCATTAAATTGACCCTCCCATTAGCTTCATAATGGAGAGAGGAGTTGAAACCCCCCTTCCCCGAAAGAATTGAGCTATCTGTGCAAGGATTCGGATGGTACCGAAATCTCCAAGGAGGAGCAATGGTGGTCGACGGTCGGAGCACCTAAACCCCCCAAGACAGGTCTGGTTCTCTGCTCCTTCCTCTGTGGTGTAGATCCAGATCGCCGGCGGCTCGATTCGTGGCCAATCGGCCGTGCATCGAGCCAGCCAAGCCACCCGTAGATCAGGTTGGGCTTCCTCTTCCAGAACCAGTGTCCGGCCAATCAAACACCGCTCATCGCCGACCACCACCTCAACGGAGGTGGTGGTGGCGTTGGTTGGCCGGGGCGGCGCTCAGGTGGCCGGGAAATCAAGATCAAAGTCGCCCCAGGCACTGCAAATCCTGGCCGCTGATTTCATCGGGGACGATGGCCAGGCGCCGTTGGATGCGCGCGTTTTATTAATAATAATTAGATTATTTATTTATATACTTCATTTTTATAGTGCAAATTGCTGGCTGATTCTAGTATTAAATATAGAAAATACTTAGAGGCTTCTAGGGAAAATTTATCCAACATCAAAGTTGGAGCCCCTGATGTCTAGAATATTACAAAATTGATTTCACCCAAATAGAAGTCCTGGTTTGACCTCAACACCCATTTGAGTGCAAAGTTTGACTGAACTTTGAATGGGTGCCCACACCAAACCACTAGTCCAAATGACTTGAAATTTGGACTAGGAGTGAGTCATGCCTAGGACTACATCATATCCAAAAATGAGAATTTTTGGAGAACCTTTTCCTAAAGTTTTTGTAATAATTTAATATTCAATGAATAAATTATTTGGAGGGTCAAATGACCTCCAATCTCCACCAAACTTTGGTGGGGTGTTATTGGGGTCATGATAAGCCCCTGGTTAAAATTTCAACTCATTTGGGGTTCATTTGAGTAGGTAGTCATTGGACCAAAAATTTGTCCAATGAGGGGAAAATTGTGATTAGGGGTTATTTGGGGTTTTCATGGTCAAACCACCTCCAAATGGAGTGGAATCTTGGCCACTGCCCTAACACCACCCAAATCACCTCCAGGTGAGTTTTGGGGTCATGGGGAGTTGGATTGCCCTAGGACATGGAGTTGGAGCCCTTTGGGGTGCATTTAGCCAAGTAAAGATCCATTGGCCAAATGGGCCCATAGAGACTTGAGTCTTCTTGGGAAGGTCAGTGGGATCAATTTGAGACCCCATGAGGAAGATTGGTGAGCATTGGAGTACTTGATTTGCTCAAGGCCATAGGGTTGATCCCTATGAAGTGGAATTTGGGGTTGTGAAGGACATATGAGAGTTTGTCCTTGGAGAGGAGTGTAATAGACTCCTCTGAGTTCTATGGGTGATATAACACCCTCACAAGAAGTTTGGGTGGATTTGGGGAAGTATGGACCATAATCTTAGGGTAAACCCTAAGGAGTACATTTAGAGGTCAATGAAGGAAGAGGGATCAAACCTCTATGGTTTGGCCTAGAATTTTGGGGAGATGGTCTTGGTGACCAGAGAGCCCTCCTATGGGAATTGGTGGGATTTGGAGTTGCCAACCCTAGGTAATAAATCCTTGGGTAGATTTGTAAATATTTAGGTTTTTGGGATTTAGGAAGAAATAATACTTAGTGATTAACCATCTTCTGTCACCAACTTAGTTTTGATGTTATTAATCCCTGGAAATTCTATTAGAACCATTGGAAGACTTTTGGAGGTCCAAATTGTAATTATTCATATTGTTGGCAATTATTGGGATGATTAATTGTAGGGTGATAGTTTTCTGTAATTTCATGAAACTTTGCTGGATGTCATTTCATACCATTATGAACCCAAAGTAATGTTCTCATAATTTTTGGATTGATGTTTTTGGTACTCTTAGTTCAATTTGGAATTAATTGCAAATATGTCCTTGGTGGAAATTACAAATGTAACCTCTATGGATTATGGTCAAATTTTGTAGGGCTGGATATTTTAGTATGAAACACCTCTGTATAAAGTTGCATAAGGTTTGGAGTTCATATGAGGGTGCCTCCTTTGGAAATAATTGAAAGTTAATGGGTTTTGGAATTTTTAATAATAGTAAAACTTGTTGGAACTTCCTACAAATTCATATGTACTTATTATTAGGTACCCTTGATTTATGTAAAAAGTTTGGTAGGCAATGGAAGTCAGAAAAGTGCACTTGTAGTTCAAATCTTAGGAGGTTGTATTTTTGGAAAATTGCTTTAAATATTAATAATGTTGGGAAAAATACGATTCTCTAGAATTAATCTTATAACACCATTATAGACCTCCAGTAAATAGCTTGGGTCAGTTGGATGAATATTTGGAGCACCTATAGTTGTGAGCTTCGTATAATTAGTTTGGTCTGCGTATAGTAAAATCGTGAAATTTGAGAATCAAGTGGATCCTTAGGAGGGATGGGAGGTATGTGGTTTACCTAATTTAGTTGAGAAGGTATGATGGTCAACAAGAAGGATTATAGATGGTAAAGTGTGCTTGGTGAGTTGAGGGTAAAGTGGTGCTCGGGATTGACGAAGGATCGTCTTGGAAAGTCGTAAGCCACATAGGGTTAATTCAATTGTAATAACAAAGAGGGGGTTCTTATGGGTAGATATCAACAATACTAAGTGTCTTGAGAAAGGGAACCTTGGGGTGTCATCCCATCGTAGTTCCTAGTACCGTAGCGAGCCCCTTACAGGGTAACCCTCGGGAAGTCCAAGACTAACCCTAACTTATAGGAGTAAGACGATGTATAAGATTAACTAATAACACACTCATCCACAACCCGTGGTTACGAGAAGTTAGTTGGTTTGGTCTTACGAGCGGTAGGCTCGGTGGTTGAAGGTGCGGATTGCTGAGTAGGAGAGCTTGTGACTCAGTAGTGTTTGAAGGTACGGACGAGTTGGTTCGGCGAGCCGATGGCTCGGCAGGTTATTGATGGCGGGCAGGTTAGCCCGGGGAGCTTATGGCTCAGAGGTAGGAAGTAGAACATGTTGCATGTGCATTGAAGGTGGTGGGTCTTCGGTATGGGACGGTCGTTCACACCGACGTCAATACGTTGACTCGGCGAGTGTGGTATTTACACTTAGCCTTGAAAGTCTGGCGGTCCAGTCAGTAAGAGTACGCAGGCGCTCCGCGGTTTTGCGTTGAGGCGTACGATAGGTCTAGGTAGGGTAGTGTGAATACCAACCTAGAGGTGGGCGAGGCCCAACCCACCGCTTCCGTTTGCCACTACGGGAGTATCCTGGGAGTCTAGCTCGCTCCAAAAAGGGGGAACTAAAGGTCTATGCGCATAGAGTCATAGTGAGTGAGTTCCACTGTATGAACATAGCATAACATCATACTTTGCATGTCATAGCATAAACATTGCATTCAACCTACCCCTAACGTATAAGTCGGTTATGGGACTTCTTATACGGTAGGCCCTGCTAAACGACCCCTTGGTCTATAGGTTTGTATGGGCATTCCTATAAATCAATGGTTACTTTTATATTACTTTACTTGCCATTATATATACTGCTTACTGTTCTTTACATGCACTTTACTATGTTTACTTACTGCTTCATATATATATATACACCTGTGTAGTTGTAGATCCGCCGCCACCTGCTTTTGTTTTTACCCCTTGAATGTCCTCCGCTTCCTCCTCCCCATACGGTGCCTAGGAGCCATTGGGGGTGGGGTGGGGAACATAAGACTTAGTCTTTTTGACTAACGGTCGGTGGACCATATCATTTTAGGGGTTCGAGGAGACGCAGCAACACCAGAGGCCGGAGCAGACGGAGGCGGGCCAGTCTAGTACAGGAGCACAGGATTCAGGATCTGTGAGTGATTAGTAGTTAGCTTCCGCGAGTGATCTTGTAGTGAGGATATGATGTACAGGGCACGAGCCCTTTATTATTGTACCTTTGTTATTTTTATTCAGTTATATCTTGTGGACGTTTATATTTCATGTTGATTCTGTGGACTTGTCTTCTCTAATGTACTTATCTTCGTGATCGATTTGGCCGGCAGGATCGACGTTTTGTAGTGGCGACCTTCCCAAGTGAAGGTGTCACCGCAAAGCGGCGGTTCTGGGCCTAAGACCCGGATGTTTGAAGAGAAAAAAAAGGGGTCTTACATCATCTGTTGCGGGATGAAAAAGTTCAAAGGTCACCTCCCCGGATGGGAGACCGAACTTTGACAACTCATCTGCTTCCTCATTTTGTGTCCTTGGAATATGCTCGATAATGAATGACTTGAATCTTCCGATTTCCTTTTTGGCTAACAACAGATATTTCCTCAGAATCGGCTCCCTTGTCTCATAATTTCCCAAGACCTGAGAGGCCATTACTAATGAATCGGTTCTAACATGTACATGTTCTATGCCCAGCTCTTTTGCAAGCCTCAGCCCAGCCAGAAGTGCTTCATATTCTGCCTGATTATTTGTAACTAGAAAAAAGAATTTGATAGCTTGCTCCAGCCTGATGCCATTTTGATTGATTAAAACTACACCGGCTCCCACAGAGTTTTTGCCAGAAGCCCCATCCACATAAATAACCCAAGCCAAAGGAGATTGCACCATCTGTTCAGGACTAGGTTCTGCTGTATCCACCAGGAAATCTGCCAAGACTTGTGCTTTGATTGCTGTTCGGGGGATGTATGATATTTCAAATTCGCTCAATTCATTTACCCATTTAGCCAGCCTCCCTGAATGATCTGGTTTTTTAAGAACGCTTCTCAAAGGATGATCTGTAATTATTTGAATTGGATGAGCATGAAAATAAGGACGGAGCCTCCGCGATGACATAACCAAAGCCAAAGCTAGCTTCTCCAAAATCGTATATCTGGTCTCCGCATCCTTGAGGATATGACTGACATAGTAAATTGGAAACTGTTTCCTCTTTTCTTCTCGAACGAGGACTGAACTTACTGCATCCGGGCCGACTCTCAAATATAAGAATAAG
Organism: Dactylorhiza incarnata; assembly: GCA_033032865.1. Classification (NCBI taxonomy): domain Eukaryota; kingdom Viridiplantae; phylum Streptophyta; class Magnoliopsida; order Asparagales; family Orchidaceae; genus Dactylorhiza; species Dactylorhiza incarnata. Next base: position 1,304,368 of record JAWHQI010000198.1, read on the forward strand.
ATTTCCCCCTCACGGGGACTTTGGAGTAGCGAAGTTGAAGTCAACTGTACTTTTAGCTGCTCGAAAGCCCTATTGCACTCCTCGCTCCATTCAAACTTTGATCCTCCCCGCAGTATTTTAAAGAATGAGGCACTTTTATCTCCTGATTTGGAGATAAACCTGCTCAGTCCTGCCAATCTTCCTCCAAGTTGCTGAACTTCCTTGGTATTTCGAGAAGGGGTCATATTAAAGATGACCTTCACCTTATCTGGATTTGGTGCAAGGATGTTAGGAGTTAAGAGATGCCCGAGAAACTTTCCCTTGCTCGCCCCAAACACACATTTCAACGGGTTTAATTTTAACTTGAACCTCCGTAGAGTAGCGAACGTCTCTACGAGGTCTTTCAAGTGCAATGAAAATGTTTTACTTTTCAGAAGGAGATCATCAACGTAAACTTCGAGGTTTCTGCCTTTTTGATGCTTGAAGACGGTATCCATCATTTTTTTGATATGTTGCGCCCGCATTTTTAAGACCGAAGGGCATTACAAGATAGCAGTAGCACCCATCGTTTGTGATAAATGAGGTATGCGGGATGTCAGATTTGTGCATTTTAATTTGATGATACCAAGAGAAAGCATCGAGAAAACTCATAAAACCATACCCAACCGCGGAATCAACTAAGACATCTATCCGAGGCAGAGGGTAGCAATCTTTGGGACACGCTTTATTAAGTTTGGTGAAGTCCACGCACATGCGCCACTTCCCACCAGATTTCTTAACCATTACAACATTCGACATCCACGTGGGATATTGAATTTCAGAAATAAAGCCTGCTTTCAGGAGTTTGGCAACCTCCTCTCTGATGGGCAACGCCAGCTTGGTTGCCACTTCTCTCTTCTTTTGCTGGACGGGCTTGAACTCGGGAGATACGTTCAGATGATGACAAGCCACGTCCGGATCCACTCCTGGCATATCCTCTGCTGACCAGGCGAAGACATCCAGGTTCTCCAAAAGGCAGGAGATCAACTCCACTTTCTCCTCCTCCAGCAACTCAACATTGATGACTAGCTTCTTTTCTTCCCCTTCAGCAATAGGAACCTCTTGGGTCGCCTGGGCAGGTTCTAGGTGAGCCCCCTCTCGATCTTTTTCTTCCTCAGCAGCCTTTGAGGATTCAGCAATCTCCATAACTTCAGCCACGGCCTTGGGAAGTGAAACGTCGGTGATCATGTTGACAGTTTGGACGTAGCACTCCCGAGCCACCTTTGGGTTACTTCTAACCCGATACTTCCTTCCCTCGGCGGCAAACTTAAGAGCAAGATGGAAGGTGGACACTACTGCCCTGTATGCATTAAGAATCGGCCTCCCGAAGATGGCGCAGTAGTTACTTGGGGCATCCACCACCACGGAATTGACTAGCTTTATCACTCCTCCAAGAGAGACCAGGAGCTTCACTGAACCCTCTACTTCTTTCTTCTCCCCAGAAAACCGTAGAGGGGCCCGTCGGTGGAAAGCAAAGGCTTTCCGGTCTTCAGGGCTTCGAAGGTTGGGCGGAAAAGGAGATTGACGGAGCTGCCTGTATCAATCAAGATCTTGTGAACCGTATAATTCTCGATGAAGGCTTTGATGACCACAACATCGTCGAGGGGATTGGCATTGGGAGGAAGGTCATCCTGACCAAAGGTGATAATGGTGCTTTCAGGGGGAGAACTTGTAGTTGCTGCCACTTCTTGTTTCATAACCCTCGCAATACTGGATTTGCGGGACGACTCTGCTCCAACACCTCCATGGATACAATAGATGTCCCCCAAGGGGCCCACATCATTGACTTCGATGCATTCAGCGGAAGGATGGATGTCACCATAGCAGCCGACGTCTTCCACGTCGGCGCATTCCCAGGTTACTTCCACTGTTTCTTTCTCTTTTTTCTTCTCAGCAGCCGACTCAGCAGTTGCCTCCTTCCGAACTAGACCCCGGAGCTTTCCTTCTCACAGGAGTCTCTCTATCAGCAAGCGAAGGGCCCGACAGTCTTCGGTCAGATGCCCTACTTCTTTATGGTATTCACAGTAAAGATTCAGATTTCGATTGCGAATATCCGACTTCAGAGGAGCAGGCCTTTTGAAATCTGGCCTTTTCTGGAGGATCTGGACCACTTCGTCCATGGTGACATTTAAGGGAGTGAATGACTCTTGCGAGTCATCATATTGAGTGGATGGAATGACTGAAAGTGGCTGTGCGGTATACTGTGGCAAGTATACCGGCATGATATGCGGAAGGGGAACGGATGGAGCGGGAGCGATGGCCAACGGCGGTTTCTGATCCTGATACCGCTGATGGCCAATAAAGGGTTGTTTATTTTTGTAATTTCTTCCCCTTTGGGAACGGGGTTCAAAGTGGGACTGGTTTGATGGTGGATGGTGAAAGGACGGATTGGACTGCTCCTTGTCGCTTACCAGCTTTGCGACATAACCAGGATTGCTCTTTTCTCCTCTAATGAACATATTTGCCAAACTTATCATTTCCTGATAAGTCCTGGGCTCCCTTATATTTGCTTCAAATTTTAGGCGGCCCTCCCTCAAGCCATGAATGAGGGAAACCCTATATAGCTTTGGATCCACGTTCTGAACTTCCATGATCTCCTCTGGAAGCGGTCTACGAAACGGGCCCACGTTTCGTCTTCCCACTGCTTTATATCGAAAAGGGCTACCGGGCCACTTTTCCTCTTCCTTGAAGTAGAGAATCTCAGCAAAAATTCCCTTCACAGCTCGGCAAAACAACTGATTGATCTGGGATGCAGCCCATAAAACCACTCCCTTGCTTTTCCTTCAAAGGAGGTCACAAGGAGTTTGCACTTGGTTGCATTAGTTAGGGTTCTAAGAGCAATTGCCGACTCGAAGGCTTGTAGATGAACAGTGAGATCAGTTTCTCCATTGAAAGCCGGCAAGCGAGACTCTCTGAAATTATTAGGGGCTGGCTCCCCCCGGACTTCGTCCACGAAGGGAGAAGTTTCTTCAACATCTTCATATAGAGGAGCAGGATTGTAAGCCGCCGGAGCTGCGGCTACTCGCGGACAAGCCGCCTGGTAGGAGGACCGGGCAGCAGCTTCTGTCGGGTAGGAGTGATGAACAGCAACCTCAGGCGGGTAGGAGAAACGGGTTGCGCCCTCTTGCGGGTAAGAAAGGCGGGCAGCATGAGAAGCCGCCCCCTGGAAATCAAGGACTCGAGCCGGCATGCTGTGCGCAGCTTCCTGGTAGAAGTTTTGCCTAGCCGCAAAACCTTCTTGCTGGGGTTGGAAGTTGGCGGCTTGTGGTAGCGGGTAAGGTGGAGGTGGAGGAGGAACCAGAGTCACCGCCTGATTAACCGCGACTTGCTGTGGAACTAACCGCTCGGTTAATAGGGCCAAAGTCTGACTGATTGCGTCCAATCGCTGATCAGTCGCCTTCTGAGCCCACTCGGCTTCTCTTCTGGATTGCTCCAAGGCTTTCCACAAAGAGTCCTCACTGTGATCAGAGCAGTCTCCAAGGGGGAACTGACGGTCTGACATTGCAGCAAGGATTTCACCGACAATCCGCGATCTGAAGGTCGCGTGTTTCTGTTGAATCCGAAATCGCACCTCCGAAAGAAATCGGAGGCTGCGGGCTGCTTGTTACTTTTTAGGTGGAGAAAACGAGACTGCTAGCAGCGGTCAAGGCCAGACTTCGCCCGTCATGGCGAATGACACTCCTGTGACGGGCTTTCCTTTGATTAAGAAGAAGCGGTTACAGCGGGTTACAAGTGCAGGAAAGCAAAAGCCGGCCGGTCAGACAGGTCGCAAGACGGGAAACTCGAGACCGCAGATCAAACAAGCGAGCTCCTGGATTCGAGTGTGCGTGCCTTGGGAACGTCGCCGCCCCCTATTTATAGGCTCGGGGGCCTGCCCGAACGGGCAGGGATAAAATAACCGCCTGCCCGGGTACAGGAGAATCGGGCAGGCGGTGACGGGATACGGAAAGGAGAAAAGAAAGAAGCCGCGCGGCTTGGCGGCTTGCGCTTGAGGTCTGTCTCGTAGAGGGGCTGGAGATGCTGCGACCAAGGCGATGATGCCACCCGGGCGGTCTCCAACTTGGGACCGCAGCTTGTCTTCTTGGACTTGGTCTTGCCTTTCTTCACGGCGTAACCCGGGCGGTTTCTGATCTGAGACCGCGGCTTGCACTTGGGACCTGGACCTCGCTGGGCTTCATGGCGCAACCCGGGCGGTCTCCGTCCTGAGACTGCGGCTTGCCTTTGGCACTTGGTCTTGGAAGTCTTCAATCTCTGGAAGCGATCTGAGCCGTGTCAGACCGCCCGGTTTGTGTTGGTTGGTACTAATGGATCTTGTCGAATCTGAACCGAGCGGCTTGTATCCTCAGACCGCCCGATCTGCGAGTGATGCTATTCGGAAGCGGTCTTCTGGGTAAACACAAGACATGTTAAAATAAGAGGGTTGTTACTAGAAGTTTTATTTTGGCTATTCACAGTCCAATTTTAAGAGAAATCAAACTCTTTTCAATTTTATTATTCCTTATAATTGCACCCCGATTCAGCCTGAATAGTTTACGCCTCTCAAAATATAGGTTTCGAATCTTTCTCCTTTACCTCCACATTTCTATTTTAGTAATCCGAAGGAGTTTAAATGACTGATATGCTTCTTCCTTACAACTTTCCTCCAGGTTTCAGTAACCCTACATATGTTAATTGATGGGACTCGCTTTAGGGGATTCCAACAACCCTAAACCCTAATATTGCATTTCCTAAAGTGAAATCCTATATGGTTGCTTTAGGCGATTCCCGTTTTCTTTGCTTCAAGTTACTCCTATGTGAAACCCTAATGTGGTTGCTTCTTCATCAAAGGATGCCTACGTTCAATCCTTTTCCACCGAATCAAGCACGTTGTAGGGTATAATTTTTCCTCCCTTCGAAATTTTAATGAATTGCAGTGAAACCCTAATGTGGTTGCTTGATGTTGTAATTATAAAATTAGTTTGTGTTGTTTGATGTTGTAATTATAACATTAGTTTTGGTTGTTTGATATTGTAATGATGTAAAAATGTGACCCTTTTTAAAGTTTTTGTTGGTTGATCATGTATATCTTAAATTCTTAATGAATTTGTGTCTTTGATGTAATTACAAAAAAAGGGGGTGTGAATATAATTTTGGACTACGAATATAATATGTGGACTATGAATAATAATGGACTGCGAATAATCATTTACGAACTGCCAATATCAACCCTCTAAAATAAATATTAGTTCAATAAAATGAAGTTATTAGTTATTTTAACATGTCTTGATATGATACAACTAAAATGAAGTTGTTCAGACATCATTCTACGTGCCAAATCTTCCCGTATTGAATTTAGCTTGGATGCACCTGCATACAAACCGGCTCTGCCCACAAGCAAGGCAGGCTCCACCCATGCTCGAGGCATTTGATTTTGAATGGGCTCTTCCCGTTCATGGGTTGCCTAGGGTGCTCGATCACGAGCTTCTCATATGACACATGTTCCCCTTTCATTAGACCATTAGCTTTAACATTCTACGAAAGCATTATTTTATACACTACTAGAAAAATGACTTTTAGCCACACCTTTTTTTGCCACGGGTCAAAAACCGTGGCTAAAAGTTAAGTATTAGCCACGACCCCTAATTCGTGGCTAATAAGCAAGTATTAGCCGCGGATGTCAAATTCGTGGCAAAAAAGAACACATTAGCCACGGTTGATCAAATTCGTGGCTAAAAAGATACTATTAGCCACGATTTTTTAACTCGTGTCTAATATTTTAGGTTCAATTCTTAATTCATGGCAAATATATAAGTATTAGCCACGGTTTTTTGCCGCGGAAAAAATTAGTAAGAGATAATTTATTAAAATTTAGTTTTTTAATTTATTCATAGCATATGCGTAAATATATTAATAATAATTTAAATAATAATTATCATATACTTAATTAATTTGTGTCACATACAATTCAATCATTTATATCACGTGCTATGAGGAGATCAACAACACTCAATCTAAGAGCAGAACTATTGTCGAACCACAACAAAAAATATTAATATTAATTTAAACATTAATTATCATACTTAATTAATTTGTGTCACATATAATTCGATCACAACATCACATGTTATGATAATCTTAATTATTTATATATTTACAAATTAACTCTCAATCAAGTCACACATATAGCAAGGAGTGTTTGAGTGTTTGTAGAAATTAAGGAAGAGCTATACTTCTTAAGTGTGATAATCTAAAGATGATTCGAAAGTGTAGAATGAATCTTTTGCTCCTGTAACATCTCATTTTCAATGGGTCTAGCAGATTCACTTGACCCACGGTGAGCGGTCCAGTTGGGCTCATGTGACTCATTTACCTGATTATGATCGATACGAACTTGTATGATCGATACGAACTCGTATAATCGATATGAACTCGATGTCGTTCGTTTCATTCAAACCTGACGAGAATTGAGAAATTTGACCGAAATAAGTTGCATTGAGCTACACGATAACTCAGATAGACAACTATGAGTAAACAAACTCGAAATCGACTACGATTGCGTTCATTAAACTCATATGTCCAATACAAGCACACCAACATATTCAACAACTTTTTCTCATGCGTATTTTGATATTTTATTTATCTTTGGTAACACACACACATGTATCTTTATTATATAAGACAAGATGAATGTTAACCGCAACCGCATATGGCTAATCGCATCTAGGCCTGTTCACAAATAGTATAGTTCGTGAATAATTTGGGATTCGATTCGTGAAAATTCGATTAAAATTCGTATTTTTTGAATTCGAATCCGAATTCGAAACCAATTCCTGATTCGAATAGTTTCGAATCCAAATCCGAATATTTGTATTTCTAGTCGAATGATTGAATAGTTCGCTAACAATAAAATTAAATAGTCAAAATAAAATGTAATTATACATTACATATAATTATGTTATTATATATAATTAATTAATTATATATTTATATACAAATTATATTAATTGGCACGGTTCATTTCTTCCCCTTCACGAAACCCATTTTCATTTCAGTGCAGTCATGCCCTACCCGGCAACCCCTTCAGCTTCCATTGTTCCTGCCGCAACTCGTCGGCGTCGCCCCTGCTTGCTGTGAGCCCGCGATTGGACTGTGCGAGAACATCTGAAATCGAGGGCTTCTATCGAGGGCTTCCGTCGAGGGCTTCCATCGAGGGCTTTCGCAACTCACCGACGTCGACGCTGTTGGTAAGATTTCCATTTCGTTTTCCCTCCCCGATCTCTCCCCGCTTTTTGTTCTCATTCCCGTATTCTCCCCTTTCTCTACTCATCGGAGAAGAAGTCCATTGACAGGCGCCATGTACGCAGTTGCTGGAGGCGATGAGGGCTTTGAGTCTTTGATGGTCCCATTGCCCTGGCTGAAGTGGAAGAAGGGGCAGAGGTCGTTTTGGTCCCTGATGATGATGTCGCTATAAAGGAATGCGCTAAGGAAGTACTTGCTCTCAAGGGCAAGGGAGGAGACAGGGTCGGCGCTTCCACCACTGTTTCCCTCACCAGATCATTGGTAAGTTTTTTATTTCGTTTTCGTTTTTCGTTTCTGCTTTCGATTTTTGATTTCGTTTTCGTCTCAGATTTTGCTTTCGTTCTTTCCATATTTTCATTTTTCTTTTCTGCTTATAGATGGAAGATGTTACCCTCTGTGAAGGAGTACAATGGGGCTTGATATCACCTGCCTATTTGATGCAACCCAAGTTTGCATCGTTATTTTATTTTTATCTGTTGTGTTTTTATTTGAGTCGCGCACGTCTTCGCGCAAGTTTGTTATTTCGTGCATGTTATTTGTATGTGTTTGTCTTTATTTCGCGCTTATCTCTCGCGCTCGTTGCTCGGCTTATTGGTGTGACCGACCACTAAGACCCTGAATAAAAAGGTCCGTCAAATTAGGTAGTGTGATACGCGGGGCAAACTTTGAAATAATATTATTTAAGTTTAATTTTTCTGAAATTATAATTTAAAATGTTAATTTCTGAAATGATACTATTGCCCAGAATGTCAAAAGTCACTACTTCTTATTCCCTCATCATTTAAATATTCTAAATGAAAACTCCCATTTGACTCGTTGACCAGCCGGCTGTTTGTGAAACGCCTACCTATTTATTATCCATTAATATTAAATATTGATAACCTCCCTCTCTAGTATTCCCATTCCTCTCTTAAATAAAAGAGAAACAGCTGGCCCATTAACTCTCCTGATTCCTCCACTGTTTCCATTTTAATACATCCTTTGCCTATTTATTTCCTGCCATCACCTAAGTGAAAAATAACCTGGCAGAAACTGAAAAGAACGAGACCCTGTATGTCTTCGTTCTTTTTGGTGGCCAGTCAAAGTTCATCCGCCTCCTTCCAGCCGCCCAGCCACCGCCCTGTTTGCTCCGCCGACGCCGACGAAGGCACTTTCCGGCCTCGACGACCCTTCCCGGGCCTTTCACCGGCGAGCTCGACGACCTCCAACATCTCTAGCGCCATTTCCAGCGTTCCACTCGCCTCATCCTGCTTCCAGAACTCTTTCGGCGGGCTGTTTCAGTTCCGACGAACTCTCCCCGACAGCTCTCGCACGTTGAAGACCTCTCCTTGGTCTTTCCCGTTCAAGGCCGTCAAGGGACCGTCGGCTGTTTTCCTCACGCCATTGCCGTCTCCAACTGGTATACCCCTCCCTGTCTAATTGCTTACTTTCAGTTAGCTTAATTTTGTGTTTAAATTTAAATGATCTAAAATCAGAGTTTGCCCTTAGTTTCAAATTACCTCTTTGCCGTTAATTTCGAATTGCTTGTTTGTCCTTCTTATTATCGCTTGTGGAATGCGTTTAATCTTATTAAATCATTGTGGGGAAGCTAAATATCTTAGTGAGATTGCGAAACCACGGTCGAATATTGCATGAAAATGCCCGTGCCAATTCCCGCTAGCGCCACAGTTTTTAAAGCTCTCAAACCTTAACATTTAAAATATAATTTGGGGATTTTGGATTACATCAGTTTGGTATCAGAGCTAGGTTCGATTCACTTCTATTGTGAATTGGCGATCTTGATTTAAAATTTTTGGAAATTTTATTTAGTGTTTTTAAAAAAAAAAACTACAAAAAAAATTTATGTTTTAAAAAAAAATAGTTCTCTGTTTAAAATTAAAAGCATTTCCTGATTTAAAAAAAAAACTTTTACTGTTTTTTTTTAAAGAAAAAAAAATCTGTTATCTAAAAAAAAAAATCAGTAAGTTTTTTTTCTTTAAAAAAAAACATTTTAAACAAATCTTCTATACAAAAAATATGGAGAATCGTTTTGATCAAATAGAAACCACCTTAGGCGAGTTAGCCAAACAAATGAGTGAACTGATGAAGTCGGTCGGCACGCTTAATGCCAGTATGAGAGATAATCACCACGTCGTGACCGGGTTAAGGGCCTCCGTTAATGCTTTAGAAGCCGAACGTCACCTAGGTTTGAATCAAGAACCACAACAAAATCCTAGACACGGGGAGCACAACCCTAGACAAGCTGATCCTGCACAACCTGAACCTGGCCTCCGTCGCCAACCCCGTTGGGACGATGGAGTTAAGCTTGATGTGGGTGATTTTGAGGGTCACGTGGAGCCTGAAAAATGCCTAGATTGGTGTGAGCGTGTTGAGAGGTTCATGGCATGGAAACAAATGCCTATGAATCGTCAGGTAGAGTATGCCGTCCTTAGGCTTAAGGGACCCGCACTAGTCTGGTGGGTTCAGCTAGAGCGCACTCGATTCACATTAGGCTTAGCCCCTATCACCACGTGGGTTGAATTTAAGTTGCAACTGCGGAAGCGATATGTCCCCCCGGACTATTTGCAAACTCTCTATCGAAGGTTCCACAACCTTCGACAGGACAAGCTTTCTGTAGACGAATACACCAACGAATTCTTGATATTGCAGTCTCGGCTTGATCTTCATGAGGAGGACGATATGACAGTGTCCCGTTATCTGAACGGGTTCCGTTATGCTATTAGGGACGAGCTAGAGTTACACGACTTTAGAGATTTGGGTGAAGTTTCTAGTAGAGCCCGTAGAGTAGAGGCCTCACTACAGAAGAGGACATCTGGGCATAGGTCTACTGAAAAGGCTGCCTCGAGCACCACCACCACTGTGTCCACCTCTAGGATTTCTGATCCCCCTCCTCATGTCACTACTGGGACCCCAGCTCCTCCCCCTGGCCTCACCCGAGGTAAGGAGCACATGGGATCCAAGCCCAACACTGGAGTATTTCGATGCTTCAAGTGTATGGAGCCCGGGCACAAATCTTCTGAGTGCCCGCGACGCCACTTCGTCGCAATTGCTGATTCTTCTGAGGGTCATGAACCAGAATTTGGAGTCTTCCTTAGTGACTCCAAGCCTGAGCCCGAGTCTGATGACGTTATCGAGGTCGAAGGAGAGCAAGCTGAGCATTTAGTTTGTGTCTTACGCTATAGCTTGGTTTCCCCTAGCGAGACCACTGAGCATGATTTACGGAGGAATGAAATTTTCCGCACTACTGCGCGCATTCAGGGACACTTTTGTTCCATTATCATTGATAGCGGTAGCATGGAAAACTTCGTTTCCCAACGCATGGTTGAGACGCTAGGACTCGAGACACACCCCTTGGAGCAGCCCTATCACTTATCTGGGGTTAATAGTCACCTGACTATGCCCGTTACTCATCGATGTCTTGTGGAGTTCTCTATAGGGGACGCGTATCAGGATTTTGTTCTATGTGATGTCGCTCCGATCGATGTCTGCCACATTTTATTAGGGCGATCATGGCAGTTTGACCGACGTGTCATGCATGATGGTGTGAGGAACTCCCACTCCTTTGATCACCATGGGCGCATGATTGTTCTTCTTCCCCAGAAGCATAGTCTTGTTCCTAGGACTCCAGGGAGGATCACACCAGCTTCTGCCTCGACTTCCTTAGTTACCACTGCACCCCTGTTATTTAGTGTCGCACTTCTGCCTGGACCCCTACTCCAGGAAGTCGCACTTGACTCCGGTGAGTCACCCATTTTAGATGTTCTGCCAACACCACCGCACGTTGATTTTATATTCGGCGATCATGTGTTTAGTCCGCACCGCTTTCCCATGAGTGTACGCGAGCATTTAGGGCTTGGTCAAATTAATTATGAATTTTTTGGGATTAGCCTTATTAGAGAAATTGAAACATTTCAAAGACTTTTTACTCTTAATAGGGACACCCGTTTCAATGGTTTTCTTTGGGAAATTTTAAATGTTCGATTTGGGATCACTTTAAAATTTTGTGACACTAGTGGGACTGATGCGGGTGATGACATTGAGATGTTTGACCTTGGTTTAGCAATCACACGAGGGTGTCTAGCAGACGAACATATGATGCAATTTGATTTAATGGTTCCACAGGTTGATGTTGCTTACTTTCTGCCTTGCTTCTTACCACATTTTTTGAATCCACCCTTCTCTTCTCTTGGTTATGCTCTCATATTTGTTGCTCTGATTTTTACGGATCATTTACATTTTATGCATAAAATTAAGGCTAACAGTTTGCGAGCATCTTCGGAAGTTTATAATTCCATGGTTGACTCTTTCACCGGGGATTATATTTTTTCGAAGGCGATTGGTTTCCTGCATCTTTCAGGAAAGAGGGGGTGTCATCAGGTTATGTGCAGCAACGTTGGGTTCTTCCTTGTTCCCAATATCTACCACATCAGGGCAGTGACAAAGCGTTTTCTCGGATCGACCTCTGGTTTCTATGGCAGGTTTTATCATATTCTCGACGGGGTCGAGCTCTCTCAACCCCGGGAGAATTGATGCAACCCAAGTTTGCATCGTTATTTTATTTTTATCTGTTGTGTTTTTATTTGAGTCGCGCACGTCTTCGCGCAAGTTTGTTATTTCGTGCATGTTATTTGTATGTGTTTGTCTTTATTTCGCGCTTATCTCTCGCGCTCGTTGCTCGGCTTATTGGTGTGACCGACCACTAAGACCCTGAATAAAAAGGTCCGTCAAATTAGGTAGTGTGATACGCGGGGCAAACTTTGAAATAATATTATTTAAGTTTAATTTTTCTGAAATTATAATTTAAAATGTTAATTTCTGAAATGATACTATTGCCCAGAATGTCAAAAGTCACTACTTCTTATTCCCTCATCATTTAAATATTCTAAATGAAAACTCCCATTTGACTCGTTGACCAGCCGGCTGTTTGTGAAACGCCTACCTATTTATTATCCATTAATATTAAATATTGATAACCTCCCTCTCTAGTATTCCCATTCCTCTCTTAAATAAAAGAGAAACAGCTGGCCCATTAACTCTCCTGATTCCTCCACTGTTTCCATTTTAATACATCCTTGCCTATTTATTTCCTGCCATCACCTAAGTGAAAAATAACCTGGCAGAAACTGAAAAGAACGAGACCCTGTATGTCTTCGTTCTTTTCGGTGGCCAGTCAAAGTTCATCCGCCTCCTTCCAGCCGCCCAGCCACCGCCCTGTTTGCTCCGCCGACGCCGACGAAGGCACTTTCCGGCCTCGACGACCCTTCCCGGGCCTTTCACCGGCGAGCTCGACGACCTCCAACATCTCTAGCGCCATTTCCAGCGTTCCACTCGCCTCATCCTGCTTCCAGAACTCTTTCGGCGGGCTGTTTCAGTTCCGACGAACTCTCCCCGACAGCTCTCGCACGTTGAAGACCTCTCCTTGGTCTTTCCCGTTCAAGGCCGTCAAGGGACCGTCGGCTGTTTTCCTCACGCCATTGCCGTCTCCAACTGGTATACCCCTCCCTGTCTAATTGCTTACTTTCAGTTAGCTTAATTTTGTGTTTAAATTTAAATGATCTAAAATCAGAGTTTGCCCTTAGTTTCAAATTACCTCTTTGCCGTTAATTTCGAATTGCTTGTTTGTCCTTCTTATTATCGCTTGTGGAATGCGTTTAATCTTATTAAATCATTGTGGGGAAGCTAAATATCTTAGTGAGATTGCGAAACCACGGTCGAATATTGCATGAAAATGCCCGTGCCAATTCCCGCTAGCGCCACAGTTTTTAAAGCTCTCAAACCTTAACATTTAAAATATAATTTTCTGATACCAAAATCCCCAAATTATATTTTAAATGTTAAGGTTTGAGAGCTTTAAAAACTGTGGCGCTAGCGGGAATTGGCACGGGCATTTTCATGCAATATTCGACCGTGGTTTCGCAATCTCACTAAGATATTTAGCTTCCCCACAATGATTTAATAAGATTAAACGCATTCCACAAGCGATAATAAGAAGGACAAACAAGCAATTCGAAATTAACGGCAAAGAGGTAATTTGAAACTAAGGGCAAACTCTGATTTTAGATCATTTAAATTTAAACACAAAATTAAGCTAACTGAAAGTAAGCAATTAGACAGGGAGGGGTATACCAGTTGGAGACGGCAATGGCGTGAGGAAAACAGCCGACGGTCCCTTGACGGCCTTGAACGGGAAAGACCAAGGAGAGGTCTTCAACGTGCGAGAGCTGTCGGGGAGAGTTCGTCGGAACTGAAACAGCCCGCCGAAAGAGTTCTGGAAGCAGGATGAGGCGAGTGGAACGCTGGAAATGGCGCTAGAGATGTTGGAGGTCGTCGAGCTCGCCGGTGAAAGGCCCGGGAAGGGTCGTCGAGGCCGGAAAGTGCCTTCGTCGGCGTCGGCGGAGCAAACAGGGCGGTGGCTGGGCGGCTGGAAGGAGGCGGATGAACTTTGACTGGCCACCAAAAAGAACGAAGACATACAGGGTCTCGTTCTTTTCAGTTTCTGCCAGGTTATTTTTCACTTAGGTGATGGCAGGAAATAAATAGGCAAAGGATGTATTAAAATGGAAACAGTGGAGGAATCAGGAGAGTTAATGGGCCAGCTGTTTCTCTTTTATTTAAGAGAGGAATGGGAATACTAGAGAGGGAGGTTATCAATATTTAATATTAATGGATAATAAATAGGTAGGCGTTTCACAAACAGCCGGCTGGTCAACGAGTCAAATGGGAGTTTTCATTTAGAATATTTAAATGATGAGGGAATAAGAAGTAGTGACTTTTGACATTCTGGGCAATAGTATCATTTCAGAAATTAACATTTTAAATTATAATTTCAGAAAAATTAAACTTAAATAATATTATTTCAAAGTTTGCCCCGCGTATCACACTACCTAATTTGACGGACCTTTTTATTCAGGGTCTTAGTGGTCGGTCACACCAATAAGCCGAGCAACGAGCGCGAGAGATAAGCGCGAAATAAAGACAAACACATACAAATAACATGCACGAAATAACAAACTTGCGCGAAGACGTGCGCGACTCAAATAAAAACACAACAGATAAAAATAAAATAACGATGCAAACTTGGGTTGCATCACTATTGCAGTGGGAGGTATGCACCTTTGGTGTAGATGGTTATGCATCACTTTTATTGTCTTCACCATGCATGCCTTAGCGAGGAATGAGACTTGTTTTACTTCTATTTTTGGGGTTTAACCTCTTTAATCATTGATCTCAACCATGCAACTTATGTACTGGATGGTTGTGTTGAAATAAATCTGTTCATATTTTTATTGATTGGAGCTTGCAAATAAAGCACATTTGAGTTCTTCTTTACTTATTTTTATAAAGATAATATTGTTCTTTAATTGTTCATAGCTGTTAAAAAGGTTTCAGTATGACTCCTCTCACTATTGTGTTCTCCAATTTTTTTGTTCGTTAATGTTATGAAGGTGCTAGGGTAGAAGAGAGAAGAGAGATCTAGGAGAGAAAGAGAGGGAGAAAGACGGCTAGGGTTTGAGAGAGGAGAAGGAGAGAGGGGAATACCTGAATATAATATTGCATGCCTTCATAAGAGAGTCCCCGGGCCAATTAATACCCGGGGACAAGGGGGCTGGCCGGCCCCCCCCCAGTAGGGGCTGAACCGGTGTGGTTCAGCCCCTATTCTTTATTTAATGTTGCGAGGGGGCTGAACCGGATGGTTCAGCCCCGTTGTCCCGTATCTCCTTGCGCCGTCTTGAATATTGTTGGCCTGCGAACTGTAACGGATGCGGAGGCATAACATTCCCTCCCCCATCAAGAGTCACCTTGTCCTCAAGGTGGAAATCCGGAAAGTGCTCTCGGAACTCCAAAAGATCGACCCAAGAGTTGTGCGTATCAGAGAGGTGCTTCCACTTCACGAGGACCTCGAGGCGGTACTCCGTGCCCCGTTTCTTCCACTTGGTAAGTAAGATGGTGTCTGGTGACGGTCGCAGTTCCCCGCTGCTAGTGGCCTCCGGGAGGACGGGGTCGGCCTGGACCGAGTCCCCAAGTTTCCTTTTCAGCACGGAGACGTGGAAAGTTGGGTGAATGTGTGACCCCTCCGGAAGCTCCAAGGTGTAAGCCACTGGACCCACTCGCCGGATGATTCTGAAGGGCCCGTAGTAACGTGGAGCCAGCTTCTGATTAGCCCGCCGGGCGACCGAGAGTTGCCTGTAAGGTTGGAGACGGAGGAAAACTTCATCCCTCACTGCAAATTCCCGCTCTTTACGATGCTTATCCGCTTGGACCTTCATGCGATCCTGTGCTGTCCGAAGATTGTCTCGCAAAAGGGTGAGCGTCTGGTCCCGCTCCCGAAGTGTCCGGCCCACTGCCGGTAGTGACGTACTATCAGGCTCATAGGAACTCAGCGTGGGAGGCGGCCGGCCGTAGACCACCTCAAAAGGGGTGAGCTTGCTTGCGGTATGAAATGAGGTGTTGTAGCAATATTCCGCCCAGTGCAACCATTGAGTCCAAGTCCGCGGTTCATCCATCACAAAACATCTCAAGTAGGTTTCAACTCCGCGATTGAGCACCTCTGTCTGTCCGTCGGTCTGGGGATGGTTGGCCGTGCTCATGCGTAAGGTGGTGCCTTGCAGGCGAAATAACTCCTTCCAGAACTTGCTGATGAACACCGGATCTCTGTCTGATATGATGGCGCGAGGAACCCCGTGGAGACGCACTATCTCCCTGGCAAACAGGTCCGCTACGGACTCGCCTGTGTAAGGGTGGCTCAAAGCCAAGAAGTGGCCGTACTTGGAGAGCTTGTCAACCACCACGAGAATGACCGATTTGCCCTGAGACTTGGGTAGACCGTCGATGAAGTCCAAAGAGATGGTGTCCCAAATCTGATGAGGAATCGCCAGGGGAGTGAGCAATCCGGCCGGAGACGTCGTCTCATACTTCTGCCGTTGGCAGATGTCACATTCCTGGACAAACTTCTGAACATCTCGCCGCATTCCCTTCCAGAACACATTCGCCCTTACCCGCTGTAGGGTCCGCAGAATACCGGCGTGGCCCCCGGTAGGAGAGGAGTGGAACTCCTGTAGCATGATGGTACGCCAAGGTGACGTGGCGGGAATGACGAGCCGGCCCTGATAGTACAACCGCGTTCCCTGTAGGTGATAGCCGGCCTCGGTGGGGCGACCATGCTGTAGTGCCTCGACAATGTCACGGAGAGCTGGATCTTGGTGGACGGCCACCTGAATCTCATCTAAAGAATCAATCAATGGTCCGGAAACATGGGCTAGGGAGCCCTCTGGTAACCTAGATAAGGCGTCGGCCACCACATTTTCCTTCCCCTGCTTGTAGACAATCTCGTAGTCGTAGCCTAGCAGCTTCGTCAACCACTTCTGCTGAAGGGGGGAAGCCAGGCGCTGTTCCAAAAAATGTTTCAAGCTCTGGTGGTCCGTACGGACCTGAAAACGTCTCCCCAATAAATAAGGCCGCCACATAGCCACCGCATGAAGAATGGCAAGCATCTCCTTCTCATAAGTAGAAAGCCCCAGAGTCCGGGGCGCCAAAGCCTTGCTGAAATAAGCTATGGGCCGGCCCTCCTGCATCAGCACCGCGCCGATTCCGACTCCTGAAGCGTCGGTCTCCACCACAAAATCTTTGGAAAAGTCCGGCAGCGCCAGCACCGGAGTGGTCGTCATGGCCCGTTTCAGGGCCTGGAATGCCGCCTCAGCTTCTGCCGTCCAGGCGAAGGCGTCCTTCTGCAACAGCTGGGTCAAGGGGCGGGCAATCTTTCCGTAGTCCTGCACGAACCGGCGGTAGTAGCCAGTTAACCCGAGAAAGCCCCGTAGGGCCCGTATCGTCGTGGGTTGTGGCCAGGTCACCATGCTCTCGATCTTCTTTGGGTCCGCCTGAACCCCACGGGATGACACTAGGTGGCCCAAGTACTCGACTTCCTCCTGCCCAAAAGAGCATTTGGAGCGCTTGGCGTACAGCTTGTGCTCCCTCAAAATGCTCAGAACATGGCGGACGTGCTCCAGATGATCTTCCCAATTCCTGCTATAGATCAGTATGTCATCAAAGAAAACTAGAACGTACCGACGGAGTAGTGGCCGAAAGATCTCGTTCATCACTGCTTGGAAGGTAGATGGGGCATTGGCCAGCCCAAACGGCATCACCAGGAACTCGTAGTGACCGTCGTGGGTGCGGAAAGCCGTCTTGTGGATGTCTTCCTCCTTCATCCGAATCTGATGGTACCCAGACCGGAGGTCCAACTTGGTGAATAAACTAGCTCCGTGCAGCTCGTCCAGCAGCTCCTCAATCATCGGAATGGGAAATTTATCCTTGATAGTCGAGCTATTCAGACCCCGGTAGTCCACACAAAAACGCCACGAGCCATCCTTCTTTTTCACAAGGATGATCGGCGAGGAGAAAGCACTCGTGCTGGGGCGGATGATGCCCGTGGATAACATCTCGCGTACACTGCGTTCGATCTCAGCCTTCTGAATATGCGGGTAGCGATAAGGCCGAATATTAGTCGGATCTGAGCCGGCCTTCAACTGGATCTGGTGGTCACGGAATCGAGAGGGTGGCAAGGAAGACGGCTCCTGAAAAACATCCTCGAACTGTGGTAGCAGCCCCTGTATCTGCTCTGGTTCGGCTGCGGTGTCCGGCCCCAGGGTCTCGACCCCCAAAATCATGGCTATAGTACTGCCCTCCTCCTCCATCCTCTGTAAGCCGCGAACGGAAATTTCCTTGAGCGGTGGTGATTTAATGCCCTGAAGGCGATGCTCCGTTCCCAGATGCGTAAACTCCAAGGTCATCTTTTCCCAATCCGTCGTGACCCTCTTGAGCTGGCGGAGCCACTGCACACCCAAAACCATATCAGACCCCCGAATCGGCAGAAGGTAAACATCCGTCTGGCACACATAACCCTGAATCCGCAGCTCCACCCCTTTTAGGACCCCCTCACACCGCAGCTTGCTGCCGTCCGCGACCATGACTTGGAAGGAGGCCCCTCTGTCAACCGCACACCCCGCCTTCAGTGCTGCTGCGGGGGTGATAAAATTGTGGGTGCTCCCACTATCGATCAAGATGGTCACCCGCTCGTGTCCCAACCTCCCGGAAACGCGTAACGTGAGCGGTGCGGGACACCCCTCCATGGCCTGCAGGCAGATTCCAAACTCTGCCAGGTCCAGTTCCTCCACCTCCTCACAACTGATGGGCTCTTCCTCGTCATCCTCCTCCCGTAACATAAAGACCTGTATTTTCTGACATCGATGCCCGGGAGTGAACTTTTCGTCGCAATTGAAGCATAATCCCTTTTCCTTCCGGGCCTGTAGCTCTGACCAAGTCAACCGAGTCACAGTCGGTCGTCCTGCCGGTGGCGGGTCTCGCCGTCCGGTTCCTGGTGCTGCATGTACTGCTGGAGTTGGCCGAGTTGTTCCCCGATTTCGCTGGCGGTTGAACCGCTCCTCCTGTATCCGGGCCAGGCTAATGGCATGGCTCAAACTGGACGACATGTATGCGTGAACTTCGTCCCTCAGGTAGTCCTTCAGTCCCGATATGAAACAACTGAGAAGGGTCTTTTCGCCCCAGTCGACCCGATTTGCTAACCGCTCGAACTCAGTGCGGTACTCCATGACCGTCCCCTTCTGCCTGAGCTTCTGCAAGGTTGCCTCCATATCCTCATACTCCAGGGGACCGAAGCGGGCCGTGAACCCCTCCACAAAATATTCCCATGGGGCGTAGCCCTGGTTGCGGACAAACCACTGCGCCCACTGATATGCGTCTTCCTCCAAGTGAAACGAAGCCAGCTGCACCCATTGGTCCTTGGGGATCTCCTGGTAGGAAAAGAACAGCTCGGCTTTTTGCACCCACTCCAGGGCGTTGCCGCCCCGGAATTTTGGAAAATTCATCCGAGTCCTTTTCGGCTGCATGTACGCCCGTTGATTGGCCCCGCCATTCCTCCCAAAATCCGGTTCGTGTCCTCCATGCCGGAATGGTTCCGCCCTAAAATTTGGGCGCCCGTAGTAGTCGTGTTGATGCTCCATTGGAGGGCCCTCCTCATCATATGCGTGTCTCGGGGGGTTTTCCCGCCATGGTTCACCTTGTCCCATCCGCATCGGTGTCCCAAGTGGTGGTGGCATAGGTAAAATGCCGTTTCCGACTCCAATCGGGCCTCCCATAGGTGGCGGCGGCCGAAAATTTTGTTCCGGGCCTCCAAAATGGCGTCCGGCGGCCGCTCCGGCGACCCCACCACCGGCGGCCACCCCTCCATGGCCGGACCACCTCCCGGCGACCTGCTGGTGGAGGTTGGAAGCCGATCCGGCCGGCGGCCTGGCTGCAGCAGCGCCCGCCCAGGCGCTGGGCGGATACGCACCCGTCGGCCCTAGCGCGCCTGGGACGGGTGCGTGAGAGCCGTGGTTGCTCGATCGACCCTGTTCCGGGCCAGGGTGGGCGTAGGGCAGCACTCCAGCCCCTCCCACGCTCCCTCCGTTGGTCGGCGGCGCTGGATTTGAGGTTTCCCCCGCAAAATCGTTGTTTTCGTGCGATTTCCCTCGGAGGGATTGCGTCAACAACGCCTTGAGTTCGTCCAAGCGTCCTTCCATCCGTTCTTCCAGATTTTTGGTGGTGGTTTTGACTTGTTCCTCGATGCCGGCCACCGAATCCGCCAAGGCGACGTAGTTTTCCTCGATGGCGGCGAGGCGAGCGATTTCGGCTTCGGTGCGTGTGGTAACCATGGTCGTAGGAGCGATGCTCTGATACCAAATGTTATGAACGTGCTAGGGTAGAAGAGAGAAGAGAGATCTAGGAGAGAAAGAGAGGGAGAAAGACGGCTAGGGTTTGAGAGAGGAGAAGGAGAGAGGGGAATACCTGAATATAATATTGCATGCCTTCATAAGAGAGTCCCCGGGCCTATTAATACCCGGGGACAAGGGGGCTGGCCGGCCCCCCCCAGTAGGGGCTGAACCGGTGTGGTTCAGCCCCTATTCTTTATTTAATGTTGCGAGGGGGCTGAACCGGATGGTTCAGCCCCGTTGTCCCGTATCTCCTTGCGCCGTCTTGAATATTGTTGGCCTGCGAACTGTAACGGATGCGGAGGCATAACAGTTAACATGTAAATGACTATCGATAGCTATTAAATTCTATTAATATGGTCTACCTACCTATAGTGTTTGTCAATTTATCTAATTTTAATGTCCTTCACTATTGTGTTCTCCAATTGTTTTGCTCGTTAACATGTAAATGACTGTCGAAATAGATCACGTAACCATGAGCTATCATGGTAAGACTCCTCTCATGTCTTCTTCCTTATTGCGAGAATGTCTGTCATATTTCTCTATTTGTTGGATTCCTATCTTTCATGCTTGATTGTCATACTTTGTTCTTCATGTATTTGCTATGTGACTACAAATTAGTGTTCGATCTTCTAATATCATTTATAATATTACACTTATAATGTTTGTACAAGTTAGTTATCAACTGTTCTAAAATATAGATTATTCAACGTTGTTCAATTTTAAATGGAATGTGTGTTTGTATGTGTAACATTGTTAATGCATGTGAATGTTGCTTCACCTTGCCTTCAATCCTACTGTTAATGTGTGGTGATGTTACAATGGCCAATTTGCTTCATTTTGTAAGTGAATTTGTGAGTACTTTTTTGGATTTCTTTAATTTGTGTTATACTTACACCTCCTGCCTACTCCCTTCCTTATTAACTATTGCCACAAAAATATGTTTTTCTCATATTTATTTAACAATTGCCACAAAACTGTGTTCTTCTCATAAAAGCTACTTAGTAAATTTGTACAATTTCTTATGATGTTTTTTATGATTATGCAAATACAAGTTCAAAATAAATTTATATAAATGATTTACAAGTGGTACGAGACTTATATGTGATATTGGATTTTTTTTTTTGGCATGTAAATGGACGAATATGTTGTCGTCTTCAATTCTACATCCACAGAGGGTGAAAGTAAGTAGAAATTGGTGTGCACACTTACTTGCTTATTATCACTTCTAAAATGATTTCATCTCTTTTATTCTTAAAATAAGCTTCGCCTCGCCATTTCAGAATATAATTTGAGTTAGTGAAAGAATATTATACATATAATAGCTTGAATTAGAATGATAGAAATCCATAAATAAAAATACTTTCTTCTGTGAATGGAAATTGTTTTCCTTTTATGTTGTTTAGGGTTTAGGTTTAAATGTTGACACCCAATAAATTGTTTTACCAATACCTTTGCTTATATGGAAGTTTTTGTTTCTTACTCCTATATTTTTTAACAGAAATGGCAAATTGAAGAATGGAATTATGTACAACAACGTGAACAAAGAGACACTCTATGGATCAATACACTCATGTATAGTTGGTAACATGAAGTAACATTTTTTTAAGAAAAAATTATTATGTAATGTTGTTAATTTAGCCTTCTTGAAAGGCTTCATATAAGTTGCAACAGGACCAAATACCTTTCACATCCCAACTCTCTCTCTCCATCTCTGTCTCTCTTTTTCCTTTCCTCTTTTTTATTTTTATTTTTTGCTTGTTCACCCATTTGAATGAGCAAAGGTGGTTGTCTGTTGTTCAAGCAAGAGAGATAAACACCAATAATAAAACTCAATATAATATGAAATCATATTTTTTTAAAACTCAATATATATTAATGATGTACATATATAATTCTTTTTAATAAATTTCAGGGAAGCCTCCCTATTCATGTGTTGTCACACATGGGTTTGTATTAGATGAGAAGGGCCTAAAAATGAGCAAATTTGTTGGTAATGTTGTTGACCCTGAAATCATTATTTCTAGAGGAAGCACTAAGGCTTGTTGGTTGATGACAAAGGTTCTTCTAAGTTACAGTGTGGATTATGATAGTTTTTGTTTCTCAATATAATTTTTACAGGATGGGCCTGGCTATGGAGCTGATGTCCTCCGCCTTTGGGTATCTAATGTAGATTTTACTGGTGATGTCCTAATTGGACCTCAGATACTCCGTCAGATGTCTGATATATAGAATATTGCGAGGAACACTTTGATATCTTCTATCAATTCTCCATGATTGGAAAGCATGTTCGTTTTTCGATATCTGTTTGATGTGCTTCTTTTGTTTTCCCCTGTTTAGTTCCCCTGAAAGTTTCTTGCTTTAGGAGTTCATTTTTCTTTTACAGGATGATGTCTTGTATCTTTTAAGCTATGTCTTAATGTTTTAATTGGTTCCATGCTTTACAGCCAGGATATTCAATTGTGTATGATGATCTCCCGAAGATTGATCAACATGCATTGTTCCAGCTCAAAAATGTTGTTAAAAATGTCAAGGACAGTTATGATAATTATCAGTTTTACAAGATATTCCAGGTAGATTTCTAATTCAGAGTTCAGTTTTCCCTGTAATTTGAAAAGTTTGAAAGTTTAGTGTGTTTCTGTTGGAATAACTAATTAAGTAGTGTGTTTCAGTTATGATAATTATTCTCCATGATTGGAAAGTTAAGTAGTTGTTAAACATGCTGATTTAATGTGTTTGATTTTAGAATGTTACTATTTGACATCATGCGTGTGCTTAGCTATCAGTGTATGCCGACTATTTTAGAATGTTACTATTTGACCTTGGCTAGTGTTTTCCCGTTGTTCAGCCTCATGTTGTCAACTCCTCACTCAATGTGTTTGTTTTAGGATTGAGCAATGCCGTCATAAATTGAATTTACTAAAATATGAATGGATTCTATTGCCTAATAACCAGCTACAATCTAAGAGATTATGACAATCAAATAAACTTATCATACTCATCTGCCAATGCTTTACAATTTTATCAAATACTTTTCAATCGTTTCAAGTGGAAGAAATATACAGCATTGTGGACAGTTATTTTTTGTGCTATATATGAGACATTGTGATTTTCTTTTACTTAGAAACTTTATTGCAACTAGCTAGTTGTAATTTTCAAATACTTTTTCTTTAGGTCCTGTTTGGCGGGGCTGATCCGCGGATGACATTGCCTGGTCGCGACCGCGCGCCTTTTGGTGGGACCGCGGTCGGGCGGCGGGGATCTGCCCCTTCCTTTAAAACCGTGGAAATCTTGCAATTTTCATTTGTGCCACGACAACTGCAGTCACGGTTGCCTCCGCACGGATGGCTCCTACGGGATAGTATTATACATCACTATTCTAATGAATTGATGCTAGGCACTTTCTGAATTAGAAAGAATTTTCTATTCTTGTTGATGTGGATAGTTTTGATTGGCCAGCTGTCATGCATATGGGTGGAGTTTGTAGTTCAAGTAGCTGGAGGTATAAATAGGGATAGGAGAATGTAGATATTTTTTTTAATGCATTGCATTATTTGCCACGATTTCAAATTGTGGCAAATTTTTTTTAATAAATCTGTCAAGTATTTGCCACAGTTTCAAATCGTGGCAAATTTTTTTTTTAATAAATCTGGTAAGTATTTGCCACGGTTTCAAACCGTGCCAAATATTTTTTTTTATAAATATGACAAGTATTTGCCACGGGTTATTACCGTGGCTAATAATTGACTTTTGCCACGGTAGGGAAACCGTGGCTAATAGCTGCTAAAGTCAAGAACTTTAGCCACGGATTAAAACCGTGGCTAAAAGTCGTGGCAAAAAAGTATTCCCCACGGACTGAGCGTGGCAAATACTTTCTGCCACGCTCGCATTGCCCATGCTCATTTGCCGTGGGCAGGCCGTGGCTAATAGTCATTTGCCACGGTTTTGAACTTTTAGCCACGACAATTTGCCCTGGCTAAAAATCCATTTTCTGGTAGTTGTATAATCTTCTTAACTTGTGTGTCCCATAGGCGAATAATTTCTTTTCAACGTATTGAAAGGAAAAGATCCGAGTCTATAGGGCGGATCCACGGATGGAAGTGGGAGGAGTAGCAACACGGATGAAAGAAAAAAAACAATATTTTATTGATTTCTAGTCGAGATATCCTGCAATTTCTAGGAGGGAACCCGTTCTATAAATGTGTTAGGTTATTAGTATAAACATTGTTCTGCGTAGATCTATCTTAATTTTCTAAATAAAAGGACGTCTCAGTTAGATACAAAAATCTTACTCATTCGCATTCTGCAATAAAATCAAATGAATAGAAACAAATCCATCGTAGAGACAAACATGCAAAGAAATTGCTAAACTCAAGAAAAGTTGGAGGTGGAGTTTGTGATAACGAATTGTTTTAAAGATGGAGGTGGACTTTAGGCAGAATATGCCTGGAACTACCTGGAATGGTTGTATAATTTAGATGAATTGCTGCTTTGTTTTGTTCAAATATTATCATGAATGTGTAAATGAGTGTTTACATTTTATCAATCTTTTTTTAATGAATATATTTTGTAAAATTACTTGCCCATTTTAAATTTTTAACTCAATGTGAGACATTTTATTTATCAAATGTCTACATTAGTTGTTTTATTTTTGATATAGTCATACTGCATCATTCGGTGTGCGTAACATTTGGATAGCAACAATATTCAACGTGCATAACATTCGGCAGACTGCATCATTCGGTGGACGACATCATTCTACGGGCGGTAATATTCGGCGGGCGACATCATTCGACGACAAGATTATGTGACACGACATAGAAATTGAACTAATAGTTATTTTAACATGACTTGATATGATACAACTGATTGTTACTTTAATTTACATTTGCATGAATGTTTGTATGCGTGCGCAGCCAGCCGAATGTTGCTCAGACACCATTCTATGTGCCAAATCTTCCCGTATTGAATTTAGCTTGGATGCCTGCATACAAACCGGCTCTGCCCACATGCAAGCAGGCTCCGCCCATGCTCGAGGCATTTGATTTTGAATGGGCTCTTCCGTTCATGGGTTGCCTTGGGTGCTCATGAGCTTCTCATATGACACATGTTCCCCTTTCATTAGACCATTAGCTTTAACATTCTACGAAAGCATAAATTTTTACATGTGTAACCTTCTTAACCCGTGTGTCCTGCCCATAGGCGAATAATTTCTTTTGAGTCAATTGAAAGGAGAAGATCCGGGTCTATAGGGCGGAACCACAAATGGAAGTTGGAGGAGTAGCAACACGGATGAAAGAAAAACAAACAATATTTTACTGATTTCTAGCAGATACATCCCGCAATTTCTAGGAGGGAGCCCGTTCTATAAATGTGTGTTAGGTTATTAGCATAAACATTGTTCTGCATAAATTGTCTCAATTTTCTAAATAAAAGGATGTCTCAGTTAGATAAAAAAAATCGTACTCATTCGTATTGTTCTGCAATAAAATCAAATGAATAGAAACAAATCCATTAGAGAGACAAACATGTAAAGGAATTGCTAAACTCAAAAAAGGTTGGAGGTGGACGTTAGGCCGAATATGCCTTGAACTACATGGAATGGTTGTATGGGTGGGATGGAGTGGATATTGTTATATCGCTCGAAACATCCTGGGTGGTGGTCAAAGTGGAACCCCTACCCGTTACCCCTAGCTGGGGTTATATAGACAAACCCTAGAGTTAGAGCAGGTATCAGATATCCCAGTATCCGAACTAGATCCTTAAGCCTCCGAACCTGTTATATATATTCAAATATACACTAACAATCTCCTCCTATATTTGTAATATATAACATTTGCATTTCAGAGTGCAGGAAAGTAGATAATATCAAAATTCAGACTTTACTCGTTATCTAGAAAAGATAACACAACTAAAAGCATAACAAATGAGTTTTGCATAAAAAACACCAAATATAAAATGCAATACATGAGTAAAGGTCTGAAAAACAGATAACATGGGTCAACGGGTAATAATTCTACTCAAAGAGTAGATCATTATCATCCAGGTCAAAATCTATTTCCTCTCCTTCATCTTCACCAGTGTCTGCAAAGAATTTCATGAGTTTAGACTCTATGAATTCATAAACATATACAGTGACATTTAAAGTAAGCTAGCTCTACTTAAATGAGCTTAGTACTTGTAGCAGTAGTGAAGTAGCACTTTCAGCATTTTTATCTAGTCTAACAGGGACCAATCAAGTGAGGATTTTAATAAATCAAACATTGTTATCTTACTTATTAATGATCACTACGTACATCATCATCAAATGTGGAATGTTTTGGTATAACATCATTTGCAAGATTATCAAGTATGAAATAATGTATTATGATCATTAATGTTAGATTAACCTTTTTACAACGACTTTCTATTCCCAATTGAATAATCCTTGAATGAACTTTCAATGAGAAAGATATTAAGTCATCAAAAGTGAAATGATTAACATCTAACCATCTTGGCTTTTCATCAAGAGATCAATTAAGATTTTCAGTCTGTTATTAGATGCTTGAATGTTTGCAGCTATAGGTTCTTACCATCAAACATAAGCTTAGGAGGAAAAATTCATATTTCTAGGATTTTCAATCCCATCTCCCCCGATGTTTTGATTGCGAGAACTCTATTTAAGCCTTTTGTCAAAGCGTCTGCAACATTATCCTTTGACCTCACATCAATCAGGGTCATAATTCCTTTAACTTGTGAGGGATGTCAACCAGTCTTATTTCATCCTTAGTTGTCTTCTTTTATCATTGAACAAAGTGTTCGTAGCAATCATTTTTGTAGCCTGATTATCACAGTAAACTGCAACAAAACTTAGTTTCAGGCTTGTAAGTGGAATGTCCATAACCAAATCTCTTATCCACTCTCTTCTTCTCTTGCGGAAGCTAGAGCGTAGAGTTCAGATTTCATAGAAGAGAGAGTAATGCATAATTGCCTCTTGGACTTCCAGGCTACAACTCCTCCTCCTAGTGTGAAAACAAAATGACTAGTGGGCTTGCTGTCATTTATTTCCGAGCACCATGATGCATCAGAATATCCTTCAAGAACTGAAAGATGACCATTATAAAATAAGTCATACTTTTGGGTGTGCTTTAAGTATCTCACCAGCCTATCGAGGGCATTCCAATGGTCTTGGCCAGGATTACTAGTGAATCTGCTTAGCATGCCTACCATGAAAGCTATGTCAGTTCTAGTGCATACCATAACATACATGAGACTACCAATCAGTTTAGAATAATCTAACTGTTTAACCGTAGCTCCTTTATTTGGCTTTAAATAGTTATTGTAGTCATATGGTGTCTCCAATGCTTTACTTTCACTGTATCCCCACATATCCAACATGGATTTTATGTTGTGGCTTTGACTTAGAGAATTGCCATTTTTCTCAAAGCTCAGTTGCATGTCTAGTATAGTTCCAGCTACACCTAGGTCTTTATTGCTAAATTCTTTTATTAGACCTGACTTTATGCCATCCACTTTGGATTGATCAGATCCTATAATTAGCATATCATCTACATACAAGCATTCTTTTCATGGAGTCAAGGCGTACCAAGGTGAGCGTCGGGCGCCTTGATGCTTAGGCGACAAGGCGGATGCCTATGCGATAATAAGGCGAGCAAATGCAAGACGATAATTAATTTTTTATAAAAAAAAAACAAGTGAAGACTATAGACAACTGTTATTATAATAATCGCTGTCTATAGTGACTGCCAGGGGACTATAGACAACAGTTATTATAATAACCGCTGTTTATAGTCCCATGACAGTCACTATAGACAACAATTATTATAATAACCGCTGTCTATAGTCCCATGACAGTCACTATATACAATGATTATTATAATAACCATTGTTTATAGTCCCATGACAGTCACTATAGACAGCGGTTATTATAATAACCGCTGTCTATAGTCCCAGTTTTTTTAACAAGTCTGAAAGAAAATTTACCAACACTGCCAGAAGTCATTCAGCATTCAGATACACTGGGTTTTTTCATTAATACATCCAAAATGAACTAGGCAACCAGCGTGAATCATTATTAACATAAATCACTTTCCAGTTTTTTATAAGTATCATGGCACACATTGAGAAATAGTGGAATGAACAATCATACATTGAGGAATATCAATTAGTAAAATATGTAAATTTTGAATCAAATAGAATCAATATATTCAGATTTCAGAATCAATATATATAATGACCATCACAACAATTTCACTCAATACCAAAATATTATCATCTATACTGATACACACTAGCATTAATATTTTCTTAGATCAAATAGAATCATCATCTAGTAAATCGTAATTGTCATTGCATGAGCTTCGTTGGTTTGAGGTACTCGTCATTTGCCCATAATTATCAACAATATCTTCATCATCATTTGCAAGGCTAATATGATCTAGATCTTCATCCCCTTCAACTATTAGTTCAAGATTAGCTGGAGCTCTACTTCGTAAGTTTTGAGCCCTAGTCCTAATAGCTCTCTCTACAGCTTCCCATGTGAGATCATCATCATCATAAACTAAAGCTTCCTCCGGTTGGTTCATCATCCACTCACTACTCCAATCTAGCTCATCAAGCACTAAAGGGTTGTAATTTATTCCTGTTTTCACGTATTTCTTGGAGTCGTGCTTGTAGATGACGATTGTATTGGATGTATACAAGATCATTAAGCCTTTGTGTTGGGTATATTGCCCTCAATAATACCTTGATTTGAAGAGGCATCACTCTCAATGCTAATGACATATTGTATTTGATGAGCTATACTTGTGTAAGATATACAGGTGCAAGTGACTCAAAAGGAAGGGCCAAACATGCCCTTAGATGTGGAGAAATCATCTTCCAAAAGATGAAGTTTTGTCGAACCGCTGAGACGAAGGGGGCAAAACCGCTGAGACGAGGAGCCGTCTCAGCGTATCCGCTGAGAAGTTCATTATACGCTGAGAATCAGCGTGGTCGTCGAACTGGGCTCGACATTCGTCGAACGCTGAATGCCGTTCATCAACCGCTGAGACGAGATCAAAGCTGAAGCCGCTGAGAAGACACACTAGGCAAGATCGTCGAACGCTGAACGCCGTTCGACAAACGCTGAGACGAGGAGCCATCTCAGCGGATCTGCTGAGAAGACACACAAGGCAAGTTTGTTGAGCACTGAGCTGGCAAGATCGCCGATCACAGGGGACAACTGGTTCGTCGGACGTAGAGTGTTCCACGTTCGTCGAGCGCAGTCCTTCTCTACGGAAAAGTAGGGCGGCGGGATCTGCGGCTAGGACTAGTTGCAGGATAGCTGTGTAGGGTCCACCAGCTTCTCCCATACCTCTCAGCAGATCAGCTAAGAGCCGTTGAAGATCAGAGATGTATAAAAGGAAGTGTTAGGGCACATTTGAAAAAAACCCGATCATCCGTTGTGTGAAGAACAGATCAACTGTTACATTGATGGCTGAAGCTCTCGCCTTCTTCTTCCTGCTCACTGAACAAGAAGAAGAAGATAACATAGAAAGAAAGTGAGCTCCTTTGCAAGAAGGATCAAGGTGATCTTCCATCACTCTGTCGAAGAGGAAGATCAAGTTAGTTGCTGTAATCAACATCTTCAGCAACAGGAAGCACAGTCAGTGCAAGATCTACAGGAGAGTACCTCTACTGTAGAATAAATTTCTAAATCATTTATCTGTAGGGCATCTTGCCTGAGCTGTAAGACCATTTGGTCTGAGTTTGTAGGAACCTGAGGGTTCTGAGCTGTAGGGCTGAAGGCCTGAGTATAGGATCTGGAGCAGATCTGAGGTAGGGCTTAACAGCCTGAGGTAGGACCAGGAGCTGGTCTGAGCTGTAGGAGGAGGAGTCCTCTGAGTGGTAGGACCTGGGAGAGGTCTGAGTTGTGGGACATTAATGTCTGAGATGTAGGAGGTGTTATCCTCTGAGTTTGTAGGGCAGCTGTGCCTGAGGTAGGAGCTGGTGATAGCTCTGAGTTGTAGGGACTTGTGTCCTGAGGTAGGATCATTCTTGATCTGAGAAGTTCTGAGGAACTTGTGCTGTAAGCTCTTTGAGCCGAGTTTGGAGAAGTTGGCCCTGTCTAACACACTGTTAGAAGGGTGGAGGGGGAAAGTGGACTACCCATAGACACACTGTCTTTGGGGAACCACTATAAATTATTGCGTGCTTTCTGTGTTTGCTGATTTGCTTGAACCAACTCTGAAAACAGCTAAAGCTAATCAAGTAAAATTTAAAAGACCTATTCACCCCCCTCTAGGTGACTTAGACTTCAAACCTTATATTCTTTCACTTTGATGCTTCAATCTATTTCTTTTGTGTGAATCTGAATCAAGATAGTTGCAAACTTGTTATTTGTTAGTAGATAAAACAAGTTCAATTTTAAATTAAATATTTGTATACTTACAAACTCAAAAGTACTCTAGTTGAGCTCACAACTAGAAGAAGAATAATATAAGCCAAGTATACGCAATGCTACATTTGTAAGGTCAACATTCAGTCCTCCATGTGCACCCCACCAATCCACTATTTATTTAAGACAAAAATAAATTAGTATAACTTATAAGTAGTTTAAGAAAAAAATAAAAAAATGTAATCAATACTTACTTGGATTTAAGGTGGTTCGTTGCCTAATAGCCATAGGCTTTCCAAAACTATTTTGAGATGCTTTAGTGCCTTGCTCTGCAATCTTGTCTTGCAATTGTTGATCGGACACTAGTCTTGCAATAACATCATTGAAAGCATCCTGAAATTTCCAAGTATCATCAGGATGTTTTTCCTCATATTCAAAATATTTATTTGGATTTAGAAATAAAGCCTCCCTATACAACTATTGCTCCATTTGATTTGTCCACCTATTTTGAACAATGCCAATAATTTTTGTATATAACCTTTCTTTATTATCAAAATGATCTTTGATCTTTTGTTTGACTTCTTCCATTACCACATATACTTCAGGCATAGCTGGTCTTTCATCTCCATCTACTAATTGCAAAACGGCCGTTAGTGGCTTTCCTCCTTTTAGGCAATCTCTTACTCCATTCCAAAAAACAGTTGAAAGTATTGCTTCAACAACTTGTTTTCTGGCTTCGGTTTTTGCCGGATTAGCAGCATTCCATGAAGGCGACACAAAGAATAATTTCAACTTCTCCTCATGCTTAAGCACACTTTGTAGAGTAAGGAATGATGTTGCAAATCTGGTCACTGAATGCCAGACTAGATCACCACCTATAGTAGTCCTTACTGCATCAAGTAAATGAGTGTGCCTGTAGATGAAATTTGTAATAATCCATGCCTTTTTATCACCATTTTGTTTTGTTGTAGCTTGCCTATATCTTCTAGCATGAGATCAATGCAATGAGCTGCACAAGGAGTCTAGAATAATTTGGGCCTTTTCTCCATTAAAATTTTACTAGCTGCCTTATAATTGGAGGCATTGTCAGTCACTACCTGCATACAACATAACTTTGTATATATCTATAGTTCTATACTTATATACTCTATAGTTGTAGACTATTAAACATGAAATATGAAAAATTAAAATAACCAAAAAAGTTACCTGAACAACGCAATCTGCTCCTATCTCTGTTATTTTACTATCAAGCAACTGTGATAGCATTGTAGCATCTTGAATATGACCGAATGCATCTACGGAACCCATAAAATATGTTCCTTCTAGACAGTTTACTAGGAAATTGATCAAATGTCTCCCTCTCCTGTCTGTCCAACCATCTGACATAAGAGTGCAACCATATCTCCTCCAATACACTTGATACTTTATTTTCATCTCCTTAACTTTCTCTTTTGTATTTAGTAACAAAGGGACTCGTAAATCATGATAACTAGGACCTTTATAACCATACCCATACTGTCCAACTGCTTCAAACATTACTTTAAAACTTCGTGCCTTTGCAGCATTGAAAGGAATTCCACATTCATAGAACCAATCAGCAACATAGCCATCAACCCTCTTTTTCTCTTCAGGAGATCTAAAACATCTCTCAATAGTAGTTTGTGCAGGACCTTTAGCACGTCTTTCATCAACTACATCTTCGGGAGCACATCTCACATGAGCATCCGTAGGACCCCATTTTTGTGGAATGTGGAGTATTTTTCTCTTTTTGGCACTTGTCCCAGAACTTGGGACAAATGAACTTTTAGCTGTAGATAATGCCAGAGATACATTCTGTGAACCTATTCGCTCTATTTCTTGTTCACT
The DNA here is from genome assembly GCA_033032865.1 of Dactylorhiza incarnata. Classification (NCBI taxonomy): domain Eukaryota; kingdom Viridiplantae; phylum Streptophyta; class Magnoliopsida; order Asparagales; family Orchidaceae; genus Dactylorhiza; species Dactylorhiza incarnata. Next base: position 1,336,672 of record JAWHQI010000198.1, read on the forward strand.
CGCATTATCATCATCAACTGTCAAGTCCACCTTGTCCTTTTTTTATCATTTAAAGCTGTATACATCTCAGTTGCTATTTTTGAAGTAGTCTTAAAACACTTTGCCACATCTCCATATCCACCACATAAGTGTTGTTTCAATCTTTTGATTCCATATCCACCACATAAGTGTTGTTTCAATCTCAGTTGCTAATAGCCATAGGCTTTCCATGTGCACCCCACCAATCCACTATTTGTTTCAATCTTTTAAGACCCCCCCTCCCGAATCGGCGGTCCGACCGGGGGATCTTATCGCACACCACCCTTTTTGCACGACGCCGAAGCGATCCCGAAGGGTAGAGGTACTAGCTTCTCCAACCCCCTTCCTGGAACACTCTGTTGTCACGCCTAGGGGTGATGTTAAGCGAAAGTCACTACACATCAACAGAGTAGGGAAACAGTATTCTAGCGGAAGACATCATCAAAGAGTGCACTTATAGTACTTAGCGGAAGACGTAGTATTTAAGCGGAAGATTAACTAACACAGAAACCTCAAACTCTAGACCTGTATGAATAATTCTCATAGCTCCGTCGCATTCAGTCCTAACCATCAAGGATTTATTGCCAATATATAGATACCATGAGATAGGGCACAACAAAAGAGGATGCGACTTAACTTGTTATACCCGACGTAGCCTGCTCCGTGGCTTCATCCACACACAGATGTTGTCACTCATCCGCACCTGTCACCTGTGCCAAAGACAAGTTATTAGAACCACGAACAGAATCCAACCCCTACTAACAAACAGACATAACATAACATTTATAAGGGAGGGGATATCTGGACTCTTATTGGGCCGATGCAGTCTTCCCACGACCACCGCGTACGTACTCCGTATCATCCTGCATACGGTCTCAGACCCACATAGTTCTATTAATTTCGCACGGGTTGCCCTCCCAGACCGTCCGTCGTGCGGGTTGCCTTAGAGTAAAACTCATCGGCCATCCGACATTCTCGTAAGACACATTTTTTAAAGGCACATTTAATTCCCGTAGGAATTATTTTCCGAAGGCACAATATATTCCCGTAGGAATATTTCTCGGAGACACAATATATTCCCGTAGGAATATTTCTCGAAGGCACAATATATTCCCGTAGGAATATTTCTCGAAGACACAATATACCCCCGTAGGAATATTTCTCGAAGGCAACATTTCATTCCCGTAGGAATTATTTCTCGAAGGCAACATTTCATTCCGGTAGGAATTATTTCTCGAAGACAACATTTCATTCCCGTAGGAATTACTTTCTCGAAGGCAACTTTTATTTTCATAAGAAGAGAGAAGAGAAACTCCTTTAAGCTTAACAATAATTCCATCTGAGAGGGGCAATTACTTCAATCAGACTTTCGTCGATCTTTTTGGATTGCTTGGAAGACAAACCCAAACCATCCATACAAGGCTCTCCTCCCTTGGAGAGTCTCTTTAACGATGGATTTTCCCCAAGCTTCGTCCAGGAGCAAAATCCGCTGCCCCCGGTGATCTTCTTCTCCCGCCCAAGGTTTTGCGCCCATGGTTTTCTGTCCAGGTTTTCCGCCCCTGGTTATCTGCCCCTGGTTTTGGGGTTTCATCGCTGATTTCGGTTTAGGAGCAGAGCATCCAACTGTTTTATTCTATATATAAGCTTATATATATATGTATATATATACACATTACACACACATTCATATATATATACACGTATATTTATCAAAGCATGAAAAGTGCTCACGAAATTAATGCGCAGAGGGTACCGTTGTGTTCGTATCAATCATACGAAGTTAAAGAAATCAACTGAAGTTGGTTTCGGGTTCGTTTGCTCATAATTATTTGCTTGAGTTGGCACGTAGCTCAAACTAACTCCTTTTCAAATCTCATCGAATTTGAACGAAACGAAATGCGTTGCGCTCGTATTGATCATGCGAGTCCGATGCGAGTAGCTGGGATTAATTTGCAGCTCGTTTTCTTAATATTTTAAAGTGGCGTTGTTGCGACGCTCGATACTACTCAAAATAGTCGTTTCCTCGAAACGACATCGGATTGCAACAAAATGAGCTCTGTTGCACTCGTATTGACCATACGAGTCTAACGCAACTGATGAAAGTCAATTCGGAGCATGTATGCTCATTATTCTAACACCGCATCGTCGTGACGCGCTACGGTACTCAAAACGGTCACTTTCACCAAATGATCTCAGATTGGAACGAAACGAATTCCGTTGCACTCGTATCGACCATACGAGTCTAACGCCACAGACGGAAGTTGATTCGGAGCACGTATGTTCATTATTCTAACACCGCGTCGTCGTGACGCGCTACGGTACTCAAAACGGTCACTTTCACCAAATGACCTCGGATTGGAACGAAACGAATTCCGTTGCACTCGTATCGACCATACGAGTCTAACGCCACTGACGGAAGTTGATTCTGAGCACGTATGTTCATTATTCTAACACCGCGTCGTCGTGACACGCTACGGTACTCAAAATGGTCACTTTCACCAAATGACCTCGGATTGGAACGAAACGATTTCCGTTGCACTCGTATCGACCAAACGAGTCTAACGCAACTAACAGAAGTCGATTCGGAGCACGTATGCTCAATATTCTAAAACTGCGTCGTCGTGACGCGCTACGGTACTCAAAACGGTCAATTTCACCAAATGACCTCGGATTGGAACGAAACGAATTTTGTTGCACTCGTATTGACCATACGAGTCTAACGCAACTGACAGAAGTTGATTCGGAGCACGTATGCTCAATAAACAACTTTGATGTTGTGGCGAAGCACGATGCTACCCAAAACAGTCTTTAAATAACCACCACTATGTGGTGAAGGTCGGGTCGTGATTGCCTGATGACCCAGCCTAGGTTCCTCCAAGGGTTCAACTGAACCGGCTAGACCCCTTTTCAAAGTCGGGATGTTACAATCCAATAAAACAAAGAAAATTTTTGTCCCTGAAAACACGAGTGGGTCATGGAGATTCAAAACGGGGCCTACTATAGACCACTATAGGTGTCGAACGATCCCAAAATTTAAGTGTCTATAGGTTTGGTTTTTCCTAATGAGCTGCAACGATTGCTTTTATCGTGCAATATAATAAGCAGCTTAAGTGGAACAAAGGTAGCTTTACCGTAGCTATGTACATTCTGCCGTAATTCTGATATATATTATTCGTGGGAACATTTTGTGCCCCAAATTGTTCGCTAACTGAATTACCAGCTTAGATAATTATATCAAATAAGTAATTCTAGCGTAGTCGTATACCTCCAAGGTTTGCATATCTGAAACGCAAAATTTATGAGTTGTGTCCTAGAGGTACATAGTAAAAACCCATTAACATATAACCGACTATCATACGAATGTTATATGTTAGTGGAACAGATAACAAGAAATGTAAGTAAGCAGGGTAAATCCATGAACATATAACCAACTCCCATACGAAGGTTATATGTTGATGGTACATGTTAAAATAACAAATAAACAGTGAAAAATCCATGAACATATAACCAACTCCCATACGAAGGTTATATGTTAATGGTATATGCATATATGTATGTTTTGATGCAAATGATGCATATGCAAGCCATGCATAACGAGTACTCGCGACTCAATCACATATCCATACATCGATATAGTCTGACCGATTTTCTTCCAGCAGGGTAGCGACCCCCGCGGGCCTCACCGATGTGGCCGTCGATGACAGTGGCCGGTCCTGCCACTTCTGGGTGTGGACGTACCGCACTACCCAGGCCCCAACGTACAACTCTGTGTACTCTCATACATAGGAGACCTCCGACAATAACTAAGCTTGGCCAACCAGCGGAGGGACCCAGCGGGGCATATAAGATACAACCGAGCTCCAGGGGTGCACATCTCCCTGTCGCCTAGAGTCGTCAACCCTCCCGCACCGATACGTACGGTCTACGGGCATGACCGACCCGCCACTGTAATCACATACAATTTTTTTACCAGTTTGCACCTGATGTTGCCATATTTTGACCGCTTTTTTTCCAGCAGGGTAGCGAACCCCACGGGCCTCACCGATGTGGCCATCGGTGACAGTGGCCGGTCCCGCCACTTCTGGGTGTGGATGTACCGCACTACCCAGGCCCCAACGTACAACCCCGTGTACTCTCGGACGTAGGAGACATCCAGCAATAACTAAATTTGGCCAACCAGCGGAGGGACCCAGCGGGGCATATAAGATACAACCGAGCTCCCGGGGTGCACATCTCCCCGTCGCCTAGAGTCGTCAACCCTCCCGCACCGGTACGTACGGTCTACGGGCATGACCGACCCGCCACTTTTCCACCGCAAGCAATTTACAGTAAAACAATGAATAAAATAGGCAACCAGCATATTTGAGTCCGCGGTGACTTACCCTTTTTAACGAGGCTTTCCGGCTAGCCGAGTATGCAATATCGCAAGTCCCATGAATGCTAACAATGTACTTATGGGATGGGGTGCATACAAGCTTTGCTAAATTTGCCACTATTTTATTTCAATCCAGCACATTGCCTTAGTAATTATTTCCTGAAATATTGACGTTATTGAAAAGACTAACATTTCATCATAGCTCTTCTACGATTGCACAACTTTATTTTAAACAGATCGTCAAATTGATAAATGTTATATCAAGTCAAAGCATATTTCATATTTGCAATCGTCAGAGCAATTCTCCATATACACACAAAATTTCATTTGATTAGCTTACCTCAAATGAAATTTTGAAAAACGAGAATTTTAATCCCAATAAAACAAAGAGGCTTAAACCCGGGGTTGAAAATAGTAATAAATCCTTACATTGCACACAAAATTCCATTTGATTAGTTTACCTCGAATGGAATTTTGAAAACGGAAATTTAACCCCAATAAAACAAAGAGGCTTAAACCCGGGGTTCAAAATTTGAAGTGGCCGTTTGTAGGGTTTAACGAAAGTGTTTTATGGGGACAAGGTAAATCATCGTTTGAGATCAAATGTGGTAAAGACATTTAAGCGTTGATCCACATATATATGCCAAGTTTGCTGTCAACTTTTACCTTTAAGGTCCACCACCGTTTCCGCTGCAGTGGTTCGTCCCGAACCACGCAATAATGACCGGTGGAGAAAGAGTTGTTTCTGTGAACACTATTGGTCGAAAGATCGATTACGCTCTGATACATTTGTAAGACCCCCCCTCCCGAATCGGCGGTCCGACCGGGGGATCTTATCGCACACCACCCTTTTTGCACGACGCCGAAGCGATCCCGAAGGGTAGAGGTACTAGCTTCTCCAACCCCCTTCCTGGAACACTCTGTTGTCACGCCTAGGGGTGATGTTAAGCGAAAGTCACTACACATCAACAGAGTAGGGAAACAGTATTCTAGCGGAAGACATCATCAAAGAGTGCACTTATAGTACTTAGCGGAAGACGTAGTATTTAAGCGGAAGATTAACTAACACAGAAACCTCAAACTCTAGACCTGTATGAATAATTCTCATAGCTCCGTCGCATTCAGTCCTAACCATCAAGGATTTATTGCCAATATATAGATACCATGAGATAGGGCACAACAAAAGAGGATGCGGCTTAACTTGTTATACCTGACGTAGCCTGCTCTGTGGCTTCATCCACACACAGATGTTGTCACTCATCCGCACCTGTCACCTGTGCCAAAGACAAGTTATTAGAACCACGAACAGAATCCAACCCATACTAACAAACAGACATAACATAACATTTATAAGGGAGAGGATATCTGGACTCTTATTGGGCCGAGGCAGTCTTCCCACGACCACCGCCTATGTACTCCGTATCATCCTGCATACGGTCTCAGACCCACGTAGTTCTATTAATTTCGCACGGGTTGCCCTCCCAGACCGTCCGTCGTGCGGGTTGCCTTAGAGTAAAACTCATCGGCCATCTGACATTCTCGCAAGACACATTTTTCGAAGGCACATTTAATTCCCGTAGGAATTATTTTTCGATGGCACAATATATTCCCGTAGGAATATTTCTCGGAGGCACAATATATTCCCGTAGGAATATTTCTCGAAGGCACAATATATTCCCGTAGGAATATTTCTCGAAGGCACAATATACCCCCATAGGAATATTTATCGAAGGCAACATTTCATTCCCGTAAGAATTATTTCTCGAAGGCAACATTTCATTCCCGTAGGAATTATTTCTCGAAGACAACATTTCATTCTCGTAGGAATTACTTTCTCGAAGGCAACTTTTATTTTCATAAGAGGAGAGAAGAGAAACTCCTTTAAGCTTAACAATAATTCCATCTGAGAGGGGCAATTACTTCAATCAGACTTTCGTCGATCTTTTTGGATTGCTTGGAAGACAAACCCAAACCATCCATACAAGGCTCATGTATATCAATAAGCACATACTTTCGATAAGGCACAATGTCTATATTAAGGCACCTGACTCCCAATGAGGCGTAATTATCAAATAACGGCACACGTCCCACCTTTTTTTTATACATTAGGATTACTTGGGTCATCACGTCCAAGTCATCCTCAAAGGGAAACAATAGATTTTAACCCAACTACAAATTATTATAAGGGCATGACCTGCTACCAGAAACAGGCAAAGCATCAATTAACCCCTTAAATCTAATACATGTGCAGTCCTAATGTGCTAAGTGCTGCCGAAAATCATGGGCAGGATTAGCCCCATAAAAGTATACACTTGGTGTACATCCCACTATATAAATCTTTCATAAAATACTGGACTAAATTCAAACTTTAAGGTTTAAGTATACCACCACTCTGGTACGATGAACCAAGAGTAGTTTATGACACCATACTCAAATTTGGTAGAAATCAGAGCACGAGAAAACAAATGCTGAAGTTCCCGGCTCCAATCTTCTCGTATGTGACGATAGACATCGTCAAATAAGAAGAAACTCTGTCGCATGGTTTACCGGAGGAAGAGCTCAGGTCATCCTCTATGTGCCCAGGTTTAATGTGAGCAAAGTATGTTCATTCCTATAACCAAGAGGAGGCAGCATGGGTTGAGAAAAGAAGTTGGAAAGCCACTAGAACAACACAAGTAAGTACAACAGCTTCAGGTTCCTCTTCCAGGAAAGCCTCAAGTGGCCATACAAAAACTTACCCCAATAATCAAGCGGAAATGATATCATACCAGAAATGAGAGCGGAAGACGCAAATGATTTATGCCTTGAATCCACTGGAAACCTGAATGGCCGCAAGCTCTTCTAAAATGAGATAATAATATCACACCCACCATTTTCCGGAAGACGAATTGGTCGACATTGAGCTTAAGCCTATACTCCTATTATAAGTCAGATGTTGAAATCTGCATATAGGCGACCCTTTCTATTTCCAGAATAATTTAAGCTGCATTTTATTCTTCCCCAAAATCATATAGTTGATGGCGGCATCGTTTCCCTGCCGAGCTCAACATCTGAGAAGTATTGAAGGAGTGATAGTTTATATAGGTGTAGTCAATAATACCTAGAGGGGGGGGGGGGGGTGAATGGGTTTTACTTATTTTCTTTGTTTAAACCTAATGTTTCTAGCTGTAGAAAACGCAATCACAGAAAGCACACAAGGATGTATAGAGGTTCCTCAAGACAGGGTGTCTTGAGTAGTCCTCTTTCCCCCTTCACCTTTCTAACAGTGAGTTAGACAAGGCCACAAACTCCAATCTCGGCTCCTTGAGCTTACACCACAAGTTCCTCAGAACTTCTCAGATCAAGAGTGATCCAACCTCAGGCACAGCAACCCTACACTCAGGCTCAACAACCCTACTCCTTAGGCTCAACAACCCTACACCTCAGAGTTATGTAACTCCTACAACTCAGAAATCACACAGATTTCCTACCTCAGACCTATCAAGAAGTCCTACCACTCAAGCTGTCAACACAGCTTTACACACTGGCTCAACAGTCTTTCACTCAGGCAATAATGCCTTACAAAGATATAATAGAGTTTGAACTAAATACAGAAGACAAAAGGTTTACTCTTAGGTCTTCTGGATCATTTCTTCAGATCTGAAAACAGTAGCTTCAGATTTGTATCACCTTGATCTTCTCCTTCAGCAAAGCAGAAGATCAACTTGCCCTTCTTGAGTTTGTACAGGAAGAGCTATCTAATCCCCCTTAGAAGATTAACTTCAGCTTTAGAGAACAACTTCAACTGGCTGAAACGTGAATGCTCGATTGCGGCGTGTAGCAAAAGCTTTTCAAATAGAACAGTCCTTGTTGTTGTGCCCTATCATCTTCTTTTATATCTCCAGAAGGCTTCAACGGCTATATCGATCCTCCTGACACAGTATGGGTCAGATTGGAGTTGCTTTTCCCTCTCAATTATCGTTTGCGCCAAAAGCAGATCCCGTCAGCACATTTGGATCTGTCTCAGCGGTTGGGCTGAGACAGCATCCAGTCTCAGCGGTTGGGCTGAGACAGCTTCTAGTCTCAGCCGCAGCTCCAGTCCTCTTCTCAGCGGTTGCTCCAGTCTCCTTCTCAGTGGATCCGCTGAGACGGCTCCTCGTCTTAGCGGTTCTCACCCTTCGTCTCAGCGGTTATGCCGAGACAAATCTTCATCTCCTTGTAGATGATTTCTTCTTATCTAAGGCCATGTTTGGCCCTTCCTTTTGAGTCACCTGTGCCTGTATATCCTACACAAGTATAGCTATGTTAAATACAATATGTCCTTAGCATTGAGAGTGATGCCTCTTCAAATCAAGGTAATATTGAGGGCAATATACCCAACACGAATCCACCTGTCGGTGTTGGCAATAGATGGGGCCAAATAGGACGACAGCAGTGAAGCTGTCAATCTCCCCCTATTTGAAGAAGGCAGAACATCACCAATGCTAAGGTCCATTAACAATAGAAATCTTATCACAGAAAAAGTGAACTTATAGAAAAAGCATCTGTGAAGCATAAAACCTAACACCCTAGGCATTTGCACTGACCCTTTCTCCCCCTTTCTCCAGCATTGGTACTGGCCCTATCTCCCCCTTTCTGGTTTCTTCAACCTTAACCTGCTATGGATAGAAGGACAATATCTATAGATCCCTTTGGATCAACCTATAGGCTAACCTATACACTCTTAGTATTTGTCAACTTCCCCTCAACCTGAGCAGGGAATTTACTCCCCCTTAATTGGAGAGCTATTTTCTGTAATAGCTGATCCATTTCAATTTGAACATCCCATTTAAGCTACTGACTACTAGAGATAATAAATACAGAATATATGTATCAATAGTAACAAACACAATATTATGATCAGAATATGAAATATCATTTCACTTTAAATGTTCAGTACACACAAAAAGAAAATTCAACTTATAGTTGTACATTCAATCCAATTTTTTTTTAAGGCTGATTCTTCTAAGATGGACCCAGGGAAGAACTTTCTCCATCTGTAGACTTTCTTTTCCTAGCTTCAGCAGCAGCCTTGATCTTCTCCTTTACTTTAAAGTACAGAAATGGCTTGGGAAGATATCTTGTGGGAATCCTTAAAGGAGTTTCCATTCTTACCATGTTTTCTTTGAGAATCCTTTCCCTTAAAGATTCCCTTTCAAGTTGTTTGATCCACTCAGCAGCTGAATAGACATGGTCAATATCCTTCATTGGATTTCCATGGCTCACCCAGGTATTGACAACAATTGTGTCCAACTCCAGATTGTCATCTTCATGGAGTGGATCCTCTAATCTTTCCATTCTTTTCTGTGCCATGTATTCTTCAGCAGTTTGAATACCCTCTACCCTTCTCCTCTTTGCTGCTCTCTCATCAGCAATCAGATTTGATTGACTTTGGAAGTCAAAGTCTTCATCTCTGTTAGGGTTCAAGACTCGAAGATTCAAAGCAATTCTTATTCCTTGCAGCACTTTTAAGCTTGAGTCCCATTGATTCTCAGTGACCTTTTTCACCATGGTAAGGATGTTTTCGCCATGAACCTCCTTTTCATTTTGGATCGACTTTGAATAGCACTGGAAGCATTGTTTACCACTTCCACCACTTGCTTGCTGGCTTCTTCTTGATTGGAGAGTATCAGTTTATGGGAGGACTCCATGTTGTTATACAGCTGTATGTGAGCTCCTTTCAGCTTAGCATGTAGATTGAGAATCTTCTCCTCCCCTTCTTTGCTATGTTCCACTATCTTCTTCTCTATTTCAGAATGTTGATTCAATATGGATTGGGAGAGAATTTGAAAGGTGTTGTCCACATCATCTAAAATGTATTCCTTTGCCTTGTCAATGTGGGACTTGACTTGACCGCTTGATGTGTTGACCACTTGTGCCATCCTTATAACTGCATTCTCCCAGACATTTTGGTTTTTGTAAAGATGATTCTTTACATATGTGATGTCTTTGGTGGAGACCCCTTGATGATCAGTAATTTGTTTCAGTACAGTGTGCTGAGCAACAACTGTATCTTTGGCCATTTCAAACCATCTTGTCATCTGTAGAAGGATATGATCTGATGCAGTTTTGACATCATTAACCTGGGCATTGAGCTCAGTTCTCACTTCAGCCACTATTGACTCCATTCTTTGCTCACTGGCCTGGATCTCCTGAGTCAATGTAGCTCTTGTTGTATACAATTCATTCTTTATTTGGGCAGAGACATCATGGACCTTTTCAGCAACAATCTCTTTCATGGACAACATCTGACCCTGAATCATTGTTTGTATTGAGTTTAACAGATCAGATGTGTCCAGAGCTGCAACTGGCCTTTCCTGGGCTAATACCTTTTCAACCATCTCTTCAGCTCCACTTTGAGCATTAGCCCTCGCATCATCAGGGATCTGCTCCCCCTCAGATGGGGCATTAGGTGATATCAATTCCTGTTGTTGTTCTCCCCCACTAGCATACCCACCTCCTCCTTCATAGGCTGGGCTATGCTCCCCCTCACTTGGGGCATCCATAAGAGGAGAATTTTGTCTAAGGTCACCTGAAAAATGATTGATGAGTTATACACCTAGACTATACTATTGATAGAAAAGAGAGGCCTAACTGAAATCCTAATTTACCAGGGATAGGTGAATTGGGAATTTCATCTTCAGCTTGAGGAATAGCTGGATCAGCATTCATCTGAGTTGGCTCAGGATTGGGCTCAACTCTTCCTTGGGGCTCCTCATCTCTTCTTGTCCCGGGGACATCTTCATTATCTAGGTTCATTGGGTTGCTGTCAGATCTAAGGTCAGACCCATGAATGTCTTCATTGTCAGACCCATCTGACTTTGAGGATGAATCTGATTTCTGCTGGGTTGACTCTTTCTTCTTTTCCTTTACCACAGATGGCTGGCTCATAGGGAGCACTCTAGAGAATCTATCCAGAGTCTTAATGTCCATTCTTTTGAGATAATGGAGATTTGACCCCTGGGAGTTTGCAAAGGTCTCTGAATGACTATTCTGTAGGTACATAGATAATATTCTTCCCATATTGGGGGCTTGTAGAGATTCCTTTATCCTTTGAAAAATAACTTCTCCCCATGAGGTTCTCTTGGACAGAATTATCCTAGTGATTAATTCAAACATGAACTGTGAAACAGTGTCATGTGAACCAGGCTTGCATAGGATTTGCTGGGTTGATTCAGCTGAAGATACTTCTGCATTTTAGCTGATCATTGGTTTAGACCTAATGTAGATATTTTGGCTGAAGAAATGTCTTAGGCATGTCACTAAGTTGTAATGTATAATAATGTAAAGTTTTATAATTTACAATTCAGAATCAACAATAGTGACAACAACTACTCATACATTTAGGACTATTCCATACTAAGCATGCCAAGATCAATTTTGAAGGTATTGAATTTAGATTCATCCAGTGGCTTTGTAAAGATATCAGCTACTTGTTTGTCAGTGGGGACAAATTCAAGACAAATATCTTTACATTCTACATGCTCTCTAATAAAATGATATCTAATCTCTATATGCTTAGTCCTGCTATGAGAGACAGGATTTTTAGCAATAGAGATTGCACTGGATGAATCACAATACAGAGGAGATTCCCTTACCTTGAGGTTGTAATCCTCCAACTGATGCTGTATCCAAAGGAGTTGTGCACAACAACTACCTGCATCAATGTATTTCGACTCAGCTGTGGATATTGCCACACTGGTTTGTTTCTTGCTGCTCCATGATATCAATCTTCTCCCTAGGAATTGACAAGTACCACTTGTACTCTTCCTGTCTTCTTTGCAACCTGCAAAATCTGCATCTGAAAAGCCAGTTAGTTCAAAGTCATTGTTCTTAGGGTACCACAGGCCAAGATGTAAGCTGCCCTTAAGGTATCTCAAAATCCTCTTCACAGAGGTGTAGTGAGATTCCTTAGGACATGCTTGATACCTAGCACAAACACATGTAGAATACATAATGTCTGGCCTACTAGCAGTCAAGTACAATAGGGATCCAATGATGCATCTGTACATGGACTCATCAAAGGCCTTTCCCTTTTCATCCTTGTCTAATGATACATTAGACCCCATTGGTGTTCTCATGGTGGAGGCTGATTCCATCCCAAATTTCTTGATGAGCTCCTTAGTGTACTTGGTCTGGGAGATGAAAATTCCATCATCAGACTGTTTCACTTGGAGCCCAAAGAAATATTTGAGCTCACCCATACTGCTCATTTCAAACTCCCCCTGCATTAGATTGGCAAATCTCTTGCAGAGGTTGTCATCGGCAGACCCAAAGATTATGTCATCAACATAAATTTGGACTAAGAGACACTTGCCCCTTGTTTCCCTAAGAAACAATGTGCTATCAATCTTTCCCCTCATGAACTTTTTCTTGAGGAGAAAGTTGGACAAAGTCTCATACTAAGCTCTTGGAGCTTGCTTGAGACCATATAATGCTTTCCTAAGAAGATAAACATGAGAAGTTAGGGTTGGATGCACAAAACCTGAAGGCTGTTCAACATATACCTCTTCCTTCAAGTCTCCATTGAGGAAGGCTGATTTGACATCCATTTGGTAAACTTTGAACCCCTTGTGGGCAGCATAGACAAGAAATAGCCTAATTGCTTCCAACCTTGCAACTGGTGCAAAGGTTTGATCAAAGTCTACACCTTCCTCTTGCCTGTATCCTTTGGCTACTAATCTGGCCTTGTTCTTGATGATTGTACCATTCTCATCAAGCTTGTTCCTGTATACCCATTTGGTGCCAATCACATTGTGTCCCTGAGGTCTTGGTACCAGCTTCCATACTTTGCATCTCTTGAATCGTAGGATCTCTTCTTGTATGGCTTTCAATCCAGAAAGTGTCTTGATTGGCCTCTTCAAACTTCTTTGGCTCCATTTGAGAAAGGAAGCTCAAGAATAGTGCTTCATTATGAGCTCTGCTTCTTGTCAATATGCCTTGGGTATGATCTCCAATTATTAGATCCCTTGGATGATCTCTCAGGTGCCTTGCAGCAGCTGGAAGAGGGTCCTCTGGAGGTTGTGGCTGTTCCACTGGTTCAGTTGTGCCTTCACCCTCTTGTACCTCTTCTTCTTCAGGAATTGCAGCAGCTGTTTGTGTTTTGCTGCTGCTGGGCCTATCTTGGACAGTCAGCTCATGCATCCCTTCTTCATTTACTGTCAAAATAGAAGAACTAGACCATTCTTTGTAGAGAAGGCTGGTCTCATCAAACACAACATGCATAGATTCTTCTACAACATGGGTTTTCTTGTTATAAACTCTATAAGCTCTACTATGTGAGCTATACCCAACAAGAACCCCCACATTGCATTTTTCTGCAAACTTTATTATTTGAGATTTTCCATTATTCAGAATGTAGCATTTGCAACCAAAGATTCTAAAGTAAGAAATTGTAGGTTGTTTGCCTTTCAGAATCTCATAAGGGGTTTTCCCAAGGGCCTTATTGATGGAGGCTCTATTGAGAACATAACAGTCTGTATTGACTACCTCAGCCCAGAAGTATTCTTGGAGTGAGGAGTCACTAAGCAATGTTCTCCCAACTTCTATCAAGGTCCTATTCCTCCTCTCAGCCACACCATTTTGCTGTTGAGTCCTTGGGGAGGAGAAATCTTGGGTGATACCAAATTCTTGACAAAATTTTGTCATGGCTTCAGATTGAAATTCTGTGCCATAGTCAGTTCTTGTCCTGACCACAGTACATAGTAGATCATTCTGAATAGCCTTGACATAATTTATAAAGACATGTAAGGTATCTGACTTCTTCTTAAGGAAGAATACCCATGTATACTTTGAATGATCATCTAGAATTACCAAGGTATACAACTTCCCACCTAGGCTCTGAATTGGCAAAGGACCAAACAAGTCCATGTGCAATAGGTATAAACACCTTTCAGTATCCTTGGAGCCAATACATTTAAAGGTGGTCCTAGTTTGCTTACCCATTTGGCAAGCATGACAGGGACCACTTTTAACACATTTTAGTTTATGACTATTTCTAACAAGGTTTTTAGAAAATAATCTATACATTGTCTTATAGTTAATGTGGGCAAGTCTCTTGTGCCATTGGACACAAAGTGACTCACTTTCATTAGCTACAAGACACACAGAAGAGATAGAATAATTGCAAATGAAGTCTAAGCAATAAAGATTTCCACTCCTAGTGCCTGAGAGAATGGTCTCCAAGTCATTAGACTTTTTGATTAAGCACTTGTCATTGTGGAATTCAATGACATAGCCTAAGTCACATAGTTGGATTATGCTTACAAGGTTGTGTTGTAACCCTTCAACGTAGGCTACCCTTATGATTGAAACTATGCCATTTGAAATCATACCATATCCTTTGGTGACTCCTTTTTCAGATCCACCAAAGATAACTTTGGGTCCATTCTTCACTAGATGGTAATCCTTTAGAAGATCCTTAGTTCCTATCATGTGCCTTGAGCACCCACTGTCTAAGTACCATATTTGGTTGAGACTGGTACTTGAACTAACCTGCAACATAGGATTTAATGTACCTTAGGACCCCAACTGATTTTGGGTCCTAGGTTCAGGTTAACACCATAGGGTATTCCTTGAAAGGGCTGGTTTGGCTTGAAGCTCAATCCTTGCCTTTGGCACATTGAGGTTGTGCCAATAGTCAATTGCAAAGTGTCCCACTTTGCCACAACACCAACACTCATATATATTATATCTCCTCTTCTGAACAGTCCTGGAAGACGAGGCTTCCTGTTTCTGTTCAGTAGGGGATGCAACTGCTGTTTTCTTTTTCTTATCAGTAAAGGCATGGCTTTTTACCTTCCTATAATCAGTCAAGGCAACCTGTTTTTGTTTGACATCAACACCTTTTAGCTTGGTAGCTAAACATGTGTGGATGGCAGCAGAAAGTGGGCTTTTTGGCTTGGTTACAGGACAGTCAACAACCATGGACTTTGCTGAACAATGTTTAGAATTGACAGCCTTAGTTATCTTGAGTGAAGGGGCTGAGGTTCCAAAAACAAAGGGTCCATGATGGGCCATTTGAATTTCCTCATGCAGAGCCTTGAAGGCACTCAAGCCTAACTGCTTTCTATTTCCATAGCTGTGAGCATTCTTTCTCAAGTTATAGGAACTTCCATTTAATAAGTGACCATGAATACTTTCTTGATCATACTTGTTTGAGGGCATCAAGACTTTCACAAAGGAGGTCTTAGATTCTTTTGAGTCCTTGACCTTTCCCTTAGTGTTGCTAGTAGCTGCCTCCTTGTTGAAACCAACACCTCTCATGTCATGGGAGTTGAAGGTGTCAATAATAGGCAGCACTGTCTTGGGCTTGGAGAACTTATCCACTAGCATCCTCTCCTTGAGGAGCTTTTCTTCAAGATCCATAATGATCTTCTTCTTGTGGCTTATGGTGCCCACATGGATGATTGACATTCCCCTTAGCATGCCAATCTCCTTGCTCATTAGAGCTAGCTGGGTAGCATGCTCAATGCACTCAGATTTTGATTACTTTAGGGAAGCAATTTCTTGAGCTTGCCTCTTGGCTAGTATTTTGCTCTTTTTCAGAGCTTCCAGGAGTGCACCATACTTATCAATCAATTGATTGACATCCTCCTCAGAATCTGATTCACTGCCAACTTTAGATGGAGGAGATTCAGATTCTGGACCTGTTTCATAATCAGAAGAAGAAGAAATGCAGTGTATCAATACCTGCTCATGTTCTGAATTGCTGTGGCTGTCCTCATATTCAGTTATATCCATCAGCCCATGGTCATCAAGAGTGACCTCATTCTCCTCTTCATCACTATCTGAATGTGATAGAGGCGCCCTTATTCCTATCCTGGTAGCAGGATAGTCTTCTTCCTCCTGATCAGCAAACAACCCCAAGTAGGCTTCCTCCTCACCATCTGAATCTGAAGATGAAGATTCAGATTCACTCCAGCTCTTGCCTTTCTTAGCTAGGAAGGATTTTTCTCCCTTCCTCTCCTTCTGGTGATGAGGCTTTTTGTCACCTCTTTCCTTTCTTTTGACTGGACAGTCAACAATGAGATGTCCAGGCTTACTACAGCAATAGCAAATTATGTTAGTTGAAACATGTTTGCTAGATTTAGAGTCATACTTGTCCCCTTTGGGATGTTGCCTCTCAGATCTGTAATGATCCTTCTTGGGATGAGAAGAGGAAGAAGGTTTGTTCTTCCATTGTGAAAGTGCACAGTTTACCTCACTAGAATTCTCTAGAGGGGGGGGGGGGGGGTGAATAGAGATTAAAAATTATTTTGTGCAAAGTTAATATATATATGTGTATGATCACAGATTATAGCTTCCCACACACCAACAAGAATTAAACAAGTAAAGAAAGTAAATGCAAGAAAAGAAATCACAGCACAACACAAGAAAATATAGTGGTTCCCCAAACTTTGGGTAGTCCACTCTTCTACCCCCTTGGTAGGAATTCACTATCTTGCACTAAGTCTTTTGACAAGGAGACTCTTAGAACCACCCTGAGTCTTTTGACAAGGAGAATCTTAGAACCAACTGAGTCTTTTGACAAGGAGACTCTTAGAACCAACTGAGTCTTTTGACAAGGAGACTCTTAGAACCAGTACACTGAATTTTTTTGAAGAGAGATTCTAAAAACTCTTTTACAATGTTATAAGTAAGAAAGAAAGAAAGAAATAAGAACAAGAATGAATCTTCTTCCTAGCAAGAAGATTGGAAGCACAAGAAGTAGTGAATGAAATCTCTCTTCTATAGTGAGAAGGAGATTGTAAAAACTTTTCTCTCTTTTGTGAGAGCTCTCAGAGTTTGCAGTAGAATGGCTTCTGAAGAAGAAGGAGAAGATGAAGGCTTTTTCTCTGCAGCACACTATCTCTTTTCTCAGTTTTTCTCTCTATTCTCTTGGGAGCTTTTCCTCTATTTCAAATGTATGTGGTGGATCACACAACTGCATTTTTTGCCGACCTCCTCTTTATTTATAGCTCTGTTAATTCAAAATAATACTATAGGAGGATAATCAATTAGCAGTCAGAGAAAATGTTTCCATAATATTTATTTCTGTATAAGGAAAGAATCAATTCTGATTTCAAATAATGTCCAAATAAGCTTAATCAAATTAGCCAAGAATCAGATATAAGGAAAGAATGATTCAGAACGGCTATAAAATATTGACATTTATTCCATACAAATCAGATCTACTGAAAGAAGGAAAGAGATCTGGCGCATATTTAAATCTGTCACATAAATCGACGTGCGTCGATTACCATTCGACGTAAGCGTCGAATTCATCCTGGCTGGACGTCGAGAGGAAAATAAGGAAGGTGCGTCGACTAAGGTGCGTCGACTAAGGTGCGTCGACTTCTCCATATGCGTCGACTAGAAATCAGAGTAGCGTCGACAACACATACGTCGAAATCTTCCTAAAGTTATTTCGACTCAACCTGAAGGAAACGTCGACTACATTTCGACGTTGCGTCGAATACAATTCGACGCATATTTACTTAATCTTGGTTTTCATTGTTAAAACTCTTTCCTTAACTCATTTCTGGGGGTTAAGAGAAATCATTTTCCCAACAATCTCCCCCTATTTGTCTTAACCCTATTTAGAGGGAAAATGTACTAGCATATAATTAACCCAGCACAACATTTGTATAGAAAAGAAATATGTCTCTCAATCAAAAGTGAAATGTAGAAGAGGAGAGCATATAAACAAATTTTCAGAATCATATAAACAGATGTCATGTTCATTCCAATTAGTAGTCAAAAATATTATTTTCAAATATTATTCAGGAGGGGTAGGAGGAGTCTTTCTTTTTCTCTTGAATACTATTGTGGATTGCTCTTTCTCAGTAGTAGATGGTTCCCTCAACTCCCCCTGGGTCTCAGCCATTTGCTCCCCCTGAGTTTCAGCTTCAGTTAACACAGCATCTGGCTGCCCTTTTTCATTTTCAGCTTCATTCATAATAGTATCCAGCTCCTTAGCTCCTACTTCAGCTAACACAGTTTCCAGCTCCCCCTGAGGTTCAGTTTCATTATCTTGCTCACCATCTTCCTTTTCAGTCTCATTTTCTTTTCTGCTTCCCTCCCCTTGTAGTAGTGCCATTTGATTTGCAGCATCTCTTGCTATGTTGAGTACCTCTATTGTTTGTTCATCATTGTGTAGCTCAGGTACTGTCTCATTCCCAAGGATTTTGTCAGATTTTGGAGGAGGGGACTTGTGAGAGAGAGAGATTTAGGATTGGAGGGTTGCTCTTCATCTAGATTCTCCCCCTTCTTGACCTTCTTGGCCAGGGAGGTTAAGAAAGACCTTGTCACTCTAGAGGAAGAGAGAGAGGTCTTTAGGCCTTGCACAGAGGCACTGACCCCATCTATTTGGGTGTGCATGTGAAGGATGGAGGAATGAATTTGGGAGCAATGCTCATCCAGCATTGCTTGAAATGTTTGAGCTGCTGATGCAATGCACTGAGTGAGGAGAGTTTCAGTGGATGCAGATGGTTCATGTTGTGGTTGGTGATGAGGAGAGAGTGGTGGGGGTGGTGATGAAGGTGGAGAAAGGTTAGTTGATGTATGAGGTATTGGTGACAATGGAGGTGAAGAGGATGAGAAAGTATGAGGAGGAGGAGATGGAGAAACTGCTGTTTGAGGAGCAGGTGTTTGAGAAGAGGTAGGTAGAGTAGGAGTTGTGAGGGTGGTAGAGACTATTTGAGTGGATGATGGTGGTAGAGAAGGATTGTCTCTTTGAGGAGGAGGAGGAGGAGATGGATGAGCAGGAGAGTTAGGAGGAGTGGGAGTCCTTTCAGGAATGGAGCCAGGCTTGGGGATTTTCCTGGTCCATTTGGAGAAGAGGGTAATGGACATCCTCTTTCCAGGAGGGATAGGAATTCCTTTTGACCTACAGAGGTCAGGGAAGGAGTGAAAGAGTACTTGACTCATAATCCTCATGTAGGCATTCTCTTTGTGAGAATATCTAGAGCCTATTGTCTTGAGTAGCCATGTGGCCCAGTCTACTTTCTTCTTCAGCACAAGGACCCCCATGATGTTCAGTTGGTGTTTGGGTACTGCATCATGTGCTGAGATTTTGCATAGTAGAACTTTCCCTACTATATCTGCCAACAATCTGTACTCATCAGAAAAGTCTATCTTTTTCAGATAGATTGGCCTATCTTTTGAGAAATTCATGGTGGTGAGTAATTGCTTGACTTCATCAGGTGTGAATTCAATGGATTCATCACCTAATTGGGGAATAATTAAGACATGTTTAGTCATTCCTTTTAGAAGCTCATTTTCTTTCCTTGTTTCATTTAAACAAAGATGATAGTAGGATATACCTGATGGAAGATCAAAGGTGGTCCTTATGTGTTCTGCAGATATTGATACAGGTGTTTCATGGATTGTTCCTGAAATTTCTCCTTGTTCAGTTATCTGAACATGAGCTATGAGCTCTGTTAGTTCTATCTCTAGGAGCTTGCATCTTGTTGAAATGAGCTTATCCAGACCAGCTCCAGTGAACAGAGCTATTATGCTCTTAAAGTTGTCGGCGGCGGCTTGGAGGGATTCCAGGTCAATGTCGAAGCCAGAGTTAGTCTTGGGAGCCATTTTAGGTTAGAGAGAGAGAGAGGAAGAAGCGGCTGGACAGAGGAGCAAGAAGGATGAAAGATGCAGAGGTCGTGAAGGTTTCTAACTGAAGAGTCTATTTGAGTCAGGTGAAGCGTCGAAACTGGACTCAATTCGAGGCTTATTCGGTACTCCAGTGGATGAGACCGAAAATATTTTTATTGTCGCTTATTTTCATGAAGTCGACGTTTACGTCGCTTGGTATTCGACGTGAGCGTCGATATAGTCTGCTTTGAGATGAAGGGGTTTCTTATCGATGTATGCGTCGATAATAGTTGACGCTTGCGTCGATTACACCTATTGATTTGAGTCATCGACGGTGCGTCGATTAGAAGTCGACGTGACTTTTGATTTTTCAGAACCACTCTATGTTCTTATTTCTTGTTGTCTCTTCCTAGTCCTAAAGTTTTCTAAGTCAGCCTAGGACTAATTTTCTTTTACAAATAATTTGATTGATTATGCCAACATTGTTTGACAAGGTGGCCATTTTTGTTGCATATATAACACTTGAGTATCTTGAGATTTTGAAAGTTTGAGTTTAGATAGGGATTGTGGTATTGATTTGAATAAGAGTCTTGATTTTGATAGAATCTTTGTTTAGGATGGAAGTTTTGTTTTGGATAGAAACTATGGTTATGAAAAAAATTTTGATTAGGATGAGAATTTTGTTTACTAAGTTTTGGGTAGAAATTTTGGTTAGAATAGAGATGTTGATTAGGATAGAAATCATGATCAGGATGAATGGGTCCTGAATGGGGGTTAGGGTGAAAGGTTTTTGGAGGAAAGGTATTTAAGTTGCTCTGAACTTTTGTGCGTCGATATCCATTCGACGCATGTTGATAGTCGCGTCGATTTGTACTTGGCGCTTCCTCCAGATGGCGTCGATCTGATTTCGACGCATAGAAAAGGTTGCGTTGATTGGAAGTCGACGTACTTTTGTTTAAGCGTCGAGAAGAGATTTATGCATCTGAGAGGTTGCGTTGAGTAGAGGTCGACGCACTATCATGCATGCGTCGATATGAAGTCGACGCAACTGTATCTTCATAAATTTCTATTTTACCTTTTTCTGTTTCTACTCCTTTATGTGTTGTTTCTCTTGGATTAGTTGTTACTTCAGATGAAGTTTCTGAGTTATCAGCTGAATAATATGATGTCTCATCAAATCCCTTTATTTCTTTGAAGGATTTTTCTTCCTTATCTTTTGGGTCTTTTTCTTGGTTTGTCAATTTGACAGGTTTAGTGAATTTTACAGGGCTCATCCAAGCAGGTTTGTTGGATGGAATTAGGCTGATTAAGTGATCAGCCCCTAGCCCAAGATGTTTGTGTCTTATTGTTTGTTTTTCAGTGATTTCATTAAGAGTTTGGCTTCTCATTTTTATTGACTCCTCAAAAGCTTTTGCTTGGGATACCTTATTCTTAAGGAGCTGATTTTCTATTCTAGCCCTTTCTATTTCTTTTTCTCTTATGTTAGCTTTTAATGCATAATCTTTTGAGCATATTTCCTCTTTATTTCTTTGGTTCTTAACCATGTTAATTTGTTCTTTTAAATCCTTGATTTCTTGTTTTGCTTTTAACTGATCTAGACACATTCTCATAAAATCATTTCTGAAATTAACACTTTGAAAATCTATTTCATCAAGGATACTTACCTCATCCTTATCCTCAGATTCCTCTATGAGAATAAGGTTCTTTTCTTTTTCATCATCAGAAGATATGCTTTCTTCTGATCCTATTTCACTCCATGATTTATCATCATTCTTTGAGTCTTCAAAGGCCATTAAGCATAGGTCTTCTTGCCTGGATTCTTCATTGTCACTCTTAGAGGATGAACTATCCTCAGAGTTTGTTTCACTCCAGACTTCTGCAATGAAGCCTCTTTCTTTCTTCTTCCCCTTTTTCTTCAGATCTTTCTTTTTCAGATCCTTTTCTGTTTCAGCATTCTCTGGACATTCTGGGGCAATATGTCCAGGTTTCCTGCAAGAATAGCAAATAATTTCTTTAGTGGGGGGTTTTGTCATACCTTGGTTTTGAATCCCTCCTTTTTGATCCATCTGTCTTGACCCATTTCTTAAATCTTCTGGCCAAGAAACTGAATAATTCTTCTTCAGTTACAGGGGTTCCTCCTTCTGTTGTCTTTAGAGCAATGTTCCTGCCTTTTGAGGAATTTGGAGTGTTTTCTCTTCTTTCCTTCTCTTCTCTAGTTTTCAGCAATTGCTCATAGGATCTGAGTTTTCCTAAGAGAGCATCTGTGGAAATCTCTTTTTGTCCTCTTGTGTCTCTTATTGCCCATATTCTTGAGTCCCATGAACTAGGGAGACTCATTAGCAATTTGTCATTAATCTCAGTGAGAGAAATTTCTCTGTCCAAGTCTCTTAGTTGATTGATGATCAGACTGAATCTGTCATACATTTCAGAGATGCTTTCTTCAGCCTTCTTTTGGAAGTTCTCATATTGAGAAATCAATAGAGCCTTTTTATCTTTCTTTTCATCAGCACTTCCTTCCACCATCTTTGTGAGAGCATCCCAAATTTCTTTGGATGATTCACAGTCAACAACCTTTTGAAAAATGTCATCTGAGAGAGTTGAGACAAGTATGTTCATGGCCTTTAGATCATATATTCTTGCCTTCTTTTCATCTTCTGTCCACTCAGATCTTGGAACAAGTGTTTGTGTGACATTGCCATTTGCATCCTTTCTATAAGGCTTTGGGGGACCTGTCATAGTAATATTAAACAAGTCAGCATCAATGGAATTCATATAAATTCTAATTCTTGTTTTCCAAACTGCAAACTTCTCAAGATTGCACATTGGAGGTCTGGTGGAGGCATAATCTTTGATTTGTGCCATATGATAAAGTAGTTTTGAAAAATATATATATATGAGAGGTAGGGTCTTTTTGATCAAGGAGTTATCCTTTTTAGATCAACCTCCCTCTGATACCAATTGAAAGTGCACAGTTTACCTCACTAGAATTCTCTAGAGAGGGGGGGGGGGGGTGAATAGAGATTAAAAAATATTTTGTGCAAAGTTAATATATATGTGTATGATCACAGATTATAGATTCCCACACACCAACAAGAATTAAACAAGTAAAGAAAGTAAATGCAAGAAAAGAAATCACAGCACAACACAAGAAAATATAGTGGTTCCCCAAACTTTGGGTAGTCCACTCTTCTACCCCTGGTAGGAATTCACTATCTTGCACTGAGTCTTTTGACAAGGAGACTCTTAGAACCACCCTGAGTCTTTTGACAAGGAGACTCTTAGAACCAACTGAGTCTTTTGACAAGGAGACTCTTAGAACCAACTGAGTCTTTTGACAAGGAGACTCTTAGAACCAGTACACTGAATTTTTTTGAAGAGAGATTCTAAAAACTCTTTTACAATGTTATAAGTAAGAAAGAAAGAAAGAAATAAGAACAAGAATGAATCTTCTTCCTAGCAAGAAGATTGGAATCACAAGAAGTAGTGAATGAAATCTCTCTTCTATAGTGAGAAGGAGATTGTAAGAACTTTTCTCTCTTTTGTGAGAGCTCTCAGAGTTTGCAGTAGAATGGCTTCTGAAGAAGAAGGAGAAGATGAAGGCTTTTTCTCTGCAGCACACTATCTCTTTTCTCAGCTTTTCTCTCTATTCTCTTGGGAGCTTTTCCTCTATTTCAAATGTATGTGGTGGATCACACAACTGCATTTTCTGCCGACCTCCTCTTTATTTATAGCTCTGTTAATTCAAAATAATACTATAGGAGGATAATCAATTAGCAGTCAGAGAAAATGTTTCCATAATATTTATTTCTGTATAAGGAGAGAATCAATTCTGATTTCAAATAATGTCCAAATAAGCTTAATCAAATTAGCCAAGAATCAGATATAAGGAAAGAATGATTCAGAACGGCTATAAAATATTGACATTTATTCCATACAAATCAGATCTACTGAAAGAAGGAAAGAGATCTGGCGCATATTTAAATCTGTCACATAAATCGACGTGCGTCGATTACCATTTGACGTAAGCGTCGAATTCATCCTGGCTGGACGTCGAGAGGAAAATAAGGAAGGTGCGTCGACTAAGGTGCGTCGACTTCTCCATATGCGTCGACTAGAAATCAGAGTAGCGTCGACAACACATACGTCGAAACCTTCCTAAAGTTACTTCGACTCAACCTGAAGGAAACGTCGACTACATTTCGACGTTGCGTCGAATACAATTCGACGCATATTTACTTAACCTTGGTTTTCATTGTTAAAACTCTTTCCTTAACTCATTTCTGGGGGTTAAGAGAAATCATTTTCCCAACACATTGTTTCCTCTTGATCATCTTCTTCAACTGCCTTGTGAAGGCAACAAACTCCTCATCAGAAGAGGAGCTGTCTGATTTGCTGCTCTCAGATTTCTCAGATTCAGCAGCCTTTCTTGGAGGTGACTGCACTCTAACCTTGTTCCTCTTAGAGCTTTCAACTTTGATAGCAACAGATCTCTCCCTTGTGTGAGCCCTGAAGGAAGAGTCTTCCTCCTTTCTTGCAGAAAGCTGCATCTCATATGAGAGTAGTTTCCCAAATAGTGTATGGGTGTGGGTTTCTCCAAGTCTTGCCCCTTCCCTGATTGCACAGATTTTAGTGTCCCATTCTTTAGTTAGAGATCTATGGAACTTGTCATTGAGTTCATAATCTGTGAACACCCTTCCATAGGTTCTTAGTTCATTTACAATCCTAAAGAACCTTTCATAGCATATGTAGATATTCTCCTGGCTCAGCTGTCTGAAGGTTTCATACTCTTGATTGAGGAGTGTTTTTCTATCATCTCTCACTTCAGCTGTTCCCTCCATATAAACAACCAATGTGTCCCACATTTCCTTGGCAGTTTGGCAGTGGACCAAGTTCTGAAAAGTAGTGTCATCAATGGCATTTACTATTATGTTTTGGGCTCTCTTGTCTATAGTGTACAATGCTATCTCATCATTGGTCAGCTCAGAAAATACCTTAAGTACTTTTCTAGCAGGGTCAATAGTGGAGACTTTCTCAAAGGTATAAGGACCATTTTTGACAGTAAAAAAGATCCTTGGGTCTGAGGCTTCCATGAATAGCCTTATCCTTTGCTTCCATATCCCAAAGTTTTCTTTGGAGCATATGGGCAACTTCATTGACCCCAACTCCTTCTTCATTCCACTGTTGGCCATTGGATTTCAGATTTGACTACTCCTGTATAGGATCTGATCAGACTGTTAAGTCTTTTTGATCAACCTCGCTTTGATACCACTTGATAGTTTATATAGGTGTAGTCAATAATACCTAGAGGGGGGGGGGGGTGAATAGGCTTTACTTATTTTCTTTGTTTAAACCTAATGTTTCTAGCTGCAGAAAACACAATCACAGAAAGCACACAAGGATGTATAGAGGTTCCTCAAGACAGGGTGTCTTGAGTAGTCCTCTTTCCCCCTTCACCTTTCTAACAGTGAGTTAGACAAGGCCACAAACTCTAATCTCGTCTCCTTGAGCTTACACCACAAGTTCCTCAGAACTTCTCAAATAAAGAGTGATCCTACCTCAGGCACAACAACCTTACACTCAGGCTCAGCAGCCCTACTCCTCAGGCTCAACATCCCTACACCTCAGAGTTATGTAACTCCTACAACTCAGAAATCACACAGATTTCCTACCTAAGACCTA
Organism: Dactylorhiza incarnata; assembly: GCA_033032865.1. Taxonomy (NCBI): domain Eukaryota; kingdom Viridiplantae; phylum Streptophyta; class Magnoliopsida; order Asparagales; family Orchidaceae; genus Dactylorhiza; species Dactylorhiza incarnata. The sequence goes on from JAWHQI010000198.1 coordinate 1,362,338, forward strand.
TCAAGAAGTCCTACCACTCAAGCTGTTAACACAGCTTTACACACTGGTTTAACAACCTTTCACTCAGGCAATAATGCCTTACAAAGATATAATAGAGTTTGAACTAAATACAAAAGACAAAAGGTTTACTCTTAGGTCTTCTGGATCCTTTTTTCAGATCTGAAAACAGTAGCTTCAGATTTGTATCACCTTAATCTTCTCCTTCAGCAAAGCAGAAGATCAACTTGCTCTTCTTGAGTTTGTACAGGAAGAGCTATCTAATCTCCCTTAGAAGATTAACTTCAGCTTCAGAGAACAACTTCAACTGGCTGAAACGTGAATGCTCGATTGCGGCATGTAGCAAAAGCTTTTCAAATGGAACAGTCCTTGTTGTTGTGCCTTAGCATCTTCTTTTATATCTCCAGAAGGCTTCAACGGCTATATCGATCCTCCTGACACAGTATGGGGCAGATTGGAGTTGCTTTTCCCTCTCAATTGTCGTTTGCGCCAAAAGCAGATCCCGTCAGCACATTTGGATCTGTCTCAGCGGTTGGGCTGAGACAGCATCCAGTCTCTGCGGTTGGGCTGAGACAGCTTCCAGTCTCAGCGGCAGCTCCAGTCCTCTTCTCAGCGGTTGCTCCAGTCTCCTTCTCAGTGGATCCGCTGAGACGGCTCCTCGTCTCAGCGGTTCTCACCCTTCGTCTCAGCGGTTATGCTGAGGCAGATCTTCATCTCCTTGTAGATGATTTCTTCTTATCTAAGGTCATGTTTGGCCCTTCCTTTTGAGTCACCTGTGCCTGTATATCCTACACAAGTATAGCTTTGTTAAATACAATATGTCCTTGGCATTGAGAGTGATGAATCTTCAAATCAAGGTAATATTGAGGGCAATATACCCAACAAGGAGATCCTTCAAAACTTCCACAAAATATGATATGCAAAATATCAGAATGTAATATAGCTGAATGAAACTAGGCACGACCAAATAGCATGGTGAATGAAAAGCTCATCTGTGTTTCATCAGGTTAAGAACCTTAAAGATATAAGTATAAACACAAGTGTAGTGAGCATGGAAAATAGTGATTTGGTGAACTTGAGGGGTTTTTAATGTTCCCACCCCACTTGTGTATGTCTCTTCAAGTACCATAAGATTGACGAGGCTTTGTCTGAGCGTTTATATGCAAATATCTAGAGGGTTAAAGTAAACCACTTGCGCCTCCATATGGACTTACCGCTGAGCAGAAGAATGGGAAAATGAAGATATAAGTAGGAGCACGACATGTTTCATTTTCTTTCTATGTGAATAAAGGAGAGTGATAAGTCCTCGAATTCAATTTCCCTTATCATTTTCATCTTACTGTGAACCAAAGAGAGAGAGAGTGAGAGGGAGATAGATATATATTTAATTTCTGGATTGTTCTCCAATTCCATTCTTATTGCGCGGTGAACCAGAGGAAAAGAGAGGGACAGATGCATAGAGCATGAGTGGACTGAATCCAGTGCACTGTTATCAAACTCAAACCCAATATATATATATTTCTTCAGCCCAATCTTTGAAATCAGAGAAGGAAGGGGAGTTCACGGGTTACCTGGGGTCGCAAGCCTTTCTTGATCAGTCAAGACCAGCTTGACTCATCCTCAAGCCCTCAAAATTCTTAAGTGAAGCCCCCAACATGTCTGATTTTAAACCCAGACTGTTTATTTATATATATAATGTAAAAATTTACACAAACAAAGCAGAGAGAAAGAGAGAGAGAGTGAGAGAGTGATGGAGAAGTCGAGCATCCATCTGGCCATTAATGTTACCCCAAGGGCCAAGCTTTAGCATGTCATAATACTCCCGAACAAGGATGGGCAGAGCAAGACCCTCATAGCAACCCCGCTATTATTTTAAGAAGCGTAGCTCAAATGAAATCATTGTAAACAGATAAAACCAAATGGCAACAAGGTTTAAAATTTCTTCCACCATCCAAAAAATAGAGTAAAATAATTAACAGGGTAGAGTAATCAAAGAAGAAGGCGAGCCGATGAGAGTGCTTATCAGATTCTCGAGGGGAGAACTAATTAACTCCACTCTCAAATACCTACTACTCCAGTTGACCGGAAAGCTAAATTCCACCCGAAGAAGTTATTATTAGGGGTGGATCGTATATGAATCAAAGAACCAGGACCTAATGTTGTGAAACTGCCTTACTATCTCTTCCTGAATTTGAGACCCATTAGGTGATTTAGCAAACCAATTATGTGTTTAGGCTACCATAAATAGAGTAGTTCGAGCGACTCCAAAACCCCCAAAAAAACCAGAATGGCCAATACCTTTGGCCACAACATTAATTAACCAAGGAAAGATTAGATTAGGATTACCTACAATTCAGAGATGAGAAGAAAGTTTTTGCAGCAGCTGTTGCTTGGAGCCAAGCCCTCCATTGTTTATCGCAACCCTCAATCTATAATCAAGGTTTAATTTTCGTAGGAGAAGTAGATTAGGAAGAGGTTAACATAAATCACTTGGGAGATGAAGATGAACAAGTATCCCCCATATGATTTGGTTATGGTTGCAGCATCTCCTCCTCCCAATTATATTCATTCATGTTAGCATAAAAAGTCAAGAGATCGAGGATCATCGGAAACCCTGAGAGATTAATCAAGCCCTTTTTTCGGTTTGCCGAGATTTGATCCAAGTTATACTTATGCCTATCATTACTTCTTCCATTATTCAGTTTTTCCATCTTTTAAATGCTAATTTGCAGAAAATAAAATCTAAGGGGCATGGGGGAGAGAGAGAGGAGAGAGATATTCAATCTCCATTCCTTTTGGAATGGTTTGGCTCCATCGGTCCACGCCTAGTCAAGTAGCAAGGGGAAAAAAAACAAGAAGACAGTTTTTCTGTCATGAGAGGAAGGGCAGAAGGAGGAAGAGGGAAGATGAGGAGGGGAGACCTTGCCGTTGAGTTGTGTCCCAAAAGGATGTAGGCCCAGCCTTATTTGTAGCCATGGCTGGCCAATACGGAGCTCCCACGATGGTGGAGACGTCGCTCTCCTCCCTTGGAGAGTCTCTTTAACGATGGATTTTCCCCAAGCTTCGTCCAGGAGCAAAATCCGCTGCCCCCCAGTGATCTTCTTCTCCCTCCCAAGGTTTTGCGCCCATGGTTTTCCGTCTAGGTTTTCCGCCCCTGGTTTTGGGGTTTCATCACTGATTTCGGTTTAGGAGCAGAGCATCCAACTATTTTATTCTATATATAAGCTTATATATATATGTATATATATACACATTACACACACACACATTCATATATATACACGTATATTTATCAAAGCATGCAAAGTGCTCGCGAAATTAATGCGCAGAGGGTACCGTTGTGTTCGTATCAATCATACGAAGTTAAAGAAATCAACTGAAGTTGGTTCTGGGTTCGTTTGCTCATAATTATTTGCTTGAGTTGGCACGTAGCTCAAACTAACTCCTTTTCAAATCTCATTAATTTGAACGAAACGAAATGCGTTGCGCTCGTATTGATCATGCGAGTCCGATGCGAGTAGTTGGGATTAATTTGGAGCTCGTTTGCTTAATATTTTAAAGTGGCGTTGTTGCGACGCTCGATACTACTCAAAATAGTCGTTTCCTCGAAACGACCTCGGATTGCAACGAAATGAGCTCTGTTGCACTCGTATTGACCATACGAGTCTAACGCAACTGGCGAAAGTCAATTCAGAGCATGTATGCTCATTATTCTAACACCGCGTCGTCGTGACGCGCTACGGAACTCAAAACGGTCACTTTCACCAAATGATCTCGGATTGGAACGAAATGAATTATGTTGCACTCGTATCGACCATACGAGTCTAACACCACTGACGGAAGTTGATTCGGAGCACGTATGCTCATTATTCTAACACCGCGTCGTTGTGACGCGCTACGGTACTAAAAAAACGGTCACTTTCACCAAATGACCTCGGATTGGAATGAAACAAATTCCGTTGCACTCGTATCGACCATACGAGTCTAACGCCACTGACGGAAGTTGATTCGGAGCACGTATGCTCATTATTCTAACACCGCGTTGTCATGACGTGCTACGGTACTCAAAACAGTCACTTTCACCAAATGACCTCTGATTGAAACGAAACGAATTCCGTTGCACTCGTATCGACCATACGAGTCTATCACAACTGACAGAAGTCGATTCGGAGCACGTATGCTCAATATTCTAAAACTACGTCGTCGTGACGCGCTATGGTACTCAAAACGGCCAATTTCACCAAATGACCTCGGATTGGAACGAAATGAATTCTGTTGCACTCGTATCGACCATACGAGTCTAACGCAACTGACAGAAGTCGATTCGGAGCACGTATGCTCAATAAACAAATTTGACGTTGTGGCAAAGCACGATGCTACCCAAAACAGTTATTTCTTTAAATAACCACCACTATGTGGTGAAGGTCGGGTCATGATTGCCTGATGACCCGGCCTAGGTTCCTCCAAGGGTTCAACTGAACCGGCTAGACCCCTTTTCAAGGTCGGGATGTTACATAAATATCCATTACCTGAAAAGGTTGGATATTAAGACTCTAGATAGATCCATAAAGGTTCTCCCCATGAGCCAACCCTCTGTGTTAGCAGAGTTGAAGGAGAAGAAGAAGAAAGCTCTGAAGAGTGGAGAAGGAGGTACTGAATTCTCCAAGAAGAAAGGTGATCCTCAAGAGAACATGGAAGATGAAGAAGGAGAAGATGTCCCCAGGACAAGTAGGGATGAGGAGCCCCAAGGAAGAGTTGAACCCAATCCTGAGCCAACTCAGATGAATACTGATCCAGCTGTTCCTCAAGCTGAAGATGAACTTCCCAATTCACCTATCCATGGTAAATTAGGATTTCAGTTAGGCTTCTCCTCTCTAACAATAGTATAGTCTAGGTGTTTAACTCATCTATCATTTTTCAGATGACCCTAGACAAAATTCTCCACCTATGGATACCCCAAGTGAGAGGGAGCATAGCCCTGCCTATGAAGGAGGAGGTGGGTATGCAAGTGGGGGGAACATCAAGGGGATTCCTCAAAAGACATTACATATGTAAAGAATCATCTTTACAGGAATCAAAATGTCTGGGAAAATGCAGTTGCCAGAATTGCACAAGTGGTCAACACATCAAGCAGCTAAGTCAAATCCCACGTTGACAAGGCAAAGGAATACACCCAAGCAGAAATGAAGAATTTGACTTCCAAAGTCAATCAAATTTGATTGCTGATGAGAGAGCAGCAAAGAGGAGAAGGGCAGAGGGCATTCAAACTGCTGAAGAATATATGGCCCTGAAAAGAATGGAAAGATTAGAGGATCCACTCCATGAAGATGACAATCTGGAGTTGGACACAATTGTTATCAATACTTGGGTGAGCCATGGCAATCAAATGAAGGACATTGACCATGTCTACTCAACTGCTGAATGGATTAAGCACCTTAAGAGGGTATCCTTAAGGGAAAGGATTCTCAAAGAAAACTTGGTGAGAACAGAAACTCCTGTAAGGATTCCCACAAGATATCTTCCCAAGCCTCTTCTATACTTCAAAGTAAAGGAGAAGATCAAAGCTGCTGCTAAAGGTAGGAAGAGGAAGTCCAAAGATGGAGAATGCTCTTCCCAGGGTCCATCTAAGAAGACCATGCCTTGAAATATTTTTTTTAATCATCAGTTGTATTGTTTGAAATATCTGTACTGAACATTTAAATTGGAATGATATTTCATCTTTTGATCATAATGTTGTGTTTGTTACTATTGCTATATGTACTATGTACCTTTATCTTTAGTATTTAGGAGCTAGAATGAGATGTTCAATTTGAACAAGTTCAGTTATTACAGAAATTGCTCACCAATTAGGGGGGAGCAAATTCCCTGCTCAGGTTGAGGGGGAGAAGGCAAATGCCAAGATTGTATAGGTTGACCTATAAGTTGATCCAAAGGGATCTATAGATGTTGCCTCCCAATCCCTAATGGGATAAATAGTTGAAGAAACCAGAAAGGGGGAGAAAGAGCCATTGCTAAGTAAGAACCTATGCTTAGGATATTAGCAAGAGGGAGATATGGCCTATGCTACATAGATCATTTTTCTGTGATATGATTTTTGTTATTAATGTACCTTAGCAATGGGGATGTTCTGCCTTCTTCAAATAGGGGGAGATTGTTGGGTATATTGCCCTCAATAGTACCTTGATTTGAAGAGGCATCACTCTCAATGCTAAGGACATATTGTATTTGATGAGCTATACTTGTGTAAGATATACAGGTGCAGGTGACTCAAAAGGAAGGGCCAAACATGCCCTTAGATGTGGAGAAATCATCTTCCAAGAGATGAATTTTTGTCTCAGCCGAACCGCTGAGACGAAGGGGGCAAAACCGCTGAGACGAGGAGCCTTCTCAGCGTATCCGCTGAGAAGTTCATTATACGCTGAGAATCAGCGTGGTCGTCGAACTGGGCTCGACATTCGTCGAACGCTGAATGCCGTTCGTCGACCGCTGAGACGAGATCAAAGCTGAAGCCGCTGAGAAGACACACTAGGCAAGATCGTCGAATGCTGAACGCCGTTTGACAAACGCTGAGATGAGGAGCCGTCTCAGCGGATCCGCTGAGAAGACACACAAGGCAAGTTTGTCGAGCACTGAGCTGGCAAGATCGTCGATCGCAGGGGACAGCTGGTTCGTCGGACGTAGAGTGTTCCACGTTCGTCGAGCGCAGTCCTTCTCTACGGAAAAGTAGGGCGGCGGGATCTGCGGCTAGGACTAATTGCAGGATAGCTGTGTGGTGTCCACCAGCTTCTCCCATACCTCTCAGCAGATCAGCTAAGAGCCATTGAAGATCAGAGATGTATAAAAGGAAGTGTTAGGGCACATTTGAAAAAAACCCGATCATCTATTGTGTGAAGAACAGATCAAATGTTACATTGACGGCTGAAGCTCTCGCCTTCTTCTTCCTGCTCACTGAACAAGAAGAAGAAGATAACAGAGAAAGAATGTGAAATCCTTTGCAAGAAGGAGCAAGGTGAACTTCCATCACTCTGTCGAAGAGGAAGATCAAGTTAGTTGCTGTAATCAACATCTTCAGCAACAGGAAGCACAGTCAGTGCATGATCTACAGGAGAGTACCTCTACTGTAGAATAAATTTCTAAATCATTTATCTGTAGGGAATCTTGCCTGAGCTGTAAGACCATTTGGTCTGAGTTTGTAGGAACCTGAGGGTTCTGAGCTGTAGGGCTGAAGGCGTGAGTGTAGGATCTGGAGCAGATCTGAGGTAGGGCTTAACAGCCTGAGGTAGGACCAGGAGCTGGTCTGAGCTGTAGGAGGAGGAGTCCTCTGAGTGGTAGGACCTGGGAGAGGTCTGAGTTGTAGGACATTAATGTCTGAGCTGTAGGAGGTGTTATCCTCTGAGTTTGTAGGACAGCTGTGCCTGAGGTAGGAGCTGGTGATAGCTCTGAGTTGTAGGGACTTGTGTCCTGAGGTAGGATCATTCTTGATCTGAGAAGTTCTGAGGAACTTGTGTTGTAAGCTCTTTGAGCCGAGTTTGGAGAAGTTGGCCCTGTCTAACACACTGTTAGAAGAGTGGAGGGGGAAAGTGGACTACCCATAGACACACTGTCTTTGGGGAACCACTATAAATTATTGCGTGCTTTCTGTGTTTGCTGATTTGCTTGAACCAACTCTGAAAACAGCTAAAGCTAATCAAGTAAAATTTAAAAGACCTATTCACCCCCCTCTAGGTGACTTAGACTTCAAACCTTATATTCTTTCACTTTGATGCTTCAATCTATTTCTTTTGTGTGAATCTGAATCAAGATAGTTGCAAACTTGTTATTTGTTAGTAGATAAAACAAGTTCAATTTTAAATTAAATATTTGTATACTTACAAACTCAAAAGTACTCTAGTTGAGCTCACAACTAGAAGAAGAATAATATAAGCCAAGTATACGCAATGCTACATTTGTAAGGTCAACATTCAGTCCTCCATGTGCACCCCACCAATCCACTATTTATTTAAGACAAAAATAAATTAGTATAACTTATAAGTAGTTTAAGAAAAAAATAAAAAAATGTAATCAATACTTACTTGGATTTAAGGTGGTTCGTTGCCTAATAGCCATAGGCTTTCCAAAACTATTTTGAGATGCTTTAGTGCCTTGCTCTGCAATCTTGTCTTGCAATTGTTGATCGGACACTAGTCTTGTAATAACATCATTGAAAGCATCCTGAAATTTCCAAGTATCATCAGGATGTTTTTCCTCATATTCAAAATATTTATTTGGATTTAGAAATAAAGCCTCCCTATACAACTATTGCTCCATTTGATTTGTCCACCTATTTTGAACAATGCCAATAATTTTTGTATATAACCTTTCTTTATTATCAAAATGATCTTTGATCTTTTGTTTGACTTCTTCCATTACCACATATACTTCAGGCATAGCTGGTCTTTCATCTCCATCTACTAATTGCAAAACGGCCGTTAGTGGCTTTCCTCCTTTTAGGCAATCTCTTACTCCATTCCAAAAAACAGTTGAAAGTATTGCTTCAACAACTTGTTTTCTGGCTTCGGTTTTTGCCGGATTAGCAGCATTCCATGAAGGCGACACAAAGAATAATTTCAACTTCTCCTCATGCTTAAGCACACTTTGTAGAGTAAGGAATGATGTTGCAAATCTGGTCACTGAATGCCAGACTAGATCACCACCTATAGTAGTCCTTACTGCATCAAGTAAATGAGTGTGTCTGTAGATGAAATTTGTAATAATCCATGCCTTTTTATCACCATTTTGTTTTGTTGTAGCTTGCCTATATCTTCTAGCATGAGATCAATGCAATGAGCTGCATAAGGAGTCTAGAATAATTTGGGCCTTTTCTCCATTAAAATTTTACTAGCTGCCTTATAATTGGAGGCATTGTCAGTCACTACCTGCATACAACATAACTTTGTATATATCTATAGTTCTATACTTATATACTCTGTAGTTGTAGACTATTAAACATGAAATATAAAAAATTAAAATAACCAAAAAAGTTACCTGAACAACGCAATCTGCTCCTATCTCTGTTATTTTACTATCAAGCAACTGTGATAGCATTGTAGCATCTTGAATATGACCGAATGCATCTACGGAACCCATAAAATATGTTCCTTCTAGACAGTTTACTAGGAAATTGATCAAATGTCTCCCTCTCCTGTCTGTCCAACCATCTGACATAAGAGTGCAACCATATCTCCTCCAATACACTTGATACTTTATTTTCATCTCCTTAACTTTCTCTTTTGTATTTAGTAACAAAGGGACTCGTAAATCATGATAAATAGGACCTTTATAACCATACCCATACTGTCCAACTGCTTCAAACATTACTTTAAAACTTCGTGCCTTTGCAGCATTGAAAGGAATTCCACATTCATAGAACCAATCAGCAACATAGCCATCAACCCTCTTTTTCTCTTCAGGAGATCTAAAACATCTCTCAATAGTAGTTTGTGCAGGACCTTTAGCACGTCTTTCATCAACTACATCTTCGGGAGCACATCTCACATGAGCATCCATAGGACCCCATTTTTGTGGAATGTGGAGTATTTTTCTCTTTTTGGCACTTGTCCCAGAACTTGGGACAAATAAACTTTTAGCTGTAGATAATGCCAGAGATACATTCTGTGAACCTATTCGCTCTATTTCTTGTTCACTCGCATTATCATCATCAGCTGTCAAGTCCACCTTGTCCTTTTTTTATCATTTAAAGCTGTATACATCTCAGTTGCTATTTCTGAAGTAGTCTTAAAACACTTTGCCACATCTCCATATCCACCACATAAGTGTTGTTTCAATCTTTTGATTCCACCTTTATATACTTTATCACACAAATTATATTTAACTGTATTTTTATCCTTTATGTCAGACCAATGTCCATACTTTCATCCAGGATCCTTTGAATTTACTTTTCTTTTAGGATTAGTTTTTGGATCAACCTCATTGCTATCAACGGATGGAGCAAGACTGTTGTTGTTTTGGTCTTCCATCTTTCACAAACAAGACCTATAGAATTCAGAGTTAGGCCGTGCCAATGTCCATAAACAATTACAATTACAATTTACACATACACAACACACAAGTAGTTCATACAGTTCTATTTCTACAAAAGTATGAAGTAAGTAGTAACACATACACAATTACACAAGTAGTTCATACTTCAATCTTCATACAGTTCTATTTCTAGTTTTCTACAAAAGTATGAAGTAACACACTAACACATACACAATTACATTTGATTAATAATAAAACAAAATATATTTCAAACTTTCAATCATGTTTCATGTCGCACAATAATTGATTATATAATCACAAATCTTATTTCGCATATTATCAATTTTCTTATGCGAAAATTCATTCACTCCATCATAGATCTGCAATAAAAACAAAAATATTTGTTAAAATAAATTCAATATAATTATTATCATGTATGATGTATGATGTATCAAACTATATGCAGTTAACTTACCCTCGATGGCATTGTCGTACTCCTAAGAGCATCAACTATGTCAATCATGTAGCACGTGATATAATACCCACATTGAATACTATCTGGTTGTTTAGGGCACTAAAAAATAAACAAATAGTAAACATTAGAATTGTAAATATTAAAAAAATATATAACATATACTCATATAGGCTATAGCTTACTAGCTTCCACCGTAAAACCTTTGGTTTTTGAAAACTGGATTTCCAATCCTTTGCCAAATCCTTCAATGCACTTCATAAAATATAAAAAAAATTTAGTTTACACCCGAATCTAAATTTCAAATAGAGAAAAAACCAATTAATAAACTTACAGTGTAATGACATTTTTAAGATCGTCACGAATGTCATTATTTAAAGGATCAAACCAATAAATTGTATTTTTACTGTATTCAAAAATCGCCAACATCTAATGTTCTCTATGTAATAAATAAAATTATTAATAAATAATAACTTAATTAGAATTAAAAAAACTAGCAATAATTATTGATACTTACTCTGTATGATATGTCAAAAGTAATAAAGAATCCGGTTGGAGTTGAGTAAACCTATTTTTTAGATCCTGTACTCATGATTTAATATGCTCCTTGGCAAACTTATCATTAAAAGCAAAAAATAGATGTCGAATTGTGAAAAGATACATTTCTTGTGTGTCTAAACTTCTTTAGTTGTGAATCTATATAAATGTAAAAAATATGTAAATTCATAATCAATATATATACTAATTAAAAATCTTAGGTTTGTAATATTTGATAATCATTACTCACCCAATACATGATAATATGATGTTAACTCCAATTTTTTACATATTAAGAAAATCAAATAACTCTGAAACTTCAAGGTATGTACATGTTGAGTCTTCAGTCCCAAATACATTTGGATGTAATACTAGAGTTATTATTTTTCCTTGTCTCTCCATCGTAGTAATGAAATCGGGTAACATGACAATGACATCATTTGTATCCTGTGGAATTAAAAATAATTAGTATTTCGGGCACAAATATTAATTACATAAAAATAAAAAATAATAATTATAAATTTATAATACCGAAGACGGTAAACACCCATATGATGTTTCAGGTTGATGTGATGTTTCAGGCCCATGTGAGGCTAATACAAGTGCCTGCTGACAAACCAAAAATAACAAGTTAACAACATAATTATTATGTACCTGCTCGACGAAAAGATAGCATGACATTTCATAAAAGTATAAATAATTAAACATAAATACATGATAATACCTGAGACATGTTTTGAGAAGTTTCAGTTCTAGCACCAAACATGCGCATAAGTTCATCAATTTGATTTTTCATACTAGCCATCTCTACTTGATGCGCTTGTTGTTGTTGGTTGAGTTGGCTCTAAAAGGCCTGCTCATGTTGTTGTTGTTGTTGGTAGAGTTGACTCGCATAGACTTGATGCTCTTGTTGTTGTTCTTACCTCCATAACTCTTGTTGCTGGCTCAATCTTTCTTGAACAATAGATTCCACATCTTCAATACGAGCTATTGTAGTTCTCTCACTCCTCTTATTATTCTTGAAAAAACTTCTAATGGTGGAAAACTTACCACCAGCTCTTACTTTGCCCGAATGTTCCTTGCCTAAAACAGATGCAAGCATGTCATCTCTTCCCTGTGACATTGTTGCAGCAGTCTGGGACTCTTGGCTCGAGACCTCATCCTAAGTGAAATCAATAAATATTAATGCAAATGATGAAATGAAAATTTACAAATGATGAAATGAAAATTTACAAATGATGAAATGATAATTTAAACATACAATTTTAGCTGCCAAATCAGCTGCATTTTGACTAATATATTCACCAGTCTTTCTTTTGTGACTGACTTTCCATAGCTCCGCACGTGACATTGGTGCATTTACACCTTATTTAATCTTGACAATAAAATGCAAATAAATTATCATTTAAATTATTGAGAAAACTAAATTTTAAATAAAATATATGAGAGATCAGAAGCAAAAACTAAATACTAATACCATCTTTTTTTCTAATTCAGAATAACCCATTCTGGAAGTATGAAATGACTTATGTGATTTTGCTCTCTCTATATTAACTTTACTTTTCTCCTACGCACATAAATATTTGTTAATACTTAAAGTAGAATGCTTACAAAGTTAGTAGATGCTATAAAACATTGAGTTTATTAAGAACACATAACCATAAATTCCGGAGTGGTGCGATTATCGACAAAAACTTTCCAATCTTCAGGAGCTATAAAATTATACTTGACAGGAACATTGTAACGATGCTCCAAATCAACATCCTTTACGTAAGTGACATAAAGTTTGGATTTCCATGACCTCCAACTTTCACCCATGCTCTTCATTAATTCATGACGAACACCGTCAACATTATCAAAATAATACTGAAAAAATAGACACTATTAATTAATAATTAACTAAAAAACACAGATATCAAATCACTAATAACAAAATTACATACATTTACTTCTTCCCATATTCAATATTTAATTTCTTTATCAACTTCCTTCCATCTAGCACATGTAATTGGAACATAAATCCTCACAAGAGAACCAATTAAACTCATCAATTTATTAAACTCAAGCCCGAGAATAATGTGTCCATCATCATTAACAGAAATAAAAAGCTTCTTCCCCTCTGTTCTAAGCTTATTCAATCCCATCATTTTAGTGAAGCCACTTGTTGACTTTGATGAGGATCCTTTATCAGCCATTTTCCTGTAATAAGAAAACCCTAAAAAACCCCTAAACCATCCAAAAAACCTAAACAAAATTGATAAAAAACCGCAATGATATTGAGGTACTACCAGTCTACCACACATTAACTCAATCACACATATAAATAAAGAACTATATAAGCAGTAGGAAGTAGGAAAATATAAAATGACTATTTAACTTAGAAATTATATGAGTAAGAAAAAAAACGTAAAAACGAACCAGAGGAAAATGTCGACTTGTCGAGGTAAAATCGCCTTTAGGGTTTTCGCACAGAGCAACAGCGAACCAGCGACGGTAAAAAGTAAAATGTCGAGGTAAAATTAATTTTTTATATCCCTATTAAACATCGGTTTATATATAAACCGCTATCTATTGTACACAAAATTATACAAGAGACAACGGTTTATATATAAACCGTTGTCTATTGTACCCGGAACTATACAATAAACTGTGGTTTATATCAACATCTGTCTATGATATGGTTCTGTGTACAATATACAACAGTTTATATATAAACCGCTGTCTATGCTAGTATAGACAACAATTTATATATAAACCGCTGTCTATTCCCTTATTTAAAAAAAAGGCGGTCGCCGCCTTATTTTCAATTGGGCGATTGGACGCTTAGGCGTCGCCTAGGCGATGCCATGATAAGATGACATACAAGCATATTATAATGACTTTATTTGATCTATGATGTATGTAACGACATTTATCAGAGAGACTCGACATGAATCCCATGTCCTTTACACTGTAGTCAAATTTCTCATGATATAGTTTGGGTGTTTATTTTAGTCTGTATAGTGATTTAATTAATTTACAGACCTTATTTCTTGACCTTCCACAATAAAACCTTCAGGTTGATTCATATAGATCTCTTCGGTCAGATCTCTGTAGTCATAACATCCATTTGATGAACAATAAAGTTCTCAATAGATGTAATGACAAAGAGGATCCTAATGGTTGCTAGGTGATACACTGATGAATATACATTGAAATAATCCATTCCACTAACTTGTGTGAAACCTTTAGCCACCAGACGTGCTTTATACTTAGCTACGCTACCATCAAGATTTAATTTCCTTTTCAGAATCCACTTACACCCTATAGTTTTAGCCCATTTTGGCTTATCAACTAATGTCGAGGAGTTGTTTTGAAATAGAGAGTTCATCTCTTTATCAATTGCTTCTTTCTAGAGAAGTGAATCTCTTGATCTCATCGCTTCCTTACATGTGAATGTATATGCCTCAACGCAGTAAGTGCCAAAATCACTACCGAAGGTTCTTGGAGTTCTCTATCTTACAGAAGTCCTCCTAGACTCTATGCCAAAGTTGTCTACATGAACTGAATAAGAGGTGCTCGGTACTGATTTAGGATTTTCGTTAGTCATAGCTACTTGCATACCTGGGAGTAATATGTTTTTATCTTTAAGAAATTTATCTTCAAAGAACACACCATCCCTAGATTCTATAATGATATTATTGGAAATATCTAGGAATCTATCTGCATCACTATCTCCAGCACAACCTAGGTAAACACATGTGTTCATCTTAGGTCCAATCTTAGATCTTCTAGGATCAGGAACCCTAACATAAGCTATACAACCCCAGGTCTTAAGTCTAGCTATGTTTGGGGGTCTCTTAAACTAAAGCTCATAGGGTGTAACCTCTAACTTAGAATGATGAACTTTATTTAGTATATGATTTGCAGTTAAGACTTCTTCTCCTCAATAAGAAGAAGGCTTGCCAACAGTCAAGAGCATAGAATTCAGGATTTATGTTAACATTCTATTTTCCTCTCAGCTATGTCATTTGATTGGGGTGAGTAAGGAGCATTGATTTATGCTATGATTCCTTGATGGGAAATATAACACTTGAACTCACTGGACATATATTCTCTTCCTCTATCACTTCTAAATCTTTTGATTTTCATGTCAAGTTGGTTTTCTACCCTGATTTTGAAAATACAGAATTTTCCAAACGCTTCATCTTTAGTTTTAAGAAGGTAAATGTGATAGAACCTAGAATAATCATCTATAAAGGTGATCATATACTTCCTGCCCCTTTAGTGACAAAGCTTTTATGGTCAGAGATATTGGAATGTATTAGTTCTAGGGGTGTTGTGCTCTTAGTAACCGCACTAAAAGGTTTTCTAGTGATCTTAGTCTGAGCACACACTTCACATTTTCCAGTTTTGTTTGTAGTGTTTAAGGTCATCTGGTGAGTTCTAGCAATTTAGAATATCTTCCTATAGTTCATGTGTCCTAGTCTCTCATGTAGAGTCTTAGGACTAACTAAGTTTGATTAAACTTGTTAAATTATTTCTTTTGCTAAACTTAATCGATACATTCTATTTTGGAAGTATGCACAACCAAAATAGTGTGAGTTATCTGACATTGTTACTCTACCGCTACAAAAATTAAAAGACATACCAACGTCAAAAAGTAAACTAATAGACACTAAATTAGCAGCTAGTGAAGGAATAAATTTAACATTTTCAAAATTAAATTTTTATCTGAGGAGATCAGTAAGGTAACATTGCCCACCTTCAGTACATCGGGTACTTCACCATTTGCAACGGTCATGGACTCCTTTGCATCAGTGAGCCCTGTCAACAAATTAGCGTTGCTACAAACATGACAAGTTTCCCCTGAATACAGGTACCACTCAGTGCTGGCCTTCGTATTTCCAACCATAACAACAAAGTTGGATGGCTCAGAATGACTAACCATATTGACTAGTTGCCTTCTTGTGGTACTTTGGATTTTTTCTTCCTAGGAAGCTTCCAATCAGATGCACTGTGCCCCCACTTATTGTAGTTAAAATATTTACCCTTAAATTTCTTGATCTTTTTATTAGGGTCTGCAACTTGTGACTACTTTGAGGAGGTTTGGTCTTTTTAGGGTTAGGCATGCGTTCAGAGCTAGAAATCATGTTAGCAGCAACTTTCTATTTGCTAACAGTTTCTAACGCATGTCTAGTCTTATTTTCATCCTCAATGCGTATAAAACGCTTGAGGTCATTCAGACCAACCTGTATCTTTTTGCGGTACATTTCAATTTTAAAATTATACGAAGAGGTAGGCAACTTATAAATGATAGTGCCAACAACAAAGGTATCTGGTAGAGGAATGTTTTCACTAAGCAATGAACCTACTAAATGTTTGAATTCTGATGCCTGAGGGAGAATCTATTTCTCCTCGTCGAACATGAAAGAGTGGAACTTGTCCACCAGGTGAGCTTTGGACAGGTCCTCCTGCGTTAAGTGCTCATGCAGTGCAACCCAGATCTCCTTGGCGGTCTTCATCTTGATATAAGTCTTTGCCAATCTGGATGACAGACAGTTCAACACTTAGTCTCTGCAGAAGTCCTCATCATTAATCTACTGAGCTTCATCATCAGTACCGATAACACCAGCACGATTAGATTGAACGGTGTAGAATACATTCAGGTACTTCATCCTGAACTGGGTGTTCAACTTCCAATTGTTAAACTCCGTCGCCGTGAATTTTTCCAATATAATCATTGGAACAGGAGTCGAGAAATTGTTTCCCTTCATCATTGTGCTTCGCTTTCCAAATCTCAAGATCAAAGCTTCATCGACGGTTTCAACACAGTCCACATGCACAGGCTCACTGATGCCCTGTAAAACTGGAGCAATCTTCATTTCCGGCACGCGACACCATTGTTGGAGAGGAGAAGGGCGATGATGCAGAAGCAGAACAATCGTGAATGAGGTTCGCACAATCCCTTCGAGAAGAGAGGAGAGTCGCCTTAGCCTGGCGAGGAGTGGTGAGGGAGCAACGGAGGAATCACTAATCAAGTTTGTGGGAAGGAGGAGCGGCGTTCGTCGAGGCCGAGCCTAGGAGGAAACTAATTAATCTCGCGAAAGGTCCGTCGCTGCTACCAAACAATGCCTAAAAAACAAGGAGGCGCTCGGCCGCGGAGATGAGACCGCAGAACACCGGGCACGGGAAACTTAGGCGGCGAATTAACGGAAGCTTCAACCTTGCGATCTGCGTCGGGATTCGAGCGGCTAGGGTTTTACCTTCGAGAATGTTATATCGCTCAAAGTATCCCGGGTGGTGGTCAAAGTGGAACCCCTACACGTTGCCCCTAACTGAGGTTATATAGACAAACCCTAAAGTTAGAGCGGGTATCAGATATCCTAGTATCCGAACCAGACCCGTTAAGCCTCCGAACCCGTTATATATATACACACACTAATAGATATGTAGTGGAACGGGTACGACTTTAGATTGTAGATGAATTTTGGAAGGTGGTAATTGGCCTTGGCTTGAACAGGAAGGCTGGAAATAAGTGTAACTTTTTTGTGGGTAGTTATTTCAGGGTTCTGGGTTGTAGATGAATTCTGGTAGCCTCTTAAAGCAATGGAGACTAAGGTACTCGAGGAAAATCTTCATCATTTTTGAAAAGACAAATATTCAGTTCAACATATTTTGCAGAGAAAGTAAAATATGTTGAACTCAATATGCTATAACCAATAATGCTAGCTGCAACCTCAATGTAAATCTACTGCCAAACAATAACATAATCAGAAATTTGGTAGATTGACATAAAGTTAGGTAAGAAAGTAAAATAATTATGAAAACTTTCATTTATGGGGTGAGGCACTAATAATAAAGGCTTTAGGTGGAGTTACCTGATGATCACATTCATATCTCAAAATTTCAAAGTTGTTGGAGCACTATAACAAAACAATTCAATTGCACCAAAGAAGCTCTTATATATGAACTTAGGAAGGATGGCCAATGAACCTGCACTAATCTGCAAGGGCAGAGCATAAGATCTTATGAAAAAAAATTAATTGTCTGCATCAAAGTTGGAACTTATTTTTTAACAAAATATCATCATAAATCTTTCATGAAAAAGCTAAAACTCAAATTTAATCCAAAGTGAAAAGTTACACAAAAACGTTGCCCCTCCTAAATCATAGGATAATTAAACCTAGGGGATCAAAATTTCTCAGAGATAGTATGTTAGCATTATAGGTGTACAGTCGAGTCATCAACATTATTGCCAACTCATTAGCCTCAGTTCCAAAATTCGCAGAATAAAGAATTTGAGGTAAACTACGATACCCCATATGAGGGGAAGGGCACCTCTTTCTGAATCTGAGATGGACTCAATTGCGGATGAAGGCTATTCCTCGAAGGAAGACTCTGCTATACTAGTTCAGTATAAGGCCCTATTGAAAGGATTTGACAAGTGTCGCAAGGTAGTCAAATCTCAGACAAAGGAGATTGAGTCTCTCAAGACCGTGGAATCGGATCTGAGAGAAGAAATTGAAAAATTACTTCACTTCAGAGATGAAGTCCGACTCTTGAAGGACGAACTCCTAAGCACCATTGAACTATTAAAGCAAAAGGAGAAATCCATAACTTAGCTGGAAGGAAAGCTAGCGGTAGAGAGAAAGCTAGTGGAAAGCTTCTCTAAACCAAAGACCATCCTTCCTATCATTGTTGGCTTTCTGCTCCTGCGAAGGGTAGCGGTATCGGTCATCAGACCGAGAAAAGTAAGGCGGCTAAGAAAAGAGCCGTTAAGGTCAAGGGTAAGGCTGATCAGAGTCAACCTTCCTTCAAAAAGGTGGTGTTTCCTACAAACACATATGACTTTGAAACATCATATGGCCACCTCACGAGACCAACTCACGTTGAGTCAAGTAAGGACAACCAAAGATGGAGCCGTCCCCGAAGCTTTGGAACGACTGCTTTAAAAGCACCTTACGAAGAGATAATCCTCAAGGACTATGGTTCATTCATGCATGGACCGTCTGCAAAGAAATCACCAGGTTCTGCGTTCGACGAACGACTTACATCCTGCGTTCGACGAACGGCTTGCTCCTGCGTTCGACGATCTTCAGTCTCAGTGTCTCAGCGGCTCAGCGTCTCAGCGGTTCTGCGTTCGACGAACTCATTCTGCGTTCGACGAACGGCCTCGTCTCAGCGGTTGATGAAATCATCTGTTGATGATGGAACATTCACCTAGAGGGGGGGGGGGGGGGGGGGGGGGGGTGTTAGGTGATCTTGGTACTTTTTGAGTTATTAGCGTGAGTTATCAATATTCAAGCAATGCACAAAATTATCACACAAATAAATCACACCAGACAACACAAGATCTATAGAGGTTCGTCAAGACCGGGTGTGTTGAGTAGTCCTCTCTCCCTCTACGCCTACCCAGCAGTGTGCTAGGCTCGGCAAACTCCGCCAAAAACTTTAGGCCCTCAAGCCTTACACCACGGACCCGCAAGTCCCAACAGCCTTGGCCCGCAAGCCCCTACTGCCCCCTAGCCCACAAGCTCGACACTCAGGCCCTCAAGCCGTACAACACGGACCCGCAAGTCCCAACAACCTAGGCCCGCAAGCCCCTACTGCCCCTGAGCCCTCAAGCTCGACAAATCGCACCCGCAAGTGCACTGCCCTGGCCCTCAAGCCTCACAGCTCTCCAGCCCTCAAGCTAGACAAGTTGGCCCTCAAGCCTTACAAGAAAAATACAGTAATACAACCGTTCTTCTGCCTATGTGGATCGGCAACTTAGCCTGATGACAATTGGCATCTTATGATTGAAGAAGATTCTTCTGATTCAGATCTTTGACAACGCAGTTCTACTTCAATCTCTACTTTTTGCCTGATGTTGAACGACAACTTCTCAGTCAATGAAGATGACTGATTCTTTTGAGAACGCTTGAATCTTGTTCTCTTTCTTCTCCGTTGAATATATTGTTCTATTGAAGACCGGCGGGATTCTTTTCCTCGTTCTTTTTCTTGCACATCAAGCTTCTTTCTATTTTGATCGATTGATTGATTCTTCTTTTTTTAGGGCAACCTCTTATCTCTTTTATAAGAATGTGAGGTCCCCAACGGTCTTCTGAAAAAGCGCCTTAAGTGTCAGACGCTCCCTTCCTTAAGAGCACATGCTGATTAGACAATCAGGCGGCGACATTAATTGCTGACAACACGTCCGCAAGATTTGAATCCTGTCTTGAAGATATTTGCATCATTACAACGACAAGCTATCTCTGACTATGTCGTCGCGATCTTCCTTCTTGCATCATGTCGTCGTGATCATATTGTTCTCTAGACGACATGCGTTCTTTACGATGATGTTTGTTCTTTCTCGATGACACGACCACTTTGGTGAAGTCGATGATACTGCGTGTTCTCTGCGTTCGACGAACAGCATTCTGCGATCGACGAACTTGCCATCCTTCATTCGACGATCTGCATTCTTCGTTCGACGATCTTGCCGAGTCTCAGCGGTCGACGATCTTCCTTCCGAGTTCGATGATCTTGCTTCTGCGCTCGACGAACACGCCAAATCTCAGCGGTCGTCGATCTTCCTTCTGAGTTCGACGAACACGCCAAATCTCAGCGGTCGTCGATCTTCCTTGTCAGCGTTCGACGAACGCGCTATTATCAGCTGTTTCTTTTATCTCATCTCAGCGGTCGACGAACTGCCTTCTGAGTTCGACGATCTGCCTTGTCTCTGCGTTCGACGAACGCGCTATTATCAGCTGTTTCTTTTATCTCGTCTCAGCGGACGACGAACACTTTTCTTCTCAGCGGTTGCTTTGCTCATCATTACAGTGACAAGCATTCTTTGTCGACGATATCTCTTATTCCTCTCGACGACATTTCTTTAACTTCCTGAGATTATAAGCTAGATATATGATTAAATACAAAGTAAAGTATTCTTGACATGATGACTTCTTCAAATCAGGAATCATGTGGGTAAGATTCCCAACAATCTCCCCCTATTTAAAGAAGTCAGAATCATAATTCAAGAGTACTTTCACTAGACAATAAATATTATAATCTTAACTTTGAGCATGTAAGATTGTACTTATCTTTGCTGAACTCCCTGAGTACATCAAGCTTGCAGCTCCCCCTTGATTTGATGTCTCTTCTTTGCTCCCCCTATCTTTAAGGTCTTCTTGAGCAACATTTCTCCCCCTTTCTAATTTCTTGCCTTTTGCTTTTCTAACCAAGGAATAGCACAAGCTCCCCCTTGCTCAGGCATGATTCATCAAAGTCCTGTGAGATTTTCTGACCACTCATCTAGAAAGCTTTTAGTAAATAATAAAGTTGAGGGTTACTCTAAGTTTAACATTCCCAATTGGAATTTGAAGAAGTTAAACTTAGCTTCATCTAGGGGCTTTGTAAATATATTAGCCACTTGTTTGTCTGTTGGGACAAATTCAAGGGTGATATCTTCATTTTCCACATGCTCCCTGATGAAGTGATACCTGATCTCAATATGCTTAGTCCTGATGTGAGATACAGGGTTCTTAGCAATTGCGATAGCACTTGAAGAGTCACAAAACATGGGTGTTTTGGTCATCTTTAGATTGTAATCTTCAAGTTGATGTTTGATCCATAGCAGTTGGGCACAGCAGCTTCCAGCCAAGATATATTCTGATTCTGCTGTTGAGATTGCCACACTTGTCTGCTTCTTACTGCTCCAAGAGATCAGTCTTCCACCAAGGAATTGACATGTCCCTGATGTACTTTTCCTGTCTTCCTTGCACCCTGCATAATCTGCATCTGAATAGCCAGTCAATTCACAGCCATTGTTCCTAGGGTACCATTGGCCATGATTTGATGTACCCTTCAGGTATCTTAAGATTCTCTTGACAGAGACATGATGAGATTCCTTGGGATTCACCTGATATCTAGCACAGACAGATGTAGAAAACATTATGTCAGGCCTACTTGCAGTTTGATAAAGCAAGGATCCAATCATGCATCTGTACTTGGTTTCATCAAAGGGTATGCCCTTCTCATCCTTGTCCAGAGACACATTGGTTCCCATTGGAGTTTTCATTGAAGAAGCACTCTCCAATCCAAATTTCTTGACTAGCTCCCTAGTGAATTTGGTCTGAGAGATGAAAATCCCATCTTCTGATTGTTTCACTTAGAGACCTAAGAAGTATTTGAGCTTACCCATACTGCTCATCTCAAACTTTCCCTGCATCAAGTTGGCAAACTTTTTGCAGAGATTGTTATCTGTAGAGCCAAAGATGATGTCATCTACATAGATCTGCACTAGCAAGATCTTGCCCTTCACTTTCCTTAGGAACAATGTCTTATCAATCTTTCCCCTCGAGAACTTGTTCTCAATTAGAAAGCTTGACAAAGCCTCATACCAGGCCCTTGGTGCCTGCTTTAAACCATAAAGTGCCTTTCTAAGAAAGTAAACATAATCAGGATAAGTAGAGTCGACAAAACCTGAGGGCTGCTCTACATATACTTCCTCTTTGAGATCACCATTGAGGAAGGCTGACTTCACATCCATTTGGTAGACCTTGAAACCTTTGTATGCTGCATAGGCTAGGAACAATCTTATTGCTTCCAGTCTGGCTACTGGAGCGAATGTCTGATCAAAATCTATCCCCTCCTCTTGTTTGTAGCCTTTTGCCACTAGTCTTGCTTTTATTCTTGGTGATGATTTCATATTCATCCAACTTGTTCCTGTAGACCCATTTGGTTCCTATGATGTTGTGTCCTTGGGGTCTTGGAACCAATTTCCACAATCTGCATCTTTTAAATTGGTTCAGTTCCTCAATGCTTGATTTGTAGCTCTACTCCTTGTCAGCATGCCTTGGTTGACATTTCCTATTATCTGCTCTTGGGGATGATCTCTTACTTATCTCAAGGCAGTTGGTAGTGTTCTGGGTATTTCTGTATGAGCTACGTCTTCAGGTTGCCCTTCTTCAGCCGTTTCTGTATTGTCTGCAGGATCTACCTCTATTTCAATCATCACAGACTGATTCTTGTTGTTGAGTGAGGTGTCAGCCTTGTCTTTAATGGATAGCTTCTCCAATCTCTCCACTGTACCTGCATTCATTAGAGAACTAGACCAGCCCTTATGGATAAGGCTAGTCTCATCACATACAACATGAACAGATTCTTCCACTGTTTGGGTATTGAGGTTGTATACTCTGTATGCCCTGCTGTGGGAGTTGTATCCAACAAAAATACCTTCACAGCTTCTCTCAGCAAACTTAGTTAGTTTGGATTTCCCATTATTAAGGACATAGCATTTGCTACCAAAGATCCTAAAGTAGGATATAGTTGGTTTTCTGCCCTTCATTAGCTCATAGGGAGTTTTCTTGTGGTTTTTGATGATTGAGGCCATGTTTATCACATAACAAGCAGTGTTGACAGCCTCTGCCCAGAAGTATTCTGGCAAGGAGGAGTCACTTAGCATTGTCCTACTGTCCTCTATCAAGGTTCTGTTCTTCCTTTCAGCAACCCCATTCTGTTGAGGAGTTCTGGGGGAGGAGAATTTTTGGGAGATACCTAGGTCTTGGCAGAATTCTGTCATGGCCCCTGACTGAAATTATGTCCCATGGTCACTTCTGAATTTGACCACAGTACAGTTCATCTCATTCTAGATCTGCCTGACAAAATTTTTCAAGATATCTAGGGTATCTAATTTTTTTTTGAGGAAGAATACCCAAGTTAACCTTGAGTAGTCATCAACAACTACAAGGGTGTAGGCCTTCCCTCCTAAGCTATGAACTGACATGGGACCAAATAGATCCATGTGCAGTAAAAATAAGCATCTTGTGGACTCTTTGTTAGAAATGTTTTTAAAGCTAATCCTAGTCTGCTTTCCAAGTTGGCAGGCTTGACAAGGACCATCTCTGATGCACTTAATGTCAGGTCCATTTCTGACTAGGTTTTGTGAGAAAAGCTTGCCTATTGTCTTATAATTGATGTGTGCAAGTCTCTTGTGTCATTGTACACATAGAGCCTCTTTGCCAACAGCGACAAGACATATGGGCGTGGAAGAATTTATATTGAGGAAATTCAAACAATAAATGTTCCCACTCCGAGTCCCAGTTAAGGTAGTCTCAGAATCTGAGAACTTCTTAATTAGGCACTTGTCCTTGTGGAAAGTAATAACAAAGCCTAGATCACAAAGCTGACTTATGCTTATGAGGTTGTGTTTCAACCCCTCCACATAAGCTACCTTTGTGATGGTAACTAACCCATTAGTGATGTTGCCGTAGCCCCTGGTCACTTCCTTTTCTGAACCTCCAAAGATAACAGTCGGTCGATTCTCCACATGGATGAATTCTTTCAAATACTTTCTGACTCCAGTCATGTGCCTGGAGCAGCCACTGTCCAAATACCAAATTGGAGATTGGTTGGCATTTGGACCTACCTGCAAAACTAATCACTTCCCCTTAGGTAACCAATAGGGATTGGGTCCTTGGTTTCTGTTAGGGTGATAGAAAGGAATCACAAACCTCGGAGGGTTCTGCACTCTCCTTGTATTGAGCCCTGTTGGGTTGAACCAACAGTCCAATGCAAAGTGACCTACTTTCCCACAGCACCAACACTCATATCTATTATATCTTCTCTTCTGCGCCATCATTTGAGTAGGACAGTGCTGATGAGCAGGAGAGAAGGCTTCTTGTCTAACAGATCTAGGGTGAACCTCATGTGTGTGAGCCTGGGGAGGAATTGGCTTCACCACTCTTTGGTTCACCTTCTTGGGAGTAGGCTTTGTTGGAACAGCCTTTCCCATTCTCTTAACTGTTGTTGCTGCAGGTCTGTGGGCTGAATTACTTGCTGTCAGCACCTTCTTATAAGAAGGTCTAGCTTCAGGATCTTTGCCCATGACTGGCTCCTGATTGAAACGGATACCAGCTCTGAACTGTCCAGAGAAGGCGTTAGTTATTGGCAGGATAGTTTTGGGCATTGAGAAGCTGGAAGCAAGTTTCTTCTCAGCCAACAATATTTCCTCAAGGTCCTTAATGACCTTGTTTTTCTGTCCTAACTCAGCATTCTTAAGCCTTATAGCTTCCTTAAGTTTGTCCACTTCTTTTCTCATAGAAGTTAGCTTTTCAGCTGTCTCCTAGAGCTTGGATTTGACAGGCTTCAAGGAATCTAACTCCTTGGTCTGCACCTTGAGGAGTTTCTTACTGCCTATGAAGGCTTTCCATAAGGCTTTATATTGCCTTATTAGTTCAGATTCAACTTCATACTGGGATCTTGAGGCTGTGCTGTTAGTAGCAGATACCTCCTCATCATCATGCAAAGAATCTGCCACTGATCCAGAATCAGAGGCAGATAAAGAAGTTCTGCGTTTTACCTTTCCAGGAGATTTGTCATCCTGGTTGCCTTCATTCATGGCCATCAGTCCAATAAGTGCCTCATCCTCAGTCCCAGAGGAGCTTGAGTCAGTGTCACTCAACGTTTTGGTCTTCTTTGCCACGAACCCCTTCTCAGAGGTTCTCTTGCTCCTATAGCTTCTTCTCTCTTCATGGTTCCTTGACTCCCTTTTCTTGGAGGGGCAGTCGGCATCCATGTGACCTATTTTGCTGCAAGAATAGCAAACAGTATTATTTAAATCACGTTTACTTGAGTTGGATCTATACCTGTCCTCCCTGGGAGCCCTGGATCTGTCCCGATAGTTAGATCTTCTGGAGCTTGAGGAGGAGCTTCTGCTGTTGTCCCTCCTTCTTCTGTGTAGCAACTTTCTGAATTGTTTTGAGAGGAGGGCCACCTCTCTATCAGTGTCATCAGAGTCAGAGGAGATGGCTTCTGATTCCTCACTATTCTCAGTTCTGTTCTGAGAAGCAGAGGTCTTTCCCTTGAATCATCTGGTGCTCCCAGCCTTTAGAGCCACCGATCTTTCTCTTGAGCTCACCTTTGAGCTTTCTTCTTCTTCAGCCTTCCTTGTATTAAGCTGGAGTTCATGAGACAACATCTTCCCCTATAGGTTCTTGGGCTCCATGTTGCCCAGTTGGCCCATCTCTCTGATGGCACATATCTTGATATCCCATTCCTTTGTGAGGGATCTGAGAAACTTGTCATTTAGATCAGAGTTTGTGAACTCTCTTTCGTAGTTTCTCAGGCCATTCACTATCTTGAAAAATCTCTCATAGTAGTTGGAGATAGTTTCATTCTTGCCTTGTTTGAAGGCTTCATATTCCTGGTTGAGGAGAGATTTCCTATCATCCCTTACCTCTTCAGTACCCTCCATGTATACGATCAAGGAGTCCCACATCTCCTTGGCCGTTTTGCAGTGAATTAGGTTCTGGAGGGTTGAATCATCTATAGCGCTTACAATAACATTCTGTGCCCTCTTATCCAGGCCTACCAAGGCTAGCTCGTCCTTGGTCATGTCTTCATATTTATTTATTACCTTCCGCGTCGGATCAATGGTGGAAGGGGTTGTGGGGATAAAAGGACCCCGTTGGACTGTCAGATAGATTCTTGGATCGGCCGCTTCCATGAACATCCTAACTCTTTCCTTCCAGATGGGAAAGTTCTCCTTGGTGCAGATCGGAAGTTTCATAGATCTCATCTCCCGATTTTGATCTCCACCGGCCATTAAGAATTGTTCATGATCTAGATCAGACTGTTAAGTCTTCTTTTGATCAACCTCGCTTTGATACCACTTGTTGAGGATGGAACGTTCACATAGAGGGGGGGGGGGGGGGGGGTGTTAGGTGATCTTGGTGCTTTTTGAGTTATTAGCGTGAGTTATCAATATTCAAGCAATGCACAAAATTATCAAACAAATAAATCACACCAGACGACAAAAGATCTATAGAGGTTCCTCAAGACCGGGTGTCTTGAGTAGTCCTCTCTCCCTCTATGCCTACCCAGCAGTGTGCTAGGCTCGGCAAACTCTGCCAAAAACTTCAGGCCCTCAAGCCTTACACCACGGACCCGCAAGTCCCAACATCGTAGACCCGCAAGCCCCTACTGCCCCCGAGCCCGCAAGCTCGACACTCAGGCCCTCAAGACCTACAACACGGATCGACAAGTCCCAACAGCCTAGGCCCGCAAGCCCCTACTGCCCACAAGCCCTCAAGCTCGACAAATCGCACCCGCAAGTGCACTGCCCTGGCCCTCAAGCCTCACAGCTCTCCAGCCCTCAAGCTAGACAAGTTGGCCCGCAAGCCTTACAAGAAAAATACAGTAATACAACCGTTCTTCTACCTGATGTGGATCGGCAACTTAGCCTGATGACGATTGGCCTCTTATGATTGAAGAAGATTCTTCTGATTCAGATCTTTGACAGCGCATTTCTTCTTCAATCTCTACTTTTTGCCTGATGTTGAACGGCAACTTCTCAGTCAATGAAGATGACTGATTCTTTTGAGAACGCTTGAATCTTGTTCTCTTTCTTCTCCGCTGAATATATTGTTCTATTGAAGAGCGGCATGATTATTTTCCTCCTTCTTTTTCTTGCACAACAAGCTTCTTTCTATTTTGATTGATTGATTGATTGATTCTTCTTTTTTTAGGGCAACCTCTTATCTCTTTTATAAGACTGCGAGGTCCCCAACGGTCTTCTGAAAAAGCGCCTTAAGTGTCAGACGCTCCCTTCCTTAAGAGCACGTGCTGATTAGACAATCAGGCGGCGGCATTAATTGCTGACAACACATCCGCAAGATTTGAATCCTGTCATGAAGATATTTGCATAATTACAACGACAAGCTATCTCTGACTATGTCGTCGCGATCTTCCTTCTTGCATCATGTCATCGTGATCATATTGTTCTCTCGATGACATGCGTTCTTTATGACGATGTTTGTTCCTTCTCGACGACATGGCCACTTTGGTGAAGTCGACGATACTGCGTCTTCTCTGCGTTCGACGAACAACATTCTGCGATCGACGAACTTGCCATCCTTCGTTTGATGATCTGCTTTCTTCGTATGACGATCTTGCCGAGTCTCAGCGGTCGACGATCTTCCTTTCGAGTTCGACGATCTTGCTTCTGCGCTCGACGAACACGCCAAATCTCAGCGGTCATCGATCTTCCTTCTGAGCTCGACGATCTTCCTTCTGAGTTCGACGAACACGCCAAATCTCAGCGGTTGTCTATCTTCCTTCTTAGCGTTCAACGAACGCACTATTATCAGCTGTTTCTTTTATCTCATCTCAACGGTCGACGAACTGCCTTCTGAGTTCGACGATCTGCCTTGTCTCTGTGTTCGACGAACGCATTATTATCAGCTTTTTCTTTTATCTCGTCTCAGCGGACGATGAACACTTTGCTTCTCAGCGGTTGCTTTGCTCATCATTACAACGACAAGCATTCTTTGTCGACGATATCTCTTATTCCTCTCGACGACATTTCTTTAACTTCCTGAGATTATAAGCTAGATATATGATTAAATACAAAGTGAAGTATTCTTGACAGGATGACTTCTTCAAATCAGGAATCATGTGGGCAAGATTCCCAACATCATCCCGTCTCAGCGGTCGATGTTTTTATTCAGTTCAGCGGTCGATGATTTTGCTCAGATCAGCGGTCGATGATTTTGCTCAGATCAGCGGTCGATGAATTCCTCAGTTCGACGAACTCAGCTCCGCGTTCAAAGAATCTTTATCAGATGCTCAGATCGACGAAAGATCTTCTCAGCTCTACTAATTCAACTCTTCCAGAGCAAAGTTAAATTGAGATTGATGAAATTTCTTATTTCAGTTCAGAATTATTTTAGAAGATTATATTATTCATTCTCTGAACTCAGATCGACTACAGCAATGGCTCTATTCTTCCAGATAAGTAAGTTTAATATATTTCCTTTGATTATTCAGAGATTATAGCCGTTGACATTTCTAGGAAAAGGACATTTTATGGAAAAGGAAAAGAGATATACGGCGTGTCAGATTTATGGTTCCCAGATATATTCATGTAAAGAAACAGGGTGTGCCGAGACGAGAAATTCGAAATAAATCGAAACACAAAACACAGATCAATCACAGAAGACACACAGATATACAGAGGTTCACCCAAGCCAGGCTACGTCCCCTCTCCCCTTCCTCTTCTCTTTGTTCTAATCACCAAGACGGATTACAACTTACAAGGTTACAAGGATCAAAACCGATCCTACCTCACACAACCCTCTCCCAGACAAGAACAGAGGAACCGCCGCCAAGGAACACCGCGCAAAATCACTATTGCACTCTCTTGGACTTAATGACCTTAACCCTAAACCAGGGTTACACACCCTTTAAATAGGGCGCCAAACCGGGCTCAGACCAAACCTCCGCTGAGACGGTTCAATAACATCCGCTGAGACGGAACAAGCTGAGACAGCATGTACACCAGGCGTCAAGCGTCGAGCGCAGGTGTCGAGCGCAGGCGTCGAGCGTCGAATGCGAGCGTCGAGCGTCGAACGCAGGCGTCGAGCGCAGGCATCAAGCGTCGAACGCAGGCCTCGCTCGTTCGACGAGCCGCTGAGGCAAGGACCCGTTCGTCGACCGCAGGGGGAGTTTGATGAACCCTTCTCCGTTTGTCGAACGCCGTTCGACGAACCCTTCTCCGTTCGTCAAGCGCAGGCGGAGTTCGACGAACTCTTCTCCGTTCGTCGAACGTCGTTCGACGAACCCTGACCAGAAGTGTTCCCCAACTCCAACATTCTCCCACTTGGTGAACATCTTCCACCGATGAGAGCTGCTCCTCCAACCTTCCTCTTAAACCCTACGACCGTTGCACACCACTGAAATTTGGCAACAGGAACCGCCTTGGTAAGAAAATCAGAGCTGTTCTCCATCGTGTCCACCTTCTCCAGTTGAACTACCTTCTTCTCCACCCTCTCCCGGATGAAATGGTACTGGGTGTCAATGTTTTTGGTTCGTGCATGGAAGGCAGGATTCTTGGCTACCTGAATAGCCCCTTGATTGTCACACCACAACTTCACTGGCCCCTGCTCAAACCCGAGCTCCAAACATAGCCTCCGAAGCCATATGGCCTCCTTGCTCGCATGAGTAAGAGCCATGTACTCTGCCTCCGTCGACGAAAGTGCCACCACGCATTGCCTTCGACTCATCCAACTGATATCTCCTCCAAACAGTGTAAACACATACCCACTGGTGGATCTCCTGCTATCCAGATCACCTCCCCAATCCGAGTCCACGTGCCCAACCACGTCCAGGACTCCTCCTTCACCAGCTCCTTCAAAACATAGGGAGTAATTTGAAGTTCCTCTGAGATACCTGAACACACGCTTCACAGCGTTCCAGTGTTCCTTTCCTGGTGTAGCCATATACCGCCTCAACACTCCCACTGCTTGAGCAATGTCAGGGCGAGTGCAGACCATGGCGTACATCAAGCTTCCCACAACACTAGCATAAGGGACCTTCGCCATGTCCTCGACCTCATCGTGTGTCTTCGGGCTCAACTCTGCAGATAACTTGCACCCAACTGCCATTGGTGCTCCCACTGGCTTGCAGTTCGTCATATTGAACTTCTTCAACATCTCCTCAACGTACCTCTGCTGCCCTAACCAAAGCTTCTTCTTGCTTCGATCCCTGGAAATATGCATTCCCAAGATGACACTTGCTGGCCCCAAATCCTTCATCTCGAATTTGGCTGAGAGCAGCTTCTTCACATGTTGGATCATCCTGACACTATTGCGCACCAGTAGCATATCATCTACATAGAGTGTTAGGAAGAAGAACTGCTCTCCCTTTCCCTGGATGTACACACAGTGGTCCGAATTCGACCTTTCAAAACCTAATTCCAACATGTAGGTGTCGAATTTCTGGTTCCACATCCTCGGAGATTGCTTTAGTCCATACAAGGACTTCTTCAACCTGCAGACCTGATCCTCCTTGCCCTTGGCTTCGAATCCTTCCAGCTGCTTCATGTATATCTCCTCCTCCAGATCACCATGAAGAAACGCCATCTTCACATCCATCTGCTCGATCTCTAGATCATGCGCTGCCGCAATAGAGAGAACCAGTCTGATCGACGTCATCTTGGATACCCGTGAGAAGATCTCATCATAATCAACACCTTCGACCTGGGAGAATCCCTTTGCAATCAACCTTGCCTTGTATTTCTCCACAGAGCCATCACCCTTCACCTTCTGCTTGAAGACCCATTTACTTCCAATGGCCTTCCTCCCCTTTGGAAGCTTACACAGACTCCAAGTCTGATTCTTCCTCAGAGACTCCATTTCATCCACCATGGCTAGTTCCCACTGATTTGAATCAGCCCTTGATCTAGCATCTCTGGCAGATATTGGATCTTCACCAAGCATACTCAGGAAACATTGTGCAGCCACTGCACATTGGGGATATCTCACTGGTGCCTTTCTTTCCCTTGTCGATCTCCTCAGAAGTGGAATTTCTTCAGCTTCATCTTCTGACTCATCATCACTTCTCACCACCTCCAAATCATCTGATTCAGAATCAGATTCAGCCCCAACAGTAGTAGCTCCTTTCTCAAAGCTTCCTTCCACCACTACTGTCTCTTTCTCTGCTTCTTTGGCCTTCTCAGCTTGTGTGACAGCCTGTGGACTGGCTTCATGAAAGACCACATCCCTGCTAAATGTTACAGTCCTGGTCACAGGGTTCCAAAGCTTGTACCCTTTTATGCCATCTTTGTAACCCACAAAGATGCACTTCTCAGATTTGACATCAAGATTCCCCCTCTTCTCCTTTGGAATGTGAACATATGCATCACACCCAAACACACGAGCATAGGCCAAATTTGGCTTTCTCTTGAAGATGGCTTCAAAGGGAGTACATCCCTCCACAGCAGATGTAGGGGACCTGTTCTTCAGGTAATTTCCAGTCGCCACTACTTCAGCACAGAACTCCTTCCCCAAACCTGCCCAACTGAGCATGCACCTGGCCTTCTCCATTAAGGTCCTGTTCAGCCTCTCCGACACTCCATTCTGCTCTAGAGTGTACGGTGTGGTCTTCTGCCGTGCAATCCCCTGCTCAGTACAGTACCTCTCAAAAGCATCAGAGCAGTATTCCCCTCCATTGTCAGAATGGAGGACCTTCACCTTTCTCTCCAACTGGTTCTCCACCGGGTTCTTAAATTCCTTAAACCTGTCCAGAACCTCTGACTTGGACCTAAGAAAATAGATCCAGGAATAATGTGAGAGGTCATCAGTAAAGGACACATAGTACCTTGCGACGCCTAGAGATGGAGCTGGAGTTGGCCCAAACACATCACTGTGAATCAGCTCCAGCATTCAGTTGCCCTCGTGCCCATCCCACGAAAGCTTACTCTGGTCTGTTTGCCAAGCAGGCAATGTTCACAGAACCCAAGGCTTGTGGAGCACTCCGGCACCCCTTCCACCATCTGACCAGATCCCATGGCCGACATCCCCTTCTCACTGATATGCCCAAGCCGATGATGCCACAGCCTGGACACCTCCTCCTGGTCAACCTCCTGGCTCTCAGAGATAAGTGCCCCACTTGGAACCACTGTATCAGCAAGCAGAGTATACAGTGTTCCATGTCTTACTCCATTGGCAATCACCATTGCCCCCTTGACATCTTGCAAGTTTGCTTGTCACAGCTGAAGTGCACTCCTGCATCCGCCATGGAACCCACCGAGATTAAATTCCTGCTCATCCCAGTAATGTGCATCACATTTGGAAGAGACCTTGTGGTCCCATTAGACAACTTCAACATCACCTTGCCATGCCTAATAATCTACATAGCAGAATCATCACCCAACATGACATCTCCACCGTCAAACCTCTCATACTCACAGAACCAGTGCCTATGAGGGGTCATGTGGTATGATGCTCCTGTGTCTACATACCACAAATCAAAATCTCGCTGTGCAACGTACGCGGCAGTGATGTACATGTCACCGCCATCGCCCTCCTTCTTCATACCAGAAGTTGTCGGTGTCTCCTTATTCTGAACGGCCTTATTCGGACATTGAGACTTCACATGACCAGCCTCATTGCACTTCCAGCACCGAACGGGCTTCTTACTCTTCTCCCTCTCCTGGCTGTTGGATCTACCTCGAGACTTATCTCGATATCCACCATGCTTGTTCTCCCTTCGTTGAGGATGGGATCTATATACACTCAAAGCACCTTTACTCGTTGCCTCAGAGCCTCCTCTCCTGGTCTCCTCAGATAAAAGAGCTGCACATACAGTATCATATGACAGTTCCTTGTCTCCACTCCCCCCAATCACGACAATCAGATTGTCCCATGAATCTGGCAGTGAGCACAATAAGGTGATGGCTCTATGCTCATCTGAGATCTTCTCACCGATAGAGATTAACTGACTCACAATGGTATTGAATTGATTCAAGTGCTCTGAAAACGAATCGCCCTCACGCATTCGAAGTTTATACCATTTCTTCCTCAAGAGCAATTTGTTTACCAGGGACTTGCTCTGGTAGAGGGATTCCAACTTACGCCACAGACTTCGTGCCGAAGTCTCCTCCATGACGTTAATCAAGATTGAATCTGCTAGGAATAACCGGATCAGGCCCTTAGCCTTCCGATCAGTTTTCATCCAGGCCGCCGCCTCCGCTGCACCATCTGCAGTCGCGTCTGCAGATTTTCCCTTCGATGCGCTCGCATCCTTCTCTGCTACCTTAGGAACGGGAGGATCATCTTCGATCTCAGACCGTAGATCTCGATCAATCAACATATCTTCCATCTTCATCTTCCATAGATCAAATCGACTTCCGTCAAACTTCTCGATCTCGATCTGCACGCCGCCAGAACCCATTTCCAGGATCAAGAACCTCGCTCTGATACCAAATGTAAAGAAACAGGGTGTGCCGAGATGAGAAATTCGAAAGAAATCGAAACACAAAACACAGATCAATCACAGAAGACACACAGATATACCGAGGTTCACCCAAGCCGGGCTACGTCCCCTCTCCCCTTCCTCTTCTCTTTGTTCTAATCACCAAGACGGATTACAGCTTACAAGGTTACAAGGATCAAAACCGATCCTACCTCACACAACCCTCTCTCAGACAAGAATAGAGGAACCACCGCCAAGGCACACCGCGCAAAATCACTATTGCACTCTCTTGGACTTAATGACCTTAACCCTAAACCAGGGTTACACACCCTTTAAATAGGGCGCCAAACCGTGCTCAGACCAAACCTCCACTGAGATGGTTCAATAACATCCGCTGAGACGAAACCAACTGAGACAGCATGTACACTATGTGTCGAGCGTCGAACGCAGGCGTCGAACGCAGGCGTCGAACGCAGGCGTCGAACGCAGGCGTCGAGCGTCGAACGTGGGCATCGAGCGCAAGCGTTGAGCACAGGCGTAGAGCGTCGAACGCAGGCATCGAGCGCAGGCATCAAGCGTCAAACGTAGGCCTCGCCCGTTCGACGAGCCGCTGAGGCAAGGACCCGTTCGTCGACCGCAGGCAGAGTTTGATGAACCCTTCTCCGTTCGTTGAACGCCGTTCAACGAACCCTTCTCCATTCGTCAAGCGTAGGCGGAGTTCGACGAACTCTTCTCCGTTTGTCGAACGCCGTTCGACGAACCCTGACCAGAAGTGTTCCCCAACTCCAACAATTCATTCCTTAATTCAAGGGATTTGATTTTCAAATATTATCAAAAGAAAAGGGAAGAAGATATACAGAGTATTACCTCCATAGTTTTCACGACAGCAAAATACAGAACATATCAATATAGTTGTATAGAGAAAAAGAAGGAAAAAGGTTAGAGGAAGAACAAAAGCTAACAGATCTTCTTCTTCCTCAATAGCAACACTCATTCTCTGAGAACAACTTCAACAATACTCTCTCAGTCATCAACTGCAAGTACAGATCTTCAAAGGAGCAACAAAAATCTGAAGAACTTATTCTTCCAGATTAATCAGCTACAGGAAGATTATTTGATTCAAGTGAAAGCTCCATCCTCAAGTTGTCAAGCATTTCATATCAGACAGAGGAGCTTTACAACATACATCCACTAGAGTCTTCTCTCAGCATATTGACAGAGAAGAACTTCATAACCCCTTCTATCCCCTCTTGTACAGGGTTATAACTCCCTTCAAAAGTTAACTCCTTAGTGGCAGGGCACCTGATCAAAAACCTATGGTTTGGTTAGAGCACCTGATCAAAAGCTCACTTGGTGTGTGGACACCTGATCAAAAACCCCTTGGTGATAGGGCACCTGATCAAAAACCTAGTGGATCCTACCAAGTGTGGTAGAAGAGTAGACGTACCCAGGTTTATTGGGGAACTACTATAAAAATCCTTGTGTCTCTGTGCCTGTGATTTTCTGTGTTGTTGTGCTGTGCTAATCTCTTTATTTAGTTTTTATAACTCACTCAATATACACATATATATATCACTATTTTAATTCCGCTATAAAATTAAGAGAAAATTTTTTAATACTCTATTCACCCCCTCCTCTAGAGTAACATTAAGATCTAACCTCCACTTTCAATTGGTATCAGAGGGTAGTTGATTCTTTACAGCTAACACCTGAATCATAAAGATCAATTAGATCTTAATTTATTTTAGAGTTTTCTTTTTCTTAAAAACTCATGACACAAAATAAAGAGTATTCAAGCACAAGACCTCCTATGTGCAATCTAAATAAGTTTGCACTATGAAAAGCAAGGATTAGGTTTATATGAACTCTATTGATGAAGATATTTTCAATGTCATTTTGACAGGACCTTCAACTTCATCAACATCAGCAGATGCTCAAAAGATGCTGAAAAGTGTTGATGCCAAGGCCATGAACATATTGGCACAAGCAATGTCAAATGACATTTATCAAAGAGTTGCTGCTGCACTTCAGCAAGAGGCATTTGGAACTCCCTAACAAGAATGGTAGATGAACCTTCTTCCACTTTCTGTATTTATGATACAGAACCATCATCTAGTCAAAGTGAAGAAGAAGAAGAAGAAGAACAAAAAGCTATAGCATTCTGCATGATGGCCATATATGGGTCAAACCACAACTCAGATGTAGAATGTGAATCTGATGAAAATGAGAATTCTGCAGAAGTGTCAAAGTTATCATCCAGTTCATCTGAAGATGAAAATAATGCAAATGACAAAGATCAGTGCTTGATGGCCATATATGACTCTTACAATGATTCAGATCATGCATCTTCATCCAGTTCCAATGATGATGAAGATGATGCCGATGAAAGAACCTTCTGCATGATGGCTATCAATGCCTCAACAAACAATTCTAAAGAATCAGAATCTGAAAATGATGCAGATTAGGTAATATCTAACCTTGATTTTAATTCCACTGATTCCAAAGATGATTTTAAAATTATCTGCTTAGATTTAATTGAATCTGAGAAAGAAATCACATCTTTCAGAACAGATTTAACAGAAATAAAAAATTTAACTTCTGAAAATACTAAACTTAAAGAAAATTTGAAAACTTCAGAAGAACAAATTTCTTTGAAAAATAATTCAACTAAAGCTGAAATCTTTGAACAAACTCTTAATAAGAAAAATATCAAATTAATGAATATTACAAGCACTAAAAATGCCAGATTAAATGGCAGCAAACATAGCTTAGGATCTTCAACTAATCTATCTCATATCCTAAAGAAAAATATCTTAACTACATCTACAAAATTAGTATCTGCTAAGGAAAAAGAAGTAACAGAAAACTTAATAAAAATTATTAAGATTTTAGGTGTTCAACAAAATTCGTCGAACAGAGATTGACGAAATCAAATGGCTTCGTCGAACGTAGATCGACGAAAGATGAACACAGAAATAAAACATTATCTTCTTGTAATCAGAGCTCAACGAATCAAATTTCAACAAACTCTGAACACAGAGAATATATATAATTATTTATTAATCAGAGATCAACGAAATCACTGCACTTTGTCAACCCAAGATCGACAAAATCAGAATAGTTTATCAAACATATATCTTAATGATTATCAAGAAAAATTTAAATTAGTATTAAACATATATTTTAATGATCATAAAAGAAAACTTTCAATTAGTATCAGAAATCAGATTTTAAAGATTTTAATTGGTATCAAAAATCAAAATTTCAATTGGCAAAAGAAAATTTCAATTGGTAAAACACTTAACAGATAAGGCCAATATAATTAACTAAGGCAATACTTAAACCTATTGAAAATCTTTCAACTCCAATTGTAATCAAACAAAAAGTTATAGGATTCAATTAAATTTTCTATCTTAAAAACAAAGTCAGATAACTTCATGTTCCTACAGACTTTCTCAGGATCATCAAGATTTGTGTATTCTACTCTAGTTGCATTGATCAGAAATGATCATGACACTGAGTTTTGAATCTCTTCTGATAAGAGAATTCTGTAAGAAGGAAGGTATCAGGCAATGTATCTTTGAGAAGATAAGAATTCCTTAGAATCCATTGAAAGCTGTAGCAATTCATTTTATTAATAGAATCCTATTTTAAGAAAAATCTAGGATATTTTCCTTCTAATAAAGCATATAGGGTTTATAACAAATCTACCCTTAAAATAGAAGAGTCCATGCATTGTTGGAACTAACCTATTAAATAAGGAGAGGAACACCACCTCTACCAGAGACATTTTGTAGGTATCAAGGTCACTTTCAATTGGTATCAAACTATCAGAGACCTCAACTGATATTAGAGGACTTTTAATTGGGATCAAATTATCAGTTGCAGAAATAAAAGAAAGGGCTTACACTCTCAAGATAGAGAATGCAAATGGAATTGCAAGTTCAATATCAGAAAACCAGAACTTTCTATTGGTATCAAAATCAAAGCTTACCTTTCAATTGGTATCAGAATCAAACTCACAGTAGCAGTAATAAAGGAATGGGTACACACCCTTAAGACAAAGAATGCAATAACATTATCAGATCAAATTTCTGGAAATCAGATGGCATCCTTCCCTACCTCCTCAAAAGTCACTTCTTCTAGGGGCCTAGCCTCAGGCTATCCTGAAACTAGGCAGGGGGAGATGTATTGAAGAAGCTCTTTGTTGTCAGGGGGAGATACTTTCCTTTTTGACAGGGGGAGTTATTTTCTGAAGATGCTCAAGCTTCAAGAGGAAATGCTGATGAAGAAGCATGTCTTCAGTTCTATGAACAAGCTCCATTTGATGCAGTTTTTGCCCAGGGGGAGATGTTCTATGAACTAGGCAAGGGGAGAACGCTGAAGAAGCTCCAGTCTCAGGGGGAGATGCTCTCAGGCTAACATATCTTATGAAAGAGATAAATGATGCATGAAGAAGCAACAGATTCAATACAAATTCAGTTCAGATCAACAATTCAGAAAGCTGAAATATAGCAGATACAAGCTCAGCTAATCAGATTTCAGAAAAATCAGTTCAGATAATATCAGATTTCAGAATTCAGAAAACAGAATTCAGAAAAGACAAAGGGTTTTTATTTATTTCTGTTTTTATTGAAATGTTTCAAAACTCAGAGTATTATTTATTTTATATCTGATGAACTATTTAAAATATATCATATATATATATATATGCTCTGTTGTTTTGTTTGTTTTTAATTTTTGTCAAATAGTGTCTTAACCCAAATAGGGGGAGATTGTTGGAACAACCCTATTTCTGATTTGGGCTAGGATCACTATCTGCTGACGAGGATCAAGTTGACCCCAATGTATAGTCAATGGGTCAAGAGTTTAGGTTGTTAGAACTTAAGAAATCATTCAGGTTCTGCGTTCGACGAACGACTTACATCCTGCGTTCGATGAACGGCTTGCTCCTGCGTTCGACGATCTTCAGTCTCAGCGTCTCAGTGGCTCAGCGTCTCAGCTGCTCAGCGATTCTGCGTTCGACGAACTCATTCAGCGTTCGACAAACAACCTCGTCTCAGCGGTCGACGAAATCATCCCGTCTCAGCGGTCGACGTTTTTATTCAGTTCTGCGGTCGACGATTTTGCTCAGCTCAGCGGTCGACGAATTCCTCAGTTCGACGAACTCAGCTCTGCGTTCGAAGAATCTTTATCAGATGCTCAGATTGATGAAAGATCTTCTCAGCTCTACTAATTCAACTCTTCCAGAGCAAAGTTAAATTGAGGTCGACGAACTCAATTTTGTGTTCGATGAAAATTCTTGAGATCGATGAAATTTCTTATTTCAGTTCAGAATTATTTCAGAAGATTATATTATTCATTCTCTGAACTCAGATCGACTACAACAACGACTCTATTCTTCCAGATAAGTAAGATTAATATATTTCCTTTGATTATTCAGAGATTATAGCCGTTGACATTTCTCGGAAAAGGATATTTTATGGAAAAGGAAAAGAGATATACGACATGTCAGATTTATGGTTCCCAGATATATTCATTCCTTAATTCAAGGGATTTGATTTTCAAATATTATCAAAGGAAAAGGGAAGAAGATATACAGAGTATTACCTCCATAGTTTTCACGACAGCAAAATACAGAACATATCAATATAGCTGTACAGAGAAAAAGAAGGAAAAAGGTTACAGGAAGAACAAGAAGAACAAAAGCTAACCGATCTTCTTCTTCCTCAATAACAGCACTCATTCTCTGAGAACAACTTCAACAATACTCTCTCAGTCATCAGCTGCAAGTACAGATCTTCAAAGGAGCAACAAAAATCTGAAGAACTTATTCTTCCTGATTAATCAGCTACAGGAAGATTATTTGATTCAAGTGAAAGCTCCATCCTCAAGCTGTCAAGCATTTCATATCAGATAGAGGAGCTTTACAACATACATCCACTAGAGTCTTCTCTCAGCATATTGACAGAGAAGAACTTCATAACCCCTTCTATCCCCTCTTGTACAAGGTTATAACTCCCTTTAAAAGTTAACTCCTTGGTGGCAGGGCACCTGATCAAAAACCTGTGATTTGGTTAGAGCACCTGATCAAAAGCTCACTTGGTGTGTGGACACCTGATCAAAAACCACTTGGTGATAGGGCACCTGATCAAAAACCTAGTGGATCCTACCAAGTGTGGTAGAAGAGTAGTACCCAGATTTATTGGGCAACTACTATAAAATCCTTGTGTCTCTGTGCCTGTGATTTTCTGTGTTGTTGTGCTGTGCTGATCTCTTTATTTAGTTTTTATAACTCACTCAATATACACACATATATATATCACTATTTTAATTCCGCTATAAAATTAAGGGATAAGTTTTTAATACTCTATTCACCCCCCCTCCCCCCTCTAGAGTAACATTAAGATCTAACCTCCACTTTCATAATCTAAAGAATGCTAGAATTCCACTAGTTAACAATGCAAGTCTGACCACTCGCAATGTTAACAATATAAGTGGAAGTCGTCTAACAAAAAGCCAAGGACCCAAATCCTTTTGGGTTCCTAAGGGCAATTGATTACTGATTGCAGGTATGTCCAAAGGCCAACAACACGCCTATATGGTATTTGAACAGTGGATGTTCTCGGCACATGACCTGAACAAGAAGCCTATTGTAGAACTACACCCCAATCAAGGATGGTCCAAAGGTTATCATTGGTGGATCTGATCGGGGATCACAAAAGGCTACGATATGATTACCAACGGTATAGTCTCTTTCACAGATGTAGCTTATGTTAAGGGATTACAACATAATCTGAAAGTGGAGGTTAGATCTTAAGTTAATCTAGAGGGGGGGGGGGGGGGTGAATAGAGTATTAAAATTTTTCCTTAGTTTTATAGTGTAATTAAAATAGTGTTATATATATATGTGTAAGCAGAGTGAGAAATATATAAACAGAATAACTGAATAAATAAAAGCACACAGCACAACACAAAGAAATAAACACAACCAGAAGACACAAGGAATTTATAGTGGCTCCCCAATAAATCTGGGTAGTCCACTCTTCTACCACCCTTTGGTAGGAGTCCACTAGGAGGGTTGATCAGGTGCCCTAACACCAAGGTGATTTTGATCAGGTGTCCACACACCACAGAACTTTTGATCAGGTGCTCAAAACCAACATGATTTTTTGATCAGGTGTCTTGCCACCAAGGAGGTTACACTTTTGAAGGGAGTATTAACCCTGTACAAGAGAGGTGGGAAAAGGGTTATAGTGTTCTTCTCTGTCAAGATGCTGAGAGAAGACTCTAGTGGACTTGTTGTAAAGCTCCCCTATCTGATTGAAGTATTTGACAGATGTTGGAGAAGTTTTCTCTTGAAGACTCAAATCTTCTGTAGCAGATAGATCCGGAAGAACAGGTTCTTCAGATTCCTTGTTGCTCTTGTAGAAGACTTGAACTTGCAGCAGAATATTTGAGAGATGGATCTTGAAGATGATGTTCTCAGAGAAGTAGAGATGGGTGCTGCTTGAGGAAGAAGAAGAAGACTTGAGAATAATAGACTTAATGTTCTTCTTTCTTCTTTCTCTATCCTTGTTGTTTTTCTGTATTATGCAAGAATGCTGATTTGAATTCTGTCGAGAGAGATAAGACAATAATGTCTGTCTTTGATATATTCTATTTTTGGAATAGAATAATCTGTCTTTAATTTTTCTTGGAATAACAACAAAGACAAAACGACTTTTGTCAGGTCCTTTAATTCCTTAGTCGTGAAATACTCTTTTGCATTAATTGACAACGACCATCTTTGTCTTGGAACAAAGGAAAGAAGGAATATATTTAAAGAATATAATATCCTTACTTGCCTGTCTTGAATACGTCCAAATGTATTGAATATATCCGTTGGAGTCGTCGGTCTGAGTTCAGAGTATTGACAAATAACTGATATAAATAATCTGGACTTGTATTTGTCGAACTGAGCTTTAATACAGAATTTGTCGAGCTCTGGCTGGAATTCGTCGAACGCTGCTCACCATTTGTCGAACGCTGCTCAGAGAATGTCGAGCGCTGGAACTGGCCATAATACTTCAGTCTGCTAAGACAAATTCGTCGAACGATGCTAGACATTCGTCGAACGCCACTCGACATTTGTCGAACACTGGGAACTTAAATTTTCCTTAAGTTCTAGTAACTCTAACAGCCTAAAAAACTTGACCCTTAAACTATACAATGGAGTCAACTTGATCCTTAGTTAAAACATAATGATCCTAGCCCAAATCAGTAATAGGGTTGTTCCAACAATCTCCCCCTATTTGGGTTAGGATACTATTTGATAATCAATCAAGTAAATACAATAGAAAAATAAACAGCAGAGCATAAAAATATATCTGACAGAATGAGAATTCATTTCAGCAGATAGGGCAAAAAAATAGTGCTCTGAGTTCATTACAGCCAAAATGTTTAAACAAGAACAGAATAAATAAGTCTGAACCTTTTTCACTTCTTTGCTGGTTTGAAGATGATTATCCTGTTAGGATCTTCAGATTTCTTCTTGCTTATGTAGAGATCTTGAGCACCAATAATAGTCTGAGATTTAGCTTGAACAACAACTGCTTGTGGGTACTGCATTAGGAATTCTTCAACATTGAAAAAGTTCTTGGACTTATACTTTTCAAACTCTTTTCTTCTGAACTCTAACATGGTTGAGAACTGAGAATGGTCCTTTCCTTCAGCTTTTGCCTTATTAATCTGAGCTGAGGCAATTGTCTCTTTGAATCTAGCCTTTTGTGCTATTTCGTCAATTTCTGTATTCACTGGGGACAAAGGCCTATCATCAGAATCAATAGCCTGCAATGAAGGTTTTTCAAAAGGAATGTTTAATTTCCTGTGCAAGGATCAATCAGATATTATAAGCTTATATTCTGTGGTAACATTCTTGGAAGGGGTTGAAGAAAATCCCGAAGACCAGGAACTCTGATAACCACTAGTGTTAGCTGGTTTACTTGATTGCTGAGTGGTGAACTTTTGAGAAGTAGAAGAAGGTCTTGCTGAGCCTGCTGATCCTGCTGGAGGAGGAGGATGAGGATGGTTATATTTGACAGGCTTGTCAGAATAGTAACCAGTCTTCCTCATCTTCTTTCTTCTTTTATTCTCATTTCTTGAGAATTTCATCCAATATGGTGTATCTTTGTCAAGAGTAATGTTATGAAGGATGTAATAAGGGATATCATTCTCAGGGTTTGGAGGCTTGGGAACAGCCTTTGACTTTGCTTTTCTTTTCTTTCTCTTCCTTGATAAAGTATTATCAGAATCACTTTCATTATCTTCTTCATCAGAATCAGAAGAGGGAATTGGATTATCATATAAATCATTGAGCAAATTAAGAATTTTAATTCTTTGCTCTTCAGCTTCATAAGCTTCATCTTCTGCTTTCCAAATTTCATCAAAATCTGGAATTGGTGATTCATTAAAGACAAAAGTTGGAAATTCAAAACTATTGATAACTTTCTCTGAAATTTCAACTGATTCATTTGCATAACTT
This sequence comes from Dactylorhiza incarnata, assembly GCA_033032865.1. NCBI lineage: Eukaryota > Viridiplantae > Streptophyta > Magnoliopsida > Asparagales > Orchidaceae > Dactylorhiza > Dactylorhiza incarnata. Next base: position 1,405,603 of record JAWHQI010000198.1, read on the forward strand.
TGAACTGGAACTGAAACATGAACTGGATCTGCTCTTTGAAATGCAAAACTGCTGATAATCTTTTTCAGCAAAACTTTATCAATTGGAGCAGTGTAAGGAACAATTGCTCTAGAATAATCTTGATATTTTGGCAGAGCTGAGTAAATGGGATTGAACTTAGACAGCAAATGAGTAATATCTAAAGAATAATGAATGTAGATATTATTTGTCTCTTCTATGATCGGTATTCCAGATGCTTCAACCAAATCAAACATTTCTAAATCAGAAATTTGAACTGTTTCTTCAATAACAACTGTATCCTCTGAAACTGGAGCAGAATCTTCAACAAAAACTGCATCTGTATCTTCAACAAAAACTGTGGCCTCTGAAATTGGAGCTTCTGGAGCTTCTTCATAAGGCATCTCCCCCTGCCTAGCTTCAGGGAGACCTGAATCTAGGCCCCTAGAAGAAGGGATAGAAAAAGAGGAAGGAATTGAAGATATAGTAGAACATAGCTCAGAAATTGCTTGAAGAATTGGAGCAATTTTTGCATCCAATATGGAGTCAAGATTTGAAAGAATATGATGGACTGGAGCAAGTTTTGCATCCAGGATTTGATCAATCTTGGGAAGAATATAGTAAATAATTTGATCTGCAACAGTTTGGAAATGTAGAAATAGCATTTCAGGTTGATGAGATGAAGATGGTTGAGAAGTGGATGGAATGGAGGTTGGTACAAAGATGTTTGCAACATTGGCATGTTGTTGAGGGATGTCAGAATGAATAGGGCAAGAATGATGGATGGGTGAATGATGGTCATCATGCATTGGAGATGGAGGTGGGGAATTATGAGGAGGTAGAAGAGTAAATGAAGGAGGTGGAATGTCATCAATGAGTGTGGGAGAATTTGGAGGTGGAGATTGTGCAGGGGAAATTTTCTGAGGTGGAGATGGGAGAGGAGGAGAAGAAACAAGAGGAGGAGGAGAAGGAGCTTCTAGAAGGGTTGAGGGAGTGACTGGATCAGTCCTTGTGCCTTCAGAAGTTTTCTTCTGTGTAGCTGCTCCTGGGTTCTTCTTGGTAAACACCCTGTCCCATTTAGCAAAGAGAGCTGAGGTCAGCTTCTTGCTAACATTAATGGTCACCTTGGGAGAGACCAGAAGGTCTTGGTGTCTTTCCTGCAATACAATTCCAATAATTCTTCCAAAACAAACATTTTCCTTTGAAATCTTCTTCTTAATCAATCCAAAGAGGATTGATCCTCAGTTTACTTTCTTCTTTTCCATTAAGGCCACCATCAACATAAATTGGTGCCTATTAATATAATCATGACCTGTTGTTTTCCCTAACAACACTTTTCCAACAATATCAGAAAGAAACTTATATTTCAAAGATAAGTTTTTCTTAAGCATATGATTAGGGTTTCCAGTAGAATGACCCATTTTAATCAATGCTTCACCATTTTCAACAGAGCTTAGCTCTAACTCATCATCTCCATTCACAAAACCAAAAACCTCAGTGATAATGGTAGGGGTAAGAGAGACCTGATGTCCTGAGATGGTTCCTGTTAGACTTTCATCATCTGGCTTAGCCGTGTAACACAATTCCTTAATTTCTGCTATGTGCAGCTTTATCCTCATGCTCATTAACTTCTGTAACTGTTGCTCTTCAAAGAGTTGAAGAATATCTTTGAAGACTTGGTCAGATTGTGCGAAAGATTCCATGTCGATGTCAAACCAGGTATCGAACTTCATCGAGTAGAGCGCGGCTTGAGAAATCGCCATTTGTACCTGCAAGAGAGAAAGATCAAGTGCAGAGGGGAACTGGAGGGAAACAATTTCTGTAGGCGCGATCTATTAAGAAATAAATTAGAGATTATATAGACCGGAGAAGGGGGCGCATTTGTGGAGCAGCGTTCGACAAAAACCTAATAAAAACAGAAGTCGAAAAGACTTTAGGTCTCCGTCTGACGCCGTTCGACAAAAATATCTTTTCCGTCGACCACCGTTCGACAGGTGAAATTTTCTTTATCGATTCTGAAGATAAAAGGTTTCGTCGACCACCATTCGAAAAATGATACAAATTCGTCGTTCTCCGTTCGACGAATTTTGGGGATAAATAGAAATGTTTTTTTTAACAGATTGAATCTCCATCTATCATTCCTAATTGATTTATAAAGAAGATATACTTATTTTCATCCAATGGCTTGGTGAAAATGTCAGCTCTTTGTAAATCAGTAGAAATAAATTGTAGGCAAATTTTATTTTTATCCACATTATCCCTAAGGAAGTGCTGCCTAATTTCTATGTGTTTAGTCCTACTATGGAGAACTGGATTTTGTGCTATAGATATTGCACTAGTATTGTCACAAAATATAGTTGAATTATTTAGATTGACATCATAGTCTAGGAGCTGATTTTGTATCCACAACATCTGTGAGCAGCAACTGCCAGCAGCTATGTATTCAGCTTCAGCTGTTGATGTGGACACAAATGTCTGTTTCTTACAAAACCAAGACACAAGCCTATCACCAAGAAACTGGCAAGTTCCTGATGTGCTTTTCCTGTCTACTCTGCATCCTGCATAATCTGAATCTGAGAATCCAGTTAATTCAAATTCAGATGCTGTTGGATACAAGAGACCTAGATTAGGACAACCCTTTATATATCTTAAAATCCTTTTTAGCAAAATTAGATGAGATTCTTTGGGGTTAACTTGAAACCTAGCACAAATACAGGTAGCAAATATTATGTCAGGCCTACTTGCTGTTAAATAAAGTAGTGAGCTAACAATTACTCTATATACTTTTGAATCAACATGTTTCCCTGATTCATCATTATCAACAACAACATTTGAGGGCATGGGTGTTTTCATGGTGGAAGAATCAGACATACCAAATCTTTTCACTAATTCCTTAGCATACTTAGATTGGGATATGAAGATTCCATTTGGAGTTTGCTTCACTTGAAGACCAAGGAAGTATGATAACTCACCCATACTACTCATTTCAAATTTAGATTGCATTAGATTAGAAAATCTTTTGCACAAATTTGCATCAGTAGAGCCAAAAGTAATGTCATCTACATATATTTGAACTAGCAAAGTTTGATTTTTATGAATCTTAAAAAATATGGTTTTATCTACTATGCCTCTACAGAAATTTTTTTCCAAAAGAAAACTAGCTAAAGTCTCATACCATGCTCTAGGAGCTTGTTTGAGACCATAAAGAGCTTTCTTAAGCTTAAATACAAAAGAGGGTTGAGTTAGAGAGATGAAACCTGGTGGTTGTTCCACATAGACTTCTTCTTTAATTTCTCCATTTAAGAATGCACTCTTCACATCCATTTGAAATACTTTAAACTTTTTATATGCAGCAAATGCAAGAAAGATTATGATTGCTTCAAGTTTTGCAACAGGAGCAAAGGTCTGATCATAATCAATCCCTTCTTCCTGTGAATAACCTTGGGCTACCAGTCTTGCTTTATTTCTCACAATGTTGCCTTGTTCATCTAGCTTGTTCCTGAAGACCCATTTAGTGCCAATAACTGGATGGCCCTTTGGTCTTGGAACCAAATCCCAAACCTTGTTCCTTTCAAACTGGTTGAGCTCCTCTTGCATTGCAAGAATCCAATTTGGATCTTGTTCTGCATCTGTTATAGTTTGAGGTTCAACTTGTGATAGGAAACAAGTATGCATCTCATTTTGGTGGAGGTGTAGTAGATGCCTTGTTTGAACACCTACTGAAATATCTCCAATTACTTGTGATATTGGATGATCTCTAACTGCGATGTGGTCAACAGTTGGAGTTTGTTCAGCAATGATATCTTCTTGGGGAATTTGATCAGCTATCACTTGAATTGATTGTCGGCAAGATCTTCTGGATGATGATCTTCTTCTTCACTATCTTCAAGTGTTTGAGTTGTTGGAGGTGAAGAATCTCTTTTCTCTAGATTTAGCTCACTTAGTTCTCCACATAAATCTGATACCTGCAAGGTATTTATGGTAGAGGTGGTATTCCTCTCCTCATTCAATAGGTTAGTTTCATCAAAAGAAACATGCATGGACTCCTCTATTTTATGAGTAGATTTGTTGTAGACTCTATATGCCTTACTAGATAGAGAGTATCCAATGAATATGCCTTCAGCTGCCTTAGCTTCAAACTTCCTCAGATATTTCTTATCATTGTTATGCACATAACATTTACAACCAAAAATCTTAAAATAGCTAACCTTAGGATTTTTATTCTTGAGTAGTTCATAGGGAGTCTTACCCTTAAGTTTATGTATCAGGCTTCTATTCAACACATAATTTGCTGTGTTCACTGCCTCTGCCCAAAAGGAGAGTGGCAAATGAGCATCAGCAAGCAATGTAGTTGCTGATTCAATTAATGTTCTATTTTTCTTTTCAGCTACCCCATTTTGTTGAGGGCTTCTAGGAGCAGAGAAACACTGCCTGATCCCTTCTTTTCCACAGAATTCTCTCATCAGAAGAGACTCAAACTCAGTACCATGATCACTTCTGATCAATGCAACTAAAGTAGAGTACTCAGTCTTGATGGACCTGAGAAAGTCTGTTAGAACTTTGAAAGTGTCAGACTTGTTTCTAAGAAAGAACACCCAAGTGAATCTTGAGAAGTCATCTACAATAACTAGAGAATAATGCTTCCCTCCTAAGCTCTGTATAGCAGTAGGTCCAAAGAGATCTAAATGCAATAAATACAGAATCCTAGGTGAATCACTCTTGGATAAAGATTTGAAACTACTTCTAGTTTGCTTACCTAACTGACAAGCCCTGCAAAGTCCTTCCTTCTTGTATGAACCAGAAGGCAGTCCTCTGACAAGATTGTCCTTAGAAAGCTTAGAGATAGTTCTAAGGTTAATGTGTCCTAGCCTTTTATGCCATAGTTCATTTGGCTTACTTATTGAATTAAATAGACAGATGTCAGTATTGGCAGAGTCAAAATTGACTAGATAAATAATTCCTTGTCTAATACCAGATAAAACATTTTTATTTTTATTATTGGTAATAAGACATTGGGAAGGGTTAAAGGTTACCTGATAACCTTCATCACATAACTGGCTTATGCTGATGAGGTTGTGCTTGAGACCTTTGACATATGATACTTCTGTGAATGTGACTGCTCCAACTTTGACTTGTCCATACCCTTTTGTCTGTCCAAAGTTGGAGTCTCCAAAGACAACTTTGGGTCCAAGTTTTGCATTATAATTGCTTAGGTTGGCCTTGTTTCCTGTCATATGCTTTGAGCATCCACTATCCAAGTACCAATATTCTTTTATCCTTGGATAGTTGTGTACCTGCAAAGACAGAAAAATAAACTAGTTGTTTTTGACCCAGACTACCTTGAGTCCTTTTGTTTGTCCACAATATTCAGAAATAAAGGACATTTCAGGCCGATCCTTGTAGCCTTGTGGATGATATCTTTTTGGAGGTATAATCCATTCAGTAAAAGGATTTTTAGTGTGTTTAGAATTAGAATTCCTGAATTTCAGTGTATAGTTTCTGTTATACAAATTTGGGTAAATTCGTCGATCATCGTTCGACGAATGTACATGATTTCGTCGAGCGCCGTCTATGTAATAACTATACTGAAAATCAGTTTTCAGTTTTCGTCGATCTCCGTTCGACAGATTGAAATCTTTTTGTCGAGCTCCGTTCGACGAATTCTTCTGAATTCTTTTATTCTTAACAGACTTGCTTGAAATGACTTTATTTGCTTCTATAGCCTCTTTGCCTTTAGCAGATATGAATTTTATGGGTGTAGATAATATATTTTTCTTAATCAGATGTGGCTCACTTGATGAGGCACCCAATCCCAGCTTGCTATTAAGTCTAGCATTTACTGTGCTTGTTATGTCCATCAGTTTGATGCTTCTCCCATTTAGGGATTCTTCAAACTTCTTGGCTTCAGACAACTTGTTCTCAATGAGAACAATATATTCCCTGGAGGCAGCCAAATCCTTTTTAAGGTTTATATTTTCTTCACTTATAATTTTCATGTCAGCTAGCTTATTTCTGAGTGAGATTATTTCTTTCTCAGATTTTAATAAGTCTAAACAAAGAACTTTGAATTCAACTGAAGTAAAATCAAAATGAGATAATACCTGATCTGCATCATCTTCTGCTTCAGAGTCTGGTTTTTCTTTATCAGAATTATGTCCTGAGGCATTGATAGCCATCATGCAGAATGTTCTTTCTTCTTCATCATCACTGGATCTGGATGAGGAATCATGTTCTGACTCACTGCCTGAGTCATATATTGCCATCAGACATTTGTCACTTTCATTTGATTTTTCTTCATCATCATCAGATGAACTGGATGATGATTCAGATTCAGTTTCACTCCAGGATTCTGCAATGAATCCTCTTCCCTTCTTTTTGTGCTTGTGTGAGGAAGATTTGTTGGAGCTTCTTTTCTCTTCTTTCTCCTTTTTCTTTTCTTTCTTTTTCTCTTCTGGACATTCTGTCAGGTAGTGTCCAGGTTTCCTGCAACCATAACAAATAACTTCTTTAGGAGTTGATTTGTCATACCTTTGCTTTTCTCTTGATCTGGACTCCTTCTTTCTGAAGTCCTTCTTAGCCATTTTGTAGAATCTCCTGGCTATGAGACTTATAAACTCCTCATCTTTTGGGGTCTTTTCTTCTTCTGCATCAGCTGCTTTGAAAGCTATGCTCTTTTCTTTCTTTGTTGCTGGAGATGTAGTGGATGATTCAGCTTCCCTGGACTTGATGAGCTTCTCATAGGATTTGAGTTTGCCCAACAAAGCTTCAGTGGTAATCTCATTCAGACTGCTGGCTTCCTTGATTGGCCAGATTCTAGAATCCTATGTGCTGGGGAAGCACATTAGAATCTTATCATTTATTTCAGTGATAAAATCACTTTGTCTAGAGATTTCAGCTCATTAATTATGAGACTGAGTCTGTTGTACATGTCAGCTACTATCTCTGTGTCTCCTTTCTTGAAGTTTTCATACAGAGAGATCAAGTGTTATCTTCTGTCTTTTCTTTCATCTGCAGAACCTACAACCATGTTATTTAGTAAAATCCAAATTTCTCTAGCTGAAGTACATTCAACCACTTTTTGAAATATGTCATCAAACATAGTTTGAGCCAATATGTTCATGGCTTTAGCATCTGCACTTCTTTGCTTCTTCTGAGTTTCTGTCCACTCAGGAGGTGGGACAACATGATTGTCTCCTGTAGCTTCAGTGCTGGTTGATGCTGTAGGTGTTGGAGGCCCTGTCAGAATAACATTGAAAATTTCTTCATCAATAGAGTTCATATAAAGCCTAATCATTGCTTTCCAAAGTGCAAACTTGCTAAGATTGCACATAGGAGGTCTTGTGCTTGAATACTCCTTATTTTGTGCCATGAGTTTTTAACAGAAAATAGATAAAATAAAAACTCTAAATTAATTTAAGATCTAATTGATCTTTATGATCCAGGTGTTAGCCTGTAAATAAGATCAACCTACCTCTGATACCAATTGAAAGTGGAGGTTAGATCTTAAGTTACTCTAGGGGGGGGGGGTGAATAGAGTATTAAAACTTTTCCTTAGTTTTATAGTGTAATTAAAATAGTGTTATATATATGTGTAAGCAGAGTGAGAAATATATAAACAGAACAATTGAATAAATAAAAGCACACAGCACAGCACAAAGAAATAAACACAACCAGAAGACACAAGGAATTTATAGTGGTTCCCCAATAAATCTGGGTAGTCCACTCTTCTACCACCCTTTGGTAAGAGTCCACTAGGAGGGTTGATCAGGTGCCCTAACACCAAGGTGCTTTTGATCAGGTGTCCACACACCACAGAGCTTTTGATCAGGTGCTCAAAACCAACAGGATTTTTTGAAGGTGTCTTGCCACCAAGGAGGTTACACTTTGAAGGGAGTATTAACCCTATACAAGAGAGGTGGGAAAAGGGTTATAGTGTTCTTCTCTGTCAAGATGCTGAGAGAAGACTCTAGTGGACTTGTTGTAAAGCTCCCCCTGTCTGATTGAAGTATTTGACAGATGTTGGAGAAGCTTTCTCTTGAAGTCTCAAATCTTCTGTAGTAGATAGATCCGGAAGAACAGGTTTTTCAGATTCCTTGTTGCTCTTGTAGAAGACTTGAACTTGCAGCAGAATATCTGAGAGTTGGATCTTGAAGATGATGTTCTCAGAGAAGTAGAGATGGGTGCTGCTTGAGGAAGAAGAAGAAATCTTGAGAATAATAGACTGAATGTTCTTCTTTCTTCTTTCTCTATCCTTGTTGTTTTTCTGTATTCTGCAAGAATGCTGATTTGAATTCTGTCGAGAGAGATAAGACAATAATGTCTGTCTTTGATATATTCTATTTTTGGAATAGAATAATCTGTCTTTAATTCTTTCTTGGAATAACAACAAAGACAAAACGACTTTTGTCAGGTCCTTTAATTCCTTAGCCGTGAAATACTCTTTTGCATTAATTGTCAATGGCTATCTTTGTCTTGGAACAAAGGAAAGAAGGAATATATTTAAAGAATATAATATCCTTACTTGCCTGTCTTGAATACATCCAAATGTATTGAATATATCCGTTGGAGTCGTCGATCTGAGTTCAGAGTATTGACAAATAACTGATATAAATAATCTGGACTTGTATTTGTCGAATTGAGCTTTAATACAGAATTTGTCGAGCTCTGTCTGGAATTCGTCGAACGCTGCTCGCCATTTGTCGAACGCTGCTCAGAGAATGTCAAGCGCTGGAACTGGCCATAATACTTCAGTCTGCTGAGACAAACTCGTCGAACGATGCTAGACATTCGTCGAACGCCACTCGACATTTGTCGAACACTGGGAACTTAAATTTTCCTTAAGTTCTAGTAACAGAATTTGTAGAACTTAAATTTTCCTTAAGTTCTAGTAACTCTAAAAAACTTGACCCTTAATCTATACAATTGGGTCAACTTGATCCTTAGTTAAAACATAGTGATCCTAGCCCAAATCAGTAATATGGTTGTTTCAACATAATCTCATAATCATAAGTCAACTTTGTGGCAAAGGCTATATGGTTGAGTTCTACAAGGATAAGTGCTTGATAAAGTCGTCTGATACGTCCAAAACTATTTTAACAGACACTAGGAGTAAAAATATTTTCTGCTTAAATTTTCTCTGTTTAGATTCTTCTACACCAGTATACTTTTTGGCAAAAGATAGTGCATCTCTTTGTGATCAATGTCACAAGATATTAGCACATATTAATTTCAAAACTATAAATATGTTATTTTCTCACAGCTTAGTGTGTGACGCACCTGATGTTAAGTGCATTAAAGAGAAACCTTGTCATGCATGCCAAATGGGCAAGCAGACTCAGGCTAACTTTAAGAGCATAATTGGCAAATATTCTACCAGATGCTTATATCTACTACATATGGATCTATTTGGTCCCATGCCAGTTAGGAGTTTAGGAGGTAAAGCTTATGCCTTGGTGATTATTGATGACTACTCACGTTTTGCTTGGGTATTCTTACTAAAACACAAGTCAGATACTTTTGAATCTTTCACTAATTTTGTCAGGCAAATACAGAATGAATTAAACTGCTCCGTAGTCAAAATCAGAAGTGACCACGGAACAGAATTCAAATCTGGGGCTATGCCAGAATTCTATGAAAGCTTGGGTATCTTTCATGAGTTTTCCTCTCCTCGTACTCCACAATAAAATGGAGTTGTCGAGAGAAAGAATAGAACACTCACAGTGGCAAGTAGGACAATGTTGAATGATTCTTCTCTTTTGGAATATTTCTGGATAGAAGCCGTCAACACTGCTTGTCACGTGCAAAATCGAGCATTAATCAACAAAAACCATCATAAGACACCTTATGAACTTCTAAAGAACAGGAAACCAACTATATCTTAATTTAGAATTTTTGGAGTAAATGCTTCGTACTTAATAACGGGAAGTATTACAAAACTAAATTTAGTGAAAAGTGTTTTGAAGGTATTTTTGTAGGCTATATAAGATTTTCAACAAGAAATCACTGGTTGTAGAAGAAACAATAAATATTGTATTTGATGAGACGAGTATGCTACACAACAGCTGTTCCAGTATTTTTGTTGAAGATGCAGTTACCAGTTTGAAACTGAAAGAACTGAACTTGGAAAAATTCATCAAGAAGGATGCTCTAGGTACAGTCACAGTGAATGATCCAATCACACCTGAAGAAGAACTTCAAGAAGTTGAAGATGTACCACAAGCAGAAGAACCTGCTATCAGGGATGATGTAAGAAATCTAGTGATCAGACAACAAAGAGATCACCCAGCAAATCAAATTATCGGAGATACCAGGGTCAGAATAAGGACAAGAAGAGGTACAACTAACCAAGTTTTGCATTTGAGTTTTCTTTCACAGGTTGAACAAAAGAAATTTGATGAAGCCAAAGAGGATGCTTCATGGATCATTGCAATGCAAGAGGAGCTCAATCAGTTCAAAAGATGTAAAGTCTGGAAGCTAGTGTCAAGGCCCAAAGGTCAAAATGTTATCGGAACAAAATGGGCTTATAGAAATAAGCTGGATGAAGACGGTGTAATCATCAAGAACAAAGCCAGACTGGCTGCCCAAGGTTACCAACAAGAAGAAGGGATCGACTTCAATCAAACTTATGCTCTAGTGGCTAGACTCGAAGCTATCAGGTTATTTCTAGCGTATGTTGCTCACAAAGGATTCAAGGTATATCAAATGGACGTGAAGTCAACATTCCTCAATGGTAATTTGAAGGAAGAAGTATACGTAGAACAACACCCAACTTTTGTTGATTCCTCCCTCCCTGACTATGTTTACCTTTTATGTAAAGTGTTATATGGTCTAAAATAAGCACCTCGAGCTTGGTATGAGACCCTCTCTAGCTTTTTTCTTGAGAACAAATTCACAAGAGGAAAGATAGATAAGACATTATTTCTTAGGAAAATAAAAGACAAGATTTTGTTAGTGCAAATCTATGTCGACGACATTATTTTTGGATCTACGGATGATAACCTATGCAAAAAGTTCTCTAACTTAATGCAAGGGAAATTTGAAATGAGTAGTATGGGTGAGCTGAAGTATTTCTTAGGACTTCAGGTTAAAAAAATCTGAAGATGGAATTTTCATCTCTCAGACGAAGTTCAGAAAAGAGTTAATCAAGAAATTTGAAATGGAGAACGCAACCTCAATGAGGACTCCAATGGGTTCAAATATGAATCTGGACAAGGATGAGAAAGGGAAACCTTTTGATGAAACCAAATACATAAGCATAATTGGATCCTTGCTCTACCTTACTGCCAGTAGATCAGACATAATATTTTCAACATGTGTTTGTGCTAGATTTCAGGCAAACTCTAAGGAATCTCACTATGCCGCTGCAAAGAGGATTTTGAGATATCTTAAAGGCACACCGAATCTTAGCTTATGGTACTCAAGAAGTAAAGACTTCGAACTAACGAGATTTTTAGATGTTGATTTTGCAGGAAGCATGGATGACAGGAAAAACACTTCCGGGACATGCCAATTTCTTGGAAGAAGGCTTGTCTCGTGGAGTAACAAGAAACAAAATTGTCTAGCAATCTCAACTACTGAATCAGAGTATATCTCTGCAGGCAGTTGTTGTGCACAACTTCTATGGATCCGGAATCAGCTTGAAGACTACAACTTGAAGCTGAAGGAGATTCCAATGTTCTGTTATTCATCAATTGCAATTGCAATTGCCAACAATCCAATCTCTCACAGCCGGACAAAGCACATAGAGATTTGCTATCATTTCATCTGGGAGCATGTGGAGAACAAGGACATCAAGCTCAGTTATATCCCGACGGATAGGCAAGTTGCTGATATTTTCACGAAGCCGCTTGATGAAACCAAGTACAATTACTTCAAGCTAGAACTTGGCATGCTAAACAAGGAATCTTGAAGAGAAGGCAAAGGGCTCAAGCTCAAAATCAGAAAATCAGATTTATCAAGAAATCAAGGAAATTACACGAGTCATTTCGACGAATTCGTCGAGTCATCAAGCATCTTTTCGATGAAAAGTCATTTTCGTCGAGTACTATCGACGAATTGCAGGATTTCCTCGTATCATTTCGACAAATTATCTAGTCAATTTCGTCGAATGCTTTATTTTAGTTTTTCTTAAATATAATTTCTATTATTATTGGATCCGTCGAGTCGCTTCATCAACCAGGTACGCGCCTCTATTTTATTTTTGAACATTAAAATATATATATAAGTTTTCGGATTTCTCAAGTCACGCTCTTCATTTCGCCAAAACCCCTCTTTCGTCGATTCGTCTCCCTCGCCAAGCTCACCCGACGATTGTTCTTCTTCCTCGATTCTCTCCGTCGATTTCAAGTGAGAATGTCGTGCAAGAGTGCTGGTTTGCTTCTAGTAGGAGGAGAGCTCGTCAGAATAGGGTTTGCTAGTGCCACCGGCGAATTCCGAAACATCGTTCTATGCCTGTAAGAAGCTGGCCTGTCATTTGTTCTTGAGCATCCATGTCTCGTTCTTGACCGAGTCGTCTTGGACTTCTTCAAGAATGCAAAGGTTCGCCACAATGGAGAGGTAATCAAGTCAGTTGTCAGAGGCAAAGTGATCAAAATGAAGTCGTCGAGGTTGAAGAGATTTTTGAGATTGCCGGCCATTATAGAAGAGGATTGCTTGTTTGAAGAAGATCACAATCAAGCTTTGTTGTTCTGTGGTTTGCCAAGAGGAACAACTTCAGTTAGAAGGAAGTATATGAACAGAGAAGGAAAGTTCCTGTCAGACATCTTGGGAAAAGTATTATTATGTAAGGTAGGTTCACATGACTACCTATCAAATGATATGTTTAAATTGGTAGCGGCCGTAATATGCAGGAAAAGGGTGAATTGTGGACTAATTATGTTTGAAAAGATCAAAGCAAGTTTGATGATTCATAACTTTGGTAGGATCATCAGCCTTTATCTAAATCAACTGGATGGAGACCAGTTTTATATGAGGTCAGATTTCCCAATTCATCATCTAAAGAAGATAGACTCCTCCATTCTATCAAGATGGGAAAGGAAGATAGTAAGATCAGGTTTGAAGAGATCTGTTGAGGAAGAAGAAGAAGAAGAAGAGGAAAGAAATGATCCTTCTCCTTCTAGAGTTAATCCAGACCCAGTTGTTCCACCAGCCCAGGGGGATAGATCCCAAGCACTTGTGCTCTCATCAGCCCAGGGGGAGTGCTCCAAGGCTCCAAGTTCTGCTGTTCAACAAAAGGCTCCTCTAGCTCAGAGAACCTCGAGAAGGCAAAAACAGCTTGATGCCCTTATTCTCAATATTGAAAGAAGATTCAATCTAGCCCATGTTGATTCTTCAGGGAACATAGTTGATCTTCCTGCAAAGGAGTCGGAAAGGATTTCCATTGATATTTCTGAGGATGAGGAAGTTCCAAATGTAGATAGTGTTGTTGCTGAGAAGGATGATGCTGATATTGGTGATGATCAGGGTAATGGACTTGGTAAGGATGTTGCCAATGAAGGTGATGTTGCTGATGATGGTGGACATGATGATGGAAATGATAAGCCTGATTCAGAGCCAGTCCAGGCTAGCCATTTTGTTGAGAAAGAAAGTGCTCACCAGTCTGGTGAAGGATAAGTGCCCGTAGAAAAAGAATCCACATCTGGTGGAGTTCTTAGTCTTGATGATATTCCTCCAATGTTTGAGGGGGAGCCTGAGAAAGTGATCAGTACAGTCTCTGCCACAGAAATTCTGTTAGAAAAGGATGAAGGAGAGGATGTTCACTCTGCACCTCCTGCTCAGGTAAATGTGACATCTCTAGGGGGAGCTCAGTCTGCAGAGCTGCTGCTTTTTGATGAAAGTCATGGTACTCCTCCAGTTCAAATTTCTCCTACTCCAGTTGCCTCTACCTCAAATTCAGAACTGCTCCAATCCATTGAGGCACTGCTCAAAAGTCAAGCTGAATATTTTGAGTTTTCTTTGAAACAAGTTTTTGATAAGGTTAAAGAGGTTGAATATGACTTGAATAAAGGCTTAACATAAGTAAAGTACACTGTCTCTTCAATCAAAGATGATCTAGATAACTACTTCACAAATGGTGTCAAAGCAGTGAGCTACACTAATGAAGGTCTTAAGAATGTATATGACAATTCAAAGGCTCTGCTTGAAGGTCAAGGATACATCTATCAGCAAGGGCAAAGTACAAGAACTCAAATCTCTGAAGATCTGACAAACTTCAAGGAAGAGATTCTCCAAACCCTTAATGAAGAAGTCAGAAAGGGGGAGGAGAAGATCTTAGTTCAGATGCATGACTTAAGCAAAGAAGTTGAAAGTAAATTCTATGAGGCTACTGTCTTCAATCACCAAAGTTTTCAATGGCTTTATGACAACTTGATAGGGAGACCTCAAAATCAAGTCTTTCCAGAACAAGCATATGAAGACATTGCTCCCATCCCTCCAATACAGTATAATCAGGTGTGGTCTGATCCTGAAGATTTTCCTGAAGACTTTCCTGAAAATCTTCTAGAAGATATTCCTGAAGACATTCTTGAATCTTCTGAGCCCACTGTCAAGAGAAGGAAATTTGGTGAAGGAACTTGTGCAAGGAGGTCAGATCCCTCTGCAAGGTGAAGTTCAGGCATAGAGATCAGAGAGCCTGTAGCAGAAAGAAGAGAATTCACTGAGGTTTGGAGCCCAATTTCTAAATCAATCATCTTGGACATATACAAGTTGGTTGATATTTCAAATGAAGAACCTCAGAAGTATTATAGTCAAGAAGAAATCAACAAGCACAAAGCCTCTTAGTTGAAAAGGAAATTTCATTTTAGATATTATGGTTACAACAATCCAGATACTCCTCCACCTCCTTCAAGATATTATCCAAAGCCCAAAGCTTACTTTGACAGGCAGATGAAGAAGAGCAGGCAGGGGAAGGATAAGATGCCTTAAATGTAGATTGTGACTTGATTGAAATCTAAAAAACATTTACATATATATTTTGATGTTTTGATATTTTAATTTATAGGGTTTACTTCTTTATGTCATGATGTGTGTTTATATTTATAATTTTTATCTGTGCAATTCACCTTAGTAGACAGGGTTCTGACTTCTTCAAATATGGGGAGATTGTTGGGTATTGTAGCCACAATAACCTTGATTTGAAGAAGTGTCCCTTGAACTAAGATGAATTGATTTTGTATTTGATGTAGTTTCTTAGTTGTTTGCTTGCAGGACTCTAATTGCTAAGTACAAACCAATGTCGGGTTTCAATGAGTCATAAACACAGGCTTATGCAACGTAATCCCACATTGTATAGACCAATGTGTTGACTCATGTGAAATCTCTCTATTGGGATGTACTTCATATTCAAACGCTATGGAGAAGACAAGGTGAAGCAGGTGTTGAATTCAGAAGTGGAAGAAAATAGCCTAAGTCATTTTCGTCGAGTGGTCTCGAAGAATCCAAGTTAATTCGTCGAGACAACTCGTGAAAGACTTAGCTATTCATCGATTATACTCGAGAAGTATCAGAAAATTCTTTAAGTGATTTTCGTCGAGTAAAAGTTGTTCACTCGAGAACACTCGACGAATTCGTCGAGTGGTCTGTCGATTTCTCATGAACACTCGACGAATTCGTCGAGTGATCTCGTGAAATACTCGAGTGGACTTAGTTTCTTTTCTTCCCGTCTCATCTCTTGTCTCTTAGTCAATTCGTCGAGTCATAACAATAATTCGTCAAAGGTCCAAATGATCTTGCTCTATATATACAAAGGCATGTTGATGACCACTTCATGGTATGTATTTATGTTGAGGACGTACTTGTCACAGGCACAAAAATAGCTCTCATATAGGAATTCAAAAGGGGAATGATGTCAAAATTTGAAATGAGCAACCTAGGCATCATGAAATATTTTCTGGGGTTGCAAGTGTATCAACAACATTGGAAAATATTCATCAATCAACATAAGTATATCATTGAGTGTTAGAAAAATTTGGGATGAAAGATGGTAAACACTGCTCTACACCAATGTCTACCAGGGAGAATTAAGTTAACAAGAAATGAAAAAGACGAGAAAGTAAATGAAGAAGCCTATCAGAACATCGTTGGTTCACTGATGTTCCTCACCAACACTTGCCCTGATATTGAATATTCTATACGCTTAACTGCCAGATTCCTGCACAATCCTAGCACAATGCATATGAAAGCAATCAAACGCATTCTGAGGTACCAACAGGGAACAAAAAATTTTGGATTGCTCTATTCCAAAAAAGAATGAGAAGAAGGTAAGAAGCTAATAAGCTATTCTAATAGCAATTGGGCTGGTTGTTCAGAAGATCGCAAAAGCACTGGAGATTGTTTATTCCAGTTAGGTCAAAACACCATCTCCTGGAGTTCCCGCGAGCAGAAAAGCATAGCCCTAGTCTTCTACTGAAGCAGAATATATCGCTATTGGAGAAGCAACCAAGGAGGCTATCTGGCTCAGAAGCCTAATTGAAGAGATAAGAGAAGAAGACACTGGACCAACATAGCTAAAAATCAACAACACCTCAGGCATCGTGATGTGCAAGAACCCTGTCTTCTGTAATAGGATGAAGTACATACAAATAAAATATCACTTCATTAGAGAACTCACTGAAGAACAACAGATCTCCATGAGTCACTGCTCTATGAAGATGCAGCTCGCCGATGTCCTGACCAAGCCACTCTCGACAGAGAAGTTTGAGGCTTTCAACCGAAGCATTGGGGTTATAAGGATGGTGGAAGCCCTACACTAAAGGGGGAAATGTTAGGAATAAAAATGTTTCCATTAATCACATTATGTATTAATCTAGAATCTTCCCCATTGTTCCAACTGTATGCATTAATGTCTACAAGTCTAGAAGTATCCAATGTTGGGTATAAATACTTGTATCTGTACAACTTCAAGTGGCAAGAGAAATAATAAATTCTGCTCTTATTTTCTTCATTGCATTGCTATGTTTGCTTGCTTGCTCTGTGGATCCATCTTCTCCAATCCCACACCTAAGGTGAGGTTGAGTGTTCACGAATGACGGTTCATAACCCCCGTGTTCACGGCAACCACCACCGCGTCAAACAGGGCCTTAATCTAACTCATTTCTTTACTATTAATAAACCATGGCTATATAATAAAAATACCAAAAAACGGGCTTCCAAGGCCCGGCCTGGCCTTGTGGGCCTCATCAAGCTCCCCCTAGGGGAGGGAGACTGAGCCCGTCTCGAGCCCAGCTAAAATTGGGCCCGAGCCTAGTTTAGGAAAGCCCGGGTCCGATAGGTCCGGTTCAGGCCCAGGCCTACCGGGCTTCTTAGACAGGGCTACTGAACTGGAACCAAATGGGAACCGCATAGAACTGGACCAAGCCGATATTTAATAATTTAGTTCTTGTTCTTGTTAAACAGGAACTGGAGTCGTAGATAGATGATTCCAAAAAATTATGTTAGAATTGGAACCAGTCAAACATAAATTTCCAGATTCCTCCTACATATTAATGGCGGAAAAGTACCTTTGGGAGGAAGAAAGAGGAAAAGCACCTTAGGGTGGTCGCCCATGGCATGGGGGGGGGGGGGGGGGCACCCTCCCCACACTTTTTTGCCACTGATTGTCGGCTGGAATGAGGGACGGGGCTGGGGAGGGAGGTCGCCCGTGCCGCTCCTCACGCTAGGGTTGGGCCCTAGCCTGAGGAAGGAAGAGAACGTCGGGCATGTCGGCTCGGGTCGATATTCCCACGAAATGCTCCGGTGGTCATTTGAGTGACAAACAAACCCAAAATTGCGTGAAATTGTGCCCATTGGAATTATCTCGACGAGTTGATCACAGTTATGGTGTTGTTGGTCTCTCTCTCTCTATATAGAGATAGGAGTGACAGGCACGGGGCTCGGCCCATTTCAATTAATTAATGCAGCTTAAAATAAACACACTTGTTGCAGCCCACTCGAGGCTCCTAAAACCGGTCTACACTGGACTGCCTTATTCTTAGAGCGGTCGAGCACACAATCAGTCACAGAGAAATGTGACGGCTTGCAAGGAACCTTTTTACCGTGAAAAACCCCGGGAATGGGTGAAAAACCACGTGGTCGGGATGGTGCTGACCAAACTTCACTATTCGATATTGTATAAAGCTTTTTAGGGAAAGCGAGGGTGACAGGCCGCTCCTCGTTACAACTTGTAGGGAGAGAGAGACACGTTTGGAGGGTGACAAGTCACCTCTCGCGAAGCTAAGTCTTTTTGCTTGTCGTAGAGGGGATCGTTGTTCTCTGGGCACTCTATTGTCTTCTGCGGATGCTCGGAGGCTGACGGAGTGCGCTCCGCACGTCTTGGTGTTTGCGGAATGCTGCAGCGTGCACGGGAAGTGCCTTGCTCTTGTCGGAATGGATCTTGTGTTGGGGCACTTGAAGGACGATGAAGGCCTTTGAAGGATCTTCAAGGCACTCGTAGATCTTCAAAGGGGTCTCCAAAGGCGAAGGAGGTCTTCTAGGGATTCTGGAGGGAGCTCTATTGCACGTAGGAGGCGGAATCCAAGGAGGAAAAGATGGAAATAAAGGAGGGAATTGGGTCTTATTTATAGGCCTCACGGGTGGTTATAATGGTTACGCGGTTATCTGTAGACCATAACTACACTTTTACTATTTGCAGGCAAATTACATAAGGTTTACGACGTGCATTATTCAAGTATTTTTCTATACGCAGACCGATATAATTTCAGATAAGAACACCCACCTATAATGGGCAGTTATGCGGGTGGTTACTGTTGGATTTTTCTAGAACCATACATCACATGTAGGCGCGGCGGAAATAAAGAGAAACAACCCAAAAGACTTTGATCGGGCCATGAATATTGAATCAAGAAGTTAACATAATGCTAGGTATGAAATTACCTTTGCGGGGTTGGATCAAATCCAACCTAGATGCTCCAAGAAGAAGATTCCTGTCGGCGGCAAAGAGAGTTCTCATGTAGAATAATGTCTACGTCTCTACAGCAGTCCACACAAGCCGGGAGAACACCAAGTCACGTCGCACGCAACTCGGAAGGGAGAACAACTGCACCTTTGCACTTCCACGAACTGCTAGGTTCGCTCCAGGAAGAACAATCACGACGACGATCGCCGGAGAGGAGGTCGGCGGAGGCGAACTGGGCGGAACACCTTCCGTCTAGGGTTCGGGCGAGAGCGGAACGCTTCCGTCGGCTGGATTTCTTCGTCAGTCCCTTTAGAACTCTAAAAGAAGGTCTATTTATACCCAAGGTATAAACAGGCTTCTAGAAGAATTGCTATCCGCAGACCACACAGCAGAAATGGGGTTTCTGTTACAATTCGTCTGGATTCCACGGAACAGCATTCGTCGAGATTTCATGGGACAATACGACGAATTCCGATGAATCACATCAGACGGCAACATTTGCCGCGTTAAGGATCTTTGTAATGATTCGTCGGGATTCCACGGAACATTCCGACGAATTCCGACGAATTCCGACGAATCATATCAGACGGCAACATTTGCCGCGTTAAGGATCTCTGTAACGATTCGTCGGGATTCCACGGAACATTCCGACGAATTCTGACGAATTCTATCAGTGTAAACCCGATGAATTCAGACAGCAACATTTGCTGGACCTGCCCCATTCTATATGGTGATTGGTAACCTTTACCAACACAGTCAATCTTCAATTTTCTCCACATGCTCTTATGTGCGACCCTGCAGGCTCATATCGCGTTGACAGTGACATTACATGTTTAACCACTTCTAGATCACAATGGTAACTCCAACAGTCTCCCACTTGATCTTGAAAGTATCAAACAAAAACCTCACAAACAATGAGCGGCATCTAGCAATGCATCATTGCTCCCCAAGTAATTAAAGTTCATAACTCATAAGCCTTTATGACCAATGTTCCAGCGTTGTCTTTGTCCCTTTGTCCCTTACATCCGGAAAGAACTAGAGGCATGGACCGTGTCACCCTCTTAATAGCTCAATCCAAGTTTCTTGATCTAGAATGGACTTCCAGAGAATGGTGAGCTCAATATCACATATTGACTCAACCAAGCATGACCATGCATTTCTCAGTCCAATTCCATCAAGGGGCCCATGGATGCAACTCCTGTTATATAGGAGGACAAATCCCATATCTGCTCACACCCAAACACCCAAATGATTCGTAACGTACCCAACGACCACCCTTATCATCAACCTTCTTCAAGGAAGACTTTAGATGACATCAAAGCACGCTCTTCCTCACTCGATGAATGCTGTGACTTCAGGTCAAAGGACCACAACACCATTGTCAAATGAGGCCTACTTGTGACACTTTTAAGTAACAATCCACAAAGTAGTCTCAGGTTGGGTCTGTCCAGTACAACTTGTTCACTAACAAGTACCCACGTGATGACTTGATATCACAATATCATGACCTGTGAGAACCGGTCATCAGTCAACACACATGCTAGTCTTAACGTATCATCATCACCCTTAGCTTCTACGATGATACCTCGACCAGGGACCTTTTAAGAATGAAGCTTCGAAATCATAGGCTCTCACATTCAAGTCACATACTTTATGTCCTATGGAAGCGAACATTCTAAGGGTATTTATCACGAATTTTATTCTATCATATAGAAACAGTATATCGTAATAAAAGAACTTGCCATTAATTGTAAAAAGAAGTAATTGGTACACAATTCATCATATGAATAAATAATAAACAGCCAACAGAATATATATATTTTACATGCAACCCACAAGACTCCCACTAGAGTTGATCACTCAGGTATCGTATACCCATTGATCTAGTATGACCATCATGCTTTCTCTGTGCGAGAGGCTTTGTCAGTGGATCTGCAATATTCTCCTCAGTCGGCACTCTGCAAATGTTCACATCTCCTCGTTCGACAATCTCACGAATAAGATAGAACCGCCGAAGTATGTGCTTGGAGCGCTGATGTGATCTAGGTTCCTTAGATTGTGCAATTGCACCAATGTTATCACAGTAGAGAACTACGGGACCAACAATGCTAGGAACTACATCTAGCTCGCCGATGAATTTCCTAATCCATACAGCCTCCTTCGCTGCATTTGCCGCAGCGATATACTCGGCCTCAGTTGTAGAATCAGCAACTGTCTCTTGCTTGGAACTCTTCCAGCTCACAGCTCCTCCATTCAGGCAAAACACAAACCCTGACTGAGACTTCGAATCATCCCTATCAGTTTGGAAGCTGGCATCCGTGTAACCACTTACAACGAGCTCTTCCTCTCCACCATACACCAAGAATACATCCTTAGTCCTTCTCAAGTACTTCAGGATATTCTTTACGGCTATCCAGTGACATTCACCAGGATCAGACTGATACCTGCTAGTCATGCTCAAAGCAAAAGAGACATCGGGTCGAGTACATAACATTGCATACATGATTGACCCAGTTGCCGAAGCATATGGAATCAACTTCATGCGGTCCTTATCTTCACAAGATTTTGGACACTGGTCCTTAGAGAGATTTACACCATGAGACATGGGCAAAAATCCTTTCTTGGACTCAAGCATGTTGAACCGCTTCAACACCTTCTCAATGTGCATACTCTGGGTCAAACTCAGCAACTTCTTCGATCTATCTCTATAGATCTTAATACCGAGTATGTAAGTCGCTTCACCCAAGTCCTTCATAGAAAATTAGTTCCCTAGGTTGTTCTTAACAACCTTCAGGGTAGATATGTCATTCCCGATCAACAGTATGTCATCTACATAGAATATCAGGAAGACAACAATGCTCCCACTGATTCCCTTGTAAACACACGGTTCATCCTCGTTCTTGACAAAACCAAACTCTTTGATCTTCTCATCAAAATGAAGATTCCAACTTCTAGAGGCCTGTTTCAATCCATAGATGGACCTATTCAGCTTGCATATTTTAGTGGCTTCATTTGGGGATACAAAACCCTCGGGTTGTGTCATGTACACTTCCTCAAGGAGGTTTCCATTTAGGAAAGCCGTTTTGACATCCATCTGCCAGATCTCGTAGTCATAATATACGCAGCAATAGCAAGAAATATCCTAATGGACTTTACCATGACAACAGGGGAAAAGGTCTCATCATAGTCAACACCATGAATTTGCTTGAAACCCTTAGCCACTAGTCGCCCTTTGAATGTCTGTACATTCCCATCCATGTCGGTCTTCTTCTTGAAGACCCACTTGCCCCCTATGGGTCGTACCCCTTCAGGTGGTTCCACCAAGTTCCAAACTTGGTTTGTATACATGGAGTCCATTTCGGATTTCATAGCCTTAAGCCATTTGTCGGAGTCCAGTCCATTCATAGCCTCTTGGTAGGTCGCTGGTTCATCATCATGATCCATAAGCAACACATTACCTATTTGAGACACGAGAAATCCATATCTCTCAGGCTCAAATCTTGGTCTACCAGATCTATGTAGGACTTGTGTCTCTTGAGCAGGTTCTCTAGCTACAACATCTTGTAGTCCTGGCTCAAAATCCAATTCTGGTTCATTCACTACTTGTGGTTCTTGAACTTCTTCAAGTTCTACCTTTTGCGTCTTTCTTGACAAGAACTCTTTCTCCAAGAAGACACCCGTCCTTGCGACAAACACTTTGCCCTCAGACGGTAGGTAAAAGTAATATCCTTTCGTTTCCTTAGGATATCCCACCAGATAACACTTATCTGATTTGGGTTCCAGCTTGTCAGGCATTTGACGTCGTACGTATGCCTCATAGCCCCAAATTTTAATGAATGACATACTAGGACGCTTCCCAGTCCATATCTCAAATGGTGTCTTTAGAACCGTTTTCGTCGGAGCGCGATTCAGTGTCATTGCAGCAGTCTCTAAAGCAAAACCCCAAAAAGAAATAGGCAAGTCTGCATGACTCATCATCGACCGTACCATGTCTAACAGAGTACGATTTCTCCTCTCAGACACACCATTATGCTGCGGTGTCCTAGGTGGAGTGAGCTGTGATACAATACCACACTCTTTCAGATGATCACGGAACTCATGACTCAGGTATTCGCCACCTCGATCAGATCGGAGTGCTTTAACCTTTTTACCCAATTGGTTCTCCACTTCATTCTTAAACTCTTTGAACTTTTCAAAAGTTTCGGATTTGCACTTCATAAGATACACATCCGTATCTACTGAAATCATCAGTAAATGTAACGAAGTAGAAATACCCACCTCTAGCCATAGAACTCATGGGTCCGCATACATCACTATGTACTATACCCAAAAGATCCTCAGCCCTCTCAGTATAACCAGTGAAAAGGGCTTTAGTCATTTTGCCTAATAAACAAGACTCACATCGCTCAAATGATTCATAATCAAATGAGTCCAATAGTCCATCTTTATGGAGCTTGGATATGCGGTTCTCGTTGATATGGCCCAAACGACAATGCCAGAGATATGTAGGATTTGAGTCATTTGTTCTTATTCTTTTATTATTATCTACATTATAGATCGGATGGTCTAGGTTCAAAACATAAAGACCATTAAACAATTGAGCTACAGCATAACAAACATCATTCTTAAATATAGAACAACAATTGTTCTTAGTTATAAAAGAAAAACCAATCATGTCCAAGCATGAAATGGATATAATGTTTCTAGTTATGGCCGGAACATAATAACAATTATTAAGTTCTATTACAAGCCCACTGGGCAAAGAAAGACGGTAAGCCCCTACGGCTACAGCAGCAACTCTTGCTCCATTGCCGACGCGCAGGTCTACCTCTCCTTTACTCAGCAATCTCCTCCTTCCCAGTTCCTGCACATTTGTACAAATGTGAGAACCACATCCGGTATCCAATACCCAAGATGAAGGAGCAGAAAGGTTTATCTCTATAACGTAAATATTCAAAGCGGAAGTCATACCTCCCTTCATTTTCTGCAGACCGTCAATGTACGAAGGACAATTCCTCCTCCAATGACCAGCCTTGCCACAGTGGTGGCATTTCCCTTCCTTCACGGTGCTCTTCTTTTTCAGCGCAGAAGATTTGGGCTCAAGATGCGACTTAGGTCCCACCTTCGTCTTCTTGAAGCCCTTGGCCTTACCCTTGCCTTTATGTACCATCAATATGGGACTAGCAGGCTTGGCCTTCTTCATGTTTATCTCGGCAGTTCGCAACATGCCTAGGAGCTCGGGCAGTGTCTTGTCTATTTCATTCATGTTGTAGTTCAAGACGAACTGCTCATAACTATCCGGCAACGATTGCAGGATAAGATCTATGGCCAACTCTTGACCCAGAGGAAAACCCAGTCTCTCCAGGTTCTCTATATACCCAATCATCTTGAGTACGTGAGTACTAACCGAGTCTCGAGCTCCCATTTTGCACTGAAATAAGGCCTTCGTGACATCGAACCTCTCTTGACGAGCTTGCCCTTGAAACATTTTCTTTAGGTGCTCGTCAATCTCCTTGCACCCCATGTTCTCGTGTTTCTTCTGAAGCTCAGAGTTCATGGTGGCAAGCATAAGGCACTCGACGTCTAAGGCGTCATCGGTATACTTCTTATAAGCATCCTTATCAACATGGGACGAGTTCCCGGTCGACACCTCGGGGGATTCTTCTTCCAAGACGTAGAGCTTTCGCTCTTGCCTGAGAACAATTCTCAGGTTCCTATACCAGTCCATGTAATTTGTCCCACTTAGCTTGTCCTTCTCAAGGATAGCTCTCTGGGACAAGGTGGAATGTGAACCACTTGCCATGGAATTCTACAAGAATTCATGCAGAATTTAATCAGTACCTTAATTTCAAAATACAATTTATTTTAATTTGGACTTCAATTAAATACTCCCACTATTTTATTCAAATTGATAGCCCTCACAATCAATTCGGAGAGTCCATGCGAGCTACTCTCTTAGTGGACAAGATCCGTATTTCACCAACACCACGAGTCCGCTTTGGCGTTCCTCTCATAATGCGGTTATTTAGGTAGGCAACGCTTGCCAATTGCATCCTCATGCAACTCTTGTATGGTTGGTGAATAACTCCTTATTCGCATCCATCATATGATGCATGCCAACCCGATGCCTCTAGGCACTCAACCTTTGAGGTCACCTAGTTAAGTTAGACCCGATGTCGACAGTGGGATATCACAATTATCCGCTCGCACCCTTACCAAGATAGATTAATGCACCTTGCTTTGGCAATCCCACACTTCATCGATCGAGGTAGGAAGAGTGTCATCCATCGAAAGGCATCCGAACACTTAATATTTGATGAAGGGATTTTAATTTTAATAATAGGTTAACACTTAACCATGATCAACATTTGATCAAAGTGCACATCCACAGAAAAACAAACTTTCTAAAATCCACATGCATCCCTTATGTACACAACATAAGACTATCAACCTTTGATAGACGAAAGGGCTAAATATGGACATTTAGAACTCTTCCAAATCTTCAAATTTACATGCATTGGACAAAGGCAAAGACAACTCGACTTAAAGCAGTAGACAAGCTCGTCTCTCATTGTTGGATTCAAAATCCAAAACAGAACAAGGGTTCATTAACCACTTGAGCGACGGTTACTGCTAAGGAGACAACAATTTCTAACAATTAGAAATAACCACGAAATCCCAGACGATCCTGGCGGGGTTCCAAGGGGCCGCGCCCCTGGAGGTGGTCTCGCTGACCGATCAGCGAGCGGGGTCAAGGGGCAGAGCCCTTGCGGGGTGCGGGGCAGAGCCCCGACCAAAATTTTGAAATCCCACCACCAGAAACCACACAAAATCACATCAAATGTGATATTCCAAGAAGAAATCTTGACATTTAGAACGCTTCCAAATACCTAGATTTGCACGTACTGGAATAACCAAACTTCTGAAACAACATTCATGACCGAAACCTCCCTCTGATACCACTGTTGGGTTTTTCTAGAACCATACATCACATGTAGGCGCAGCGGAAATAAAGAGAAACAATCCAAAAGACTTTGATCGGGCCATGAATATTGAATCAAGAAGTTAACAAAATGCTAGGTATGAAATTACCTTTGCGGGGTTGGATCAAATCCAACCTAGATGCTCCAAGAAGAAGATTCCTGTCGGCGGCAAAGAGAGTTCTCACGTAGAATAATGTCTACGTCTCTACAACAGTCCACACAAGCCGGGAGAACACCAAGTCATGTCGCACGCAACTCGGAAGGGAGAACAACTGCACCTTTGCACTTCCACGAACTGCTAGGTTCGCTCCAGGAAGAACAATCACGACGACGATCGCCGGAGAGGAGGTCGGCGGAGGCGAACTGGGCGGAACACCTTCCGTCTAGGGTTCGGGCGAGAGCGGAACGCTTCCGTCGGCTGGATTTCTTCGTCAGTCCCTTTAGAACTCTAAAAGAAGGTCTATTTATACCCAAGGTATAAACAGGCTTCTAGAAGAATCGCTATCCGCAGACCACACAGCAGAAATGGGGTTTCTGTTACAATTCGTCTGGATTCCACGGAACAGCATTCGTCGAGATTTCACAGGACAATACGACGAATTCCGACGAATCACATCAGACGACAACATTTGCCGCGTTAAGGATCTCTATAACGATTCGTCGGGATTCCACGGAACATTCCGACGAATTCCGACGAATCATATCAGACGGCAACATTTGCCGCGTTAAGGATCTCTGTAACGATTCATCGGGATTCCACGGAACATTCTGACGAATTCCGACGAATTCTATCTGTGTAAACCCGATGAATTTAGACAGCAACATTTGCTGGACCTGCCCCATTCTATATGGTGATTGGTAACCTTTACCAACACAGTCAATCTTCTATTTTCTCCACATGCTCTTATGTGCGACCCTGCAGGCTCATATCGCGTTGGCAGTGACATTACATGTTTGACCACTTCTAGATCACAATGGTAACTCCAACAGTTACCCGTATATCGGATGATAGAGATCGTGTAGGAACAATCAGACGGCGGAGGAAGGTCAACCTGGAGGGGGCGGTTGGCGACGAGGCGGCCAAGGAGGTCACCTAGGGCCAGGCGGAGGCCAACCCCACGGTGGGAGGCCAAACAGAGGACAGTAGGGAGGAGGTCGGCCTCGCAGTGGGCAGCCTAGCGAAGGCCGGCATTGTGGAGGGCAGCCGAGCGGAGGTCGGCCGGGTGGAGGCCAACCTCACGGCGGGCGGACGAGCGGGAGCCGGACTCGCGACGGGAGGCCGAGCGGGGGTCGTCCTTGGGGCGGGCGACAGAGCGGGGGGGGGGGGGGGGGGGGGGGGTCGGCCAGAGGAGTGGCGGTTGGACGGTTGAACGGCCGCAGGCGGTTAGCGCGGTGGTTGAGATCGTGCGTGTGGTGGTTAGCATGCGGATCACATGTGGATCGGGTGCGATGATCATGCGTGCGGTGGGTTCTCTTATAACGAGGGAGGTACTAGCATGCACATGCGGGAAGCACCTACGCGTGACGAGCGCGTGCGGGGCATGCATCCGTGTGCATTGCACGTGCTGGATATGCACGTATAGGGTGAGCGCCTGTGCCCTTGCGTGCGTCGGTGCGTGCCCATGCGCTGGGTGCGCGCCCACACACTGGGTGTGAGTGGGTCGCACGCCCCTGCACGCGGGATGCGCTTTTACACGCTGGCCACGCTCACGCAAGTGCGGGGTATGCCCGCACGCTGGCACGCGCGGGGTGTGCGCTCGACACTTGCATACGGGGGTGCGCCTGCGTTCTTGCGCGCGGGTGGTGCGCCAGCGCGCTGGGTGTACGCTCGCATGCTGGTGCTCACGTGCTGGCTCTCACAGGGTGTGCGCTCGGATCTTGCGCGGAGGGGTGAACATGTCCGCTCTTGTGCGGGGTGCGTTTCCCGTGCCTTGTGCGCGTGGGATGTGCCCAGTTGCCTTGTGTGGGTGGATGTATATTGCTCGTTATATGCGTTTGCGTGCGGTGTAGCGATGAGCATTTGGTGTATTTGGAGCATTGTTTTTTATCATGGACGTGTATTTCTCTTTTCAGGTTTCGAGGCGTTGCTCGCAAGGTAGGCCAATGCGGTTGCACTCCTCTCTTACTGTCGAGCATGTTGACGTCTGGAGGAAGCGGTATGGGAAACCTGCTGGGCTAGAGATAAAAATCCCTCATATTGAGGAGCATGCACAAAATCACCCTAGAGGCTGGATGACGTTGTGCGACTCTTCGCTGAGGTTTGGGTTCCGCTTGCCACCGTGCGAGGAGGTGGTTGAAATTTTGAAGCATTGCGGCGTGCCTGTGTCTAAGTTCATTCCATCCAGGATGACGTGAATCATGGGTTTGATTGCTTTCTTCAGGGAGCACGGCTTAAGGTTCACCTTGGACCTCTTTCGAGAATGGTGTGAAGTGCGCACTGATGGAGGCGGGCGAATCAAAGTTCACAACAACAAACACTGGCTCGAGTTTGAGAATCGGGTGGACCGTCGCCATGGGAACACCATGTTGGTTATGTCAGGAACTCTTGGGGCTTGTCGGAGCTTTGGAAGTCACTTCTCGATCATTGCCTTCGCTTGAAGGGTCATGAGCGGGAGTTTACACCAATGCTAGGGTTTGTTGAGACTTATACATTGGCGAACCCCTTGTTCGCCATCTCTGTGTTTGTGGAGGAGAAGGGTCTGTTACTGTGTGGTCTTTACACTGATGTTGAGCGCTCTGCAGCAGTTTCGTTGGATCGTGGCAGGAAGAGAAAATTGTTGTTCAAGGATGGTAGTTCAGAATTGGCGCATCATCCTTCTTCTCGGTCGGAGGGGCGCACTGATGAGGTGAATCCTTGTAGTTCAAGGGTTGATGACATGCCCATTGATCTTTACGTGGAGGTTCTTGGCTCTGTTGCCCCCCAAGCTCCCGAAGGTGTTTCTGCGCCGCTAACAGCTAAGGCGAGTCGGGTTTCTTCTTCTCTTGAGGTCATGAATGTCGCGGTAAGTGTTATGGCCTTGCCTTTGTCTGTCAGTCATCTTGTAAAGATCCTAACTTCGTCCTTCTTTTTGCAGATCATAGTTCATACTAGTATCGCTCTTACATGGAATGACTGCTATGTGGGCCTGAAGGATAGCTATCTCACACTTTCGGAGGAGCTTAGTGGAGTACAAAGCTCCCTTTCTGACTTGAAGGGGAGACGGGATTGTGACGTGCCCCATTTTCGACAAATTAAGGCTGAGTTGCATGATGAACAGGAGCAGTCTTGAACGGAGGTCCGGACGGAAAAGGCCATCATGGATAAGATTGTCTGTTTGCTGGATGATTCACAAGACACAGTGGTTTGTCAAGACACAGAGTTGGGGTCTGTGAGAATTTGAAAATAACAGGAATTTTTATTTCCAAAAAACTAAGTATTACAAGTGTATTGCCTCCTTTATATAGACTAGGAGGGAAACAGTAAAATACAAATATACGATGTGGGACTAAATACAAATACACAATACTCAAGAGAGCTGGGCGGTCTGGGCGATCAGGAATATTGAGACCGCAGCGACCTCTGCGATCTGGAGTGAGATCGGGCGGTCACACGACAGGAGGAAGGTCGTGTGACAGAGGAGAATGTCAGACGGTTAGATCGTTGTGGCGAACACTCTGCCATAAGGGAGAGACCGGGAGGGCCAGGCCACTTCTCTCCATAAGAAGCGATCTGGTATATCTGAGATGAACCGATAGTCTTGTACTTAGAGACCACTGAGACCGCTGGCTCTAGACCGCTTGGAGAGGTGGAATGATACTGACCTTCACAAGACGCGATCTCGCATACTTGAGGAGAAGTGGCGGTCTGATGCTGGGAGACAGCACAGATCGCGGTTATCAAACAGTTGTCTGATAGGGCTGGAGATCGTCGACCTTCATCTTGCACAATCTCGCATATCTGAGGAGGAGGAGCGGTCTGATTCTGGGAGACCGCACAGACCGCTGACTCGAGACTGCGCAGCTTCAACTTATCTTTATTCGGCGCGATCTGGTACATCAGAGGGGAAGCCGTGGTCTGATTATTGGAGACCACACAGACCGCTGGCTTCATATCGCGCGGCTTCAATCCTTCGAGACCGCTTGGATTCAACACTCCCCCGCAAGCTGGAGCATATATATCAATCATGCCTAGCTTGTTACACACATCAGAGAAGGATGAAGATATAGGCTTGGTGAAGATATCAGCCAGCTCTTTATCCGAAGTTACGGAGGGAGTGCAGATTTGTTTCTTCAAGATTTCTTTCCTGATGAAATGACAGTCCACTTCAATGTGTTTGGTTCTCTCATGAAAGACTGGGTTCTGAGATATATAGATTGTGGCTTTGTTGTCACAAAACATTGGCAATGGATGATTGTAAACTTCTCCTAAGTCTAGAAGGAGAGTTCGTAACCACTTCAACTCGCATGTAGTTTGGGCCATGCTCCTGTACTCGGCCTCGGCACTTGATCTGGATACTACTGCTTGTTTCTTGCTCTTCCAGCTCACCAGATTTCCTCCCACGAAGGTACAGAACCCGGATGTGGATTTCCTGTCTCCTTTATCATCAGCGTAGCTAGCATCTGAGTAGGCTTCTATCTTGAGATGGTTGTTCCTTTGGAATAGAATTCCCTTCCCTGGAGATCCCTTAACATATTCTAATATCTTTAAAGCAGCTTGAAGATGACATTCCTTCGGAGCTTGCATGAATTGGCTGACCTTCCCAACAGCATAACAGATATCAGGTCTTGTTACAGTTAGGTGGATGAGCTTGCCTACAAGACGACGATATCTAGTTCTATCAAGTAGAGGAGGAGAGTTGTCAGTCCAGAGTTTGTCGTCTCCAATTGCCATTGGATATTTAGCAGGTTTAGCACCCAGAAGACATGTTTCCTTTAGAAGGTCAATAGCATACTTTCGTTGTGAGAGAACAATGGAGCTATGCTTCCTTGAGATTTCAATGCCCAGAAAGTACTTGGGAGTCCCCATATCTTTGGTCACAAAGTGTTGGAGAAGATGTTTCTTTGTAAGGGAGACACCTTCAACATCATCACCTGTGAGAAGGATGTCATCAACGTATACAGCCAAAACAACCATTCCATGAGATGTCTTGCGAATGAAGAGAGAGTGATCCGCAGAACTACGGACAAATCCAATGATCTTGATAACTTCGTTAAATTTTTCGAACCAGGTGCGAGGACTTTGCTTAAGACCATAGATGACCTTCTTTAGCTTACATACACGAGTCTCCCCCGGAGCAACATACCCTGGAGGTTGCTCCATGAAAACAACCTCTTGAAGATCACCACAGAGAAAGGCATTTTTGACATCCATTTGAGAGAGTTGCCAACCTTTGTTGACGTCCACAGAGAAGAGGACCCTGATGGTTGCAAGACGAGCGACAGGTGAGAAAGTGTCAAAGAAGTCTACTCCATATGTCTGAGTAAAACCTTTGGCAACCAAGCGAGCTTTGTAGCGGTCAACAGAGCCATCAACACGATATTTTATCACAAAGACCCATCTACACCCAACAACATCTATCCCAATAGGTGGAGGAACAAGAGTCCGAGTGCCACGGTCCTGAAGGGTGGAGATTTCATCATCCATGGCAGACTTCCACTGTGGGATGGCAAGAGCCTCCTGATAACTGGTTGGGGTGGCAGTATCTGTAATAACAATAGAAAATGACCTAGCAGAGGGGGTAAGTTGAGCATAAGTTACAACATCGTGAATAGGATGTTGCGTACATGAGCGAACTCCCTTTCGAAGAGCAATAGGGAGGTCTTCAGTGGTGACTGTATCTGCAGGAGAGTCATCATCGGAAGAAGATAATGCTGGCCCAAGAGTCGGGAGACAAGGCCCCGGAGTAGGAGGACAGGTGGAAGGAGATGTTGGATGTGGTGGAGGGAAAGGAAGAGGTGGTGGAGTTGGGAGAGTAGGTGGTGGTGGTGGAGAGTAAATGAGCGGTGTTGTCGGACTAGGCGCAGGAGGCAGCGAGGTGGAAGAGTTAAAAAAGTATGGAACATTTTCAAAGAAGGTGACATCAGCGGAAACATATTGTTTGCGAAGAAGGGGATCATAGCACCGGTACCCTTTCTGAGTTGGAGAATAACCAACAAAGATGCATTTAACTGCCTGAGGAGAGAGTTTGTCCCGACCTGGGGAAGGAGTGTGGATAAACGCTGTACAACCGAACACCTTGAGAGGTAATGAAAAGGGTTGTGAGGTGGGATATAGTAGAGAGAAGGGGGTGGAGCCTTGAAGAATGGTGGAGGGAATGCGGTTAATGAGATAGCAGGAGATGAGGATGGCATGAACCCAATAGGTTTTGGGCATATTCATCTGGAAGAGTAAGGTGCGAGCCATGTCGAGGAGGTGACGATTCTTACGTTCCGCTATCCCATTTTGTTGAAAAGTATAAGGACAACTAGTCTGATGTATAAGACCCTGATTCATGCAAAACTCAGAAAATTGATGAGAAACATACTCTTTGGCATTATTAGTGCGAATAGCCTTGATAGATACTCCAAACTGAGTGGAAATTTCATTGTAGAAAGGTTTGAAAATAGAAAAAAGTTCTGAGCGTTCTTTTAACAGATACACCCAAGTACATCGAGAGAAGTCATCAATAAAAGTAACAAAATACAAACTACTCCCACCTACAGTCTTGGTAAGAGAAGGACCCCAGATGTCCGAGTGGAGGAGATCAAAGGGACGAGTCGAGCTACGTCCATGTTTGGCGGGGTAGGAAGCCCGATGGTGCTTTTGATAGTTTATATAGGTGTAGTCAATAATACCTAGAGGGGGAGTGAATAGGTTTTACTTATTTTCTTTGTTTAAACCTAATGTTTCTATTTGTAGAAAGCACAAGCACAGAAAGCACAAGCACAGAAAGCACACAAGGATGTATAGAGGTTCCTCAAGACAGGGTGTCTTGAGTAGTCCTCTTTCCCCCTTTACCTTTCTAACAGCGTGTTAGACAAGGCCACAATCTCCAATCTCGGCTCCTTGAGCTTACACCACAAGTTCCTCAGAACTTCTCAGATTGAGAGTGATCCTACCTCAGGCACAGCAGCCCTACACTCAGGCTCAGCAGCCCTACACCTCAAGTTCAACAGCCCTACACCTCAGGCTCAACAGCCCTACAGCTCAGAGTTACAAACTCCTACCACTCAGAAATCCCACAGATTTCCTACCTCAGACCTATCAAGAAGTCCTACCACTTAAGCTGTGAACACAGCTTTACACACAGGCTCAACAGCCTTTCACTCAGGCAACAATGCCTTACAAAGATATTATAGAGTTTGAGTTGAACACAAAGGACAAAAGATTTACTCTTAGGTCTTCTGAATCCTTTCTTAAAATCTGAAAACAATAGCTTCAGATTTGTATCCCCTTGATCTTCTCCTTCAGCAAAGCAGAAGATCAACTTGCCCTTCTTGAGTTTGTATAGGAAGAGCTAACTAATCTCCCTTAGAAGATTAACTTCAGCTGCAGAGAACGACTTCAACTGGCTGAATCGTGAATGCTCGATTGCGGCGTGTAGCAAAAGCTTCTTAATAGAACAGTTCTTGTTGTTGTGCCCTAGCTTCTTCTTTTATACCCCCAGAATGCTTCAATGGCTATATCGATCCTCCTGACACAGTATGGGGCAGATTTGACTTGCTTTTCCCTCTCAATTGTCGTTTGCGCCAAAAGCAGATCCCGTCAGCACATTTGGATCTGTCTCAGCGGTTGGGCTGAGACGGCATCCAGTCTCAGCGGTTGGGCTGAGACAGCTTCCAGTCTCAGCGGCAGCTCCAATCACCTTCTCAGCGTTTGCTCCAGTCTCCTTCTCAGTGGATCCGCTGAGACGGCTCCTCGTCTCAGCGATTCTGACCCATCGTCTCAGCGGTTATGCTGAGACAGATATTCATCTCCTTATAGATGATTTCTTCTTGTATAAGGCCATGTTTGGCCCTTCCTTTTGAGACACTTGTGCCTGTATATCCTACACAAGTATAGCTTTGTTAAATACAATATGTCCTTAGCATTGGGAGTGATGCCTCTTCAAATTAAGGTAATATTGAGGGCAATATTCCCAACAATCTCCCCCTATTTGAAGAAGGCAGAACATCCCTAATGCTAAGGTCCATTAACAATAAAAATCTTATCATATAAAAAAAATGATCTTATAGAGCAATTATTTGTGAAACATAGGACCTAACACCCTAGTCATGTGCACTGGCCCTTTCTCCCCTTTCTCCAGCATTGGTACTGGCCCTATGCATTGGTACTGGCCCTATCTCCCCCTTTCTAGTTTCTTCATCCTTAACCTGCTATGGATAGAGGGACAATATCTATAGATCCCTTTGGATCAATCTATAGGCTAACCTGTACACTCTTAGCATTTGCCAACTTCCCCTCAACCTGAGCAAGGAATTTACTCCCCCTCAATTGGAGAGCTATTTTCTGTAATAGCTGATCCATTCCAATTTGAACATGCCATTTAAGGTACTGAATACTAAAGGTAATAAGTACAGAGTACATATATCAATAGTAACAAACACAATATTATGATCAGAATATGAAATTTCATTTCATTGTAAATGTTCAGTACAAAAGAAAATTCAACTTATAGTTGTACATTCAATCACAAAAAAAATTCATTGCTGGTTCTTCTAAGAGAGACCATGGGAAGAGCTTTCTCCATCTGTAGACTTTCTTTTCCTAGCTTCAGCAGCAGCCTTGATCTTCTCCTTTACTTTGAAGTACAGAAGTGGCTTGGGAAGATATCTAGAGGGAATTCTTAAAGGAGTTTCCCTTCTTACCATGTTTTCTTTGAGAATCTTTTCCCTTAAAGATTCCCTTTCAAGGTGTTTGATTCACTCAGCAGCTGAATAGACATGGTCAATGTCCTTCATTGAATTTCCATGGCTCACCCAGGTATTGACAATAATTGTGTCCAACTCCAGATTATCATCTTCATGGAGTGGATCCTCTAATCTTTCCATTCTTTTATGTGCCATGTATTCTTCAGCAGTTTGAATACCCTCTACCCTTCTCCTCTTTGCTGCTCTCTCATCAGCAATCAGATTTGATTGACTTTGGAAGTCAAAGTCTTCATCTCTGCTAGGGTTCAAGATTGGCAGATTCAATGCAATTCTTGTTCCTTGCAGCACTTTTAAGCTTGAGTCCCATTGATTATCAGTGACCTTTTTGGCCATGGTAAGGATATTTTCTTGAATAACACTGGAAGCATTGTTGACCACTTCCACCATTTGCTTGCTGGCTTCTTCTTGATTGGAGAGTATCAGTTTGTGGGAGCACTCCATGTTGTTATACAGCTGTATGTGAGCTCCTTTCAGCATAGCATGTAGGTTGAGTATCTTCTCCTCTCCTTCTTTGCTATGTTCCACTATCTTCTTCTCAATTTCAGAGTGTTGATCCAATATGGATTGAGAGAGAGTTTGTAAGGAGCTATCCACATCATCCAAAATGCATTCCTTTGCCTTGTCAATGTGGGACTTGACTTGGCTGCTTGATGTGTTGACCACTTGTGCCATTCTGGCAACAGCTTTTTCCATACATTCTCATTTTTGTAGAGGTGATTCTTTATATATGTGATGTCCTTTGTGGAATCTCCTTGATGGTCTGCAATATCCTTCAGAACTGTGTGCTGGGCAGCAACAATATTTTTGGCCATTTCAAACCATCTTGTCATCTGCAAAAGGATATGATCTGATGCAATTTTGACATCATTAACTTGGGCATTCAGTTCAGTTCTCACTTCAGCCACTCTTGACTCCATTCTTTGCTCACTGGCCTGAATCTCCTGAATCAATGCAGCTCTTGTTGTATGCAATTCATTCCTTATCTGGGTAGATACATCATGAACCTTTTCAACAACAATCTCTTTCATAGACAACATCTGACCCTCAATCATTGTTTGTATTGAGTTTATCAGGGCAGATGTGTCCAGAACTCAACTGGCCTTTCCTGGGGTAATTCCTTTTCAACCATCTCTTCAGCTCCACTTTGAGCATTAGCCCTCCCATCATCAGGGATCTGCTCCCCCTCAGATGGGGCATTAGGTGATATCAATTCCTGTTGATATTCTCCCTCACTAGCATACCCACCTCCTCCTTCATAGGCCCGGCTATGCTCCCCCTCACTTGGGGCATCCTTAGGAGGAGAATTTTGTCTAAGGCCACCTGAAAAATGATAGATGAATTAGACACCTAGACTATACTATTGATAGAGAAAAGAGACCTAAATGAAATCCTAATTTACCATGGATAGGTGAGTTGGGAAATTCATCTTCAGCTAGATGAACAGCTGGATCAGCATTCATCTGGGTTGGCTCAGGATTGGGCACAACACTTCCTTGGGGCTCCTCATTTATCCTGGGGACCTCTTCATTATCAATGTTCATTGGGTTGCTGCCAGATCTATGATCAGACCCATGACTATCTTCATTTTCAGACCCATTTGACTTTGAGGATGAGTCTGATTTGTGCTGAGATGAATCCTTCTTCTTTTCCTTTGCCACAGATGGCTGGCTCATAGGGAGTACTCTGGAGAATCTATCCAGAGTCTTAATGTCCATTCTTTTGAGATAATGGAGATTTGACCCCTTGGAGTTTGCAAAGGTCTCTGAATAACTATTCTGTAGATACAGAGATAGTATTCTTCCCATATTGGGGGCTTGTAGAGATTCCTTTATCCTTTGAAAAATAACTTCTCCCCATGAGGTTCTCTTGGACAAGATTATCCTTGTCATTAATTCAAACATGAACTGTGAGACAGTGTCATGTGAACCAGGCTTGCATAGGATAGCTTTGCCCACAATATCAGACAACAGCTTCCCCTGTTGATTGAAGAACTTCCTCCTTAGACAACTGGTCTTAGTATCACTGTATCCTGTCCACTTTAAGGCAGTCCTCTTATCCTTTTCAGATATTTCCTCCTCTTCAGATTTACTGCAGGGAGTTAATTTCAGCCCCTTCTCCAACCTTTTAGCAGTAATCTTTATCTTCTCACTTCCTATCTTGGACATCAGTATGGTTTTGGAAGGAGACAGTTTGACATGGTTGAACCATTCCAGAACTTCAGTTCTGAGAATGCAGCAGGGTTCAGACAGCATATGCTCCAGACCTTGAGCTTCCATTAGATGAATCACGTGTCGTATTTCTTCCGAGGCATGAGAGAATCCATCTCTTACGATTTCATAGACCTCCAGGAGATCTTTCGAGCTTTTTGGCGCCATGGAAGCAGAGAATCGAGGCGCTGAGATGGGAGAGAAGATGAATCGTCTCGACGGCTAAGGGTTTGGCTTTGTGGTGTGTTTTAGTTTTCAGTGTATCTATTTATAGAATTTTAGTTTCGTTTTTATTAAGCCTAGGCTTTTAGACTTAAAGACCTAATTGTGTTAAGGAGTTTTTGGGTTATTTATTCGATTTTATATAGAACATACCCCATCTCAGCGGTTCCGCTGAGACGGAGACCTAGGCCGCTGGGATAGTAAAGTGTCAACCGCTGGGACAGTTTCCTCATCTCAGCGGTTCAACTGGGATTTTTCTCAGCTGATTCAGCTGAACATACTCCTACATTTTAGTTGATCATAGGGTTAAGACCTAATGTAGATATTTTGGCTTAAGATGGGTCCTATTCATGTCACTAAGTTGTAGTGTTCAGTAATGTAAAGTTTGATAATTCACCATTCATAATCAACAATAGTGACAGCTATTACTCATACATTTACAACTATTCTACACTAAGCATGCCAAGATCAATTTTGAAAGCATTGAATTTAGATTCATCCAGTGGCTTTGTAAAGATATCAGCTACTTGTTTGTCAGTGGGGACAAATTCAAGACAGATATCTTTACTTTCTACATGTTCTCTAATAAAATGATATCTAATCTCTATATGCTTAGTCCTACTATGAGAGACAGGATTTTTAGCAATAGAGATTGCACTGGATGAATCACAATACAAAGGAGATTCCCTTACCTTGAGGTTGTAATCCTCCAACTGATGTTGTGTCCAAAGGAGTTGTGCACAACAGCTACCTGCAACAATGTATTCAAACTCAGCTGTGGATATTGCCACACTGGTTTGTTTCTTGCTGCTCCAAGATATCAATGTTCTCCCTAGGAATTGACAAGTACCACTTGTACTCTTCCTATCTTCTTTGCAACCTGCAAAATCTGCATCTGAAAAGCCTGTTAGTTCAAAGTCATTGTTCTTAGGGTACCAAAGGCCAAGATGCAAGCTGCCCTTAAGGTATCTCAGAATCCTCTTCACAGAGGTGTAGTGAGATTCATTAGGGTATGCTTGATACCTAGCACAAACACATGTAGAATACATAATGTCTGGCCTACTAGCAGTCAAGTATAATAGGGATCCAATGATGCATCTGTACATGGACTCATCAAAGGCCTTTCCCTTTTCATCCTTGTCTAATGATACATTAGACCCCCATGGGTGTTCTCATGGTGGAGGCTGATTCCATCCCAAATTTCTTGATGAGCTCCTTAGTGTACTTGGTCTGGGAGATGAAAATTCCATCATCAGACTGTTTCACTTGGAGCCCAAGGAAATATTTGAGCTCACCCATACTGCTCATTTCAAACTCCCCCTGCATTAGATTGGCAAATGTCTTGCAGAGGTTGTCATCAGTAGACCCAAAGATTATGTCATCAACATAGATTTGGACTAAGAGACACTTGGCCCTTGTTTCCCTAAGAAACAATGTGTTATCAATCTTTCCCCTCATGAACTTGTTCTTGAGGAGAAAGTTGGACAAAGTCTCATACCAAGCTCTTGGAGCTTGCTTGAGACCATATAGTGCTTTCCTAAGAAGATAAACATGAGAAGTTAGGGTTGGATGCAGAAAACTTGAAGGTTGTTCAACATATACCTCTTCCTTCAAGTCTCCATTGAGAAAGGCTGATTTGACATCCATCTGGTAGACTTTGAACCCCTTGTGGGCAGCATAGGAAAGGAATAGCCTAATTGCTTCCAACCTTGCAACTGGTGCAAAAGTTTGATCAAAGTCTATACCTTCCTCTTGCCTGTATCCTTTGGCTACTAATCTGGCCTTGTTCTTGACGATTGTACCATTCTCATCAAGCTTGTTCCTATATACCCATTTAGTGCCAATCACATTGTGTCCCTGAGGTCTTGGCACAAGCTTCCATACTTTGCATCTCTTGAATTGTAGGAGCTCTTCTTGCATGGCTTCAATCCAGAAGGTGTCTTGATTGGCCTCTTCAAACTTCTTGGGCTCCATTTGAGAAAGGAAGCTCAAGAATAGTGCTTCATTATGAGCTCTGCTTCTTGTCAATATCCCTTGGGTATGATCCCCAATTATTAGATTTATTGGATGATCTCTCAGGTGCCTTGCAACAGCAGGAAGAGGGTCCTCTGGTGGCTGTGTTTGTTCCACTGGTTCAGCTATGACTTCATCCTGTATCTCTTCTTCTTCAGGAATTGCAGCAGCTGTCTGTGTGTTGCTGCTGCTGGGCTTGTCTTGGACAGTCAGCTCATGCATCCCTTCTTCATTTCCTATCACAATAGAAGAACTAGACCATTCTTTGTAGAGAAGGCTGGTCTCATCAAATACAACATGCATAGATTCTTCTACAACATGGGTTTTCTTGTTATAAACTCTATAAGCTCTACTATGTGAGCTATATCCAACAAGAACCCCCACATTGCATTTTTCTGCAAACTTTGTTAATTGATATTTTCCATTATTTAGAATGTAGCATTTGCAACCAAAGATTCTAAAGTAGGAAATTGTAGGTTGTTTGCCTTTCAGAATCTCATAAGGAGTTTTCCCAAGGACCTTATAGATGGAGGCTCTATTAAGAAGATAACAGGCTGTATTGACTGCCTCAGCCCAGAAGTATTCTGGGAGTGAGGAGTCACTAAGCAATGTTCTCCCAGCTTCTATCAAAGTCCTATTCCTCCTCTCAGCCACACCATTTTGCTGTGGAGTCCTTGGGGAGGAGAACTCTTGGCTGATACCAAATTCTTGACAAAATTTTGTCATGGCTCAGATTGAAATTTTGTGCCATGGTCAGTTCTTGTCCTGACCACAGTACATTGTAGATCATTCTGAATAGCCTTGACATAATTTATGAAGACATGTAAGCTATCTGACTTCTTCTTAAGGAAGAATACCCATGTATACTTTGAATGATCATCTACAATTACCAAAGTATACAACTTTCCACCAAGGCTCTGAATTGCTAAAGGACCAAACAAGTCCATGTGCAATAGGTATAAACACCTTTCAGTATCCTTGGAGCCAATACTTTTAAAGGTGGTCCTAGTTTGCTTACCCATTTGGCAAGCATGACAGGGACCACTTTTAACACATTTTAGATTAGGACTATTTCTAACAAGGTTTTTAGAAAATAGTCTATACATTGTCTTATAGTTGATGTGGGCAAGTCTCTTGTGCCATTGGACATAGAGAGACTCACTTTCATTAGCTACAAGATACACAGAGGAGATAGAATAATTGCAAATGAAGTCTAAGCAATAAACATTCCCACTCCTAGTGCCTGAGAGAATGGTCTCCAAGTCTTTAGACTTTTTGATCAAGCACTTGTCATTGTGGAATTCAATGACATAGCCTAAGTCACATAGTTGGCTTATGCTTACAAGGTTGTGTTGCAACCCTTCAACATAAGCTACCCTTGTAATTGAGACTATGCCATTTGAAATCATACCATATCCTTTGGTGACTCCTTTTTCAGATCCACCAAAGATAACTTTGGGTCCATTCTTCACTGGATGGTAATCCTTTAGAAGATTCTTAGTTCCTGTCATGTGCCTTGAGCACCCACTGTCCAAGTACCATATTTGGTTGAGACTGGTACTTGAACTAACCTGCAACACAAAATTTAATGTACCTTAGGACCCCAACTGACTTTGGGTCCTAGGTTCATGTTAACACCATAGGAAATATTCCTAGAGAGGGCTGGTTTGGCTTGAGGTTCAGTCCTTGCCTTTGGCACATTGGGGTTATGCCAACAATCAATTGCAAAGTGTCCCACCTTGCCACAACACCAACAATCATGAATATTGTATCTCCTTTTCTGAACAGTTTTCTGAATTGGCACAGCACTTTGTACATGTTCAATAGAAGAGATATCAGCATTCTTCCTATTTCTTTCAGCAATAATCTGACTGAAGGATAATCTATGGACAGTCATGCTGCTCTTTGTCCTGATGGCCTTAGTTTGCATTGACTTGGCAGTCATACAAGATCTGATGGAATCAGACACTGGGCAGCATGTCTTGTCAACAGATTTGACAGTAGTCTTGCTTTTTGCTGAAGCAGATTTGGAAGAGCTTGCTTCCATGTTCTTGACTGAAGGTGCTGAGACACCAAACACAAATGGTCCAGGTTGGACCATTTGTATTTCCTCATGTGGAGCTTTCATTGCACTCAATCCCATGCCCTTTCTATTTCCATAGCTGTGAGCATTCTTGCTCAAGTTATAGGAACTTCCATTTAGTAAGTGACCATGAATACTTTCTTGGTCATACTTGTTTGAGGGCATCAAGACCTTCACAAAGGAGGTCTTAGATTCTTTTGAGTCCTTGACCTTTCCCTTAGTGTTGCTAGTAGCTGCCTCTTTGTTGAAACCAACACCTCTCATATCATGGGAGTTGGTGTCAATAATAGGCAGCACTGTCTTGGGCTTGGAGAACTTAGCCACCAGCATCCTCTCCTTGAGAAGCTTTTCTTCAAGATCCTTAGTGATCTTGTTCTTGTGGCTTATGGTGCCCACATGGATGATTGACATTCCCCTTAGCTTACCAATCTCCTTGCTCATTAGAGCTAGCTGGGTAGCATGCTCAATGCACTCAGATTTTGATTGCTTTAGGGAAGCAATTTCTTGGGCTTGCCTCTTGGCTAGCTTTTTGCTCTTTTTCAGAGCTTCCAGGAGTGCACCATATTCATCAATCAATTGATTGACATCCTCCTCAGAATCTGATCAACTGCCAACTTTAGATGGAGGGGATTCAGATTCTGGACCTGTTTCATAATCAGAAGAAGAGGAAATGCAGTGTATCAATACCTGCTCATGTTCTGAAATGCTGTGGCTGTCCTCATCTTCAGTTATAGCCATCAGTCCATGGTCATCAAGAGTGACCTCATCCTCCTCTTCATCACTATCTGAATGTGATAGATGGGCCCTGATTCCTATCCTGGTAGCAGGATAGTCTTCTTCCTCCTGATCAGCAAACAGCCCCAAGTAGGCTTCCTCCTCACCATCTGAATCTGAAGATGAAGATTCAGACTCACTCCAGCTCTTGCTTTTCTTAGCTAGGAAGGATTTTTCTCCCTTCCTCTCCTTCTGGTGATGAGGCTTCTTGTCACCTCTTTCCTTTCTCTTGATTGGACAGTCAGCAATGACATGTCCAGGCTTACTACAGCAATAGCAAATTATGTTAGTTGAAACATGTTTACTAGTTTTAGAGTCATACTTGTCCCCTTTGGGATGTTGCCTCTCAGATCTATAATGATCCTTCTTGGGATGAGAAGAGGAGGAAGGTTTGTTCTTCCATTGTTTCCTCTTGATCATCTTCTTGAACTGCCTTGTGAAGGCAGCAAACTCCTCATCAGAAGAGGAGCTGTCTGATTTGCTGCTCTCAGATTTCTCAGATTCAGCAGCCTTCCTTGGAGGTGACTGCACTCTAGCCTTGTTCTTCTTAGAGCTTTCAGCTTTGAGAGCAACAGATCTCTCCCTTGTGTGAGCCCTAGAGGAAGAGTCCTCCTCCTTTCTTGCAGAAAGCTGCATCTCATATGAGACCAGTTTCCCAAACAGTGTATGGGTGGGGGTTTCTCCAAGTCTTGCCCCTTCCCTGATTGCACAGATTTTAGTGTCCCATTCTCTAGTTAGAGATCTAAGGAACTTGTCATTAAGTTCATAATCTGTGAACACCCTTCCATAGGTTCTTAATTCATTTACAATCCTAAAGAACCTTTCATAGCATATGGAGATATTCTCCTGGCCCAGCTGTCTGAAGGCTTCATACTCCTGATTGAGGAGTGACTTTCTATCATCCCATACTTCAGTTGTTCCCTCCATATAGACAACCAATGTGTCCCACATTTCCTTGGCAGTTTGGCAGTGTACCAAGTTCTGAAATGTAGTGTCATCAATGGCATTTACTATTATGTTTTGGGCTCTCTTGTCCATAGTGTACAGTGCTATCTCATCATTGGTCAGTTCAGAAAATACCTTAAGTACTTTTCTAGTGGGGTCAATAGTGGAGACTTTCTCAAAGGTATAAGGACCATTTTTGACAGTCAAAAAGATCCTTGGGTCTGAGGCTTCCATGAATAGTCTTACCCTTTGCTTCCATATCCCAAAGTTTTCTTTGGAGCATATGGGCAACTTCATTGACCCCAACTCCTTCTTCATTCCACTGTTGGCCATTTGATTTCAGATTTGACTACTCCTTTATAGGATCTGATCAGATTGTTAAGTCTTTTTGATCAACCTCGCTCTGATACCACTTGATAGTTTATATAGGTGTAGTCAATAATACCTAGAGGGGGGGGGGGGGGTGAATAGGTTTTACTTATTTTCTTTGTTTAAACCTAATGTTTCTATTTGCAGAAAGCACAAGCACAGAAAGCACACAAGGATGTATAGAGGTTCCTCAAGACAGGGTGTCTTGAGTAGTCCTCTTTCCCCCTTCACCTTTCTAACAGCGTGTTAGACAAAGCCACAAACTCCAATCTCGGCTCCTTGAGCTTACACCACAAGTTCCTCAGAACTTCTCAGATCCAGAGTGATCCTACCTCAGGCACAGCAGCCCTACACTCAGGCTCAGCAGCCCTACACCTCAAGCTCAACAGCCCTACACCTCAGGCTCAACAACCCTACAGCTCAGAGTTACAAACTCCTACCACTCAGAAATCCCACAGATTTCCTACCTCAGACCTATCAAGAAGTCCTACCACTCAAGCTGTCAACACAGCTTTACACACAGGCTCAATAGCCTTTCATTCAGGCAACAATGCCTTACAAAGATATAATAGAGTTTGAGTTGAACACAGAGGACAAAAGATTTACTCTTAGGTCTTCTGAATCCTTTTTTTCAGATCTGAAAACAATAGCTTCAGATTTGTATCCCTTTGATCTTCTCCTTCAGCAAAGCAGAAGATCAACTTGCCCTTCTTGAGTTTGTACAGGAAGAGCTAACTAATCTCCCTTAGAAGATTAACTTCAGCTGCAGAGAACGACTTCAACTGGCTGAATCGTGAATACTCGATTGCGGCGTGTAGCAAAAGCTTCTTAATAGAACAGTTCTTGTTGTTGTGCCCTAGCTTCTTCTTTTATACCCCCAGAAGGCTTCAACGGCTATATCGATCCTCCTGACACAGTATGGGGCAGATCTGACTTGTTTTTCCCTCTCAATTGTTGTTTGCGCCTAGAGCAGATCCCGTCAGCACATTTGGATCTGTCTCAGCGGTTGGGCTGAGATGGCATCCAGTCTCAGCGGTTGGGCTGAGACAGCTTCCAGTCTCACCTGCAGCTCCTGTCCCCTTCTCAGCGGTTTCTCCAGTCTCCTTCTCAGTGGATCCGCTGAGACGGCTCCTCG
The DNA here is from genome assembly GCA_033032865.1 of Dactylorhiza incarnata. NCBI lineage: Eukaryota > Viridiplantae > Streptophyta > Magnoliopsida > Asparagales > Orchidaceae > Dactylorhiza > Dactylorhiza incarnata. The sequence continues at coordinate 1,450,109 of JAWHQI010000198.1, forward strand.
TCTCAGCGGTTCTGACCCATCGTCTCAGCGGTTATGCTGAGACAGATCTTCATCTCCTTGTAGATGATTTCTTCTTGTATAAGGCCATGTTTGGGCCTTCCTTTTGAGACACATGTGCCTGTATATCCTACACAAGTATAGCTTTGTTAAATACAATATGTCCTTAGCATTGGGAGTGATGCCTCTTCAAATCAAGGTAATATTGAGGGCAATATTCCCAACACTTTCCTAGTTGACAAGCTTCACAGTTGAGAGGAGAGGTATCTCTGGTGAGGTGAGGTAGAAGTTGATACAGCAGTCGAGGTGGAGGGTGACCAAGACGGAAGTGCCATTGATGGAGAGAATCAGAGATGGTAGAAGCAGAGTGAGCAGCAAGAACGTCAAGGAAGTAGAGGCCTCCACTCTCAGTCCCAGTAGCAACTGTCTCCTTCGTATGAAGATCCTGAAAATAACAGTTAGTCGGAGTAAACATAATAGAGCATTGTAATTGTTGAGAGAGAGCCTTGACTGATAGTAAGTTGCATGGAAAAGTAGGCACATAAAGAGTGTTCTGAAGAGAGATAGTCGGAGTGACTTGAACTATTCCAGTCCCACACACATGTGAGGGAGAACCATCAGCGGTTAGAACCGTAGGTAAATTCTTGTGCTCTAGTAATTGGGAGAAAAGGTGAGGGTTCCCTGTCATATGATTTGTTGCGCCAGAATTAATATGCCATTTACCTTCAGTAACCACGTGCACGCTACCTGAGGAGGTAGCAACAGAAGCAGACGGTGATCTAGTATCCGGTTGAGAAGCAGCAGCCAGAGGGCGAAGGTGAGGATGCTTGAGATAGCAACGATCAATTGTGTGACCCTTCCAACGACAATGAGAACAGATGTGCCACGGAGGTCCACGACCTCCAAGAGATCCACCACGGCCACCGGGGTGACCACGTTCAGCCCGGTGAGCAGAGCTCTCTGGAGGAGGAGGGGAAGACAACAAGGGTCGTTGGAGAAGGGAGGTAACAGCAGAGACCCGAGCAGCGGTGGCATCAAGAGTTGGAGATTCAGCTTCTCCAAGGATTTGTTGCGTATCATATCATAAGACTTCGGAAGACGGAGAAGGTAACACACAACCAGGAGCTCTTGGAAGTGTTTATGCTGTTCAGCAAGATCAGCAGAGAAGGGGCGATGCTGAAGGAGTTCAGCCCCAAGGGCCTGAACTGCTTGATATGCTGTGGTGGGATCCATGGTTGGGCGGGCAAAGAGATCATCATACAAGGTGTAAATGTGGGAGGTTTTGTCGCCTTTGGAGTAAAGGGCCGCAAGATGCTTCCATGCTGCCTTGACTGTCTCATCATGACGAATGATAGGAAGACACTCATCAGAGAGACTGTTAGCAAGCCAGGTGTGGACAAGAGCATCGCTAGCATCCCAATCATCAAAGGTAGCAGATCCTGTGGGAGGATGATCATCGGTGAGATGGTGGCGTTTGCGTTGAGAGCATAAGAGAAAGGTGAAGGAGACACTCCAATCAGGATAATTAGCTCCAGTGAGCTTGGATGTGGTGCCAAGGTTGCCCGAGGAAGAGGTAGAAATAGCCACAGGAGTGGGCGGGGGGGGGGGGGGGGGTGTAACATTCACAGAAGGGGTACCCATGAGAGAGATCGCGCGGTCTCGCGGATATAAGGGAGATCACGCGGACTGGAGGAGGAAGAGAGGAGATCGCACGAATTGTGCGGTCAGAAGAAAAAGAGACCGGTCGAAGAGATCGATCACTCTGATACCATGTGAGAATTTGAAAATAACAGGAATTTTTATTTCCAAGAAACTAAGTATTACAAGTGTATTGCCTCCTTTATATAGACTAGGAGGGAAACAGTAAAATACAAAATATACGATGTGGGACTAAATAAAAATACATAATACTCAAGAGAGCTGGGCGGTCTGGGCGATCAGGAATATTGAGACTGCAGCGACCTCTACGATCTGGAGTGAGATCGGGCGGTCACACGACAGGAGGAAGGTCGTGTGACAGAGGAGACCGTCGGACGGTTAGATCGTTGTGGCGAACACTCCCCCATAAGGGAGAGACCGGGAGGGCCAAACCGCTTCCCTCCATAAGAAGCGATCTGGTATATCCGAGATGAACCGACAGTCTTGTACTTGGAGACCGCTGAGACCCCTGGCTCTAGACCGCTTGGAGAGGCGGAATGATGCTGACCTTCACAAGACGCGATCTCGCATACTTGAGGAGAAGTGGCGGTCTGATGCTGGGAGACCGCATAGACCGCGGTTATCAAACAGTTGTCTGATAGGGCTGGAGATCGCCGACCTTCATCTTGCACAATCTCGCATATCTGAGGAGGAGAAGCGGTCTGATTCTGGGAGACCGCACAGACCGCTGACTCGAGACCGCGCAGCTTCAACTTATCTTTATCCGGCGCGATCTGGTACATCAGAGGGGAAGCCGCGGTCTGATTATTGGAGACCGCACAGACCGCTGGCTCTAGATCACGTGGCTTCAATCCTTCGAGACCGCTTGGCGTCAACAGGGTCTTTGAAGACTAGGGTGGAGCGTCTTTCCTCGCTGGAGCAGACTGTTGAGCGAAAGGCAGCTAGATTTGCTGAGTATAAGGACTCCATTGACTATATGCTGGACTGTTCTCTGCTCTCAAAGGAGGTTCATGAGGAGATCAATATCAGGGGGGTGGATCCTCAGCTCGAAGATGAGAACGAGATGGCTTTTATGGGGAGGATGACGAAGACCCTGCGCCTGGTTGCGCGGACGCGTGGTTGCAATGAGTCTGGACTGGGCTTCAGGGATCTTTCCGAGACGAGTACTCTGCATCTGATGTCGAGGTCGATGAGTAGATTTTTGTATCTGAATCTTGTATTTTGCACGTTTCCCCCTTTTGTGGTGTTCTTGTATTGAGTCGGTACCTTTGTACTTTGTATTTGTGGCATTTTGAATGCCTTTTGCTGATTGTATAGCCGTTTGTGGACTGCTACAGCTTGTGGCATTACTTGTGTAATGGCCTTGCATTAACGGTGATGACATTTTGTTTTATACGCGGCTTGGTTTTGCATTCTTTGTTTTTGGATGTCAGCAGTGTGGGGGTCATTACCCTGATGTTGTCGCAACCTACTACGCGAGTGAAGGGAGAACGCTCCGAGTCGGGGTAGTGTGAGATCGAGGCCACCATGTTGCGGGTTGTCTTTGGCTGGGATGGTGAAGGGCAGGCCTTTGAACCTAGGAGACCGTAAGGGTGGCAGTCACTGGTGGTGTCGTAACCTACTGCAGGAGAGAAGGGCGAACCTTCGATCCGTGGCAAAGGGAGGCTACTCGGGCGTGGCCCCGGAGAGACGATGAAGGGCAGACCTTCGAACCCGGGCAACCGTGAGGGGGTAGGCCCTGACAGTGTCACAATCTACTATAGGGGCGAAGGGCAGACCTTCGAGCCGTGGTAGTGAGGAGGTCACTAGGGCGTGGCCCTGGAGAGACGGTGAAGGGAAGATGCTTCGAACCGCTAGCGAGTGCGAGGGGGGCAGGCCCTGGCGACGTCGTGACCTACTGCCGGGGCGAAGGGCAGACCTTCGAGCCACGACAATGAAGAGATCACTGGGGCGTGGCCCCTGAGATATGGTGAAGGGAAGACACTTCTAACCGTTGGTGAGCACGAGGGGGTCAGGCCCTAGCGACATCGCGATGTGGGGGCGAAGGGCAAAACTTCGAGCCGCAATGGTGAGGAGGTCACTAGGGCGTGGCCTCGGAGAGACATTGAAGGGTAGAGGCCTCGAACCGCTGGCGAGTGCGAATGGGCTGGTCCCAAAATGTTCCTGCGCTGGCAGAGTTAGAAACAAATAAAGCATATTGAATTTAAACACACAGCAGTTCGTGTGCAAGTGTAGACTTATGACTTTCTAGAGTTTAGCGATTGTTTTCATACAGATAAAAGAACTTAAGTAAATTAAATGAAGCCGGAATATGGTATCGCACTTCTGCCTGATTCCTGGCTTTTCTTCGAGGTGCGCTTTAGGTTCCAGTTATGCTGGCGTACAGGGTTGCTCCTCGTCTGGGTTCCATCTGTTGTAGATAGCATGTGCACGTTGTCTCCTGGTTCCCACAGACAACTCCAACCCCACCCGGGGTGACAAACTTCAACGTGAGGTGCGTGATAGAAGGGATAGCTTTGAACACTGCCTGGAGCGATCGGCCAAAAATCGCATTGTAAGGCGATTTTGACTCAACTGCTACGAATTGTATGTTGTGAGTAGCCTTCTTCGTGAACTCCCCCAGTGTCACTGGGAGAGTGATAGATCCTTTGACTGGGACAGGACCGTCGGCGAAACCATATATTGGTCCAGAGGCTGGCTAGAGTTTTTTCTTCGAGATCTTCATGTTGAGGAGAGCAGACATAAACACAATGTATATTGAGCTGTCGTTGTCTACCAATATTTGTTTGATGCAGAAGCTGTGGTCGCCGATCTCTGCACTGATGACTAGTGGATCCAGGTGCGGTACGAGCAGTCCCTTCAAATCTTCACCCTCGAAGCTGATTGTTTTTGAGAGTAGCAAATTCATATCTTTTTGTTCCCCCTCGCGTTCTGTGATAGAATTGACGGTGGCGAATGGGGGAACCGGAGATGGTCTCCACTACCCCTTCTACTTATTTGCCCCCAGCAGAGTCCTGGTGCGCGGGCGGAGGTTCTTTTCTTCCCTGCGCCGGCTGGTTTCGAGTCTGGTCTTCCAAGAACCATCCAAGGACGCCTTGTCGGATGATGCACTCGATCTCATCCTTGAGTCTCACGCACTCCTAGGTGGTGTGTCCTGCGCCTTGGTGGAACTCGCAAAACTTCGATTGATCTCCTTTGCCTTGCGGGAGCTCTCTCGACCTTCGCAGTGTTGGGTTATCCTGTATCGCGTATAACACGTTTGCACGGGAGGTGTTGAGTGGTGTATATTCTTGGTAGGGTCGGGGGGGGGGGGGGGGGGGGGGGTGGAGGGGGTAAAGGGGGGGGGGGGGGGGGGGGGGGGGCGGTCCCCGCGGCGATTTTGCTGGCGCATGTTATTCTGGCGCTCCTCCCATCGCCTCAGAGTTGGTTCTTCTCTTTTCCTCTTTAGTCCTTCATCGAACTGCCGACATTGGGTCTCGATTGCTTCGTCGGCCGCGATTTGCGCTTCGACCCTATGCACAAGATCGAGATAACTAGCGACTGTCTCCCTCATCAGGGCAGAGTAGAATCCGCTTGGTCGGAGTCCTCCCATAAAGACTCCCCAAAGGAGCTCCGGGTGTACCCCAGGGATTTGACGGGCCTCGGTAGTGAACCGACGAAAGAATTCTTTAATGGTTTCCCCTTCACTTTGCTTGATTCTTTAGAGATGGGAAGGGTCCTTTACTATTTGGCAGTTTGCGAAGAACTAGTCCAAGAACTGCATGTTGTGTTAGTTCGGTGAAGTTTCTGATGGTTTCACTCCGAAGAGAGGAACACCAAATTCTTGTCTGGCCCTTCAAAGTGGTAGGAAACACTTGGAAGAGTAACTGATCGGGAGCGTTATAAATTCGAAGGATGGTGGAGAAGTGATTCACGTGCTCTAGGGGGGTCTTGCATCCCATCGGAAGACTCCCTGCTGGGAACCTTGAATCCCCTGGGATCGGATGTGTCAGAACCTCAGGTGCTAGTGGGGAGCCATTGCGGACGGGATGATACACGTGCGCCGCTTGGCAGCCTACCTGGCCGTATTCTTCGGCTATTAGTTCTCTTATATCTTCCCGGGTTAACCTTCCAGGGAGGTTCTCGGGGCCACCCGCCCTTTGGCGATGATGGTACAAGCCGACTTCGACAGGCCTGGCCAGACGGGTGGTGTGCGCAGTGCTTGTTGCTGTTGAGAACTCAGAGGTCTCTTCCTGGTCGTTCTCAGGGGCTTGATCTGGAGGTGGAGGATGCAGGACTGGCGCGGGGGTGCTGCGAGAGCCTGAACTATTCCCAAGTTTCTTAAGAGGTTCATCATTTCAGCCTGCTGCTCTTCTATTTGGATTACGCTCCCTACTAGTCTGTTCATGGGTGCAACCACTGTCTCCTCCAGCTTAGCTGCGCTGATGAGGGAGTGGGAAGGACTAGGATTGACACGTCCTTCAAGGACCAAACCTTGGGTGGTGTGAGTGCTTCTCCTTGCCATGGTCTCTAGCCGCGAGTATATATCGCTGTGCAGAGGATACTGTCGTCCGGATTTTTAGAGCATTGGGAACATTTCTCCCACAGACGGCGTCAAACTGTTGCGGCCCACTCGAGGCTCCTAAAACCGGTCTAAATTAGACCGCCTTAGTCCGGGAGCAGTCGAGCGTGAAATCAGTCACAAAGAAACGAGACGGCTGACAAGGAACCTTTTTACCATGGAAAACACCGAAAATGAGTGAAAAACCACGTGGTCAGGATGGTGATGACCAAACTTCACTATTCTAGGTTATATAAAGCTTTTATGGAAGGCGAGGCGGCAAGCCGCTTCTCGTTACAACTTATAGGGAGAGAGAGAGACACGTTCGGAGGGTGACAAACCACCTCTCGCAAAGCTGTATTTTTGCTTGTCGCAGTGGGGAGCACTGTTCTCTGGGCACTTTGATGTCTTATGCGGATTCTCAGAGGCTGACGTAGTGCTCTCTGCACGTCTTGGTGTTTGCGTCTTGTTGCGGCGTGCACGAGAAGTTCCTTGCTCGTGGCGGAATGGATCTTATTTTGGGGCGCTCGAAGAAGGGTGAAGGCCTTCGAAGGATTTTCAAGGCGCTCGTAGATCTTTGAAGGGGTCTTCGAAGGCGAAGGAGATCTTCTAGGGATTCTGGAGGGAGCTCTGTTGCACGTAGGAGATGGAATTCGAGGAGGAAAAGATGAAAATAAAAGAGGGCCTTGTGGTCTTATTTATAGGCCACAAGGGTGGTTATGGTGGTTACACGGTTATCTGTAAACCAAAACCACCCTTTTTACTATTTACAGGCCAATTTCATAAGGTTTACGACTCACATTATTCAAGTATTTTTCTATACACAGACCAATATAATTTCGGATAAGAGCACCCACCCATAATGAGTGATTATGTTGGTGGTTATGCGGGTGGTTACCCGTATATCGGACGATAGAGATCGCATAGGAATGATCGAATGACAGAGGAAGGTCGTCCCGAATGGGGGGGGGGGGGGGGGGGCGGTTGGCGACGAGGCCCGGCCGACGGGGGCCGACCGGCCGGCAGACGGGGGCTGACCGGCCGGCCGGCCAAGTGATGAGTCCCAATTATATACACATTTATGGACTCATTTGGGCCGATTATCCAGTCTATGCACTACACCTAAGGCATGTTTTCGTTCATATTTGATATTCCATGCTATGTGTGTAAGATCCCCCCTCCCAAATCGACGGTCCGACCGGGGGATCTTATTGCACACCACCCTTTTTGCACGACGCCAAAGCGATCACGAAGGGTGAAGGTACTAGCTTCTTCAACCCCCTTCCTTGAACACTCCAAGGTCATGCATTGGGGTGATGTTAAGTGAAAGTCACTACACATCCACAGAGTAAGGAAGCAGTATTTTAGTGGAAGACATCATTAAAAGTGCGCTTTGTATCCCATAGCGGAAGACATCATTAAAGAGGGCGCTTTATGGCACTTAGCGGAAGACGTAGTAATATAACGGAAGATTAACTATCACAGAAACCTAAAACTCAAGACCTGTATGAATAATTTCCATACCACGGCCGCATTAAATCCTATCCATCAAGGATTCATTGCCAATATATAGATGACGTGAGGTGGGGCACAACAAAAGGGATGTGGCTTAACAACTTGTACCTGACGTAACCTGCTCTGTGGCTTCATCCACACATGGATGTTGTCTCTCATCCGCACCTGTCACCTGGGATAATGACAAGTTATTAGAACCACGATCAGAATCCAACTCCTACTAATACAAAACATAATATAATAGTTATAAGGGAGGGGATATCTGGACTCTTATTGGGCCGAGGCAGTCTTCTCACGACCGCCGCCTACGTACTCCATATCATCCTGCATACGGTCTCAGACCCACATAGTTCTATTAGTTTCGCACGGGTTGCCCTCCCAGACCGTCCGTCGTGCGGGTTGCCTTAGAGTAAAAACTCATCGGTGATCCTATATTCTCCGAAGGCACATTTTCGAAGGCACATTTAACTCCCGTAGGAATTATTTCCCGAAGGCAACATTTCATTCCCGTAGGAATTATTTCTCGAAGGCAACATTTCATTCCCGTAGGAATTATTTCTTGAAGGCAACATTTCATTCCCGTATGAATTATTTCTCGAAGGCAACATTTCATTCCCGTATGAATTATTTCTCGAAGGCAACATTTCATACCCGTAGGAATATTTCTCGAAGGCAACATTTCATTCCCGTAGGAATTATTTCTCGAAGGTAACATTTCATTCCCGTATGAATTATTTCTCGAAAGGAACATTTCATTCCCGTATGAATTATTTCTCGAAGGCAATATTTCATTCCCTTAGGAATTATTTCTCGAAGGCAACATTTCATTCCCGTAGGAATTATTTCTCGAAGGCAACGTTTCATTCCCGTAGGAATATTTCTCGAAGGCAACATTATATTCCCGTCAAATCTAATTAACAGTCAATACAGAATAAAACCCAAAAACAACGATTCGCCTGCGTTGCTGCAAGAGCGGCAGCCAGTTCGGTATTATTTAGGATTGACGCTGAAGGAATGCCTCATCTTCACGTCAACTATAAATTATTTGCAAAAAGAAGGAAAAACCAAAACTTCGATCTGTCCGCTCTTGGGTTTTAATTGCGCCTTTTAAATATGACTTAAGCACACTTGAGGAACGATATTATGAATTTAGGAGAACAAAATTACAAACAGTTATATTTAAACACATAGCCGTTGTGAGCCGACAATCAAATCCTCTCAGCATGGCGAGCGTCACAGCCTTTTACCATATGTCACGCAGTTAAAAAACTCGTAAACGCATGAAAGTAAGAGAGCAAATCTAGAAACAATTATATTGAAAACACTTGAACTGTTGTGAGCCGGCAACCAAAAACTTCGGCTCAGCTTGGCGAGCTTCACAGCCTCTTACCATATGCCACGCAGTTCAAAAACTCGTAAACACATGAAAGTAAGAGAGCAAATCTAGAAACAATTATATTGAAAACACTTGAACTGTTGTGAGCCGGCAACAAAAAACTTCGGCTCAGCTTGGCGAGCTTCACAGCCTCTTACCATATGCTACGCAGTTCAAAAACTCGTAAACGCATGAAAGTAAGAGAGCAAATCTATAAACAATTATATTGAAAACACTTGAACTGTTGTGAGCCGGCAACCAAAAACTTCGGCTCAGCTTGGCGAGCTTCACAACTTTTTACCATATGCCACGCAGTTCAAAAACTCGTAAACGCATGAAAGTAAGAGAGCAAATCTAGAAACAATTATATTGAAAACACTTGAACTGTTGTGAGCCGGCAACCAAAAACTTCGCCTCAGCTTGGCGAGCTTCACGTCCTCTTACCATATGCCACGCAGTTAAAAAACTCATAAACGCATGAAAGTAAGAGAGAAAATCTAGAGACAATTATATTGAAAACACTTGAACTGTTGTGAGCCGGCAACCAAAAACTTCGGCTCAGCTTAGTGAGCTTCACAGCCTCTTACCATATGCCACGCAGTTCAAAAACTCGTAAAGGCATGAAAGTAAGAGAGCAAATCTAGAAACAATTATATTAACAACACTTGAACTGTTGTGAGCCGGCAACCAAAAACTTCGGCTCAGCTTGGTGAGCTTCACAGCCTCTTACCATATGTCACACAGTTCAAAAACTCATAATTATTAAATTATGAATCTTAGAGATAAGGAGAATTATTGGCTCCACCTCCGATCATTCCTAAATTAATGTAGAAATAGGAACCCAAATTCAATCCACATAACTCCAACTCCGAATTGTAAAATCTTTAAATCAAACTCTTCTTGCAAGAGAAATAAGATACGTTTGTCTCTGTGCTGACAAGGCAAGCACAGTCCTTCTCTCACCATTATCAAAACCAACAACCATTCAAGTCGCAAGCAGCCCGAATGACAAGAATTATAAGCTTTAAGGTCACCCCCTAAATCATTTAGAAGTATAATTAAAAAGGGCAGGTGCCAGAAGGATCTCAGAGCAGGAAGAAAGAACAACATAAATTTTATATAAAATCTTCATGAAATCAGATATTGGAGGCTGCCAGTTACCAAATAAAATGGAATAGGAGAGGGGTACTACCAATCGCTCTGTTTTAATTGAGACCAACATGTTGGGTTGCGGTTAATAGGAGAATTATAAGTTCCAAATCTGTCATAAAATATTCAAGGAAGAAGAGGAGGAGGTGGAGGTGATGAGTCCCAATTATATACACATTTTTGGACTCATCTAGGCCGATTATTTAGTCTATGCACTACACTTTATACATGTTTTCGTTCATATTAAATAGCCGTCTATTATTCCACGCTAAGTGCACTTCTAGGCCCATTCTTGATGTATTTTCTTGTTTATCTTCTTTGCTGTCTTTCATGCTGTGTTTTGTGCCACTTTTAGTGGTTTTGATTAGTGTTATGCTGGAACAGGGGTCGTGCAGGTGTTCCCGGTACAAATCTGTACAGGAACACTGCGCACGATCACTGGTTATACTGCGCACGACCACTGATCGCGCGCGTTCATTTGCATCCCAAAGTTGCATTCTGAATTTGGTCGTGCGTTTTTACGCACGGTCGTGTGTTCGATCGTGCGCTTTATTATTTTCTGTAGTTTTGTTTTGCAGGTTTTCGAGCACAGCGCGCACGATCACCAAATTTCAGTGTGCACGACCACTAGTCATGTGCCACTGATCGTGCGCTCTGTTTTCTATAAATATACAGCCCGCGAAATTAGGTCGGACGACATTCCAGCTCCGCCGTTTTCGAGCCCTGTTCGCCTCTTCCGCCCCCTGCATCATCCTCCACCACCAGGAGGTGCTTCGGGACTATTCTTCAAGCCTATCTTGAGCCCGGAGATCACCTCGGCCATCTCCGTCATCTACAAGCTTCAATAGGAAGGATCTCCGCCCAGATTTCATTGTCAAAATTGGGAGCCATGTATTGAAGCTGAGCGGATAGTGACACGAAGAAGATGGGTCCATTGGAAGGTAGTGACAGCCTTCTCTACCCCGGACGTAGTTGTGGACCGAGCTTGGACGCGGATTGACAACCTTGCGATTCCAACCGTGAATCCCAACGAGCCTTCGGATTCGGTCGATTTCTTACTCTTTTACATATTGTAATGATATTGTAGGGTAGATTCTTGTATTTTTGGATGATATGTACAATGATCTTTAATTGCAATGTTTATTTCATATTTCTATGAAACCATTTTGTTATTTGTGTATATGATATGCGCCACCACGTCATCCACCACTCCATCCATTAGGTTCATGTGACGCACTAGCAATTGCTAGTGGCGTGCTTGTCGACGAGGTGCTTGCGACCCTCACTCTGTAGGCCTACTCGCCCATCCGCCTAGTGAAGCGTGGCATAGTGGCCCGTGTAATCCATTCGCCTAACGAAGCAGCGCGCTCAAGGCCTGCACAGTTCGATTCTGTTTGCCTAGTCGTCCATCCGCCCTTTCGAAGCAGCTCGCTCAAGGCCTGCCTAGTCTCCATCCCGCTAAGCGAAGCATTGCATATCAGCATTGCATAGGAGTAGTTTAGTTATTTTCTTTTATTTCCACAACCAAAACCCCCCGTTTCCGCAACCCATCCGACTTAAGGACTTCGATCTCAAGTCCTTCCTCGAACGTTAACTCCACCTTACTGTGTTCCTTGAGAGATTCGATACTTGGGGATTTAATTCCTCATATTATTACTTGACAACGACCGGTTCACTGTCGTTTCATGCCGCAGTCTTGCTACCGCCTATAGCGGTGTGCTAAGATTTGCGCATCAAGTTTTTGGCGCCGTTGCCGGGGAACACGGTCGTGTGAGTTTTCTGGAGAGGGAGAATCTGAGAGAGTAGCCCTTCCATTTGTAAATTGCATCCTTTATTTTATTCCAGTTCTTTTTATTCCATTTTCTTGTTTTACTTAGGTTGCTTAGTAAATTATTGTTGGGTGTAGCATTTTGCACAATAGTGTTTTTCTTTTGAATCTAGTTATTTTCACACAATGTGGGCTTCATTTAATATTCGATGCCGTTGGTGTGGAGATATTTCTCATGCTAGTGATAGATGCCCATCGGGAGATAATAGCCCTAGTACTCAAGGCCCAGCATATGGAGCACCGACTTCGTCTGGTACTCCATATGGTGCGCGTAAGTCCTATGGCTATTCTGTTGCGCCTTTACCGTCACACTTCTTTTCGGCTTTAGCTCCTGCTGTGCCAAAGAAGACCGCAAGGCAGTGCTTGTTTTGTCAGAGCATGGATCACGCCTTGAAGGATTGTGCTGCATTCCTTCGCCAATTGGACGAGGATGATGAGACGGATATCCGGATCGTCCCGACTCCTACTTCTGGCAGCACACCTTCAACATCTGGTTATGTGCCCGTATCACCTTCATGCTTTGAAGGGTATGATGTGGACACAGTCACCAGATGTGTGGCTGATCTAGGCTCTGACATGACTGAGCCCATCTCCCCTGTGCATATATCACCGTGTAGAGATTCGATACTCTATGAGGAATCGGTGCTTGATTCTTTTTCAAGCCCTATCCCTCCCCCTATTGTGCATTCTATTACATTTATTTCTGATAACATTGTTGAAGATGTGTCGCAAGAGGAGGCTGGCGATCTTTGTGTTGTGCCTATTCCTATGGAGGAGTACAACCTTCTAGGTGAAGAGGATTTTTCCTCAACACCGGTGGAGGAAGTGCAAATCCTTGAGAAGGCCACCATTGATCCCACCGAACCTTGCGGCATTGTCAACAATGCCGACATTATTTTACTTTCCCATCCTAACGGGAGTGAGACCGGGACCACTCTCCCTATTTTTGATTCTTTATGTTATTCGTCTCTTTTATTTCTTGATCCCCCTTCCCTTTCCGAGCCTATGCAGGTTGAGCCTTCACAGGTTATGTAGGAGGTGGTGCAAATTGCACCATTCAATGCTGCGCACAGCTTCTTGTGTGAGGAGGTTAATACCCCCTCCACAGAATACATGACATGTATTGTATTCCCCTCCTGCTGCCTCCCCGAAGACGACACCTTGCTAAGCAAGGAAATTTATTTTGGTGAAAGTAGAGTGGAGGACTCTCCCTCCACCTCTTTCTTTCTCTTCCCTCTACCTGTGACGAGCCGGTATTATTTATATTCGGGTAGAGGCGTGACTGCTCTATCGCCGTATCGGTACCCGCTACCGACACGCATATAAGAACAGTTACCTATGCATTTTCTTTTTCATAGACCCATTAGCTAGAACTGCTTTAAAGTTGAATAAGTCGTGATGGGATGACAATAACCCCAGTAGTTATCTTACTTTTCCTGCAATTTTGTTTCATCTAGTTTAGTTTAGTTAGCTGTAGTTTATTTTAGTTTGTCTTTTTCATTTGTTTTTGCGGAGCTGACCCCTGTAGGTATTCTTCTGGATGGATGCTGCAGCTAGGTCTAGATTTAAACGCCAATCTTCTGGTATGCTCACTTGCTGAGCATTGGGTACTCTCTTTCCTTAGCTTTATTCTGAATTTTATAGTCATATTCTGCATTAGATTGTTTAGTTTAAGTCTGGGGGAGAGTAGTTTTGTTTACCCGCTCACGTGCACTATTGCACTGCATGCTAGAAGCATTTCTATTTCATTTATCTAGTTATTGTTCATTTTCTTTGCACACCACTGCACCTACTCGAGCGCGTACTCATCTGTATGCGTGCTCTGAGTTGAATGTAATTCTTCTGCTTATTTGGGAAATCTAGGTGATGGCTTAGGACTACGTAGCGGAGTAAAATGTTGACTCCAGTAGTGCTCCTAGTCGAGTGCTCGGTTGCATAGAAATTTGTGTAGATTAGATTTTTTTTATACTTATGGTTTTATATTTTTCTATTAGTGTAAATGTTGTTTGCTCTACTCAAATGGTGAATCCGGTGTGAATCAAAAAGTAGCATAGGGATGTGTGTAAATGATCGCTAGACTCGTATTGCTTGAGTCGGGAGAAAGGAGAATCTGTCTCGGTGGCTAGAACTTGCCCCAAGCGATTCTTGAAGCATTGGCATAGGATAGTTCTAGTGCGTGAGAATGACGTAGGCCATTATCTTGGCCCGGTTGAGCCTTTGTGCCATTCCTGATATCGTCTACCCTTGCTAGCCCCTTTTGTGCCTACCCCATTCTTTTGGTTCAGCTCCACTATTGTTCACCAAAGCCTAACCTCCAATCCTAGTCGCACACCTAGATGCAAGCACTTTGCCTAAATATTAAATTGGTGGTGTTGATTATGGAAATACAATGTGAAAGTATGGATGTGCATCTTTGAAAATTTGCTCAAATCACTAAAGAAAGAAAAAGAAAAAAATGGGAGAAAAAGAAAAAGAAGTGAACAGAAAAGAAAAAAAGATGAGCTTAATTAAAAATTTTGTAAGTTTTGGTATTGGGAGTAGGCGGTGCACACACCTATGTTGCAAAAGTCCAAGTCTGGGGGTGTGGTGCACTTGTTTTTTTTATAGTCATGTGGGTAGCTCTATCTTATGCTCATGTTGGGTTAGGTGTGCTTAGCCTTCATGTTTATCTTTGTTTACCTCACCATAACCCAAGCCCCATCTCTAACCTAAAGCCCTACTGACTCACGCCTTGAATCAATCTAGTGTCGTGGAGAGAATGTGACCGGGCGAGCTTATGGTCACCGACGCCGATGGATTTCGGTGGAGTTTGTCCTGCACCCCTATCTTGAGCAATGCTCATCTCAGCGCTAAGTTTACTTTCTCTGTATGCGTGACCGAATGATTCACCGTAGTTCACCATTTTGAGTAGTTGTAATATGCTTTTACTCTTTTAGAAATCTATAAACTATTTGTATAATTAGAAATCTTCTCTATTATTTTTCTTATGCACGTGAGCATGCGACTTCACATTGTACTCTGTATTGTAATTTTAAGCTATCTACTTTTCTTTCCCCGTTTGCCTAGAATTTGTTTGCTCGGGATGCGCAAACAGGTAAGTCTGGGGGTGAGATGAGTCCCAATTATATACACATTTTTGGACTCATCTAGGCCGATTATCTAGTCTATGCACTACACTTTATACATGTTTTCGTTCATATTAAATAGCTGTCTATTATTCCACGCTAAGTGCACTTCTAGGCCCATTCTTGGTGTATTTTCTTGTTTATCTTCTTTGCTGTCTTTCATGCTGTGTTTTTTTGCCACTTTCAGTGGTTTTGATTAGTGTTATGCTGGAACAGGGGTCGTGCAGGTGTTCCCGGTACAAATCTGTACAGGAACACTGCGCACGATCACTGGTTATACTGCGCATGACCACTGATCGTGCGCCGCCGATCGTGCGCGTTCATTTGCAGCCCAAAGTTGCATTCTGAATTTGGTCGTGTGTTTTTACGCACGGTCGTGGGTTCGATCGTGCGCTTTATTATTTTCTGTAGTTTTGTTTTGCAGGTTTTCGGGCACAGCGCGCACGATCACCAACTTTCAGTGCGCACGACCACTGGTCATGCGCCACTGATCGTTCGCCTCTTCTGCCTCCTGCATCATCCTCCACCACCAGGAGGTGCTCCAGGACTATTCTTCACGCCTATCTTGAGCCCGGAGATCACCTCGGCCATCTCCGTCATCTACAAGCTTCAATAGGAAGGATCTCCGCCCATATTTCATTGTCAAGATTGGGAGCCATGTATTGAAGCCGAGCGGATAGTGACACGAAGAAGACAGGTCCATTGGAAGGTAGTGACAGCCTTCTCTACCCCGGACGTAGTTGTGGACCGATCTTGGACGCGGATTGACAACCTTGCGATTCCAACCGTGAATCCCAACGAGCCTTCAGATTCGGTCGATTTCTTACTCTCTTACATATTGTAATGATATTGTAGGGTAGATTCTTGTATTTTTGGATGATATGCACAATGATCTTTAATTGCAATGTTTATTTCATATTTCTATGAAACCATTTGGTTATTTGTGTATATGAGATGCGCCACCACGTCATCCACCACTCCATCCATTAGGTTCGTGTGTCGCACTAGCAATTGCTAGTGGCGTGCTTGTCGACGAGGTGCTTACGACCCTCACTCCGCATGCCTACTCGCCCATCCGCCTAGTGAAGCGTGGCATAGCGGCCCGTGTAATTCATTCGCCTAACGAAGCAGCGCGCTCAAGGCCTGCACAGTTCGATTCTGTTTGCCTACTCGTCCATCCGACCTTTCGAAGCAGCGCGCTCAAGGCCTGCCTAGTCTCCATCCCGCCAAGCGAAGCATTGCATAGCGGCATTGCATAGGAGTAGTTTAGTTATTTTCTTTTATTTCCACAACCAAAACCCCCCGTTTCCGCAACCCATCCGACTTAAGGACTTCGATCTCAAGTCCTTCCTCGAACGTTAACTCCACCTTACTGTGTTCCTTGAGAGATTCGATACTTGGGGATTTATTTCCACATATTATTACTTGACAATGACCGGTTCACTGCCATTTCGTGCCGCAGTCTTGCTACCGCCTATAGCGGTGTGCTAAGATTTGCGCATCAGGAGGAAGAAATACATATCAGGCGTGCCAGAAACTACGTCGCATGGACTTGTAGGGAGTAGCTATCCTCAAAATGCTCATAATAATAAATCTTTAAGCCTATAGATCCACTGATGTAGCTTCCTCAATAGAAACCTTACCAACATAAATTTGTACCAGCCGACCAAATCCCCACCAAGAGGTGCCAGTGGGGGAAAGAAGAAAGAATTTCCAATCATTGTTGCTTCCATTTGGTTAGAAACTTTCAAAGAGAGATATAGGTTAAATCTCGAACCATAAATGAAAGCCTCACGCAGTGAAGAGCTCTCAATTTCAAGTTGCCCGCTTTAAATTCATTTTCATCCACCCATTGAACTCACAATTAAAATAACTAGGAATATCATAAGGATGAGATTAGGGATGCCATAACCGGGAAGAGGTGGAGCTCACAACCATTGCGGGTTGCTTGCTCGATCAAGCCATTCATGGTGCATCCGATCTAAAGACTCCATCTTACCCGGTTAATCGCTCCCTGAATTAATCCTCCCTGCGTTGGCTAATCAGAGAGAGAGAGGGAGAGAGATGAAGAAATGCCGCAAATCTCGCCATCAACCCTTATTTGACTGAGATTCGAAGTGATGCTCATAAGAAGCACCCTTTTTGGCCTTTCAAAAAAAATATGCTGATAGAGGGACTCAGTTTTTGTAAGAAATGTGAAAATTCAAACTAGGATCAGTCACTATAACTTCTATATGGAAAGAGAAGGCCAAATCTGTTGAAAATAAAACCAAAACCAAAAGAGGAGAATAGGGTTACCACCAATCAGAGGCGGGGAGCAGTCGGAGTCTCCCTTGTCGTGCCCCGATTTCTTGCCATCAATCCTTATTCCGGCAGAGTTTCGAAGAGGAGGAGGAAGAGGGAGAGATGAGGGCGAGGGGCGAACTGCGGTCTACCTGCCCCTTGAAGAGGTGATGAAGCTGCCCTTTCATAGCCGATGAGCTCCAATCGCATGCCCTCACGGAGCTCGTCCTTGGTTTTCGCCCCTGGTTTTCCGCCCCCTATTTTCGTTGCTGGTTTTCCGCCCCCTGTTTCCTTTCCGTTCATTTCCAGCTTTATATATATATATATACACACACACACACACGTACACTTATATGATATAAATAATTGTATGTATATATATACAACTTAATGTATAGAGAGTCCACAACTCCCAAATTATGTGTATCAAAATGTGCGATAGGTGTCGTTGCGCTTGTGTCAACCATACGATGCTAACAAAATCATTCGGAGTTGATTCCGTGTCCGTTTACTCATAATTATTTGCTTGAGTCGGCACGTAGCTTAAAATAACTCATTTCGGCTAACTTTCTCAAATCTCATTGAATTTGAACGAAACGAATTGCATTGTGCTAGGATTGATCACATGAGTCTGTTGCAACTGACTAGGGTAAAATTGGGGCTCGTTTACTGATGAGTCCCATTTATATATATATATATATATTCTTGGACTTATTTGGGCTGTTATTCTAGTGTTTGCACCACATTTTAGGCACATTTCCATTCATATGTACTATTCCATGCTAGGTGCACTTTTAAGCCCGTTTCGGTGTGCAATTACATTCCTTGTTGTTGGGGGTAAGCACATTGTGCTCCCCTTCCCTTCTTGTATGTATTTCTGCGCTGGATGTGTATTCCCAGCTAGTATATCTTGTTTGCAGGTGACCTGATTGCCCCGTTCTCCCATAAGTAATTTCTGTGCATATCGCACGGTCGTGCGTGTTCCTTGACGCACGGTCTGTGCGGTCGTGCGTTTGTGTCTGGGGCAGAAAACAGAGCGTCGGAGTTTACTTGTGCGTTTTGACGCACGGGCGGATTCGCCCGTGCGTGAACAAAACGCACGGTCGACCTGTGTCTTGCAGAAAACGGAGCTTTGGAGTTTACTCGTGCGTCTTAACGCACGGGCGACGTTGGTCGTGCATGAACAAATCGCACGGGCGGCGTAGCGTCTTTTCCAAGCCTTATTTCTTCCATTAATATCACACGGTCTGTGCACGATCGTGCGTTCGACCGTGCGTGACCAATTTTCGCCTTTTTCCTATAAAAGCTACAGGAATCGAGGCAGAGAAAGAGGACGACCAGGGCACGAGCTGGAGCGATTCTGAGGGTGGGAAAACTCTTCCTTCCCGCTGCTCTTGAGGGGTGAAGGCTTCTCCTTCATTTCCTCCACCATCAAGGCCATTTCCGGTGACTTTCCACCTCCATCCATCCATCGAGGAGCATTAGGAAGCTTCATCCACCATTAGGTCAAGCATTCCGCGCCAAGGAGACCAAGGAAGCGCTGAAGATCGTAGGAGCGGTGACATCCTCCTTCAAGCCAAGCTCACCATCTGAGGGCCGAGTCCGGAGAGAGCCCGACAACCTCTCATTCCGGTCGTGAACCCAAGACGTGATTTCTTCGTTGTGGTCCTCTCTAACCTTTGTTGCTTGAACTCGTTTGCAGTTGCTTTATGAATGCGTGTTAAGTAGATCTTATGGATTACTGCTTGTTTTCATATGCAATGTTATTGTGGTGGCATGAATAGCCCCTTTGTTTCTTGCTATTTTCTGTGTTACATTGTGGTTGAAGCCGCTAGCAAAAGCTAGCGGTGATGTTTTGAGAAGAGGTGCGTGCGACCCTCAACCGTCATAGTGATATCCTGCCCACGCGCCTTCCGAAGCACGGCATAGAAGAGATCCTGGTGATTGTGCAGCATTTGACCCTGAAATAGAGCGTACCCTGCGGGCGCGTCTCCGTGCTGCTGCCACCATGGATGTTAATGGAAATCAGGCTAATCCTGGAGTGGGAAATGCACCGGTCGTGGGTCAGGTGGCTGACGAAAATGAAGTGGTCAGGCCGAGACCTAGGACCATGAGAGACTACACCACTCCTACAGTTGGGAGTGTGTATCCTGGTTTTGGGCCTAACATAATGAACAATCAGTTCGAAATCAAGCCCGCTATCCTGAACATCATCCGTAACAACATGCAGTTCTCTGGGATGCCCAGTGAAGACACACATCTTCACTTGGCTGAGTTCTCTGATATTTGCGGTACCTTCCGGTATACTGGAATCACTGATGAAACAGTCAAGTTGAGACTGTTTCCATTCTCATTGTGTGACAAAGCCAAGGTGTGGCTTCATTCTATCCCTCCAGGAACTGCTGTAACGTGGGATGTGCTCGCATCCAAGTTTCTCGCTAAATTCCACCCGGTGGACAAGATTGTGAGCCTTTGGCGTGAAATCGCCACCTTCCGGCAAGCTGAGCAGGAGACCCTCGCAGAAGCTTGGGAGCGTCTTTCTGACCTCCTGCGCAAATGCCCAAATCACGAGCTCCAGTCATGGAACATTGTGGAGACCTTCTACTTCGCCATCGAGCCCAACCATCGGGCGATGATTGACGCTGCTGCAGGAGGAACCTTGATGAACCACATGCCTAAGGAAGCTCTTAGAATTCTGCAGGACACCGCGTTCCACAGCACTTTCTGGACAGCGGGGAGAAATGCGCCTAGAAGCGCTCAGGGATTATTCGTGGTGGATTCACTACCTCCCGCTGTTGCGCCTGCGTCGAACATTACATGTGAAGGATGTGGAGGCGGTGGTCACCACTCATACGAGTGTCCAGGTAGCGAGCCATCAGGTGAATTCTCTCAGCTTTGTTAACTGAATCTGTGAATTTCGTTGGAAATCAAGCTAGGGGGCACCCTACAGAAATGCTTCTAATCCGGGTGTGAGAAATCACTCCAATTTTTCATGGAACCAAAATGCTGCAGGCCAACGATGGCAACCGGGCCAGCATCAAAATGATGCTCAAGCATCCGGAAGTCAACCAAGGCCGCCTCAGCCGGGTTATAATCAAGGTGCCCCGGTCCCTAAGAAAAGTAAATTGGAAGAGATGATGGAGAGGTTTATGGAAGTCGCCAAATCTAATATGGTGAACCAAACCGCGTCATGCGTAACTTGGAGACGCAAGTGGGCCAACTGGCTCAAGTGCTAACCGAGCGTGCGCAGGGGACCCTTCCCAGTAATACAGAAAAAAATCCAATCAACCAAGGGAAGAGTCTCTCCGACGCGGGAGTTGGTGAACTAAGTGAGTTGGTAGTTGCTTGCTCCATTAACAATATTGAAACGGCAGCCCTATGTGATTCCGGTTCATCTCGCAACATCCTCGCCTTGCAGGATGTTGCTAAACTACAACTTAATATGGATACGGATGAACGGAAGTCACTAGTGCTTGCTAATGGGACCGTAGTTAAGGCTGAGGGAGAAGTCAGGAATGTGGAAGTTACAATTGAAGGGACGGTAGTAGTTGCCGACTACCAAGTCTTGGGACCAAGTCTGAATCAATCCATTCCCATCTTGGGAGTACCGTTCTTAAAAGAGAGCGGTGCCACCTTAGATTTTTCTAAGGGGTGTGTTGTCTTACCCTGTAAGGTGACGCCCTCCACTTGTCCCAAGATTGTATCAGAAGCGGTAATCCACTCCCCCTTGTTTTTACTGATAAACCATCTAGTGATGCAGAAGCCGAGAAAAGAACAGAATCACCAGAAGAAGAAAAGAATGAAGAGAAGTTGCAAGTTGTGACGGAAGAGGGAAAGGAGGCAAGAGGCAGCACTGAAACCAGAATGTTGAATGACGAGGGAGATGGTGGAACAAAGCGTCTTATAGATTTTTTTTTCAAAGTAATAAATGTGAACATTTTAAGCAGGTCCATTGGGATGATCCGATTACCACGGCGGCAACGGAAGTGAAGCCACCCACCACTAAGGCGGGAAATTATGCCAGTTATCAACGTTGGCGCTCTCCAACGGTGGAGAAGCTGAGGAAAGAAAAATTACTGCATGAATCATGCTCTGCTGCCCTCCGGCGCGGGAAGGAAGAGGCTAGGGGCAAGGTGGAGACATCCTCCTTGGGCCCTAAAGCCTTCACCTCTTTCCCATCTCGCGCAGCGGGGGAGAACCACCACAAGTCAGCATACAGTTGATGCGTGGTGGGGTCTCGGGGTTGTGATTGCGCTGTTTCTTCCATCTGATTTTTGTGCTCTATTTTGTCACTTCGCTGTGTTGGTCGTTTTTATTTAGTTTGGAACAATATCTTTCTGCTGTTTGAACAATGATTAATACATGTATTTGGTCCACCTCAAGGACGTTAAACAAAAGGGCTTCTTGGGAGACAACCCATGGGGAACCACCCGGTTCCGTCTTTCTTTTTAATCCTTTTCGCATATTGTTATTTCAGTTTTGCTAACATTGTAGGTGAAGCTTTGCTCTCGCGTGGAAGGAGGTTTATTTTTAGAGAAATTGGGATTACCGCACTTCTGGCATGCTCCTTTGTGAGCATAGGTCAACTCTACCCCTCTCTTATTTATGTTTGAATCGTTTATTCTGGGGGAGAGAGCGAGCTGTGCAAGTGCACACACGTTGCATGACATGCTAGAATGTGCTGAGTTAGGATTTTTATTTTGTTGCATACATGTGCACCTAGTTCATGTGCACTTGATCACGCGTGCTTATTGGGTATCGCTGCGAGGTTTTCCCGCTCGTAAGAATTGAATTATTAGCATGTGAGTGAGGAGTGGAGAATAATGTTGACTCGAGTAGTGCTCTAGTCAAGTGCTCCCGTCACGCCTAGAAATTCGATTAGAGTAGAATAAAATTCAGAGTTGTAATGTACTTATTTCTGTTATAGTAGATGAAATTTATTTTACTTTAGTGGTGAATCCGGTGAATCCAACGGTAGCAATAGGTCGAGTGTAGCAGGCTAGTAGTAGCTTATTACTAGGGTCGAAAGGAAGGACAACCTTTCTCGGTGGCTAGAACTTGCACTAGGCGACTCTCGACACGATTGTGTTGATGTACTCGTCATGAAATGTGATATAGGCCACCTCTTGATCCGTTTGTACTTTTGAAATCCTTACCTACGTAATCACCATTGCAAGCCCATTTGAGCCTACCTCTCCTCTTTGTTTAGCTCCACTATTTGATGTAACCATGGCCATACAGCCGAACCTATGTTCGCACCAACCGCTGAGCTGAAAGACATTTCTGTCTCGATCGTATTTGGTGTCATCTATGTATGTATGGCTGCTTTAATGCAGCTAAACGAGCTGTTTTATTGTGTGTAAGAAAATGTGCTTTTGCCGAGAAAAGAAAAGAAAGAAAAGAAAAGAAAAAATAAAAGAGTTGTGCAATAATAATTCTCTCTTGGCAAAATTTTCGTATATCTGGCTCAACACGCACCTATTGTTCAGTTGAAGTCCGGGGGTGTCGTGTAATTACTGAAAATGTTGTATGGGTGATTGTCATTCTCTTGAGTGCGATAGTTGTGTTGAGTGCGATTCTCATCGTCCTTCTACTTACCTAGCCTATACTCAACCTAAGCCCAATAATTGCCTATAAGTCCTATTGATTTTAGTTACGAGTCGTCTCACGCAGTAGAGAGGGTGTGAACGTGCAAGCCTATGGACACCGACTTTGATGGATTTCTTAGGAGATTGTCCCTAGCTTCGATTCAAGTAATACTCTACTCATTAGTCACACTATTTTCCCTTTTTGCGCAACCGAAAGATTCACCTGGATTCACCATCCAAGTAAAGTAAATTCCAAACTACTGTTTTAGAAATAATTAGATACAACCTTGAGTTTAATTCTGTTCTAATATATTTCTACGCACGAGAGCATGCGACTTCGCATAATTCTCTGCCGCTCAAACTCATGCTAACACTCAATTGTTCCGACAGGAGAGCTGAGTAGTTTGCCCGAGACGTGCAAATGGTTAAGTCTGGGGGTGTGATGAGTCCCATTTATATATATATATTCTTGGACTCATTTGGGCTGTTATTCTAGTGTTTGCACCACATTTTAGGCACATTTCCATTCATATGTACTATTCCATGCTAGGTGCACTTTTAAGCCCGTTTCGGTGTGCAATTGCATTCCTTGTTGTTGGGGGTAAGCACATTGTGCTCTCCTTCCCTTCTTGTATGTATTTCTGCGCTGGATGTGTATTCCCAGCTAGTATATCTTGTTTGCAGGTGACCTGATTGCCCCGTTCTCCCATAAGTAATTTCTGTGCATATCGTACGATCGTGCGTGTTCCTTGACGCACGGTCTGTGCGGTCGTGCGTTTGTGTCTGGGGTAGAAAACGGAGCATCAGAGTTTACTCGTGCGTTTTGACGCACGGGCGGATTCGCCCGTGCGTGAACAAAACGCACGGTCGACCTGTGTCTTGCAGAAAACGGAGCTTCGGAGTTTACTCGTGCGTCTTAACGCACGGGCGGCGTTGGTCGTGCGTGAACAAATCGCACGGGCGGCGTAGCGTCTTCTCCAAGCCTTATTTCTTCCGTTAATATCGCACGGTCTGCGCACGATCATGTGTTCGACCGTGCGTGACCAATTTTCAGCCTTTTTCCTATAAAAGCTGCAGGAATCGAGGCAGAGAAAGAGGACGACTAGGGCACGAGATGGAGCGATTCTGAGGGCGGGAAAACTCTTCCTTCCCGCTGCTCTTGAGGGGTGAAGGCTTCTCCTTCATTTCCTGCACCATCAAGGCCATTTCCGGTGACTTTCCACCTCCATCCTTCCATCGAGGAGCATTAGGAAGCTTCATCCACCATTAGGTCAAGCATTCCGCGCCAAGGAGACCAAGGAAGCGCTGAAGATCGTAGGAGCGGTGACATTCTCCTTCAAGCCAAGCTCACCATCTGAGGGCCGAGTCCGGAGAGAGCCCGACAACCTCTCATTCCGGTCGTGAACCCAAGACGTGATTTCTTCGTTGTGGTCCTCTCTAACCTTTGTTGCTTGAACTCGTTTGCAGTTGCTTTATGAATGCGTGTTAAGTAGATCTTATGGATTACTGCTTGTTTTCATATGCAATGTTATTGTGGTGGCATGAATAGCCCCTTTGTTTCTTGCTATTTTCTGTGTTACATTGTGGTTGAAGCCGCTAGCAAAAGCTAGCAGTGATGTTTTGAGAAGAGGTGCGTGCGACCCTCAACCGTCATAGTGATATCCTGCCCACGCGCCTTTCGAAGCACGACATCGCGGCCGTTGCACCCATCTCGCCGTGCGAAGCGGAGTTTAGACCCGCATCTTTCTTCATTCTGCAATAGCATAGGAAACCAAATCAAAACCCCCGTCGTTACTATTTTATCCTTTGAACTGATTTCCTGCGAGAGCAAATCATACTACCCAACTTGCGGTCCTTGAGAGATCGATATTCGGGGAGTTCCTCTCTATTTTATTACTTGACAACGACCGGTGCACTGTCGTCGTATCGCATTTCATGCCTGCTAATTAGCAGTGCCGAAATAGCGCATCATTTACCCAATATTCTAAAATGGCATTGTTGCGGCGGTCGATATTACTCAAAATAGTCGTTTTCTCCAAACGACCTCGGATCGGAACGAAACAAATTCCGTTGCACTCATATTGACCATACAAGTCTAACGTAACTGACGGAAGTCGATTCGGAGCATGTATGCTCTATATTCTAAAATTGCATCGTCGTGACACGCTACGATACTCAAAATAGTCATATTCTACATATGACCTCGGATCGAAACGAAATGAGTTCCGTTGCACTCGTATCAACTATACCAGTCTAACGCAACTGACGGAAGTCGATTCGGAGCACGTATGCTCCATATTCTAAAATCGCGTCGTCGTGACGCGCTACGATACTCAAAATAGTTGTAACACCTCCCCTGTAATGACCATATAATATGGGTCCGGCCGGGACCCCACAGCATATCACCGCCACAGCTTTAGTATTAAAAGATGATATTAACTACCCAACTCAAAACTCAGATAACACGCAGCGGAAATGAACAAAAAACACAGAGATTGTCCACACTACATAGGAGTCCAATTGGCCTTAAGGCCTTACAAAAACACAGTCCAAAACCAAACATTCAACACGACAGGACATCCCAACAAAAGGGGAAAAATAGTAGTTTTACCTAAACTACCTCGACATGCAAGCCGGTCAAAACAAAATGAAATAATAAAAGTGCATGGAAATAAAGATAAGCACTTCATGAGGCTTTAGGCCTTTTTGGCTGGCGCGCTGGGTCCAGCCTGCGATTCTTGCCCTGCATCCAAAATACAAAGAGCGGTAAACGAGGGTCAGCTATGGCTGACCACAAACGGTGTAACAACATCCCTCCTCCCGGCCGTCCTAGCGGACCCCGGGGAACTACTTCACCCTGCAAGTCAGCACTTCGTATGCAAATGTACATAAAGAAAAGCAACATAAATACATGCATGAGTGTCACAAACATCATCCACGTTTCTATGTTGAGCAGATAATAAAAGGGGCCTACCAATGCAAAATGAATGCAAACCCGGGTTTCACCCAAGGCACCCTAAAGCGTATGAATCTAGCACATCATCATACATCATCCATACCATCCAAACCAAAGGGTATTCATCACTACCCCAACGGGCACCACCGGGCCCATGGCCAAGAACCTCACCTGTTCTTGCCACAACAAACATCAACCACAGGGTATTCATCACTACCCCAACGGGCACCACCGGGCCCATGGCCAAGAACTCCACATGTTCTTGCCACCATCATAGGGTACTCATCAGTTCCCCCAAAGGGCATCGTAGCCCATGGCCAAGAACTCCACCTGTTCTTTCCACCATCAATCACAACCATTCTCATAAATGTCACTATAATCAATACAGAAGGGGGGATTTGTCTCGCCGGGACACCCTCCACACATGACTTGCAGTATCACGTGCTGGCCAGCCGACATCAAGACAATTCCGCGCCTTCGCAATACAAACAGGCATCACGGCCATAACTCACGCACAATATTTCCCCGCCCACAAACCAACATTCGTTCTCATACGAAAATACAAGGGCATCAGAACGACGTTTTCGTCGTAATCGGATTTCTAGCAAAAACCCTAAAATGCGCGTCAAACAACATCACCGAATCGGACCAACGGTCGCAAACCCGGCTTCACCCACAATGCCTAATCCGCTAACGGAGTGGATCTCTAGTGCAAATCATGTCGGGGATGGACTCAATCAACCCGATGGTTCCTTTTGAACCAAGGCGGCCCGGATCCCTCTCACTCGACGGATCCGGTGCCAAATGCAGAAATTAAAGGGATGCCATGCACGCATCCTAAAGACCAGGAGGATAAATGTCGTTACCTTTCGAGATCTCCTCCTAGCCATGAGAAACTTGCAAACAAACGGTGGAGAAGAAGCGCCTCGACGCCCTCGACGCCCTCTACGCGTTGCCGGTCTCGGATCGGCGAACGGAGCTCCGAAGCTCCGGCAACGGCGGATTCCCCTTCTTCTTCCTCCTTGCCTCCTCCTCCTTTCTCCAACCTAAGAGAGAGAAAGTCTTGGAAATAATGAGGGTTTAACTCCTCTACCAAGCCCTAAAACCCCCCAGCCATCCATCGCAGTCGTTGGATCAAATCCCAACATTTTTGGACGGCCGGATCAACTCCCCCGTCACTTTTCGCGGAGCAGAATAAACAGTGCGCACGAGCAGCGGCGCACGGTCAGTGATCGTGCGCGGCCAACATCCCCTGATCGTGCGCTACACGATCAGCCGACCTTCAACCCTTGTGAATTAATGCACGATCAGGCGCACGACCACTGGTCGTGCGCGAAGGAGGCCAATGAGCGTGCGCGAAGAACCTGCTATGGA
This sequence comes from Dactylorhiza incarnata, assembly GCA_033032865.1. Taxonomy (NCBI): domain Eukaryota; kingdom Viridiplantae; phylum Streptophyta; class Magnoliopsida; order Asparagales; family Orchidaceae; genus Dactylorhiza; species Dactylorhiza incarnata. The sequence continues at coordinate 1,477,498 of JAWHQI010000198.1, forward strand.
ATTTTCAGCCTATTCCGAGCGCGACGCTACCACTCCGCCTACCTCGTTGGACTACGATTTTTGGGGTGTTACAACTCCACCCCCCTTAAATGAATTTCGTCCTCGAAATTTCAGAATTTAAACAGGAAAAATCATAAAGCATACCTGGAGCAAAAAGTTCCGGGAAATCCTCCTACATCGCTTGCTCACGCTCCCAAGAAAATTCGTCTCGCCCGCAGTTGTCCCATCGCACCTTTACAAGTTTGACTTCCTTGTTGCGCAACTGCCGGACTTCCGAATCCTCCACGCAAACCGGACGAACCCTCGTCCCCAAATCCTCCATTACCGGCACCGTCGCCACTTCGACTACGACGCTCGGCTCCAACAGAGCTTTCCTCAACACAGAGACGTAGAAGACATCATGTAATCCACTCAGCTCTACGGATAACGCCAAATGATAGGCTGCTTCGCCTATACGTTCCGTAACCTCGAACGGACCCAGATACCGTGGACTCAACTTCTTGAGTCGCCGCACCCGCGAAACACCCTTGAACGGCTTGATCTTCAGGTAGACCATGTCGCCCACTGCAAACTCCACATTTCTGTGGCGCGCGTTGAAATACTTCGCTTGACGATCCTGAGCAACATTTATGCGCTCCTGAATTGCCCACACAAACTCGCAAGCATCTTCCACCACTTGCTTTCCCAACAGCTTAGTGTCTCCCACCTCTGCCCAAGACATCGGCGTTCGACACTTCCTTCCATACAAAGCTTCATAGGGCGCCATTTTGATACTCGCCTGGAAGCTATTGTTATAGGCAAACTCCACCATGAAGAGGTGGTCTTCCCAACCTTTACCAAAGTCGAGAGCACACATTCTCAACATGTCCTCCATCATACGGTTCGTTCGCTCCGTCTGACCATCGGTCTGCGGATGGAACACGGTACTAAACTTGAGCTTTATGCCTAAGCTCTTCTGAACTAGCCTCCAGTCCTTCGAAGTGAAACGCCCATCGCGATCACTAACGATGCTCTTTGGAATCCCGTGCAACCGCACAATGTTTCGAACATAAAGCTCCACGAGCTCCTCCACGCCATCACCCTTCCGATTCGGAAATGAAGTGAGCCACCTTCGTCAGGCGATCCACTATCACCCAAATCGCATCGTTACCCTGCTGCGATCGAGGCAAACCATGTACAAAGTCCATGGAGATATCGTCAAATTTCCACTCGGGGATAGGAAGAGGCTTCAAGAACCCGCCCGGCCTTTGGCATTCAGCCTTTACTAAGGCACACGTCTTACACCGACTTACATACTCAGCTACATCCCGCTTCATCCCAGGCCACCAATAGGATTTCTTCAAATCCGCATACATCTTTGTACTTCCTGGATGAACGGAGTACTTCGTAAAGTGAGCCCCAGCATCAACTCCTCACGGAGCTTGCCAAAACGCGGAACACAAACCCTTCCGTCTCTTTTCACGATCTCACCAACCATCTCCAAAGCATTGCCTTCGCTTTGCTGAGCCTCCAACACCAACTGTTGGCACTCCTCGTCCGCACTGGTCGCCTCTCGGATTCAATCCGTTATATCACACTGCATTTCAATCCAGTTAAAACGAGCCGCGCCAGACTCACCTCTAGCCGCACAAGAAATGTCAAGAGACTCCAAGTCTCGAATCAAACGCTTGTCATGCGCCTCCATCCAATTACCTTGCCCGGAGAACTTCCTACTCAAGGCATCCACCACCACGTTGGCTTTACCTGGCGTATACTGAATCTCCACGTCGTAATCCCCAAGGAACTCGACCCACCTACGCTGGCGCATATTCAAATCCTTCTGGTCCAGGAGATACCTCGGGCTTTTGTGATCCGTGAAGATATCCACCTTCGCACCATAAACGTAGTGCCACCACAATTTTAGCGCAAACATTATCGCCGCCAACTCCAGATCGTGGACGGGATAATTCCTCTCATGAGTCTTTAACTTCCTTGACCCATACGCTATCACCTTGCCGTGCTGCACCAGTACGCAACCCAACCCGCAACCTGACGCGTCGCTAAAGATCTGAAATCCTTCCGTCCCACTAGGAAGACTAAGAATTGGAGCAGACATCAACCTTTCCTTCAAATTCTCAAATGCACGGGCACACTCCGGTGTCCATACGAACCGTTGGTCCTTGCGAGTGAGAGTGGTGAGGGGCAACGCCATCCGCGAAAAGTTTTCCACGAACCTTCTAAGAACGGGCGGAAAACCCTGTTCATCAAATTCATGAAAACAGATGGCGCGTTCGTCAGTCCGAACGGCATCACCGAAAACTCATAATGGCCGTACCGAGTCCCAAACGTTGTCTTAGCGATGTCCTCTTCTCGAATCTTCAACTGGTAGTACCCCGACTTCAAGTCTAACATGGAGTACACCACCGACCCTACTCACTGGTCGAATAAATCATCGATTCGCGGAATCGGATATTTATTCTTGACGGTCAACTTATTGAGCTCACGGTAGTCAATGCACAGCCGCATACTTCCGTCTTTTTTTCTTCACAAACAATACCGGCGCGCTCCACGGCGAAGAGCTGGGCCTAATGTACCCTTGCTCCAACAACTCTTGCAACTGAACCTTTAGTTCGGTCAGTTCCTTCCGTGCCATCCTAAATGGAGGACGCGACACCGGCCTCGCACCCGGTACCAACTCGATCGAAAAATCGATCTCACGCTGAGGGGGTGCTCCCGGAAGCTCCTCGGGGAAACGTCCTCAAATTCTTCCACCACCGGAACTTCTCCAATAGCCAACGTTGTGGAGTGAGTCTCCAACAAAGCTAAAAACGCCTTGCCTCCGTGGTTTACCGCACGCCTCATCTGCATAGCGGAAATTAGAGAGCAAGCCACTCCGCTTAGGCCTTCGAACTTGACCAATGCTCTACCCTCACCTCTCAGGGTTACCACCCTCAACTGGCAGTTGATACTACCTCGGTGCGCAACAAGCCAGTCCATCCCCAAGATAACGTCGAATTCGGCTAGTGGCAGAATCGTTGCTACCAACACGAAATCACAATCGCCAATTTGCATCACAATGCGTCCCTACCTCATGGTAGTCATGAAAGACCCATTCGGCATACGCACACTCAGCTCCACTTCTGCCTCTACGGACTCAGCACCAATCTTCCGGATAAAACTTTCCGCAAAAAAAGAGTGTGACGCTCCCATGTCGAACATCACTCGAGAGGGGTAACCAAAACTAGCACGAAACCTTGATACGCGCATAACAAATACGAAAGGTCGCAACCAACTTTAAAATAACAAACAAAAATCTAAACTTTTCATACCTGCCATCACATCGGGTTGACGAGACGTCTCTTGCTGCCCACGGGCAGATTCACCAGGCTGCACTGGAGGAAAGAGTGAAGCGCTCGACTCCACCGATTTTCCCTTTTCCGCATAACTAAGACAGGAACGCACCGACTGTTCCAGCCCCTGCTCCGACTCAGCTCTACCCTCAGAACAGAACCGAGCGACGTGGCCCACCTTGCCACATCTAAAGCATGACATGGGTCCCTTGGAGTGGATCTCCCCAGAAGCTGCACCGCTTCTCTCACTAAGCTTACCAGAACGAGATCTTTTCCTTCCTCGGCTCCCCTCCGATTTCCACTGTGAAATGGGAGGTTTCCCTTTACCTCGCCCTTCTCCAACGTCCTTTTGACTATGGACTTGGTCAGAATATCTCTCCAACGCTCTAGGAACTGTCAACTCTTGAGCTCCATCTAGTGTGACAGGCGTCGCACCCGACGGCACTCTCACCGCTAGAGCTGACACCAAAGCTTCTGCTAGCATACGACAGAAATCAGCCGGGGATATGCCCATAATCATGATGCCCGGAGTAGTAGCACTGCTCCTCGAAGGCTCTTCCTGCCTCCTCAACGTCCCCTCATTGTCTCCAACATCCTAGCATAAGCAAGGAAACACACTAATCAAGTTCTATTCGCAAAACTCGAACACAGGGATACTCATAATCCCACACAATACTCCTATGTGGACAATCTCTTACGCGATCCAAATACACTAGACCTTGCAAGAATACTCTAACCTAGCTCTGATTCCAAATTGTAACACCTCCCCTGTAATGACCATATAATATGGGTCCGGCCGGGACCCCACAGCATATAACCGCCACAGCTTTAGTATTAAAAGATGATATTAACTACCCAACTCAAAACTCAGATAACACGCAGCGGAAACGAACAAAAAACACAGAGATTGTCCACACTACATAGGAGTCCAATTGGCCTTAAGGCCTTACAAAAACACAGTCCAAAATAAAACATTCAACACGACAGGACATCCCAACAAAAGGGGAAAAATAGTAGTTTTACCTAAACTACCTCGGCATGCAAGCCGGTCAAAACAAAATGCAATAATAAAAGTGCATGGAAATAAAGATAAGCACTTCATGAGGCTTTAGGCCTTTTTGGCTGGCGATTCTTGCCCTGCATCCAATTTACAAAGAGCGGTAAACGAGGGTTAGCTATGGCTGACCACAAACGGTGTAACAACATCCCTCCTCCCGGCCGTCCTAGCGGACCCCGGGGAACTACTTCACCCTGCAAGTCAGCACTTCGTATGCAAATGTACATAAAGAAAAGCAACATAAATACAGGCATGAGTGTCACAAACATCATCCACGTTTCTATGTTGAGCAAATAATAAAAGGGGCCTACCAATGCAAAATGAATGCAAACCCGGGTTTCACCCAAGGCACCCTAAAGCGTATGAATCTATCACATCATCATACATCATCCATACCATCCAAACCAAAGGGTATTCATCACTACCCCAACGGGCACCACCGGGCCCATGGCCAAGAACCTCACATGTTCTTGCCACAACAAACATCAACCACAGGGTATTCATCACTACCCCAACGGGCACCACCGGGCCCATGGCCAAGAACTCCACATGTTCTTGCCACCATCATAGGGTACTCATCAGTTCCCCCAAAGGGCATCGTAGCCCATGGCCAAAAACTCCACCTGTTCTTGCCACCATCAATCACAACCATTCTCATAAATGTCATTATAATCAATACAAAAGGGGGGATTTGTCTCGCCGGGACACCCTCCATACATGACTTGTAATATCACGGGCTGGCCAGCCGACATCGAGACAATTCCGCGCCTTCGCAATACAAACGGGCATCACGACCATAACTCACGCACAATATTTCCCCGCCCACAAACCAACATTCATTCTCATACGAAAATACAAGGGCATCAGAACGATGTTTTTGTCGTAATCGGATTTCTAGCAAAAACCCTAAAATGCGCGTCAAACAACATCACCGAATCGGACCAACGGTCGCAAATCCGGCTTCACCCACAATGCCTAATCCGCAAACGGAGCGGATCTCTAGTGCAAATCATGTCGGGGACAGACTCAATCAACCCGATGGTTCCTTTTGAACCAAGGCGACCCGGATCCCTCTCACTCGACGGATCCGGTGCCAAAATGCAGAAATTAAAGGGATGCCATGTACGCATCCTAAAGACCGGGAGGAGAAATGTCGTTACCTTTCGAGATCTCCTCCTAGCCATGAGAAACTTGCAAACAAATGGTGGAGAAGAAGCGCCTCGACGCCCTCTACGCGTTGCCGGTCTCGGATCGGCGAACGGAGCTCCGAAGCTCCGGCAATGGCGGATTCCCCTTCTTCTTCCTCCTTGCCTCCTCCTCCTTTCTCCAACCTAAGAGAGAGAAAGTCTTGGAAATAATGAGGGTTTAACTCCTCTACCAAGCCCTAAAACCCCCCAGCCATCCATCGCAGCCGTTGGATCAAATCCCAACATTTTTGGACGGCCGGATCAACTCCCCCGTCACTTTTCGCGGAGCAGAATAAACAGTGCGCACGAGCAGCGGCGCACGATCAGGCGCACGACCACTGGTCGTGCGCGAAGGAGGCCAATGAGCGTGCGTGAAGAACCTGCTATGGAATTTTCAGCCTATTCCGAGCGCGACGCTACGACTCCGCCTACCTCGCTGGACTACGATTTTTGGGGTGTTACAGTAGTCATATTCTACATATGACCTCAGATCGAAACGAAACGAGTTCCGTTGCACTCCTATCGACCATACGAGTCTAACGCAACTGACGGAAGTCAATTCAGAGCATGTATGCTTATTTTACTAAAATAGCGTAGTCGTAACGCGCTACTATACTCAAAATGGTCACTTCTCTAAATGACCACCATTTATGTGGCGAAGGTCGGGCCGTGGTTGTCCTGTGACCCGACCTAAGCTCTTCCAAGGGTTCAACCGAACCGACTAGACCCCTTTTTAAAATTGGGATGTTACAATCCAATAAAACAAAGAAAATTTTCGTCCCTGAAAATACGAGTGGGTCATGAGGGTTCAAAACGGGACGTACTGTAGACCACTAGAGGTGTCAAACGATCCCAAATTTTAAGGGTCTCTAGGTTTGGTTTTACCTAACGAGCTATGTTGACGGCTCCCGCCGTGTACTGTAATAAGTAGCTTAAGCGAAACAGAGGATAACTTTACCGTGGCTATGCTTATTCTGCAGTAACTCTGATATATATTGTCCGGGAGGATATTTCGCGCGGGCAAGTTGTTCGTATAATGAATTACCAGCTTAGATAATTATATCGAGTAAGTAATTTTAGCAAAATCGAGTACCTCCAAGGTTTGAACGATTCAAATTGATCTAATCGTGAGAAACAAGAAACCCTTCATCACTCGATACCCCTCCCGTGAACCGAGCTTAACGGGAGACGAAGGCAACTCAACACCTTCCAGGGAGCCGAGCTCAACTGGAAACGGAGGCAACTCAACACCTTCCAGGGAGCCGAGCTCAGCTGGAAGTGGAGGCAACTCAACACCTTCCCAGGAGCCGAGCTCAGCTGGAAGTGGAGGCAACTCAACACCTTCCAGAGAGCCGAGCTCAATTGGAAGCGGAGGCAACTCAACACCTTCCCAGGAGCCGAGCTCAACTGGAAGTGGAGGAAACTCAACACCTTCCGAGGAGCTGAGCTCAACTGGAAGTGGAGGCAACTCAACACCTTCCAAGGAGCCGAGCTCAACTGGAAGTGGAGGCAACTCAACACCTTCCGAGGAGCCGAGCTCAACTGGAAGTGGAGGCAAATCAACACCTTCCAAGGAGCCGAGCTCAACTGGAAGTGGAGGCAACTCAACACCTTCCAAGGAGCCGAGCTCAACTGGAAGTGGAGGCAACTCAACACCTTCCCAGGAGCCGAGCTCAACTGGAAGTGGAGGCAACTCAACACCTTCCCAGGAGACGAGCTCAACTGGAAGTGGAGGCAACTCAACACCTTCCAAGGAGCCGAGCTCAACTGGAAGTGGAGGCAACTCAACACCTTCCAAGGAGCCGAGCTCAACTAGAAGTGGAGGCAACTCAACACCTTCCAAGGAGCCGAGCTCAACTGGAAGTGGAGGCAACTCAACACCTTCCAAGGAGCCGAGCTCAACTGGAAGTCGAGGAAACTCAACAACTTCCAAGGAGCCGAGCTCAACTGGAAGTGGAGGCAACTCAACACCTTCCAAGGAGCCGAGCTCAACTGGAAGTGGAGGCAACTCAACACCTTCCAAGGAGCCGAGCTCAAATGGAAGTGGAGGCAACAATTGAATTTGGCCAACCAGCGGAGGGACCCAGTGGGGCATATAAGATACAACCGAGCTCCCAGGGATCACACCTCCCTGTCGCCTAGAGTCGTCAACCTTCCCGCACCGGTACGTACGGTCTACGAGCATGACTGACCCGCCACTTTTTCCAATGCAAGCAATTTACAATAAAAGCAATAAAAATAGGTAGCCAGCACATTCGGGTCCTCAGTGGCTTACCCTTTTTAACGAGGATTCACGGCTGGCCGAGTATGCAAATATCGCAGGTCCCATGAATGCTAACAATATACTTCTGGGATGGGGTGCATACAAGTTTGTATAAATTTTGCCACTAATTTACTTCAATCCAGCGCGTCGCCTCAGGAATCATTTCCTGAAATATTAACGTTATTGAAAAGACTAACATTTTATCATAGTTCTTTTACAATTGCACGACTTTATTTTCAACAGATCGTCAAATTGATCAAGTCAAACCGTACTTCATATTTGCAATCGTTAGAGCAATTTTCCATGTACACGCAAAATTTCATTTAATTAACTTACCTTAAATGAAATTTTGAAAACGAGAATTTTAATCCCAATAAAACAAAGAGGCTTAAACCTGGGATTAAAAATTAGTAATGACATCCTTACATTGTACATAAAATTCCATTTGATTAGTTTACCTCGAATGGAATTTTGAAAACGAGCATTTAATCCCAATAAAACAAAGAGGCTTAAACCCAGAGTTCAAAATTTGAAATGATCATTTGTAGGGTTTAATGAGAGTGTTTTATGGGAATAAGATAGATGATTGTTCGAGATCAGATGTAGTAAAGGACATTTAAGTGTCGATCTGAGTCATAATAAAAATTTGTATGACTAAAATGGAATTTCTTAAGTTCGAGTGAAAATCTACATATATCTGCCAAGTTTGTTGCCAACTTTTACCTTTTTAGGTCAACCAGCGCTTCCGCTGCAGTGGTTCGTCCCGAACCACGCTACAACGATGAGCGGGGCAAGAGGTGTATCTGTGATCATGAATAGGTCGACAAGATCGGTTGCGCTCTGATCCATTTGTAAGATCCCCCTACCAAATCGATGGTCCGACCGGGGGATCTTATTGCACACCACCCTTTTTGCACGACGCTGAAGCGATCACGAAAGGTGAAGGTACTAGCTTCTTCAACCCCCTTCCTTGAACACTCCAAGGTCATGCATTGGGGTGGTGTTAAGCGAAAGTCACTACACATCCACAGAGTAAGGAAGCAGTATTTTAGCGGAAGACATCATTAAAAGTGCGCTTTGTATCCCTTAGCGGAAGACATCATTAAAGAGGGCGCTTTATAGCACTTAGCGGAAGACGTAGTAATATAGCGGAAGATTAACTATCACAGAAACCTAAAACTCAAGACCTGTATGAATAATTTCCAATATATAGATGACGTGACGTGGGGCACAACAAAAGGGATGCGGCTTAACAACTTGTACCTGACGTAACCTGCTCTGTGGCTTCATCCACACATGGATGTTGTCTCTCATCCGCACCTGTCACCTGGGATAAAGACAAGTTATTAGAACCACGATCAGAATCCAACTCCTACTAACACACAACATAATATAATAGTTATAAGGGAGGGGATATCTGGACTCTTATTGGGCCGAGGCAGTCTTCCCACGACCGCCGCCTACGTACTCCGTATCATCCTGCATACGGTCTCAGACCCATGTAGTTCTATTAGTTTCGCACGGGATGCCCTCCCAGACCGTCCATCGTGCGGGTTGCCTTAGAGTAAAAACTCATCGGTCATCCTATATTCTCCGAAGGCACATTTAACTCCCGTAGGAATTATTTCCCGAAGGCAACATTTCATTCCCGTAGGAATTATTTCTCGAAGGCAACATTTCATTCCCGTAGGAATTATTTCTCGAAGGCAACATTTCATTCCCGTATGAATTATTTCTCGAAGGCAACATTTCATTCCCGTATGAATTATTTCTCGAATGCAACATTTCATTCCCGTAGGAATATTTCTCGAAGGCAACATTTCATTCCCGTAGGAATTATTTCTCGAAGGCAACATTTCATTCCCGTATGAATTATTTCTCGAAGGCAACATTTCATTCCCGTAGGAATTATTTCTCGAAGGCAACATTTCATTCCCGTATGAATTATTTCTCGAAGGCAACGTTTCATTCCCGTAGGAATATTTCTCGAAGGCAACATTATATTCCCGTCAAATCTAATTAACAGTAAATACGGAATAAAACCCAAAAACAACGATTCGCCTGTGCTGCTGCGAGAGCGGCAGCCAGTTCGGTATTATTTAGGATTGACGTTGAAGGAATGCCTCATCTTCACGTCAACTATAAATTATTTGCAAAAAGAAGGAAAAGCCAAAACTTCGATCTGTCCGCTCGTGGATTTTAATTGCGCCTTTTAAATATGACTTAAGCAGACTTGAGGAACGATATTATGAATTTAGGAGAACAAAATTACAAACAATTATATTTAAACACATAGCCGTTGTGAGCCGGCAATCAAATCCTCGTCTCAGCATGGCGAGCGTCACAGCCTTTTACCATATGTCACGTAGTTCAAAAACTCGTAAACGCATGAAAGTAAGAGAGCAAATCTAGAAACAATTATATTGAAAACACTTGAACTATTGTGAGCCGGCAACCAAAAACTTCGGCTCAGCTTGGCGAGCTTCACAGCCTCTTACCATATGCCACGCAGTTCAAAAACTCGTAAACGCATGAAAGTAAGAGAGCAAATCTAGAAACAATCATATTGAAAACACTTGAACTATTGTGAGCCAGCAACCAAAAACTTCGGCTCAGCTTGGCGAGCTTCACAGCCTCTTACCATATGCCACGCAGTTCAAAAACTCGTAAACGCATAAAAGTAAGAGAGCAAATCTATAAACAATTATATTGAAAACACTTGAACTGTTGTGAGCCGGCAACCAAAAACTTCGGCTACGCTTGGCGAGCTTCACAACCTCTTACCATATGCCACGCAGTTCAAAAACTCGTAAACGCATGAAAGTAAGAGAGCAAATCTAGAAACAATTATATTGAAAACACTTGAACTGTTGTGAGCCGGCAACCAAAAACTTCGGCTCAGCTTGGAGAGCTTCACAGCCTCTTACCAAATGCCACGCAGTTCAAAAACTCATAAACGCATGAAAGTAAGAGAGCAAATCTAGAAACAATTATATTGAAAACAGTTGTACTGTTGTGAGCAGGGAACCAAAAACTTCGGCTCAGCTTGGCGAGCTTCACAGCCTGTTACCATATGCCATGCAGTTCAAAAACTCGTAAACGCATGAAATTAAAAGAGCAAATCTAGAAACAATTATATTGAAAACACTTGAACTGTTGTGAGCCGGCAACCAAAAACTTCGGCTCAGCTTGGCGAGCTTCACAACCTCTTACCATATGCCACGCAGTTCAAAAACTCGTAATTATTAAATTATGAATCTTAGAGATAAGGAGAATTATTGGCTCCACCTCCGATCATTCCTAAAATAATGTAGAAATAGGAACCCAAATTCAATCCACATAACTCCAACTCCGAATTGTAAAAGCTTTAAATCAAACTCTTCTTGCAAGAGAAATAAGATACGTTTGTCTCTGTGCTGACAAGGCAAGCACAGTCCTTCTCTCACCATTATCAAAACCAACAACCATTCAAGTCGCAAGCAACCTGAACGACAAGAATTATAAACTTTAAGGTCACCCCCTAAATCATTTAGAAGTATAATTAAAAAGGGGAGGTGCCAGAAGGATCTCAGAGCAGTAAGAAAGAACAACATAAATTTTATATAAAATCTTCATGAAATCAGATATTGGAGGCTACCAGTTACCAAATAAAATGGAATAGGAGAGGGGTACTACCAATCACTCTGTTTTAATTGAGACCAACATGTTGGGTTGCGGTTAATAGGAGAATTATAAGTTCCAAATCTGTCATAAAATATTCAAGGAAGAAGAGGAGGAGGTGGAGGAAGAAAGACATATCAGGCGTGCCAGAAACTACGGCGCATGGACTTGTAGGGAGTAGCAATCCTCAAAATGCTCATAATAATAAATCTGTAAGCCTATAGAACCACTGATGTAGCTTCCTCAATAGAAACCTTACCAACATAAATTTGTAACAGCCGACCAAATCCCCACCAAGAGGTGCCAGTGGGGGAAAGAAGAAAGAATTTCCAATCGTTGTTGCTTCCATTTGGTTAGAAACTTTCAAAGAGAGATATAGGTTAAATCTCAAACCATAAATGAAAGCCTCACGCACAGCAGCCCAATTTTTCCAAAACTCCTTACCCATTGAAGAGAGAGAGAGAAGCTTCCCGTTCCATTTCATTTTAATGAAACAGAGAGAGTGAAGAGCTCTCAATTTCAAGTTGCCCGCTTTAAATTCATTTTCAGCCACCCATTGAACTCACAATTAAAATAACTAGGAATATCATAAGGATGAGATTAGGGATGCCATAACCGGGAAGAGGTGGAGCTCACAACCATTGCGGGCTGCTTGCTCGATCAAGCCATTCATGGCGCATCTGATCTAAAGACTCCATCTAACCCGGTTAATCGCTACCTGAATTAATCCTCCCTGCGTTGGCTAATCAGAGAGAGAGAGAGAGAGAGAGAGAGAGAGAGAGAGGGAGAGAGATGAAGAAATGCCGCAAATCTTGCCATCAACCCTTATTTGACTGAGATTCGAAGTGATGCTCATAAGAAGCACCCTTTTTGGCCTTTCAAAAAAAAATATGCTGATAGAGGGACTCAGTTTTTGTAAGAAATGTGAAAATTCAAACTAGGATCAGTCACTATAACTTCTATATGGAAAGAGAAGGCCAAATTTGTTGACAATAAAACCAAAACCAAAAGAGGAGGAGAATAGGGTTACCACCAATCAGAGGCGGGGAGGAGTCGGAGTCTCCCTTGTCGTGCCCCGATTTCTTGCCATCAATCCTTATTCCGGCAGAGTTTCGAAGAGGAGGAAGAGGGAGAGATGAGGGCGAGGGGCGCACTGTGGTCTACCTGCCCCTTGAAGAGGTGATGAAGCTGCCCTTTCATAGCCGATGAGCTCCAATCGCATGCCCCCACAGAGCTCATCCTTGGTTTTCGCCCCTGGTTTTCCGCCCCCTGTTTTCGTTGCTGGTTTTCCGCCCCTTGTTTCCTTACCGTTCATTTCCAGCTTTATATATATATATATATATACACACACACACACACGTACACTTATATGATATAAATAATTGTATGTATATATATACAACTTAATGTATAGAGAGTCCACAACTCCCAAATTATGTGTAGCAAAATGTGCGAGAGGTGTCGTTGCGCTTGTTTCAACCATACGATGCTAACAAAATCATTCGGAGTTGATTCCGTGTCCGTTTACTCATAATTATTTGCTTGAGTCAGCACGTAGCTTAAAATAACTCATTTCGGCTAACTTTCTCAAATCTCATCGAATTTGAACGAAACGAAGTGCATTGTGCTAGGATTGATCACATGAGTCTGTTGCAACTGACTAGGGTGAAATTGGGGCTCGTTTATCCAATATTCTAAAATGGCGTTGTTGCGGCGCTCGATATTACTCAAAATAACCGTTTTCTCCAAACGACCTCGGATCGGAACGAAACAAATTCCGTTGCACTCGTATTGACCATACGAGTCTAACGTAACTGACAGAAGTCGATTCGGAGCACGTATGCTCCATATTCTAAAATTGCATCGTCATGACACGCTACGATACTCAAAATAGTCATATTCTACATATGACCTTGGATCGAAATGAAACGAGTTCCGTTGCACTCGTATCAACTATACGAGTCTAACGCAACTGACGGAAGTCGATTCGAAGCACGTATGCTCCATATTCTAAAATCGCGTCGTCGTGACGCGCTACGATACTCAAAATAGTCATATTCTACATATGATCTCGGATCAAAATGAAACAAGTTCTGTTGCACTCCTATCGACCATACGAGTCTAACGCAACTGACGGAAGTCAATTCAGAGCACATATGCTTATTTTACTAAAATAGCGTAGTCGTAACGCGCTACTATACTCAAAATGGTCACTTCTCTAAATGACCACCATTTATGTGGCGAAGGTCGGGCCGTGGTTGTCCTGTGACCCGACCTAAGCTCTTCCAAGGGTTCAACCGAACCGACTAGACCCCTTTATAAAATTGGGATGTTACAATGTGCACTTCTAGGCCCGTCTTGGTGTATTTTCATGTTTATCTTCTTCATTAGCTTTCATGCATTGTTAAGTGCCACTTTCAGTGGTTTGATTGGTGTTTATGCTGGAACAGGAGTCGTGCAGGTGGTCCCGGTACAAATCTATACAGGAACACTGTGCACGACCACTGGTTCTATTGCGCACGACCACTGGTCGTGCGCCACTGATCGTGCGCACTTAACCCCTAAAATCTAAGTTCTGTCTGCGATAGTGCGCACGACCACTAGTCGTGTGCCAATGGTCGTGCGAACATTCTATTTTATAAATCTTTGTTTTGTAGGCTCATCCCAGCCAGCGCGCACGACCGCAGAATGCCAGCGCGCACGACCACTGGTCGTGCGCCAATGACTGTGCGCACTATTTTTGCCAACGCCTATTTAAAGCCCTGTTCCGCGAAATTAGGTATCCATTTCCTCCGGGAGCGCGAACTGAAGCCCGTCCAGCGCCGTTTTTCATCTCCAACCACCTCCACCCCATATCCTTCGTGGGATAAGTCCTCTCCGGTGATCCAAAGCAATATCCAAAGGTCCGGAAGCCATCTCCGCCATTTGCAAGCAAGCAAACCAAGATTTCGCATTTCCGTTTGGTGAGAAGAAGAGGAAACCTGAATGTAGAAGACGACAGAAGAAGGTCAGATATCGTGACAGTCTCTTGACTCCGGAAGCACAGACCGCCTAAGCCCGGAAGTAGATTGACAACCTACTATTCCGGCCGAGAACGGCCGCTAGTCTTCGTCTATTGGTTTACTCTCTCCTTTACCTTGTTGTTACTGTGTGAACTATTCGAAGATGAATATTGTTATATTTGCTTTGAATGAAAGTGTTATTTCTTTGTTGCCCAACTGCAATGTTTGCTTGTGATGTGCTTCGCTTTCACCCACTCACTCACTCGTGTAGTTTTCGATTCGCGTTAGCAAGAGCTAACAGTGACTAGTGAAGAGGTGATTTCGACCCTCATTCTCCGCATTCAAGAACATTCCATTCGCATGTGCACCGTCCACCCGCCTCACGAAGCTCGGTATAGCGGCCGACGCACTCCATCTCACCTTGCGAAGCGGATTGCGACCCGCACTTATACTTTATTGTTGTTAGAATTAGGAAACCCAAATCAAAGCCCTCTTTGTGTTTGTGTTCGCTCGTGTAACAATTATCACACGACGCAATTCGTTCACCATAACCTGCATTCCTCAATAGATCGACATTCGGGGAAACTGTTCCCATATTTATTACTTGCTAGCGACCGGTGCACTTGTCGTATACTCATCAAGTTTTTGGCGCCGTTGCCGGGGAGTGGAATGCGGTATTCGTTTTATGTTATGTGAGGATAGTTACACTATAGTTTATTCCTTTCTTTCGAATTTGGTTTTATTTTTTTTATATATCAGTTTGTGTTGGGAAAATGATTTCTCTTAACCCCTGAAAAAGAATTAAATATGAATTCTAAGAATGAAAAATAAGGCTAAGTAAATATGCGTCGAATGGTATTCGACGCAACGTCGAAATGTAGTCGACGTTTCCTTCAGAATGAGTCGAAGTAACTTTAGGAAGACTTCGACGTATGTGTTGTCGATGCTACTCTGATTTCCAGTCGATGCATCTAATGTAGTCGACGCACCTTTGTCATCATACCTTCCTTATTCTCCTCTCGACGTCCAGACAGGATGTATTCGACGCTTGCGTCGAATAGTAATCGACGCACGTCGATCTTTATGACAGAATTCAAAATCGCCAGATCTCTTTCCTTATCTTATAGATCTGATTTATATTGAATCAATTTATGTCTTATAGCCGTTCTGAATCTTTCTTTTCCTCTATTAGATTCTTGGCTAATTTGATAAAATTCATTATGGACATTATTTGAAATTGGAATGAATTCTTTCCTTCTATTGGTATGCTAACTATGGAAATGTTTCTACCCTTCTAATTCTCTGTCTGATAATTAATTTTCCTCCTATGAGTATTATTTGAATGAACAAAGCTATATATATATGAAGGAGGTCGACAGAAAAGAAAAGGAGGGATCCACCATTTTTACTCATTGAAAAAGAGGAAAAGCTCCCAAGTGATAAAGAGAGAATTGAGAAATAGCCCTGCAGCAATATTCAAGCATTCTTCTTCTCCTGCTTCTGAAGTCACTCTGCTGCAAATTCTGATATCTCTCACATAAGAGGGAAAAGCTACAAATCTTCTTCTCTCTATAGAAGAAAGATTTAATTCACTTCTTGTGCTTCCAATCTTCTTGCTAGGAAGAAGATTCATTCTTGTTCTTATTTCTTTCTTCTTTCTTATTCTTACTTAAACATTGTAAAAGAGTTTTTAGAATCTCTCTTCAAAAAATTCAGTGTACTGGTTCTAAGAGTCTCCTTTTCAAAAGACTCAGTTGGTTCTAAGAGTCTCCTTGTCAAAAGACTCAGGGTGGTTCTAAGAGTCTCCTTATCAAAAGACTCAGTACAAGATAGTGAATTTCCTACCAAGGGGGTAGAAGAGTGGACTACCTAAAGTTTGGGGAACCACTATATCTCTTTGTGTTGTGCTGTGATTTCTTTTCTTGCATTTACTTTATTTATTTGTTTAATTCTTGTTGGTGTGTGTGGGAAGCTCTAATCTGTGATCATACACATATATATATTAACTTTGCACAAAATATTTTTAATCTCTATTCACCCCCCACCCCCCCCCCCCCCCCCCCCTCTAGAGAATTCTAGTGAGGTTAACTGTGCACTTTCAATTGGTATCAGAGGGAGGTTGATCTAAAAAGGATAACTCCTTGATCAAAAAGGTCCTACCTTTCATATATATATATATATATATATATATATTTTAACTATCTTTCACATGACACAAATCAAAGATTATGCTTTCACCAGACCACCAATGTGCAATCTTGAAAAATTTGCAGTTTGGAAAACAAGAATTAGAAGTTATATGAATTCTATTGATGATAACTTGTTTAATATTACTGTGACAGGTCCCCCAAAGCCTTATAGAAAGGATGCAAATGGCAATGTCACACAAACACTTGTTCCAAGATCTGAATGGACAGAAGATGAGAAGAAGGCAAGAACATGTGATCTAAAGGCCATGAACATACTTGTCTCAACCCTCTCAGATGACATCTTTCAAAGGGTTGTTGACTGTGAATCAGCCAAAGAAATTTGGGATGCTCTTACAAAGATGGTGGAAGGAAGTGCTGATGAAAAGAAAGATAAGAAGACTCTATTGATCTCCCAATATGAGAACTTCCAAAAGAAAAATGAAGAGAGTATCTCTGAGATGTATGACAGATTCAGTCTAATCATCAATCAATTGAAAAACTTGGATAGAGAGATCTCTCTCACTGAGATTAATGACAAATTACTAATGAGTCTCCCTAGTTCATGGGACTCAAGAACATGGGCAATAAGAGACACAAGAGGACAAAAGGAAATCTCAACAGATGCTCTCTTAGTAAAACTCAAATCCTATGAGCAACTGCTGAAAACTAGAGAAGAGAAGAGAAAACACTCCAATCTCTTCAAAAGATAGGAACATAGCTTTAAAGGCAATAGAAGAAGGGACTCCTGTCACTGAAGAAGAACTATTCAGTTTCCTGGCCAGAAGATTTAAGAAATGGGTCAAGACAGAGGGATCAAGAAGAAGGGAGTCAAAACCAAGGTATGACAAAACTCCCACTAAAGATATTGTGTGTTATTCTTGCAGGAAATCTGGACATATTGCCCCAGAATGTCCAGAGAATGCTGAGACAAAGAAAGTTTTGAAAAAGAAAGATCCCAAGAAAAAAGGAGAAGAAGAAAGAAAGAGGCTTTATTGCAGAAGCCTGGAGTGAAACAGAATCTGAGGACAGTTCCTCTTCCAAGAGTGACAATGAAGAATCTAAGCAAGAAGATCAATGCTTGATGGCCCTTGAAGGATCAAAGAATAATGATAGTGCTAAATCATGGAGTGAGATAGGATCAGAAGAAAGCATATCTTCTGAAGATGAAAAAGAAGATAGCCTTATTCTCATAGAGGAATCTGAGGATAAGGATGAGGTAAGCATGTTTGATAAAATAGATTTTCAAAGTGATAACTTCAGAAATGATTTTATGGGAATGTGTCTAGATCAACTAAAAGCAACACAAGAAATTAAAGATCTAAAAGAACAAATCAATGTAGCTAAAAACCAGAGAAATAGAGAAGTTAAATGCTCTAAAGATTATGAATTAAGGGCTAACATCATAGAAAAGGAGGTAGAAAAGGCTAAAATAGAAAATCAGTTCCTTAAGGATAAGGTATCCCAGGCAAAGGCCTTTGAAGAATCAATAAAAATGAGAAGCCAAACTCTTAAGGAAATCACAGAAAAACAAAAAATAAGACACAAGAATCTTGTGCTAGGGGCTGATCCATTAATCAGCCTAATTCCATCCAACAAACCTGCTTGGATGAGCCCTGTAAAATTCACTAAACCTGTCAAATGGACAAACCAAGAAAAAGACCCACAAGATAAGGAAGAAAACTCCTTCAAAGAAATAAAGGAATTTGATGAGACATCATATTATTCAGCTGATGACTCACAAACTTCATCTGAAGAAACAACTAATCCAAGAAAAACAACACATAAAGGAGTAAAAACAGAAAAAGGTAAAATGAAAATTGAAGATACAATTGCGTCGACTTCATATCGACGCATAAATGATAGTGCGTCGACTTATACTCAACGCAACCTCTCAGATGCCTCAACCTCTTCTAGACGCTTGAACAAAAGCACGTCGACTTCCAATCGACGCAATTTTCTCTATGCGTTGAAATCAGATCGACGCCATCTGGAGAAAGCGCCGAATACAAATCATCGCGACTATCAACATGCGTCGAATAGATATCGATGCACAAAAGTTCAGAGCAACTTAAATACCTTTTCTCCAAAGGCCTTTCATCCTAACCCATATTCAGGACCCATTCATCCCAATCATGATTTTTATCCAAATCAACACCTCTATCCTAACCAAAATGTTTATCCTAACCAAAATTCCCATCTTAATCAAACCTTCTATTCTAATCAACACTTACATCCCTCTCTAAACTTAAATTCTCACAATACTAAGATAATCAAATGCTATATATGTAATAAAACTGGACACCTTGCCAAACAATGTTTGCACAATCAATCAAACTATCTGTAGAAAGTTGTCCAAGACTGGCTTAGAAATCTTTAGTGCTAGTAAGAGATGAAAAGAAATAAAACACCTAGAAATTTTCAGGAAAATTAAAAGTCACATCGACTTATAATCGACGCACCATCGAGAAGACCTCGACGCTGGCACTGATCTCCTTCAGTCAAGGTAACGTCGATCCCCTATCGATGTAACGTCGACTTCATAAAAACGAGCGGCAATACTTTCAGTCACATCCACTGAAATACCGAATAAGCCTCGAATTAAGTCCAGTTTCGACGCTTCACCTGACTTAAATAGTCTCTTCAGTTAGAAGCCTTCACGACTCTGCATCTTTCATCCTTCTTGCTCCTCAGACCAGCCGATTTTTCCTCTCTCTTTCACTGACCTAAAATGGCTCCCAAAATCAACTCAGGCTTCGACATTGACCTTGAGTCTTTCCAAGCAGCCGCAGAAAACTACAAGAGCATCATTGCTCTTTTTACTGCAGCAGGACTGAACAAGCTCATCTCCACTAGGTGCAAGCTCCTGAAATCAGAGCTCACAGAGCTAATAACTCATGTTCAGATATCTGAACAAGGAGAAATCCAGGGAACACTATATGAGACACCAGTCTTAATCTCAGCAGAACATATTAGGGCCACCTTTGATCTTACATCAGGTATATCCTAATATCCTCTTTGTTCAAATGAAATAAGGAAAGAAAATGAGCTTCTAAAAGAATGACTAAACAAGTCTGAATTATTCCTTTATTAGGTGATGAATCTATAGACCTCACACCTGATGAAATCAAGCATCTGCTAACCATCATGAAGTTTTCAAGGGATAAACCAACCCATCTAAAGAAAATAGACTTTTCTGAGGAGTATAGACTACTAGCAGATATAGTAGGAAAGATATTACTATGTAAGATATCTGCCCATGATGCAGTGCCCAAGCAGCAACTGAACATCATGGGGGCTCTTGTATTGAAGAAGAAAATAGACTAGGCCAGCTGTCTGCTCAAGATGATAGGCTCTAGATATTCTCACAAAGAGAATGCCTACATGAGGATTATGAGTCAAGTACTCTTCCACTCCTTCCCTGACCTCTGTAGGTCAAAAGGAATTCCTATCCCTCCTGGAAAGAGGATGTCCATTGCCCTCTTCTCCAAATGGACTAGGCAAATCCCCAAGCCTGGTTCCATTCCTGAAAGGACTCCCTCTCCTCCTAACTCTCCTACTCATCCATCTCCCCCTCCTTCTCCTCAAAGAGACAATTCTTCTTTACCACCATCATCCACTCAAATAGTCTATACCACCCTCACAACTCCTACTCTACCTACCTCTTCTCAAACACCTGCTCATCAAAAAGCAGTTTCTCCACCTCCTCCTCCTCTTACTTTCTCATCCTCTCCACCTCCTTTATCACCCATACCTCATGTATCAACTAACTTCTCTACAGCCTCATCACCACCTTCACCACTCTCTCCTCATCCCCAACCACAACATGAACCATCTACATCCACTGAAGCTCTCCTCACTCAGTGCATTGCATCAGCAGCTCAAACATTCCAAGCAATGCTGGATGAGCACTGCTCCCAGATTCATTCCTCAATCCTACACATGCACACCCAAATAGATGGGGTCAGTGCCTTTGTGCAAAGTCTGAAGAACTCTCTCTCTTCCTCAAGAGTTACCAAGTCTTTCTTAACCTCCTTGGCCAAGAAGGTCAATAAGGGGGAGAAGCTAGATGAAGAGCAGCCCTCCAATCTTAAACCTCCCTCACACAAATCCCCTCCTTCTTCAAAATCTGACAGTCTTGCACTGCTCAAGACAATTGGAAATGAGATAGTACCTGAGCTACACAATGATGAACAAACAATAGAGGTACTCAACATAGCAAGAGATGCTGCAAATTAAGTGGCACTACTACAAGGGGAGGGAAGCAGAGCAGAAAATGAGGCTGAAAAGGAAGAAGGTGAGAAAGAGTTGAATACTGCTATAAATCAGGAAGAAAATGAACCAGCTGCTGGAACTGAAAAAGGAAATGAAGCTGATGCTGGAAAAGAGAAAGAGCCAGATGATGTGATGGCTAAAGAAGGGGCTCAGGAGTCAGGGGCAGGGGGAGCTGAGACTCAGGGGGAGCAAATGGCTGAGACCCAGGCGGAGCTGAGGGAGTCACCTGCTACTGGGAAAGAGCAATCCACAATAGTATTCAAGAGAAAAAGAAAGACTCATCTTACCCCTCCTGAATAATACTTGAAAACAATGCTTCATATACTTTATGATTGGTCTGAACATGAAGTTTGCTTCTGATTGTGTGAAATCTTCATTATCTGTACAAATGCTTTGTTATGATAATTATATGCTAAATATAATTTCTCTCTAAATAGGGTTAAGACAAATAGGGGGAGATTGTTGGGAAAATGATTTCTCTTAACCCCTGAAAAAGAATTAAATATGAATTCTAAGAATGAAAAATAAGGCTAAGTAAATATGCGTCGAATGGTATTCGACGCAACGTCGAAATGTAGTCGACGTTTCCTTCAGAATGAGTCGAAGTAACTTTAGGAAGACTTCGACGTATGTGTTGTCGACGCTACTCTGATTTCCAGTCGACGCATCTAATGTAGTCGACGCACCTTTGTCGTCGCACCTTCCTTATTCTCCTCTCGACGTCCAGACAGGATGTATTCGACGCTTGCGTCGAATAGTAATCGACGCACGTCGATCTTTATGACAGAATTCAAAATCGCCAGATCTCTTTCCTTATCTTATAGATCTGATTTATATGGAATCAATTTATGTCTTATAGTCGTTCTGAATCTTTCTTTTCCTCTATTAGATTCTTGGCTAATTTGATAAAATTCATTATGGACATTATTTGAAATTGGAATGAATTCTTTCCTTCTATTGGTATGCTAACTATGGAAATGTTTCTATCCTTCTAATTCTCTGTCTGATAATTAATTTTCCTCCTATGAGTATTATTTGAATGAACAGAGCTATATATATATATGAAGGAGGTCGACAGAAAAGAAAAGGAGGGATCCACCATTTTTACTCATTGAAAAAGAGGAAAAGCTCCCAAGTGATAAAGAGAGAATTGAGAAATAGCCCTGCAGCAATATTCAAGCATTCTTCTTCTCCTGCTTCTGAAGTCACTCTGCTGCAAATTCTGATAGCTCTCACATAAGAGGGAAAAGCTACAAATCTTCTTCTCTCTATAGAAGAAAGATTTAATTCACTTCTTGTGCTTCCAATCTTCTTGCTAGGAAGAAGATTCATTCTTGTTCTTATTTCTTTCTTCTTTCTTATTCTTACTTAAACATTGTAAAAGAGTTATTAGAATCTCTCTTTAAAAAATTCAGTGTACTGGTTCTAAGAGTCTCCTTTTCAAAAGACTCAGTTGGTTCTAAGAGTCTCATTGTCAAAAGACTCGGGGTGGTTCTAAGAGTCTCCTTATCAAAAGACTCAGTACAAGATAGTGAATTTCCTACCAGGGGGTAGAAGAGTGGACTACCCAAAGTTTGAGGAACCACTATATCTCTTTGTGTTGTGATGTGATTTCTTTTCTTACATTTACTTTCTTTATTTGTTTAATTCTTGTTGGTGTGTGTGGGAAGCTCTAATCTGTGATCATACACATATATATTAACTTTGCACAAAATATTTTTAATCTCTATTCACCCCCTCCCCCCTCTAGAGAATTCTAGTGAGGTTAACTGTGCACTTTCAGTTTGGAAGCCATGTGTTATTCGTCATGAGTCTATGCAAGTAGTTTGTATTGTAGACTGGTTTTCCTTGGCCAATGTGGGCAAGCTTAAATATTTGTTGCCGTTGGTGCGGAGACAGTTCTCACGCAAGCGATGAATGTCCCAAGGAGTACAATAGCCCTTTGTTGGGTATTGTATCCACAATAACCTTGATTTGAAGAAGTATCCCTTCAACTAAGGTGAATTGAGTTGCATTTGATGTTGTTTTCTAGTTATGTGTTTGCAGATTATGAATGACTAAGTATAAACCAATGTCAGGTTTCAATGAGTCATAAAACACAGGTATATGCAATGTAATTCTTCATTGTGTAAACCAAGGTGTTGACTCATGTGGAATCTCTCTATTTGGGTGCACTTTATATTCAAACACAAAGGAAGAGCCAAGGAGAGCCAAGGAAAGTTGCTGCTGGAATGAAGAAATAAAAATTTCTAAGTTTTCTGAAAATTCGCCGAGCTCAGTTCGACCAACGGAAATGATTTCCTCGAATGCAGATTTTCGTCGACCGCTGAGACGGGAGCGTCGACCGCTGAGATGGGAGCGTCGACCGCTGAGATAGCCATTCGTCGAACGCAGCATCGAGTTCGTCGAACGCAGTGAACTGGTCGTTCATTGAACGCAGGGAAGTAGTCGTTCGTCGAACACAGAGCAATGGTCGTTCGTCAAACGCAGAACATTGGCCGTTCGTCGAACGCAGAACATTAACCGTTCATCGAACGCAGACAGTTGGCTATTCGTCGAACGCAGAGCGTTGGCCGTTCGTCGAGCGTTGTTCCATTCGACGAAATTTCAACAGACGACAGATTTGCATGGCGATGTTTCAAATATTCAAATTGCTTTCAACCGCGTATTTTTTAAAATGGAAAATTTCCCTTGATTATTGCAGTCAGCCTTTGGAAATTATTTTATTCCTTAATTCTTGCTTCCAGTTGTTGGAGAATTAATCTTCCCTAATTAATGCTTATAGCCGTTGGAGAAATTTTTCCTTAAGCATCTGCTCTTAGCCGTTGGAGGAGATTCTATTCTTTCTCTTGTGTACAACTGCTGATTAAAGAGGATATTTATTCTCTTCTATTCTCCCCGTCCAAGATTGATCAAAAATATTATTTTCTCCCCTTTCAGTTGACTGCCGGCCATTTATTTTTCTCACTCAGGTTTCTCTCTCTCCGACAGAAAGAACTTCTGCTGCTCTTCTTTGCTAAGAGCATTTGACGGGTCAAAGAAAAAGTTTATTGCTATTCTTCTTCTCAAGGGCAGTCGACAAAGATCAAGCTTTTCTGAATCTCTCTAATATCTTCCTGATCCAGTCGACTTCAAGCTTTCTTCTTCCTCCATTCTACAAGGACTGATATTATTTATTTTGGAAGAAGAGATCTACTTCTCTGAAGATCTGAAAGAAGAAAACTTCATCTGAAGTTTTGTTATATTTTGTAAAACCCTTCATTATTTTTGTAGGAGGTTTGCCTCCGAGTTGTAGGAATGGTTTTCTCCGAGTTGTAGGAGAGTTTGTTCTCCGAGTTTGTAGGAGATTTTGTTCTCCGAGATTGTAGAAGTTTGACTCCGAGTTGTAGGATTATTTTTAATCCGAGAATAGTGAAGTAGCCTAGTCTAGCTGGTCGTGCTAGATAGGTGAGGTGCAAAGTGGACTACCCAAGAATGGGGAACCACTATAAATCTGTGCTCTTTGGTTTTCTGTGTGCTTTACTTCTTATATTTTTAATTCCGCAAAAAGCTATAGAAACCACCTATTCACCCCCTCTAGGTGATTTAGGTCGCAACTAGATACTTTCAATTGGTATCAGAGGGAGGTTGTTCATTAAAAGGCTAACACCTTGAACAAGATCTCTAAATCTAGATTGCAAGAGACAGTATGTCCGGAATGGATAAATCCAAGGATTCCATCAAGCTGCCAGTCTGCACTAAAGAGAATTTTCCGATGTGGAAAGAAAGAGTAAAATTCTTCATGGAAGCTGCAGATCCAAGAATCTTTCAGATTGTGGAAGAAGGCCCTCATGTCCCCATGAAACCTTCTTCAATAAACTCTAATATTCAAATAGCCAAGAAAATGCTGGAATTGACCAAGGATGAAATTGCTCTCGTCGCTTTGGATAAAAAGGCCAAGAACATCATTGTCGGTGCAGTGGATGATTCTATGTTGCAAAATTTGATACATTGCAAATCTGCAAAAGAAATGTGGGATTCCCTAGTGGTTCTTATGGAAGGTACAGAAGAAGTGCGAGATGATCGACGATCTTTGTTGAATCAAGAGTATGAAGCATTTAAGTAAGATCCGAGAGACTCCATCTCAGACACTTATGAAAAGTTCTTCAAGATCGTAAACGGTCTTAGAAATTATGATCGGGAATTCACCGTCAGAGAATTGAATGACAAGTTCTTGGGATCCCTGACGAAAGAATGGGATACCAAGGCAATTCCTATCCAGGAATTCAGAAAGTTGGCTACTATGGAGCCACAGATATTATTTGGAAAGCTCTTATCACATGAGTTTAAGCTCAGCATCAGGAAAGCTGAGGAAGAGGGCAACAGGACATCCGGGAAGGAAAGATCCGTGGCTCTGAAGGCTGAAGTATCTAAGAAAAGCAAGGTCATAACACCAGTAAGAACTCCGTCAACAGAAGAGGATAATGAATCTGTACCTAGCTCGTCAAACTCAGAAATATCCGATGGAGAGCTCTCTCTTCTCTCAAAGCAATTCAAGAGGATTCTAAATAAGAGAAGGCAGAAGAGAGGCCAATCCTCCACTTCTGATCAAAGAAGATCAAGACGTGATGGTGAACATCACAAGAAAGATTACAATAATGACAGGTATAAATCTACACCGAACAAACAGGTTTTTACTGACATTATTTGTTACTGTTGCAATAATCCAGGACACGTGATAGCTGAGTGTCCATACAAAAAGAAGGAAGGATCAAAGAAGGAAGAAAAGAGATCTTTCAAAGGAAAGAAGAAAGAAAAGAGCTTCCTCGCTAAGAAGTCTAAAACTCTGAGCGACAACGACTCAGATCAGTCAAGCTCAGATGAAGAAGCCTATTTTGGGCTAATGGCACAATCAGATGAGGAAGAAAGCGTCTCCTCATACAAGGGGAAGGTAAACTCTCACACTCCTCTTTCCGCTTCTTATAATGAGACTGCATCCATAGCAAATGAAGGCTATTCATCAGAGGAGGAATCAGATTTAATGACTCAGTACAAAGCCCTTTTGAAGGGATTCGATAAGTGTCGCAAGGTCATCAGATCCTAGTCAAAAGAGATTGCATCTCTTAAGACTTTGGAATCGGAACTGAAGGAGGAAATCAAAAGATTGACTCCCTTCAGAGAAGAAGTTCAAAAATTGAAAGATGAACTAAATGGCTCCACTGATTTATTAACTCTGAAGGAGAAAATGATAAATGAACTGGAAGATAAGTTAATGGTGGAAAGGAAGCTCGTAGAAAGCTTCTCGAAGCCAAAGACTATTCTTCTACTCATTGACAGATTTTCTGCTCCTACGAAGGGTAGTGGCCTTGGTCATGAGGCTGAAAGTAGTAAGGCTGCTGAGAAAAGAGTCGTGAAAGGAAAGGGAAAGGCTGGTCAAAGTCAACCTTCATTCAGGAAGGTTGTTTTTCTGACAAATCCATTTGACTTTGAAGCATCCTATGGTCACTTTGTTAGACTAACACATGCTGAATCTAGCAACAGATATCAAGGATGGACCAGACCCTGGAACTTTGACGTTTCTCCATTCAAAGCTCCTCATGAAGAAGTAATCCTCAAGGATCATGGTCCATTTGTTCATGGATCAGCTGCAAAGAAAGCACCAAAAATCAAATCGACTGCACCCAAATTTGTTGAGAAGAAGTTGGAGCCATGTGTGTGTTGTAACCATGAGTCCCCTACTTCTAAGAAAGCTACTTACAAGAAAGTTGCTCCTGTTGTACCCCCCATCCAAAAAGTAAAATATGAGACAAAGAGAAGGTACAATCGACTCGATTATTGGTGTTGTGGCAAGGTTGGTCACTTTGCCATAGATTGCTGGTTTAATCTAAGGAATGCCAAGACTCCACGAGTTAACAATGCAAGAATGACCCCTCGCAATATTAACATTCCTAGTGGCGGTCATCTAACTAGAAGCCAAGGACCCAAATTGGTTTGGGTTCCTAAGGGCAATTGATTGTTGATTGCAGGTATGTCCAAAGGCCAATTCAAATTCTATATGGTACTTGGACAGTGGATGTTCACGACACATGATCGGAACGAGAAGCTTATTACAAGATTATACTCCAGTAGAAGATGGTCCAAAGGTTATCTTTGGCGGATCTGATCGGGGAGTTACTAAAGGCTACGGTATGATTTCTAACGGTATAGTCTCTTTCACAGACGTGGCTTATGTTAAAGGATTACAACATAATCTCATTAGCATAAGTTAACTATGTGACAAAGGCTATATGATAGAATTCTATAAGGACAAGTGTTTGATAAAGTCGTCTGATTCGTCAGAAACTATTTTAACAGGCACTCGGAGTAGAAATATTTTCTGCTTGAATTTTCTATGTTTAGACTCTTCTACACCAGTGTGTTTTTTAGCAAAAGATAGTGCATCTCTTTGTGGCCAATGGCACAAGAGACTAGCACATATTAATTTCAAAACTATTAGTATGCTATTTTCTCACAATTTAGTTCGTGATGCTCCTGATGTTAAGTGCATTAAAGAGAGACCTTGTCATGCATGCCAAATGGGTAAGCAGACTCGGGCTACCTTTAAGAGCATCATTGGCAAAGATTCTACCATATGTTTATATCTGCTCCATATAGACTTGTTTTGTCCCATGCCAGTCAGAAGCTTAGGAGGCAAAGCTTATACTTTGGTTATAGTTGATGACTACTCACATTTTGCTTGGGTATTCTTTCTGAAACACAAGTCAGACACCTTCGATTCTTTCACAGCATTCGTCAGGCAAATTCAGAATGAACTGGAATGTTCTGTGGTCAAAATCAGAAGTGACGATGGTACAGAATTCAAGTTTGGGGCCATGACCGAATTTTGTGAAAGCCTAGGTATCTTTCATGAGTTTTCCTCTCCTCGTACTCCACAACAAAATGGAGTTGCCGAGAGAAAGAATAGAATACTCATAGAGGCTTGCAGGACAATGTTGAGTGATTCTTCATTACCGGAATACTTCTGGGCTGAAGGTATCAACATTGTTTGTCACGTGCAAAACAGAGCACTAATCAACAAGAACCATCATAAGATACCTTATGAACTTCTGATGGGCAAGAAACCAACCTTGTCTTATTTTAGAATTTTTGGCAGTAAGTGCTTCGTACTTAACAATGGGAAACATTACAAAACTAAATTTAGTGAAAAATGTTTTGAAGGTATTTTTGTAGGCTATAGTATCCATAGTAAGGCATATAGGATTTTCAACAAGAAAACTCTGGTTGTAGAAGAAACTTGCAATGTTATTTTTGATGAGACAAGTATGCTTCACAGCAGCTCCTCTAGTGTATTTGTTGAAGATGCAGGTTCAAAATTCAAAGAACTCAATTTGGAAGAAGCACCCAATGAAGATACTACAAGGTCTACAAAAGTAGAAATTCAAATTCCACATGAGGAAGAATCTCAAGAGGAAGAGCTCCAAGAAGTGGAAGAAGTGCCTCAAGCAGATGTACCAGTTGACAATGTACCTGGAAGAAACTGGGTGATCAGACATCAAAGGGATCATCCTATTGATCAAATCATTGGAGAACCTAATGCTGGGGTTAGAACCAGGAGGTACTGCTAATCAAGTCTTGCACTTGAGCTTTCTTTCTTAGATTGAGCCAAAGAAGTTCGATGAAGCAAAGAACGATGCCTCATGGATCGTTGCTATGCAAGAGGAACTCAATTAGTTCAAAAGATGCAAAGTATGGAAGCTAGTACCCAGACCCAAAGGACAAAACGTCATTGGAACAAAATGGGTCTTCAGAAACAAGCTGGATGAAGAAGGAGTAATCATCAAGAACAAGGCCAGACTTGTTGCTCAAGGCTACAGACAAGAAGAAGGGATTGACTTTGATCAAACGTTTGCTCCCGTGGCAAGACTCGAAGCAATCAGGTTATTTCTAGCGTATGCTGCTCACAAAGGTTTCAAGGTATATCAAATGGACGTGAAGTCAGCCTTCCTTAATGGTGATCTACAGGAAGAAGTATACGTAGAACAACCCCCCAAGTTTTGTTGACTCCTCTCTTCATGATTATGTATATTACTTACATAAAGCTTTATATGGTCTCAAACAAGCTCCCCGAGCTTGGTATGAGACGCTCTCTATCTTTCTTCTTGAGAACAAGTTCACAAGAGGAAAGATAGATAAGACATTATTTCTTAGGGAAGTAAAAGGCAAGATTTTGCTAGTGCAAATCTATGTCGATGACATTATCTTCGGATCTACTAATAATAACCTCTGCAAAAAGTTTTCTAACTTGATGCAAGGGAAATTTGAAATGAGTAGTATGGGAGAGCTGAAGTATTTCTTAGGACTTCAGGTAAAGCAATCTGAAGATGGAATTTTCATCTCTCAGACGAAGTTTACCACAGAGTTAATTAAGAAATTCGGAATGGAGAATGCAACATCTATGAGGACTCCAATGGGATCAGCTATGTCTCTAGACAAGGATGAGAAAGGGAAACCTTTTGATGAAACCAAGTATAGAAGCATAATTGGATCCTTGCTCTACCTCACTGCTAGTAGACCGGACATAATGTTTTCAACATTTGTATGTGCTAGATTTCAGGTGAACACTAAGGAATCTCACTATGCCGCTGCAAAGAGGATTTAGAGATATCTTAAAGGCACACCGAATCTTGGTTTATGGTACCCAAGAAGTAATGACTTCGAGCTAACGAGTTTTTCAGATGCAGATTTTGCAGGTTGCAAGGACGATAGGAAAAGCACTTCCGGAACTTGTCAATTCCTTGGAAGAAGGCTAATTTCTTGGAGTAGTAAGAAACAGAATTGTGTAGCAATATCAACCGCTGAGTCGGAATACATCTCTGCAGGCAGTTGTTGTGCACAATTACTATGGATAAAGAATCAACTGGAAGACTACAACTTGAAGTTGAAGGACATTCCCATGTATTGTGATTCATCAAGTGCAATTGCAATTGCTCATAATCCAGTATCTCACAGTAGGACAAAGTACATTGAAATTCGCTACCACTTCATCCGCGAACATGTGGAGAATAAGGACATAAATCTTTGTTATGTTTCGACGGACAGGCAAACTGCAGACATTTTCACCAAGCCACTTGACGAGTCAAAGTTCAACTTTTTCAAGATGGAGCTTGGTATGCTGAACAAAGAATCGTGAATAGAAGGCCAAGAATTCAGTCTCTTAAGCTTTCTCAAGAAATGAAAAATTCGAATTTCGTCGAACTCAGTTTTCGTCGACCTCTATTGAATTTAAATTTCATCGACCTCAAAATTTTATTACACTGAAATTTCGTCGATCTCAACATTTCTCTTTGACGAATTAAATTTCATCGGGTACGCGCTTAATCTCAAATCTATTGGATCCGAAGAATATATTTCTATATTATATTCAGGTACGCGCTTCTTTCCATAAAATTATTTTTAAATATTATAAAAGTACTTAAGAGTTATACGGGTCACATCACCCGCTCCGTCGCCGAACCTTAGAAGGCTCTGCCGTTTCATCTCCCGATATCTGCTTTCGCCGCAAGCTCCTGCTGCTCCTTTCCGTCTCTCTTACCATGGCAAAGAAAAGTCAAGGGATTTCTAATGTAGGGGGAGAACCTGTAAGCGCAAGTTTTGCATCTGCTCTAGATAATGGTGGTAATGGTAAATCTCCTACCTCCAACTCTTTTCACACTGAAGTAATGGCAAGTTCTGAGGGGGAGCATAGCAGAATAGAGGAATTAAATCAAGATGAGATTAACTCAAGAGAAGCTTTTCCGTTTGATTCTTTCAAAAATAAGCATTCAGAGCTTGATCCGATTTTTCCTGTTCAAGAAGTTTTCCATACTCACATTTCTCTTAGTAAGAACTTCAAGGATTCTCCTTTAAGATCTGCTCCTGCGAAATTTTCTCCAGGAGATTTGTTGTACAATATTGAGGCTATGCTCAGAACTCAAGCAGAACATATAGAGTTCTCTCTCAAGCATGTCTACAACAAGATTTCTGAAGTAGAGAAAGATGTCAATGATGGTCTAGCTGCCATTAATCATAATATGGGCATTCTAAGAAGAGAACTTGATGAAAAATTTATAAAGCTGCTGAAGCTATGAATCTGTCTGCAAAAGGCATGTCCTATCTGTATAAGCAAGCTGATAAGGTAGACAAAGGTCAGGATATGTTGCTGAGATTACAAGAAGCAAATAATCAGATCTTCTACACTTCTTTTAAAAATTTTTCTGATAAAGTTGTCCAAACTCTTCTTGAAGAAGTCAGAAAGGGGGAGGAAATTATGGCAGCCAAGCTAGTTGAATTAAACAGTACAGTAGAGACCAGATTTCAGGAAAGCAACTTGTATCAATCTCAAAATGCTGGATGGCTTCATGATGTCTTCACAGGAAAGCAATATGCTCAAACTCAAGAAGATTATCCTGAGCAAGTCTTTGAAAATCAGCCACCTTTTTCTCCTCCTATAAAGTCTGATCAGGTGGAGATTGAAAAATCTTCAAAGCATCCAGATGTGAAGCCTGTCCAGGAGGAAAGTGCAAAATCTTCAAAGATTCCAGATTTAAAGCCAAAGGCTGGAAGGAAAAGAAAGGGAGCTGGCATAGCTATTAGAGAGCCAAGGGAGGAAAGAAGAAATATTAATGGAAACTGGAGTCCAATTTCCAAAAATATTATCCTGGACATATATAATCTGATAGAGATTTCAAATGAAATTCCTCAGAAGTATTATGATCAAGAAGAAATCAACAAGCTGAAAGCATCAAAGCTGAAAAGAAAAATTCATTTTAATGAGCATGGCTACAACAACCCAGATGCTCCTCCTCCTCCTCCAAAGTATTACCCAAAGCCCAAGGCTTATTTTGTCAGGCAGTTGAAGAAGAACAAGTCAGAAAAGGCTAAGATGCCTTAAGCAATGTGTTGTGACTGCATGTTTAACTCTTAAAGACTTTTATATATTTATGAATAACATATGGCTTTTTCTTTCTCTTTGATAGTTATCACTGCTTATGTTTATTAGTTTTATGTGTGAAATTCATCTTAGTAGATAGGGTTCTGACTTCTTCAAATATGGGGCGATTGTTGGGTATTGTATCCACAATAACCTTGATTTGAAGAAGTATCCCCTTAACTAAGGTGAATTGAGTTGTATTTGATGTTGTTTTCTAGTTATGTGTTTGCAGATTATGAATGACTAAGTATAAACCAATGTCAGGTTTCAATGAGTCATAAAACACAGGTATATGCAATGTAATTCTTCATTGTGTAAACAAAGGTGTTGACTCATGTGGAATCTCTCTATTGGGGTGTACTTTATATTCAAACACAAAGGAAGAGCCAAGGAGAGCCAAGGAAAGTTGCTGCTGGAATGAAGAAATAAAAATTTCTAAGTTTCCTGAAAATTCATCGAGCTCAGTTCGACGAACGGAAATGATTTCGTCGAACGCAGATTTTCGTCGACCACTGAGACGGGAGCATCGACCGCTGAGACGGGAGCGTCGAGCACTGAGACGGGAGCGTCGACCACTGAGACGGGATCGTCGACCGCTGAGATAGCCGTTCGTCGAACGCAGCATCGAGTTCATCGAACGCAGTGAACTGGCCGTTCGTCGAACGCAGGGAAGTAGCCGTTCGTCGAACGCATACCAGTGGACTTTCATTGAACGCAGAACATTGGCCGTTCGTCGAACGCAGAACATTAGCCGTTCGTCGAACGCAGTCAGTTGGCTATTCGTTGAACGCAGAGCGTTGGCCGTTCGTCGAGCGCTGTTCCGTTCGACGAAATTTCAACAGACGACAGATTTGCATGGCGCTGTTTCAAATATTCAAATTGCTTTCAGCCGCGTATTTTTTAAATGGAAAATTTCCCTTGATTATTGCAGTCAGCCGTTGGAAATTATTTTATTCCTTAATTCTTGCTTCCAGCTGTTGGAGAATTAATCTTCCCTAATTAATGCTTATAGCCGTTGGAGAAATTTTTCCTTAAGCATCTGCTCTTAGCCGTTGGAGGAGATTCTATTCTTTCTCTTGTGTACAGCTGTTGATTACAGAGGATATTTATTCTCTTATATTCTCCCCGTCCAAGATTGATCGAAAATATTATTTTCTCCCCTTTCAGTTGACTGTCGGCCATTTATTTTTCTCACTCAAGTTTCTCTCTCTCCGACAGAAAGAACTTCTGCTGCTCTTCTTTGCTAAGAGCATTTGACAGGTCAAAGAAAAAGTTTATTGCTATTCTTCTTCTCAAGGGCAGTCGACAAAGATCAAGCTTTTCTGAATCTCTCTAATATCTTCCTGATCCAGTCGACTTCAAGCTTTCTTCTTCCTCCATTTTACAAGGACTGATATTATTTATTTTGGAAGAAGAGATCTACTTCTCTGAAGATCTGAAAGAAGAAAACTTCATCTGAAGTTTTGTTATATTTTGAAAAACCCTTCATTATTTTTGTAGGAGGTTTGCCTCCGAGTTGTAGGAATTTTATTCCGAGTTGTAGGAGTGGTTTTCTCCGAGTTGTAGGAGAGGTTGTTCTCCGAGTTTGTAGGAGATTTTGTTCTCCGAGATTGTAGGAGTTTGACTCCGAGTTGTAGGATTATTTTTAATCCGAGAATAGTGAAGTAGCCTAGTCTAGCCGGTCGTGCTAGATAGGTGAGGTGCAAAGTGGACTACCCAAGAACGGGGAACCAATATAAATCTGTGCTCTTTGGTTTTCTGTGTGCTTTACTTCTTATATTTTTAATTCCGCAAAAAGCTATAGAAACCACCTATTCACCCCCCTCTAGGTGATTTAGGTCGCAACTAGATACTTTCACCCTTATACTCAAGGCTCGACATATGGAGCATCGACCTCGTCTTGTACTTCGTATGGCGTGCGTAAGTCTTATGGCTATTCTTCCGCGCCCTTGCCAGCCTACTTCTTTACGGCTTCAGCACCTGCTGCGCCGAAGAAACTAGTCAAGCGGTGTCTCTGTTGCCAAAGTCTAGATCACTCAGTGTCAGAATGTGCTGAATATTTAGCGCAGCTAGCGGAGGATGACGAACCAGATATCCGGGTCATCTCTCCTTCGGTATCTTGCAGCACACCTTCTGTATCGGGGTATGTACTGGTGCCTCAATCAGATTTTGAAGGGAGTAACACTCGTACTAACACTGCTACCTGTGTTGATCCAAACCCCGACATGGATGCT
The DNA here is from genome assembly GCA_033032865.1 of Dactylorhiza incarnata. Lineage (NCBI taxonomy): Eukaryota > Viridiplantae > Streptophyta > Magnoliopsida > Asparagales > Orchidaceae > Dactylorhiza > Dactylorhiza incarnata. The sequence continues at coordinate 1,511,639 of JAWHQI010000198.1, forward strand.
TCTACTTCTAGGGAACATGTGTCGTCTTGTGTTGAATCTTTTATTTGTGAGGAGTCTGAGCCCGACAATTCGTCGAGCAATGCTCTCCCAACTTCTTTGCATAACATCTCATCCATTTCTGATATTGCTGTTATGGCTGACTTGCAGGCAGAAGCACGTACTGGTAGTACTTTATCAGATCCAGTCAAAGAGGATGTCTGCATGGTTGAGGTTGCCACCTCGACACCATGGGATGAGGTCCAATTCGAGGACGAGATGGTCACAGCACCTGCCCATCCTTGCAACAACCAAAACAGCGATGTCCTTTCTCTTGCTGTCCAACTGATTGGGGCTGATTCCGGGATCACCCCTCAAACTGAGGTGAATTTTTGTTCTTCTTCTATTTTATTTCCTGACCCCGCTCTTGTATCTTCTCCTATGCAGGACCACATTGTGGAGCCATCCGTTGGTGTATGAGCCTGTAACAAGGCCGAGCATTGAAAGGAATCAGGTGCAGGTGAAGCTAGATACGGTGAGCTTCACAACGCATATTTTGCCCTTGCCTGATATTCATATCAGGTATTATATTTTCACTGGTATTTGGGCAACTGTTCTATCTCCGTTTCGGTGCCCGTTACCGAAACACGAGCGCAAACAGTTACCTAACCATTTTCGTTTTCAGCCGCCTATTAGTTAATCTGCATTAAAAACACTTGAATAAGTCCCGTTGGGGGGACATGTAGCCCAACAGTTATCTAAGATAGATGTTTTCCCTTCGCGATTGCAATGCTTTCTTGATTTGTCCTATTTTCATAGCTTAGTTAAGTCTCTATTAAGGCTATGATTGTTTACCCCGTGTGCGAGTTAATCACAACCCTTCCATTTTTTTCTTGTTTTTGTTTAATGTTCCTTTTATTTGCATAAACTTATCTTAGTACGTCTGTATTGTTAACATTATTGTTGTGGATGCTCTTCTGGGCATCATTTTGGGAATAGCATGTGCTTTGTTTCTTTTGTCTATTTGGTATTGTGCAAAAATTATTCGCAGTAACAGGATCACTTCCATGGCAAACCCGGATTTTTCATCATAACTAACACTGATCTTCTGATATGCTCAATTCCGAGCATTGGGTAACATTTCTTCCTCTAGCTCATATTTTCTGTGATAGAATGTTTAGACTAAGTCTGGGGGAGAGCCGGTTGTTGCCCACTATGCGCACGAGTTGCACTACATGCTAGAAGTTATTTTTATTTTACCTTTGTAGTAATCTTGTTCGCATGCATCATACACCGTTTCACCCACATGAGCGAGCAGTCGCCTATCTTTGTGTTTCCGAACATGCCATCTTGGTTTGGTTTGTGAAATAGGATGTTAGTTTAGGAATTGTGATTCGGAGTGCGATGTTGACTCGTGTAGGGCTCTAGTCGCATCTGCATGCTCCAGTAGAAATTTGAGTAAAATTAGATTATTTCTATGCACTTAATTTACGATTAGTGTTTTTTGCGTAGTTTTAGATTTATTATACTCAATTGGTGAATGTGAATGAAATTGGCGGTAGCACGATGTTGTGTGTAGGCAAACGCTACTCATGTGTTGCTCGAGTCGGAAGGAAGGTTTACCTTTCTCGTGGGCTAAGAACTTGCCCCAAGCGACTCTCGAAGCATGGGTGAGAGCGATTTAATAAGTTAAACGTGATGTAGGCCATCTAGTTGGCTAGTTTGAGCTTTGTTTTCCATGACCCATTCGCTCACCATTGCAAGCCAAATTTGTGCCTACCCCTCTTTCGTTTCAGCTCTTCTTCCAATCACCAAAACCTGAAGCCTATCCTATTTTCGCAACCAAATAGCGAGTTAATAACTGAAATCATATTTCTTGATTTGGTGTGATGTATGGAACCATTGTGATGTGAAGGAAAAAAAATCTGTATTATTTGCTGAACTCATTATTGTGAACCAACCGGGGGATAAAAGAAAAAGAAAAAAATGCAGTTAAAAGAAAAATCTGAAAAGAATTGGAATGAAAAGAAATCCCTTTGAGTGTAATAGAAAATTCAGTTGGTATTTGTTGGAGTAGGCTGTGTGCACACCCAATTTTCAAGCTAAGTCTGGGGGTGTGTCACACTAGCATCGTTCTTGGTCTTATTTTGGTACAGCGCTATCTTTTGACTCAATTGGGTTGCGTAGCCGTCTCGTTTATCATTGAATATCATACCGTAACCTAAGCCCCATTATAATCTGAAAGTCCTATTGATTTAACTTGTGAGTTTGCTAGCGCCGTGGAGAGAGTGTAACCGGGCAAGCTTATGGTTCTCGTCGTTGATGGATTTCAGCGGAGTTATTCCCGAATTCTGGTCTTTTGCAACACCCTCCTGAGTGTCTTGTGTACTTTCACACCGGGCACGACCACACAAGTTCTTCATGATTCACCAGCTGAGTATCAATAAATCTTTATTTACGCTTTAACACTTTTGTAAATTAGTTAACATAGTTAGAACCTCCTTTTACTGAATTTCTAATTGCATGCGTATGATACTTCGCACCGTACTCCTATTTTGCAATTCTCTTCACTAACTACCATTTTCTTACTCCGCCGGATTTGTTTGCTCTGGACGCGCAAACAGGTAAGTCTGGGGGTGTGATGAGTCCCAATTATATACACATTTATGGACTCATTTGCGCCGATTATCTAGTCTATGCACTACACTTTAGGCATGTTTTCGTTCATATTTGATATTCCCATGCTATGTGCACTTCTAGGCCCGTCTTGGTGTATTTTCATGTTTATCTTCTTCATTAGCTTTCATGCATTGCTAAGTGCCACTTTCAGTGGTTTGATTGGTGTTTATGCTGGAACAGGAGTCGTGCAGGTGTTCGCGGTACAAATCTGTACAGGAACACTGCGCGCGACCACTGGTTCTATTGCGCACGACCACTGGTCGTGCGCCACTGATCGTGCACACTTAACCCCTAAAATCTAAGTTTTGTCTGCGATAGTGCGCACGACCACTTACGATAGTGCGCACGACCACTGGTCGTGTGTCAATGGTCGTGCAAACATTCTATTTTATAAAATCTTTGCTTTGTAGGCTCAGCCCAGCCAGCGCGCACGATCGCAGAATGCCAGCGCGCACGACCACTGATCATGCGCCAATGACCGTGCGCACTATTTTTGCCAGCTCCTATTTAAAGCCCTGTTCCGCGAAATTAGGTATCCATCTCCTCCGGGAGCACGAATTGAAGCCCGTCCAGCGCTGTTTTTCATCTCCAGCCACCTCCACTCCATCTCCTTCGTGGGAGAAGTCCTCTCCGGTGATCCGAAGCAATATCCAAAGGTCCGGAGGCCATCTCCGCCATTTGCAAGCAAGCAAACCAAGATTTCACATTTCCGTTCGGTGAGAAGAAGAGGAAACCTGAACGTAGAAGACGACGGAAGAAGGTAGAGATCGTGACAGTCTCTTGACTCCGGAAGCACAGACCGCCCGAGCCCGGAAGTAGATTGACAACCTACTATTCCGGCCGAGAACGACCGCTAGTCTTCGTCTATTGGTTTACTCTCTCCTTTACCTTGTTGTTACTGTGTGAACTATTCGAAGATGAATATTGCTATATTTGCTTTGAATGAAAGTGTTATTTCCTTGTTGCTCAACTGCAATGTTTGTTTGTGATGCGTTTCGCTTTCACCCACTCACTCACTCGTGTAGTTTTCGATTCGCGTTAGCAAGAGCTAACGGTGACTAGTGAAAAGGTGATTTCGACCCTCATTCTCCGCATTCAAGAACATTCCATTCGCATGTGCACCGTACACCCGCCTCACGAAGCTCGGCATAGTGGCCGACGCACTCCATCTCGCCTTGCGAAGCGGTGATTGCGACCCGCACTTTTACTTTATTGTTGTTAGAATTAGGAAACCCAAATCAAAGCCCTCTTTGTGTTTGTGTTCACTCGTGTAACAATTATCACACGACGCAATTCGTTCACCATAACCTGCATTCCTTAAGAGATCGACATTCGGGGAAACTATTCCCATATTTATTACTTGACAGCGACCGGTGCACTTGTCGTACACGCATCACCAAGGAGGGAGGCTAGGGGTCGGGTGGAGGCCGGCCCCACGGCGGGAGGTCGAACGGAGGCCGACCGAGAGAAGGTCGGCCTCGCGGCGGGCGGTCAAGCGGAGGCCGGTACCGAACGGGGGCCGGCCTCGCAGCGGGAGGCCGAGCGGGGGTCGTCCTTGCGGCGCGAGGCCGAGCGAGGGGGGGGGGGGGGGGGGGGGGGGGGGGGGCGGGGGGGGGGGGGGGGGGGGGGGGGGCGGGGGGGGGGGGGGGGAGTAGTTGCGGCTTGCCTGTGGGCCGACCGCAGGTGGTTAGCGCAGCGGTTGAGATCGCGCGTGAGGTGGTTAGCACGCAGAACGCACATGGATCGGGTGCGATGATCGTGCGTGCGGTGGTTTCTCCTATAACTCCCCATTAAGTTATTGAGGGTTATGGGAATTCCGGCTATTTGCAGCTCGGAATTCCTATTAATTAAGGGAAACGTCGTCAACACTATAAATTAATTAATTTGGAAAGTAGTTATACACAACTTTTCAGTTTTTATTAAAAAAAATCTTCATACAGATGCATATATCATCATACATATCAAATCAACTTTAATAAAGTTGATGAGTTTAATGGTAGCTCATCGAAAATAATGATGACATGCTTAATGACAGTCTTCCTCGAAAATGCCGATGACATGCCAATAACATGCTACTAGGTATAGGAGCTCAATTTTGTTAAAAAAATCTTCATGTTAATGCATATATCATCGTTCATATCAAATCAACTTTAATAAAGTTATTTTTAATGATAGCTTCTCAAAAATCTCATTGACATGCCTAATGATAGTCATCCTCGAAAATACCGTTAATATGTCTAATGATAGGCTACCATAGTAGATATAAGAGCTCAACTAAAAACTTTTTTGATAATATGAATTTCTATCGTTAATTTTAATTTGGAAAAGAAGTCTAATTATTTGAATAGACATTATATTTTAATTTTGCTTAATAAATTATAATATATGCTAAGACGTTTGATTAATGAAGAATTTTATATTTAATAATTTTAAATGTTTTACTAAAAGCAACTTTTTCATTTAATATTATTATAAATACGAACAAATACTACGTATTTATTTGTCCGCAAGCAACCCGCTCTATCTTGCCGTCAAATGCATTATTATTAGCAACTTTCTGTTGGCTATCGCATGTCCTCATGCGTTTGTCTCTCGGGTGATTTCTTCAAGGTTGTAAATATTTTTCTCATGATTATTTTTGCTTGATTAGACATCGGACTTGGCGAGCATGACACACCGGTTCATGCGGTTCGTGTTGGGCCGACCTTATCCATCAGTTGTGAGGCAACGGCGAGATTTTGGGATTCTGGGTCTCCGATCGCTCTGATACGATCATTCTACAATAAATATTTGTACTTGCATCATATCTGGAAGAGTAGTGTGAATTCACTAAAGAGTAATGTGAATTCACTTAATTAAATTAAGGATGTGTTCGGAACAGCTCTAGCGGATGAGAAAACTGCTGATCGAATAAAGCTTTAGAATAGAGCTTTAGAATAGAGCTTTCAGAAAAACACTGATGAGTGAACTGCAAACTATTTGGAGAGTCTGTGCATAAGTGCTGATCGATGGAACTTTTTCATTTAAGCTGTTCGGTAGAACAACTATTTGAAAACTGGTTTTTTAAATAAAAATATTTAAATATAATGATTGTGAAAACTCGCGCACACGCAAGCAAACACGTACGGGAGAAAATAGTCGCTCGTACGAAAAAGGGCCTCCCGGGCAAAACGCGAACGGCCGGGCGAAAAAACGGTCGACCGGTCGAAAAACAGACAATCAGGCAAAAATGGCCACATGGGCGAAAAATGAGCGTCCGGGCGAAAAACGGGGGTCTGAGAGAAAAACGGGTGTATGGGTGAAAAACGCGCGTTCGGGCGATAAAATGCGCCCATGCCAAAAATGGCCGCGGGGGAGACAATGGCCGCCGGGGCGAAAAAAGCACGTCCGGGCAAAAAATGCGCATCCGAGCGAAATACGGTCGCTAAAGCAAAAAACACGAGCCACGACAAAAAACGCGCGTCGGGGCAAAAAACAGCCGCTTGGGCGAAAAAGCATGTGCAAAAAACCGCCGCCCGGGCGAAAAATGACCGCTCGGGCGAAAATCGGCCTCCCGGGAGAAAAACATGCCCGGGCGAAAAATGCGCGCTTGGGCGTAAAACACGTGTGCCCGGGTGAAATACGGCCGACTAGGCGAAAAAACGGCTGCCCGGGCAAAAAACACGCGCTCGGGCGAAAAAACGTCCGCCAGGGCAAAAAATGGTAGCCCGGGCGAAAAACGGCCTCCCGGGCGAAAAACGTGCGCTCGGGCAGCCTCCCGGTCGATAACCGACCGCTCGGGCGAAAAACGGCCGCCTGGGCGAAAAACGGCTGCACCGACGACAAAGACGTGCTCGAGCGAAAAATAGCCACTCGGGTGAAAAACGCGCGTCAGGGTGAAATACGGTCTGTCGGGTGAAAAACGGTCGCCCGGGCGAAAAATCGCCGCCCGGGCGAAAAAACCGCCGCCTGGGCGAAAAATGGTCGCCTGGGCAAAAAACAGCCGACCGGGCAAAAATCGGGTGCCCTGGCGAAAAACGCGCGCCCGGGCGAAAAACGGCCGCCCGTGCGAAAAATGCGTGCCCGGGCGAAAATAACGAGCACCCGGGCGAAAAATGGCTGCTCGGGCAAAAAACGAGTGCCCGACTGAAAACGAGTGTCCAGCCGAAAGCAAATATTGTATAATTGTTCGGTTCTCCGATATTTTTTCCATCGCGCTCGAACGAAAATACTGGAGTGGTATGTAGCGAGATGAAGTTAATAAAAGAGAAAATGCTAAAAACAAAAAATGCGGTTTTTAGAAGCTATGTTCGTCTGGCTTCTCAAAGAGCGTCTAAAACAGTTTATTCTAATAATCTCTTTTTAAAAAGTTGTTCATTTAAATAACTAAAAAATATATTTTGCTGTCCGAATAGAACTTTTTGAATAGAAAAAATCACCTCAAACATAGCCTAAATAAAATTGAGGAAAAGGGGAAACTCTTTATTTCCATTCACCAAACTAGCTTAAGGCTTCGTTTGGGATGACTTATTTGCTCCCGTGAGTTGGGTCAAAAACGTCATTATCATAGCTTGTATGTTTGGCAAGACAAAGATTATGATCGCTACCAAAAAAATAAACTAGTTTTGAGCATAGAATGATGAATTTTTTTAGGTGAGATCGGGCGCTCACGAACGACAACTCATGACCACCGCGTTCACGACCGCCACCACCGTGCCAAACCTCTTGATGTATGAATTGCTGCAAAATTTATCATGCAACCACCGTAACATTCAGACTTAGGGAAAAAATGATAGGAGACACCAAAGGAATTCATTGCATGGACAGAACCATACCTGTGTTGGAATTTTAACAAAGGCACTAGGATTACATTTCTTCAATATGAGTTGTTCTTCAAAAAAAAAAATTCATTCTCAAATACAAAGTATTCAACTCTTATATATAGAGCTGATAAGGAGATAATCATGACATGGATGAGCTAAATAAGTATGCTCATACATGAGCTCATTCTTCCAGCATGACTTAACACAAAAGATATTTAAATAAGTTATCATGACATACATGCTTGATGCAGGTTTCAAGGTGGCGGTGCAGGTGATGACTTACTTTCCAACACGCCCCTTAAGCCAAAACCTGCAAAAATCATATTATCTTCTGTAATGCCTTAATTTCAATTTAATTAGTGGGGTGCGAATAGCGGTGTCTGGGGTGCGGATAGGGCATGGTCTACGGATAGTAGGGATGGGCTAGGGTTTAATAAAACCACTAAAATCCCCTCTCCCTCACACTTGCCGTGAACCAGCCGCCTCTGATTCCTCTCTCCTGATCTCGCTCTCCCTATCTCTCGTCTTCGCACAGGCCGCCGCACAGGAACAACCCCTCCTTTCTCCCGTTGCCGCCTGGAGCAGGGAAGCGCCACCTTATCTTCCTCGTCTCCTTCCCGTCGCCTGGATCAGGGAAGCCCGAGCCTCTCTCTCTCGTTTTCGCAAAGGGAGGCTGATCCCTCTCCTCTCCCTCTCTTTCGAGCTCTCTCTAGGGTTGCCGCAAGGGGAGACCGCAAGCCGCGTCGGTGTGCGCCGCTTGGCGAAGTAGAAAGCTCTGGTGTAAGACTGAAGGGCGATTTAGTGCGCGGGCAGCCGCTGCTTTCCCTAGACGTCAGATCCGGGCACATTTCCATGGCTCCAAAGCGCGCTTCGAGTGTAACGATTTCTTTCCCCGGTCTTAGGACCGTATTTTCTGTATTTTGTGCTTGTGATTATGTTCCGTGCAATGAGAGTCCCCTCACGCCGTTTCGGTTGAGGACATGGACTCCGCCAGGGCGTGTGATTGCGACCCCAACGTATGTTTGTGTGAGTTGCACGTAGAGTCCCTCTCCCGTTACGCGGTGGAGAGCAGGGACTCCGCCAGGGCGTGGGATTGCGACCCCAGTGTAGTTTTCTGCTTTTGCTTTGCTTAGGAGGGCCACCCGCCTCCAATTGGACGCGGTGTGTGTTTCCCTCGGTTCATTGCGAACCCCCAGGTCGATTGTGTCCGTCCCCAGCATAAATGTGCATTAGTGATCCGACGTGCGAGTTTGGATTTAGGCATGGTGTGTGAAGCCTACCCGTGCCGGTAAGCCCGGATCAGTGATGTTTATGTGATGTGCATTGCGATTAGCCCTTGATACGCGAACGGGAATGTCCCGTGCTATTCGTCGTAGTATTGTAGGAATTCGTGGGCTTTATTCATGAATGCCCCGTTCCTAGGCGGGCCTGTATTGGGCCCGGTAGAATGACGTTTTGTGGGGTTTTGTTGGACGGGTGGATCCCCGTCAGTGCGTAGATTGCGCTCCCTTTGATCAGGCCTATGCCACGTCAAAGGCATGTGTAGGCCGTATGTTTTCTGACCAGCCCTCTGCCACGTCAAAGGAAGTTGTAGGTCGTATATTTTCTGACTAGCCCTCTACCACATCAAAAGCAGTTGTAGGTCGTATGTCTTCTGACCAGCCCTCTGCCACGTCAAAGGCAATTGTAGGTCGTATATTTTCTGACCAGTCCTCTGCCACCTCACAAAGGGGTAGTTGTAGGTCGTTTATCCCAAACCGGTCCTCTGTCCATTCTCTAGGACAGTTGTTGGTTTGTTCCTTCCTGTCGCTACGGTTGACCGAGTTGCGGTCGTACTGTTACTGAGCGGTGAAGCTTATATCGTGCGTTTTTGTTGTTTTTATGACACGTGCGTGGTGGTTTGAAAGGTGACGCTTGACATGTCCACTGCCTCTTAGTCCTTTGTTTCTTGTTTGCATATTTTGGTTTGCGTGCGTACTTGCAGGAGAGCGATGTACTCGCCTCGGAGTCTACTAGGATGGCCGGGGGGAGGAGTCGTTACGTTGTGTTGGTCAGCCCCATGCTTACCTTCTTTGCACCGCTTGTTTGTTCTTGGTTTTAGGTGGCAGAGCTTGCAGTGGTGTGTAGTGGGCCGGAGCCCATGGGTTGATTAGGAGCTGGTTTATGTCTTCTCTTTGTTTTGGGGTTTTCGCGTAGCCCTTTTTGTTATGCTTTGTTGAAAGCCTTGTAAGGCCTTAAGGCCGTGTCATTTCAGTATGGTTTTCCTTTTAGCTGTGGACATTCTGGCCTCTTTGTTTTGGACTGGTGGTTAGCTTCCGTTTCTGTTTACTCTGAGTTGTATTAGTATGTTTTCTTGTATCAATTACTAACATTTTAGGCTTTGTGGATATTATATGTCGTGGGGTCCCGACCGGACCCATGTTATTTTCTATTTGCAGACCAGAGATGTTACAATTGGTATCAGACATTAGGTTTCGTGATCCGCTAGTCTTTAGGTTTTGGGGCGAACCCTTTTTAACGGGTGGTGAAAACATATAGTGTAAGAGCCTAAATGACTAAATTTAAGCAGAATGTCCACTTAGGAATGACAAAAATCATGGTTTTCGTGCACTTTTGGGAATTTAAGCGTCCCTTGCTTAGTGATTTCCCCTATTTATAACTGCTAGATCATGGTCTCACATGTGTAAGCATTAGTAATGACTGGCTGAAGTGCTTTTGGCCTTCATTTCTCCAAGGATTGCGTTATTGGAAAATGGAATGAGCAGTTACATGTAAAGGAATACAAATAACAGGATAATCACCACTACGATTTTGGTGTTTGCATAACTTAGGTGTTGACCACTGTAGTATTCTGATAAGTGTTGTGAGTCTTTGTGGCTACCCTTATGTGAACATGACTAGTGGAATGAAAAGTCATGGTCTTTAAGTTGAGATCTGTTGTAGTGATTCACCTGATACGATATTAGATAACTATAGATGGCGTCAAACTTTTGGCGACCTATTATTTGGAATCGTTGGATTACACATATGCTGTGTGAAATTAAGTGTGATGTATGAAAAGAGGCATCCAATCATTTGTGTTACACTATGCTTGATGGTGTGACCCCGATGTGCGCAAGCAAGTGCATAAATTCACACTTAAGACTGATGATTAAGTAATGACACGCTATGTTAATGGCGGTGATGAATTCTGATTCATGAGCAAGGAAGTGTATTGAAAGGATGAGTGGATTCCCGTCACGCTCTCTTTGGACAGTTACGGGATGCTCCCCTCTATCACACTCTTTTAGTTAAATACGAAACCTATTCTTTTGTGCTGAAACATGAGATAGACCGTGAGTTTGATTTGAGAGTTCAGGACGGTAAGAAGTTCAGTGAAATTGGGAGTTGTACACTCCTAATTTTAGTTTGGGTGCCCTGTGTGCACTATGCTTGTGTTTGGGATCCTTAGGGTTCATTTGGCGCGGCGGTGGCGGGCGGCGTTTGCGGCAAACGCCGCCGCAAAGCGCGTAACCAAATGCGTGGCGGCGGCATTTGCCGTGTCTCCACCCGCCGCGCGTGAGAAAAGCGGCAAAAACCCGGCGTCTGGAACCCCCTCTCTCTCCCTCCGGTTGGAATGCCGCGTCTGGAACCCCCGCTTCCGCCCGCCACCGCCGCGCCAAATAAAGCCTTAGTTTGGCCTTGAGTTTGTAAAATCTGTGACTTGGGTCCCCGAGAGTCTGGTGTGGTTGTCTGGACAAGTAAATTCCCAGGTGTGTTTGCAGGGTTTTGTATAACCTATATTGTGAGTGTCATGAGAGCACTAGGTTTGACTCAATTCTAATACTCGACTTGGTGATCTTACGCTACTGTGTATTCCGTGTGATGGATTGCGTGCGTGGTGACTACTTTTGACATCGTTTTAGCAGGGTGTTTTGTACCCTGTTGTCGCTGAGGTGTCAATTGTAAAGTCTTATCCTATGACCGTTGTAGCAGTCATGTATTGGATGTGGTGACTGAGGACCTGAGTGTTCTTTGCGTGTTGATTAGTTGTTTGTGTTATATAATGTCGCGTGTGTTGCTGAGTTCTTCCGTCTTTCTACTAGGTGATTGGTGAAGAGGTTGGTCTCACTCCCTTGCAGGAGACAACCACATCTAGTGAAGCTAAAATAGGAGTGATGGAAGATCAGTGTGCCGGTGCGACTGCTGGTGGGACACCCATCCCTATGGCATCTGCGCCTATGTATGCTATTGGAGAAGCAACATACGAGACTCATGATTGGGTGACTTACTTCTTGATTTGCCATCCACATTTGTTCAACGGTGTCGAGTCGCCCGCTTATGCTCAGGATTGGTTGGAATGGATTAAAGATCTCATTTTAGCATTAGGAGCCCCGTCGGAACTGAGGGTCACTCTGATCTCCTTTGCACTTTTTGGGGAGGCTAAGAGATGGTGGCAAGAGGAGTGTCGTGGACATTTCGCTCGACGTCCTTGGTCCCAAATCCCCGTAGAGGAGTTTGCGTCGGCGTTCTGGGAACATTTTATTTCGATGACTTCCCGCCTTATACTACGAGAAGATTTTCTTATGTTGAGGCAAAAGGAGATGTCTGTGGAGACTTATCTCCAAGAGTTTTTGCGATTGAGTCATTATGCTGAGCATGTCCTGGTGACTGATGAGGACAAAGCGCGATATTTTCTTAAAGGCTTGCACGAGGAGTGGAAGATTAGATTGCGCGCAACAGCGTCTATCAGTTTCCTCATTCTGATTCAAGCTGCCCGCAACTTGGAGCTTGTCTTTCGCTTAGGGCAGAGTGCGTCGGAAGAGGAGTTTGAAAGAAATAGATTGTTGGCTGCTGAATCGAAAAGAGCACAAGTCTTTGAAGAATCCAAAGATGAGAGTTCAAGAGAATCAAGGAAGAGGCAAAAGTCACCTATTGTCTGTTTTCTTTGTGGCCGTTAAGGCCACGTTGCGCGTGAGTGCCGAGCTTAGTCCTGAAGAAGTAGTGGTGATGACATCTTTTGTCCCCTCCTTTCGTGAAAGGTAACATGCATTGGAATTTTGTGTGCGCGTGTAGTCGCACTTATGAGCAATGTTTTATTATGTGTCAAGCGTATACCCTCTTTATTTTGGACTTTCGTTGGAGGTTCATCTTTCTCTTGTATGACTTTGAGAGTCAGGCCCATTTTTGATGATATGGTAGTTTTTGTACATGGTGCTCGTGAAGCATTAACATGAATGGTGACTATAGCGGACGAGTTGAAATTTAATTGTTGCGTAACGATGTAGTTGTGACCGCATATGAGTTAAACCTCACAACGTATTGATGATGAAAATTGATATATGTGTTACTTAATAAGTAGCACGCTCGTGAAGAGTTTTTAGTCTACCACAAGATAGAGTGAAAGCGATTCCTTCAAAGTTGAGTTATTGGCACGATACTATAATGTTTATTTGTCGTGAGTTTAGAGATTGTTAGTTTGGGAACCTGATCTTTGGACGTGTGTCCAATCTAGTTGGAATCATGAGTAGGTTGATAAACAATGGAGTTCGTAGTTTTCTTGGTAGGATTCGTACGGAGGTTCGTACATGTTTAAACCCAAGTAAACGCCTCATCGAGATTGAAACATCTCGGGTAAGGTTTTCTCTTTTGTGTATGATTTACACAAAATCCGGGTGGTAGTTGATGACATTGGATTGTGTGCGAGCATTGTCACTCATGAAATTTGTATGTGGTGGCACTAGAAAGAGTGCAACATGTAAGTGATGCTCATAATTTGCTAGCATGGGTTAAGACTCGTGTCAATTGGGTGACTGGCTTATGTATGAGGTCAATTAGTCGTAATAAATTATGATGAATACGACTCGGTTGAAGTTATTGTTTTGACTTATAAAAGAGCCATGATGAAATATTGACATCTTTCATTTGAGGTTTTGAGTTATTAAGTGAGAATTGAAATTGTTGGTAGCAAAATGCGTGTTTATCATGTGCAATGTTTGGATTCGTGCAAGAATCGTGGACTTAACGTGAAAGATGATTCTATCGATTTAGTCGTGTTTTCTTATTGCGTGGTTATGTAGTGATGACCCCTTTATGAGTTTGATTTCCTAACATGTTGGTGAATGGAAATTGTTATTTATGTCACTTGGCAAATAATACCCGTGAACGCTGCTAGTGTATCCTATGATAGGTTGAGGATAACTCGTCCGAAACCGAATTATTGACACGATAATACGAGAATTTATATGCGTCGTGAGTTGGAGATTGATGGTTTGAGGACATGATCCTTGAAATCATCGTATATGTGAACTTATATGGTAGTGGTGACCTATGTAGTGAAACCTCTAGAAAGGTTTAATTGATTGAGCTTAATGTTTGCGTTGAATGAAAGTTAGAGAAAATCCAAGTGAAGGTGCCCTGTTGAGATTGTGATATCTCAGGCATAACTTTCTCTTTTGTGTGTGGCTTACACAAGATGCGAATGGTAGTGGTGGTATTGTATTTTTACATGCTGAATAGAGGTGTTGTTCAAGTTGGATTATTTCCAGTTGAAGGCTTCTGGGACTATCGCAATCTTGATGTGTTTGGAGTTGTATTGAACTAGTGAAGAATTGAAATCAATGCAGTGAATTGATTCTCCTATGAGAGGTTGAAGCTTCTCATTTTGGGAAGAGTGTAACCTTTCCTGACATGATAGAGTGGCCATGTAGTGACGTAAATGAGAATTCCCAAGGCCTTGTAGCTATTACTTACATGGTGGGTGAATCTTGGTGATATAATGTATGGAAAGATTCGTCGACGTTTGTAAGTCAGAATCTAGGATGATTCCCTGAGCTTTCAATTTAATTAGTGGGGTACGAATAACGGTGTTTGGGGTGCGGATAGGGCATGGTATGCGGATAGCGGTGATGGGCTAGGGTTTTAATAAAACCCCTAAAATCCCCTCTCCCTCTCACTTGGCGTGAACCAGCCGCAAACCCTCCTGATTCCTCTCTCCCGATCTCGCTCTCCCTATCTCTCGTCTTCGCACAGGCCGCCGCCGCACAGGAACACCTCCTCCTCTCTCCCGCCGCCGCTTGGAGAAGGGAAGCGCCACCCTATCTTCCTCCTCTCCTTCCCATCGCCTAGAGCAGGGAGGCCCGAGCCTCTCTCTCTCTCATTTTTGTAAAGGGAGGCCGATCCCTCTCATCTCCCTCTCTTTCGAGCTCTCTCTAGGGCTCCCGCAAGGGGAGACAACAAGCCGCGTCGGTGTGCATCGCTTAGCGAAGGAGAAAGCTCCAGTGTAAGCTTGAAGGGCGATTTAGTGCGCGGGCAGCCGCTGCTTTCCCTAGACGTCAAATCCGGGCACGTTTCCATGGCTCCAAAGCGCGCTTCGAGGGTAACGATTTCTTTCCCCGGTCTTAGGACCGTATTTTCTGTATTTTGTGCTTGTGATTATGTTCCGTGCAATGAGAGTCCCCTCACGCAGTTACGGTTGAGGACAAGGACTCCGCTAGGGCGTAGGATTGCGACCCCGACGTATGTTTGTGTGAGCTGCACGTAGAGTCCCTCTCCCGCTACGCAGTGGAGAGCGGGGACTCCGCCAGGGCGTGGGATCGCGACCCCGGTGTAGTTTTCTGCTTTTGCTTTGCTTAGGAGGGTCACCCGCCTCCAATTAGACACGGTGTGTGTTTCCCTCGGTTCATTGCGAACCCCCTGGTCGATTGTGTCCGTCCCAGACATAAATGTGCATTAGTGATCCGGCGTGCGAGTTTGGATTTATGCATGGTGCGTGAAGCCTACCCGTGACGTTACGCCCAGATCGGTGATGTTTATGTGATGTGCATTGCGATTAGACCTTGGTACGTGAATGGGAATGTCCCGTGCTATTCGTCGTAGTATTGTAGGAATTCGTGGGCTTTATTCGTGAATTCCCCGTTCCTTGGCGGGCCTATGTTAGGCCCGGTAGAATGATGTTTTTGTGGGGTTTTGTTGGACGGGTGGATCCCCGTCAGTGCGTATATTGCGCTCCCTTTGACCAGTCCTCTGCCACGTCAAAGACAGTTGTAGGTCGTATGTCTTCTGACCAGCCCTCTGCCACGTCAAAGGCAGTTGTAGGTCGTATCTTTTCTGACCAGCCCTCTGCCACGTCCAAGGCAGTTGTAGGTCGTATGTCTTTTGACCAGTCCTCTGCTACATCAAAGGCAGTTGTAGGTCGTATATTTTCTGACCCGTCCTCTTCCACCTCATAAAGGGGTAATTGTAGGTCGTTTATCCCAAACCGTTCCTCTGTCCATTCTCTAGGACAGTTGTAGGTTTGGTCCTTCCTGTCGCTACGGTTGACTGTGTTGCGGTCGTACTATTATTGGCGTTGAAGCTTAGATTACTGGTCGTTTGGTCCTTCCTGTTGAAAATGTTAAAGTGGAAGTTTGTGAAGTTCGCGGTCTGGGGGGGGGGGGGGGGGAGACCGCGTGGTCTGGTCTGACCGCATGGTCTTGCGGTCTCCTCTGGCGGTCTGACCTCTCTGGTCTAGCCGCGGGCTTTTCGGCGTGACCGCCGTTCTTCTGTCCAAGGGTGCCAAGGTGAGGCCGCGCGGTCTGGTCGTGTGACCGCGTGGCGAGCTAGAGTTATCTCGCGATCTGGTGCTTATGATCGCGTGGTGGGGGCAGCCCGGTCTGGTGGCTGTTCGGGTTCTTTGTGGTGCGCGCGGACTAAGGTCTTCTTAGTCGCGCGGTCTCCAGTTTGTGTTCGCATGGCTGGTCCTTCGGCGATCTGCTGGTATATGCGGTCACAGGTGGTTGGTCGACTTGGCGGGTTGATGTCCTAGTCGTCCTGGTGTGTTCGCAGTCTCTGGAGGAGGTCGGGTGGTGAACACAGGTGGTGAGCGTCATGACCGGGCGAGTTGTCATGATCGCACGCTTCTGTTAAAGTCGACGAGCTCACTAAGCAGGAGGATCTTTTGCTGATCGTGCGGGTTGACCGGTCTGGTCGCGTGATCAAGGGGCGGTGACTCTATCTCATAGGGTGGTGACTGGATCAGGTCTCACGCCTATAAATAGGAGCCACTATTGCAGCAAAAATATAGCACCAAGTCTTCTGCGGATTGTGCGGGTAGCAGCGGTCACCTCCTCTTCTGAAGGTGTTCGGGCGGTCTCGCGACTTGCAGTGCGGGTTGCTGGAGTTCGGGAGGATCAGTGGAGTTTAGGAGTTCGTGTGGTCCTCAGTTGGTGTTGTTCAAGTCGCAGGCAGGCAGTTCGGGCTGTCTCGTCTTCTAGTCGAGCGAACTGTCAGGTCGGACGGTCAGGCGGTCTCAGGAAGGCAGACCGCTGGTTATCTTTCAGCTGTGTTTTTTCTCTTCTGTTTTTGTGTACTGGCGAAATCATGTCTCGCCATGTATACCTTACCTTGTAATGAAGTTTTCTGCTAGCATCAATAAAGATTGAAGTTGTTCTTCATGTGCTTCTGGTTGTTGGTTTGAACTTTGAGTTATACTATTCCTGCTCACTCCTAGATCTACAGAAAATTTCACATGATATCAAAGCGAGGTTGGAGTGGTTAGAGCAGTGAATAACTCATAGTTGCCATCGCCTTTGTGAAGAAGGAACCAATGGTAGAGCCATGGAAGAAAGGGGTCTTGGAATTGAGATGCTCAACTCGACTAACTTTAAAAAGTGGAAGTCGTGTATGCAGAGTTATCTTCTGGGTGAGGACCTCTGGGAGGTGGTTGGAGGAGAGAGCACGGAGGAAGTTATCCTGATTGGGGATAACGGCCATGAGGTGAGGAACTGGAGGCAGATTAATGCCAAAGCAGAGTTCGCCCTGAAAAGGGCAATATCACCCGATTTGTTTGATCACATCTTGGGGTGTGGATCAGCGGCTGGGATCTGGAGAGCCCTGGATGGGCTGTTTAACAAAAAGAATGTGGCAAGACTTCAATTCCTGGAGAATGAGCTGGCCAGATCGGCTCAAGGTGATCTTTCTATCTCTACGTTCTTCTTGAAGATGAAGAACCTGTGCACTGAGATTTTAGCACTAGATCCTGATGAGCCAATTTATGAGGCAAAGCTGAAGAGGCACATCATCCGTGGCTTGCGGAAGGAATATGTTGCCTTTGTGACGTCGGTGCAGGGTTGGGCAAATCAGCCATCTCTGCTGGAGCTGGAAAATCTGCTTGCTTCGCAGGAGAGTCTGGCAAGGCAGATGGCGGGGGTGTCAGTGTCTGGGGGAGAAGGCGAGGTTCTCTTCACGGGGAAGAAGAAGAAGTGGGATAAGAAGAAGAAGACCGTTGGAGGAGGCAATGGGCCTTCAACTTCGGGACAACAGAAGAGGGGTTATGCTCCTAAGGCTGAAGGGAAGAAGAAGGGAGAAGGTCCCAAGTGCTTCAGGTGCGGGAAGCTTGGCCACATCAGGAAAGACTGCCGGGTGAATCTTCAGCCGGGGCATGCTGCTACAGGAAAGGAGGAAGCTGAGGCCAGACAGATTGATGGAGGATGGGGAGGAGCCTTCTCGGCTTCTGTTGGAGCTGCGGCTCCTATCAACTATCACGAGGACTGGATCGTGGACTCGGGGTGTGGTCATCACCTCACCGGGGATGAGTCGAAGCTTTCTTCAGCTCAGCCGTACTCATGTAATGATGTCATTATTACTGCTGATAATACCGTGCATGCTGTCGATAAGGTGGGGGTTGTTTCCTTGGGCAGTGATAGAGGACCACTAACTTTGAAGAGTGTCTATCATGTGCCCGGAATGAGGAAAAACCTCTTCTCCGTGACCAACGCTGTAGACGTTGGGTATCACGTTCTGTTCGGCCCAACAGAAGTGAAGTTTCTTCAGAATGTGGAGGCGGTGAAGGCCGAGGTCGTTCATGTCGGGAGAAGGGCAAAAGACTTGTTCGTTTTATCGACAAGTTCTTATGTCGACAAGATGAGGATGAATGATAGTGCTGTGATAAGGCACGAGATGTTAGGGCATGTAGGGATGGATAAGCTGAAGGCTATCGCGGTGAGAGGTCTGGTCAAGGGTCTGCCTAGTCTATCTTCCTACGGAGACGGTCATGTGTGCGCAGGATGTCAGTTCGGCAAGTCTCATCGACTACCGTTTGACAAGTCGCAGACAAGGAGTTGTTTGCCGTTGGAGTGCATCCACGGTGACTTGATGGGACCGACTGCTACCCCAAGCCTCGGAGGCAGCAGATATATGCTGGTGTTGATCGATGATTACACCAGATATGTCTGGATGTATTTCCTGAAGGAGAAGGCAGAGGCGTTTGCCAAGTTTGTGGAGTTCAAGGAGCTCGTGGAGGGTCGGCTAGGTCTGTGGGTTAAGAAGCTGAGGACTGACAATGGAGGGGAGTTCACCTCTGGCGAGTTCTCTACTTTTTGCAGGAAGGCAGGCATTCGGAGGGAGCTTACTTGTGCGCATACTCCACAACAAAATGGAGTTGCAGAGCGGAAGATCCGTCATCTGACGGAGACCTGCAAGTGTTAGCTGCATGCCAAGAGTATTCCAAAGTCCTTCTGGGCGGAGGGAATGTCTTGTGCTGCCTACGTCATCAATAGGATGCCTCTCAGTCCCATCAATATGAAGACCCCGCATGAATTGATGTTCAAGGAAAATCCAAGCGTGGCACACCTTCGGGTGTTTGGTTCCACCTGCTATGTGCACGTTCCAGATGCGCTTCGGATGAAACTAGATGCGAAAATAAGGAAGCTAGTCTTCGTGGGTTATGATGATCGGAAGAAGGGCTGGAAGTGCATGGACCCGGAGACGCGGAGATTTGTTGTATCTCGCGACGTCGTGTTCGACGAGGTGACGTCTTACAAGGGGAGTTCTGGCGTTGAGCTACCAGAAAGCATGGTGGAGGAGCCGGAGAAAGCTGTGGAAAATCTTCAGGTGGAGCTGCCTGTGTCACCAGGTGGTCCATCAATATCTAGTTCTGAGGCAGAGGCTTCTGGATCTGGAAGTAGGGGGAGCGATACTCCGAGTACGCCTGGAAGGGGAGCTAGGGAAGAAGCAGCTGAAGATACTACAAGTCAGGGGAAGGCGTTGCGGAGATCGAAGCGAACTATCATTGCCCCTGATCACTATACAGGAGGAAACATGGTGAGCTTTGCCTCGTGTTTCTTTACTGGTCCCTTGGATGAAAGGGAGCCATCGAGCTTTGAAAAGGCCAAAGGCGTGGAACAGTGGGATTCAGCTATGCAGGAAGAGATGAGTGCTCTTGAGAAGAATGAGACTTGGTATCTGGTACCCAGGCCCAAGGGTATCACCCCTGTGACATGCAAGTGGGTCTATAAGCTCAAGAAGAAGGCTGACGGCAGTATCGAGCGATACAAGGCTCGCCTTGTGGCTCGGGGATTCTCACAGCAATACGGTGAAAACTATGAAGAGACTTTCAGTCCGGTGGTAAAAATGACTTCAGTTCGAGTTGTGATTGCCTTGGCGGCGTGTTGGGGGTGGGGATTTGGCAGCTCGATGTAAAGAATGCGTTCTTGTACTGCGAGATTGACAAGGATATCTTTATGGTCCAACCGCCAGGCTTCGTGTCTGAAGATTTTCCTGACTATGTCTGCAAGTTGAAGAAGGCCCTGTATGGGTTGAAGCAAGCGCCGAGGGCGTGGTATGGAAAGATAGCAGAATATCTCCTATTATGTGGGTTTGGTGCTTTAGACTCAGACTCAAGCTTGTTCGTCAAGAAGAGTGGGGAGATTTAAGTTATCGTGCTGCTTTACGTCGACGATATGATCGTGACGGGGAATTCAAAGGAGGAGGTAGCATGGCCTCGGGCCGAGTTATCCATCAGGTTCGAGATGAAGGGCTTAGGTGAGCTTCACCATTTCCTTGGACTCGAAGTGCAGAGGAAGGAAAGTGGGGTGCTGGTGTCCCAGGCTGGATATGCGGAGCGAATCGTGGAGCAGTTCGGCATGAAGGAAGGGAAGTGCATTTCCACACCTCTGGAGAAGGCCATGAAACTTCGCAAGGATGAGGGGAGGATTCTCGAAGATCCGCTGGTGTTCCGGGATCTGGTTGGGAGCTTGATCTATCTGACGATTACCAGGCCGGATATTGCGTATGCAGTTGGCAGGGTGAGCCGTTATATGGCGGAACCACAGATGCCTCATCTTCTAGTGGCCAAGAATATATTGAAGTATGTCAAGGCGACTTCGGATATGGGTCTCTTTTATAGGAGGGATGCAGACTTCGAGGTGCATGGGTATATGGATGCTGATTACGAGGGAGATTCGGATGATCGGAAGTCGACGTCTAGATACGTCTTCATGGCGGGCCCCACGGCTATATCATGGTGCAGCAAGAAGCAGGATTCCGTGTCTGTCTTAACCACGGAAGCGGAACACAAGGCTTCATCCTTGGCAGCTCAAGAAGCCATCTGGCTTAGGAGGTTGGTTGGAGACGTCCATAAGGAGGTTCGGGGTCCGACTCTGCTCCGCGACGACAATGAGAGTGCTCTCAAACTGGTTACTAATCCAGTTTGTCACGCGATGACCAAGCATATTAAGATCGAGCATCATTTCATTCGTGAGAAGGTGCTGGAGGGGTCTCTTTCGGTCGAGCATGTTCAGAGTCAGGACAACATTGCTGACATCTTCACAAAGGCGCTGGCGAAGGGGCCGTTCACTCGGCTAAGGAGTTTACTTGGGCTGTTTTCAACTTCCCACTTCAAGGGGGAGTGTTGAAAATGTTGAAGTGGAAGTTTGTGAAGTTTGCGGTCTGGGGGGGAGACCGCGCGGTCTGGTCTGACCACACGGTTTTGCGGTCTCCTCTGGCGGTCTGACCTCTCTGGTCTAGCCGCGGGCTTTTCGGCGTGACCGTCGTTCTTCTGTCCAAGGGTGCCGAGGTGAGGCCGCGCGGTCTGGTCGTGTGACCGCGTGGCGAGCTGGAGTTATCTCGCGATCTGGTGCTTATGATCGTGTGGTGGGGGCAGCCCGGTCTGGTGGCTGTCTGGGTTCTTTGTGGTGCGCGCGGACTAAGGTCTTCTTAGTCGCGCTGTCTCCGATTTGTGTTCGCATGGCTGGTCCTTCGGCGATCTGCTGGTTTATGCAGTCACAGGTGGTTGGTCGATTTGGCGGGCTGATGTCCTAGTCGGCCTGGTGTGTTCGCGGTCTCTGGAGGAGGTCGGGTGGCGTAGACAGGTGGTGAGCATCATGACCGGGCGAGTTGTCATGATCGCGCGACTTCTGCTGAAGTCGGCGAGCTCACTAAGCAGGAGGATCTTTTGCTGATCGCGCGGGTTGACCGGTCTGGTCACGCGATCAAGGGGCGGTGACTCTATCTCATAGGGTGGTGACTGGATCAGGTCTCACGCCTATAAATAGGATCCACTGTAGCAGCAAAAATATAGCACCAAGTCTTCTGCGGATTGTGCGGGTAACAGCGGTCACCTCCTCTTCTGAAGGTGTTTGAGCGGTCTCGCGGCTTGCAGTGCGGGTTGCTAGAGTTCGGGAGGATCAGTGGAGTTCGGGAGTTCGCGTGGTTATCAGTTGGTGTTGTTCAAGTCGCAGGCAGTCAGTTCGGGCGGTCTCGTCTTCTAGTCGAGCGAACTGTCAGGTCGGGCAGTCAGGCGGTCTCAGGAAGGCAGACCGCTGGTTATCTTTCAGCTGTGTTTTTTCTCTTCTGTTTTTGTGTACTGGCGAAATCATGTCTCGCCATGTATACCTCACCTAGTAATGAAGTTTTCTGCTAGCATCAATAAAGATTGAAGTTGTTCTTCATGTGCTTCTGGTTGTTGGTTTGAACTTTAAGTTATACTATTCCTGCTCACTCCTAGATCTACGGAAAATTTCACAGGTTTGGTCCTTCCTGTCGCTACGGTTGACCATGTTGCGGTCGTACTATTACTGGGCGTTGAAGCTTAGATCATGCATTTTCATTGTGTTTATGGCACGTGCGTGGTGGTTTGAATGGTGACGCTTGACATGTCCACTGCCTCTTAGTCATTTGTTTCTTGTTTGCATATTTTGGTTTGCGTGCGTACTTGCAGGAGAGCGATGTACTCGCCCCGGAGTCCGCTAGGATGGCCGGGAGGAGGAGTCGTTACGTTGTGTTGGTCAGCCCCATGCTGACCTTCGTTGCACCGCCTGTTTGCTCTTGGTTTCACATGGCGGAGCTTGCTGTGGTGTGTAGTGGGCCGGAGCCCATGGGTTGCTGAGAAGTTGGTTTATGTCTTCTCTTTGTTTTGGGGTTTTCGTGTAGCCCTTTTTGTTATGCTTTGTTGAAAGCCTTGTAAGGTCTTAAGGCCGTGTCATTTCAGTATAGTTTTCTTTTAAGCCGTGGACATTCTGGCCCCTTTGTTTTGGGCTTGTGGTTAGCTTCCGTTTCTCACTACAACATTTTTGGTCTTTGGCAACACTTAATTTTGCAACATGTGTTAAATGTTTCCTAAACATAGAATAGAGAACAATTTATAACTGTTGCCATATAGTTGCAGCTTTAGGCAACACTTTTGACGCAACATTCAGTAAATGTTCCCTAATCCATTACTGGGAACATTTTTTAAATGTTTCCTATATCAATACACTTTAGGCAACAATTGTAACATGTTGTCTATTAAATTATTATTTTGCAACACTTAAAAAATGTTATATTTGTGATTTTATTAACCACTAATTATATTATATTTGAAGAAGTAAAATTATTGTTATTTTTTGATGAATTATATTATATTTGAGTATATTAGATCGTAGGTCCGATCCGTCGACTTGCAACCACTTAATTTTGGCTTGCACATGTTACAATATGACATTAATTAGAAAAAGCTATATAATGTCACACTAAGGGTTCGTTTGGCGCGACGGTGGCGGGCGGAGACAGCGGCTGGAGACGGTCGTTTGGACTGGAGGCGGGGAGGTTGGGTTCGATATGGAGTGAGTTTGGCTCCTTAATTTTCCTCCTAGCGGCGGGCGGAGACGCGGCAAACGCCGCCGCCGCGTGTTTGGTTTTCCGCTTTGCGACGGCGATTGCTCCCGCACCGGCATCCCGCCGCTCGTCCTAATCTTCAGAAATGAATGAAAAAATATTTTAAAAAATGGTACACAAAATATACGAATTACAAATTATAATATAATATAATATTAAATTGATGAAAATCTATTCCAAATTTAATTAATTCCCTCCCTAATTTCAATTCCCTCCCTAATTTCAATTCCCTCCTAAATCTTCGGAAATGCCCAAATCCCCCTCTCCACGCCTCACGATAACTCCCGTGCCCTAACTTTCTACATTCTCCCCCGTCTCTCCGTTTCTGCATTCTCGCCGGTCTCTCCCGAAGCCGTTCGCTTCCGTCGTCCCCTCTCGCCGGAAGTTTTGCTGTCGACGCCGGCACAGGGTTTCCGATACCTGCTTCTCCACGGTTTCGGATCCCTGCTTCTCCACGATTTCTCGACGCCGCGCAGCTCCAGGCTTGGCTTCTCCACGGTTCTTTTCACTGCTTCCAAAGGTAACCCTAGATTCAAATTTCTTCCTGTTCTATCTCTGAATTTTAGCATGGCCAAGATAGGATCAAAGTGCAAGATTTTTGAATTGATGGTGGTACCTAAATCTTTAGTGATCTTATTATGGATACCACTAAGTATGTCGACGCTTTCCTATTTTCCTATTATCATTTGCCCTCCATGACTGGAGCCCTTGGAATCTGAATCTGTTTTATGGATTTTAATAAGAATGGAGAAGCTTGCGGTTGATTTATGATCTATTTTGTTCTTATTTTTATTTGATTCTCTCATACGGTAAGTGATTTCTTTGGTGTGGATGATTTTCCAACGAATTCTTATATTCATTCCTAAGTTTTATGTTTAAGTGGCTTAGATTTTGGAATAGTGAGGGAAATGCTGATTTCCAGCTTGAGAGAATTAAATCTATGGTGCATCATGTCATACTACTTGAATGATCATTATGTATGATGGTTCTCAGGGATGGCTATGGATGCGGATGGCCATACTTTTCTTTGTCGGCAATGGCAAATTTTAGGGTTATAATGCTGTGGGTGAAGTAGATTTATACCTGAATTTGTAGAAATTACTTCAGAAGTTATGTTTTATCCCTATACTATTCTAATGATGCCAATTAGTTAATATCTTATACCTAGAGTAAATTTTCATAGGATCTTTTTAGCTTATACAGGAAAGCAAATAATTGAATTTCTGTTTTTTTGCATCTAGCAAGGCAAGAGATTAACCATACTTGACGCCTTCTCGTCAGATTTTTTGTATGATTTATTATTCATGAGGAGATGGGAGAGGGACTAGTGTTATTTATAATACAGGAAGATTGATTAAAACTTGGATGGAGGTGATGGAACCTGAAATTTGACAGTAGAAAGCTCTTAATATTTTAATAGAGAGTTCCTTCTTTCATGACAAAAGGAGGTACTTTCACAATAATGTTTCAAAGTAAGGCACAATAGTACAATTAAATCAGTTGTGCGCATGATTGTGTGTATGTTGTGTTTGTGTGTGTGTGTATGAATTTTTTAATTTTTTAATCTTTTTATTTGAGCGCTTAACCCTGTGTTAAAAAATGAAAAGATTTTGAATGATGTGTCTTTATCTTGTTTAGGTACTGTCATTATTCAAGGTTGGAAAACAAAATATGATGAGAAAGGATTGGGTTAATTTGCCTCATTATGGTGAAGATTATATTGATGGTGTTAATTATTTCTTGGATGTTGCATTCAGTAAAGGGTTTATCGAAGGGGAAGAGATATTATGTCCGTGTGCTAGCTGTTGTAATGATGTCTGGGGTAAAAGAGACATGGTGTTTAATCATTTGATAAGTAAGGGGTTTGTAAAGGGCTACAAAGATTGGATTTACCATGGGGAAGAGATTAAACGTATCGGTCCTGATCAAAATACTAATGATGATGCCACATCTGATGATATTGATGGATTATTGTTTGAAACATTCAAAGATGCAATTGAAGAAGATGGAGTTCATGAAGGCATAAATGAAGACGCAATGAAGTTTTATAAGCTTATCGAGGAAGCAAATCAAGAACTATATCCTGGTTGTCAAAAATTCTCTACCTTATCTTTCATTATTCGGATGTATTTGTTGAAATGTCTTCATGGATGGAGCAATGCATCATTTACATCTCTCTTAGAGTTATTGAAAGAGGCTCTACCCGACTTGAACATCCCCGTTTCTTTCAATAAAACAAAATCTATGATAAGAGATTTGGGCCTAGATTATAAAAAGATTGATGCATGTCCTAATAACTGCATGTTATTTTGGAAAGAGCATGATAAAGCTGACAAATGTCATATTTGTGGTGAATCTCGATGGATTGTATATCCTGAAGTGAATTGCGAGTCTCGGGTTTCTAAGAAAACTCATAAAATTTCTGCAAAGGTGTTAAGACATTTTCCTTTAATTCCAAGACTAAAAAGACTTTATACGTGTTCAAAGACTGCTGATTCAATGAGATGGCATGCTGAAGAGCGTTCTAAAGATGGTAAGTTAAGACATCCTGCTGATGGACAAGCATGGAAAGACTTTGATGTGAATCACCCAGATTTTGCTTTTGATACTCGTAATGTAAGGCTTGGATTGGCTAGTGATAGATTTAATCCATTTGGTAATATGAGTCTATCACATAGCACATGGCATGTGATCTTAACAGTATATAATTATCCCCCAAATTTATGCTTGAAGCCAGAAAATCTTATGATGTCCTTGCTTATCCCCGGACCACGATCACCTGGAAATGCTATTGATGTGTATCTACAACCACTAATTGATGAGCTTAAGATATTATGGGATGTCGGGGTAGAAACATATGATGTTTCGAAAAATCAAACATTTCAAATGCGTGCTGCACTTTTATGGACAGTTAGTGATTTCCCTGCATATGCCATGTTATCTGGTTGGAGCACCAAGGGGAGGTTGGCATGTCCTGCTTGTAATTATGAAACATCTTCTACTTATTTGAAACATAGTCGGAAGATGTGCTACATGGGTCATCGAGTCTTTTTGGATTCAAATCATGAGTGGCGCTCCAATAAAATTTCTTTCAATGGAAAGACTGAATATAGGTCCGCACCTTCCTTGTTAGATTCAAAAAGAATTTTAGAAGATTTACAAGACTTTCCTGATATATTCAAGGAGAATGATAAAAAAAAGTTTTGCCCATGGAAAAAAAAAGTCCATATTTTGGCAATTGCCATATTGGAAAGACAATGCTTTACGACATAACTTTGATGTCATGCACATTGAGAAAAACATATGTGATAATATAATTGGGACTCTCTTAGAGATTGATGGAAAAAGAAAGGATCATTCAAATGCTCGTTTGGACCTACAAGAAATGGGGATAAGAAACAAGCTCCATTTGAAGGCAACAAGTGACGCCGACGGAATCTGGAGCCTTCTGATCACTACTTCTCCTTGCAGGTACTGCTCTGTGTTTACTTGGGATTCTTCTGTGTTTACTTGGGAAGAATTGTAGGCCACGTCTTCTTTGTGTTTTTAGGGGCTGAGCCATGTCTTCTTTTGCTTGAGTTCGGTTTATTCTAAATAATCCACTTCAATTACATAGCATTTTGATCCCTCCTGCATTTGGATTAAGAGTTTTTCCATCACGGTTTTATCAAGTTTGGAGATGACATTCAGAAATTTGGAGATTAAGAGTTTTTCCATTTGACTTAGTTCTTTAGTTCATTTGTGTCCACTTCAATTACATAGCATTTTGATCCCTCCTGCATTTGGATTAAGAGTTTTTCCCTCACGATTTTATCAAGTTTGGAGATGAGATTCGGAAATTTGGAGATTATGAGTTTTTTCCATTTGGCTGAGTTCTTTAGTTCATTTGTGTAATACTAATTTGGAGATGAGATTTGTGTAATACTCAATAGTTACTGAATTTTTTTGTAAACACTTCGATTTGTATGTTATTACATCATGCTTGCACATTTTTTTTTACTTATTTACTGCAGTCAACATGTTCGATATTTTGTCCAAATTGTGGTTGCATGAGAGTCTAGCCTATTTTTTGTTACCTTATAAAATAAAGATGTGTTATTTAGGGTTTAGGATCTTCTCCATAACTTATACAATTATGTGTTATTCCTATATATATTTCAGGTTTAGGGTCTTCTCCCATTGTTCTATTTTAAAGCATAAAGTTCATACAGACCAAGGGGCTTCTTAAAGAGAGGCTTGGGGCAAACTGAAATCATAAATTTCAGGTTCTTTATTTTTAAAAAAACTGTTCTTACTTACTCTGTTTTCCTAACAATTGATACAGGATTTAATTTCTCATAGCTATGCAGGAGGGATTCCGTTCTTATGTCTTGATTTAGATATTAATTAATAGTTACATTCTTCATGAGCAACATTGATCCATGGTTTAATATTGCAATGTCTGTTCTTCATAGCTATGCAGAAGGAATCCTCCATAGGGAAAACTGCTATTTATTAACTGCAATGTCTGTTCTTAACTGCAATGTCTATTCTTCATGAGCTGCCCCGACCAATGTTGCCCCCCCACACGGGGTCCCCCGTGCACGATTGCTCGTAACTTAGAACTTGTTCCTAAAATTTTAAATCTTTCCTAATTTTACTGTTTTGGTGATGCAGTTATGATCTGAAGAGCTCGGATGTGGAAAGAAGAGCCGTTAAACTCAAGCATTGGTACTTAAAGTACTTATTTTAATTTCTTCTCCCTCCAGTTTTTTCATTGTAATTATGTATGATTGTTGTGAAATAATCCGGATCATGGCTTCTCCTTCTAATCACAACATTGGCAGGAGCAAAGAAGAAGCAGATGACTATGACTTATAAAAAAGTAGTTATTTTCAATGTTGATCTTCCAGGAGCAAAGAAGAAGCAGCTGATGGTTGATAAGCCGGATGACAACATTATTTTCGGCATATATGATAACGCAGCGGATGACTATGACTTCATGTGACTCTCCAATTGCGAATATTTGTCTTTTTTGGTCATTAAAGAATTTTTTTTCCAGTATTAAGTTTAATTAGAGATGATATCTCTATTGGTCTGTATTGAGGGGATTGGGCTATCTCCCACCCTCTTATTACTATATTAATACAATCAAAATAAAAAATTATATATGTTGATTAATTTAGTATTTCATGTACTTTTTGGATGTGCGACTTTTATTTCATGTTTTTCATTTTGCTAGGAACTTCGATTTACATTTTTGATATGATTTTGCATTAGCCAATTTTTTTAAAAAAAAATGTGGCAGCTTTTTGGCAATATTTTTGAAGTGTTGCATTTGTACCTTTTGACAACAGTTTGTAACTGTAACACGACAAGTCAACATTTCTAAAATGTTGCAATAGGTTTATCGAAGAACTGTTGCCTATACTAAAATTTTAGGCAACAGTTTTTGTATAGTGTTGCCTAAAAGTATTAAAACTGTTGCCTTTGACCTTTAGTAACACAGGTTTAGGCAACATCATATGACAACAGTTTTCAATGTTTTGGCAACAGTTTACAGTTTTAGGCAACATTTTTCAAGTGTTGCTAAAGACCAAAATTGTTGTGGTGTCTGTTTACTCTGAGTTGTATTAGTATGTTTTCTTGTATCAATTACTAACATTTTAGGCTTTGTGGATATTATATGTCGTGGGGTCCCGACGGACCCATGTTATATTCTATTTACAGACCAGGGATGTTACAACTTCATCCTTGGACTTTCCAACACTCCCTCTTAAGCCGAAACTGTTAGATTTAGGTTGATCTATAATACACCTAGAGGGGGGGGGGGGGGGGGGTGATTAGGTGTTTTCAAGTTAAATTGCTACTTTAAAATTCTATCTATCACAACACAAAAGTAATACAAAAAACGCACAAGATTTATAGTGGTTCCCCACAGGACAATGTGTCTAGAGGTGGTCCACTGTCCCTCCCACGTATCTAACAATGAGCTAGACTAGGCAACTTCTCCAACTTCTCAGATCTCTTCTCAATAAGCAGTTCTTACAACTCAGGCTCACAAAGAACCTTACCAATCTCAGACTTTTCTAGTCTTACAATAACTCAGATCTTCACCAAGATCCTACCAAACTCAGGCTCACAAAGAACCCTATCAACTCAGGCTCACAAAGAACCATACTAACTCAGGCTCACAAATAACCCCACCAAACAAGAAAGATGTTGTTCTGTTGTAGAAGAGAAGGCCTCAAGATATAAGCTTTTGAATACCAAGTCTTCTTGTTCTTCTTACAAATATAATCCAAGAAATCTTTTGAATCTCTGAACTATTCTTGAGAATTTTCTTCAAGTAAATATCAGATGAACTTTCTAGCAGGGAAGAAGATTATATCTTCCTTTTTCTTTAATCTTCACAGTACAGCAGTGAAGTCTTCTTATTGAATACTTTTTCTCTCTTTTCTGCTTGTATGTATATGAATACACTACAAGAAAAATCACATTTAGTAAGGGAAATTATGAAGGCTATATAATTCCTTCCTAATTAGTATCAAAGTTAGCTAGGTAAATACTTTTTTTTACCTACAAAAATAGAAAAAAAAAATTTTGTTGCAAATTTGTTGCTAAATTAGCAACAAAATTTTTTTGTAGCAAACTTTTTGTTACAAAATAACAACGAATTTTTTTGTTACAAAATATTTATGACACAAATATTTATTTCCTTCAAAAAAATTTCATCTCTCTTTCTTACAAAATAGAATATTTAATTTCCTTACCTCTCTCTTATAAAATATAATTTTTGTCTATATATATTTATAAATTAGCAAAAATTATTTATATCCGACAAAATAATTATAACTAGTATATTAAATTTGTGTATATAATTTTATAAAGTATTTAAATATATTTATAAATTAGCATAAATTATTAGCATCCAATGAAATATTTATATATTATATATATAAATGTATATAATGAAATAATTATATATATACACATACGAGTGACAGGGCACGGGGGCTCTCCGTGCGGGCGACGACATTCTGCGGAGGCGGCGATATTCTGCGGAGACGACGATTTTCAGCAAGGGTGACATTCAGCAGGGGCGGCGACTTTCGGCGGGGGCGATCTATATTTATATGCGTATATATAAAACTTAATTAAATTTTGTTCAACAAAAACTATATGGTGTGATGGTTGTCATCTTTGTTTGACATAGTGGAAACCTATGTTCAATTCTCACCATTAACAATTTTTGTGATATTAAAAAAGGGTCATATGACCTTTCTTTTTCAATAAATTTAGGGGTAAAATTATAATTTCATGTTGTAGGGTACTCTATACCATCATAGTTTTAGGTCACCCCCTAGTAGGTGTAGGAGACCTATGAAAAAGTGGAGAGAGAGGGAGCGGTTTGATCCGACGGCTGATGAAATATCATACCAGATTCGGCGGCCGTAATCATTTCAACGACTTTAAAATTAATGGGTTTGATATTTCTTTATATATTGTAAAGATATATATATACACACACGTGTATATATATATACACTTATATATTAATTATTTAATTAACAATATATATATATAACTCTTTCTCTCTCTATATATATACACACACACACGTTTATGCATATTTATATAATTTTATAAATTATATAAACCTTATGATTTTATACATGTGTGTGTGTCTATTTATATATATATTACCGCACCCTTAAAACATATGAGTTAGTTAGGTGTGTTGGTTAAGCAAAGTATATTGTGTACAAAAGGTCTGCAATTTGAATCCGGGCAAACATCATTAAAGCTATATTTTTGTGTTTATATATAAATATTATTTTAATTTAAGAGAATAATTACATAAAATATAAAAACATTAGCATCAAGACTACATTTTCTTGCTATTTTAAGAAGGATAAAATTCCTTGCTAAAAACTCCTTGCAAATTAGAAAGAAAAAAATTACTTGATAAAATTAGCTAGTGTCATATTAGCTAGGAATTTTTTTTATTCTAAATTTCTTGCTAATTAAAATTAGGAATGAAGTTAACTTATTAGGAAGGAATTTTGCTCCTTGCTAATTAATATTTTTCTTGTAGTGCAATAATGAGAGAGAATAACTGTTTTTTTAAAATGAAATCAACAATTCCTCCATTATATTCTTCTGCAACTTTGCATAAAAGCTCCTTACTGAATTCTTCCATTTTTAATTTGCTAGATAGGGAAACGACAGAATAAATTATCATAAATGTCTTGCCATTCTTAGAACTTGCAGAATATGGAAGTGAATAATATTCTTCATTAATGCTGTGTAACAGCTATATTTTGTGGAGAATATATCATTTAATATTTCTTGATTAGTGCGCATGACAAGCGGCGTGCACATTTCCTGTATATCAATTTTCGAGAAAAACAACGCATTAATTGCAGTTCAGCATCTGTCAAGACGATAAATTTCCCTCAAGCTGATATCGTCTTGATCGTGTAGACGATATGTTATATATACGACGAAATTGTCGACATACATCTTTCTTCAAAACTCTACTTGATATCTCAACGATGCTGCTTCTTCTAGACGACATCGTCGAGATGTTTCTTTATATACGATATGTCTTCAATCTTCAAGACGATATGTCTTCTTCAAGACGATATCGGTGACAAACATCTTTATTCAAGACTTAATGAGTTATCTCAACGATAAACTTTCTTCAATCTTTAAGATGATATATTTTCTTCAAGACGATATCGTCGAGACATCTAAACTTAGCTTTCTCAACTTTAAGCCTTCTTCAAAACGATATCGTCGAAATTGTCTCGACGGTATGTTTTCTTTCTCAACGATTTATGAAAGTGCACAGTGTGCCTCTGAGTATTCTCTAGAGGGGGGGGGGGGGGGGGTGAATAGAGTTTTAAAACTTTTTCCTTAATTATGCACTCACAATAGAACTACTAAGTACTATGCAATCAGCAATCCCAATAGCAGAATAAAGTAAACACAGATTGCAGGAAATATAAAAATAGAAAACTGTAAACATGGACAACACAGAAAAGCAAACACAGAAGACACAAGAATTTATATAGAGGTTCCCCAAAATGTGGGTACTTGATCTCTTCTACCTCCCTGGTAGGATTGCACTAATTGTGCCTGAGTCTTTTGATAAGAAGACTCTTAGAACCACTAAGTCTTTTGATTAAGAGACTCTTAGAACCACTGAATCTTTTGGAAGAGGGATTCTTAAAACTCTTTATAGTTGTTGTATAAGAACAGAGGAAAGAAGAGCAGGAAGAAGAATTTGTTTCTTCTGTATATATCCTTCAGCAGTTGTGAGTTGATATCCTTCAGGATCTGTATAATATGAACCCTTTCTTATGATAGTGATGAATGCAAGGGTTATAAGCTTTGTATCCTTCTAATATCTGTACTCTTGATTTGCTTGCTTCTATAAGATGGAGAAGAAGAAGCCGCTGTTTTCCTGTGCAGAGAGATATGTTCTTTTCTGCCTTAGGGTTGAAGGAGGAAGAAGAGAAAAGCCCTTTTCGACAGATGGAAAATATGTGATCAATGCACTATTTTTCTTCTCCTCTCAGCATACTTATTCTTAATGAATGGAATTTGAATTTCTTTCTTCTTTTGGGTTGTCCTGAAAGGGAATTCCTATTTGAAAGTTGATTTCCCTTTCTTCTTTTGTTCCCACCCGTCCATCAGATTTGAATACATTCCAAGAATGTTTTTGTTGTATCCTAGAATACTTCATTCCATTCTTGGCAATAAAGGTGCCGTTGGAGCACTGACTTCAGCTTTGTGGACCTTCTTAAAAGGTATTAAAAGGATAGTAGAAAAGCTTCTATTTCAGACTGTATTCGACGCTGCGTCGACTTCATCATTCTTCATATCAACGCACCTCTGAGTTCTTATAGGAGTAGCTTCAAATTTCTTCTTAGCTCTGGCTGAACTCAGATGTCAACGTTGCGTCGATTACTTATCCGCGCATCCGTCGAGCTGAAGACTTGAATATGAACTTTATCTTCTACGTCGAATTAAAGTCGCAGTTGCGTCGACTTCTAAGATTGCTTCGACATGCTCTTCCTTCTGTGTCGAGTTCAATTCAAAGTTCCATTGACTTCTGATATGTCTTTGACAAGCTCTGTCTTTTACGTCGAGATCATTTTGATGTTGCGTCGACTTGACTTGATACTTCGACATGCAAATTGAATTGCTTCGACTTCTAGTCAGAGCTGTGTCGACATCTAGTCAAAGTTGCGTCGACTTCCATTCGACGCAAGTCTTAATTTAACTGAATTTGAGCTTCTCTTGACCTGGTCTTGACACTCTAAGGTGAGTGTGACATCCTAGGACATCTAATAACCATTTTACACTTTCTATACAATGTGGGTAATATAACTTAATTGATGAAATCACTTTAAAATAATTTGTTAGATAAATCACAAGGGTTTTTCCCAATCATTTATCTGCTGAGTATTGAGACAAAATTTTACTTAGTGAATTTTCATTACTTTTATAGTCTAGATACTAGTGATATAGCTTTGATGCATTTCAACGATATGTGTATCATTTTAACTATATGTCTAGTCCTTCTTGACAATTTTAGACTTAGAGAATTACTGGACATATATTTTATCCTCTGTAGTCATGAATAAAATATACCATCAAATACATAGTGCATTTATCATTGATCTGAGCACTTCTTCAAATCAGGAACATTGCTGGGCACTGTTCCCAACAATCTCCCCCTATTTGAAGAAGTCATAACTCACTTCGATCATAAATGCCAAATGATAAATAGAATCAAAATTTGGAGATACTCAGCAAATGTAACATGATTCATCTATCAACATTATATAAATAGAGATAATATTTTAAAACAAAAATATTTCATAGTCATTTGCCCAAGTCATTTTCAGACAAAACATTAATGTCTTCAGGTCCTGCTGCAGCTTCCCTTTTCTTTACTTTTCTGTCTTTCATAGAAATTGATTGGCTTTGGAATCTTCTTTGGAGAAGGAGGAGGACCATGAGGGAATGCTAGTTTGTAATTCCTCCTTTTCTCTATTTGCGTGAGATGAAGATTCCAGTCAGCAGAATAGTAAACTCTTTCAGACCATCTTGAGGGTATCCAAACTCCATCCAAGCTTCTGAAATCATGGTCCTAGAGTTAGGACTCCACTTTCCTGACTGTGGATCCGGCTCAATTTCCCTTCGCATTTTCTGTTTGTACCTTTTTCTCTGAACCCTTTTCCTTTTCCTTGAACTGGCGGATTCTCCAATTTCAATACCATATACTTCTGAGGAAGTGCTCTAAGATGGTTCTGCTAACTCATAAACTGAGGGAGGCTTCTGTAAAGCTTGCTTGACTTGATTTACAGTCCACATGGCTTGATTTCAGCCAGCATTTATCATTGTCTTCTTCCCCTTTAGGACTTCTTCAACAATGTGATCATCAAGGGCCACTTGTACCAATGTTATCCTCTCATGTAGGTGTTGGTCAGCCTCATCCAAGTTATTTCTTACTTCTAACAGATGTTCATCTAGGGTCTGAGTATTTACTTACATTCTGTTCAGAATTTGATCTCTATCTGAATTCATAAGGCCTGTTATTTGTTGAAGATCTCCCTCAGTATTCCTTGACATAGTGCCTAGGTTTTGAATGATTTGGTGAGACAGATGTCCAACCTTGTTGATCTCCTCACCAACATGTTCCATGGCTGGAGATGTTAAGTGAAAGAAATGCGTGTGTTGAGTGTTCAAATGATGCATATCATCTTTCACACTCAACAACTCAGCCTTTATCTCTTGCCTGAGGCCATCAACTGTCTGCAGAATGAATTGTTCCATCTTCTCCCTTTGAACTTTCAGTAATGCTGAGATCATGTGGAATAAAAAGCCTGAGTTATCAGTAGATGGTCCAACTACATTCACATATGGAGCTGCATTTTCCTCTGGAGGACTTGCAGGAGCACTGTCTTGACCCAGAAGATCAGGAGAGTCTACCCGCATCTGCTCTTCTTCTTCCACCAGCATTTGCTTGCCTTTGATCAGAACTAGGTCAAGCACAGTCTGGGGATCAGTACTTCCAACCTTCTCTGGAACATTGTCTTCAGCCTCCTTCTCTGGAGCATACTTCTCCTGGACTACTTCTCCCTGATTTCCTAGGGTAGAGCGCACCGGATTGCTCTCTGCCTCAACATTTGCAGTCTCTTGGGTTGAGCTCCCAAGCTGGGAATCCCCCTCAACTGAATCACCTCCTAGAATGGGGCTTCTTCTTATTTTAATAACCTTTATGTTAGCAGGTTCATTCACATCCTCTGGGATCATTTGATTAAGAGCTACTTCCCCCTCTGTCAAAGTAGGGTTTGGTAGAGATGGGGCTCGTTCTTCCTCTGCATCCTTGGACATATTTGGGTTTGGAATTGATGAGGCTACTTCTTCTAAACTGCTTGATGACCCATCCTCCTCTGAGTCATCAACTACTGCTTCTTTCTTTTTCTTCCTTTTTAGAGCTGCTTGGGCATCCTTAGGATTTTTGGAGATAACTCTCTCCCATCTATCCAACATCTTTGAGTCCAACCTCTTAGAATAATGTAGAGGTGCTCCCATTTTTCTCTTCAACACTTCCCCAAGAGAATTCAGGAGTAAGATAGATAAGATTCTTCCAAATGAAGGGGTCTTCAAGGTGCTCTTAATCCTTTGGAACAGAAACTTTCTCCAGTCTGTCTTCTTTGAGATAATGATCCTGCACATGGCCTCAAACATTTCCTTAGAAATCCTGTCATGAGAACCAGGCTTGCACATTAGCACTTTCCCTACTATGTCAGCTAGAAGTTTTCCCTTCTGGTTGAATTCTGCCTTTTTAATAGACCCATAGGTCTTGCTACTGTGCCCACACCAGACATATGTTACAGAGAGGTCTTCAATAGTTAGATATTCCTCTTCAATCTCTTTCTCTAGTCTTGGCATTCTCAAGGATTTTCCTAAGCTCTTGGCAGACATTTTGATCTTCTTTCCGGCCACTGCAGACTTTAGGATGATCCTTGAATGATTGATTCTCGCTCCTTCAAAGAATTTCAGGAGCTCCCTGCATGAGAACACATGGTTCACATAACAGATACTCCAGCCCTGTCGACTCCAGCAGTCCAATTACAGACATAATTTCTTCAGAGAAGGAGTTGAATCCTCCTTTCAGAAGCTCACAGCCGGAGATGACTGAGGATTCTTCCTTCTTGGGAGCCATTAAAGAAGAACTTCGAGAACAAGTGATTGTCGAAGATGGAATAAAGGTTTGTCACGAAAATGACTTAGGGCAAATGAAAGTGCAATTTTTGTCCTAATCATTCATTCTATTTATAGTAGAGGTATATGAAGAGGCGCACACTTTTTGGCCCTGATTAATAGATTAAGATTCCATCAGACGACTCTGATTAAAGATCAAATATTGAGTATTTGGGTTGTATTTCGACGATGTGCATTTTTGTCGTCAATAATGTCGTCGAGATTACTTCAACCTTGTCGTCAGAATCAGTTCAGCTTTGTCATTGAGACTCCAATATTATCGTCGAGACTTAGATTTGGTCGTCGAGATATTTCATTATGTATCACTGAGAAGTCATTTATGTCGTTGAGACAATCATCTGATACTTGTCTAACTTGAGAAGATTATCAACACCTCTTGAAATAATCATCTAGGCTGCGCTACTTAGACTTCCTCCTTCAAATATCATATTTGGAGATGCTGATTTAACATTTCACTTGATTGGCTTGGAATCCTCTATGGACTACACAGACTAAGAATATTCTGCTTAATTCCAACCTTGTAATAGGAATAAGGGGTCTGGCCAAACTTAATGCCTTTCTCATGCCTATACCCCTTTTTCAGCTTTTGAGTTGATTTATTTCCTCCTGTACTGCTTGACTGACAGCTCCTTACAATTTGCCCTAGAGGATGATACCTGACTTGTCTTAGAGCAACTTGCAGTTTTCTGGGAATGACTTTTGTCTTTCATTTAATATTCAGCCTTGTCTTCAATGAATAGCTCTTGTCTTTTCTATGCTGTATGTGCATTCACTAATGGAATATACTGCTCACTTTGTGTATGGCATAACCTTTGGTCATGCACTTTTTGTTTGAATCCCCAAGTATAACTATTGGTCTATTTTCACTGGGGTCAATTTTCTTAAATATATATTTACTCCAGCCATGTGCCTGGAGCATCCACTGTCCAGATAACAAATGAGAGACTAGTTGGCATTTGGACATACCTGCAAGAAAGATTCTTACCCTTAGGTACCCAATTGGATTTGGGTCCTAGGTTTCTATTAGGGGGATAAACTGAAACATCACACCTCTGAGTGGTCTGCATTCTCCCTGCACTAGGCACTGTTGGGTTGAACCAGCAATCCAAGGCAAAGTGCCCAATTTTTCCACAACACCAGCACTCATACCTATTGTATCTTCTCTTATGACTCACCATCTGAAAATGTTGGTGGGCAGGGGTGAAGACAGCTGGCCTAACATGCCTTGGGTGAACCTCACAAGTGTGAGTGTGTAGTTGAGCTGGTCTCACCACTTTTTTGGTTCACCACATTGGGAACAGGCTTGGTGGGGACTTCCTTTCCCTTACTTTTGGGTGTTGATGTTGCATATCCATGGACATGAGGACCAGAGTTCTTCATTAGAGTCTATTCAAGGGGTGCTTTAAAAGCACTCAGCCAAAAACCTGCTCTTCTACATGTGTTAGAAGGTTTACTACCTCTTGTAAAGCAGGCATTGGTCAGATGACCATATGCAGATTCCAGGCCAAGGAAATTTGATGTCAGTAGCTTTTTTTGATCGAAGGTTGGGATTCAAAGGCCTTTCCCTTGACCGTCTCCTTACCAAATCCTACACCACCTCTGAATGGTGTAGAAAATCTGTCAATGATGGGAAGGACAGTCTTGGGCTTTGAGAAGCTGGCAACAATTTTCTTCGCGGCCAACAACATTTCCTCAAGGTCCTTGATGACCTTGTTCTTCTGACCCAACTCAACAATTTTGAGATTTGTGGCTTCCTTGAGTTTCCCCACTTCTTTGCTCATAGCTGTCAGCTTTTCAGCTGTCTTTTGGAGCTCAGATTGGGTAGATTTCAAGGATGCTAACTCCTTAGATTGAGCTCTAAGAAGCTTCTTACTTCTTTTCAGAGCAATCCACAAGGCTTCATTATGCTGCACTAGTTCAAATTCAACCTCATATGGGGATCTTGAGGGTATGCTGTTGCAAGCAGATTCACACTTACTATTCTGCACAAAATCTGCCATTGATTCAGAATCAGATGCAGACAAGGGTGCTCTAATAAGTACCTTCCCAGGAGATGTGTTCTCATCCTGGATTTCTTCAGTTATGGCCATGAGGCCAATGAGATCTTTCTCCTCAGATTCTAATGAATTTGAATTAGAATCACTAAGTGTTCTGATTTTCTTAGCAATGAATCCTTTCTCAGATTTCTTTTTGTCCCTTGGACTTCTTCTATCACCACTCTTCTTTTATTCTCTCTTCTTGGAGGGGCAGTCATCAATCATGTGACCTGTCTTCTTGCAGTGATAACAAACTAAGTTAGTTAAATCAAATTAACTGAGTTTAGATTTATACCTTTCCTCCCTTGAAGATTTGGGTTTGTCATGTTGACCAGATCTTCTGGAGCTTGAAGAGGATGTCCTATGGCTGTCTCTTCTCCTTTTAGATATCAGCCTTTTGAACTGCTTGGAGAAGAATATCAATTCTTTTTTAGTGTCATCAGACTTTGATGTGCTTGCATCAGAAGCTTCATTGTCTTCAGAGATATTATAAATTATAGGGGTCTTGTCCTTGATACTTCTCAAGCTTTCAGCCTTAAGAGCCATGGGCCTTTCTCTGCTGGAGACTTTGAAAGACTCCTCTTCAGACTTCCTGGTATTCAGCTGCAGCTCATATGATAAGAGTGTGTCATATACCTGCTGAGGATCCATGTTTCCCAGATTGCCAACTTCTCCGATGGCACAAAGCTTCATATCCCATTCTTTGTTTAATGATCTCAAGAACTTATCATTGAGCTCATAATTTGTGAACACTCTTTCATAAGTTCTAAGCCCATTAACAATTCTGAAGAACTTTT
Organism: Dactylorhiza incarnata; assembly: GCA_033032865.1. Classification (NCBI taxonomy): domain Eukaryota; kingdom Viridiplantae; phylum Streptophyta; class Magnoliopsida; order Asparagales; family Orchidaceae; genus Dactylorhiza; species Dactylorhiza incarnata. Next base: position 1,551,107 of record JAWHQI010000198.1, read on the forward strand.
CATAACATGTGGCTATATTGTCCTTCTTATCTTGCCTGAAAGATTCATACTCCTTATTTAGAAGGGATTTTCTGTCATCCCTAACTTCTTCTGTTCCCTCCATGTATACAACTAAGGACTCCCACATTTCCTTTGTTGTTTTGCAATGGATCAGATTTTGAAATGTGGAGTCATTTATTATATTTACAATTATATTCTTTGCTCTCTTGTCCATAGTGACCAAGGCTACTTCATCCTTGGTGAACCGAGACAAGGTCTTAGGAACAGGGGCTGCTGTAGGATCCATATGAATGGTCATGGGAACATAGGGTCCCTCTTCTACAACTAAGTAGATTTTAGGATCTGAAGATTCCATGTACAATCTGATCCTTTGCTTCCAGATGGGAAAATTCTCTTTGGTGCAGATATGCAGCTTCATTGAACTCATCTCCTTATGATGTTCACCAGCCATTGATTTATCACAACTCACTAAATTTGTAGATCTTGTTCTAAGTTGTTAAGCCTTTGAACTCAACCTATCTCTGATACCAATTGTTAGATTTGGGTTGATCTATAATACATATAGAGGGGGTGATTAGGTGTTTTCAAGGTTAATTGCTACTTTAAAATTCTATCTATCACAGCACAAAAGCAACACAGAAAACACATAAGATTTATAGTGGTTTCCTACAAGACAATGTGTTTAGACGTAGTCTACTATCCCACCCACCTATCTAGCAATGAGCTAGACTAGGCAACTTCTCCAACTTCTTAGATCTCTTCTCAATAAGCAGATCTTACAACTATGGATCACAAAGAACCCTACCAATCTCAAACTTTACAAGTCTTATAATAACTCAGATCTTCACCAAGATCCTACCAAATTCAGGCTCACAAAGAACCCTACCAACTCAGGCTCACAAAGAACCCTACCAACTCAGGCTCACAAAGAACCCTACCAAACAAGAAAGTTGTTGTTCTGTTGTAGAAGAGAAGACCTGAAGATATAAGCTTATGAATAGCAAGTCTTCTTCTTGCAAATATAAGCCCAGAAATCTTCTGAATCTTCTAACTGTTCTTGAGAATCTTCTTCAAGTAAATATCAGATGAACTTTCCAGCAGGGAAGAAAATTATATCTTCCTTTTCTTTGATCTTCACAGTACAATAATGAAGTCTTCTTGTTGAATACTTTTTCTCTCTTTTCTGCTTGTATGTATATGAATAATAATGTGAGAAAATTACCGTGTCTATTTTTTTTAAATCGACAATTCCTCCTTTATATTCTTCTGCAACTTTGCATAAAAACTCCTTGCTGAATTCTTCCATTTTTAATTTGCCAGATAGGGAAACGACAAAATAAATTATCATAAATCTCTTGCCATTCTTGGAACTTGCAGAATATGGAAGTGAATAATATTCTTCATTAATTTTGTGTAACAACTATATTCTTTGGAGAATATATCATTTAATATTCCTTGATTAGTACACAAGACAGGCGACGTGGACATTCCCTGTATATCAATTTTCGAGAAAAACTGCGCATTAATTGTAGTTCAGCATCTGTCAAGACGATAAATTTCCTTCATGCCGATATCGTCTTGATCGTGTAGACAATATGTAATCTATACGACGAAATTGTAGACATACATCTTTCTTCAAAACTCTATATGATATCTCAACGATACTGCTTCTTCTAGACGATATCGTCGATATGTTTCTTTATATACGATATGTCTTCAATCTTCAAGACGATATGTCTTCTTCAAGACGATATCGTCGACATACATCTTTCTTCAAGACTTAATGAGTTATCTCAATGATAGACTTTCTTCAATCTTTAAGACGATATATTTTCTTTAAGACAATATCGTTGAGACATCGACACTTAGCTTTCTCAACTATAAGCTTTCTTCAAGACGATATTGTCGAAACTGTCTCGACGATATGTTTCCTTTCTCAACGATTTATCTGGTGAGTCTTGAGACGATAATTTACTTAGTGAATTTTCATTACTTTTATAGTCTAGATGCTAGTGATTTAGCTTTGATGCATTTCAACGATATGTGTATCATTTCAACGATATGTCCAGTCCTTCTTGACGATTTGGACTTAGAGAATTACTGGACGTATGTTTTATCCTCTGTTGTCATGAATAAAATATACTATCAAATATATAGTGCATTTATCATTGATTTGAGCACTTCTTTAAATCAGGAACATTGCTGGGCACTATTCCGAATAGAAACCTGGATCAAAACTTACCTTCTTCCTTAGATCATGACGGATCTTGTTGGAGGTGGAAGGAGGACGTTGTTGGGTATGCAAAATGTGAAAAATCCCAAATAAGCCAGCGGGGATATTACATTTTTTTGTCCCTCTCGTCATGGTCTTGCTGAAATTTGCACTCCATAAAACACCTCCACGGCAAGACGAAACATCCTATGCGCAATATCGCAGGGTAGGAATTGTGAGACAAAGCCCCATACAAGTCACGAGGGAATCCACATTTTTCGGCCCCTCTTCGACATAGTCTCGTTGAAATCTGATTTTCATAAAGTACCCCGGGTGAGATCGACCAATCAACTCAACCTAGCCCTGACACCATATTGAAATTTTAACAAAGAAACAAAACAGAAGGAGAAATAGGGGAGAGGGAAAGATCTCCAAAGGCACTAGAATTATATTTCTTCAATATAGGTTTTCTTCAAAAAAATCATTCCCGAATACAAAGTATTCAGCTCTTATATATAGAGCTATATAGAGCTCATAAAGAGATAATCATGACATGTATAGGTTGAATAAGTATGCACATACATGAGCCCATTCTTCCAATATGACTTAACACAAAAGATATTTAAATAAGTTATCATGACATGCTTACTGCAGATTCCAAGGTGGCGGTGCATGTGCTGGTTTATGATGAATAGTAAATTATACATATTTTAGTCTAATTTTTAGCATGGTTTTAAGTAATATTGTACATATTTCATATAAATTATTGAATAAATGATTTGTTTTAGATCATTTTTATATTTATATATTTATATGTAAATATATATATATATATATATTTAAGTATTTAAATATATATGTAAATATATATATAAAAAGTATTTAAATATATATATATATATATAAAGTATTTAAATATATATGTAAATATATATATAAAGTATTTAAATATATATGTAAATATATATATAAAGTATTTAAATATATATGTAAATATATATATAAAGTATTTAAATATATATGTAAATATATATATAAAGTATTTAAATATATATGTAAATAAGTATTTAAATATATATGTAAATAAGTATGTAAATAAATATAATAAGTATTTAAATATATATGTAAATAAGTATTTAAATATATATGTAAATAAGTATTTAAATATATATGTAAATAAGTATTTAAATATATATGTAAATATATATATATATATATAAAGTATTTAAAAATATATGTAATTATTTATTTAATATAATTAAGTTAGTTATTGAATATGTATTAATATAAAAATTCTGTAAATATATATAATATATATAATATAGTTCTTGTGCTTACAGATATGAGCGCTTGACTTAGTGGTTGTGGTCTGCTTAGCCTTTTTGGGTGGTGCGGGATCGAAACCAGGCCAGCGCTTTTTTGCCTCGATTTAATCCCGCAGCCCAGAACCGCTGAGACCAGCCCAGAACCGCTGAGACCAGCCCAGAACCGCTGAGACCCAGTCCAGAACCGCTGAGACCAGCCCAGAACCGCTGAGACCAACCCAGAACCGCTGAGACCCAGCCCGGATCCGCTGAGACCAGCCCAGAACCGCTGAGACCCAGCCCAGAACCACTGAGACCAGCCCAGAACCGCAGCTCACATGCCAGCTCACCTTCCACCTCTCTTCTTCTAGAACCTGCCAGCTTCTATCCGCACCCAACCATCTCTCAAGTCAAAGTTGCCAACCTCTCAAGTCTTCCAGCTAGCTGCCTTGCCAGCTCCTTTTTTTACTACTATTTGCAGCCCTCTTTTTGGCTATAAATATGAGGGGCGTGGCTTTTTTTAAGGGTTCATATATTTTAGAACCTAAGTAAGTTTTCTATTTTTTTGTTCTGTGAGTTTTGTTTGAGTGTTTGTGTGTTTTCTAAGCCCTAGTTTGGGCTCTTTTTATCCTCTAAGTTTAGATTTTTTTGCAAAAAGTTGTTATATATATAATAAATATACTGTTCTTGTTCTTCTCTTTTTCATGTTGTGTGTGTGAGTGTATGAGTGTAAATTTTAATGTTTTTGTTTTTATTTTAGTTTTTATTTATTTATGAATGTGTGTGTGTGTATGAGATTAATTTTATTGCTTTCATAATTTAGATTTAATGCTTTAATTTTAATGCTATCATAACTTAGATTTTAATGTTTTCATAATTAGATTTTAAAGCTTTCATAGCTTAATTTTATTGCTTTCTTTAATTTCCGTAGAGTGCGTGCGTATATGAGATAGCTTTTCTGCTTTATTTCAATTAAGTCATTTAAATTTCCGTAGAGTGCGTGAGTTTTTCATTTAGTGTGTTCTTTTCTATCGCTTTTCTTGGTTTTTGCTACATGCACACCAAGCCCGCGATTATCGTCATTTTTACTTTCTAAATTATTGCAAACGTAAAAATCAATCGATCTTTTCGATAAAATAATAGCGTATTTCTAAAGTAACAATAATCGATATGACCTTGGAAAAATACGACCTTGATATTTTCTAAAAATTTATCCTATACTATACGCGATAAGGTATACTTGCCTTTTCGAATGATTAGTTCGGATAATAACGATACGAAAACTTCGCAAAAACTCTCCCTTTCTATATAAAATTAATTGAATTCGGCGCCGCCGCCGCGGCGTGGTCGTCGATATTCTGAAAGAAGGAAAGATAATTACTTCTATCATCTCGATAGGTAGGATAATGGTTAGTTCCTCGAAGTAGGAGTACTCGCGAGACGCCTCGAACGCGCCCGCCGAATTCTACCCGCACCCCGGAAAGCTTTTGCGGCGCTCTCAAATAAATTTTAATCATCAAGTTTTTGACGCCGTTGCCGGGGACAAGTGTCGTTATTTCGAAAAGAAATCGCTATTAATTTTATCATTATTTTTGTTTATTCTTCAAAAAAAAATTTCTATAAAATCTAAAAAAATTTAAAAAACTGCTAAAATTACAAAAATATTTCTATCCTATTTTGTATAAACCTTTTTCATAACAAAAAAAATTTACAAAATCCAAAAAAAAAAATATAATAACCCCTAAAATGGAAAAATTTTACCTTATTTTGTAAATAACATTTTCATAATGAAAAAAAAAACTTTAAAATCCAAAAAAATCTAAAAATCTTAAAATGAAAGAAAAAATTACCTTATTTTTGTACATAATGATATAGTTTATTTAATAAAAAAAAACACAAAAATATAATAAAAACTTACTTTGTAAATAAATAAATAAAAACTTAAAAAAACAACAATAAGTCCTTTTTTTATCTAAAAAAGATTTAGGCAGCGTCGCCCCGGAGCTTCTTCCGATAATTCGAAAGAAGGAAAAACTATTACTTCTATCATCTTGATAGGTAGGATAATGGTTAGTTCCTCGAAGTAGAATACTCGCGGGACTCCTCGAAAACAGCCGCTTAAATCTAATCCATTACCCGGGCTTAAGTAAAAATCTAAAAAACCAAAAAAAAAAAGTTATCTTATCTTTCTCCATTTTCTTTTTTTAATTTTCTTTAATCCAAAAAAAAATCCAAAAACCAAAAAAATTCTAAAAACAACAAAATAAAAAAAAGTTATATTGCAAATAAAAAACTTTAAAAAAAAACCAACAAATTTATTTTATCTTGTATTTCTTTTCTCTTCTTCATCTTTTTCCTTATTTTAAAAAATCCAAAAATATTCTAAAAACACAAAAATCCAAAAACAAATCTAAAAAATCTACAAAATTTGATGAGTTGAATAGTTAGTTTATTTTGTACATAATAATACAATTTATTTTATAAACTTTAAAAACTTAGAAAGTCCAAAAAAAAAAATCTGAAAACCCAAATAAAAAATAATTCTTTCTTTTTCTTCCTCTTATTTATACTTTCATTCTAAAATAAACGACCCGAGGAAGCTCTTCCGCATTTTGATTTTCGCTTCCACATACTTAAATTACAACATTGAGGACAATGTTAGGTTTTAAGTATGGGGGTATTTTCCCCATTTCCCTATTCTCAAAAACATCAAAAATCCAAAAAAAATAAAAAAATAAAACCAAAAACCCCCAAAATCTATTTATTTTGTAGATAATTATTTTCAAAAAACTTAGAAATAAAAAATAAAAAATTTAAATACCCCAAAACCAAAAATTTATTAATAATATAATTTGTTTCATATCTTAAATAATATATAAAAATCCAAAAATCCAAAAAAAAAATCCAAAAAAAAAAATCCACACAAAAAACATTTCATGCTTTGTAAATAAATTAGAAAAGTCCAAAAAATTCTAAAAATCCAATTTATTATTTCATACTTTGTAAATAAATTAGAAAAATTCAAAAAAAAAAATCTAAAAACCCCAAAATCCAAAAAATAAAATTAAACCCATACTTAGTTTTTTATTTTCTCAAAACTAGTTTGAGTTTATTTATAAGCATTTTCATTATATTTGATTTGCCAAAACTCTTATTTGTATCATAGTTTGTAAGACTTAGATCTTTGGAATTTTAGTTGTAAAGAACACATTGCAATTTTAATTTAATTAGAGTAAAAACTTTTTAGCACTACTTCAAGTTTACCCTAAATAGCTTCTTGTTGTATTATTTTGGCAGACCATCTTTAGACTTTAATTATTCCTACTTCAAACTTGTGAAACTTTAGGAATGTTTTAAACCGACTAAAACTTGCTCTCAAAAATTTTCTTAATTTATAAAATCTAGAAATTTCTAAGCCCCTTACATCCCCTTTCTTGGTATTTTATTTTAAAAGATCTTATGTCAATGGGAATAAGATTTCATTCCGTAAACATAGGCACCCAATTTTATTAAAAGATTATATGGCATGGGAATAAGATTTTCGTTCCCTAAACATATTCATTGGGTTATTTTTGAAGATTGAAAATGTTCACTTTGGGAATAAAACTTTTATTCCCTAATCAAAAGCAAAAAAATTGAGTAGGGTAAGAGGATAAAATCCATCACCCCCAAATCAAAAGTCTCTTCTCCTACCAAGCTCCCCCTACCCCCAACCAATCAAATTGAAAACTAGATATAAATGAAAAAATTGAGAGAGCATAATTAGTAAGTTTTAATTATTCTAAAAAATTTCTTTAAAAAGTTAAAGTTCTTATAATTCTATTCTAATCATGGTGCTAATTATTGCAATCATTTAGGTCGCTACTTAGCTAACTTTAGAAGTCTTGTTGGCTAAATCTTTTTCGCTCTTTTTAAATCATTATCACGATGTTGGACTTACCTCTTTAAATCTCCTAAATTTATTTCAAGCTTACTTTCGATTAAATAAAATTTTGGTATATTAGAAATTCTATTAATGTCTTATGGGTATCTCTTACTTTTGCCTTGGAATAGAAAAAGCTTAAGTATGGGGGGTATTTGATGAATAGTAAATTATACATATTTTAGTCTAGTTTTTAGCATGGTTTTAAGTAATATTATACATATTTCATATAAATTATCGAATAAATGATTTGTTTTAGATCATTTTTATATTTATATATTTATATGTAAATATATATATTTAAGTATTTAAATATATATGTAAATATATATAAAGTATTTAAATATATATGTAAATAAGTATTTAAATATATATGTAAATAAGTATGTAAGTAAATATAATAAGTATTTAAATATATATGTAAATAAGTATTTAAATATATATATGTAAATAAGTATTTAAATATATATGTAAATAGGTATTTAAATATATATGTAAATATATATATATATATAAAGTATTTAAAAATATATGTAAATATTTATTTAATATAATTAAGTTAGTTATTGAATATGTATTAATATAAAAATTCTGTAAATATATATAATATAGTTCTTGTGCTTACAGATATGAGCGCTTGGCTTAGTGGTTGTGGTCTGCTTAGCCTTTCTGGGTGGTGCGGGATCGAAACCAGGCCAGCGCATGTTTGCCTGGATTTAATCCCGCAGCCCAGAACCGCTGAAACCCAGCCCAGAACCGCTGAGACCAGCCCCGAACCGCTGAGACCCAGCCCGGATCCGCTGAGACCAGCTCAGAACCGCTGAGACCCAGCCCAGAACCGCTGAGACCAGCCCAGAACCGCAGCTCACATGCCAGCTCACCTTCCACCTATCTTCTTCTAGAACCTGCCAGCTTCTATCCGCACCCAACCAGCTCTCAAGTCAAAGTTTCCAACCTCTCAAGTCTTCCAGCTAGCTGCCTTGCCAGCTCCTTTTTTTTACTACTATTTGCAGCCCTCTTTTTGGCTATAAATATGAGGGGCTTTACTTTTTTTTAAGGGTTCATATATTTTAGAACCTAAGTAAGTTTTCTATTTTTTTGTTCTGTGAGTTTTGTTTGAGTGTTTGTGTGTTTTCTAAGCCCTAGTTTGGGCTCTTTTTGTCCTCTAAGTTTAGACTTTCTTGCAAAAAGTTGTTATATATATAATAAATATATTGTTCTTGTTCTTCTTGTTCTTCTTGTTCTTCTCTTGTTCATGTTGAGTGTGTGAGTGTATGAGTGTAAATTTTAATGTTTTTGTTTTTATTTTAGTTTTTTTATGAAAGTGTGTGTGTGTGTGTATGAGATTAATTTTATTGCTTTCATAATTTAGATTTAATGCTTTAATTTTAATGCTTTCATAACTTAGATTTTAATGCTTTCATAATTAGATTTAAAGCTTTCATAGTTAATTTTATTGCTTTCTTTAATTTCCGTAGAGTGCGTGCGTATATGAGATAGCTTTTCTGCTTTATTTCAATTAAGTCATTTAAATTTCCGTAGAGTGCATGAGTTTTTCATTTAGTGTGTTCTTTTCTATCGCTTTTCTTGGTTTTTGCTACATGCACACCAAGCCCGCGATTATCGTCATTTTTGCTTTCTAAATTATTGCAAACGTAAAAATCAATCGATCTTTTCGATAAAATAATAGCGTATTTCTAAAGTAACAATAATCGACACGACCTTGATATTTTCTAAAAATTTATCTTATACTATACGCGATAAGGTATACTTGCCTTTTCGAATGATTATTTTGGATAATAACGATACGAAAACTTCGCAAAAACTCTCCCTTTCTATATAAAATTAATTGAATTCGGCGCAGCCGTCGCGGCGTGGTCGTCGATATTCCGAAAGAAGGAAAAATTATTACTTCTATCATCTCGATAGGTAGGATAATGGTTAGTTCCTCGAAGTAGGAGTACTCGCGAGACGCCTCGAATGCGCCCGCCGAATTCTACCCGCACCCCGGAAAGCTTTTGCGGCGCTCTCAAATAAATTTTAATCATCAGTTTACTTTCCAACAACCTCCTTCAGGGACAAAGGAGCATGTTTCTTCGGTATTTGTAGAACACGTTTATCCTCTCTCGACCACTCTTCTCTTTCTTCTCAGATCCCATATCGAATACCTAAAATTCCAGAGTGCAACTTATTAGCACTTCTTCTGTGCTTCCATTCGAGAGTGGGACATTGGAGGAGGCATAAATGGCCCAAGCAGAGCAAACTGCAAAGAGTGTAGGAAAAAACACAACTAGAATTGAGATGAGGGAATTCAAATAGGTAGAAGGTTGGCGGCACTACCAATCTTCATTTCATATGGAGAAAAAGGTTACATGCATTAAGTTTATAATTACACCCTCCAATCACCTTTCGGCACACCACTCATTACATTGCCATTACTTCTATTTATTTTGCAGGTGATGGAGGGAAAAATAAGAAAACATACAAAAGTACTACTATACTTCATTAAAGATGAGATGGGGCAGATGAGCAGTTGAGCGATGGCTTCTTCTTCCTAGGTCATCTACGGTGCTCCTCCCCTGTCAACTGTGACAACCATGTGTTCTTTGACAGAGTTGTCTTGATTATTTTCCAATATGCTCCCATAATCATGATATCATTTGATTTTCATCTTTACTCCTAATTACTCAAAAGTTAATACTAGTAATGGCTTGGTTAACAGATCGACAATCTGATTCTTGGTGCTGCAGTATTCCAGAGAGATTTCTCCCTTCGTGACGAGATCTCTTGTGAAATGCACATTGATTTCTATGTGTTTCGTTTTATTGTGGAATACAGGATTTCGAGCTAAAGCGATGGAAGAGGTATTGTAAACTTTGATGCTTACAACTTCTTCCTACCCCTCTATCATTTCTCTCAGAAATCTCGTTAGTCGGACAACTTCTTTTGTTGCCTCACAAAGGGCGGTGTATTCTGCTTCGGTTAAGGATATGGCAATGGTCTTTTGCTTCCTGGAGCTCCAGGAAATTAGTTTGCTGCCTAAGAAAAATAGGTACCTAGAGGTACTTTTTCGATCATCTATGCACCCAGCCCAATAATTTTCAGAGTAGCCCCTTAATTATTCTCGCCATCTTCTACATACCTTAACCCATAATCTCTGGTTCCATTGATGTAGCGCAAGATCCTTTTCACTGTTATCAGGTTCTTAATGCTAGACGCCTACATGAACTGTGACACAATGCTGACATCATGTTCAATGTCTGGTCGAGTGTTGGTCAAATAGATGAGTTAGCCTACCATGCGCCTATAGTTTTCTGGTTCAGTTTTCTCTTCACCATCAATTTTTTAGTATCTCCCCAGTTATCATAGGGGTGGAAGCTGACTTGGAATTTCCATGCCAAATCGAAATAAAATGTCCTCAATATATTTATGTTGGGTGAAGGAAATACCTTGGAAGCTTTGGTATATTTGAATACCCAGGAAGTATCGAGTGAGACCCAAGTAGGTCATGACAAACTTATGCTGTATGTATTGACAAAAATCGTTGATCATGTCTGTGAATGAACCAGTGATTAGGCTTTCATTGTTGGATCTGTAGGCACCCTTAGAGGGGGGGGGGGGGGGGGGGGGTGAATAACAGTTTTAAAACTTTTAAACATAATCTAGTTTATTCAAATGCGTTGACTGTATTTATGAAGATATTTAAGTTAAGACACTGTTGTAATAAGCTTCTAATGAAAGTGGGTTGTACTTGGCACGACAGATGTGAACATTGTTACTACCGCCAACGGTAGTGTTACTGCTCGGCGTTAGTGACAGAATGCCTTTTTGTTTAGATTTCAAAGATCAGATATTGCATAATGATAATAGTGAAAAACATATAATATTATTGCTTTTAGAATCCTTACAAAAATTTATCCCAATAACGCTTGAGATTGAGGCGAATACATAAAAACCTTTTTGGTTTACTATACTGAACCTTCTCCCAAGGATCGGTTGGCACTTGGCTCTAGCCTATCTCTCCCCAGATGAGGCATCGAGGCGCCCCTAGATCTAACCCTAGACCTAGTCGCCAGACCCACGCGGTGAATTCTCCCTAGTCCTCGCAAGGCCCTAGTCGCCAACCACGCAGCAAATTCTCCCTAAGTCACTCACGACCTAGTCGCCAACACAGACAAATTTCTCTACCGATACAAAGGTTAAGAGTTACAAGATAAAATAAAAACCAAAGACAAAACTCCCTCTTAGGTTGAACTCGAAGATCTTGTCGAAGGCGTGCTGAAGTAATGTTTGATGTGTACGACCTTCGTGTAGAATAAGCGTGATTGATCCTTCTTCGAGTTCCTTGCATTTATGAACATTGATGGAGTTCTCTTGGATGCAAAGAGGAGGCTCTCATGAATACAGGAGTTGTGGCTTGGACATCTCATCAAATCAACAAATTAAAATAGAGGCAGACCGCTCTTTAAATAGAATCGGATCCTAGCGCCAGCGGTAGTGCTACCGTCGGGCGGTAGCCTCTTTAGGAAACAAGCTGGCATGAACATCAAGTCATTTTTGGCAACATTCTAGCTCCAAATTTGGTGTCCCCTCTTACCGTGCCGCGGTAATGCTAACACGCTGCGTTAGCGATATATTTTTCCCAGCCATCATATCTCCTTCCTTTTCTGCTTCTCAATCAGCATCATGATCGTGGGACTTCCATAAGTTACCGTCAGGTGTTAGTCTTAATGCTCCACGGTAAGAGTTGCCATATTTAGTCTCGACGACCTTCCTTTCTCGGTGAATGTTTCCTTTTTGATGAAGTTTCCAAGTATGCACACGCTACCACCAATGGTAGCGTTAGCGCATCGCGCTAGCACCAGAGCTTTGACTTGGAAGGGAATTCATCGTCTTTCTTTCTCGAACTTATAGGGACATGAGAACAGAAGATCCTGCACACTATAAACACATGACTAATATGGTCAAATATAATGGGATTTTTTATTCTCATTCCAAGAGATGTGGAAAGCATGTTCCAACAAACTCCCCCTTTTGATAATAACAAATCCACTTTAGAAAGAAATCATTTAGAAAGAAAGCATTTAACAATAAGAAATGTATTTATAGCAAAGGATAGGCATGATAGTATGAATATGCTCCCCCTAAAAATATGCTCCCCCTATATGAGTTCTCTCCCTAAATCAAAGCATCCTATGTATTTTACTCCCCTTAAGTGTGAATTTCTTTCAAAGTTATTCTCCCCCTTTTGGTATTATCAAAAGAGGGTGGAGAGAGAGAGAGGGAATGAGCATGACAATGATTTATGACTTAGCGATACTACATGGCGAATGAGTAAAGGATGGAGTTTAGAATTACTTAGATATTCTCCCCCTTTTGTAGGAAATTTTTAGAGTAAGAATGAAGTATCATTAGATAAGTAGTCAATACCACTTGTTGGGTAAGAAAGTATTCATGATCGAGCATACAAGTAGTAAAGATAGTGGAAAGCATGAGTCAAAATAGATAAACATCTTTATAGGAGTTTGAAGTATGGAAAATGAGTAAGAATTTTGTTTTAGTAAAAAAATAGATGTTTTAGAAATTTAAGTCCAAGAGCACAATATCATTTGTTAATATAATAGCACTTGTTTAGAAAGTAAGCAAGAGTGAGTTTTCAAAGGCGTAACGGAAGATAAATTCAAATATAATAATCATTCTAAAAGTAAACATCCTTTTGGTTGAAATTTTCAAGCATTGAAAATGATATAAGAGTGTTAGTTTTTGAAAGAAGATGTTTTGAGTTTGAAATCCAAGATGTGCTTTGGTAGCCAAAAAATAATTCAAGCATGATTTTACTTTATCAAGAAAAGATAGGAAACTATAATGTTTAATTCAAGTATACTTATACATTGTAGAGATCATGCAAAGTTATCTAGTGCATTTACTAAAAAATGTAGAAAAGACATGTAAATATGCTTTAAGGTCCAATACTCATGAGTAGAAGGTTTATAAGAGATAATGATGTGTACAAGTAGTGTTTTTGATAAGAGTATACAAATAATTTAATCAAAACACATGACATGTATAATAGAATAAACACAACATTATTGAAATGCACTTTTAGTATTACTTCCACCCATATAGCTATGTTTTATTTCAATGCACATAAAAGTAGTACAACTCTTAAGGTGCTCTACACACAATGCTCATTAAGACTTATCACGGTGCAACGTAGTGCTTGGGGGATCACATATATTTTATCTTTTTTTGTGATCCGGTGTACAAGAAAAAGTAGTGTATAAACATAGTTTGCACAAGACACTTTACAATTCTCTCCAACGTGCTCAACCTCGCAATGCTCATTAAGAGTTATCAAGAGGGTGAGTAGTGCTTGGTGGAGTTATCTTTGTCATGTATTCATTTGAATTTTGGTTTGGGACAAAGTTCTCAGAATTCACTTATTTTTTGCAAACATAGAGTTTTTGGATTAAAAACACACTTCTTCAAAAATTTGTGCATGAAAAAAGATTTTTATGAGGTGTAGGTAAACTAATCACACATCTAATAATGTTAAGTTGTTACACTACACAATCATGCAAGAGTAAGATTAAAATCATTTGTAGATTATCAAAGAGGTGAGTGAGTAAATCATTATCGAATATAAAACATTACTCATACTTAGAGGTGTGTTAAGCAATTCTACACATGATTCCTATAATCACTTTCATTGCACATTACAAGATAATGCTCAAGGCATGACACATAACACAGTTTTAAGATACTTGAAATTAGAATTTAACATTGCATTTTAATCTTGAAATCAATCTAATCATCCTTGAAACATTTCAATGAATAGTAATCAGTTTTTATAATTTTTGTTTTTTAATAAAAAATAGTAAACACTCATAAAGAAACAATAAGAAAAGCATGTTTTTGTTCTTTGAAATTTTGTGTTTGATTTTTAAATCGTTAAGAAAACTTGTTTTTGATTGATTTTGATTAGTTTTACACATTTTTTTTGTTTTAATTATTTAAAGATGTTGGGTATTGTAGCTACAATTACCTTGATTTGAAGAAGTGTTCCTGTGAACTAAGTTGAATTGAGATGTATTTGATGTTGTTCTCTAGTTATGTGTTTGCAGGTCTTAATGCTAAGTGCACACCAAAGTCAGGTTGCAATGGATCACCAAACACAGTTCTAAACAGTGTAATCCCTCATTGTATAGAACAAAGTGTTGGTCCATGTGTAATCTCTCTTTTGGGGTGCACTTCATATACTCATAACTGAAGGCTTTCAAGGTTGAAGAGTGGAGCAGGTTTTCAGAAGAAAAGAAAAATTCTGCTGAGTCTATTCGTCGAGATGACTTGGGTCATTCCGACGAATCCCGACGAATCCAGACAGAAGACCTTTGTCTTGGTTTAGAAGAAAAATCTGCAGCTAAGTCCATTCATCGAGATGACTCGGGTCATTCCGACGAATCCCGACGAATGCTGACAGAGGTCATTTTGGCTGGGTTGTGAAGAAAATTCTGCAGCTAAGTCAATTCGTCGGATGTTCTCGTGAACTCCCGACGAATCCCGATGAATGGTAACAGAAAGTGTTTTTCACGGGTTGTTCAGTGTTTCCCTGTGGCCAAGTCAATTCGTCGGATGTTCACGTGAAGTCTCGACGAATGACGGACAGACAGATTTCAAATCTTCGTTTCATTTTCGAAAATTAGGGTTAGCCACCATGAACAGTACACGTGTCGCCTCTCCCTTCATTGTCGCACGAGCCGTTGAAGTCCTCCCTATAAATAAATCCTTATTTTAGGGCAAGGGCATCAATCTTAAAAAAAAATCGATCTAAAAATCTCTCTTCAGCCGACAGTTCAGAAAAGATAAAGCTAAAAGTCGATCTCCTTTCTCTTTTGCTGAACAAGAATTCTGAGACCTAACATTTGCTGCTCAAAGATCCTTTCTCTATTGTTGTTAGAGATTTCTCAGAAGAAGGCCTTTGATCTTATTGCTGCTCTCATTATTGAAGATTCTTTCAAGTAAGTCAAAGGGCCTTATCAGATCTGGTTAGCCAAGTCTTCTCTCTTCCACATCTTTCAAGTGTCAAGCTTTCTTTCAAGGTTGAGAAGAAGACTCAGTATTCAAGATCTGAAGTTAATCTCTTTAGAGGTTAAGAAGAAGATCTTTTATTTCAGATCTGAAGAAAAGGACTCCTCCAAGAGTTCCTAAGTAGATTGTTTCTCAATCAAAGATTTTATAAGATTTCTTTACAATATTCTTGTAGGAAGCTTGCTTCCGAGTTGTAGGAGTTATACTCCGAGTTGTAGGAGCGTTGTCTCCGAGTTTGTAGGAAGTTTTCCTTCCGAGTTTGTAGGAGAGTTTGTTCTCCGAGCTTGTAGGAGTTGTGTACTCCGAGTAGTAGGATTTGATTGATCCGAGTTTGGTGAAGTAGCCGAATCTATCCTTGGAGTGCTAGGTAGGCGAGGCGGGAAAGTGGACTACCCAAGATCGGGGAACCACTATAATTCTCTGTGTTGTGCTGTGCTCTTTTGGATTCCATGTGCTTTTATTTCTGTGTTATATTTTAATTCTGCGTAAAGACATAGAATCCACCTATTCACCCCCCTCTAGGTGATTTAGGCCGCAACTAGATACTTTCAATTGGTATCAGAGCTAGGTTGTTCGTTAAAAGGTTAACACCTTGAACAAGATCCTTAAATCTAGTTGCAAGAGCAAGTTTGTCTGATATGGAAAAATTCAAGGATTATGCTAAGATGCTCGTCTGTTCTAAGGAGAATTTCCCTATGTGGAAGGAAAGAATGAAGTTCTACATGGAAGCCACCGACCCAAGAATTTTTCAGATAGTAGAGGAAGGTCCCCATGTTCCTATGAAGCCATCGTCAATAAATTCAGCTATTATGATTCCCAAGAAAATGTTGGAGCTAGACAAAGATGAGATTGCCCTCATCATCTTGGACAAGAAGGCAAAGAACATTATTGCTGGTGCAGTGGACGATTCAATGCTACAAAATCTTATACACTGCAAGTCTGCCAAGGAAATGTGGGACTCCATAGTTGTTCTTATGGAAGGTACTGAAGAAGTGAGGGATGACCGAAGATCGTTGCTGAACCAAGAATACGAAGCATTCAAGCAAGATCCAAGAGACTCCATTTCTGATACTTATGAGAAGTTCTTTAAGATCGTCAACGGTCTTAAGAACTATGATCGGGAATTCACCGTTGGAGAACTAAATGACAAGTTCTTGAGATCCCTAACGAAAGAATGGGATACCAAGGCTATTGCTATCCGGGAATTCGGAAAGTTGGCTACGATGGAGCCACAAATATTGTTTGGCAAGCTTCTCTCACATGAACTAAAGCTGAGTATTAGAAAAGCTGAAGAAGAAGGATGCTCCACTTCTGGAAGGGAGAACTCTGTGGCACTGAAGGCCAAAGAGTCAAGAAGAGGTAAAGCTAGATCATTTGAAAAGACACAGCCGTCAGATGAAGACGATGAGTCTGTGGATTGTTCATCAAGCTACGACATTTCCGATGGAGAGTTGTCTTCACTCGCCAAGAAATTCAAGAAATTGCTCAGAAAAAGGAGCCAAAGAAGGTCAAGGCGTGATGATGAACATCACAAGAAAGAACACAGCAACGACAGGTATAAAACCAAACCGAATAAACATGTTTCGACTGATATTGTCTGTTATTGTTGTAATAAGCCAGGGCATATAAGTACGGAATGTCCATACAAAAAGAAGAAATCCTTCAAGGGGAAAAGGAAAGAAGAAAAGAGCTTCTTAGCAAAGAAGACCAAGACTCTTAGTGACAGTGACTCAGGGAAGTCAAGCTCAGATGAAGAAGCCTATTTTGGGCTTATGGCACATTCAGATGAGGAAGGAAGTGTCTCCTCATACAAATGGAAGGTAAACTCGCACACTCCTCTTTCTGCATCTGAAAATGACTCCAATGCAAATGAAGGCTATTCTTCAGAGGTAGATTCAGATTTAATGACTCAGTACAAAGCCGTTTTGGAAGGATTTGACAAATGCCGCAAGGTAGTCAAATCTCAAGCAAAAGAGATTAAATCTCTCAAGATGATGGAATCAGATTTGAGGGAGGAAATTGAAAAATTAACTTCTCTCAAAGATGAAGTCCAAATCTTGAAAGATGAACTTCAAAGCTCTACTGAATTATTAAATCTTAAGGAGAAGTTTATCAATGAATTAGAAGAAAAGTTAGTGGTGGAAAGGAAGAAAGTTGAAAGCTTCTCCAAACCAAAAACTATCCTTCCAATCATTGAAAGATTTTCTGCTCCTGCGAAGGTTAGTGGCCTTGGTCATAAGGCTGAAAGTAGTAAGACTGCTAAGAAAAGAGCTGTTAAAGGTAAGGGAAAGGTTGACCAAAATCAAACCCATCCCCGATGCTTCAAAACAACTGCTTTCAAGGCACCTTATGAAAAAGTAATCCCCAGGGATTATGGTTCATTTGTACATGGATCAGTTGTTAAGAAAGCACCAAAGATTAAATTAATTGTTGCTAAATCTCATGAAGAGAAGAAGGAGTCATGTGTGTGTTGCAACCATGAGGCTTCTACTTCTAAGAATATTGCTCCTACTAAACTCCCCGTTCACAAGTTAAAACAGGAGAACAAGAGAAGATACAATCGATTTGATTGTTGGTGTTGTGGCAAGATTGATCACTTCGCCATAGATTGCTGGTTTAACCCCAGGAATGTCAAGACTCCACGGGTTAACAATGTAAGTATGACCCCTTGCAATGTTAACACTCCGAGTGGTGTTGATCTAACCAGAAACCTAGGACCCAAATCCTTTTGGGTTCCTAAGGGAAATTAATCTGTGTTTGCAGGTATGTCCAAAGGCCAACCAAAACTCTGATCAGGCATTTGGACAAGTGGATGTTCATGGTACATGACCAGAACATAGAAGAAATATAGTATGGTTGCTGAAAAGCTTAGGAAATCAGTCCAGGCACTGAAACTCTAAGGGGGAGATAAGATTGAGGGGGAGCTGATTCTACATATACTACTCCTATGCAGTTGCTGAGGGGGAGCTTTGAGATCTCATGCTTTTTCTTCCCTATCTGAAGTAGTCAGAAAGGGGGAGAGAAGTTGGATTTGCAAGAGAATTTGAAGTTGGGAGGAATTGGCAAAGTTAGAATTGGCAAAGTTGAAAGAGAAAGTTGAAAGGGAGAGAAAGTTGAAAAAGTTAAGTGTATAACTCTCCTTATCTATTTGATATATATTTTTTAAGTGCAATTCAACTCAGTACATAGGTTCTGACTTCTTCAAATAGGGGGAGATTGTTGGGTATTGTAGCTACAATTACCTTGATTTGAAGAAGTGTTCCTGTGAACTAAGTTGAATTGAGATGTATTTGATGTTGTTCTCTAGTTATGTGTTTGCAGGTCTTAATGCTAAGTGCACACCAAAGTCAGGTTGCAATGGATCACCAAACACAGTTCTAAACAGTGTAATCCCTCATTGTATAGAACAAAGTGTTGGTCTATGTGTAATCTCTCTTTTGGGGTGTACTTCATATACTCATAACTGAAGGCTTTCAAGGTTGACGAGTGGAGCAGGTTTTCAGAAGAAAAGAAAAATTCTGCTGAGTCTATTCGTCGAGATGACTCGGGTCATTCCGACGAATCCCGATGAATCCAGACAAAAGACCTTTGTCTTGGTTTAGAAGAAAAATCTGCAGCTAAGTCCATTCGTCGAGATGACTCGGGTCATTCCGACGAATCCCGACGAATGCTGACAGAGGTCATTTTGGCTGGGTTGTTAAGAAAATTCTGCAGCTAAGTCAATTCGTCGGATGTTCTCGTGAACTCCCGACGAATCCCGACGAATGGTAACAGAAAGTGTTTTTCACGGGTTGTTCAGTGTTTCCCTGTGGCCAAGTCAATTCGTCGGATGTTCACGTGAAGTCTCGACGAATGACGGACAGACGGATTTCAAATCTTCGTTTCGTTTTCGAAAATTAGGGTTAGCCACCATGAACAGTACACGTGTCGCCTCTCCCTTCATCGTCGCATGAGCCGTTGAAGTCCTCCCTATAAATAAATCTTTATTTTAGGGCAAGGACATCAATCTTAAAAAAAAATCGATCTAAAAATCTCTCTTCAGCCGACAGTTCAGAAAAGATAAAGCTAAAATTCGATCTCCTTTCTCTTTTGCTGAACAAGAATTCTGAGACCTAACATTTGCTGCTCAAAGATCCTTTCTCTATTGTTGTTAGAGATTTCTCAGAAGAAGGCCTTTGATCTTATTGCTGCTCTCATTATTGAAGATTCTTTCAAGTAAGTCAAAGGGCCTATTCAGATCTGGTTAGCCAAGTCTTCTCTCTTCCACATCTTTCAAGTGTCAAGCTTTCTTTCAAGGTTGAGAAGAAGACTCAGTATTCAAGATCTGAAGTTAATCTCTTTAGAGTTTAAGAAGAAGATCTTTTACTTCAGATCTGAAGAAAAGGACTCCTCTAAGAGTTCCTAAGTAGATTGTTTCTCAATCAAAGATTTTATAAGATTTCTTTACAATATTCTTGTAGGAATCTTGCTTCCGAGTTGTAGGAGTTATACTCCGAGTTGTAGGAGCGTTGTCTCCGAGTTTGTAGGAAGTTTTCCTTCCGAGTTTGTAGGAGAGTTTGTTCTCCGAGCTTGTAGGAGTTGTGTACTCCGAGTAGTAGGATTTGATTGATCCGAGTTTGGTGAAGTAGCCGAATCTAGCCTTGGAGTGCTAGGTAGGCGAGGCGGGAAAGTGGACTACCCAAGATCGGGGAACCACTATAATTCTCTGTGTTGTGCTGTGCTCTTTTGGATTCCATGTGCTTTTATTTCTGTGTTATATTTTAATTCCGCGTAAAGACATAGAATCCACCTATTCACCCCCTCTAGGTGATTTAGGCCGCAACTAGATACTTTCAAAAGAGTAATAGGAACTAAACAGAAATGCATAATTTGAAAAATAGTTAATAAAACACAGGATTTTATACTACCGCCAACAGTAACAACCTAACGTCGCACGATAGTAACAGAAGTAGTATATCTCAGAAAAATGTATTTTTTTGAACTTTTTCGACTGATTGTGTTTGTTTAGTGTAAGGGCTATGTAGTGGTGCCAAGAAATCAGACAAGCATACACACAACATGCGAGAGTTTTGAATAATAATGTGAAAGATGCGGATAAAGGATTTTTGTCGTAAGGTATCAAAAATACTCTTTTCAAAATACTTATGTTTTTCACACTCATTACAGTCCAAAGAGTATATAGTAAAGATATATAAGATAGCATGTTGGAACAAAATATGCATGATTGAAATGATCATACGGAGTGAAATTGAAAGTGCACAGTGTGCCTCTGAGTATTCTCTAGAGGGGGTATAAAGTTTTAATGCTTTTTCCCTAATTATGCACACACAATAAAACTACTAAGTACTATGCAATCAACAATCCCAATAGCAGAATAAAGTAAACACAGATTGCAGGAAATATAAAAATAGAAAACTATAAATAGGGACAACACAGAAAAGCAAACACAAAAGACACGTGAATTTTCATAGAGGCTCCCCAAAATGTGGGTACTCATCTCTTTCACCTCCCTGGTAGGATTGCACTAATTGTGCCAGAGTCTTTTGATAAGGAGACTCTAAGAACCACTGAGTCTTTTGATAACGAGACTCTTAGAACCACTGAGTCTTTTGATAAGGAGACTCTTAGACCACTGAATCCTTTGGAAGAGGGATTCTTAAAACTCTTTTACAGTTGCTGTATAGGAACAGAGGAAAGAAGAGTAGGAAGAAGAATTTGTTTCTGCTGTATATATCCTTCAGCAGTTGTGAGTTGATATCCTTGAGGATCTTTATAAGATGAACCCTTGCTTATGATAGTGATGAATGCAAGGGTTATAAGCTTTTGATTCTTCTAATCTTTGTACTCTTGATTTGCTTGCTGCTATAAGATGGAGATGAAGAAGCAGCAACCTTGTATATCTGTACAGAGTTATTCTCCTTATTTCTATCTGAGAGAACTTCGAGAGGAAGAAGAAGACAAAAGAATCAATCATAATCTTATTTTTTTTGTCTTTTGATCCTCAACATACTTATTCCCCGACCATTAGTGTTTGAATTTCTTTCCATTTCTGTTCTGTCCATTAGAAGGAATGTCCACTAGAAAATAAAGGTTTCCTTCTATTTCTGTTCCTGACCCATCCATCTGATTTGAATAAACTTCCAAGAATGTCTTTGTTGCATCTCTGGAATACTCCATTTCATTCTTGGCAATAAACGAGCCGTTGGAGAACATATTTCTGCTTTGCATATCATCTGGAATAGCATCAGAAAGGATATAGAAAACTTTCCTTTTTCTGTCTGTATTCGACGCTACGTCGACTTCATTATTCATTATATCGACACACCTCTGAGTTCTTATAAAAGTAGCTTCAAATTCCTTCTTAGCTCTGGCTGAACTCAAATGTCGACATTGCGTCGATTACTTATTGACGTATCCATCGAGTTGAAGACTTGAATTTGAACTTCATCTTCTACGTCGAATTGAAGTCGCAGTTGTGTCGACTTCTAAGATAGCTTCGGCAAGCTCTTCCTTTTGCGTCGAGTTCAATTCGAAGTTGCGTCGACTTCTGATATGTCTTTGACAAGCTCTGTCTTTTACGTCGAGATCATTTCGATGTTGCGTCGACTTCACTTATACTTCGACGGGTAGATTGAATTACTTTGACTTCTAGTCAGAGCTGCGTCGACTTCTAGTCGAAGTAACGACGACTTCCATTCGACGCAAGTCTTAACTTAACTGAACTTGATCTTCTCTTGACCTGGTATTGACACTCTAAGGTGAGTATGACATCCAAGGACATCTAATGACCAATTTACCCTTTCTATACAATGTGGGTAATACAACCTAATTGATGAAATCACTTTAAGTAATTTGTTAGGTATATCATAAGGGTTTTCCCAACAATCTCCCCCTATTTATCATAACAAATTTTACAAAATAAAGTAAGTGATTTCAAACATGTTTTGACATAAACTCAAATATAAATAACTATACATAAACAATAAAGACATTAATGAATGGAATCACATACCATTTTATACATTGTTAAGTAGTCATATTATTCTTAACAGTTGTGTCCTCCAGAAGTTATAATGTAAAGTGTTCATAATTACAGAATGCCTGGACTTCACTATTCTTTGTCAGGAGTTTTTTTATTCCTTGAGAAGACCAGAGGAACTACCTTTCATGTAGAAAATACAACATGCTCATTTTCTTCTTCAGCAGTCCTGTCAGCTTCTTGATGGGTTTCATTCTCATTGGGAGGCTCCCCCTGAGAATGTGCATCTTGTCCAACATTTAGTGCAACCTCCTTAGTAATCATTGCCACCTCATCCAATAGTTGTTCATCTTCTAGGAGCTTCTCTGAGTTGATAGAAGCTCCCCCTGGGTTACTACAGGGATTTCTACAGCTAGCTCCCCCTGGATTGATGCAAGATTTTCTGGAGGATTTGCGGGAGGCTCCACTTGAACTATTCCAGTTTAAAAAATAGTGAGCTTGTTTGGGCCATGAACCTCAGTAGTTGGGACACTTGTGGCAATCTCTCCTTGTGCACTCTTGTCCTTCTCCTGCATATTCACAATTCCTTAATTAAGCCTCTCCTCCTCCTAGATCTTCTCCCCCTTCTTAACCTTAATTACCAAGGAGGTTAAGAACTCTTTAGTTACCATGCAGGAGGAGATATTTGATTTTAGTGCCCAGAGGGACTATTGTGATTACGCAATTCTGACTCTATCTGGGAGTACTTCATATTGAACTTCCTTGCTTGAGAGGTCATTATATCAGCAAATGTGCTAGCAGCTAATCCTACTGTTTTTGAAATCACTTACTTAAAGTCAAAGCAAGGAGTAGGTGTGGTAGAGAGAGGAAGTGTTGCTGTGAAGTTCTCATGGAAGTATGGAATATCTTGGTGGATAAGAGAGTGGGGTTGATACACTTCTGGAGAAATGTGATATTGTGGTAGCAGAGTAGACAGTTGTCTATAGTTGTGATGGATGGTTGTTGCTATGGTTGGAGAGGGATCTGAGGTGCAGGTTCTGGAACTATAGAAGATGGGATGGACTGGAGATTTTGGACAGTAGTATCATCTGGGATGATATCTTGTTGGGCTGCTACAGAGACCTATGCTGGATTGTCATCCCTTGGAGGATCTGATACATTTGTCTCTGTGTCCTGTGGAGTTAGAGAAGGAGGAGGTGAAGAAGCTGCTTGCCCAGGCTTTAGGATCTTCCTTGTCCACTTGGAGAAGATTCCTATGTTTATTCTCCTTCTTGGAGGAATAGACACTCCTTTAGACTTGCACACCATTGGATATTGGTGGAACAGTACCTGGCTCATGATTCTCATTTAAACATTCTCTTTATGTGAGTATTTATGGCCGATCATTTTTAGAAGGCACCTCCCCCAGTTGATCTTCTTATTTAGAACCAAGGCTCCCATAGTCTGGAGCTGCTGCTTGGGGATGTCATCATGAGCTGAGATTTTGCATAGGAGCACCTTCCTCACCATATCAGCAAGGAATCTGTATTCTTCTGCAAGATCAATCTTCTTCAGATTGATGGCCCTCTCTTTCCTGAACTGTATGATTTCTAAAGCCTTCTTTGTATCTTCCCCTGTCAATTTATCAGACTCGTCACCTGTTGGTAGATCAAAAGTGTGAGATAGCATTTCCTCTGCAATGTTAATATCAGTTCCAGATATTTTCCCATTGAGGGATCCATCCTCTCCTATTTGAAGATTGTCTTTAAACTCTATCAGTTCAACATCAAGGATCTTGCACCATGTGGAGATCAGCTTTGTCAACCTAGCAGACTGAAACAAGCCAAGAATGGCCTTGAAATTATCAGAGGCTGCATTAAAGGAGTCCACATCAACATCAAAACCTGAGTTGATCTTAGGAGGAGCCATTGACTATAGGGTGAAGTACCTACAAAGGAGAAAAGAGAGAGAAAGAGACGAGAAAGAGATGCAAGAGAGCAGGAGGGAGGAAGAGCATGAGAGCAAGAATGAGAGAATTCAAAAGCGTAATGAATTCGACGCCTATGTTGCTTAAAAGAAGACGATTCATCGCAACTTAGGGTTTTATTCGAAGCACCGTCGACAGAGACTAATAGTCAGTGCGCCAAAATGTGTTGAAGCAGCTTCTAGAGGTGAAACTGCGCGTGCTTGTCATGTTGATGTTGCGTCGATTAGAACTTGATGCATCTTTGAATTTGACGAGCAACAATTAAATCGACGGATGCGTCGATACAAAGTTGACATTGCGGTGAATTCTATTCGAATTATCTATTGCAGATTACTCTCAAAGAAGGCGTCGAGTAGAATTAGACGGTACGTCAAATTCTATTCGACGCAACTCTGAATAAATAGTTATATTATCTTAGAACATTCTTGATGTTTTTCCCAGCAATGATTTTTACTAAAAAATAGTATTTATACTATTATTTTCATGAACTTAAGAAGATGAATAAGGGGATTCAGAGAAGAAATCACACCCTTGTAGGATTTAGTACTTTATTAAGGCCCTAGATGTAACATCCCCAATCCTTCTAGACCCCTAGTTGGTATCAGGTCATGGGTGGTGTGCCGAGTGGCCACTAAGGCCCTTGGACCAAGTGGAGTGTGCTAAGTGCACACCAAGAGCACAAAATCAACATAGCCCAATACCACTCCCTTAGGCCAATTGACCCTCAATTCACCAAATTGACCTCCCCCATACCACCCTAACCACTAAGGAAGACCATTACCATGAGAGTTGCACTTGGGTGGGACCCAATTGCATGAAATTGACAAAGTCAACAATAGGTCACCATTAACCAAACTAAGTCAATTAGGGTTCAATTGACTCTACATGTTCAAATTGACCTTACCACCACACTCTAAACACTTTAAGGAACTCATTGGACCTAAGAGCCCCATCACTTGGTCAACCAATTGATCAATTTGACCAAAGTCAACTCTAGCTTAATTTAGGTCAAAATCACCCCTTTGATTAAATTGAACCAATTGGAGCCCCACCATGGACCAACTAATGTTGGGTGATGTTAAGCGACCCATGACCCCCAAGTGGGGTCAACCCTCTCACCTTGGTTGACCAAAGTCAACCATGGTCAGCATAGCCCATTAATGGTGAAATTCCAAGCCTAAATTGAGTGGAACCCCAACACCCATCAATTAACCATCTTTCATGGACCTAGGTCATGCCATCATCAACCTTGGACTGAACCCAAAGCTTAGGCTTGATTAACCAAATAAGAGGGGGACAAAAAGTGGTTTAAAAAGCAAAAGCAAAAGAAAAAGCTAACACCCCCTCCTCTACACTCCTCCTCCAATCATCCTAGGGGTCTCCCCTGATTACTGTGGGTCTGGGCTTGACCCAGGTGGAAGCAAGGGGCCAGCTGGTGCAGAAGGGTGGCAGCCATGAGAGGACCGAGGAGGCCTAAGTTCAAAACAACATGTAGAGGCCTCCCCACTTCAATTCAACCACACCACTAGCTTCAGGAGGTCGAGAGCAGTCGAGAACGACACCTGGAGCAGAGCTTTAGCTGGACAATCAAGATCAAGAGCGGGGTCGCCGGAGCAAGGTAAATCCATGGCCAACCGTCGCCGGAGCCGCCGCAACGCACCAATAGTGGTTCGTTTCTCCTCCCTTCCCCCCATGCTAGCTTCTCATCACAAAATGCTGAAGGATCGGGCTCAATTGAGCCCGGATCCACCTCCTAAATCCATGTATTTCGGCTCAAAACGAGACACCCAGGATTGCCGGAAAACACGCCCTCCGGCCGCCATGTCGCCGGGAGTTGTAGCCCCGACCACCACGAAGGTGGTGGCGGTGGTGGTCGGCCGTGGTGGCCACCAGGTGGCCGAGAAATGAGGGAGTAACTCAGCCCAGCACGGGAGAATCCCAGCCGTTGGCTGAGGAAGAAGACGACAGCGCTGCCGTTAGATCTGCGCCAAGATTCGCGCAGATCTCATATTTTCTATTTTTATTTAATTCAATAGTTAGATTTTCTGCCTCTAATATTCAGTCCATTTCAATAATTAATTAAGGCCTCTTAATGGCTGAATTAGAAAAGGTGCCCAACATGAAAGTTGTAGGCCTTGATCTTGACTTTCAGTAGGGCTTGAGTTCAGGTCATTTGGTGACCTACAACTCCCTAGGGAGCTGTTTTACTAGGACTGGTCCTACACTAGGTCAGTCCACTAAATTAATTACCTAGGTCAAACCCTTCAGTCTTTAGAGCTGTGCTTTTAACCATAGGTTGGTATACCCTAGGGGCACCCCCTGCCAAAGGGACAGCCCTTGGTGGACAATTTTACCTAGGGTTTTTGTGGTAGTTAGAATATTTAAATTAAGTGGATTTTTGGAGCATATGATGTCCAAATGACACCAAACTTTGATGTCATGCTCTTTTGTATATGAGTAGTGCCTACCTAAAATTTCACTCTATTTGGAGTTGATTTGATATGGAAAATGGGAAACCCTAATGAGGGCCTTTAAGGGTCAAATTAGGGTTTAGGTCATTTTGAGGAGTTGAGTGTGTTAGCCTCCTCCCATCATGATGGCTATTTGGGTATGGATATGCAAATGCATGTGACACACCCTATTGGTCCATTTAGAGCCATTAGGGTGGTGTGACCTAAAACCCTAAGGGTAAACCCTTAAGGGTGCAAGGTGAGATTTGTGAAGGGCATAGGACCAAATGTTCTTGCCTTGGCTCAGAACTTTGTAGATATGTTTGTAGGAGCATAAAATGACTTAGTTAATTTAATGAGAATTTTTAGAGGTATTTAAGTATTTTTCTTCCTAATAAATGAAATTGCCACCCTTTTCCTTAATAAAATGAAATGCATGGTCATAAAACCTTGTATGGTGTTGAAGCTCTATCAGTGGCTGAATAGGGATTAAAATGGACTATAGTAATTTTGTTATAATTTATTGAAGTATTATCCCTTGTGTAGAAAATTTTAAGTGCTTGCTAGCTTAAGGAAATTTAATTTTGAAAAATATCAAATCATGGGGCAATGTTTTGATACTTGGTTATCTGTGATTTTGTGTTAATATATGCCCATGATAATTATTTGGAAGCTTGTAGAATTATATTTCATATACCTCATTTAGAAATTGGATTTCTCAACCCTTGGGTATTAAATCATTTTAAAATATCAAATCATGGGGCAATGTTGTGATACTTGGTTATCTGTGATTTTGTGTTAATATATGCCCATGATAATTATTTGGAAGCTTGTAGAATTATATTTCATATACCTCATGTAAAAATTGGATTTCTCAACCCTTGGGTATTAAATCATTTTAAAATATCAAATCATGGGGCAATGTTGTGATACTTGGTTATCTGTGATTTTGTGTTAATATATGCCCATGATAATTATTTGGAAGCTTGTAGAAGTATATTTCATATACCTCATGTAGAAATTGGATTTCTCAACCCTTGGGTATTAAATCATTTTAAAATATCAAATCATGGAGCAATGTTGTGATACTTGGTTATCTGTGATTTTGTGTTAATATATGCCCATGATAATTATTTGGAAGCTTGTAGAATTATATTTCATATACCTCAAGTAGAAATTGGATTTCTCAACCCTTGGGTATTAAATCATTTTAAAATATCAAATCATGGGGCAATGTTGTGATACTTGGTTATCTGTGATTTTGTGTTAATATATGCCCATGACAAATGTTTGGAAGCTTGTAGATTTGCTTTTCATGCACTTCATGTAGAAATTGGAATTTACGTCACTTGGATATTAAATCTTTTTAAACTGTCAAATCACATGGTAATGACACAATATTTTGTCAGAGGACTCTAGGTCCCCATTTGGACACTTGGTAATTTTTGTAGGATTTCCAGATGTGAAATACTATTTTTCCTAATTATAGTGGCATTTTGGTAATTATACAACAATGATGATTTAGTAGGCCAAATCACACCCTAGGGTCATGGGACTCAGTGAACCACCTTGATATAGGATATTACCTTACTGATAATTTTCATGTAGCATGAGGAATCATTTTAAGGGTAGTTCAGGTGTAATTTGACTTAAGGCCTTAACTACTTTAAATTATATTATATACCAATTTAATATGGAAAATTATGAAAATTGGAACATACCTTATTAAGGTCAGTGGGAGACTAGGATAATTATTATAGACCTTGGTGATGAGTTTTTAGAAGGGTTCCCTTATGGGGTTGATGGATAGTTCAACTTAGTGGTCTGCATTTAGTAAAAACAGAATTTTGAATTTTAGACAATTCAGACCCCTAAGTAGTGTTTAGGAGTTATATCCAATCAGTAAATGAGTTATATTACACCATGATTCAAGGAGGGTCAATCCTAGGGTTAGTTGTGAGGTTGTGTTAGGGTTAGTATATGAGGTGTGGAGGCACGTCCAACCCGATTGGGTGGGACGGGAGATGAGCTAAGTCACTTTAACTATATGAAATGATGAGGGGTGAACCAAACGTTAATCACCAACTAAAGTAATTGTCTTGAGGAGGATAGTGGGGTTGAGCCCATTGATCTGTAGTACCGTTAGGGGCCCCTTACGGAGTACACCGCGGGAAGTCCAAGATTCACCCCAAATATAGCACTAACTAAATTGTAGGCAAGAGTAGCATAAGTAGGTCTGCAAACTGGTATGTATCTCCTCCGGGAAGGAGATGGGTTGGATCAGCTTGTGTGTTAGACCCTGAGTCGGAAGCTCGGGTGGACTTGTTAACATTTGTTTCTTATGCAAATAGTGGCGAGTCTTCGGTACTAGGCCAGTTGTGTCACCGACAGTAGTAGGTTGACTCAGGTGAGGGTGAGGTTTAGAGGGCCGGTAAGTTTGAGTATCGCGGTCTGGAGGACAATCCCTAGTAACCCACCCCGACCTTAAAGTCTGGTGGATTCCAGCAAGAGTACGCAGGAGCTCCGCTGTTTTGTTCTTAGCGTTGAGGCGTACATGAGGTCTAGGCTTGGTAGTAACCATACCCGCCTAGGATGTGGAGTGCTCGATCCACTGCCACCGTGAGCCACGACGGTCGGTACCCGAAAGGTTGGCTTCCTTTCAAACAAATTGGGAACTATAAAGGTCTGTGCGCATGATATGATGACTTAATGTGTTTATGCAATGTGACTCACCCACACGACTCTATGTTTTGGGTTCAGTCCAAGGCATGTCTTAGGTCCATGAATAATTGATTAGATGATGGGGGTTGGGTCCCATTGAAATTAGGCCTAGAATCCCCTTTAATGGGCAATGTTGACCATGGTTGACTTTGGTCAACCAAGGTGAGTGGGTTGACCCCACTTGGGGGTCATGGATCCCTTAACATCACCCAACATTGGTTGGTCCATGGTGGGGCTCCAATTGGTTCAATTTAATCAAAGGGGGTGTAGGTTTGACCAAAATTGGGTAAAGTTTGACTTTGGTCAATTTCATGAAATTGGGTCCCACCCATGTGCAATTTCCATCCCATAGGTCTGCCTTAGTGGTTAGGGCATCATAAGTGAGGTCAATTTTGGACAATTGAGGGTCAATTGACCTAGTTGAGGGGCTTAGGGTTAGGTTGGTTTTTGAGCTTTGTGTGCACTTAGCAGTTTCTACCCTAGTCTAGGGCACTTGTGGCCACTCATCTCACCACTATTCCCTAACATTTCCAAAGGGTCTAGAAGGATTGGGGATGTTACACCAAGTATTACTTTTGTTTATGTTATTAATTTTTTCTTCCACTGCTTGAGGCCAACTCAGATCTTTGACAGCTTCAGTATAGTTTGCAAGCTCCTTCATAAAGAAAGCAAATTGGCATTGATTATATATCTGTGTAATTGATCGATATTTGCGCGGTGATGATGGGAATGATGTTTCACTCATATTCTCATGCTTAGTATGCTCAGAATCAATGTTTTGCTGTTTCTTTCGACTGGATTGGACAACACAGGTTCAGTTTGCTCATGCGCAACCTCCAACAGAGTTGATTGACCGGAATCACGTTCTAGTCCTAGCTGCTATTCTCATCAATTATTACATTTCTTGTGATCATGAACTTGGAGGTGGAGGGATTATACACACGATATGGTTTAGACTTATCAATGTAACCCACCAGAATACCAATTATGGCATTTTTCTGATAGTTTATCTATGTTTTGCTTATTTTCTAAGCTAAAAATAAGGCTGCCAAAAATCCTCAGATTGGTAACATTGGGTTTGTTTTTATGCCAAGATTCATATGGGGGTGGAGTTGAGAAGAGCTCGACATGGAGATCTGTTTAATAGGTACACCACAGTGTTGGCTGCCTCTGCCTAGTAAGTTTTTGGTATTTTTTGTGATTCAACAAGCATCTAACCATCTCAACTATAGTTCTGTTCCGTCGTTCTAGTGATCCATTCTGTTCAAGGGTATTCCTAAAAGTATGTTCTCTCTTAATTCTTTTATTTAAGCAATAGTTTGTGAATTCATTGCTACGAACTCTCCCCCTCTATCGGTTCTCAATGTTTTGATTTTGTGTCCTGATTCATTTCCAACTTGTGAAGGTGACAGATTTATTATTTAAAAAATAAATCCATATCATTTTTTGTATAGTCATCTACAATTAATAGATAGAAATGTTTTCCTGATAAGGATGGTGATTTGGAAGGCCCCCAAATGTCAGCATACACCTAGTCAAGAGGAGTTTGTGCATTCCTTGAAGTCTGGTGAGGATGAGGTAACTTATGTATTTTGTTTATAGCAAATTCATTGCATATCTGATGTTCTGGGCTAATTTTAAGGAGACCTTTCACAAGAGCCTTTGTCTGAAGTTTACTTAAATCAGCAAAATTTAAATGGCCATACATGTAATGCCACCTTAGAGAGTCAGTAGATGTGATAAACTTCATGCTCCTCTGATCTTGAGTTAGGGTCAAGGGAAAACTTTGTTTCTTGTCATCTTCACTCTTGCAATGATTTGTAATGTGGCTTTTTCCATGATAGTGCAATGAGAATCTTCAAATATTAGTTTATAGCCTTTGGTAAGTAGCTAGCCCACACTTAAGAGATTTGGGGCTAAACCAGGGACATAGTGCACATCAGTGATATGTTTGTAGTGCCCTCTCTTGGATTTTACAGCAACGGTGCCTTTCTCTTTTATGGACTTGGATGTTCTATCTCCCAGAACAACATGTGAGTATTGGTTTTCATCCAAGTAGACAAAGGCTTTTTTATTGTTTGTCATGTGATTGGAACACCCACTGTCTAAGTACCACACATCACTAGTTGTTTCACTAATGCTGTCACAGGAGTAAAACACAAAATCTTCATCCTCATGTTCCCCATAGTGCGTGCTTCTTCTCTATTGTGGACTTCTTCTCCAACCATGGTTTTTGGATCACCTTTAAATTTGCAATCTTTATGAAAACGAGTTGGGTATTTGCATCATTTACCTTTATGGAAATAATCATAAGCATCATGATTATTTATTTTACATAGGATGCAGAATAAAGGTGATCTCTGCACTCCCCCCCCCTTATCTTTCTCCTCCTTGTTAATGATTTCAACATACTTCTTTTCTTATTTGAACACAACTTTGCTTTGTAAAGCTTGTTCAAGGGATTGAGATTCATATCTCTTAATCCTCTCTTCATGAGCTTGAAGGGAATCAACAAGATCTGACATGGTGAGGGTGGTGATGCTTTGGCTTCTTCAATAGAAGTAACAACCATGACATATTTTTGAGTTAAGGTTTTGAGGTCTTAGAATGATCTTCTTCTCATCTATAGAGTCCCCATAACTTTTGATTTTGTGTATGATAGAGGTAATTCTTGGGAGATATGAAGTCGAGGTGTCATCTTCTTTCATTTGTAATATGTCAAACTCTTGCCAAGAGTTTTGAAGTTTTAGAGTTATTACCTTGGTTGATCCCTGGAATTCAATTTTGAGTATCTCACATGCTTCCTTAGCTGTGAGAGCTCCCATGATTTTGGGGAAAATGCAGCTGCCAGCCCCCTGTTGAATGTATAATAAAGCTTTAGCATCTTATTTTTTATTTTTAGAGTACACCTTATCTTGTTCAGCTCCCCATTGTTCTATGGGATTTTCAGTTGTTGGATGAGTGTATCCTGATTGAATCACGTTGATGCCGAAAATCGCACCTCCACGATCAAAGCTAAGGAAGCGAGGGAAAAGAGGAACCTGCGAGCTGCTGGTTACTATTGACTTAGAGAATTCAAACCACTTAGACCACTGGCAGCGGTCGAGACCAGACTTCGCCCATCACGACGAATGCCACTCTTGTGATGGGCTTTCCCTTGATTTTAGAAAAAGAGGTTACAACGAGTTACAGGGTAAAGTGAGAGAGAAGCTGGTCGGGTAACAAGTCACAAAACACTGAACTCGAGATCGCAGCTCTTACAAGCGAGCTCATGGATTTGAGTCTGCGTGTCTTGGGAAAGTCGCCCCCCTATTTATAGGCTCGGGGTCTGCCCAAACGGGCAGGGATAAAATAACCGCCTGCCCTGATACAGGAGAATCCGGCAGGAGGTGACAGGATACATAAGGGAAGATAAAAGAGAAGCCGCGCGGCCTGGCGGCTTGAACCCTGATCTGTGCTGATCTTGAGTTGTGGTAAATCTTGGATTAATAGAGAGGCAACCTGAGCGGTCTGTGATTTGAAACCGCGAGCTTTCCTTCTGGACTTGAGCCCTGATAGTCTTCATTCTTGATGGCAGTCTGGGCTTGGTAAACCACCTGGTTCGTTGTTAGAGGACCGGGCAATTTGTACGCAAGCATCCATGGATGGGGCTAGGCGGCTAAACCTGGCAAGCCACCTGGTCTAAGAGGTTCATTGCATTGATAGCGGTCTTCTGGGTAAACATGATCCCCGCACATTTTCAAATTTTAGAGAAATTTTGAAAATGTCAGTTCTAGCCGGAGACCGCGCCTTGTCTGCTCTGGAAGCTATAAAAAGCTCTGAAAGCTCTCCATTCTTCATAACTCTATCGTACTCACGGGGCATTATTCGGCATTAGCGGTTAAACTTTTTCGAGCCGTCAGCCCTCTAATCCAAATGGCCGATCTGATGTCGAAAATTTTAGTCTGTGAGGAGAAAGAGGCCGACCGCCCAAAGAAAAAGAAGATTCGTCGGTCTGATAAGACCGACCGAACAATCGTGACCTCTACTACACAAAAAGCGGATAACTTGAATCTTTTGATGCCGAAAATCGTGCCTCCACAATCAACGCTAAGGAAACGAGGTAAAAGAGGAGGCTGCGAGCTACAGGTTACTATTGACTTAGAGAATTCAGACCACTTAGACCACTGGCAACGGTCGAGACCAGACTTCGCCCGTAACGATGAATGCCACTCTTGTGACGGGCTTTCCCTTGATTTAAGAAAAAGAGATACAACGAGTTACAAGGCAAAATGAGAGAGAAGTCGGCCGGGTAACAAGTCGCAAAACACTGTACTCGAGACCGCAGCTCTTACAAGCGAGGTCCTGGATTCGAGTGCGCGTATCTTGGGAAAGTCGCCCCCTATTTATAGGCTCTGGGGTCTGCCCAAATGGGCAGGGATAAAATAATCGCCTGCCTGGATATAAGATAATCGGTCAGGAAGTGACGAGATACATAAGAGAAGATAAAAGAGAAGCCGCGTGGCCTGGTGGCTTGAACCCTGATCTGTGCTGATCTTGAGTTGGGGTGAATCTTGGATTGGATAGAGAGGCAACTCAAGCGGTCTGTGATTTGAAACCGCGAGCTTGCCTTCTGGACTTGAGCCCCGATAGTCTTCATTCTTGATGGCGGTCTGGGCTTGGTAAACCACCTGGTTCGTTGTTGGAGGACCGGGTGATTTGTACGCAAGCATCCACGGATAGGGCTAGGCGGCTAAACCTGGCAAGCCGCCTGGTCTAAGAGGTTTATTGTATTGATAGCGGTCTTCTGGGTAAAAATGATCCCCGCACATTTTCAAATTTCAGAGAAATTTCAAAAATGTCAGTTCTAGCCGCAGACCGCGCCTGGTCTGCTCTGGAAGCTCTCCATTCTTCATAACTCTATCGCAGTCACTGGGCATTATTCTCCATTAGCAATTAATCTGTTTCGAGCCGTCAGCCCTCTAATCCAAATGGCCGATTTGATGTCGAAAATTTTAGTCCGAGAGGAGAAAGAGGCCGACCGCCCAAAGAAGAAGAAGATTCGTCGGTCTGATAAGACTGACCGAACTATCGTGACCGCTAATACACAGAAAGATACTAACTTGAATCTTCCTGCAGCTGACAAGGATGCTGCTGAGCCTGACGCGGGTTGTTCTAACCCTCCTCCAGTCAATCCACCCGCTCCTTCTGGAAAAGAGGGTTCAAGTACTGCCCCTTCAAAAGTCGTAGGTGGCGATCCTTTTGACATAGTATTCTCCCCTTCCGGAGTGGCTCACTTAAAGGTGAATGACAAGGAAGAAGGGGTTGTTAATTCCCCAAAGCCGACCGAATTGAATACTCCTTCTTCGGCAGTGGTCACATAGGACAACTCCGGTCGGTCTCAGCAGGTTGAACCGACTGCGGTTAATAAGAGAAAGAGGGCCGAGAAGATGGCGGACGGGGTGATGAAGAATACGAAAAAGTTGAAGGCGCATAACAAAGTAATATCTGAAAGATCGGGTGCGGCTAGTCTTCAGAACAAGCCACACGAGAAAGAGGTTGTTGAAGGCCTCACTACCCCTCCTGACAAGCCGAATAAACCTCCGTCGAACTCTGTCGCGAGTGTCACTCTTAGTAAAATCTTCAAAGATATGGACAATCTCCAGAAACAAGATCGGCTTCTGGATACTCGTGCGGCTTTGAATGAAACTGAGCCTGATAGTGCGGCCAAAGCTGATAGAGCCGATCCAAACCCGGAGGCCTCTAAAGAGACCGGACTGCGGAAAATGCAGGAGAAAGCCGAGGAGTTAAGGCGTTCTTTAAATGAGCCAAAACTGCCCAATCCACTAGCCAAAGGTAAACGAGGTGTTGTTTTGCGTCCTG
Organism: Dactylorhiza incarnata; assembly: GCA_033032865.1. Lineage (NCBI taxonomy): Eukaryota > Viridiplantae > Streptophyta > Magnoliopsida > Asparagales > Orchidaceae > Dactylorhiza > Dactylorhiza incarnata. The sequence continues at coordinate 1,586,611 of JAWHQI010000198.1, forward strand.
TTCGCTTCTTTAAGATGCGGCCTCTGAAAAGACAAGCCGACTTGATTTTGAATCCGCCATCAAACTTCTTTCCATCCGAGGTCAAACCTCCATTGTGAAACGAAAGCAGAATGAGAAACTTTGGAGAGAACAACGTCGAAAAATGGACCCCGAGCAATCGAGGCGGCCTGTATATCCAGGCATTAATCTTGTAGTAGCGGCCAGCAAGCGGGAAAGCATTGAAATGAGCGGTCTTAATTCTGTAGTATTATCTGTATTAGGTTATTTGCTTCCAACCATTCTAACCGCATTTCTCTTTATTGCAGATGACTCGGAGTTAGCCATGAAGCTGGGCGACCTGATTGCCAACCTTCCTCCACTGCTTCCACTAGCGCCAAGTTTCTCGTTGAACCTGAATACTGGAGAAGAGGTGCTCGCCAATTTCAAGGGTCTTCTTACTAATATGCAGGAAAAAGTAAGAGATCTTAAAGATCAGGCAGAGATCGCGCGGGTGAAGGAGCAAGATACGCGGTCTGCACTAGAGGCTGAAAGGAAAGAGCGAGTGGAGAAGGAGATGATGTGGCAGGAGTAGAATGCCACTTTGGTCGCCCGACTTGACAAAGAGAAGAAGGCCAATCTGAAGCTCGAGGATGATTGCAAATATTATCGAGGAAAATATCTTCATCTGAATAGGGAAGTCGGCGGGAGTCGATGACCTGCGAATGTGAATGATGATAGACCACACACATTGAGCCGCCAGGCTGCTGGGGAGACCTTAAAGCCCCCAACGGTTAGAGCGGCTGATCCGGTCGTTACTACTAGAGAGACCGCGGTGGCATTGCCTGCTCGCATGATTCCTGCTGCGTGGGTAGAGCGAGATGTCACGCGGCTTCATAGTACCATCAACCACCTTCATCATAATATCAGTCAGATGTATGCTATTCTCCTACAATCCGGTGATCAGGTCGCGCGCCTTCACCATGATGAATCTTCTTCAGATCTCCAGTTATGAGTGATTTACATTTGAGAATAATGTGTGTAATATTATTTATTCGGTCTCCAGGACAACCCCCAAACATTGCATGTTTGCTTGGTGATGACTTTCAATATTTATGATATATCAGGATCATTTTATAGTTCGTGCAGCTTGTGCTGCAAACTTGCGATTTCTGCTTTTGAGTACTTAGAATATTTGCGATATCTTTAAATTGTTTTGCAAGTCGTGTGGCTTGTGTTGAATGCTTGAGGTTTTCTGCTGTAAAATACTATGAATACTCAGGTTGCCGTCCGCGCGGTTAACCTGGTTAGCCGCGATTATTTTTGGCTATTTGTAGGTCATTGACTCTATAAGTAGCAGACGTTCTGAATACTTCTTCTACAACATTCAAGATGCGGGCTAAGAGCAAATCCATGCGGTCTGAGAAAGTAGTAGTCGTCCGAACTGACACGGCTTTAGCATTCCATTCGGCGGACCACAAAGAATGTCGTCTTACTCAAGCGGAGTTGGATGATTTTATTGAGAAACAAATGGCGGGAAGCCACCTGCTCGCACGACTTCCTCTGCGCGATGAGTGGATCAACTCCTCTACTCCTTCCCAAATCGTAATTCATATTGATCACTTAGACAACAGCTTCACGTTTCCGCTGCTTCTTGAAGTTATTGTGATTTTCGACCACTACGGAGTCGTTCCCGGGCAACTCCCCCCGAACTCTATAGCTGCGATCTACAGCTTCATTTCTTGCTTGCGGTCTGAGGGAGTTTGCTTCTCCATCAGCCTATTCAGGAAGTTATTCTCCGCGCGGACTATTCCAGATGTCGGGATGAAGATATTCAGAGGACACCTGTACTTCGGGTGCATGGGACTCAAGGTGGTGAACCTGGCGAACAAAATCCCAAATTGGTTGGAAAGATATCTGATATTCGAGGGTCAGCTTGGATTACTGCAGGTCAACCCACAAGTGCAGGAAGAGGAGGTTTTTCAACAACGCGGTGTTGAAGGTGTAGAGCAGGAGATCTACAAATTCATCAAGGACGAGTGACTTGATGTGAATTACTATATTCCCCTGCTCGCGGAGTTAGAAAATGCCCAACCTGAGGGCGGTAAGCTTCTAAGAATATATTGCTTTTCTGGCCACGCGGTTTATACAATAATTCGTCATCGTTGTTCGCGCGATTTGTATAATACCTTCGTTCTTTCTTTTCAGCTGCCATAGTACTCCCGAAGAACAAACCACTAAGTCCGGGAGGTTTGATTATGACACAGAGGGAGAAAAGGCAGAAGAAAAAAAGGCCCCAAATATCTGAAGAGGAAGATGATTCAGATTCTTCTGATGAGTTCTCCCCATCACAATTTCTGCGGCAACCCAAAAGACCTGCAAGGCCGCCCGACCTTGCGATGGCACCCCAAGGGTGAATGCATCCAAGTTTCCACCTCTCTTCCATACTGGGGAAGTGAAAAGACAACCCGCCATACAGTAGCCGCCGGTAGCGCTCTCTATGGTCGGCGAAACTTGAAGAAACTTACAGAAATCCCCGAGGAAGAGCTCTCCAAGTTAGTCGCGCAGGTTAGTGAAAGGAGCTTTGTGACTAATCACTTCATGGGGATATCATACATGCGGTTAATTTCAGCTCATAGCTATTTAGAGAAAAAATACGATGAACTGGCGCGGGAGAACGCACGATTAAAGGAAGCCGAGCTGGTAAGTTATCACATGATATGAATTTTCGAGATATTCAAACCACGCGGTCTAACCTTTATATCTTTGACAGAAACAATATGATATTGACAACCCAGTCTTCTAGGATGAGGTCTTTCCCCACGTTGCCAAGGGGTTCGATGGAGCCTTAAACCGCCTGATGGCTTGGCCTTGGGTTTCAAAGACTTCAACTTCTCGGATGTCTATCCATCCCTGAAGAAGAAGCTGGATGATATTACCTGTACAGCCAAGGGTAAGAATAAAGTTGATGAAAGCGGTTCGGAGGAAGAAGAAGATGATGATGAAGCCAATGAAGAAGGAGATAAGGTCGAGAAGGAAGAAAATGAAGCAGCTGCTGATGGCGAGAATAAAGACAGTTCGGTTTCTGAAGCTGATGATTCCGAAGAAGAGACCGATCGAGTTAAGAGCCAGAGGACAGGAGGCTTGAGTGGCTCTAGCACCGAATCAACGAGTTCTTTATCGGTCAGCGAAGATTATTCACCTGGCGTTTATATTGAAGGTGGTGGAGACTCAAGTTCCCCTGCGGCTAAAAAAAACTCAGATTGGGCGATTAATTGTTTTTGTCTGTATTTGCTTTATATATCTGACGGCTTAATTATGGTAGCCGGTCAGTTAGAACAAGTACAAATATATTTTTTGAGAACCTAATGGAAAATATAGTTAATTGTTCAACTATTTGTCTTTGTGACTTTACTTACTTGTGGATGTTCATATGCGACCTTTTGTTTTGGCATTTTTCCTTTTAAACTGCAAGTCCTTTCTTGAATCCTCTAGAGACGATATTCCATCAGCCCAGATAATAAGTATCAAGTCGCGTGATTAACAACCAACCCTGGTGACTAACTGTTTTTAATTTATGTATACAAAAATTCAGAGTGGATACTTGTCTGAATACCATAGAATATTGCTCGGACGGTTTTATCACTTTAGTTCTGAGGTAGATACTGATTCTGTGAAGATGAATCATGACCTAAAACCGCTTCACAAGTCTCAATTATAAATATCAAGCCACACAGTTAGATTGCAGCTTGGGCAAACAATTATTTGTATTCTGAATATTCATTCAAGAATTCAACATGAGTGGTTCCCTTGATGCCGTGAAACATAAGATAATATTTGAAAGTGCACAATGTGCCTCTGAGAATTCTCTAGATGGGGGGGGGGGGGGGGGTGAATAGAGATTTAAATTTATTTCTATCCTAACTGTGAAAACAATAAACTTAACTAAGGATTTATGCTCAACAAGAACACAGGCAGAATAAATATGGTGCAGGAAATAAAGTGCAGAATAGAAAGAACTTGGGACAACACAGAAAATTAGCAACCAGAAGATACACATAATTTTTTATAGAGGTTCCCCAAAATGTGGGTACTCCCCTCTTCTACCACCTCGTAGGGATGCACCACTGTGCCCGAGACTTTTGGTAAGGAGACTCTTAGAACCACTGATCTTTTGACAAGGAGATCATGAACCACCAGATCTTTTGATAAGGAGATCTTGAACCACGAGATCTTTTGATAAGGAGATCTTGAACCACTAAATCCTTTGAAGAGGGATTAATAAAACTCTTTTACAGAATGAGAAAGAACGAGAAGGAAGAAAGTTGTAGGAATTTTGTTCTCAGAATTCTTGAGAAGATTGTATGAAGAGCAGCCTATTAGATGTTCCACAGGATCTGCTCTTGATTAACCCCTGCTTTAGATAGTGATGAATTGCAGGTGCTTTGCATGTCAGATCCTTTCTACTTTTGCTGATTGAGATCTGGCTGCTAAGAGATTGTGATGAAGAGCGGCTTTCAGATCCTCTGTTATATTAGATGAAGAACAATAGAGCTTTCTTTTCTTTTCTCTTTTCTGTGTTAGGGTTCCTTAGAGAGGGAGAAGAAGAGGAAGCCCTAACAAGAAGGAAGACGGCTGATTGCGATTAATGCCTTGTCTGTTTCTGTCTTCTCTTCTCCTTTTTATTCTCTCTATTCGATTTCAAATTTCTTTCCCTTTATGGTATGCCCTTAAAAGGTAATCTGCTAATGACATTCTCTTTCTTTCATCTCTAATTCTCGGCCTGACAACCTACAAGGAATATGGTTCCAAGAAACCTTTTTGTCTCCTTCTTTAATGCTCCTTTCTATTTCAGGCAATTATTAAGCCGTTGGGGAACGGTCTTGAAGGATGTGGGCCATGAAAGAAGGTTCAGAGAGACAGCTGAAAAGATATACTTTTACAGACTGTATTCGACGTAGCATCGAATTCATTTCTTATCTTATCGACGCAACTTTGAGTTCTTGTAGAAGCAGCTTCGATTTCATCTCTGCCCTGATTGAACTCTGCTAGTCAATGTGTGTCGACATTTTATCGACACGTACGTCGAGTTGATCTGCCTGGCTCTGATCTTCATCTTCTGCGTCAAGATGATGTCGACATTGCGTCGACTTAGATGGCTTCGTGATAATACATTATTTATAGTTATTTTAATATTATATTTTAGTAGTAATTAATTAGTTTTTATATAATTTTAGTTCAATATATATCTAATTTACTTTGTTTTGTGTTTTCAGGTAATCTGGGGCTGCTAGTAGCAAATTCAAGCCATCAGCTGTGTTCAAGAAAAATTATTGAACAAATCTGCAAATTTCTTCAGTACACGCCCCCTGTCACGGGCGTGACTCCAAGTCACGGCCATGTTCAGCTCTACACGGCCATATTCACCTGTATACATACATGTTTAGTCATCCACGACCATGTTCAGCTGTACACGACCATGTTTAGTTGTACACGGCCATGTTCAAGCTTACATGCCCCCCTGTCACGGGCGTGACCAGTGCCACGGCCATGTTCAGCCTCCAGTTTCCGGAAAAGACTGCCACGTAGATTTATTATTACACGCCCCCTATCATGGGCATGACCTTCAGGCCACGGGCGTGATCTTCAGGCCATGGACGTGACTCACCTGACAAGCATTCAATACTAGCAGTTTCCGCCGCAGTGTGTTTCCAGCTTACACGACCCCCCTGTCACGGGCGTGACCCAGGGCGTGACTTCTCCCGCAACTGTCAAAATTATTCCCGTTCCCGCCATTTTCAGCCGTTCTCGGTCTCGGTCAAGACACGCCCATGGTCACGGGCGTGACAGGGAGCGTGTACTGCAAATTGATGAAATTTGGCGGTTTTGCTCCCAACGTTCCCGGGCTTTCAAGACGCCGTTTCCGTACATTACACGCCCTAGGTCACGGGCGTGACCTAGGGGCGTGACTTCCAGAACTTTTGCCTATAAATTCATGTTGTCGCCTTGAAGCTGGGGATCCGATCCATGCTTAGATTGGTTCATTTTTAGAGTAGTTTTGCTGCATTTTTTTATTGTATTTCATTTATGCAATTTTACTTTATGTTTTGCAAATTTCAATCCATAGCTTAGATTTACATTTCTCGCAATTGTAATTCTCCTTTCATAGTTATAAAATGTTCTTTTTCTTTAATCATAAGTAGCTAATTTTATTACATTTGATCGGATGAATTCTTAAGTAGTGTTATTTTGTAATTGTTGGAGTTACCATTGTGATCTAGAAGTGGTCAAACATGTAATGTCACTGCCAACGCGATATGAGCCTGCAGGGTCGCACATAAGAGCATGTGGAGAAGTTGGAAGATTGACTGTGTTGGTAAAGGTTACCAATCACCATATAGAATCGGGGAGGTAAAGCAAAAGTTGTTGTCGGAATTCGTCGCATATGATTCGTCGGATTCGTCGGAATTCGTCGGATCGTTCCGTGGAAACTCGACGAATTATCACAGAGACCCTTAACTCGGCAAATGTTGCCGTCTGATATGATTCGTCGGATTCGTCGGATTGTTCTGTGGAAACTCGACGAATTGTTACAGAGATCATTAACTCGGCAAATGTTGCCGTCTGATATGATTCGTCGGATTCGTCGGATTGTTCCGTGAAAACTCGGCGAATGCTGTTCCGTGGAATCCCGACTAATTGTTACAGAAACTCCAATTCTGCTGTGTGGTCTGCGGATAGCGATTCTTCTAGAAGCCTGTTTATGCTTTGGGTATAAATAGATCTTCTTTTAGGGTTCTTATGAGTGACGAAAAGTTCAGCCGACGGAAGGAGTTCCACCTCTCGCCCAAACCCTTGACGGAAAGAGTTCCGCCGCCCCGTTCACCTCCGCCGACCTCCTCTCCGGCGATCGTCGTCGTGATTGTTCTTCCTGGAGCGAACCTAGCAGTTCGTGGAAGTGCAAGCTGCAGTCGTTCTTCTCCCGGCTCGTGTGGATCACTGTAGAGACGTAGACATCATTCTGCGTGAGGACTCTCGCATAGCCACTGACAGGATTCTTCTTCTTGGAGCACCTAGGTTGGATTCGATCCAACTCCACTAAGGTAATTTATGCCTAGTAGTTTTCATTACTTCTTGATTCAATGTTCATGGCCGATTCGAATCTTTTTTGGGTTATTTCTCTTTATTTCCGCTGCGCCTACATACGATGTATGGTTGTAGAAAAACCCAACAGTGGTATCAGAGGGAGGTTGCGATCATGAATGTTGTTTCAGAAGTTAGGTTATTCCAGTACGTGCAAATCTAGGTATTTGGAAGCGTTCTAAATGTCAAGATTTCTTCTTGGAATATCACATTTGATGTGATTTTGTGTGGTTTCTGGTGGTGGGATTTCTTCTTGGAATACCACCGCCAGGGGCGCTGCCCTTGGTGTAACACCCCCATCCGTTAAGAAGCATATCGCAGAAGGTCCGGCCGGGGCCCCACGCCATATACTACAAAATAAACGGGAACGTCACTATTGAATATACAACGACACTATACCACGGAGCCTAACTCAGAGCATTCTATGCGAAGTAAAAGAGAGAGACAGAATTTTAAACCACAAGACCCGAACTCGGGTATGTCCACTTCTATTAACTTGGAATAAAATGTTTTACAACATACAAAAGAGGCACGACGGCCTTACAGTTTACCAACATCGGCGCGCAGGCCGGCCATACATGAAAACAGAAGAAAGGACAAAAGGCCTTCAAGGGCCGCAGCAGCGCAGGGGCTTCAGCCCGCCAAGTTCCCGCTCGGTCCAGCTCCTGTACAACAAGCCCACCAAAGACGGTGGCAAAACAGGGCAACGGTCAGCTAAAGCTGACCAACTTATAACGACCCTACCCCTTCGAGGGGGTGGCAGTTCTAAACGTCCCTGCAAAACAGTCTCAACAACATATATATATATAAGAGTGCGACTAGCAAAGCCCACAACATTTCATACATATGCAACGAACACAAACGTGGGAATGGCCTCCACGTCTCGTGCACTCAGGCACTCTTTGGTGTACTCCGCCTTCCACCACCATCCACTCTTGGTGGCTTTGCCCTCCGAGGCTAAAGTCGGCGGCCCGAATACCAGGGTCCTCCATGCTTTAATTGTGAACTTACGCAGTCCGAAGACTCTTCCCCGTTGCCTCCCGACATGCTATTCGAGACTTACTAATCAGGTGCTGCAATGGTTCTTGTGCAGGTACGCCAAATGCCCGTTGTTCACACACTCGTTGTACAACACGAAATGCGGGTATGGCGTCCCCTCAGCCCAGGTATTCTCAATTAGCTGGCTCCACAGGCCGCTAAGTCATCCACCAGGACACCCTTACAGGTCGGGCACCCCGACCTCAGGTCCCCTCCACAGGTGGGCACAACAATCATCACCAGAACTCAGCGTGGGAGCTGTCGCCTGGCGACAGTCAATGTCGTCGGCGACAGTGAACAAAACCCTAACTTGGTTTCTAGCTGTGGGTGCTTCCCGGGGCACACCCCCAGGCATTGCTGCACAAGCAGTAGCACTCCCACTGCCTCAGAACACCCAAATTCACCAGAACCCAATTCTGGGGAGCTGTCGCCCAGGCGACATTCACTGTCGCGCCAGCGACAGCTAGACAGAACTCCAATTCTGCCTTTTAGCTTCGGGTGCTCCCCGGGGCACACCCCCGGGCATTGCTGTGCATGCAGTAACACCCTCTAGCCCTACGAGGCAAGTCTAACAACACGGGGTTTTTCCCCGGCACACACAATACCGAAAAAGTATCACCAATCTGGACGAACCGTCTCGGATGGGCTTCACACAGCGCGCCTACGTCCATCTCATGCGTGGACTCTACATGAATGCAAGCTTTGACGGGGATAGCACAAATCGACCCGTCGGAGGCCACGAACTCACCCTTTTGGGTAGGGGCCTCAACGATGCATGGGAAAGGACTAGAACATGTCCAAATGGGGTTAGAAGAGTTCGTTACCCTTAAACGCCGCTTCGAGCCCATGGCATGACGTTCCACGCGGATGGAAAGGAGCGCCTTGCCCTCCTCTACACGTAGCCACCAACCTTGAAGGGATTGGATGAGTGTAGCTCCTCCAAACCCAAGCTCAAAGCTAGGGTTCACTATTCCCCCTTCTTCTCCAAGATCCTCTCTCTCTCTCTCTTAAGAACCCTTAAGGAATTAAATGGAAAAGAAGAGGATTCGGCCTTATTAGCTGCCACTGAGCCTCCCAAGCCAAAACCAGCCCCCAAAGTCAAAGTGCAATCAATGCCCTTGATTTCGGCCACAAAGTCCAATTTTGAGCTGTCGCCCGGCGACAGCCGCTGTCGCCCCGGCGACAGTGATATGAACCGACATTGACCAGTCAACGCCGTCCGACAGCTCACGGCGAAACCTTCTCAACAGAGCGCTATCGCCCCGGCGACAGCCACTGTCGCCGGCGACAGCTCTGGATTCCAGAATTCTAAATTTTCTGATTTAGGGTCTTACAACCCTCCCCTCCTTATAAAAATTTCGTCCCGAAATTTGTAAAAAAAAACACGCATATATAAATATCAAACAAAATGTCTTTACACAAAGGGGAAAAAGATAAACGTCACTGAAACAGCTCGGGGAACTCCTCCATCATGGTCTGCTCATGCTCCCATGAGAGCTCCTCGTGACCGCAGTTGTCCCAACGGACCTTTACCATACGGATCGCCCTGTTCCGCAACTGACGCACCTCAGCATCCTCGATGCTAACGGGCCTGACCGCCGTCTTAAGCCCACTATCCACGGGCACCTGATCCGCCGCGACCACCTGCGTAGGCTCTTGCACTGCCTTCTGCAATACGGAGATGTGGAATACCTCGTGTAGCCCGCTCAGTTCCGCTGATAGCGCAAGCCTATAAGCCGCCTCGCCGACGCGCTCGATGAACTCAAATGGTCCAAGGTATCTCGGACTCAGCTTTTTCAAGCGCCGAACCCTGGACACGCCCTTGAATGGCCTGATCTTCAAGTAAACCCAATCGCCAACGGCGAACTAGATGTCGCGGTGCTTCGCATTATAGTACTTCGCCTGCCTATCCTCCGCAACCAAAAGCCTCTCCCGGATCAAACGCACCGTCGAAGTCGCCTCTTCGATGTCTTTCCTCTTGAAGAGCTTCGTCTCGCCCGTTTCCGCCCAAGCTAAGGGAGTGCGGCACTTCCTGCCATAGAGGGCCTCGAAAGGCGCCATCTGAATACTCGCCTGACAGCTGTTGTTGTACGCGAACTCAACAAGAAAGAGGCGATCTTTCCACCCCTTGCCAAAATCCAGGACGCACATCCGGAGCATGTCTTCCATCGTCCTGTTGGTACGCTCAGTTTGGCCATCCGTCTGCGGATGAAAGGTCATGCTAAAATGCAGCTTCGTACCCAATAGACGGTTGACTAGCCTCCAGCCGCTCGAAGTAAAGCGTCCAACTCGATCGCTGACGATGCTATAGGGCACACCGTACAATCGCACTACTGCATCCATACAGTTTCTCCAACTTTTCCACCGAGTCATCCCTCCGGTTGGGGATAAAGTGCGCCACCTTCGCCAGCCGGTCTACGACTACCCAGATGGCATCGTTCCCGCGCTGCGATCTCGGCAGCCCATGCACGAAATCCACGGAAATGTCAACAAATTTCCACTACGGAACAGGCAATGACTGCAAAAAGCTATCGGGCTTCTGACATCCCGCCTTCACTAGCGCACAAGTGTGGCACTTGGCCATGTAGTGAGCGATGTCCCTCTTCGTACCCGGCCACCAGAAAAGGACCTTCATGTCCTTAAACAACTTCGCGCTCCCCGGATGAACTGAATACCTGGTACGATGCGCCTCGTACAACAACTCATCGCGCATCTCACCCACCTAGGGGACACACAAATGGTCACCTCTCTACAGCAACCTGACACGCACCCGAAACTGGCATCCGGCCCCAACAGCAGGTTTCTCCGCAAAGCGCTTCAAACTCAGATCGAGTTCTACAGCTCCATACCTCGGCCCACGAGATCACGTTGCACCTCAAACCGCTTCGCGCACACACCAGCGCTGCTCCCTCTCTCCACACAACAGATGTCCAGGGCCTCCAGATCATGTATCAAATGCTCAACGCGCATCTGAATCCAGCTTGCCTATACTGGAGCCCTTCGACTAAGCGCAACAGCGACGACATTCCCCTTCCCGGGAGTGTAGTGAAACTCGATGGTGTAGTCCCCGAGTACTCCATTCACATTCGATAACGCCTGATCAGAAACTTCTGCGCCAGAAGGTGCTTCAGGCTCTTACGGTCCGCAGAGATGTCGCTCTTCACATTACAAATATGAAGCCACCACAACACACATACTGCCTTCAATCCCGGCAACCGACTCCAAGTCGTGAACCGGATAGTTTCGTTCGTGCACCTTTCGCTAGTGAGGGCCATACGCCACCACCTTACCCTGCTGCAGCAGAACACAACCAAGGCCACTACCAGACGCATCACTGCAAGTCTTGTAGCCTTTCGTGCCGCAAGGGAAATATAAGATCAGGGCAGTGGTATGCCACTGCTTCAGCTCTTCAAAAGCTTGCGCACACGCGGGCGTCCTCATAAACTCCCACATCTTCCGTGCCAGCGTTGCAAGAGGCAGCGCGATCCGTGATAAGTTCTCCACGAAGCGCCTGTAACAGCCGGCCAGCCCGAGAAAGCTACGGACCTCCGCTACAGAAGAAAGAACAAGCCACTCCCTGATGGCCGCGACCTTCACCGGATCCACCGCCACAACCGCTCCACCAACCACACAGTCTAAGAACGCCACGAAAGGTAGCCAGAACTCGTACTTCGAGAACTTGGCATACAACTGGTTCCTCCCCAGAACCTCCAAGACTACTCGCAGGCGATCACTGTGCTCCCCCTCGGACTGAGAGCAGACCAGTATGTCGTCAAGGAAGACGACCACAAACCGGTCAAGGTACCCTCGGCAAGTCCGGAGCATCAAGTCCTTAAACACCGAAGGCGCATTAGACAGCCCAAACGGCATCACGGTGAACTCATACTGCCCGTACCTTGTACTGAAGACAGTCTTCGGGATGTCGCACTCCCTGATCCGCACCTGATAATAGCAGGACTTCAAGTCTAGCTTCGAGTATACTGTCGAACCAACGAGTTGGTCGAACAAATCGTTTATCCTCGGAAAAGGATACTTGTTCTTCTCGGTCAGCTTGTTCAGCTCCCGATAATCGATGCAAAGCCGCAGGCTACCGTCCTTCTTTTGACAAAGAGGACCGGTGCACTCCAAGGTGAGGAACTCGGACGCACGTAGCCCTGCTCAAGCAGCTCCTGCAACTGCAGCTTCAACTCCGCCAACTCTTTCAGAGCTAAATGATACGGCGAGTGGGCCACCGTCTTAGCGCCTGGCACCAACTCAATCGTGAAATCTATCTCCCGCTGCGGTGGAGCGCCGGGGAGATCTCTCGGGAATAGCTGACAACTCCCACACTACCGGAACGTCAGCTAAGCTAGGCTTTGGCTCTGAAGCCTCAACTAGGGAAAAGAGCAGCTCTGCCCCTCTACCGCACCGCCTTGGACACCAAGAGAGCAGACAACAACATCGTGCTCTTTCCATGCATGCCCGCAAAACCGCCTTGCGGTCGGTATACCGCCCCTGCCTAACTTCCTAAGACGTATTTTCACGAAGGTTCTCGGACTCCAACCGCACCTGCAATCACAACGTCACAACGTTTAGACTTTGCGTGGGGTTTGAACACGTAAGTGTCTCACCTCTGCATAATTCTATACTTTCCTGCACCAGCTTAGTGCCCAACGCATTAAAGCACATATTAAAAGCTAGCTACGCATTAAAAGAAGAGTGGGGCCACAAAGGCACCCAACAGCATGGTTAAGCTTTAACAACATCTCATTACCACCAAAGTGTGCAAAAAGAGCAGTACAAACTATATACAAGCATACATTGCCATCATAGTTGTATCCAAAGATATTGGCTACCCTGCTTTCCCCCTGTCTATACCATACTTACAATACACTCGCAGGCGCTATGGCCTAACTCGCCACAGCAATAACAAACAGGGAGCTCTCAGCTAGTCATTGCACCCGAAGCTCATGGAGGAGTTGGCTCCTCTACTTTCCTCTTCTTCCGGCCACTGTGACAATCTCGAGCCATATGCCCCGCCTTACCACAAGTAAAGCATAACAGGGGAGCTCGTCCCACAAGCTTAGCCTTCTTCCTCCTGCTCTTTCGTGATCCCTTTTTGGGCTGATGACATTCCAGCTTTTCAGCGTTCACGGCTTGTTTCCTTTGGATATGCTGGAGGTCTCGCTCCAACTCCCTCACAGAGGTTACCAACGCATGAAAGCCCAATAGCTTTGGGCCCAGAAGCAACAACCGTAAGTCATCTCGCAAGCCCCAGTAGAACCCATCTACCTTGGTCTTTTCGTCCTCCTTCGACGATGATCCCATAAAGCGAGTTAACTTAATAAACTCACATAAGTACTCGTCTACCGAGTGCTCACCTTGCCCCACACCCAAGTGGAACCACTGATTGAAGTCTCTTGTCATTACGTTTGGCTCAACGACTACTGCTCGCTTCGTGACCACCACGGGAGAAGGAAGGTGTTCAGGTCTTCCTGACTGATCATTGAGCACGCCTACGACCACTTCAGCAATCATACGGATCGTCTGCACCAGGGAAGGAGGTGTAGACACCTCAGCAGATCCACTGCTTCGAATCATCTCACGAGGACGCGACGGTCCCGCAGCACTTTGAGTATCCTACACAAGTGCATCGTACGGTTAGGCGACAAGCATGGTCGCAAACTAACCACAAAAGGAACACTCAGGTTCCAAAATCATGCATTAATTGTTGGTTTGTTGTTACATTTTATTCCTAAGTGGACATTTTTGGGTTTATTTTACGTCTCAACGGTAGCGCACACACGTGCTCACCACCCCTTAAAAGAATTCGCCCACAAATTCCTTAGAAGGATACGGAACCCTAGTAGCTGATATCAATTTCTAACACCCCCATCCGTTAAGAAGCATATAGCAGAAGGTCCGGCCGGGGCCCCATGCCATATACTACAAAACAAACGGGAACGTCACTATTGAATATACAACAACACTATACCACGGAGCCTAACTCAGAGCATTCTATGCGGAAGTAAAAGAGAGAGACAGAATTTTAAACCATAAGACCCGAACTCGGGTATGTCCACTTCTATTAACTTGGAATAAAATGTTTTACAACATACAAAAGAGGCACGACGGCCTTACAGTTTACCAACATCGGCGCGCAGGCCGGCCATACATGAAAACAGAAGAAAGGACAAAAGGCCTTCAAGGGCCGCAGCAGCGCAGGGGCTTCAGCCCGCCAAGTTCCCGCTCGGTCCAGCTCCTGTACAACAAGCCCACCAAAGACGGTGGCAAAACAGGGCAACGGTCAGCTAAAGCTGACCAAATTATAACGACCCCACCCCTTCGAGGGGGTGGCAGTTCTAGACGTCCCTGCAAAACAGTCTCAACAACATATATATATAAGAGTGCGACTAGCAAAGCCCACAACATTTCATACATATGCAACGAACACAAACGTGGGAATGGCCTCCACGTCTCGTGCACTCAGGCACTCTTTGGTGTACTCCGCCTTCCACCACCATCCACTCTTGATGGCTTTGCCCTCCGAGGCTAAAGTCGGCGGCCCGAATACCAGGGTCCTCCGTGCTTTAATTGTGAACTTACGCAGTCCGAAGACTCTTCCCCGTTGCCTCCCGGCATGCTATTCGAGACTTACTAATCAGGTGCTGCAATGGTTCGGGTGCAAGCTTTGACGGGGATAGCACAAATTGACCCGTCGGAGGCCACGACCTCACCCTTTTGGGTAGGGGCCTCAACGATGCATGGGAAAGGACTAGAACATGTCCAAATGGGGTTAGAAGAGTTCGTTACCCTTAAACGCTGTTTCGAGCCCATGGCTTGACGTTCCACACGGATGGAAAGGAGCGCCTTGCCCTCCTCTACGCATAGCCACCAACCTTGAAGGGATTGGATGAGTGTAGCTCCTCCAAACCCAAGCTCCAATCTAGGGTTCACTATTCCCCCTTCTTCTCCAAGCTCCTCTCTCTCTCTCTCTCTCTCTTAAGAACCCTTAAGGAATTAAATGGAAAAGAAGAGGATTCGGCCTTATTAGCTGCCACTGAGCCTCCCAAGCCAAAACCAGCCCCCAAAGTCAAAGTGCAATCAATGCCCTTGATTTCGGCCACAAAGTCCAATTTTGAGCTGTCGCCCGGCGACAGCCGCTGTCGCCCCTGCGACAGTGATATGAACCGACATTGACCAGTCAACGCCATCCGACAGCTCACGGCAGAACCTTCTCAACAGAGCGTTATCGCCCAGGCGACAGCCACTGTCGCCGGCGACAGCTCTGGATTCCAGAATTCTGAATTTTCTGATTTGGGGTCTTACACTTGGACCCCGTTAGGGGCTCTGCCCCTAAGACCCCGCCAGGGGCGCGGCCCCTTGGAACCCCGCCAGGAACGTCTGGGATTTCGTGGTAATTTCTAATTGTTAGAAATTGTTGTCTCCTTAGCAGTAACCGTCCCTCAAGTGGTTAATGAACCCTTGTATTGTTTTGGATTTTGAATCCAACAATGAGAGACGAGCTTGTCTACTGCTTTAAGTCGAGTTGTCTTTGCCTTTGTCCAATGCATGTAAATCTGAAGATTTGGAAGAGTTCTAAATAACCAGATTTAGCCCTTTCGTCTATCAAAGGATGATAGTCTTATGTTGTGCACATAAGGGATGCATGTGGATTTTAGAAAGCTTGTTTTTCTGTGGATGTGCACTTTGATCAAATGTTGATCATGGTTAAGTGTTAACCTATTATTAAAAAAATTAATATCCCTTCATCAAATATTAAGTGTTTGGATGCCTTCCGATGGATGACACTCTTCCTGCCTCGATCGATGAAGTGTGGGCTTGCCAAAGCAATGTGCATTAATCTATCTTGGTAAGGGTGCGAGCGGATAATTGTGATATCCCACTGTCGACATCGGGTCTAACTTAACTAGGTGACCTCAAAGGTTGAGTGCCTAGAGGCATAGGGTTAGCATGCACCATATGATGGATGCGAATAAGGAGTTATTCACCAGCCATACAAGAGTTGCATGAGGATGCAATTGGCAATCTTGCCTACCTAAATAACCGCATTATGAGAGGAACGCCAAAGCGGGCTCGTGGTGTTGGTGAAATACGGATCTTGTCCACTAAGAGAGTAGCTCGCATGAACTCTCCGAATTGATAGTGAGGGCTATCAGTTTGAATAAAATAGTGGGAGTATTTAATTGAAGTCCAAATTAAAATAAATTGTATTTTGAAATTAAGGTACTGTTTAAATTCTGCATGAATTCTTGTAGAATTCCATGACAAGTGGTTCACATTCCACCTTGTCTCTGAGAGCTATCCTTGAGAAGGACAAGCTAAGTGGGACGAATTACATGGACTGGTATAGGAACCTGAGAATTGTTCTCAGGCAAGAGCGAAAGCTCTACGTCTTGGAAGAAGAAGCCCCCGAGGTGCCGACCGGGAACTCATCCCGTGTTGATAAGGATGCTTATAAGAAGTATACTGATGACGCCTTAGACGTCGAGTGCCTTATGCTTGCCACCATGAACTCTGAGCTTCAGAAGCAACACGAGAACATGGGGTGCAAGGAGATTGACGAGCACCTAAAGAAAATGTTTCAAGGGCAAGCTCGTCAAGAGAGGTTCGATGTCACGAAGGCCTTATTTCAGTGCAAAATGGGAGCTCGAGACTCGGTTGGTACTCACGTGCTCAAGATGATTGGGTATATAGAGAACCTGGAGAGACTGGGTTTTCCTCTGGGTCAAGAGTTGGCCACAGATCTTATCATGCAATCGTTGCCGGATAGTTATGAGCAGTTCGTCTTGAACTACAACATGAATGAAATAGACAAGACACTGCCCGAGCTCCTAGGCATGTTGCGAACTGCCGAGATAAACATGAAGAAGGCCAAGCCTGCCAGTCCCATATTGATGGTACATAAAGGCAAGGGAAAGGCCAAGGGCTTCAAGAAGACGAAGGTGGGACCTAAGTCACATCTTGAGCCCAAATCTTCTGCGCTGAAAAAGAAGAGCGTCGTGAAGGAAGGGAAATGCCACCACTGAGGCAAGGCTGGTCATTGGAGGAGGAATTGTCCTTCGTACATTGACGGTCTGCAGAAAATGAAGGGAGGTATGACTTCCGCTTCGAATATTTACGTTATAGAGATAAACCTTTCTGCTCCTTCATCTTGGGTATTGGATACCAGATGTGGTTCTCACATTTGTACAAATGTGCAGGAACTAGGAAGGAGGAGATTGCTGAGTAAAGGAGAGGTGGACCTGCGCATCGGCAATGGAGCAAGAGTTGCTGCTGTAGCCGTAGGGGTTTACCGTCTTTCTTTACCCAGTGGGCTTGTAATAGAACTTAATAATTGTTATTTTGTTCCGGCCATAACTAGAAACATTATATCCATTTCATGCTTAGACATGATTGGATTTTCTTTTATAATTAAGAACAATTGTTGTTCTATATTTAAGAATGATGTTTGTTATGCTGTAGCTCAATTGTTTAATGGTCTTTATGTTTTGAACCTGGACCATCCGATCTATAATGTAGATAATAATAAAAGACTAAGAACAAATGACTCAAATCCTACATATCTCTGGCATTGTCGTTTGGGCCATATAAACGAGAATGCATATCCAAGCTCCATAAAGATGGACTATTGGACTCATTTGATTATGAATCATTTGAGCGATGCGAGTCTTGTTTATTAGGCAAGATGACTAAAGCCCCTTTCACTGGTTATACTGAGAGGGCTGAGTATCTTTTGGGTATAGTACATAGTGATGTATGCGGACCCATTAGTTCTATGGCTAGAGGTGGGTATCTCTACTTCGTTACATTTACTGATGATTTCAGTAGATACGGATACGTGTATCTTATGAAGTGCAAATCCGAAACTTTTGAAAAGTTCAAAGAATTTAAGAATGAAGTGGAGAACCAATTGGGTAAAAAGGTTAAAGCACTCCGATCTGATCGAGGTGGCGAATACCTGAGTCATGAGTTCCGTGATCATCTGAAAGAGTGTGGTATTGTATCACAGCTCACTCCACCTAGGACACCGCAGCATAATGGTGTGTCTGAGAGGAGAAATCGTACTCTGTTAGACATGGTACGGTCGATGATGAGTCATGCAGACTTGCATGTTTCCTTTTGGGGTTTTGCTTTAGAGACTGCTGCAATGACACTGAATCGCGCTCCGACGAAAACGGTTCTAAAGACACCATATGAGATATGGACTGGGAAGCGTCCTAGTATGTCATTCATTAAAATTTGGGGCTGTGAGGCATACGTACGACGTCAAATGCCTGACAAGCTGGAACCCAAATCAGATAAATGTTATCTGGTGGGATATCCTAAGGAAACGAAAGGATATTACTTTTACCTACCGTCTGAGGGCAAAGTGTTTGTCGCAAGGACGGGTGTCTTCTTGGAGAAAGAGTTCTTGTCAAGAAAGACATAAAAGATAGAACTTGAAGAAGTTCAAGAATCACAAGTAGTGAATGAACCGGAATTGGATTCTGAGCCAGGACTACAAGATGTTGTAGCTAGAGAACCTGCTCAAGAGACACAAGTCCTACGTAGATCTGGTAGACCAAGATTTGAGCTTGAGAGATATGGATTTCTCGTGTCTCAAATAGGTAATGTGTTGCTTATGGATCATGATGATGAACCAGCGACCTACCAAGAGGCTATGAATGGACCAGACTCCGACAAATGGCTTGAGGCTATGAAATCCAAAATGGACTCCATGTATACAAACCAAGTTTGGAACTTGGTGGAACCACCTGAAGGGGTACGACCCATAGGGTGCAAGTGGGTCTTCAAGAAGAAGACCGACATGGATGGGAATGTACAGACACTCAAAGGGCGACTGGTGGCTAAGGGTTTTAAGCAAATTCATGGTGTCGACTATGATGAGACCTCTTCCCCTGTTGCCATGGTAAAGTCCATTAGGATATTGCTTGCTATTGCTGCGTATTATGACTACGAGATCTGGCAGATGGATGTCAAAACCGCTTTCCTAAATGGAAACCTCCTTGAGGAAGTGTACATGACACAACCCGAGGGTTTTGTATCCCCAAATGAAGCCACTAAAATATGCAAGCTGAATAGGTCCATCTATGGATTGAAACAGGCCTCTAGAAGTTGGAATCTTCATTTTGATGAGAAGATCAAAGAGTTTGGTTTTGTCAAGAATGAGGATGAACCGTGTGTTTACAAGCGAATCAGTGGGAGCATTATTGTCTTCCTGATATTGTATGTAGATGACATACTGCTGATCGGGAATGACATACCTACCCTGAAAGTTGTTAAGAACAACCTAGGGAACTATTTTTCTATGAAGGACTTGGGTGAAGCGACTTACATACTCGGTATTAAGATCTATAGAGATAGATCGAAGAAGTTGTTGGGTTTGACCCAGAGTACGTACATTGAGAAGGTGTTGAAGCGGTTCAACATGCTTGAGTCCAAGAAAGGATTTTTGCCCATGTCTCATGGTGTAAATCTCTCTAAGGACCACTGTCCAAAATCTTGTGAAGATAAGGACCGCATGAAGTTGATTCCATATGCTTCGGCAATTTGGTCAATCATGTATGCAATGTTATGTACTCGACCCGATGTCTCTTTTGCTTTGAGCATGACTAGCAGGTATCAGTCTGATCCCGGTGAATGTCACTGGATAGCCGTAAAGAATATCCTGAAGTACTTGAGAAGGACTAAGGATGTATTCTTGGTGTATGGTGGAGAGGAAGAGCTCGTTGTAAGTGGTTACATGGATGCCAGCTTCCAAACTGATAGGGATGATTCGAAATCTCAGTCAGGGTTTGTGTTTTGCCTGAATGGAGGAGCTGTGAGCTGGAAGAGTTCCAAGCAAGAGACAGTTGCTGATTCTACAACTGAGGCCGAGTATATCGCTGCGGCAAATGCAGCGAAGGAGGCTATATGGATTAGGAAATTCATCGGCGAGCTAGATGTAGTTCCTAGCATTGTTGGTTCCGTAGTTCTCTACTGTGATAACAATGGTGCAATTGCACAATCTAAGGAACCTAGATCCCATCAGCGCTCCAAGCACATACTTCGGCGGTTCCATCTTATTCGTGAGATTGTCGAACGAGGAGATGTGAACATTTGCAGAGTGTCGACTGAGGAGAATATTGCAGATCCACTGACAAAGCCTCTCGCGCAGAGAAAGCATGATGGTCATACTAGATCAATGGGTATACGATACCTGAGTGATCAACTCTAGTGGGAGTCTTGTGGGTTGCATGTAAAATATATATTATGTTGGCTGTTTAATATTTATTCATATGATGAATTGTGTAACAATTATTTCCTTTTACAATTAATGACAAGTTCTTTTATTACGATATACTGTTTCTATATGATAGAATAAAATTCGTGATAAATACCCTTAGAATGTTCGCTTCCATAAGACATCAATTACGTGACTTGAATGTGAGAGCCTATGATTTCGAAGCTTCATTCTTAAAAGGTCCCTGGTCGAGGTATCATCGTAGAAGCTAAGGGTGATGATGATGCATTAAGACTAGCATGTGTGTTGACTGATGACCGATTCTCACAGGTCATGATATTGTGATATCAAGTCATCACGTGGGTACTTGTTAGTGAACAAGTTGTAATGGACAGACCCAACCTGAGACTACTTTGTGGATTGTTACTTAAATGTGTCACAAGTAGGTCTCATTTGACAATGGTGTTGTGGTCCTTTGACCTGAAGTCACAGCATTCATCGAGTGAGGAAGAGCGTGCTTTGATGTCATCTAAAGTCTTCCTTGAAGAAGGTTGATGATAAGGATGGTCGTTGGGTACGTTACGAATCATTTGGGTGTTTGGGTGTGAGCAGATATGGGATTTGTCCTCCTATATAACAGGAGTTGCATCCATGGGCCCCTTGATGGAATTGGACTGAGAAATGCATGGCCATGCTTGGTTGAGTCAATATATGATATTGAGCTCACCATTCTCTGGAAGTTCATTCTAGATCAAGAAACTTGGATTGAGTTATTAAGAGGGTGACACGGTCCATGCCTCTAGTTCTTTCCGGATGTAAGGGACAAAGACAACGCTGGAACATTGGTCATAAAGGCTTATGAGTTATGAACTCTTATTGCTTAGGGAGAAATGATGCATTGCTAGATGCCGCTCATTGTTTGTGTGGTTTTTGTTTGATACTTTCAAGATCAAGTGGGAGACTGTTGGAGTTACCATTGTGATCTAGAAGTGGTCAAACATGTAATGTCACTGCCAACGCGATATGAGCCTGCAGGGTCGCACATAAGAGCATGTGGAGAAGTTGGAAGATTGACTGTGTTGGTAAAGGTTACCAATCACCATATAGAATCGGGGAGGTAAAGCAAATGTTGCTGTCGGAATTCGTCGGATATGATTCATCAGATTCGTCGGAATTCGTTGGATCGTTCCGTGGAAACTCGACGAATTATCACAGAGTCCCTTAACTCGGCAAATGTTGCCGTCTGATATGATTCGTCGGATTCGTCGGATTGTTCCGTGGAAACTCGACGAATTATTACAGAGATCATTAACTCGGCAAATGTTGCCGTCTGATATGATTCGTCGGATTCGTCGGATTGTTCCGTGAAAACTCGACGAATGCTTTTCCGTGGAATCCCGACGAATTGTTACAGAAACCCCAATTCTGCTGTGTGGTCTGCGGATAGCGATTCTTCTAGAAGCCTGTTTATGCTTTGGGTATAAATAGATCTTCTTTTAGGGTTCTTATGAGTGACGAAAAGTT
This sequence comes from Dactylorhiza incarnata, assembly GCA_033032865.1. Taxonomy (NCBI): domain Eukaryota; kingdom Viridiplantae; phylum Streptophyta; class Magnoliopsida; order Asparagales; family Orchidaceae; genus Dactylorhiza; species Dactylorhiza incarnata. The sequence continues at coordinate 1,608,518 of JAWHQI010000198.1, forward strand.
CAGCCGACGGAAGGAGTTCCGCCTCTCGCCCGAACCCTTGATGGAAAGAGTTCCGCCGCCCCGTTCGCCTCCGCCGACCTCCTCTTTGGCGATTGTCGTCGTGATTGTTCTTCCTGGAGCGAACCTAGCAGTTCGTGGAAGTGCAAGGTGAAGTCGTTCTTCTCCCGGCTCATGTTGATCACTGTAGAGACGTAGACATCATTCTACGTGAGGACTCTCGCATAGCCACTGACAGGATTCTTCTTCTTGGAGCACCTAGGTTGGATTCGATCCAACTCCACTAAGGTAATTTATGCCTAGTAGTTTTCATTACTTCTTGATTCAATGTTCATGGCCGATCCGAATCTTTTTTGGGTTGTTTCTCTTTATTTCCGCTGCGCCAACATACGATGTATGGTTGTAGAAAAACCCAACAATAATATCTTTTTCATAGTTTGGTTTTGGAAAACTAGGATTTATCTTTGAATTTAATTTCTTCGAATTCATATGTCGCGAATATGTTTCTCGATCTAAGATCTGTATGCTAGTGATTGAGAGATCCATGCGAACGAGGAGATAACTCAAAGATAAAAAGAGTTTCATGACTCCTCGATAGAGGGTGATACAAATCTTCCGGATTGGAGTCAAATCCAATTGTGGGGCTCACCGCATAAAACAAGCTTAGGGGTTTCGACTGGCCGAGGGGTCTTAATCAATCAACCTAAGGTTATGTGGTAGTTCTCTCAAGAGAGGCTCTACCATATTTTGGGAACCTCCACGGTCATGTTTGTCCAAATCAATTTATGAAGTTTACGAAATATTTTACTTAAGAAGGATTCTCGATCAAATGTTTCCTCTCTTTTATCATTTCTTAAAACCTTTATTTTATTACTGATAAAATAATATTAATTTGCATGAGTAGAAGTAATCAACAGACCCGTGGAATACGACACTTGATATTTATTTTTAAATATCATATACTATGAACGATAGGTGCTCTTGCCTATAGTTCGTAGAATTGGAGAAAATTATTTATATCGTTAATTTTAGTTATCAAGTTTTTGGCGTCGTTGCCGGGGAACATATTTTTGTTGATATTTTGAAAGCGTAAATTTTATTACTTTTATCAATCTCTTTCTCCGCCCCATTTCTCTTTTTGCTTTATTTTTAAATTTCATTCTATTAAGTGACGGTTGTAAATTTTTCTTTCTTCACAAAATGATGTTATGTCAATTGGACGCAAAAGTTGCCGAGCTTCAAAATAAAGTCAATCTTTTGGAAGCCGCACGAATGCGCCACATTATTTGTCATTTTTGTGGGGGTCATCATTCTATTGAGGAATGTTATTTTTCATTTCAAAATTTTTCTTAAATCAATATAATTTTTATAATAAAAATAATAATTTTTATAATGAAAATAATTTTTCTTTAAATAATGATTTAAGTGAATTTCCTTCTTGCTCTGATGTTGATTATTCATGGTGGCAAGGTCACCCGGATAGTTTTTAGTGCGAAGAAGGAAATTCCTTCAATCATGATTTGCATTCCTCGCCTTTTCCACAAATTTGTTCTTCTTCTGATCTTGAAATTTTTCCGACTTTTTCTCCAAATTTTATTTTTAAGTATGGGGGTGTATTCTCTTATTTTCTGTTTTTATTAAAAATCCAAAAAAAAATAGAAAATCTTTTTCAAAATCATAAAAAAAATGTTTTTCTTTCCTTATTTTTGATTTTGTTATGAAAAATTGCAAAATTCAAAAAATGTTTTCTTTTAAATTTTTATGTCCTTGTGTCTTATTTTCCTTGCATGCAAATTAAAATACCAAAAAAATTAAAAATTATTTCTTACGAAAGGGCCGTGTTGGGCTTTCATCCCACAAAATTGCCTAGTACCTTGCAAGTCCGTCATTGGGTAGCCCAAGAATTAAAAAATAATAATGTTTTGTTTTAATAAAAAAATAAAAAAAATTCTAATAAAAAAAATTTTGTAATATTAAATTTCTCCAAACTTCATTTATTCAAAATTAATTTTAATTATGAGTTGACTTTATAGGCTTTTTAAAGAGTTTTCTTTTTATGTATTTTTAATCTTATATTTCTCTTCAAAATATGTTAGATTTAATTTTGAGAAGAATTTGATTTAATGAGTTTTTCATTATCTTGATTTGTTTAGAATATTTCTTTGTTTTATTTTCTCTTCTTAAAATATCATAATTCAATTTTATAGAAAATGTGTTAAATATCTCTAGATTTTACTTATATTAACTTTAACTCATGGTTTCTTAAAGATTGCTCAAATTGTTTTCTATGCTTTTAAAATATATCTTTGGAATTTTTTGTAGCCTTTAAACCCTAGCCCTTCCCCTACCTTTCTTTTTAACCCTTTATTTGGCAAAAAAATTTTTTGAAAAGATCATATGTCATGGAATGAGAGAATAAAATTCATCATTCCTAAACATATGCACCCAAATTAGTAAAAGATTATATGGCATGGAGATGAGAGGATAAAATTCATCACTCTTAAACATATACATTTGGGATATAAAAAAAAGAAGAAATTAAAAAAAAGATGGAAATGAGAGGATAAAATTCATCATTTCCTAAATACAAAGTAACTTCTTCAATGCCAATTTTACCCCAATTAGCCAAGTTCATTTGCTTATCCAAGATATTTTTGAGAGAGCATAGTTAATAGTTTGTAGTTTTCTAAAAGTTTTCCATGATTTTAAAGGTTCTATAATTTTAATCTTGGATAATTTTACTTAATTCAATACAATTTTGTTTATGAAGATTTAGTTAGAGAATTTCGAAACTAATATTTATTCTACTCATTTCAATTTATGAATTATAAATTATTTCTAATAAATCTGAATGTTAATTTCTTAACTTATTTTGATATGAGTCTTATAAAATTTGGAGTACAAAATTAGAAGTAGATCTTTTTGAAATGTCCTATAAATTCTTTTCATGCTTATGAATTAGTTTTGCTCTGGAATAACAAAAACTTAAGTATGTGGGTATTTGATAATACATTATTTATAGTTATTTTTATATAATATATTAGTAGTAATTAATTAGTTTTTATATAATTTTAGTTCAATATATATATCTAATTTACTTTGTTTTGTGTTTTCAGGTAATCTGTGGCTGCTAGTAGCAAATTCAAGCCCACAGCTGTGTTCAAGAAAAATTATTGAACAAATATGGAAATTTCTTCAGTACACGCCCCCTGTCACGGGCGTGACTCCAAGTCACGGCCATGTTCAGCTCTACATGGCCATGTTCACCTGTACACAGCCATGTTTAGTCATACACGGCCATGTTCAGCTGTACACGGCCATGTTTAGTTGTACACGGCCATGTTCAAGCTTACACCCCCCCCCCCTGTCACGGGCGTGACCAGTGCTATGACCATGTTAAACCTCCAGTTTCCGAAAAAGACTTCTACGTAGATTTATTATTACACGCCCCCCCCCCCCCCTTATCGCGGGCGTGACCTTCAGGCCACGAGCGTGATCTTCAGGCCACGGGCGTGACTCACCCGACAAGCATTCAATACAAGCAGTTTCTGCCACAGTGCATTTCCAGCTTACACGCCCCCCTGTCACGGGCGTGACCGTCAGTCCACGGGCATGACCCAGGGCGTGACTTCGCCCGCAACTGCCAGAATTACTCCCGTTCCCACCGTTTTCAGCCATTCTCGGTATCGGTCAAGACACGCCCTTGGTCACGGGCGTGATAGGGGGCTTGTACTGCAAATTGATGAAATTTGGCAGTTTTGCTCTCAACGTTCCCGGGCTTTCAAGACGCCGGTTCCATACATTACACGCCCTAGGTCACGGGTGTGACCTAGGGGCGTGACTTCCAGAACTTTTGCCTATAAATTCCTGCTGCTGCCTTGAAGCTGGGGATTCGATCCATGCTTAGATTGGTTTATTTTTAGAGTAGTTTTGCTGCATTTTCTTATTGTATTTCATTTATGCAATTTTACTTTATGTTTTGCAAATTTCAATTCATAGCTTAGATTTACTTTTCTCGCAATTGTAATTCTCCTTTCATAGTTATAAAATGTTCTTTTTCTTTAATCATGAGTAGCTAAATTTATTACATTTGATCGGATGAATTCTTAAGTAGTGTTATTTTGTAATCTCTTTTTCATAGTTTGGTTTTGGAAAACTAGGATTTATCTTTGAATTTAATTGCTTCGAATTCATATGTCGCGAATATGTTTCTCGATCTAAGATCCGTATGCTAGTGATCGAGAGATCCATGCGAACGAGGAGATCACTCAAAGATAAAAAGAGTTTCATGCACTCCTCGAGAGAGGGTGATACAAATCTTCCGGATTGGAGTCAAATCCAATAGTGAGGCTCACCGCATAAAGCAAGCTTAGGGGTTTCGACTGGCCGAGGGGTCTTAATCGATCAACTTAAGGTTAGGTGGTAGTTCTCTCGAGAGAGGCTCTACCATATTTTGGGAACCTCCACGGTCAAGTTTGTCCAAATCAATTTTTGAAGTTTACGAAAGATTTTACTTAAGAAGGATTCTCGATCAAATGTTTCCTCTCTTTTATCATTTCTTAAAACCTTTAATTTATTACTAATAAAATAATATTAATTTGTGTGAGTAGAAGTAATCAACAGACCCGTGGAATACGACACTTGATATTTCTTAATAAATATCCTATACTATGAACGATAGGTGCTCTTGCCTATAGTTCGTAGAATTGGAGAAAATGATTTATATCATAAATTTTAGTTATCACTTCGACAGATATCCTCTTCTGCGTCGAGTTGAAGTAGAAGCTGCGTCGAATTCTCTAGTTACTTCGACAAGTCCTTGACCACTACGTCGATATCTATTCGACGTAACGTCTATTTGAGTTACTTCGACAGAAGGGTTGAACCACTTGGACTTCTAGTCAGAGCAGCGTCGATATGGACTCGATGTTGTGTCGAATTCTATTTGATGCAAATGTTAACTTAGCCCAATTTTGCTTCCCTTGATATGGTCCAGACAACCTATGTTGAGTATCACATCCTAAGACATCTAATGACCAGATTACCCTCATTATACAATGGGTAATTCAAACCTTGCAGATAAAATCACTTTCATATAATTTATTATGTTAAATCACAGGGTTTTCCCGACAATCTCCCCTTATTTATCTTAACAAATTTTACAGTTTGTTCAAAGTGATTTTACACATTCCATATCATAAATACAAATCTATATACAAGATATCATAGACATCAAATGAGTAAACTAGATGAGCTGATAACAGACACAATATCAGATTAATGATAATCAAAAGTTTATCATAGTTTACCCAAAGTGAGTATCATTTCTTTTCTTTAAGAAAGAGGAACAAGTCTTCATATACTCTCATGTACTTTTTCTCCAAATATTTGAAATTTGCAGGAGTGGCTTTTTCAGGATTCTTCTGAATCTTTCCATGGCCTTTGAAGAGCTTCTCCAGGTCCATTTCTGTGTTAGGATGAACATCCTTGAGTGTAAATCCTAGCCCAAAAACTTTGGCTGTCGTCAGATTTATAACTTCTAAATTCAGATCAGCTGATTCAGGAGTTTTCTCTAATATGGATTCAGCAGACAGTATTTGTGATTCACTGACTGTTGCTTGTTCCTTTCCAGATGTTGAAGGTTTTGTGAACATGACCTTCTTTATCTTGATCTCCTCTTCAGGTGACTTATTCCCTTTCTTTCTCTTCTGTGTGAACTGTACTGCATCTTTAGGATTGCAACCAATACCTCCTCGATTTGTGGAGTTGTCCAACTCCTACTAGCATTTTAGCTTGAGGGTTCTTTGTAGCATACATTGTATGATCAAATAAGGTTGATTTAATGGGAATTGCCTTGGCCAATTCCTCCTTTTCAACTACCTCTTTTCCTCTTTTTAGAATGTCAATAAATCTATTTTTCTTTTCTTGAAGCTCCTTTTGAGCTGCCTCATATTCATGCATTTCTCTTTCACCAATATCTTCTAACACTTTATCAAGTTCTGGATTAGAGTAGGTTTGCATTGTGTTTTCTGGGAACTGAACCTTTTCAAACTTCTTGTAATAAGGTTTATTTTTGTTGTATTCCTTCCTCTGTTCTTTTGTGCACCTCTCCCAAATAGGTACACTTCCTTTAACCCTTCTTCCTCTTCACCTACCTTGATAAGATGGTCTTCCTGTAAAGACAGGTGTTGGAAGGATAGGAGCAGTTATTTATCTTGGAGCAGATGTTGGAAGACTGGGCTTGGATGTTTGTTTTGGAGCAGGTGGTGGATAAGAAGGCTGAGCTGGAGTTGAGAGCTGGTCCGTGGTAGGGTAAACTGGGACAGGCTCAATTGAATCATATTCTTGATCACCAGCTACCTTGGGAGGAGAAGGTGCTGTGGTAGAATCTCCAGAGGACATCCTAAACCGCAAAGGATCAGGAATGGGTGTCTCAGTGTTGTCAAAGTATTCTTGAGTGCGCATGACACAAATCAGATCATCTGAACATACAGGACTCTCCCCCTATCTTAAAGACTCCCCCTGTATTAAGGGCAGGATTCTTTGAGGTGGTGACTCCCCCTGAATGTCTGTATCTGTAGGCTATAATTTGGATGAGACAGCAGGCTCTCCTTCAGAGATGAAGGAGATAGGGATTGCTGTCATTTACACCGAATCTTGAGGAACCTTCTGTTGATGAGTTTGCTGCCTGCTGGTACTACTCTCCCCCTGATTTATATCATTGAAGAAGGATATAAAGCCATCAGCAGGCACAACTTCTGATCTCACTTTCCTGTCAAAGACCTCTAGGTCAGAGGTAAGGTCTTGCAATCTTCTATGTTGACGGCGTAATTTGCGATAACAGTCTGTGGAGAAGTACAGATAGAGCGAGCCAAACTTGGATAGTACTGTTTCAAGGGCTAGATTGACTTCATCCATAATATCTTCATGACTGGGCAGAAAATCCATTGAAACACTGCGTGAACCTGCACTGAAACAAGGAAAATAGATGACGAGAGGGAGGGAGGAAGAGAGCAGGAAGGAGTGAACTCGAATAGAACAATAGAATTAAACGCAAAAGTTACTTTGAGTAGATGAATCATCGCAACTTAGGGTTTTATTCAAAGCAATGTCGAGAGATGAGCAGAATTCAGCGCGCCAAAATATGTCAGAGCGCGCTATCTGCCAAGTCGACGGAGCGTCGAGTTGATGTCGACGTGTCTTCGAAATATAGTTATCAATAATGATGTCGACGTAAGCGTCGATAAGTATTTGACGTTACGTTGAGTGGTATTCGAAGGATCCTCTCCATAGAGCTCTCGAAGCTGACGTCGAGTAGAAGTAGATGGTACGTCGATTTGAATTCGACGCTGCTCTGATTAAACAGTTTGTTTTTCTTCAAAAAGTTTACTGTTTTTCCCAGCAATAACTTTTTGTTGAAAATAGATCATTATACATAACAAGTGTGACCTATAGTGCTCCATCAAGCATTCCAAGTGCATTGATGAAGAACTTGTGCTTACTTTCATCAAGTGGCTTAGTGAAGATGTCAGCCCTTTGAGTGTCAGTAGATATGTATTGAAGGTTGATCTTACCTTTCTCTACATTGTCTCTGAGAAAGTGGTGCCTTATCTCTATGTGCTTAGTTCTACTGTGGAGAACAGGGTTGGAAGCAATTGAAATTGCACTAGAGCTGTCACAATAGATTGTGGAATTGGCAAGAGAAAAGTTGTAGTCTAACAACTGATTTTGCATCCACAAAATTTGTGAACAGCAGCTTCCTGCAGCTATATACTCAGCTTCAGCTGTAGAGGTGGAGACTATGGTTTGCTTCTTGCTAACCCATGATATCAGACTAGCACCCAAAAACTGACATGTTCCTGAAGTGCTTTTTCTATCAAGCCTGCATCCAGCATAGTCTGCATCTGAATATCCAACCAATTCAAATCCAGATTCAGCTGGACACCATAAGCCAAACTCAGGAGTACCCTTCAGATATCTGAGGATTCATTTGACAGAACTCATATGGATTCCTTTGGGTCAACCTGAAATCATGCACAAATACATGTAGCAAACATTATATCAGGTCTGCTAGCTGTTAGGTAGAGAAGAGAGCCAATGGCTACTCTGTAAGTCTTCTGATCAAATGACTTACCTTGTTCATCTCTATCTAGAACAACATTAGTAGCCATGGGGGTTTTATAATAGATGCATTCTCTATCCCAAACCTTTTAATGAGTTCTCTGGTATACTTGGATTGGGATATGAAAATGCCATCTGGATTTTGTCTAACCTGGAGACCAAGGAAATAGGATAATTCCCCCATGCTACTCATCTCAAATCTTGATTGCATCAGGTAAGCAAACCTTTTGCATAAAGATTGATCTGTGAATCCAAATATAATATTATCTACATATATTTGCACTAGTAGTAGCTGATTCGTATGTGCTCTTGTGAAAAGGATTTTATCTACCTTTCCTGTTTCAAAGTCGTGTTCTAGGATAAAGGTAGATAAGGTCTCATACCAAGCTCTTGGAGCTTGCTTTAGACCATATAATTCTTTATCCAATCTATATACAAAAGAGGGAAAAGATGGATTGATAAAACCTGGTGGCTGCTCCACATACACCTCTTCCCATAGTTTCCCATTGAGAAAGGCACTCTTGACATCCATATGGTACACTTTAATCGTCATGTGGGCAGCATATGCCTGGAACATTCTAATTGCCTCCAGTCTTGCTACTGGGGCAAATGTCTGGTTGAAGACAATGCCTTCCTCTTGCATCTTCCCTTGGGCCAAAAGTCTAGCCTTATTTCTGATTATGACCCCAGTTGAGTCCATTTTATTTTTGAACACCCACTTGGTGCCAATCACTTGGTAATTTTTTGGTCTCTCAACCAAAGTCCAGACTTTGTTCCTTTCAAACTGGGTCAATTCCTCTTGCATAGCAGATATCCAGTGAGGATCACTATCTGCTTCTTCAAATTTCTTTGGTTCATATTGTGACAGGAAACACTGCAGCGTTGTCTCACTTGTCAGTTGGCTCCTTGTTTTGACTCTTGCTGTCAAGTTTCCTATTACTTGAGTTGGAGGATGATCTTTTTGAGTCATCCTGGATCTTGCAGAGTGATCTAGGATTTGCTCTTTTTCCTGAGCTGTCACTTGCTCAGTGATAGTGGAATCTTCATCCTCATGTAGTGAAATAATGTTTATGGATGGTAAACTAGGTGCTACTGTTTCCTCTTCCTCTGCTCCATAATCCTCACCAGAGTCAGTATCAATATCTTGTTGTCCTTTTTCTTGACACAGTTGGATGATTCACTATGCTCATCCTTTCAACTTGCTCTGCTAGTTGATCTTCTTCCTGCAGGATAGAACTGGTGGAAATTTCCTTCCCCTTGTAAACCATGTTAGTTTCATCAAAGACCACATGCATAGACTCCTCAATTTTGAGAGAGCATTTATTGAAGCACCTATAGGCCTTGCTTGATGAGGAATATCCTAAGAATATCCCATCATCAACCTTCTTGTCAAATTTGGCAAGATGACTTTTCCCATTGTTGAGGATAAAGCAAGTACACCCAAAAATTCTAAAGTAAGTGACTATAGGTGTCTTTCCCTTCAACAACTCATAGGGAGTCTTCAATTTAGTCTTGTGAATAAGACTCCTATTCAGAACATAATTAGCAGTATTTACTGCCTCATCCCATAAGGACTTTGGCAAGTTAGATTCAGCTAACAATGTCCTTCCTGATTCAATTAGGGTTCAATTTTTCCTTCCAGCCACCCCATTCTGTTGGGGGATTCTATGAGCTGAAAAGCTTTGTCTGATACCTTCATCTTCACAAAATCTACACATTAACTAATTCTCAAACTCAGTGCCATGATTACTTATGATCACAGCAACCTGTGTGTTGAGTTCAGATTGAATCTGTCTAATGAATCTTGAGAAGATCTTGAAAGTGTCTGACTTAGCTTTTAGAAAGAACACCCAGCTGAACCTAGAGAAATCATCAACAATGACTAATGTGTAAGACTTTCCTGCTAAGCTTTGAGCGGAGATAGGGCCAAACAGGTCCATGTGCAACAGGAAAAGGATTCTAGGAGAATCATTCTTACCAATTGGTTTGAATGAAGCTTTGATCTGCTTACCTAGTTGGCAGACTCTACAGGAGTGGTCTTTATTGAATTTACCAGTTGGTAAACACCTGAATAGGTTGAGTTTGGAGAGTTTAGCTATGGTCATAAGGTTAAGATGACAAATGTACAGCCCGGATATTCGTCAGGAGTTGGGCATAGATTTGAGAAGCCAGTAGGCGGAAGAGGTGACAAAGAAGGCGAGCCAGAGTCTCAGAGTTCGCTCGCAAGAAGGAGGGCGAGCCAGGCACTCGTCGACCGCTTGAAGGAAGGCAGGCGAGTCAGATCTTCGCGATCGACGAGCTCCCATCTGCGTCCAATGAACTTCAATTTGCGCTCGACGCAATCTGTTGTTCTGAGTTCGGTGAACTCCAGCATGAGTTCGACGAACTCCAGCTTGAGTTCGACGAACTCCAGCTTGAGTTCGACGAACTCCAGCTTGAGATCTCCGCAAGGCCAAGGGAAGGTCACAAAAAGGCACGTGAGTCATGTCCATGCGAGTCTGAGTCTCGAAGTCCGCTCGCAAGAAGACGAGCCAGAGTGGCAAACTCACCGACCAGAGTCCCCAGGCAAAAGTGGCAAGGAAGGCGAGCCAGAGTCTCAGAGTTCACTCGCAAGAAGGCGGGCGAGTCGGGCATTCGCCAACCGCTCGAAGGAAGGCGGGCGAGCCAGATCTTCGCAATCGACGAACTCCAATCCGCGTTCGATGAACTTCAATCTGAGCTCGATGCAATCTGTTGTTCTGAGTTCGACGAGCTCCAGCTTGAGATCGGCGATCTAAGCTCTGCGTTCGACGTATGAGTAACAAGATGTTCAATCTGACGGAATTACTTCTCAGCTCGACGAGTTCAGTCGTCCAACCAGTTTAGTAGATTTTTGTAGGGCCGCATAGAGCTCACAGGGGTAAATGCGAGACCCGGCCTCGACGAACGTCGCCGGAGGGAGGGCGAGCGAGGCTTTTGCAGAGCGCTCTCCCCAGAGGGGTTTTGCGAGCCATACTCGCGAGAGGACTCGCGGGAGCTCTCACGAGTAGCTCTCTCGTAGACCGCTTACCCATAGACAAAGGGGGGAAATGACCCCTCTGCCCCTGGTGGTCTGCCGTTAGCCTTTCCAAACAGCGGAGTTTGGTTGTTAAAAGGCCAAATTGGGTTGCGTTTAGTAAAACCAAAAGGCGGAATTCCGCTATTGACAGACCACAAGCATAAAACTATAAATATACCTTGAAGGGCACCTTGGGAGAGGATTCCAATCTCAGTTCACTGAGCTTCTTCCTCCCTTGGCTACTTTGGTTTAGCTCTCTATCTCTCCAAGGTGCCTAAGTCTCAGCTTTGGCTTGGGAGGGAAAGCGCTCAATGATCTTCCGGGTTTGCGGTGGGACCTCCTTACTGTGACTAAGGTCTTAGTATATTTCCGAGTCCCCGGTCTGCTCCTTTCGAGGGACTAGTAAGGGCTAGCTGCCCCTCAACTTGTTGAGGGCCCGAGCTTCACAAGAGACCGAGAAATCGGTTTCAACATTTTTGGTGCGGTGAGAGTGGAGCGTGGCTAGTCCTAGAAAAATCCAAGAAAGGGACATGGCAGGAGATGAAGAGCAGGGCGAGGTGTTCTGCGGGTGACCCCCGGCGGAGATGCAAAGGATGTTCTCAGACTTCAGGAGGGAAGTCCTCGACACCCTCGGGTTCGCGGTCGCAGCGTTGTGTAGCAAGTTCGCGACCCCAGCGCTTCAGGTGTTCCATCCTCCGGCAGCGGTTGGCGAGGATGCCCCGGGAGGAAGGGATGGAAAGGAGGTGGCCGGAGGGTCAGTGCAGGACCTGGAGGAGTGAGTGCTGTTCACCAGTCCTGTGAGTTCGGTGCCAGCGAGCACAGGGCAGGCAAGCGCGGCGCAGGCGAGCGCGGTGCAGGCGAGCACGATCCTGGCGGGCACGGTGCCCGTAGGAGCGGCTCCGGCGAAGGTGGATCTCGCGAGCAGTGCCCCAGCAAGCTCAAGCCAGGTGAGGGAGCTCGGGGGGGGGGGGGGGGGGGAGTGGAGCAGGAAAGGATAGCAGGTAGAGGAAGCCCCTTCTGCGAGTTGGTGCTTTCCGCACCCGTCCTGGAAGGGTTCGGGGAGTGGGATAGGGTCTACTACCACGGCCAGGATGACCCCGTACATCACCTACCGTCGTTCGAGGACTCGATCTCTATCAGGCCGATATCGGACACCTTCAAGTCTCGGCTCTTCGCTGTCACCCTAAAGGAGAAGGCCCGGGAGTGGTTCCACAAACTCCCTGTCGGATCAATCTACGCATTTGAGGATTTGCGTAGAAGTTTCTTGTTGCGGTTTTCAACTTTGAAGAAGAGGAAGAAGGATGTCGAGCCCCTCTTCAAGGTGAAGCAAGAGCCCAAGGAGTCGCTGGCTTATTATGCAGATCGGTTTCAGGAAGAAGTATTGCTCACCCAGGAGATGCCCGGGTTTGCCCTTCAGCTCGCCTTCACGTTGGGGCTGAAGGAGTGTTTCTTCAAGATGGATCTGAAGAGAAATGCCCCCGTCTCCTATGAGGAGCTGATGGAGAGGGTGGCGGAGGAGGTCGAGAGTGAGGAGGTCAATCCGGAGCTCACTAAGAGGCTAGCAAAGCTCAGTGAGCCGGAGGTCAAGCAGCAGGAGATGCGGAGAAGGGAAGAGCCCCGGGCCCCGGAGGGGGGATGGAGGCAGCATGGCGGAGGGTTGCAGGGTCAAGTGAGGGGCTACGCCCTGGGAGGGGGTAACTTCTATGGGGGGCAAGGAAGACCCCAACAGTTGGGATGGAGGTAAGGTCCAAGGCCGGTGCCTCCCCCGCCTCAGCAGGCCATGGCGATCAGGCGAGGGAGAGGAGGAATAGGAAGGAGAGAAGGAGCAGAAGCAGGAGCGGGAAGGAGAAGAGGAAATAGGGCAGCGGAAGCCGAGAAGGGAGAGGTGGCGTTGCCATACTGTGACATCCATGATGAGGAAGGTCACGCAACGGCCACCTGCCCAGAATTCTTAGAGACAAAGAGGGCTAGAATGTCGGCGCCACGTCAGCATCAGCATGTGAGGATCAAGGAGGTCCTGCCTCGGGAGGACGAGGAGGAGAGGTGTGAGGACCGGGCCGATGTGGGGACCCAAGGAGGGATCAGCGTGATCCATGGGGGAGTAGGGGTAGAGGCAACCCGCAAGGAGAGCCTCCATACCATTTACCGTCGGAGCATGGCTTCGACATCCACGGCCCCACGCCCAGCAGAAAAAATCACTTTCTCTTAAAGGGACATGCCAGGTCATGAGGACCCTTTCTGCGACGCGTTGGTCATCCAGACCGTCATCGAGAACTTCACGGTGTCCCGGATTCTCGTGGACAACGGAAGCTCCATCAACGTCATCTTCAAGAAGGAGTTCGATGAGATGAAGGTGGAGGCCAAAAGGGTGTTGGCCTCGGATGGACCATTGTTCGGGTTCTCCGGAGAGAGGAAGGAGGTAGAGGGGGGAGTGGGCACCACGTAGTCCTGGGCGGGCAATCTCGGAATTGTCGCTTCGTCATAGTGGATGCCCCCAGCAGCTATAGTACCATCTTCGGACAGCCACTAATCAGCGCTTTCCGCTGCGTCCCCTCCACCTTCCACCAATGTCTCAAGTGCAGCTCAAGGGGGAACCAGTTTTGGGTGAGAGGGGATCCGAAGGTAGCAATGCAGTGCTACGTGACGGCGGTCAACACCATCTCCTGGATAGCCAAAGTCGAGATGTGGGATCCGGAGGTGGGAGAGTCGGCGGGCCTCGGAGAGGCAGAAGAGGAGATGGGAGGAGAAGAGGAGAAGGAAGAGGCAGAAGGTCGGGCCCAGGAGCGAGGGGAGGAAGAGGTGATGAAAGTTCCGGGGGAGAAGGAAAAGAGAAGGCTGAAGTACCAGCTTGCGACGAGGAAAAGGGAGAAGGTTGGGGAGAGCAGTCCCGGCTAGAAGCTGTGGAGGAGGTCATAGAGCTCGAGGTCACCACCCGGGCCGGGGTGGTGGAGAAGGTCCGCATCAGCAGAGAGCTCGGCCTGGAGGAGCAGAAGCAGATCCTGGCTTGCGTCCAGGAAAACGTGGATGTCTTCGCTTGGAGTGCCGCGGAGATGCCCGGGATCGATGCGGACGTGGCTTTCCATCGCCTAAATCTCAACCCAGGCACCCACCCCATCCATCAAAAGAAGTGAGCCACATCAGACAAGCTGGAGGGGCCCATCCGAGAGGAGGTGGGTAAGCTTCTACAGGAGGGTTTTGTATCGGAGATCCAGTATCCAGGCTGGGTCTCCAATGTGGTGATGGTAAAAAAAGGAGGAGGTAAGTGGAGGATGTGTATCGACTTTTCCTTGCATAATAAATCGTGCCCCAAGGATTGTTACCCCTTGCCTAGAATCGACGCACTGGTTGATTTAGCCATCGGTTTCCCTTTATGTCTTTCTTAGATGCTTTTTCAGGTTATCATCAGATCTGGATGCACCCCCCCCCCCCCCCCCCCGACATAAAATATGTCTCCTTCATCACATGGGATGGATGATATTGTTAAAAAATGATGCCTTTTGGGCTCAAGAATGCAGGGGCTACGTACCAATGGATGATGGACAGGGTCTTCCGAGAGCAGAAGGGAAGGAACCTGGAGATCTATGTTGATGACCTCATGATAAAGAGTCGGGACCTCAAGTCTCACCTCCAGGACCTTGAAGAGACTTTTGGGACCTTGTGGAAGTACAAGATGAAACTCAACCCCCTGAAGTGTGTCTTCGGGGCTACCAGGGGAAAATTCCTGGGCCACTTGCTCACCCCTGCAGGGGTGGAGCCTAACCCAGATAAGGTTAAAGTAATCTTGGAGTTGGGATCGCCAAGAAATGCGAAGGATGTTCAACGCCTCACGGGAAAATTGGTCGGGCTCAGCAGGTTCCTCTCCAAGGCGGGTGAGAAGTGTGCACCTTTCTGCAAGGTGTTACGGGGAAACAAGAAGTTTGAGTGGACCTCAGAATGTGTAGAAGCTTTCCAAGTTTTGAAAGGGCAGCTCACCCAGACTCCCCTACTCCAGGGACCAAGGCAAGGGGAGGACCTATCCCTATACTTAGGGGTAGGATCAGAGGCAGTAAGTTCGGTGTTGGTCCGGGAAGAAGGGAAGAGGCAGTTCCCCATCTACTACATCAGCCGAGTGCTGATAAAGGCGGAGCTCCGATACCTAATTTTGGAGAAGTTTGCTTTCGCTTTGGTGGTATCAGCCCAGAAGCTCAGGCCATACTTCCAAGCACACTCAATCAAAGTGGTGACCGACCACCCGCTTCGCAAAGTCATGGAGGGGGTGGAGCATTCGGGGAGGCTAGCCAAATGGTCCGTAGAGCTAAGTGAGTTCGATATCGCGTTTGTGCCTAGGACGTCAATCAAGGCACAAGCGATGGCGGACTTCATGGCAGACTACGCAACTGAAGTGGGGGAACATGAATCACCTCC
The DNA here is from genome assembly GCA_033032865.1 of Dactylorhiza incarnata. Lineage (NCBI taxonomy): Eukaryota > Viridiplantae > Streptophyta > Magnoliopsida > Asparagales > Orchidaceae > Dactylorhiza > Dactylorhiza incarnata. The sequence goes on from JAWHQI010000198.1 coordinate 1,624,077, forward strand.
CTTGGTCTCCTGGAAGATGCTAGTGGATGGTGCGTTAGGGAAGCACTCCTATGGAGGAGGAATCGTCCTGATAAGCCCCCAAGGAACAAAGATCGAGCAGGCCCTGAGCATCCATTTTCCTATTACCAACAACCAAGCCGAGTACGAGGCAGTGATAGCGGGCCTGCGGCTAGCCAGGGAGCTGGGAGTGCAGGACGTGGAGGTCTCAACGGACTCCATGGTGGTGGCGTGCCAAATCAGGGGAGAATTTGAAGCAAGGGAGCCGACCCTCCAACGCTACCTAGAGAAGGTCAAGGGGGCCATCGGCCAATTTCACACTTTTTCCATCACACATGTGCCGAGGGAGGAAAGCAGCCCGACAGACCTCCTAGCCAAGTTTGGTCCTCGGGCTGGAGGGACAATAACAGAACTCTTCCGACCTTCTATCAAAGAAGGGGAGCTGATGGAGGTGGATCAGCGAGCATCGTGGATGGATCCCATCGTCACTTTCCTAGCATCGGGAAAGTTTTCAGAAGGGGACGTGGATAAACGGCGCTTTAGGTACAAATCGGCCTATTACTCCTTACATGCAGGAGGACTATATAGGAAAACACTCTCAGGGCTCCTGGCTCGTTGTGTGTCTGAGGAGGAGGTCCCGAGAGTCCTCGAGGAAATCCACTCGGGGGATTGCGGCAGTCACTCCGGGAGCCGGACTCTGGAAGGGAGAGTGCTGAGGCAAGGCTACTTTTGGCCTACCCTCAGCAAGGATGCAGCAGAATTCGCAAGGAAGTGTTCAAAGTACCAGCTCTATGCTCCACTCCAACTCCTCCCAGCTCAAAGGCTCCAGACCATCACAGCTCCATGGCCCTTCGCTATATGGGGCTTGGACCTGGTAGGTCCTTTCCCACAAGCTAGTGGCTAAAGGAGGTTCCTATTGGTAATGATTGACTATTTCTCCAAGTGGGTAGAAGTGAAAGCGCTGGCCAAGGTCACCTCCCAGGTGGTGAGAAATTTTGTATGGGGCGAGATAATTTGCAGGCACGGGCTGCCGTTGGCCATAGTGACGGACAACGGACCCCAATTCGCCAGCGAAGAGTTTGTAAGTTCTTGCACCCAACTTGGCATAGACCTCAGGTTCGCGTCGGTCCACCACCCAAGGAGAAACAGTCAGGTGGAAGCGGCGAACAAGATAATTGTCAACCTGCTGAAGAAGAAGGTGGAGAATCTCAGAGGCAATTGGGTAGAGCAGCTACCCTCGGTCCTATGGGCCTTGAGGACTACTCCAAACACGACCATAGGGGAGACCCCTTTCAAACTATCTCTTGGGTCTGAGGCCATCCTCCCGATAGAATTCGAAGTCAAAACCCACAGGGTGATCACCGCAGGCGAGGGAGATGAAGAGTGGCTAGTAGAGAATGACGTAGAGCAAAGGTTGTCCTTGGACCTGGTAGAAGAGATCCGGGACCTCGCTACTTTCCGACAGGAAGAAGTCAAGAGGCGGATGGCCCAGTACTTTGATCAACATATCAGAATAAAGCAATTCGAGAAAGGAGACTTGGTCCTGAAGAAGGTAGATGTGGCAGGGAGAGGAGTCGTTGTAGGTAAGTTAGAGCCCAATTGGGAGGGGCCTTATAGTGTAAGCTAAGTGCTCAAGTCTAGGGGGTACCACCTCCAGGATGTGGAAGGGGTACCTCTCGGCCGAGCCAGGAGTGGGGATGATTTGAAGAGGTTTTATCCTTAGCACATTTATGTAACTGACTTTTGTGTGTTTCCTCCTCAATACGTATATTTTGAAGTAGTTCTCTAGCAAGGTTACAAGTCCTTTGGTGTTGGAATGCCCAAGATCGATTCTGCTGTCGGGCTCTCATAGACGGTGGGCCAGGTTGATCTCTGAAGAGGCTGGCAAGGTTAAAAGTCCTTTGGTGCTGGAATGCCCCAGATCGATTCCGCTGCCGGGCTCTCATAGACGGTGAGTCAGGTTGATCTCTAGAGAGGCTGGCAAGGTTACAAGTCCTTTGGTGCTGGAATGCCCCAGATCGATTCCGCTGTCGGGCTCTCATAGACGGTGGGTCAGGTTAATCTCTGGAGAGGCTGGAAAGGTTACAAGTCCTTTGGAGCTGGAATGCCCCAGATCGATTCCGCTGTCGGGCTCTCATAGACGGTGGGTCAGGTTGATCTCTCGAGAGGCTGGCAAGGTTACAAGTCCATTGGTGCTGGAGTGCCCCAGATCGATTCCGCTTTCGGGCTCTCATAGACGGTGGGTCAGGTTGATCTCTGGAGAGGCTGGCAAGGTTACAAGTCCTTTGGAGCTGGAATGCCCCAGATTGATTCCGCTGCCGGGCTCTCATAGACGGTGGGTCAGGTTGATCTCTGGAGAGGCTGGCAAGGTTACAAGTCCTTTGGAGCTGGAATGCCCCAGATCGATTCCGCTGTCGGGCTCTCATAGACGGTGGGTCAGGTTGATCTCTGGAGAGGCTAGCATAGTTCCAAGTCCTTTGGTGCTGGAATGGCCCAGATCGATTCCGCTGTCGGGCTCTCATAGACGGTGGGTCAGGTTGATCTCTAGAGAGGCTGGCAAGGTTACAAGTCCTTTTGTGCTGAAATGCCCCAGATCGATTCCGCTGCCGGGCTCTCATAGACGGTGGGTTAGGATGATCTCTGGAGAGGCTGGCAAGGTTACAAGTCCTTTGGAGCTGGAATGCCCCAGATCGATTCCGTTGTCGGGCTCTCATAGACGGTGGGTCGGGTTGATCTCTGGAGAGGCCGGGAAGGTTACAAGTCCTTTGGAGCTGGAATGCCCAGATCTATTTCGCTGCCGGGCTCTCATAGACGGTGGGTCAGGTTGATCTCTGGAGAGGCTGGGAAGGTTATAAGTCCTTTGGAGCTGGAATGCCCAGATCGATTCCGCTGCCGGGCTCTCATAGACGGTGGGTCAGGTTGATCTCTGGAGAGGCTAGCAAGGTTACAAGTCCTTTGGTGCTGGAATGCCCCAGATCGATTCTGTTGTCGGGCTCTCATAGACGGTGGGTCAGGTTGATCTCTGGAGAAGCTGGCATGGTTACAAGTCCTTTGGTGCTGGAATGCCCCAGATCGATTCCGCTGCCGGGCTCTCATAGACGGTGGATCAGGTTGATCTCTGGAGAGGCTAGCAAGGTTACAAGTCCTTTGGTGCTGGAATGCCCCAGATCGATTCCGTTGCCGGTCTCTCATAGACGGTGGGTCAGGTTGATCTCTGGAGAGGCTGGCAAGGTTACAAGTCCTTTGGCGCTCGAATGCCCCAGATCGATTCCGCTGCCAGGCTCTCATAGACGGTGGGTCAGGTTGATCTCGGGAGGGGCTGGAAAGTAGGTTACACCCAGTAGGGGACCTGGCTCGCAATCAATCTCAAGTCCCAAGCGAGGCGAGACCAGGAGTCTGTTCGCATAAGAGAACAGGTCACGACGGAGCGACTGAGCCAGTTGTTCGCGAGGCGCACTAAGCCCGGCCCGAGCCCACAAATTTACTAGTAAATTTTAGTGGCGTGAGTAAAAATGGCAAATTAGGGAGGGCTCGTTGTCGCGACAGCCCATGAGCAACAAAGGAAGCTCGCGAGAAGCGAGAGCGAGCAAGGCGAGGTAATATTGACCCCGCTCGCAATGTTTCCCTACAAGGTATGGTCTAAGCAAGGATGGTGTCCTAAAGTGTGATAGCCTTATCATCGCCGCGGAAGAGAAAGGCGCGGGAGCGACCTAGATACAACACCGATATGGGTGAATTATTGAGCAAGGAAATGCAAACGCGAGTGCCAAATGAAAACGTTAAGACGCGAGGGCAAGGAAAGCAAAAGTATAGAACGTTGGAATCACGCGAGCATAAATAAATGTGCGGGCACGAGTAACAGATAAAAATAGAAGTTACACTTAAGAGATAGACAAAATATTTCCTTCACTTGCTCAGAGACATTTTACTACCAACGGCGAACTCGCCGGCCAAAAGCAGAAGTTTTTACACTTGGCAAAAAAAAGTAATAAAAACATCAATGTCGCTCGCTGAGGAATCCTTCACTCGCCCTCGCGATCTTCCACCTCTGAGATCGGCGCGAACAGGTCGGGGACGACGTCTTCCGCGAGGAACTCCATGGCGTCAAGAACGATCAGGTCCGCCCCTTTAAGGGTGTTGAGGATGAGTTCGACGATCTCTATCGAGTTTTTGCGGGCGGCCTCCTTTTCATCTCGCGACTGGCCGCGAGTCCTAGCTCGCGGAGGAGGTGGGGGAGCACCGCCAGGGTTAGGTCGCGAACCTAAGTCTTGAGAAAAGAATTCTCCATCTCTAGGTCATTGATCCTTGCAGTGAGTTTATCCGCGGACTCGACATCCTGCGGAAAGGAAGTTAGAGAGAGGCGAGGGGTAGCGAGACGAAAAAAGATTCTTCACAAGCATTACTTACCAGGCCGCCCAGAAGGATGGAGAGGAGGCCCTCAGACAAGGCCTCCTTCCCTTTAAGCTCCGCGACCTCATCCGCGGACTTCCGAAGCTCGACATTGAGCTCTCTGATTTCCCTGTTCGCGGTGAAGTACCGGCAGCCCACCATGTGGGTAAGCTCCGTTTCCCGGAACTGGGCTCGCATGGCCTCATATAAGAGCCCTTTCGGCGTGAAGGACCTGAAGAGGGAGGCATCCTTGCGGCCGTAGATCCCGAAGGCGAGGGCAAACGCTTCGCCTCCAATTTTGTCACTCTCCACCCAGGACGGGAGGAGAGAGGAGAAGACGATCTTATTCTGCTCAGGGTCCCATGCGAGCAACGGTTCGCCAACTGCGTCCGGGAGCTTCGCGCCGAGCCCGAAATTCTTGTGGCTCGTCGGCTTAGGCTTGCCAGCCACTTCTTCTGGCTCGCCACCCTCATAGACGGGCTCCTGATTCGCCAGCGGAGAAATAGGGGGCTCTGATCCGGACAGATCGACAATGTTTTTCCCATTAGTAGCAAAGGGGGCTTTCTTGGTCATCTTCGCCTGTCCCTGCGAGGCGGGCCGTCTTGGAGGACGAGGACGCTTCTTTCTCATCGCGAAATGCCTCGGCAGCCATGCTCGTGAGCGGGCCAATGGAGAGGGAGGAAGAAGGCATGTGCGGAGGGTTAAGCAGAAGATCGCGCTCTCCTGCAAAGGTGACTAAGAACGTTAGTTATCAAAAAGGGGGAGCGAGAGTAGGGAAATTTGCGAGTGCGAGTCAGACCTTCTCCCTGGGGGACAGGCATCAACGAGTCCACCCGCTGCCGAAGGAAGACAACCTCGAAGTTCTTCCCATGAAGGTATTGGTACAGCTTCGCATCATCGCCCCCTAGCGAGGCGGAAGGGCGGAAAGTGGCCTCGTCTCGTTGGAGTGGAGTGTATGCGATATTGCTGAAGGGACCCTTCACCAGGATGTACTTCTGCGTCCAGTAGTGGGACTTGTTGATGGTTTCGCAGAGGGTGACATGTTGGCTCGCGAAGTGAGCCATCCCATCCTTGTATGCGCGGAACGAAAACACCTTACGGAAGCAAGTAGACTAAACTCAATCTTCTCGGCTCGCAAGTAGCTGGTGAACGCGACCAAGACGGCGATCGCATTCGGCGTCAGTTTGCTGAGCAGTACACCAAAATACTTGAGTACCTGGAAGAGTCCTTATGGGTTAGAACACTGCTCGCCAGGCGAGCCAGAAAATACTAAGAAAATTCTTCGCTAGGCGAGCTAGAAAGGTGTACCTGGCGCACTTCAGGCCATATCGGGAGTCGCAACCCATTCTCAAAGTGAGCAATGGGGATGGCGAGCTCGTCGGCGGGGGGGGGGGGGGGGGGGGGAGGATCATTGATGGTATCTCTGTCGGTGGGGCAGCGGCCACGAACCCAGAGTGCAAGTACTTGTCCACTGTGACTAAGTATTCCTCTTTAGTGAGGTTGGCGCAGAAGAAGGGGCCCTCGCAAAAGGCTCCAACACACTTGGCTCGCCCCTCTGTCTCCGCGTCTGCGACCATGGCGTTGAAGGGTAGCGAGTCAGAAAATCCGCGAGCACGAGCTAGGGTTTGCGAGAGAGTTAGAAGAAGAGAGACGTGAAGGAAGAACAGTAAATGCGGTGGTTAGAAAGTAAAGAGGCGGGCTCTTTATAGAAATAGAAAGAGCGGGAAGAATACGAAACGCCGGTATCTGCGGATAGCGGATAGCGGATGCGCGCGGTATTTTTCCGCCTCCAGGGGCCCTATGTGCCCCTAGCGAGTTAGCTTCTCGCCAAAGTCCCTCCCGCTAGTCACCGGCGAGCTAGGGCCAGATGAAGAAATAAAGCGAAACGCGAGAGCAGGTCACGACAACGAGCGATAAAAGTATAATAATTGGCAGAAGTAATCAATGAGCAAGCGAGCCAGACATAGTGAAGGAAAAGGTAAATAAAAACGGAAAGTTCGGGCTCGCAGGCGAGTCAAAGTATCATTATTATAGACCATTGAATTGTTTGCGACCCCTCCCTACGAAGGGGAGGGGGAAGAAAAATAAAAAATGAACTACGAAGAGAGGCTCCTTAATAGCGCAACCACTTCCAGCGACCGCGACCTCGCACACCAGAGCGAGGGGGAACTCGCGGGTAGTGGTACTCGCTAACTGACCGGGCCGCGTGAGTTATCAGCCGCACGTAATCCTCAATCCGAGCAATGTACACCCCGGGGGAAGTCACCTCGCCATGATCCGCCGACCACACCTCGGCGAGGATGCGCGCGTTCGCGTCCTCCATCGCAGCAAATCTTTCCTCAAACGCGAGCCGATCCTGCTGATTTTGTTCGTGTAGATCCCGCAGCAGGGAAGTATGCTTCTGGAATATCTCGGTGACCCGCCTCTTCATTTGCTCTGAATTACCGGGGTCCCCCAGAAAATCGGCGACCTGACTCGGCGAGGGGGGGTGGCGACATTTCCAACGCTCTAGGCTCCGACTCGGTGGGCGGGGTCAAGGGATCACCTGCGAGATAAAAATCAGCAAGGAGGTGAAAAATGACACTCCGCAGGGACGGTCTAACCTAATGGAGAAGTTTGGGTACTGGGCCGCTGGCTCGAGGTGCCCGGCCGGCCCTGAAACGCTTCGACGAAGGCAGGGGTGACGACCTTCCCCAGTCCGGGAGGGAACACGGTTTTTGCGGCAAGTCCTGGCTCGTGAAGTAATGTCCCTCCAGGGCTCCTTAATCCCAGAATGCCGAATTCGGGAGTGATGATAGTCTGATTCAACGGGACCGGTGGATCCGAGGAAGGAGGAATCCGGTCCTCCAATTTCGCGACATCAGACACTGCATAAAAAGAGAAAACTTAGCGAGTAAGAAAATATGTTACATAGGAAGGCGAGGATAACTACTCACCCCGTGGCGATGGTGGGCCACACAGGTCGGCGACCCCCACATCTGCGAGAAGAGTACCAGCCCCGCCAGGGGTCATAATGCTGGTCTCCATAATTGTTTTCCCCAGGGTATTCTCCCTCGGGGAAGCATTCTACGAGTGAAGAAGCAATGTCAGAAGGGAAAGGCATTAAATCGGCAAAGTTGACAATAGTACCTGCGAGGCGAGCTCGTCAAAAGGGGATGGAGACGAAAAAGAGGACCTATCTTCGCTAGGCGGGCGCCGGACGATCTTCGCCATTTTGATGGGGGCGGAGGCGGCGCACGCAGCGGAGAGGGCCAGGAAGCGAGTGCAGTGGATTTCCCCTTTTGCGCAGCCTGCGAGGCCTTCAGGAGAGCCAACATCTCCTCCTTTTTGGACATCGCGTTGGGGCCCGCGGCGACTAAGAAAAGGGAGAGAAGGAGAAAAAGTTTGGACACCAGCCGAAAGGGGTGATATTTATAGTGGTGGGCATGGGCCCCACCAAAAGATTCGCGCCAAATCGTTGAAAGGCCGGCAAATATCCGAGGTTGGATGATTCTTCGTGAGCCCAGGTAGCCTCACGAAGAGCGGGGATTGTGTACAACCCCAATATTCGCCAGGAGTTGGGCATAGATTTGAGAAGCCAGCAGACGGAAGAGGTGACAAAGAAGGCGAGCCAGAGTCTCAGAGTTCGCTCGCAAGAAGGCGGGAGAGCCAGGCACTCGTCGACCGCTCGAAGGAAGGAAGGCGAGTCAGATCTTCGCGATCGATGAGCTCCCATCTGCATCCAACGAACTTCAATCTGCGCTCGACGTAATCTGTTGTTCTGAGTTCAGTGAACTCCAGCTTGAGTTCAATGAACTACAGCTTGAGATCTCTGCAAGGCCAAGGGAAGCTCACAGGAAGGCACGCGAGTCATGTCTCTGTGAGTCTGAGTCTCAAAGTCCGCTCGCAAGAAGATGAGACAGAGTGGCAAACTCGCCGACTAGAGTCCCCAGGCAAAAGTGGCAAGGAAGGCGAGCCAGAGTCTCAGAGTTCACTCGCAAGAAGGCGGGCGAGCCGGGCACTTGCCAACCGCTCGAAGGAAGGCGGGCGAGCCAGATCTTTGTGATCGATGAACTCCAATCTGCGTTCGACGAACTTCAATCCGCGATCGACGCAATCCGTTGTTCTGAGTTCGACGAGCTCCAGCTTGAGGTCAGCGATCTCAGCTCTGCGTTCGACGTATGAGTAACAAGATGTTCAATCTGACGGAATTACTTCTCAGCTCGACGTGTTCAGTCGTCCAACCAGTTTAGTAGATTTTTGTAGGGCCGCGTGGAGCTCGCAGGGGTAAATGCGAGACCCGGCCTCGGCTAACATCGTCGGAGGGAGGGCGAGCGGGGCTTTCGCAGAGCGCTCGCCCCAGAGGGGTTTTGCGAGCCATACTCGCGAGAGGACTCGCGGGAGCTCTCGCGAGTAGCTCTCTCGCAGACCGCTTACCCATAGACAAGGGGGGAAATGACCCCTTTGCCCCTGGTGGTCTGCCGTTAGCCTTTCCAAACAGCGGAGTTTGGCTGTTAGCAGGCCAAATTGGGGTGCGTTAAGTAAAACCAAAAGGCGGAATTCCGCTATTGACATACCACGAGCATAAAACTATAAATAGACCTTGAAGGGCACCTTGGGAGAGGATTCCAATCTCAGTTCACTGAGCTTCTTCCTCCCTTGGCTACTTTGGTTTAGCTCTCTAGCTCTCCAAGGTGCCCAATGTAAGACCCCCCCCCCCCCTCCCGAGTTCAGGGAGGGGGGAGATCTTACTGCCGAAAGAGGACTACCCATCGCTTTCCGGGTGGCGACGTCCCACCTTCTTAGCGCTGAGCGGTCTCTTTGTCAGGCACAAGAATCATTACATCACATCAGATCGCACAGTGGAAGCAGATAATATAAAGAAAACAAGTATACTGCTTATATTACACATTTAAATATGGCCGGAGCCTTATCGTTTACATAATATTGCCCGCAGGCTACATAGTCTAAAACAAAAGGCAGCCCTAGGCTAGTCCTTATACACTCGTACTCACGTCTCTGAAGATAGGAGGAGAGTCTGGGGTAATCGAACGAGCCATCTCCAAGGCTCGTAACTCATCCTGCGGTGTGGTGGCTCCTTGCTGTCCCGTCTCCTGTGATTGGTTATAAGAAATAACCGTTAGTCACAGAGCTAAGTAGAAAATACATCCCCTCCCCGGATCCATATCCAGGGGTCGGCTAAAGAACAGAAATGAAATAGCCGAAGCAAGGTAGAGGGTTAGCAACAGGTAAGCATCTATATATCCCCGTATATATATATATATATATATATATATATATATATAGGGCTTCCCGCCCTAAGCTTGTAATCGCGTCGTATAGTAAGTATATAACACTATAACGCACAGACCTACACACACAGGTATTCAAACCTGTACGCACACAAAAGACCCCGTGTCGACACAGTTTAGACCGCTTTATTTCAAGCAGGGGAGCTAACCCCGCGGGCCTCACCGATGTGGCCATCGGTGACAGTGGCCAATCTTGCCACTTCTGAATGTAGTCGTACCGTATCATTCAGGCCCTCCTGTACAACTTGGTGTACTAACTGGATGTGAGCGACATCCGACGAGCCGATTTGTAGGCCGACCAGCGGAGGTAAAACTGCAGGCTTGGAGGGTGATAACCCGTTGCACATCTCCCTGTCGCCATGAGTCGTCAAACCCACCCGCACTGGTACGAACGGTCTGCGAGCGTGACCAACCCGCCACTTCCAATCAATCTTCACCCGCTTGTATAAAACAAACCCTTAGGCCACGTGGCAATTCTACTCGACCGGTCGCACGACCTTGGACCGGGAGGCTTAGCGGTATGAGGGCTCCTTGCTTGAGGCTAACCTGGGAGGAGAGATTCAACTCCGGGTTTTCCCCAACTAAGGCCTCGCCGAAGGGAGGATAAGCACCGCATTTGTTGCCACGGCAGCTCTGCACTAGCAAGTAAGTTAGGCCGAAGCAGGGGCCATAACACTAAATAGAAATGTAGGCCGAAAGCAGAGGCCATAATGATAAGCAGAAAGTAGGCCGAAAGCAAAGGGCATGTAATAAACAGAAAAGTAGGCCGAAAGCAGAGGCCATAATGATAAGCAGAAAGTAGGCCGAAAGCAAAGGCCATGTAATAAACAGAAAAGTAGGCCGAAAGCAGAGGCTATAATGATAAGCAGAAAGTAGGCCGAAAGCAAAGGCCATGTAATAAACAGAAAAGTAGGCCGAATGCAGAGGCCATAATGATAGGACCAGTGCAAGACTGGATTTAATTGAAAGTACAGAAGGTAAGTGCGGGGGACCAGTGCGAGACTGAATTTAATTGAAAGTATAGAAAATAAGTGCGGGGGACCAGTGCGAGACTGGATTTAAAGAAAAGTACAGAAGTAAATACGGGGGACCAGTGCGAGACTAGATTTAACGGAAAGTACGGAAAGCAGTAAAAGCATAAGAAGGAATGGTTAGTGGTCTAATCACTCCGTAAGAGGAGGCTTCGATCGACGACTCCGTTCTTTTATTATCGTCGCGGCTGGGTTAAATTTCGGTGCCGCGTCGCGATGTCGTTCCGATTTTTGCGTTGCTTTTCCGAGCTTAGTCGATTCTTTAGATTGATGCGCATAATTTTGATAGGTATTTAAAATTATGTGCCGAGGGGGCGCCGATTCGTTTTGATAAATTTCGCTCTTTTTCGGGCATCTATTTTTGTTTGTAAAAGCATTTAAGCGGTCAAATCAAAAGGTCACACCTCCCAACTTTGATTGTATTTGCAAAATACCTATACTTAGAGCCCCTAATTTTTGGGGAATTTTAGAAACTCATTTGGGCATTTTATTTCCTAAAATAAACTTTATAATGGGTTTTAAAAATAGTAAAACTCCTCCCAAAAAACCCAAAAAAATACAGTGGGTGCCCCTTAGGGTGGGGCACATTTTCTATTTAGAAAACTCTCTCTGAAACTGCCCCATTTTTTTCAAAAAAATGGGGAAGGGGAGAGGGTATTGGGGTGCGGTTAGGGAAAAGGGAGGGGGCGGGTCTGGGGTGCGATTAGAGAAAGGGAGGGAGCGCATGGGTTTTGCACCCTGCGCCCTCCCGCGGCTCCCACAGCGGATCTGCGGCGGATCCGCTGTGTGAGCACTCATACTGAGGCGGAGGGCGGGAAAACGAGGAGCGGGAGGCCGCCTGATCTCCTGGGGGAGATCGGACGGCTCCCGCCATCCCCGCCAGCAGGCGGCCTCAACCGCCGCCGGGCAGCGGTCGGAGGGGCCGGCGCCGCCCCCGGATGGTGCGTCGGGGGCCGGCGACTCCTCCGGTGATGGCTCAGCAGCCTGGTGCCGCCGGCCACCGCCGGGGGAAGGCGAAGAGGAAAGCGGGAGGCGGGAGCGCGGCCTGCATGGGCCATGCAGGCCCGTTGCGCCGCCGCCTCCGCTAAGAGGGCGTCGGTGCCGCCCTCGGTCGGTGCGCCGGGGGCCGGCGACTACTCCGGTGGTGGTCCGGCGGCCTGGCGTCGCCGGACTCCACCGGGAAGAGTAGCAGGAGGCGGCGGGGAGGCGCGGCACAGCTTGCATGGGCCATGCAAGCTGGCCGCGCCGCCGCCTCCTCGGGGAGGGCCCTCCCTGCCACCCCAGGTCGGGGCGCAGGGCCTGGGGCAGTCCTCCGGCAAGGGTCCGGCAGTCTGAAGCCGCCGGCCGCCGCCGGGGTAGGGGATTAATCCCCTACAGGAAAAAAAAAAGAGAGAGAGGGGAGGCCACGGGAGCCGCCGGCTGCGTCCTCCGGTGGACCGGCCGTCTCTCCTGTGCCGGCGTCGAGGTCCCCGAGAGGGGACCTACCTCCCCCAGCACCACCACCGGCGCTGGGGGAGAAGGCTTCCACGGCCAGCTTCCTCCCCGAGCTTTGCAAGGCTCGGGGCGGCGGCCGGCGGCGCTCCGGCGACGGGGAGGGAGGTGGCCTCCCCCGGGAGGTAGGAAGCAGGAGGGGGAGCGTTCTAACTGGAGGTGAGGTGGGGCTCGAGTGGTGGGGACGTGGTGGCCGGCCATGAGGTTGGTTTGCTCCGGCAAGGTGGAGGAGGAGGAGGGCTGGGCTGCCGGCAGGGAGAGGCTGAGAGGGAGAGAGTGGGGTGGGGGTTTGAGAGGGGGTTGCCCCTCCTTTTATAGAAAAGGGGGGAGCTCTCCCCCCCCCCCCCCCTCCCCTCCTTTTCCTCCACGTGGGGATAAGGGAGGGGGAGATATTTCTCCCCCTCCCCCTCCTCTCTCTCCTGCCCCCTTTGCCCAAATAGGGGCAGCCTCCCCCCCCCCCCCCCCCTTGGGGGGGGTTTTCTCTCTCCCCCCCCTTTCTTTAGCAATTTCGAGTTCGGGGGGGGGGGGGGGGGGGGTTGACTAAGTCAACTTAGGGCGGGGTCCTCCTTGGCTCCGGGGGCACGATAAGAGTTGTCGGGGCCGATGCCGGGTTCGTGTGCTTTATATCTCGTGCATTGTACTGAGGCGATCTGCATAGGACTAAAATGGCATACTCTCCATACGACCTCGTATCGAGACGCAACGAGTTCCGTTGTGCTTGTATTGGTCGTACGATCCTAACGGAACTGTCAGAAGTCAATTCGGGGTTCGTACGGCCATTATTCACAATAATGGGGTGGTGGCGCGCTACGATACCTAAAATTGTCATTTTCTCCAAATGACCTCGGATCGAAGTGTAACGAATTCCGTTGCGCTCGTATTGTCCATACGAGTTCAACGGAACTGACGGAAGTCAATTCGGAGTTCGTACGGTCACTATTCATGATAATGAGGTCGTGGCGCGCTACGGTACCCGAAATGGTCGTTTTCTCCAAACGACCTCGGATCGAAGTGCAACGAATTCCGTTGCGCTCGTATTGTCCATACGAGTTCAACGGAACTGACGGAAGTCAATTCAGGGTTCGTACGGTTACTATTCATGATAATGAGGTCGTGGCGCGCTACGGTACCCGAAATGGTCGTTTTCTCCAAACGACCTCGGATCGAAGTGCAACGAATTCCGTTGCGCTCGTATTGTCCATACGAGTTCAACGGAACTGACGGAAGTCAATTCGGGGTTCATACGGTCACTATTCATAATAATGAGGTCGTGGCGCGCTACGGTACCCGAAATGGTCGTTTTCTACTGCTCGGGCCTACTTTTATTGGGCTCACTAGGGTCTAGTGGCCCAATAAAAGTCGGGATGTTACAATCCAATAAAAATAAAGAAATTTTCGTCCCCGAAAATTGGCTAAAGTAGGGGTTTAAAGGATGACATACCTGGGGAAACAGTACCGGGTATCTCTCCCGGACGAGGGCTTCTGGCTCCCAGGTGAACTCTTCGCGTCCTCCGTTTGACCATAAGATCTTGACCATTGTGACGATTTTGTTCCGCAGCTCTTTGATCTTGGAGTCCACTATCTTCACAGGTTTGAGTCGGACAGATCGGTCGGATTGTACTGATGTTGGTGGTGTGGGAAGGTGCTGCTCGGGTTGGCGAAGTACGCGTCTCAGCGAAGAGACGTGAAACACGTTGTGGAGGTTTCCTAGTTCAGCTGGCAGGGCTAATCTATAGGCCACCGGGCCAACTCTTTCGATGACTGGATACGGGCCTAGATAGCGGGGGTCCAGCTTTTTCTGCCTCTTGATTCGTGATATCCCATGCATAGGCTTAATCTTCAAGAAAACCATATCTCCCACTTGGAATTCCACTTGCCGATGACGTGCGTCGTAATACTTGGCCTGCCGGCTCTGCGCTTCCAGCATGCGTTCCCGGATTAATCTTATCGCGGCGGTGGTATCGTCAATGTAGGTGACTCCCAAGGCTTCGGGGTCCTCATCCTGTGCCCAAGATAGCGGGGTTCGACAGCGTCTTCCGTAGAGGGCTTCGTAAGGTGTCATCTTGATGCTTGCCTGGAAGCTGTTGTTATATGAAAACTCTACCAGAGGTAGTAACTGCTCCCATGGCTCGTTGTGTTCCACTATGTATAATCGGAGAAGATCTTCCATCGTCCGATTCGTTCTTTCCGTCTGCCCATCGGTCTGGGGGTGGAAGGCGGTGCTAAAAGCTAATCTGGTTCCTAGATAAGCTTGCACTCTTCTCCATTCCTTCGATGTAAAGCGCCCGTCGCGGTCCGAGACGATTGATTTGGATATTCCATGAAATCGGACTACCTGCTCGATAAATAGTCGGGCTAGAATGTCGACACCGTCACCTTGCCGGTTTGGGATGAATCGGGCTACCTGGGTGAGGCGGTCCACTACTACCCATATGGAGTCGTTACCTGCACGGGATCGGGGTAAGCCATGGACAAAATCCATGGAAATATCCTCGAACTTCCATTCCGGGATGGGCAGGGGTTGTAGTAGGCCTCCTGGGCTTCGACATTCTGCCTTGACCATTTGACAGGTCTGGCAGTGCGCAACATAGTTGGTGACATCCCTCTTCATTCCTGGCCAATACAAGGTCCTTCGCAGGTCCGTATACATTTTTACTACTCCCGGGTGTATCGAGTACCTGGTCTGGTGCGCTTCGCGGAGGATTTCTTCCCGAATTCCTTCTGTTGCGGGGATGAATATGCGGTGTCTGAACTGCAGGATGCCATCGTACAAATTGTAATCCTCCTGCGCACCATGTTGCAGGGCTTGAATGATCGGGGCTGCTTCTATGTCAATCTTCTGAGCTTCTCTTATCCTATTCCGGATGTCGCACTGTATTTCCATCCAGTAGAGCTGGGCCTGGTATTCCATCGGATTTCTGCGGGCGATGAGGATAATATCCATTTCTGCCAATGATTTGACTAACTCCTCTGGCACCATTTCTAACCAACTCCCGGTCCTCGGAGGCTGTCGACTCAAGGCGTCTGCAACCTTATTAGCCTTGCCGGGGTGGTACTGGAGGGCGAAGTCATAATCACAGAGAAATTCTAACCACCGGCATTGCCGGAGGTTCAGCTCTTTCTGGGTGAAGACGTATTTGAGGCTTTTATGATCGGAGAAGATTTCGCATCGTACCCCGTAGAGGTAGTGTCTCCAGACTTTTAATGCGAAAACTACCGCCCCCAGCTCCAGATCGTGGGTGGCGTAGTTTAGTTCATGCGGCTTGAGCTGACGTGAGGCGTAGGCAATCACCTTGCCATGTTGCATAAGTACGGCCCCCAGTCCTTTCAGAGAGGCATCAGCATAGATTTGGAAACCCTCGGTACCGGAGGGGAGGGTTAGGATTGGGGCCGATATCAGCCGGTTCTTCAGTTCGATGAATGCCGCCTCGCATTCGGGAGACCATTGGAAGGTCACATCCTTCTTGGTGAGAGAGGTAAGTGGTAACGCGATTTTGGAGAAACCTTCGACGAACTTACGGTAGTAGCCGGCGAGGCCAAGGAAACTTCGGATGTCTGCTGCTGTCTTAAGTGGCGGCCAATATCGTACCGCTTGCACCTTGGCTTGATCCACCGCTACTCCGTTCTTGTTGATGGTGTGTCCCAAAAAGCCGACTTCTTCCATCCAGAACTCGCATGTGCTAAACTTGGCGAAGAGCGAGTGCTCTCTTAGCTTAAGTAGTACCATTTGGAGGTGCCTGGAGTGATCGGTTTTGTTCTTTGAGTAGATGAGAATATCATCTATGAAGACTATTACGAAATGGTCCAGGAAGGGTTTGAATACTGTATTCATCAAAGCCATGAAGGCGGACGGGGCATTGGTTAACCCAAATGGCATCACCATGAACTCGTATAGTCCGTAGCGAGAGCTGAAGGCGGTCTTGGGAATGTCCTCTTCTCGCACTCTAAGTTGATAGTAGCCGGACCTTAAGTTCATCTTGGAAAAGACGTACGCGCCTTGCAGTTGATCGAACAGTTCATCTATCCGGGGTAGGGGATAGGTATTCCGGACAGTGAGTTTATTCAAACCTCTGTAGTCGATGCAGAGATGCAGCGATCCATCCTTCTTTTTAACTAACAGTACTGGGGCTCCCCAGGGAGAGGTACTAGGACGTACGAATCCTGCGTCGACTAACTCTTGTAGCTGAATCTTGAGCTCGGCAGTTCCCTCGGGGCCATCCGGTATGGTGCTCGGGACACTGGTCGGGCTCCTTGAGTAAGTTCGATTTGGAAGTCCACTTCCCGTTGCGGGGGCAACCCGGGGAGTGACTCTGGGAAGATATCTGGGAAGTCCCTGATCACAGGTACTTTAGCGAGTACTTGCATCGTGTTCTCCATCTCAAAGTAGATTAGGTATATCTCGTCCTTCCGTCGAACTGCCTTGACGGTTTGTGCAGATGTTAAGATAATGCGGGTGACGGAGGGTATACCTCCTAGCGTGATAAATTGTCCATTTGGATTCTTGAGGCGGATTTCTCGAGTCGAACAATTGATTTGGGCGTTGTGCTCGGCCAACCAATCCATCCCCAGAATGATGTCGAATCCGGTTATTGCTAAGATGGTGGCGTTGACTTCGAACTCTATGCCTCCCAGCATTGCTTGGAAGGAACATTTCTCGGTGGAAGTCATGTCTGACCCATCCGGGAGTCGTATTCGGATCGACATCCCGGATGATCTCACCGTGTTCCCTTTGTCAGCGATGAAGTTTTGTGCAACGAAAGAGTGTGTGGCGCCGGTATCGAACAGTGTTTTAGCGGGATGACCTTCTACCAAAAGTAGACCTGATAATATATATACTATGATCATAAGCTTTTCACAAATATACAGGAGTAGGGATGACATATACAAAAGTCCCAATATATAAAGCTACAACATCTCCTAGGATATCATACTATCGGAAGTAGATACCTATCACTACGTCAGGAGCAGGACCGTGCTGGAGATCCAACGCGTATGCCTCGAGCGGTGCTGCTCTGCCCTGCCTAGCCGGCTCCCTCCTGCCTGCGGGACGTCCTCTGCGTCCACCTCGTCCTCTCTCTGCCGCTCTCTATACTGCTCCTAAACCGGGTCTCCCGATAGCCGGTGGGCAGAAGGCTCATATATGCCCAGGCTGCTGGCATAGGTAGCAGTTCCCTGTGAAGGGAACATTTCGTCGTGCGGCTGGGACGACCTGAGGTGCTGGGGCTGGGGGTGCTGGTCGGGGCTGGGGTGCTGGTCTATATGGCTGGTGACGCTGACGCTGTCTCCCGTCTCGGCCCTGCCTGCGAGGACCTACCCCTCTCTCTCGGCCCTGAGTCTGGGGAACACCTACGTGTCCCCTCCGCTGCTGGGCTACCATCCGCTGGTCCATCTCTAGAGCGGTGGCATGTGAGGCGATCGTGTGGAAGGATGCCTGGGAAATCATGATCAGGGCCTGACGGAGGTCGTCTCGTAATCCCCGGTAAAATCTGGCCGCCCTGTCCCTATCCGTACCTGCTAAGGTCCCGGCGAAGCGGGCCAGGTGGATAAACTCTCTCTGGTAGTCTGGAACCGTCCTATCTCACTGCCTGATCTGTAGGAACCGCTCCTGGAGTGCCATCCGGTCTGCATCCGAAATGAAATGCTCTAAGAAGGCCCCTGAGAACTCCCCCCAGAGAATGGTGCTGAGGGGTCGCCCTGTAAAAGTGGAGCGGCTAGCTACCCTCCACCAGTCCCGAGCATTGCCCTCCAACATGGTCACCACTAGGGGCACTGTGGCTACTGCTGGGCACATCATCCCTACAAGAAGCTCCTCTACCCTCTCCACCCACTCCTCGGCCTGGATGGCTGACTCTGTACCCCGAAAGGTGGGGGGCTTTAGCCCTCGGAATGTCGTCAGCAGATCGGTGGGTACGGTGGCCTGCTGGGGTGGCCGTAAGGTGGTTGTCTGGAAGGCGGCCAACAGGGCTACCAGGGTCTGCCCGAGCTCTGTCTCTCCGAACGGAACTGTGGCTGGAGCGGTCTGAGCTGGTGGTGGAGTGGTAGGGTGGTACTGGTCTCGAGAGGAGGACCTTCCGTTACTTGACTCCGGTATCTGGAGAAGTAACAAACGGGTGTCAGAACTTGCAAAAATAAGGGAATTTTGCAGGACTGGAAGAAAAGGAAGTGGAAAGCGTGTGGGTGTACTATCGTGCAGTCTCGAGTCCTTAACCTTAAACCTAAAAGGTATACCAGGCTTCCGCTGCGTGGTTCGTCCCGAACCAAGAAACGGAACCGGGAAAGGGAGGATTGAAAGACTGCCCCATGTGGTCGGATCGTGGTAGCTCTGATCCATTTGTAAGACCCCCCCCCCCCCCCCCCCCCCCCCCCCCCCCGTGTTCAGGGAGGGGGGGATCTTACTGCCGAAAGAGGACTACCCAGCGCTATCCGGGTGGCGACGTCCCACCTTCTTAGCGCTGAGCGGTCTCTTTGTTAGGCACAAGAATCATTACATCACATCAGATCGCACAGTGGAAGCAGATAATATAAAGAAAACAAGTATACAGCTTATATTACACATTTAAATATGGCCGGAGCCTTATCGTTTACATAATATTGCCCGCAGGCTACATAGTCTAAAACAAAAGGGAGCTACCACGATCCGACCACATGGGGCAGTCTTTCGATCCTCCCTTTCCCGGTTCCGTTTCTTGGTTCGGGACGAACCACGCAGCGGAAGCCTGGTAGACCCTTTAGGTTTAAGGTTAAGGACTCGAGACTGCACGATAGTACACCCACACGCTTTCCGCTTCCTTTTCTTTCAGTCCTGCAAAATTCCCTTATTTTTGCAAGTTGACACCCGTTTGTTACTTCTCCAGATACCGGAGTCAAGTAACGGAAGGTCCTCCTCTCGAGACCAGTACCACCCTACCACTCCACCACCAGCTCAGACCGCTCCAGCCACAGTTCCGTTCGGAGAGACAGAGCTCGGGCAGACCCTGGTAGCCCTGTTGGCCGCCTTCCAGACAGCCACCTTACGGCCACCCCAGCATGCCACCGTACCCACCGATCTGCTGACGACATTCCGAGGGCTAAGGCCCCCCACCTTTCGGGGTACAGAGTCAGCCATCCAGGCCGAGGAGTGGGTGGAGAGGGTAGAGGAGCTTCTTGTAGGGATGATGTGCCCAGCAGTAGCCACGGTGTCCCTAGTGGTGACCATGTTGGAGGTCTATGCCCGGGACTGGTGGAGGGCAGCTAGCCGCTCCACTTTTAGAGGGCGACCCCTCAGCACCATTCTCTGGGGGGAGTTCTCAGGGGCCTTCTTAGAGCATTTCATTTCGGATGCAGACCGGATGGCACTCCAGGAGCGGTTCCTACAGATCAGGCAGGGAGATAGGACGGTTCCAGACTACCAGAGAGAGTTTATCCACCTGGCCCGCTTCGCCGGGACCTTAGCAGGTACGGATAGGGACAGGGCGGCCAGATTTTACCGGGGATTACGAGACGACCTCCGTCAGGCCCTGATCATGATTTCCCAGGCATCCTTCCACACGATCGCCTCACATGCCACCGCTCTAGAGATGGACCAGCGGATGGTAGCCCAGCAGCGGAGGGGACACGTAGGTGTTCCCCAGACTCAGGGCCGAGAGAGAGGGGTAGGTCCTCGCAGGCAGGGCCGAGATGGGAGACAGCGTCAGCGTCTCCAGCCATATAGACCAGCACCCCAGCCCCGACCAGCACCCCCAGCCCCAGCACCTCAGGTCGTCCAAGCCGCACGACGAGATGTTCCCTTCGCAGGAAACCGCTACCTGTGCCAGCAGCTTGGGCATATACGAGCCTTCTGCCCACAGGCTACCGGGAGACCCGGTTTAGGAGCAGTACAGAGAGCGGCAGAGAGAGGACGAGGTGGACGCAGAGGACGTCCCGCAGGCAGGAGGGAGCGGCTAGGCAGGGCAGAGCAGCACCGCTTGAGGCATACGCGTTGGATCTCCAGCACGGTCCTGCTCCTGACGTAGTGATAGGTATCTACTTCCGATAGTATGATATCCTAGGAGATGTTGTAGCTTTATATATTGGGACTTTTGTATATGTCATCCCTACTCCTGTATATTTGTGAAAAGCTTATGATCATAGTATATATATTATCAGGTCTACTTTTGGTAGAAGGTCATCCCGCTAAAACACTGTTCGATACCGGCGCCACACACTCTTTCGTTGCACAAAACTTCATCGCTGACAAAGGGAACACGGTGAGATCATCCGGTATGTCGATCCGAATACGACTCCCGGATGGGTCAGACATGACTTCCACCGAGAAATGTTCCTTCCAAGCAATGCTGGGAGGCATAGAGTTCGAAGTCAACGCCACCATCTTAGCAATAACCGGATTCGACATCATTCT
Organism: Dactylorhiza incarnata; assembly: GCA_033032865.1. Classification (NCBI taxonomy): domain Eukaryota; kingdom Viridiplantae; phylum Streptophyta; class Magnoliopsida; order Asparagales; family Orchidaceae; genus Dactylorhiza; species Dactylorhiza incarnata. Next base: position 1,644,653 of record JAWHQI010000198.1, read on the forward strand.
GGGGATGGATTGGTTGGCCGAGCACAGCGCCCAAATCAATTGTTCGACTCGAGAAATCCGCCTCAAGAATCCAAATGGACAATTTATCACGCTAGCAGGTATACCCTCCGTCACCCGCATTATCTTAACATCTGCACAAACCATCAAGGAAGTTCGACGGAAGGACGAGATATACCTAATCTACTTTGAGATGGAGAACACGACGCAAGTACTCGCTAAAGTACCTGTGATCGGGGACTTCCCAGATATCTTCCCAGAGTCACTCCCCGGGTTGCGTGGACTTCCAAATCGAACTTACTCAAGGAGCCCGACCAGTGTCCCGAGCACCGTACCGGATGGTCCCGAGGGAACTGGCCGAGCTCAAGATTCAGCTACAAGAGTTAGTCGACGCAGGATTCGTACGTCCTAGTACCTCTCCCTGGGGAGCCCTAGTACTGTTCGTTAAAAAGAAGGATGGATCGCTGCGCCTCTGCATCGACTACAGAGGTTTGAATAAACTCACTGTCCGGAATACCTATCCCCTACCCCGGATAGATGAACTGTTCGATCAACTGCAAGGCGCGTCCGTCTTTTCCAAGATGGACTTAAGGTCTGGCTACTATCAACTTAGAGTGCGAGAAGAAGACATTCCCAAGACCGCCTTCAGCTCTCGCCACGGACTATACGAGTTCATGGTGATGCCATTTGGGTTAACCAATGCCCCGTCCGCCTTCATGGCTTTGATGAATACGGTATTCAAACCCTTCCTGGACCATTTCGTAATAGTCTTCATAGATGATATTCTCATCTACTCAAAGAACAAAACCGATCACTCCAGGCACCTCCAAATGGTACTACTTAATCTAAGAGAGCACTCGCTCTTCGCCAAGTTTAGCAAATGCGAGTTCTGGATGGAAGAAGTCGGCTTTCTGGGACACACCATCAACAAGAACGGAGTATCGGTGGATCAAGCCAAGGTGCAAGCGGTACGAGATTGGCCGCCACTTAAGACAGCAGCAGACATCTGAAGTTTCCTTGGCCTCGCCGGCTACTACCATAAGTTCGTCGAAGGTTTCTCCAAAATCGCGTTACCACTTACCTCTCTCACCAAGAAGGATGTGACCTTCCAATGGTCTCCCGAATGCGAGGCGGCATTCATCGAACTGAAGAACCGGCTGATATCGGCCCCAATCCTAACCCTCCCCTCCGGTACCGAGGGTTTCCAAATCTATGTTGATGCCTCTCTGAAAGGACTGGGGGCCGTACTTATGCAACATGGCAAGGTGATTGCCTACGCCTCACGTCAGCTCAAGCCGCATGAACTAAACTACGCCACCCACGATCTGGAGCTGGGAGCGGTAGTTTTCGCATTAAAAGTCTGGAGACACTACCTCTACGGGGTACGATGCGAAATCTTCTCCGATCATAAAAGCCTCAAATACGTCTTCACCCAGAAAGAGCTGAACCTCCGGCAATGCCGGTGGTTAGAATTTTTCTGTGATTATGACTTTGCCCTCCAGTACCACCCCGGCAAGGCTAATAAGGTTGCAGACGCCTTGAGTCGACAGCCTCCGAGGACCGGGAGTTGGTTAGAAATGGTGCCAGAGGAGTTAGTCAAATCATTGGCAGAAATGGATATTATCCTCATCGCCCGCAGAAATCCGATGGAATACCAGGCCCAGCTCTACTGGATGGAAATACAGTGCGACATCCGGAATAGGATAAGAGAAGCTCAGAAGATTGACGTAGAAGCAGCCCCGATCATTCAAGCCCTGCAACATGGTGCGCAGGAGGATTACAATTTGTACGATGGCATCCTGCAGTTCAGACACCGCATATTCATCCCCGCAACAGAAGGAATTCGGGAAGAAATCCTCCGCGAAGCACACCAGACCAGGTACTCGATACACCCGGGAGTAGTAAAAATGTATACGGACCTGCGAAGGACCTTGTACTGGCCAGGAATGAAGTGGGATGTCACCAACTATGTTGCGCACTGCCAGACCTGTCAAATGGTCAAGGCAGAATGTCGAAGCCCAGGAGGCCTACTACAACCCCTGCCCATCCCGGAATGGAAGTTCGAGGATATTTTAATGGATTTTGTCCTTGGCTTACCCCGATCCCGTGCAGGTAATGACTCCATATGGGTAGTAGTGGACCGCCTCACCAAGGTAGCCCGATTCATCCCAAACCGGCAAGGTGACGGTGTCGACATTCTAGCCCGACTATTTATCGAGCAGGTAGTCCGATTTCATGGAATACCCAAATCAATCGTCTCGGACCGCGACGGGCGCTTTACATCGAAGGAATGGAGAAGAGTGAAAGCTTATCTCGGAACCAGATTAGCTTTTAGCACCGCCTTCCACCCCCAGGCCGATGGGCAGACGGAAAGAACGAATCGGACGACGGAAGATCTTCTCCGATTATGCATAGTGGAACACAACGAGCCATGGGAGCAGTTACTACCTCTGGTAGAGTTTTCATATAACAACAGCTTCCAGGCAAGCATCAAGATGGCACCTTACGAAGCCCTCTACGGAAGACGTTGTCGAACCCCGCTATCTTGGGCACAGGATGAGGACCCCGAAGCCTTGGGAGTCACCTACATCGACGATACCACCGCCGCGATAAGATTAATCCGGGAACGCATGCTGGAAGCGCAGAGCCGGCAGGCCAAGTATTACGACGCACGTCATCGGCAAGTGGAATTCCAAGTGGGAGATATGGTTTTCTTGAAGATTAAGCCTATGCATGGGATATCACGAATCAAGAGGCAGAAAAAGCTGGACCCCCGCTATCTAGGCCCGTATCCAGTCATCGAAAGAGTTGTCCCGGTGGCCTATAGATTAGCCCTGTCAGCTGAACTAGGAAACCTCCACAACGTGTTTCACGTCTCTTCGCTGAGACGCGTACTTCGCCAACCCGAGCAGCACCTTCCCACACCACCAACATCAGTACAATCCGACCGATCTGTCCGACTCGAACCTGTGAAGATAGTGGACTCCAAGATCAAAGAGATGCGGAACAAAACCGTCACAATGGTCAAGATCTTATGGTCAAACGGAGGACGCTAAGAGTTCACCTGGGAGCCAGAAGCCCTCGTCCGGGAGAGATACCCGGTACTGTTTCCCCAGGTATGTCATCCTTTACACCCCTACTTTAGCCAATTTTCTGGGACGAAAATCTCTTTATTTTTATTGGATTGTAACATCCCGACTTTTATTGGGCCACTAGACCCTAGTGACCCCAATAAAAGTAGGCCCGAGCAGTAGAAAACGACCATTTCGGGTACCGTAGCGCGCCACGACCTCATTATTATGAATAGTGATCGTACGAACCCCGAATTGACTTCCGTCAGTTCCGTTGAACTCGTATGGACAATACGAGCGCAACGGAATTCGTTGCACTTCGATCCGAGGTCGTTTGGAGAAAACGACCATTTCGGGTACCGTAGCGCGCCACGACCTCATTATCATGAATAGTAACCGTACGAACCCCGAATTGACTTCCGTCAGTTCCGTTGAACTCGTATGGACAATACGAGCGCAACGGAATTCGTTGCACTTCAATTCGAGGTCGTTTGGAGAAAATGACCATTTTGGGTACCGTAGCGCGCCACGACCTCATTATCATGAATAGTGACCGTACGAACCCCGAATTGACTTCCGTCAGTTCCGTTGAACTCGTATGGACAATACGAGCGCAACGGAATTCGTTGCACTTCGATCCGAGGTCATTTGGAGAAAAATGATCATTTTAGGTATCGTAGCGCGCCACCACCCCATTATTGTGAATAATGGCCGTACGAACCCCGAATTAACTTCTGACAGTTCCGTTAGGATCGTACGACCAATACAAGCACAACGGAACTCGTTGCGTCTCGATACGAGGTCGTATGGAGATTATGCCATTTTAGTCCTATGCAGATTGCCTCAGTACAACGCACGAGATATAAAGCACACGAACCCGGCATCGGCCCCGGCAACTCTTATCGTGCCCCCCGAGCCAAGGAGGACCCCGCCCTAAGTTGACTTAGTCAACCCCCCCCCCCCCCCCCCGAACTCGAAATTCCTAAAGAAAAGGGGGGGAGAGAGAAAAACCCCCCCAAGGGGGGGAGGCTGCCCCTATTTGGGCAAAGGGGGCAGGAGAGAGAGGAGGGGGAGGGGGAGAAATATCTCCCCCTCCCTTATCCCCACGTGGAGGAAAAGGAGGGGGGGAGAGAGCTCCCCCCTTTTCTATAAAAGGAGGGGCAGACCCCTCTCAAACCCCCACCCCACTCTCTCCCTCTCAGCCTCTCCCTGCCGGCAGCCCAGCCCTCCTCCTCCTCCACCTTGCCGGAGCAAACCAACCTCATGGCCGGCCACCACGCCCCCACCACTCGAGCCCCACCTCACCTCCAGGTAGAACGCTCCCCCTCCTCCTTCCTACCTCCCGGGGGAGGCCACCTCCCTCCCCGTCGCCGGAGCGCCGCCGGCCGCCGCCCCGAGCCTTGCAAAGCTCGGGGAGGAAGCTGGCCGTGGAAGCCTTCTCCCCCAGCGCCGGTGGTGGTGCTGGGGGAGGTAGGTCCCCTCTCGGGGACCTCGACGCCGGCACAGGAGAGACGGCCGGGCCGCCGGAGGACGCAGCCGGCGGCGCCCGTGGCCTCCCCTCCCTCTCTCTTTTTTTTCCTGTAGGGGATTAATCCCCTACCCCGGCGGCGGCCGGCGGCTTCAGACCGCCGGACCACCGCCGGAGGACTGCCCCCTCCCCGGCGCCCCGACCTGGGGTGGCAGGGAGGGCCCTCCCCAAGGAGGCGGCGGCGCAGCCAGCTTGCATGGCCCATGCAAGCTGTGCCGCGCCTCCCCGCCGCCTCCTGCTACTCTTCCCGGTGGAGTCCGGCGACGCCAGACCGCCGGACCACCACCGGAGTAGTCGCCGGCCCCCGGCGCACCGACCGGGGGCGGCACCGACGCCCTCTTAGCGGAGGCGGCGGCGCAACGAGCCTGCATGGCCCATGCAGGCCGCGCCCCCGCCTCCCGCTTTCCTCTTCGCCTTCCCCCGGCGGTGGCCGGCGGCACCAGGCCGTCGGGCCATCACCGGAGGAGTCGCCGGCCCCCGGCGCACCATCCGGGGGTGGCGCCGGCCCCTCCGACCGCTGCCCGGCGGCGGTTGAGGCCGCCTGCTGGCGGGGATGGCGGGAGCCGTCTGATCTCCCCCAGGAGATCGGGCGGCCTCCCGCTCCTCGTTTTCCCGCCCTCCGCCTCAGTATGAGTGCTCCCACAGCGGATCCGCCGCAGATCCGCTGTGGGATCCGCGAGAGGGCGCAGGGTGCAAAACCCCTGCGCTCCCTCCATTTCTCTAATCGCACCCCAGACCTGCCCCCTCCCTTTTCCCTAACCGCACCCCAATACCCTCTCCCCTTCCCCATTTTTTTGAAAAAAAATGGGGCAGTTTCAGAGAGAGTTTTCTAAATAGAAAATGTGCCCCACCCTAAGGGGCACCCACTGTATTTTTTTGGGTTTTTTGGGAGGAGTTTTACTATTTTAAAACCCTTTATAAAGTTTATTTTAGGAAATAAAATGCCCAAATGAGTTTCTAAAATTCCCCAAAAATTAAGGGCTCTAAATATAGGTATTTTGTAAATACTATCAAAGTTGGGAGGTGTGACCTTTTGATTTGACCCCTTAAATGCTTTTACAAACAAAAATAGATGCCCGAAAAAGAGCGAAATTTATCAAAACGAATCGGCGCCCCCTCGGCACATAATTTTAAATACCTATAAAAATTATGCGTATCAATCTAAAGAATCGACTAAGCTCGAAAAAGCAATGCAAAAATCGGAACGAAATCGCGGCGCGGCACCGAAATTTAACCCAGCCGCGACGATAATAAAAGAACGGAGTCGTCGATTGAAGCCTCCTCTTACGGAGTGATTGGACCACTAACCATTCCTTCTTATGCTTTTACTGCTTTCCGTACTTTCCGTTAAATCCAGTCTCGCACTGGTCCCCCGTATTTACTTCTGTACTTTTTTTTAAATCCAGTCTCGCACTGGTCCCCCGCACTTATTTTCTGTACTTTCAATTAAATCCAGTCTCGCACTGGTCCCCCGCACTTACCTTCTGTACTTTCAATTAAATCCAGTCTTGCACTAGTCCTATCATTATGGCCTCTGCATTCGGCCTACTTTTCTGTTTATTACATGGCCTATGCTTTCGGCCTACTTTCTGCTTATCATTATAGCCTCTGCTTTCGGCCTACTTTTCTGTTTATTACATGGCTTTTGCTTTCGGCCTACTTTCTGCTTATCATTATGGCATCTGCTTTCGGCCTACTTTTCTGTTTTTTACATGGCCTTTGCTTTCGGCCTACTTTCTGCTTATCATTATGGCCTCTGCTTTCGGCCTACATTTCTGTTTAGTGCTATGGCCCCTGCTTCGGCCTAACTTACTTGCTAGTGCAGAGCTGCCGTGGAAACAAATGCGGTGCTTATCCTCCCTTCGGCAAGGCCTTAGTTGGGGAAAACCCGGAGTTGAATCTCTCCTCCCAGGTTAGCCTCAAGCAAGGAGCCCTCATACCGCTAAGCCTCCCGGTCCAAGGTCGTGCGACCGGTCGAGTAGAATTGCCACGTGGCCTAAGGGTTTGTTTTATACAAGCGGGTGAAGATTGATTGGAAGTGGCGGGTTGGTCACGCTCGCAGACCGTTCGTACCGGTGCGGGTGGGTTTGACGACTCATGGCGACAGGGAGATGTGCAACGGGTTATCACCCTCCGAGCCTGCAGTTTTACCTCCTCTGGTCAGCCTACAAATCGGCTCGTCGGATGTCGCTCACATCCAGTTAGTACACAAAGTTGTACAGGAGGGCCTGAATGATACGGTACGACTACATTCAGAAGTGGCAAGACTGGCCACTGTCACCGACGGCCACATCGGTGAGGCCCGCGGGGTTAGCTCCCCTGCTTGAAATAAAGCGGTCTAAACTGTGTCGACACGGGGTCTTTTGTGTGCGTACAGGTTTGAATACCTGTGTGTGTAGGTCTGCGCGTTATAGTGTTATATACTTACTATACGGCGCGATTACAAGCTTAGGGCGGGAAGCCCTATATATATATATATATATATATATATATATATATATATATATATACGGGGATATATATATATGCTTACCTGTTGCTAATCCTCTACCTTGCTTCGGCTATTTCATTTCTGTTCTTTAGCCGCCCCCTGGATATGGATCCGGGGAGGGGATGTATTTTCTACTTAGCTCTGTGACTAACGGTTATTTCTTATAACCAATCACAGGAGACGGGACAGCAAGGAGCCCCCACACCGCAGGATGAGTTACGAGCCTTGGAGATGGCCCGTTCGATTACCCCAGCCTCTCCTCCTATCTTCAGAGACGTGAGTACGAGTGTATAAGGACTAGCCTAGGGCTCCGTTTTGTTTTAGACTATGTAGCCTGCGGGCAATATTATGTAAACGATAAGGCTCCGGCCATATTTAAATGTGTAATATAAGAAGTATACTTGTTTTCTTTATATTATCTGCTTCCACTGTGCGATCTGATGTGATGTAATGATTCTTGTGCCTGACAAAGAGACCGCTCAGCGCTAAGAAGGTGGGTAGTCCTCTTTCGACAGTAAGATCCCCCCTTCTTAGCGCTGAGCGGTCTCTTTGTCAGGCACAAGAATCATTACATCAGATCGCACAGTGGAAGTAGATAATATAAAGAAAACAAGTATACTGCTTATATTACACATTTAAATATGGCCGGAGCCTTATCGTTTACATAATATTGCCCGCAGGCTACATAGTCTAAAACAAAAGGGAGCCCTAGGCTAGTCCTTATACACTCGTACTCACGTCTCTGAAGATAGGAGGAGAGGCTGGGGTAATCGAACGAGCCATCTCCAAGGCTCGTAACGCATCCTGCGGTGTGGGGGCTCCTTGCTGTCCCGTCTCCTGTGATTGGTTATAAGAAATAACCGTTAGTCACAGAGCTAAGTAGAAAATACATCCCCTCCCCGGATCCATATCCAGGGGGCGGCTAAAGAACAGAAATGAAATAGCCGAAGCAAGGTAGAGGGTTAGCAACAGGTAAGCATCTATATATCCCCGTATATATATATATATATATATATATATATATATATATATATATATAGGGCTTCCCGCCCTAAGCTTGTAATCGCATCGTATAGTAAGTATATAACACTATAACGCGCAGACCTACACACACAGGTATTCAAACCTGTACGCACACAAAAGACCCCGTGTCGACACAGTTTAGACCGCTTTATTTCAAGCAGGGGAGATAACCCCGCGGGCCTCACCGATGTGGCCGTCGGTGACAGTGGCCAGTCTTGCCACTTCTGAATGTAGTCGTATCGTATCATTCAGGCCCTCCTGTACAACTTGGTGTACTAACTGGATGTGAGCGACATCCGACGAGCCGATTTGTAGGCCGACCAGAGGAGGTAAAACTGCAGGCTCGGAGGGTGATAACCCGTTGCACATCTCCCTGTCGCCATGAGTCGTCAAACCCACCCGCACCGGTACGAACGGTCTGCGAGCGTGACCAACCCGCCACTTCCAATCAATCTTCACCCGCTTGTATAAAACAAACCCTTAGGCCATGTGGCAATTCTACTCGACCGGTCGCACGACCTTGGACCGGGAGGCTTAGCGGTATGAGGGCTCCTTGCTTGAGGCTAACCTGGGAGGAGAGATTCAACTTCGGGTTTTCCCCAACTAAGGCCTCGCCGAAGGGAGGATAGGCACCGCATTTGTTGCCACGGCAGCTCTGCACTAGCAAGTAAGTTAGGCCGAAGCAGGGGCCATAACACTAAACAGAAATGTAGGCCGAAAGCAGAGGCCATAATGATAAGCAGAAAGTAGGCCGAAAGCAAAGGCCATGTAATAAACAGAAAAGTAGGCCGAAAGCAGAGGCCATAATGATAAGCAGAAAGTAGGCCGAAAGCAAAGGCCATATAATAAACAGAAAAGTAGGCCGAAAGCAGAGGCTATAACGATAAGCAGAAAGTGGGCCGAAAGCAAAGGCCATGTAATAAACAGAAAAGTAGGCCGAATGTAGAGGCCATAATGATAGGACCAGTGCAAGACTGGATTTAATTGAAAGTATAGAAGGTAAGTGCGGGGGACCAGTGCGAGACTGGATTTAATTGAAAGTACAGAAAATAAGTGCGGGGGACCAGTGCGAGACTGGATTTAAAGAAAAGTACAGAAAATAAGTGCGGGGGACCAGTGCGAGACTGGATTTAAAGAAAAGTACAGAAGTAAATACGGGGGACCAGTGCGAGACTGGATTTAACGGAAAGTACGGAAAGCAGTAAAAGCATAAGAAGGAATGGTTAGTGGTCCAATCACTCAATAAGAGGAGGCTTCGATCGACGACTCCGTTCTTTTATTATCGTCGCGGCTGGGTTAAATTTCGGTGTCGCGCCGCGATGTCGTTCCGATTTTTGCGTTGCTTTTCCGAGCTTAGTCGATTCTTTAGATTGATACGCATAATTTTGATAGGTATTTAAAATTATGTGCCGAGGGGGCGCCGATTCGTTTTGATAAATTTCGCACTTTTTCGGGCATCTATTTTTGTTTGTAAAAGTATTTAAGGGGTCAAATCAAAAGGTCACACCTCCCAACTTTGATAGTATTTGCAAAATAACTATACTTAGAGCCCCTAATTTTTGGGGAATTTTAGAAACTCATTTTGCATTTTATTTCCTAAAATAAACTTTATAATGGGTTATAAAAATAGTAAAACTCCTCCAAAAAAACCCAAAAAAATACAGTGGGTGCCCCTTAGGGTGGGGCACATTTTCTATTTAGAAAACTCTCTCTGAAACTGCACCATTTTTTTTCAAAAAAATGGGGAAGGGGAGAGGGTATTGTGGTGCGGTTAGGGAAAAGGGAGGGGGCGGGTCTGGTGTGCGATTAGAGAAAGGGAGGGACCGCAGGGGTTTTGCACCCTGCGCCCTCCCGCGGCTCCCACAGCGGATCTGCGGCGGATCCGCTGTGGGAGCACTCATACTGAGGCAGAGGGCGGGAAAACGAGGAGCGGGAGGCCGCCCGATCTCCAGGGGGAGATCGGACGGCTCCCGCCATCCCCGCCAGCAGGCGGCCTCAACCACCGCTGGGCAGCGGTCGGAGGGGCCGGCGCCGCCCCCGGATGGTGCGCCGGGGGCCGGCGACTCCTCCGGTGATGGCCCGGCGGCCTGGTGCCGCCGGCCACCGCCGGGGGAAGGCGAAGAGGAAAGCGGGAGGCGGGGGCGCGGCCTGCATGGGCCATGCTGGCCCGTCGCGCCGCCGCCTCCGCTAAGAGGGCGTCGGTGCCGCCCCCGGTCGGTGCGTCGGGGGCCGGCGACTACTCCGGTGGTGGTCCGGCGGTCTGGCGTCTTCGGACTCCACCGGGAAGAGTAGCAGGAGGCGGCTGGGAGGCGCGGCACAGCTTGCATGGGCCATGCAAGCTGGCCGCGCCGCCGCCTCCTCAGGGAGGGCCCTCCCTGCCACCCCAGGTCGGGGCGTCGGGGAGGGGGCAGTCCTCCGGCGGTGGTCCGGCAGTCTGAAGCCGCCGGCCGCCGCCGGGGTAGGGGATTAATCCCCTACAGGAAAAAAAAAAGAGAGGGGAGGGGAGGCCACGGGCGCCGCCGGCTGCGTCCTCCGGCGGCCCGGCCGTCTCTCCTGTGCCGGCGTCGAGGTCCCCGAGAGGGGACCTACCTCCCCCAGCGCCACCACCGGCGCTGGGGGAGAAGGCTTCCACGGCCAGCTTCCTCCCCGAGCTTTGCAAGGCCCGGGGCGGCGGCCGGCGGCGCTCCGGCGATGGGGATGGAGGTGGCCTCCCCCGGGAGGTAGGAAGGAGGAGGGGGAGCGTTCTACCTGGAGGTGAGGTGGGGCTCGAGTGGTGGGGGCGTGGTGGTCGGCCATGAGGTTGGTTTGCTCCGGCAAGGTGGAGGAGGAGGAGGGCTGGGCTGCCGGTAGGGAGAGGCTGAGAGGGAGAGAGTGGGGTGGGGGTTTGAGAGGGGGCTGCCCCTCCTTTTATAGAAAAGGGGGGAGCTCTCTTCCCCCCCCCCCCCCTCCTTTTCCTCCACGTGGGGATAAGGGAGGGGGAGATATTTCTCCCCCTCCCCCTCCTCTCTCTCCTGCCCCCTTTGCCCAAATAGGGGCAGCCTCCCCCCCCCCCCCCCTTGGGGGGGTTTTTCTCTCCCCCCCCCCCCCCCCCTTTCTTTAGCAATTTCGAGTTCTGGGGGGGGGGGGGGGGGGGGTTGACTAAGTCAACTTAGGGCGGGGTCCTCCTTGGCTCCGGGGGCACGATAAGAGTTGCCGGGTTCGTGTGCTTTATATCTCGTGCGTTGTACTGAGGCGATCTGCATAGGACTAAAATGGCATACTCTCCATACGACCTCGTATCGAGACGCAACGATTTCTGTTGTGCTTGTATTGGTCGTACGATCCTAACGGAACTGTCAGAAGTCAATTCGGGGTTCGTACGGCCATTATTCACAATAATGGGGTGGTGGCGCGCTACGATACCTAAAATGGTCATTTTCTCCAAATGACCTCGGATCGAAGTGCAACGAATTCCGTTGCGCTCGTATTGTCCATACGAGTTCAACGGAACTGACGGAAGTCAATTCGGGGTTCGTACGGTCACTATTCATAATAATGAGGTCGTGGCGCGCTACGGTACCCGAAATGGTCGTTTTCTACTGCTCGGGACTACTTTTATTGGGCTCACTAGGGTCTAGTGGCCCAATAAAAGTCGGGATGTTACAATCCAATAAAAATAAAGAGATTTTCGTCCCCGAAAATTGGCTAAAGTAGGAGTTTAATGGATGACATACCTGGGGAAACAGTACCGGGTATCTCTCCCGGACGAGGGCTTCTGGCTCCCAGGTGAACTCTTCGCGTCCTCGGTTTGACCATAAGATCTTGACCATTGTGACGGTTTTGTTCCGCAGCTCTTTGATCTTGGAGTCCACTATCTTCACAGGTTCGAGTCGGACAGATCGGTCGGATTGTACTGATGTTGGTGGTGTGGGAAGGTGCTGCTCGGGTTGGCGAAGTACGCGTCTCAGCGAAGAGACGTGAAACACATTGTGGAGGTTTCCTAGTTCAGCTGGCAGGGCTAATCTATAGGCCACCGGGCCAACTCTTTCGATGACTGGATACGGGCCTAGATAGCGGGGGTCCAGCTTTTTCTGCCTCTTGATTCGTGATATCCCATGCATAAGCTTAATCTTCAAGAAAACCATATCTCCCACTTGGAATTCCACTTGCCGATGACGTGCGTCGTAATACTTGGCCTGCCGGCTCTGCGCTTCCAGCATGCGTTCCTGGATTAATCTTATCGCGGCGGTGGTATCGTCGAAGTAGGTGACTCCCAAGGCTTCGGGGTCCTCATCCTGTGCCCAAGATAGCGGGGTTCGACAGCGTCTTCCGTAGAGGGCTTCGTAAGGTGCCATCTTGATGCTTGCCTGGAAGCTGTTGTTATATGAAAACTCTACCAGAGGTAGTAACTGCTCCCATGGCTCGTTGTGTTCCACTATGCATAATCGGAGAAGATCTTCCATCGTCCGATTCGTTCTTTCCGTCTGCCCATCGGTCTGGGGGTGGAAGGCGGTGCTAAAAGCTAATCTGGTTCCTAGATAAGCTTGCACTCTTCTCCATTCCTTCGATGTAAAGCGCCCGTCGCAGTTCGTGATGATTGATTTGGGTATTCCATGAAATCGGACTACCTGCTCGATAAATAGTCGGGCTAGAATGTCGACACCGTCACCTTGCCGGTTTGGGATGAATCGGGCTACCTTCGTGAGGCGGTCCACTACTACCCATATGGAGTCGTTACATGCACGGGATCGGGGTAAGCCATGGACAAAATCCATGGAAATATCCTCGAACTTCCATTCCGGGATGGGCAGGGGTTGTAGTAGGCCTCCTGGGCTTCGACATTCTGCCTTGACCATTTGACAGGTCTGGCAGTGCGCAACATAGTTGGTGACATCCCTCTTCATTCCTGGCCAGTACAAGGTCCTTCGCAGGTCCGTATACATTTTTACTACTCCCGGGTGTATCGAGTACCTGGTCTGGTGCGCTTCGCGGAGGATTTCTTCACGAATTCCTTTTGTTGCGGGGATGAATATGCGGTGTCTGAACTGTAGGATGCCATCGTACAAATTGTAATCCTCCTGCGCACCATGTTGCAGGGCTTGAATGATCGGGGTTGCTTCTACGTCAATCTTCTGAGCTTCTCTTATCCTATTCCGGATGTCGCACTGTATTTCCATCCAGTAGAGCTGGGCCTGGTATTCCATCGGATTTCTGCAGGCGATGAGGATAATATCCATTTCTGCCAATGATTTGACTAACTCCTCTGGCACCATTTCTAACCAACTCCCGGACCTCGGAGGCTGTCGACTCAAGGCGTCTGCAACCTTATTAGCCTTACCGGGGTGGTACTGGAGGGCGAAGTCATAATCACAGAGAAATTCTAACCGCCAGCGTTGCCAGAGGTTCAGCTCTTTCTGGGTGAAGACGTATTTGAGGCTTTTATGATCGGAGAAGATTTCGCATCGTACCCCGTAGAGGTAGTGTCTCCAGACTTTTAATGCGAAAACTACCGCCCCCAGCTCCAGATCGTGGGTGGCGTAGTTTAGATCATGCGGCTTGAGCTGACGTGAGGCGTAGGCAATCACCTTGCCATGTTGCATAAGTACGCCCCCCAGTCCTTTCAGAGAGGCATCAGCATAGATTTGGAAACCCTCGGTACCGGAGGGGAGGGTTAGGATTGGGGCCGATATCAGCCGGTTCTTCAGTTCGATGAATGCCGCCTCGCATTCGGGAGACCATTGGAAGGTCACATCCTTCTTGGTGAGAGAGGTAAGTGGTAACGCGATTTTGGAGAAACCTTCGACGAACTTACGGTAGTAGCCGGCGAGGCCAAGGAAACTTCGGATGTCTGCTGCTGTCTTAAGTGGCGGCCAATCTCGTACCGCTTGCACCTTGTCTTGATCCACCGCTACTCCATTCTTGTTGACGGTGTGTCCCAGAAAGCCGACTTCTTCCATCCAGAACTCGCATTTGCTAAACTTGGCGAAGAGCGAGTGCTCTCTTAGCTTAAGTAGTACCATTTGGAGGTGTCTGGAGTGATCGGTTTTGTTCTTTGAGTAGATGAGAATACCATCTATGAAGACTATTACGAAATGGTCCAGGAAGGGTTTGAATACCGTATTCATCAAAGCCATGAAGGCGGACGGGGCATTGGTTAACCCAAATGGCATCACCATTAACTCGTATAGTCCGTAGCGAGAGCTGAAGGCGGTCTTGGGAATGTCCTCTTCTCGCACTCTAAGTTGATAGTAGCCGGACCTTAAGTCCATCTTGGAAAAGACGGACGCGCCTTGCAGTTGATCGAACAGTTCATCTATCCGGGGTAGGGGATAGGTATTCCGGACAGTGAGTTTATTCAAACCTCTGTAGTCGATGCAGAGACGCAGCAATCCATCCTTCTTTTTAACGAACAGTACTGGGGCTCCCCAGGGAGAGGTACTAGGACGTACGAATCCTGCGTCGACTAACTCTTGTAGCTGAATCTTGAGCTCGGCCAGTTCCCTCGGGGCCATCCGGTACGGTGCTCGGGACACTGGTCGGGCTCCTTGAGTAAGTTCGATTTGGAAGTCCACTTCCTGTTGCGGGGGCAACCCGGGGAGTGACTCTGGGAAGATATCTGGGAAGTCCCTGATCACAGGTACTTTCGCGAGTATTGCGTCGTGTTCTCCATCTCAAAGTAGATTAGGTATATCTCGTCGTTCCGTCGAACTGCCTTGACGGTTTGTGCAGATGTTAAGATAATGCGGGTGACGGAGGGTATACCTGCTAGGGTGATAAATTGTCCATTTGGATTCTTGAGGCGGATTTCTCGAGTCGAACAATTGATTTGGGCGCTGTGCTCGGCCAACCAATCCATCCCCAGAATGATGTCGAATTCGGTTATTGCTAAGATGGTGGCGTTGACTTCGAACTCTATGCCTCCCAGCATTGCTTGGAAGGAACATTTCTCGGTGGAAGTCATGTCTGACCCATCCGGGAGTCGTATTCGAATCGACATCCCGGATGATCTCACCGTGTTCCCTTTGTCAGCGATGAAGTTTTGTGCAACGAAAGAGTGTGTGGCGCCGGTATCGAACAGTGTTTTAGCGGGATGACCTTCTACCAAAAGTAGACCTGATAATATATATACTATGATCATAAGCTTTTCACAAATATGCAGGAGTAGGGATGACAAATACAAAAGTCCCAATATATAAAGCTACAACGTCTCCTAGGATATCATACTATCGGAAGTAGATACCTATCACTACGTCAGGAGCAGGACCGTGCTGGAGATCCAACGCGTATGCCTCGAGCGGTGCTGCTCTGCCCTGCCTAGCTGGCTCCCTCCTGCCTGCGGGACGTCCTCTGCGTCCACCTCGTCCTCTCTCTGCCGCTCTCTGTACTGCTCCTAAACCGGGTCTCCCGGTAGCCTGTGGGCAGAAGGCTCGTATATGCCCAGGCTGCTGGCACAGGTAGCAGTTCCCTGCGAAGGGAACATCTCGTCGTGCGGCTGGGACGACCTGAGGTGCTGGGGCTGGGGGTGCTGGTCGGGGCTGGGGTGCTGGTCTATATGGCTGGTGACGCTGACGCTGTCTCCCGTCTCGGCCCTGCCTGCGAGGACCTACCCCTCTCTCTCGGCCCTGAGTCTGGGGAACACCTACGTGTCCCCTCCGCTGCTGGGCTACCATCCGCTGGTCCATCTCTAGAGCGGTGGCATGTGAGGCGATCGTGTGGAAGGATGCCTGGGAAATCATGATCAGGGCCTGACGGAGGTCGTCTTGTAATCCCTGGTAAAATCTGGCCGCCCTGTCCCTATCCGTACCTGCTAAGGTCCCGGCGAAGCGGGCCAGGTGGATAAACTCTCTCTGGTAGTCTGGAACCGTCCTATCTCCTTGCCTGATCTGTAGGAACCGCTCCTGGAGTGCCATCCGGTCTGCATCCGAAATGAAATGCTCTAAGAAGGCCCCTGAGAACTCCCCCCAGAGAATGGTGCTGAGGGTTACCGCCCTCTAAAAGTGGAGCGGCTAGCTGCCCTCCACCAGTCCCGGGCATAGCCCTCCAACATGGTCACCACTAGGGACACCGCGGCTACTGCTGGGCACATCATCCCTACAAGAAGCTCCTTTACCCTCTCCACCCACTCCTCGGCCTGGATGGCTGACTCTGTACCCCGAAAGGTGGGGGGCCTTAGCCCTCAGAATGTCGTCAGCAGATCGGTGGGTACGGTGGCCTGCTGGGGTGGTCGTAAGGTGGCTGTCTGGAAGGCGGCCAACAGGGCTACCAGGGTCTGCCCGAGCTCTGTCTCTCCGAACGGAACTGTGGCTGGAGCGGTCTGAGCTGGTGGTGGAGTGGTAGGGTGGTACTAGTCTCGAGAGGAGGACCTTCCGTTACTTGACTCCGGTATCTGGAGAAGTAACAAACGGGTGTCAGAACTTGCAAAAATAAGGGAATTTTGCAGGACTGAAAGAAAAGGAAGCGGAAAGCGTGTGGGTGTACTATCGTGCAGTCTCGAGTCCTTAACCTTAAACCTAAAGGGTCTACCAGGCTTCCGCTGCGTGGTTCGTCCCGAACCAAGAAACGGAACCGGGAAAGGGAGGATCGAAAGACTGCCCCATGTGGTCGGATCGTGGTAGCTCTAATCCATTTGTAAGACCCCCCCCCCCTCCCTAGCTCTGGGAGGGGGGGATCTTACTGCCGAAAGAGGACTACCCCTGCACTCCCGGAAGGGGGGGATCTTACTGCCGAAAGAGGACTACCCCTGTCTGAAGCCGCCGGCCGCCGCCGGGGTAGGGGATTAATCCCCTACAGGAAAAAAAAGAGAGAGGGAGGGGAGGCCACGGGCGCCGCCGGCTGCGTCCTCCGGCGGCCCGGCCGTCTCTCCTGTGCCGGCGTCGAGGTCCCCGAGAGGGGACCTACCTCCCCCAGCGACCCCTTAGAGCATTTCATTTCGGATGCAGACCGGATGGCACTCCAGGAGCGGTTCTTACAGATCAGGCAGGGAGATAGGACGGTTCCAGACTACCAGAGAGAGTTTATCCACCTGGCTCTGATACATTTGTAAGACCCCCCCCCCCCCCCCCCCCCCCCCGAGTTCAGGGAGGGGGGGATCTTACTGCCGAAAGAGGACTACCCAGCGCTTTCCGGGTGGCGACGTCCCACCTTCTTAGCGCTGAGCGGTCTCTTTGTCAGGCACAAGAATCATTACATCACATCAGATCGCACAGTGGAAACAGATAATATAAAGAAAACAAGTATACTGCTTATATTACACATTTAAATATGGCCGGAGCCTTATCGTTTGCATAATATTGCCCACAGGCTACATAGTCTAAAACAAAAGGGAGCCCTAGGCTAGTCCTTATACACTCGTACTCACATCTCTGAAGATAGGAGGAGAGGCTGGGGTAATCGAACGGGCCATCTCCAAGGCTCGTAACTCATCCTGCGGTGTGGGGGCTCCTTGCTGTCCCGTCTCCTGTGATTGGTTATAAGAAATAACCGTTAGTCACAGAGCTAAGTAGAAAATACATCCCCTCCCCGGATCCATATCCAGGGGGCGGCTAAAGAACAGAAATGAAATAGCCGAAGCAAGGTAGAGGGTTAGCAACAGGTAAGCATCTATATATCCCCGTATATATATAGGGCTTCCCGCCCTAAGCTTATAATCGCGATGTATAGTAAGTATATAACACTATAACGCGCAGACCTACACACACAGGTATTCAAACCTGTACGCACACAAAAGACCCCGTGTCGACACAGTTTAGACTGCTTTATTTCAAGCAGGGGAGCTAACCCCGCGGGCCTCACCGATGTGGCCGTCGGTGACAGTGGCCATTCTTGCCACTTCTGAATGTAGTCGTACCGTATCATTCAGGCCCTCCTGTACAACTTGATGTACTAACTGGATGTGAGCGACATCCGACGAGCCGATTTGTAGGCCGACCAGAGGAGGTAAAACTGCAGGCTCGGAGGGTGATAACCCGTTGCACATCTCCATGTCGCCATGAGTCATCAAACCCACCCGCACCGGTACGAACGGTCTGCGAGCGTGACCAACCCGCCACTTCCAATCAATCTTCACCCGCTTGTATAAAACAAACCCTTAGGCCACGTGGCAATTCTACTCGACCGGTCGCACGACCTTGGACCGGGAGGCTTAGCGGTATGAGGGCTCCTTGCTTGAGGCTAACCTGGGAGGAGAGATTCAACTCCGGGTTTTCCCCAACTAAGGCCCCGCCGAAGGGAGGATAAGCACCGCATTTGTTGCCACGGCAGCTCTGCACTAGCAAGTAAGTTAGGCCGAAGCAGGGGCCATAACACTAAACAGAAATGTAGGCCGAAAGCAGAGGCCATAATGATAAGCAGAAAGTAGGCTGAAAGCAAAGGCCATGTAATAAACAGAAAAGTAGGCCGAAAGCAGAGGCCATAATGATAAGCAGAAAGTAGGCCGAAAGCAAAGGCCATGTAATAAACAGAAAAGTAGGCCGAAAGCAGAGGCTATAATGATAAGCAGAAAGTAGGCCGAAAGCAAAGGCCATGTAATAAACAGAAAAGTAGGCCGAATGCAGAGGCCATAATGATAGGACCAGTGCAAGACTGGATTTAATTGAAAGTACAGAAGGTAAGTGCGGGGGACTAGTGCGAGACTGGATTTAATTGAAAGTACAGAAAATAAGTGCGGGGGACCAGTGCGAGACTGGATTTAAAGAAAAGTACAGAAGTAAATACGGGGGACCAGTGCGAGACTGGATTTAACGGAAAGTACGGAAAACAGTAAAAGCATAAGAAGGAATGGTTAGTGGTCCAATCACTCCGTAAGAGGAGGCTTCGATCGACGACTCCGTTCTTTTATTATCGTCGCGGCTGGGTTAAATTCCGGTGCCGCGCCGCGATGTCGTTCCGATTTTTGCGTTGCTTTTCCGAGCTTAGTCGATTCTTTAGATTGATACGCATAATTTTGATAGGTATTTAAAATTATGTGCCGAGGGGGCGCCGATTCGTTTTGATAAATTTCGCTCTTTTTCGGGCATCTATTTTTGTTTGTAAAAGCATTTAAGGGGTCAAATCAAAAGGTCACACCTCCCAACTTTGATAGTTTTTGCAAAATACCTATACTTAGAGCCCCTAATTTTTGGGGAATTTTAGAAACTCATTTGGGCATTTTATTTCCTAAAATAAACTTTATAATGGGTTTTAAAAATAGTAAAACTCCTCCCAAAAAACCCAAAAAAATACAGTGGGTGCCCCTTAGGGTGGGGCACATTTTCTATTTAGAAAACTCTCTCTGAAACTGCCCCATTTTTTTTCAAAAAAATGGGGAAGGGGAGAGGGTATTGGGGTGCGGTTAGGGAAAAGGGAGGGGGCGGGTCTGGGTGCGATTAGAGAAAGGGAGGGAGCGCAGGGGTTTTGCACCCTGCGCCCTCCCGCGGCTCCCACAGCGAATCTGCGGCGGATCCGCTGTGGGAGCACTCATACTGAGGCGGAGGGCGGGAAAACGAGGAGCGGGAGGCCGCCCGATCTCCTGGGGGAGATCGGACGGCTCCCGCCATCCCCGCCTGCAGGCGGCCTCAACCGCTGCCGGGAAGCGGTCGGAGGGGCCGGCGCCGCCCCCGGATGGTGCGCCGCGGGCCGGCGACTCCTCCGGTGATGGCCCGGCGGCCTGGTGCCGCCGGCCACCGCCGGCCACCGCCGGGGGAAGGCGAAGAGGAAAGCGGGAGGCGGGGGCGCGGCCTGCATGGGCCATGCAGGCCCGTTGCGCCGCCGCCTCCGCTAAGAGGGCGTCGGTGCCGCCCCCGGTCGGTGCGCCGGGGGCCGGCGACTACTCCGGTGGTGGTCCGGCGGTCTGGCGTCGTCGGACTCCACCGGGAAGAGTAGCAGGAGGCGGCGGGGAGGCGCGGCACAGCTTGCATGGGCCATGCAAGCTGGCCGCGCCGCCGCCTCCTCGGGGAGGGCCCTCCCTGCCACCCCAGGTCGGGGCGCCGGGGAGGGGGCAGTCCTCCGGCGGTGGTCCGGCGGTCTGAAGCCGCCGGCCGCCGCCGGGGTAGGGGATTAATCCCCTACAGGAAAAAAAAAGAGAGAGGGAGGGGAGGCCACGGGCGCCGCCGGCTGCGTCCTCCGGCGGCCCGGCCGTCTCTCCTGTGCCGGCGTCGAGGTCCCCGAGAGGGGACCTACCTCCCCCAGCGCCACCACCGGCGCTGGGGGAGAAGGCTTCCACGGCCAGCTTCCTCCCCGAGCTTTGCAAGGCTCGGGGCGACGGCCGGCGGCGCTCCGGCGATGGGGAGGGAGGTGGCCTCCCCCGGGAGGTAGGAAGGAGGAGGGGGAGCATTCTACCTGGAGGTGAGGTGGGGCTCGAGTGGTGGGGGCGTGGTGGCCGGCCATGAGGTTGGTTTGCTCCGGCAAGGTGGAGGAGGAGGAGGGCTGGGCTGCCGGCAGGGAGAGGCTTAGAGGGAGAGAGTGGGGTGGGGGTTTGAGAGGGGGCTGCCCCTCCTTTTATAGAAAAGGGGGGAGCTCTCTCACCCCCCCCCCCTCCTTTTCCTCCACGTGGGGATAAGGGAGGGGGAGATATTTCTCCCCCTCCCCCTCCTCTCTCTCCTGCCCCCTTTGCCCAAATAGGGGCAGCCTCCCCCCCCCCCCCCCTTGGGGGGGGGGGGGGGGGGGGGGGGGGGTGGGTTTCTCTCTCTCCCCCCCCCCCCCCTTTTCTTTAGCAATTTCGAGTTCGGGGGGGGGGGGGGGGGGGTTGACTAAGTCAACTTAGGGCGGGGTCCTCCTTGGCTCCGGGGGCACGATAAGAGCTGCCGGGGCCGATGCCGGGTTCGTGTGCTTTATATCTCGTGCGTTGTACTGAGGCGATCTGCATAGGACTAAAATGGCATACTCTCCATACGACCTCGTATCGAGACGCAACGAGTTCCGTTGTGCTTTTATTGGTCGTACGATCCTAACGGAACTGTCAGAAGTCAATTCGGGGTTCGTACGGCCATTATTCACAATAATGGGGTGGTGGCGCGCTACGATACCTAAAATGGTCATTTTCTCCAAATGACCTCGGATCGAAGTGCAACGAATTTCGTTGCGCTCGTATTGTCCATACGAGTTCAACGGAACTGACGGAAGTCAATTCGGGGTTCGTACGGTCACTATTCATGATAATGAGGTCGTGGCGCGCTACGGTACCCGAAATGGTCGTTTTCTCCAAATGACCTCGGATCGAAGTGCAACGAATTCCGTTGCGCTCGTATTGTCCATACGAGTTCAACGGAACTGGCGGAAGTCAATTCGGGGTTCGTATGGTTACTATTCATGATAATGAGATCGTGGCGCGCTACGGTACCCGAAATGGTCGTTTTCTCCAAACGACCTCCGATCGAAGTGCAACGAATTCCGTTGCGCTCATATTGTCCATACGAGTTCAACGGAACTGACGGAAGTCAATTCGGGGTTCGTACGGTCACTATTCATAATAATGAGGTCGTGGCGCGCTACGGTACCCGAAATGGTCGTTTTCTACTGCTCGGGCCTACTTTTATTGGGCTCACTAGGGTCTAGTGGCCCAATAAAAGTCGGGATGTTACACCCAAGTCTCAGCTTTGGCTTGGGAGGGGAAGCGCTCAACGATCTTCCGGGTTTGCGGTGGGACCTCCTTGCTGTGACTAAGGTCTTAGTCTGTTTCCGAGTCCCCAGTCTGCTCCTTTCGAGGGACTAGTAAGGGCTAGCTGGCGCTCAACTTGTTGAGGGCCCGAGCTTCACAAGAGACAGAGAAATCGGTTTCAACAACTAAGTCTCCTATGTCACAACTCACTATTTTCTAACTGGGAGTTAAACAAGCAGATCTCAAACTTTGTGTACTCAAAGTCTACAACATACACCTTACCTTTTCTAAGAGCAGTCAAAACTGTTTGATCAGTCTTAGAACTAACTATATGACACAAGGACTTAGTGAATACAACTTTGTATTCACCATCACACGGCTGACTAATGCTGATCAGATTATGTTGAAGTCCTTCAACATAAGCTACTTTAGCAAAGGAGATTTCTCCAATCCTGAGCAAACCATATCCTTTGGTTTGTCCAGAGTGAGAGTTCCCAAAAATTACCTTGGGCCCTTCCTTGGCCTTGAAATTTTCCAGCAAATATCTTGCTCCAGTCATATGCATGGAGCATCCACTGTCCAGATACCACTGCTGGTTTGTGGTTGAACAGCCTTCCCTCTGCACATGTAAATTAAACATTAATAAAGACCATCTCATGTTGGGGTCTCTTCCTTCTATCATCATATGGAGATATGAAAGAATGAGATGGTCTTCCATTGTTCTCCCTTAGGTGAGGAAGTGCTGCATTGTTATGCCAGCAATATTTGGTAGTATGTCCCTGGTTGGAGCAGTAAAAACATCTTGGGATAGAAAAAGAATGTTTTCATGTTTGGTGATTCTGTGCAGGAAATATGCGTCGAGAGGAAATAGACATTTTTTTAGAGTTGCGTCGAGTGCAATTCGACATACCTGCAAAGTCCCGTCGATAATCATTCAAAGTATGATATTGGTTACGTCGAGTGTAGTTCGACGCACCCACATAGTTGCTTCGAGATGATATCGACGCATATGCTGGAGTCCGTCGATATGTATTCGACGCATTCCTAAACTTGCGTCGAGTTCTATTCGACGTATGATTCATATCATTCAGTGTTTGTGAATTTGAATTTGCCATTTTTAAGCAAGTTGATTTCTGACCTTAATTTTTCATTTTTGATCATTAAATCATGTCTAGCTTTATTGTAGGCATTTGTGCTATTTTTAAGAGTGGAAATTACAGAGTTAATATGAGCTTGGTAATCATTTCTATATTCCTCAAAAGTTTCATCCATCTCTGCTATTTCAATTTTATAGCTTCTGCATGTAACACACTCACACTTCAAATCTGAATTTTCCAAGGGTTGTGTGCCTAGGATTCCTTGTTCATCACTAGTGTCTACCCTATTAAATGTGGTGAGTTTATTAGGGTTATCTTCCTCATATTCTTTGAAAGTCAATTGATATGCAGTTGAAAGTGATTGATATAATCAACCACGCTTTGATACCAATTGAAAGTGAGGTTAGATCTTATATTTACTCTAGAGGGGGGTGAATAGAGTATTAAAAACTTTTCCCTTAATTTTATAGCGGATTTAAAATATTGTTATGTATATGTGTATAGCAGAGTGATTTATAAAAACTAAATAAAGAAAACAAATCAGCACAGCACAGCACACAGAAAATAGACAAGCACACAGACGACATAAGGATTTTTATAGTAGTTCCCCAATAAATCTGGGTACGTCTACTCTTCTACCACACTTGATAGGATCCACTAGGTTTTTGATCAGGTGCCCTATCACCAAGGGATTTTTGATCAGGTGTCCACACACCAAGTGAGCTTTTGATCAGGTGCTCTAACCAAACCATAAGTTTTTGATCAGGTGCCCTGCCACCAATGGGTTAACTTTTGAAGAGAGTTATAACCCTGTACAAGAGGGGATAAAAAGGTTTTGAATGTTCTTCTCTGTCAACAATCTGAGAGAAGACTCCAGTGGATTTGATGAAGTAAAGCTCCTCTGTCTGATATAAAATTGTTGACAGTAGATGGCTGGAGATTTCTCTTGAATGAAATGATCTTCCTATAGCTGATTAATCTGGAAGAATAAGTTCTTCAGATTATTGTTGCTCTTTTGAAGATCTGATCTTGCAGCTGATGACTGAGAGAGTATTGTTGATGATGTTGTTCTCAGTAAATTGAAATTGCTACTAGAGGAAGAAGATGAAGATGATGTGTATCGTTCTTCTTATTCCTGTAACTTTCTTGCTTTCTCTTCCTGTACAGAAAATCTGTAATGTGTTCTGTATTGATCCTGTCGTGAAAAACTATGATGTGCTATAATAAAAACTGTTCTTCTTCCTTTTTCTTTTTCAATATATCTGATCTGATTTGAAATTCAAATCCCTTGAATTAAGGAATAGAATAATCTGTAATAAATCCTTCTTGGGACTGCAAAGGTAACCATTTAGATTCTGCAGAATACTTAATTCCTTTTCTGTGAAATGTTCCTTTTCCATTAAATGTCAACGACTATTTTCTCTCGAGAAGAGAAAGGAAAGGAATATAATAAGTAATGCAGAAATCTTGTCTTATCTGGAATATAGATCCGTTGTTATAGACGATCTGAGTTCAGAGAATGAAATAAGAATAATCTTTTTGAAATTCTGAACTGAAATAAGACATTTCTTCGATCTCAAGATTTTCGTCAAACACAATGTTGAGTTCGTCGACCTCAAATGAATCTGGCTAGAAGAATTAAATTTGTTGAGCTGAGAAGATATTTCATCGATCTGATCATCTGATACTTATTCTTCGAACGCAGAGCTGAGTTCGTCGAACTGAAAAATTCGTCGACCGTTGAACTGAGCAAATTCGTCGACCGCTGAACTGAATAATTTCATCGACCGCTGAGCCGCTGAGATTGAAGATTGTCGAACGCAGGAGCATGTCATTTGTCGAACCCAGAGATAAAGCCGTTCGTCGAACGCAGAGAGCAAGTCGTTCGTCGAACGCAGTATGAAGTTCGTCGAATGCAGAACCTGAATGATTTCTTGAGTTCTAACAACCTAAAACCTTGACCCATAAACTATACATTGGGGTCAACTTGATCCTAGTCAACAGATAGTGATCCTATCCCAAATTAGTAATAGGGTTGTTCCAACATTCTTTATAAAATTCTGATAAATTATTTGGCCTAGAACTAGAGAATGTTACTGGTCTATCATAAGCAAATTTGCTAGTGAGTGATTATGATTCTTGGTTAAGATGATTAAATCTCTTGGAGAGATTTTGTGAAATCTCTTTGATCTTTTGGCTCCTTCCATTGAGGGAGTCTTCAAGGGCTTTTGCCTTTAAGAGTTCTTTCCTTAGAGCTGAATTTTCATTATCTAAGAGATCTATTTCTTTTTCTTTCTTAAGCAGTTCATATTTCAGATCATTGTTAACCGAGAATGAAGGATCTTTACTAAGAACTTTTATTTCAAATTTGATTGTTTCAAGTTCCTTTTGATTGTTGATGTAATCTTGGCAAAATTCTTTAAAGCATCCTTTAAAATCTTTTGAAGAAAAATCAAGGTCTTCAAATTTGCTTACCTCAATTTTATTAGTGGGAACTTCAAAATCCATTAAGCAGGCTTCTTCTGGTTCACCATATTCATCATCATCGGTTGAGGAGGAGCTTGATTCTGAATCTGAATCACTTTAAGTCTCAGCTAAAAGACCTCTCTCTCCTTTCTTCTCCTTTCTTTTGAAGGATTTCTTCCTGCGCTCCTTCTTCTGCTTGTTTTTCTTGTTCTTGTCTTCCTCAGGACATTCAGTAGAAATATGTCCTGGTTTTCTGCAAGTAAAACATATTATCTCCTGTTTAGGAGTTTTGTCATACCTTAGCTTGCTTGAGCTCCTTTCTCTCCTTCTGGAATCTTCTGTTCTGACCCACTTCTTGAATCTCTTAGCCAATAGATTAAGCATTTCTTCTTCAGTAGTGGAGGACTCTGCTTCTGCAGTTTTTAATGCAAGAGTCCTCTCTTTGGAAGTAGGTGCCCTTTCTTGGGCTTCTGACTCAGCCCTGCTTTTCAGTAGGAGCTCATAGGATTTGAGCTTTCCTAGGAGAGCATCAGTTGATATCTCCCTGAGGCTTCTAGAATCCCTGATAGCCCAGATTCTATAGTCACATGTGCTAGGGAAGCACATGAGGAGCTTGTCATTGATCTCTATCAGAGAGATTTCCTTATCAAGCCCTCTCAGCTCATTTATGATGAAGCTGAATCTGTCATACATTTCTGTAATGCTCTCATCAGCCTTTTTCTTAAAATTCTCATATTAAGATATGAGAATAGCCTTTTTGTCTTTCCTCTCATCAGAGCTTCCTTCAACTAGTCTGGAGAGAAATTCCCAGATCTCTTTTGCAGAGTTGCAATCAACAACTTTCTGAAATATGTTTTCAGACATGGTTGAGACCAGTATGTTCATGGTCTTGGCATCACATGCCTTGACCTTCTTCTCATCCTCTGTCCATTCAGCTCTGGGGATTGAGGTTTGTATGACCTCCCCAGTTGAGTCTTTCCTTATTGGGGTTGGAGGGCCTGTGAGGATGACATTGGAAATTTCCTCATCAATTGAGTTCATATATAAGTTTATTCTGGCCTTCCAGAGTATAAAATTATTCAGATTACACATTAGAGGTCTTGTAGATGCATAATCCTTAGAGCTCATTTTCCTGTTAAAATATATTTGAAATAAAGGAAAAGTATAGGAGGTCTTTATGATCAAGGTGTTAGCCAATATTGATCAACCTCCCTCTGATACCAATTGAAAGTGCACAGTGTGCCTCTGAGAATCCTCTAGAGGGGGGGAGGGGTGAATAGAGATTTAAATTTATTTCAATCGTAACTGTGAAAATAATAAACTTAACTAAGAATTTATGCTCAACAAGAACACATGCAGAATAAATATGGCGCAGGAAATAAAGTGTAGAATAGAAAGAACTTGGGACAGCACAAAAAATTAGCAACAAGCTAAGAAGACACATAAAATTTTTTATAGAGATTCCCCAAAATGTGGGTACTCTCCTCTTCTACCACCTAGTAGGGATGCACCACTGTGCCTGAATCTTTTGGTAAGGAGACTCTTAGAACCACTGATCTTTTGATAAGGAGATCATGAACCACTAGATCTTTTGATAAGGAGATCTTGAACCACCAGATCTTTTGATAAGGAGATCTTGAACCACTGAATCCTTTGAAGAGGGATTAATAAAACTCTTTTACAGAATGAGAAAGAATGAGAAGGAAGCAAGTTGTAGGAATTCTGTTCTCAGAATTCTTGAGAAGATTGTAAGAAGAACAACCTATTAGATGTTCCACAGGATCTGCTCTTGATTAACCCCTGCTTTAGATAGTGATGAATTGCAGGTGCTTTGTATGTCAGATCCTTTCTACTTCTATTGATTGAGATCTGGCTGCTATGAGATTGTGATGAAGAGCAGCTTTCAGATCCTCTGTTCTATTAGATGAAGAAAAACAGAGCTTTCTTTTCTTTTCTCTTTTCTGTGTTAGGGTTCCTAAGAGAGGGAGAAGAAGAGGAAGCCCTAACAAGATGGAAGATGGCTGATTGTGATTAATGCCTTGTCTGTTTCTGTCTTCTCTTCTCCTTTTTATTCTCTCTATTCGATTTCAAATTTCTTTCCCTTTCTGGTATGCTGTGAAAAGATAATCTGCTAATGACATTCTCTTTCTTTCCTCTTTAATTCTCAATCTATTCACCTACAAGGAATATGGTTCCAAGAAACCTTTTTGTCTCCTTCTTTAATGCTCCTTTCTATTTCAGGAAATTATTAAGCCGTTGGGGAATGGTCTTGAAGGATGTGGGCCTTGAAAGAAGGATCAGAGAGACAGCTGAAAAGATATACTTTTACAGATTGTATTCGACGTAGCATCGAATTCATTTCTTCTCTTATCGACGCAACTTCGAGTTCTTGTAGAAGCAGCTTCGATTTCATCTCTGCTCTGATTGAACTCTTCTAGTCGATGTTGCGTCGACATCTTATCGACGTGTACATCAAGTTGATCTTCCTGGCTATGATATTCATCTTCTGCGTCGAGATGAAGTTGACGTTGCGTCGACTTTAGATGGCTTCGACAGATATCCTCTTCTGCGTCGAGTTGAAGTAGAAGTTGCATCTAATTCTCTAGTTACTTCAACAAGTCCTTGACCACCACGTCGATATCTATTCAACATAACGTCAATTTGAGTTACTTCGACAGAGGGGCTGAACCACTTGGACTTCTAGTCAGAGCAGCGTCGATATGGACTCGATGTTGCGTCGAATTCTATTCGACACAAATGTTAACTTAACCTAATTTTGCTTCCCTTGATCTGGTCCAGACAACCTATGTTGAATGTGAAATGTTAAGACATCTAATGACCAGATTACCCTCACTATACAATGGGTAATTCAAACCTAGTAGATAAAATCACTTTCATATAATTTGTTAAGTTAAATCACAGGGTTTTCCCAACAATATTCTTGCATACCCAATATAAGAAATATCAAGTTGCGTGGTTACTTTATAGCCCGAGCGACTATCAGTGCAAATTCCAAATATTCAGGAGTTTGACGAGAATAATTGTCTTGATGTAATGAGACATTATTTTCATAAGTCCAGACTATAAGCATCGGGTCGCGCGGTCAGATTATAATCCGGGCGACTAATAAGCTGAGTTTTAGAACAGATTTTAGTACTGCGAGAACAAACCATGACCAATTTCTCGTAAGCGAATTAATTCAAACCGAGCGAGTAATACTCATAACATCAATGAATTATGCTGGTTCATGACTCTCATTGATAAACCAATATAGATTGAGCGAATAATTTTCATAATACCAGCGAATTGTATTGGCTCAACTTTATAAGAAAATTACTTCAAACCAAGCGAATAATGTCAACTCGCCACATTAATTCATTGTATCAGCTTATAAACAAATTGATTCAGACCGAGCGAATAACACCAGCTCGCAATTGTTATGATCAGATTGATCACAAGTCGATCGAGCAAGCCGATCGAATAGCATTGTCATAAACCGATCGAATAATATTGGCATCGACAACATTTTTTAGTCGGGAAGAATAGCTGTCTATTAGAGAGAAAATCTTGACTTGATTGTTTCAAGTCGAAAATATTGTCTTGCGGCTTCCTGAAATAATCTGTTTTCTATCTTAAAGCCAGATATATTTTATCTGCCTGGCTAGCATATTATGCTGCCACTTTTCTTAACCTAAGGTATTACCATTCAAGCCGATCAGCTTATGAGGCTAAGCCCCCCGGTCTTAAAGCCAAGAATCTTTAAGTAACCAGGTGGGCAAATGCTTGTACCTGATAAATACTGCTTCCCTCAAATGATCATAAAAAGCCATAAGAGGAAAAGAATTTCATGTACATAAGTAAAAGAATTACAGACTCAGATGACTAAGTGGGCAGGTGCGCTTAGGTAGAAAGCATTGCTTTCCTCAAGTGGTCATCAAAGCTGTAAAAATTTTGACGACTCAACTGATCTCTTGCCTAGGGTTACAAGTCGAGTTGATCAATTGGGCAGGTGGGCTTATTCATCGAACATTGCTTTCCTCAGAGAGATCAACTCAGTTGTGGGTCCCCTGTAGGCACCACTCGAGAGTACCTAGGAGTATTCGATGGTCACAAGCTAAGATGATCAGTTGGGCAGGTGTGGTTATGCCGCGGAGGCTATACCGACATTGATTTCCTCAAAAAGATCATCAAAGTTGTAACTATATCCCTTTCGAGGCACGGTAGAGCTAACAGTCACCCAGACTTCCCTTGATGCAGAGGTGTGTTAGATACCGACCAGGATCCAAAATTCTGAAGACCACCGCACAGGAATTGGCAAGCTTCCACTACACGTGTGCGAAAACTCCCCGCAACACATGATCCTCATGGTATTACGTTAATGACTACAATCTGTGGGGGTTCAAGCAGAACTTGGCGATGTCTCCAAGGTTCAGTGAGGGATAGAAAAAGTACAAAGTCATCGGACAAGGAAAAAATGTCAGTATGGGGCTTTTTATTCAATATTCAAAATGCAAATAATGAGAAAGATATAACACATCATGGATAGAACCATTTCAAATCATCGCCACTCCAGGTATGTGAAATGTCTTCTCCATCACTTGTCTAAAGACGATAAGCCCCACTCATTAGCACTTCCTTGATGATGAAGGGTCCTGCCCAGTTGGGATTTAATTTTCCAACAATACCCATTCTGGCTGCAGCGTCCACCTTTTTTAATACAATATCTCCGACTGCGAATTGTTTGACTCTGACATTCTTATCAAAGTATCTAGCCATTCTCCTCTTCACTTCCCCCTACCTGATAGTTGCTTCATCCTGAAGTTCTTCGATGAAATCCAAACTATATTTTATTCCTTCATCATTGGCCTCCATCCAAGCTTCGTCCCCTTGTTTTGCATACATAACTCTGGGACTGGTTACTTCAAATTCTATTGGAATGAGTGCTTCTGAACCATGAGACAATTTGAATGGTGTTTCCCCTGTGGCTGAAGTTGGTGTAGTCTAGAGAGTCCAAAGGACGGATGGGAGTTGTTCTGCCCAGTTCCCTTTTTTATTCAAAACTTTCTGCAAAAGATATAGGATTTGTTTAACCACGAATGGCCAAGGCGTTGTTATTGATCTGAGTGTCTGAATAGGATTTGTTTTACCACCTGAATATGATGGGCTTGAAAATAAGGGCGAAATCTGCGGGATGACATAATCAAAGCTAGAGCTAGCTTTTCCAAGATTGAATATCTAGTTTCCACATCTTAAAGGATATGGCTGACATAATAAATCGGAAACTGTTTTTTCTTCTCTTCCCGGATAAGGACAGAACTTACTGCATCCGGGCCAACCCCTAGATATAAGAATAATATTTCCCCTTCGCGTGGGCTTTGGAGTAGAGAGGTTGATGTTAACTGTATCTTCAATTGCTCAAAAGTGTTGTTACACTCCTCATTCCACTAAAACTTGGATCCTCCCCTGAGTGTTTTAAAGAATGGGGCGCTTTTATCTCCTGACTTGGGGAAGAATCGGCTCAAACCTGCTAACCTTCCTCCCAACTTTTGAACCTCTTTCGGATTGCGAGGAGGAGTCATATCAAGAATATCCTTCACCTTATCTAGATTTGGTGCAAGGTCATCTAGGGTGAGAAGATGTCCGAGAAACTTCCCTTTATTTGCTCCAAACACACATTTCAATGGGTTTAAATTTAGCTTGAACTTCCGTAGAGTAGCGAACGTCTCTACGAGGTCTTTCATGTGCATTGAAAAGGTTTTGCTTTTTAAGAGGAGGTCGTCAACATAAACTTCGAGGTTTCTCCTCTTTTATTCTTTAAAAACTGTGTTCATCATTCTCTGGTATGTAGCACCCGCATTCTTGAGGTCAAAGGGCATCACAAGATAGCAATAACAATCGTCATTCATGATGAATGATGTTTGAGGGATGTCGGGCTTTTGCATTTTAATTTGATGGTACCCAGAGAATGCATCTAGAAAGCTCATAAAATTATACTCAACCGCAGAATCAACTAAAACTTCTATCTGAGGCAAAGGGTAACAATCTTTAGGACACACTTTATTGAGTTTTGTGAAATCCACACACATCCATCATTTCCCCCCTAATTTTTTCACCATTACAACGTTCGACATTCAGGTGGGGTATTGAATTTCAGAAATAAAATTTGTCTTAAGAAGTTTGGTGACTTCTTCTTTGAATGTCGCTGCCAGCTTGGTTGTCACCTCCCTTTTCTTCTGCTGAACTGACTTGAAGTCGGGGGAGACGTTCAGATGGTGGCAAGCAATATCTGGGTTCACTCCTAGCATATCTTCCGCCGACCAGGCGAAGACATCCAAATTCTCCAAAAGGCAGGAGATCAGCTGGACCTTCTCTTCCTCGGGCAGTTCCGCACTGATGACAAGTTTCTTCTCTTCCCCTTCAGCAATGGGGACATCTTCGATCACCTGGGCAGGTTCCAGGTGAGCCCCTTCTCGCTCTTTATTCTCTTCAGCAACTTCTGGAAGCTTGGCCACTTCAAGGACGACAGTCAGAGACTCAGAAAGTGGAGTATCTGTAATCATGTTGACTGTTCTGACATAACACTCCCGGGCCACCTTTGGATCACTTCTAATCTGATATTGCCTCCCTTCAGCTATAAATTTGAGAGTCAGGTGGAAAGTAGACACCACTGCTCGATAAGCATTCAAAATGGGCCTTCCGAAGATGGCACAATAGCTACTTGGGGCATTCACCACCACAAAGTTAATAAACTTCGTTATTCCTCCCAATGATACCAAAAGATTTACGCACCCTTCTACTTCTTTTTTCTCTCCCAAAAAGCCGTAGGGGGCCCTTCAGTGGAAAGCAGAGGCTTTCCAGTCTTTAGGGCTTCGAAAGTTGGGCGGAAAAGAAGGTTGACAGAACTTCCTGTATCAATTAGGATTTTGTGCACAGTGTAATTTTCAATTATAGCTTTAATTACCATGGCATCGTCAAATGGATTTGCATTTGGAGGGAGGTCATCTTGGCCGAAAGTGACGACCGCCCTTTCTGGAGCGAAGGTGGAAGCGATTGCTACTTCCTGATGGAAGACTCTCGCAACGCTCGACTTCCGAGAAGGCTCTGGCCCGACCCCTCCATGAATGCAATAAATATTACCGATGGGACCCTCGTCATTTACTTCGATGCATTCTGTAGCAGGATGAATGTCGTCATAACAACCGACATCCTCCACATCAGCACACTCCCGGCTGACCTCTACTGTCTCCTTCGCCTTTGAAGTTGATGGTTCGGCAGATGTCTCTTTTCGAACCAGACCTTGGAGCTTTCGCTCTCCCAAGAGTCTTTCAATTAACAAGTGGAGGGCTCGACAGTTTTTGGTCAGATGCCCCCTTCCTTGTGGTATTCACAGAAAAAGTTTGGATTGCGGTTTCTGACATCCGACTTCAAGGGATCGAGCAGGTCTCTTGAAGTCAGGTCTTTTTTGTAAAATTTGAACAACCTCGTTCATGGTGATATTGAGAGGAGTGAAGGATTCTTGAGAATCATCATACTGAGTAGACGGAGCAACTGGAGGAGATGGTGCAATGTATTGTGGTTGATACACTGACATTATCTGTGGAATTGTCATGGTCGGAGCGGGTGCGGAGGCCAACGGCGGTTTCTGCTCCTGAAACCGTTGATGGCCGAAGGAAGGTTGTTTATGCTTGAAATTTCTCCCCCTTTGAGCACGGGGTTCGAAATCTGGCCGAGGTGGATGGTGTTATTGCTGATGATAGGTGGAGGAAGAACTGGACGAATCTTTATCATTAAGTAGCTTTGCGACATAATCCGGGTTACTCTTTCACCTCTAATGAACATGTTCACTAAGCTGATCATCTCCTGATAAGTTTTCAGTTCTCTGGTATTGGCTTTGAATTTGAGTGACCCTTCTCTTAGGCCATGGATCAGAGCAACTCTGTATAATTCCGGATCAACATTTTGTATCTCCATGATCTCTTTTTGAAAACGGTCAACAAAACGAGCCAACGTCTCGTCTTCGCGCTGCTTCATTTCAAATAGGGCCGCTGGGCCACTTTTCCTCTTCTTTGAAGTGGAGAATCTTAGCAAGAATTCTTTGCGCAGCTCTGCGAAGCAACTGATGGATTGAGGATGCAATCCATAGAACCACTCCCTTGCTTGTCCATCGAAGGACGTTACGAGGAGTTTACATTTAGTAGCATCAGTGAGGGTTTTCAGAGCAACAACCGACTCGAAGGCTTGAAGATGAGTGGCTGGATCAGATTCCCCATTGTATGTCGGCAAACGTGGTTCCCTGAAATTGCTCGGAGCCGGCTCTTCCCGAACTTAGTCCACAAATGGAGAAGGTTCCTCGGTATCTTCATAAAGAGGAGGGACTGGATAACAAGCTGATGTTGTTGTGGCTACTCGCGGACAAGCCGCTGGATACGAAAAGCGGGTTGCGACTTCTGTAGGACAAACCGCTGGATAGGAGAGGCGGGCTGCAGCTTCCAGAGGACAAACCGCTGGATAGGAGAGGCGGGCTGCGTGTGAAGTCGAACCCTGGAAATCGAGAGCCCGTGCTGGAATGTTCTGAGCGGACTCTCGGTAGAAGGCATGCCGAGCTATAAAACTTTCTTGGGGCTGTTGAAGGTTGGCGACTTGGGTAATGAATATGAAGGAGGAGGAAGAAGAACTGGTGTGACTGCTGGGCTAGCCGCGACTTGCTGAGGGATTAACCGCTCAGTAAGCACGACTAAGGCCTGACTGATCGCTTCCAATCGCTGATCGGTCAGCTTTTGAGCACGCTCGGCTTCTTGCTTGGATTGTTCCAGCGCCTCCCACAAGGGGTCATCATTGCGGTCGGAGCGATCTCTCTGGACGAATTGGCGGTCTGACATTTCGTCAAGAAATTCACCAACAACTTGTTATTTGAAGGTTGCGTGTTTTTGTTGATGCCGAAAATCACACCTCCGCGATCAACGCTAAGGAAGCGAGTGAAAAGAGGAGGCTGCGAGCTGCTGGTTACTATTGACTTAGAGAATTCAGACCACATAGACCGTTGGCAGCGGTCGAGACCAGTATTCGCCCGTCACGGCGAATGCCACTCTTGTGACGGGCTTTCCCTTGATTTAATAAAAAGAGATTACAGCGAGTTACAGGGCAGAGTGAGAGAGAAGTCGGCCGGGTAACAAGTCGTAAAACACTAAACTTGAGACCGCATCTCTTACAAGCGAGCTCCTGGATTCGAGTGTGCGTGTCTTGGGAAATACGCCCCCCCCCCCCCCCCCCCCTATTTATAGGTTTGGGGGTCTGCCCAAACGGGCAGGGCTAAAATAAACGTCTGCCCAGATACAGGAGAACCTGGCAGGAGGTGACGGGATACATAAGGGAAGATAAAAGAGAAGCTGCGCGTCCTGGCGCCTTGAACCTTGATCTGTGCTGATCTTGAGTTGGGGTGAATCTTGGATTGGATAGAGAGACAACCCAGGCGGTCTGTGATTTGAAACCACGAGCTTGCCTTCTGGACTTGAGCCATGATAGTCTTCATTCTTGATGGCGTTCTGGGCTTGGTAAACCGTCTGGTTCGTTGTTGGAGGACCGGGTGATTTGTACGCAAGCATCCACGGATAGGGCTAGGCGGCTAAACCTGGCAAGCCCCATAATTCTTGAGGTTCATTGTATTGATAGCGGTCTTCTGGGTAAACAAATCAAGTCCCATAATTCTTGAGATATAAACAGAGTACGCATTTGAACATGTCAATAATCATAAGCCTCCCCTTCAAAGATGGGTACACCAATTGGTGAGTATAGAAAATCTGTGGAAGAAAACTAGATGAAGCCATATTATGAAGAAGCGTAGAGCTGATAACATACACTGATGCATGCCCAAGAGCAGGATACTACACCCCACACGTCCTCAGAATCTAATGGTGGATAGCAAGACACATGCACACCCAATCTAACTCTGATACCATGTAGAAAAAAAAAACACAACTAGAATTGAGATGAGGGAATTCAAACATGTAGAAGGTAGGTGGCACTACCGATCTTCATTTCATATGGAGCAAAAGGTTAACGACATTAAGTAAATAACTACACCCTCCAATCACCTTTCTACACACCACACATTATATTGACATTACTCATATTTATATTGCAGGTGATGGAGGGCAAAACAGGAAAACCATACAAAAGTACTATATATAAAACTTCATTAAAGATGAGATGGGGCAGATCAACGGCTGAGCGTCGGCTTCTTCTTCCTAGGTCATCTGCGACGCTCCTCCCCTGTCAACTGTGATAGCCATGTGTTCTTCGACAGAGATGTCTTGATTATTTTCCAATAAAGAGTTGGAAGTGGCGATACTTATATATACAAGTGACGACATTCACGGTGACTGTTATGCGGCTGAGACCAAGTTGGCTTTGTCTGTTTAATTGGTTCTGACAGCGGAAACTCATTAGTTTCCTCCCCCTCATTGCACTCTCACCGTTGGATGTGGTAAGCAATCTCACTCGCACCGCAGCGGGGAAGAAAAAATACTGATCCGAAGATTGGGAGGCATAGATGTCGCAGTTGGAGCGGGTGAGCGTTGATTGGGCAGTGCTGGCGGTGGAGCTCTTCTAGGAAGAAGACCAGTGGGAGAATAAGGCTTCGTTTGGGGGGACTTATTTTCACCGTTCAAGCGGTCACGCCCGTTTCACCGTTCAGGCGGTCACGCCCGCATGAATCGGACCTTAATTAAGATCCGGTTCATGCGGTCGTGACCGTTTGACCGATGAAAATAAGTCCCCCCAAACAGAGCCTAAGTCGAGCAGTGGGGGAGGTGGAGCGGGTGAGAACTGATTTTGGGAGGGTTTGCTATATAGTAGTGTTTTTTTAGGCGAGAAAAAAATGTCAAAATTTGTTGGAACCGATTTTTTTTTGTTTGCTAGCATCCATTAGAGATTTGGTAATAACAACACCCTAATAATAATGCATAAGCACATAATCATGCATGTATATATAATATATATGCAGATATTAGATTGATTTGGTTATGATTAATGAAATCACAGGACATGCTGCATGCGGATATATATGATCTTTCAATGCATGATGGGATCATTCACAGATCTATTAAGAATTCAAATTTCCTTGCAAACGCGTGTAAGGCTAGAAAGTAATGCATGTTTAGATTCAAATTACATGCTTTCTATGCATCTGGCTGGGGGAGTTTCATCTTCTATACAAAACTCTCATGATTGAACTAGCCAACATGTAGTTTTACTATATATTAAACTAGCAGTGCGAAAGTAATCCGATCATCACTCGAGCAGAAATTAAATTTTTATTTGGGCGGTGTGCTAATATTTTGCTTGTCTGAAACTAGAATTTTTTGGGGGTACTAATTAATATAATATTGCGGTTAATAATAATATTGATCTTCTTAAATTTGATTCCAATTCAGTCCAAATGGAAATGCCCTGAAAAAATATATTAGTTGTGAATTGTGATATTAAATGACTCCATATGCATGCAACTTATTACCACAAGTTTCAAGTTCACCAAGAACTTTTACTGGTCAGGCAAATGGCAAGCTGACAGTCAATCTCTGTAATTTATTATGCTAGCTTGTCATAAATTATATATTGCATATATATAATATAAAAGAATATTTTTCAATTCCTCCATTTTATTTTAAAGTTTTATTGATGTGAGTATGTGATGCGATTCTCTCTCTGTATCCTCTATTTGGACACGTGTCACAAATCTACAATCTTCTGAACTTAAATTTATTCCCAGAGTCCAATAATGTCTATCTCAGCTGACTTTTTTCTTCAGATCGGAACAGAAATCTGACGGTTGTAAGTTGTCGTTATGCATGTCGCAACAAACGAAACTATCGTACACGTGGCAGAACTGCGGGCTCTTTTGCACTTGGCGGTTCAGCGGTTGGATACAGCTCCTAATAGCTGCACGTGGGCAGGCAGTACGTTGAGGTCAATTTCCCCTTAAAAGCAACCTCCATTAGTTCCTCGGAGAATTGCGCACGTATAAATAATATTTTTATTATTTTGTAATTATATTTTATTATATTTTTAAATAACAAAAAACTAAATGGGAAAAGAAAATTAATTTCATGTACATATCTTAAAACCAAATTTCGCGAACCTCTTCGAATCTGCGGCTAGTATAAATAAAATATATAGTTCATTATGTTTAGCTATGTGTGTATAAATTTTTGATACGTAGGTGGTGCAACTCGGATCGGTTCAGTTCGGTTCCACCCAAAACCAAGAACCGACTCATATAGGTTCGGTTCCAAACTTTTGAAACCTGAACCGACCCATGGTCCTAAAGTATAGGACCAGATCCGAACCGTTTGCTTCGGTTCGGTTCCGGTTCGGTTCTCGGTTCTACCTATGTATCAAAATAATTTAAAAAATGGGTCTTAAAACTCATGATTATTTGTAATACATTATCAATGTCTCAAAATAATTGAATAAAGACTCTTTATAATATTGAAGTCATAAAACTACACAAGTACAACAACTATTTTCTTTAGCAATACGACTATATTCTCAATTATTTTCGCGTATTAAGCAGTATGACTATAATCATTGTCTCAAAATATTTTCTTTAGCATTGATAGTCGGTTCTCGGGTCGTTTTGGGTACCCGACCCTTGGAACCAGGAACTGAACCGAATTGTCGGTTCTGGTATTATGAGAACCGGACCCAAACCGAACCTATTTGGAACTGACCCAAACCGAACCTATTTGGAACCGACCAAACCATTCGGTTCGGTTCGATTCCGATCCGGTTCTCGGTTCTTCGGTTATTTTTGCACACCCCTAGTGGATACTAATAAATTTTATTTGCAGCATATTTTTATAAGTATACATCAAATTGAATTATTTTTTCGTAATTGTCTTTCCATTAAAATTAGTGGGATTCGAGCTAGGTTGGGAAACAACATTAGTACATTCATCGGGTAACCAGATTGTGTAAAGCTTCAGATACAATCACGTAATAAAGTGTTGCGGCTCACTCGAGGTTCCTGAAATCGGTCTAGATTGGACCGTCTTAGCTCGGGAGCGGTCGAGCGCGCAATCAGTCAGAGAGAAATGAGACCACTAACAAGAGACTTTTTTATCGTGTAAAATCCCGAAAAGAGGTGAAAACTATGAGACCGGTTCAGTGCCGACCAAAATTCACTATTTGTTGTTGCTTTACAGTGTTCTGGAGAGAAATTGATGGTGACAGACCGTTGCTCGTTACAACTTGCGGAGAGAGAGAGAGGGAAGCGTTCGGAGAATGACAGACCAACGCTCTCGAAGCTGTCTTTTTCCTAGCCGCGTAGGGGAGCACCGCGCTCTGGGGCCTAGCTTCACATACAATCACATAATAAGTGTTGTGGCTTACTCGAGGCTCCTGAAACCGGTCTAGA
This sequence comes from Dactylorhiza incarnata, assembly GCA_033032865.1. Classification (NCBI taxonomy): domain Eukaryota; kingdom Viridiplantae; phylum Streptophyta; class Magnoliopsida; order Asparagales; family Orchidaceae; genus Dactylorhiza; species Dactylorhiza incarnata. The sequence continues at coordinate 1,683,292 of JAWHQI010000198.1, forward strand.
TTGGCCATCTTATCTCGGGAACGGTCGAGCGTGCAATCAGTCAGAGAGAAATGAGACGGCTGACAAGAGACTTTTTTACCGTGAAAACCCCCGAAAAGAGGTGAAAAACCATGAGGCCGGTTCAGTGCCGACCAAAATTCACTATTTGTTGTTGGTTTACAGGGTTCTGGAGAGAAATCGAGGGCGACATGGCGCTCCTCGTTACAACTTGCGGAGAGAGAGAGAGAGAAGCGTTCGGAGGGTGACAGACCACCGCTCTCGAAGCTGTCTTTTTCCTGACCGTGGAGGGGAGCACCGTGCTCTGGGGCCTAGCTAGTCGGGCTTCTGCTTGCGCTTGGAATCTTGAGTGGCATGCTCTACACTTGATGTCTTCGAGGCGTATCCTGTAATTTGTGGTGGAGTCTGGAGAGGTGGACTGGTTATTGACTGGAATAGTGTTTTAGGGGAGGGGGAAAAAGCTCTAAAACGAGCCTTTTGGGAAGCTCGATCCAAGGCCATTTTGGCTCGAATCAAGGACCAAACGAATTCAGATCTACGCACTAGGGGAGGAGAAGGGGATCAGACCTGAATTGAGGCCGAAAGCCTTGTGGATCTTGGGTTCACCATGGGAGCTCGGGAAGCTTTTGGAGCCATGCCAATCCGAGCCTAGAGTGCACAATCCTTTTGGGAAAGTTGGTGGTTTCACTCCTCTCACTCTTTTGAAGATGTTAAAGGGCCTTGATTGGGAGAGGGGGAGGTTACAACCTTGAATGCCATTAATGGCCACCAAGGTAATTTCGGTTTAGCTTGGGGGAGATGAATATGTACTCAATCCAGCCGGAGAAGGCTGGAAACTTCTCCTCTCCACAAGAGGAGATGAATGGTGCCATTATTGGAGGAGATGAGAGGTTTCCTCTTCCTCTCCATTAACTCCCCTTCCTTCTCTCTCTTTCAAATTGGAGCTTCTCTCTCCTGGCGAAATTTCCTGAAATTGAATGGCCAATTCAGTAGAACCCAACCCCATTAGGTGGTGGACCACCTCAATTGGGTCTAGCCCAAGTGGATTGGGCTTGATTAGGTCAAAATAGGTCATTTTGACCTAAATTTATCATAAGGTTGACTTTGGTCAATTTGACCATTTGGATTGACCCCAATGGGTGGCTAGTCACCCATTGGCCTCCCTTAAGGGTTAGGAAGGTCTAGGTAGGGTCAATTTGACAAGGTGAGGGTCAATTGACCCTTAATAGGCCACTTTGACCAAAATAGTGCTAGGGTTGACTTTGGTCAAATTGGCCAAATTGGTGGCCCCATGATGGGGATGTTTGGTCCATTGGGTCCCTAATATCCTTACAAGGGTAGGTTTAAGGTCAATTTGGCATGGTGGAGGCCAATTGGCCCTAATTAAGCTATTTTGATCAATTTAGGGTTAGGGTTGACTTAGGTCAATTTGGCCTATTTGGTTGACCCCAATGGGTCCCTGGTGCTCTAAGGGGACCCCTAATGGGTTATGGATGTTATGGTGGGGTCAAAGGATCATGGTGAGGCCCTAAAGTCCAACCCTAGGCTTGGTATTTGGAAATTACTATTTGCAGACCACTTGGGTTTCTTCCTTCTTACCTAAGTTCATATGATCTTAAGTACTTCCTATGGTTTTGTCATGACCTAGTCATGATAAAACCAACTTGGGGGTCTAGTTGTTTGAGGGATGTTACACCATCAATATCGTTTTGAAGACATACAATCTTAGTCAAACCGTCTTAACAAGGAAAGGCAGTTCAAGGTCCTATATATTGTCTTGATAATACACACTTCAAGACGATATCACTTTGACAGGGATCAGTTATACAAATTGTTGGATCGTTCGGCGCCCTTAGAGGGGGGGGGTGAATAAGGGTTTTCAAAAACTTACGATTATATTTAGAAAACTTTGAAATAATGCAATATTAAAACAATAAGAAGTTTTGTAAAAACAAAAGAAGAGACATGCTTTATTAATATCAAATAATGTTTTACAAAACTTGACTTCTATGACGCCAGAAATCTAAGGCGACTAGTAAAACTCTTTTTCGTTTTCTATACCGACTCGTGTCCCCACGAACCGGTTGGCTTTAGCCGATCTCTGCCCAGATACGGCCTCAAGCCGCTCTAGCCAATCTATCCCCAGAAAGGCCTCGAGCACCCCCTAGATCTACTCCCTAGACCTAGTCGCCAACACGAGGCGAATTACCCCCTAAGTCTAACCCAGACCTAGTCGCCAACACGAGGCGAATTAACGAACTGTTTACAAGAATTAGAAATAAAATAAAAAGACAAACAATAATATAAAAACTCCCTCTATGTGGATCTCCTGGAGAAGTGGACGAAGGCCCGCAGAGTATGATCGTAGTCGATGCGGCCTTTCATCATGATGATGACGCGTGTTGAAATCTTCTCCACGGATCTCCTTCAGCTTTTCAGATTTGTGGGAGTATCTCTCTACAACTTCCTCTCACTGCTGTGGCACGAGGATCTGGAGTTTGGGATCTAAAGAGGATGAAGAATACGAAGGCAAGGGGTCCAATTTATAGCCTTCACGCTACCGCCGGCGCTAGCGCTACCGCCGGCGCTAGCCCGGATTAGGCAACGTTTTGCGCGGCAGAATCTCCCATCCGCGGCAACCTCTTGCACTATGCCTTAAGTGAGTCATGCTACCGCCGGCGCTATCCACTACCGCAGGCGCTATCCCAAGTTAAGAAACTCTTTGCGCGGCAAGATCTTCAATCCGAGGCAACAATTTCAGCAAGCCTTCTGTGCATCGAGCTAGCGCCGGCGCTATCCACTATCGCCTGCGCTAGTGATCAGTTTGGAGTTGATGGCTCAATTTCGGGGGCAACCACCATATGTAAACCTTGAGTCATTTTGACCTGTTATCCTGCACACTTAGATCACACAAGATTAAATACACACATAAGATTTGTTATTCTCAAACCTAGGAGATGCGGAAGACCGTGTTCCAACAAACTCCCCCTTTTGATAATAACAAATCAGAGCATTAATCAAAATAAGCATGAAGAAACATATTTGTGTGTGTGTGACAAGGATGACTTAGGATAAATAATGATTATAGCATTTTAGTATTGCTCCCCCTAAATACATGCTCCCCCTATGTGAATGCTCTCCTAATATGTAAGCTATCATCTTAATTAATCATTTTGGGTTTGTATTTTGATAGCGGATTGTATTTATAGGTCTCCCCCTTTTGTAATTTATCATGTTAATTCTCCCCCTTTGTTATTAGCAAAAGTGGGTTAGGAGGCACCTACAGAGAAGTTTGATAATAAGATAAAGCATGATCGAGCTTCTTAGTGAGAGGAAATGATAAGAAGTTTTTAGAATAAGGTGTAGAGAAAAATAGATCAGAGTTTTGGCCTAAGAAAAATAATGATTTCCCCTTTATATAACAAATATCAGAGTTTTAGCCTAAGAAAAAATACTGATTTCCCTTTTATATAAAAAATATCAGAGTTTAAGCATAAAATTACGATTTCCAAGTAACTAGTCTACCCAGACAATATGTCTACACCCTAGCCCCGTACTAAGTGACGGATGGGCATGAGGAGCTGCAAACAAGCCGTAGGTTGGGGTGTTAGTCCCTTATGCAAACACTAGATAAAACTCAACCTAGCACTCTTTCCCCCCAGTGCCTCGCAAGGCCCCACTGGAACCCTCCCCGGTTAAGGACAAGACATGACTAGAGATAAGGTTATCTAATGTCTACAACCCTACGCCCCCGCTATGGTGAGAAATGAAGTCATGGATAACGATTATTGGAAACATTAAGCATTTAAATCTAATGGGAATTTTCATAGCATATGGATTTTTATTAGACAATAAAAATACTCTTAGCTATATTGAAATGAATGAATCAGAGTTTGAGCATTGCGGAAGATTTCGAAAAAGAAACATTATAATACTAAATTAAAGTTTAAGTTTAAAAAGGAGATGTTTTTTTTTTGAGTTTCCAAACTAACTTTATAGAGATAAGAGTTTAAGCATTTTGGAAGAAAGAAACAACATCCTTTTAGCAATGTTTTACTTGTTGGAAGAGCTTTTAACATACACATTTATATTGAAAGAAATCAGAGTTATAAGAAAAAAATTCAACCAATATAAAGTTTACCAAACAAGTCTACCACTTGTTGCAAGAAAGGAATTTGAAGATTCAAGTGATGATGCTCACAAGATGAAAGATTTTAAATAAGTATTAAAGTGCAAGGCAAAACAATTATATGGTTATGATGCGGAAGACATATAGAAGTACAAAAAACATCATATGGTAATCAATGATGGTTCATAAAAAGATATATGAGTTCGATTTCAAAAAGAAGATGTTTTTGTAAATCATTTTGCATTTAAAATTTTTGTTTTGACAATACAGTAACCAAGCATGAAATAATCTTATCAAAAAGAGATTACTACAATGTTACTTTAATTCACAATTTCAAAACATACCAAACATTGTAGAAAGCATGCTAGGTTATCTAGTGCATTTCATAAATAAAGAGTAGTATAGAATTAGCATTAGGATCCAATACTCATGAGAAGAAGTGTTATGGAAGATAATGATGTGCACATTAGTGTATTTTTGAGTAGAGTAAACAAATGTTTTAATCAAAAATACAAGTAATATGTAAAGTAAAGAGCACAATAAAACACAAATAATTTTACTTCCACTCACTTCAATGCACAAAGAAAAATGTACAACAACCAAGGTGCTCTGCACACACAATGCTCATTAAGACTTATCAGGGTGCAAAGTAGTGCTTGGGGGATCACATAATTTTATTCTTGTGTTTTTTTATTGTGATCCGGTGTACTTAAGAATAAGTGGTTTTTATTTTAAAAGAAAGATATGGTTTGCACAAGATACTTTATTATTCTTTCCAAGGTGCTCAACCTCACAATGCTTATTAAGACTTATCAGGAGGTTCAAGTAGTGCTTGGTGGAGATAACTTTGTTAAATTATTTCATGTTTTTTTGTTTTGTGCAAAGTTCTCCGAATACACTTGTTTTGCAAACCAATATAATTTATAAGAAAGATAACCACTTTTCTTAATTTGTAAAAGTGCAAATAAAGGAGTGTAGATAAGATACTTGTGCAATTTTAATTCATTGTACTAATACAGAACATACACAAGCATTCTTAGATTTAAACACAAATGTAGACAATGCCAAAAATAAGTGAGTAAATAAAGATCATTATCAAACATAAAACATTTACTCATACTTAGAGGCATGCTACGCATAGTTCTACACAACTTTTACAATATAATTGATGCACACATTAATAGATGTATCAAAGCATGATGAAAGCAATGTTCAAAGTAGTTTGAAAAGATAAATTGCAACATCATAGAAGTTCTAAATGATGGGTTAAATCATGCTTGATTTTCAATACAGTCCATACAGTATTTTTGATATTTTTGAGAAATAATTTTGAATTAAAGTTTGAACTCATAAGATTGATCTTGGACTTCCCGAGGACTACCTTGTGAGAGGTTCGCCCGGTACTAGGTGATATGATGGGATGATAGCCCAAATCACCCTTTCGCAAGATACATAGAAAAGTTAAGAAACACAGAAGTGCAAAACTAAGTAGAAAATATAGATTTATATATTTTTAGGGATTTTTAGAAATTTAAAAAATACAGAAAAATGAACCTCGACGCTAGCGCCGGCGCCAGCGCTAGCGCGGGAAACAGTAAGTGAATTTTTAGGGTTTTGAAAATTTTGATTGTTGATCCTGATTAGGTGTCTCAATAGTAGTTTCATGCAGAAATTTCAGAATTTTAGGAGATATCTAGATAGTCCACATTGCATGAAACATTAGCGATTTTGTATATGACTTTTCCGAATCAACTTTGCAAGTGATATATCTCATTATATCTCTGTTTTAATATTTTAAGGCTTATATTTACCAATGTAGTTTGAAAATGATAGGAAACGTAAGCATGATTGTACATGAATGAACAAGTCAAATATGCATGATTTTAGAGATTAACAATAATGTTCATGCATAATTATACCATAGATAAGCCATAGATGAGAATACCTAGCCTTTATATCTTGGTAAACAAATAAAGCCTAACATAGACACAAATATTCTTTAGGTGGCAATGTTAGAATGATAAGTTTGAGATTAATGTTATACCAAAGTTTGATTGTGTTTCAACTTAAAGACCTAGAATGGAGTGATAATTCTAATTGATTTGATATCAAAATGATTCAAAGGTCTAAACTAGAAATATATATCACAATACACACATAATACACCATAACACCAACCATGGTAAACAATTATAATGTCAATTGTTATCATATAATTTGTGATAGTTGTTTATAGATGATTCTTGATATGAATTATGATTTTAGAGATGTTTAGCAAAGGATATCACTAGATCATGGTGGTGTTTATGAATTCAATATTCATTATGAAGATAACTTCTTTCAATACATTTTAGTGATTTTCCTTTAATTAAGAATTTTGAATATATATATGTGATTTTTGATAGGTGAACAATAGTGATGATTTAGATCATGTTTGATATTAAGGAGAAACACAATATAATTTTTTGTTGTGAACAATGACACCCATATTGAAAGTTGAGCTTTTATTTAAATCATGAATTTTCTTTTAGATTAAGATATTTCACTAAACCACTTGTTGGTGAAGGCTAAGAATCTTAATAGCCAAATAACCTGATTTAATTTGAAATATCTTATAGCAAATTTATAGTTTGATTCATATGGATAATATAAGATATTTAGAAGTATTGAATATAAAAATAAAAGATAGGTCATCAAAATAAAAATATGATTTTGAATTTGATCAATTTGAATTTATAAACATATTAAGCTTTTAAGAGATAAGATCATATTTTCAATATTGTATAGGATGACCATGACATGATAGTTCAAAAACAAAAGAAAATAAACAAAAAAAAGGTTTAAGCATATCATGAAGTAGAGAAATGATATTTCATTTTTAATTGATTTCTACTTCATGCAAATGATGGGATACTAATGAGTAAGAGATTTAGGTATCCAAAGAGGACCGGGAGTAGTGGTTCCTTTGGGTACCCAAATATAGCGAGATGACTTTTGGGGAGACAAGTACGAATGGACCCTTTCAAGTGGAGTTGATGTTTCATCTTTAATTTTGGGTCTCCACTCATACTTAGGTTTAATATTATAATTTTGCATTAAATTTCCATATATATTAAATTTAGGCTTAAAATAATGATGACTATTGAAATCATTTTTCATAGGAAACTTTTGCAAATTTGATTTTAATTTTGAAGAAACATAGTTTTGTAAATGATGGTGATTTTGATTTACAAATTCTTTATGTTTTTTATTCCCATTATTAGACTTAGTTATGATATTCATATTCATGTTTAACTTGCTTTTGGATATTTCTTGATATTGAGAATTTGTATTTACAATTTTCATAAGCAAGTTGATTTTTGATTTTAATTCATCATTTTTAATTTTAAAATTATGTCTAGCTTTATTATAAGCGATTGTGCTATTTTTAATAGTGGAAACAATTGAATCTATATGATCTTGATAGTTGTTTCTATATTCATCAAATGTTTCATCCATCTCTTTAATTTCAATTTTATAGTCCTTACACTTAGCACAATTACTTTTTAAAGATGAATTTTCTAAACATAATTTTTCATTTTGTTCTCTTATAAAAATAATTTCTTTTTCAAGTTCCTTAAGTCTTTCCTTAATAATATCACAATCAAAACAAGGTTTTGTGTTTTCAAGTAAAGGACAAGATGGTGAAAACACATCACAATTTGATTCTAAATTAACATTAGCTTTTAATCGCTTATTTTCTAAATGTAAATTTTTAATAGTGATTTTCAATTTCTTGATCTTACGTTTAGCAGTTTTTAGTATATTGAAACTAGAAATATAAGTTATCACAAAAGAAGAAGATTTAGTCTTCCTTACAGCGCTATTGGAGGAGGCAGATTGTGAACATGAAATTCCTTCATCATCTTTTAGTTCTTCCTCCATTATAGATGGATCTATATCTTCCCTTTCCCTTGGTGTATTGTTCTCCTTTTCTATTTCAATATTCTCCATGGCTTCGCTCCGAGAGAGATCTTCTTGGATGATTATGGATGCTTGTACGTTCTTTTCCTCCTGTGTTTGTTCTACACCTGCGAGAGGAAGATCATACATTTCTTCAAGAAAACGCCATATTTTGTATGCACTAGAAAAGCAATATATGAATTTGAAGATTTCATTAGATAGTGCACAAAATAAATAGTGTTTGGCTTTGGCATTTAGCTGACGTTCTTTGTTATTTGATTCATCCGCACGCATTATAATTGCTAAGTTCCATACTTCGATGTCTAAAGTTTTAATAAATTTTTCCATTAATAATTTCCACCCTTTATAATTTTTCCCTTCGAATAAAGGTGGTTTAGGAGATTTTTCTTCTTCATAAAAATTTACCCCACTAGTAGAAGCGAGATCATGAGACGTCATTATTCCTGGTTGTTAAGCCGATTTGGAATAACCTGCTTTGATACCACTTGTTGGATCGTTCGGCGCCCTTAGAGGGGGGGGGGGTGAATAAGGGTTTTCAAAAACTTACGATTATATTTAGAAAACTTTGAAATAATGCAATATTAAAACAATAAGAAGTTTTGTAAAAACAAAAGAAGAGACATGATTTATTAATATCAAATAATGTTTTACAAAACTTGACTTCTATGACGCCAGAAATCTAAGGCGACTAGTAAAACTCTTTTTCGTTTTCTATACCGACTCGTATCCCCACGAACCGGTTGGCTTTAGCCGATCTCTGCCCAGATATGGCCTCAAGCCGCTCTAGCCAATCTATCCCCAGAAAGGCCTCGAGCACCCCTAGATCTACTCCCTAGACCTAGTCGCCAACACGAGGCGAATTACCCCCTAAGTCTAACCCAGACCTAGTCGCCAACACGAGGCGAATTAACGAACTGTTTACAAGAATTAGAAATAAAATAAAAAGACAAACAATAATATAAAAACTCCCTCTATGTGGATCTCCTGGAGAAGTGGACGAAGGCCCGCAGAGTATGATCGTAGTCGATGCGGCCTTTCGTCATGATGATGACACGTGTTGAAATCTTCTCCACGGATCTCCTTCAGCTTTTCAGATTTGTGGGAGTATCTCTCTACAACTTCCTCTCACTGCTGTGGCACGAGGATCTGGAGTTTGGGATCTAAAGAGGATGAAGAATACGAAGGCAAGGGGTCCAATTTATAGCCTTCACGCTACCGCCGGCGCTAGCGCTACCGCCGGCGCTAGCCCGGATTAGGCAACGTTTTGCGCGGCAGAATCTCCCATCCACGGCAACCTCTTGCACTATGCCTTAAGTGAGTCATGCTACCGCCGGCGCTATCCACTACCGCAGGCGCTATCCCAAGTTAAGAAACTCTTTGCGCGGCAAGATCTTCAATCCGAGGCAACAATTCCAGCAAGCCTTCTGTGCATCGAGCTAGCGCCGGCGCTATCCACTATCGCCTGCGCTAGTGATCAGTTTGGAGTTGATGGCTCAATTTCGGGGGCAACCACCATATGTAAACCTTGAGTCATTTTGACCTGTTATCCTGCACACTTAGATCACACAAGATTAAATACACACATAGGATTTGTTATTCTCAAACCTAGGAGATGCGGAAGACCGTGTTCCAACACAAATATTGTCTTGAAGAAGATCAACAAGATGGTTATTGTCTTGACGAAGCTGAAGAATATACACATCGTGTTGATGACTAAAAATATTCATAAAGAAGGTCTCACGCTAAGTAAAGATTGTGGAGATAAAGGAATGTCGTTTGGAAGCCCTTCATTGAAGATGAAACTACTCTAAGCCAATTTTCAGCGAGAACAAGTAAACTGTTTGTCAAGAAGCCTACACGACAATTCAGAAGCATATTGAGTTGAGAATGATTAAGTCCATATCGTCTAGATATGGCTCCTCTATTACCAAAACAAACTCAGGATCTAAGAGTTAAGTCTTATCGTTCTGACAAAGTTTAAATATTATGCTGATAAGATGAAGCATTCTTCCTGAAGACAGAAATCATGTTGAAGTTTAAATATCATTGTGAAGATCATATATATCATCGAGAAGAAGCAATATCATTATAACTGTAGTTTCATTGATATAATATTGAAGTAATGTCGAAAAGAGAAATGATCGGCTTGAAGAAGTGAATTGTCGTCAAGAAAAAATGAAATGTCGTCGAGACAATATGAATATCGTCGAGACAATCCAAAGTTGGAGAAATTCAAATATTACTGTCGCCAATTGCGCCAATCAGATCAGAACTATAAGGAAAAGTATATCTAACATAAAGTATTCATAGTTTCAACGGTTAAGGGTTGACTCTCATATAAATACTGCTAAGATATGAGATGGAAACACCAATCATAATCCTAATCATAAGAATCATAGATCTTCTGAACATTCGATGTGTCAGATGCAATAGAATAGTGCTCTCATCAGAAAATCAAAATGTTGTCGTCAAGATCTTCAAAGTCTGAGAACAAGAAGCTGAAGGAGATTTATTCTAGAATCATCCAGTTCACCTAGCTTGCTCCAAGTTCTTCATCCACAATCATTTCTGATCAAAAAAGTTCTCAGATATCAAGGTCAGTCTGATCTAGGTTTTTTAAAAGAAGATTCAATCAAGATCTTGGCTGAACCAGTGAAAGTTATCTTCTTAGAAACATAAGAAAACTCAATCCTTATGAGAAACATTTTCTTGAGTCTATTTGTATTTCTTTAAACAAAGCTAAACTTTCTATTATAGGATCTCTTTGATATCTGAGTGTAGGGTTTTGTGTGTGCCTGAGGTAGGATTTGAGGTTGAATCTGAGTTGTAGGAGTTGTGTAATCTGAGTTGTAGGATCCTGTGTTTGGGATATGAGGTAGGGAACTTGCTATTGTTCCTGAGGTATAAGTTATGTACTCCCCGGTGTAGGATCTCTGGTAGTAGATATGAGTTTGAAGAAGTTTTGTTGAGGCTAGCACACAGCTAGATAGACGTAGTGGGAAAGTGGACATAACCATATTGGGGAACACTATAAATATATATTTTCTCTGTGTTATGGTTGCTTTCTTCTGAGCTTTATTTTAAATCCGCTGCTAAAACAAAAAGGAAAACACATATTCACCCCCTCTAAGTGGTATAGATCCTTATTCTTTCAATTGGTATCAAAGTGAGGTTGTTAAAAAGGAATCCTATAGCTTGAACAAGATCTGTCAAGGGATATACTACATCCACCGTGACTTCAGGAGAGAACTATAAGGAACTAAGTTCAATGAAGCTACCAGTCCGCAGAAAAGAAAATTTTTCCATATGGAAAGAAAGGGACAAATTGTTCATGGAAGCTTCTGATCAAAGGACTTTCATAACAATTGAAGAAGGACCTTTTATTAATATGAAGGCTTCCGCCATTGATCCAAATCTACCTGTTCCAAAGAAGTATGCAGATATGACTGAGGATGAAATAATCCTTGCCACCATGGATTAAAGAGTCAAGAACATCTTAGTCAGTGTCATAGATGATTCCACTTTCCAAAACTTGATTCATTGCAAAACAGCAAAGGAAATGCAGGATTTAATAATATTCTACATGGAAGGTACTGAGGAGGTTAGAGATGACAGGAAATCTCTCCTCAACCAATAGTATAAAGTTTCCAGGCAGGACAAGAAGAACTCTATCTAAAATTGCTATGAGAAGTTCTTCAAGATTGTGAATGATCTCAAGATTTATGGAAGGGAATTTTCTAATTATGACCTAAATGATAAATTTTTGAGATCCCTCAATAAGAAATAGGATATCAAAATCTGTGTCATCAGAGAAATGGGAAATCTGGCAATAATAGAACCCCAGATTCTCTCTGGGAGACTGTTGTCCCATGAACTGCAGCCGAATACTAGAAAGGCTGAGGAGGAAACCTCCATATCATACTCCAAAGAGAAGTCTGTTGCATTGAAGGCTGAAAGCTCCAGAAGGAGTAGAGAAGACTCTCCAATCAACCAGTAGAGGATTGTTAAGCAAGAATAATCTGAGGCCAACACCTTAGGTTCAGAGATGACTAATGGAGAACTCTTATTATTCTCCAAGCAATTCAATAAATTGCTGTCAAGAAGAAGATTGGACAAATATAGACCATTTTCTTCCAACTTCAGAAGATCTGGTCATAACAATGACAGGTCCAGACATAAACCAAAGGAAGACAGGTATGATTCTAAACTGAGTAAACATTCTTCTGCTAACATTATTTTCTACTATTGTAGGAAAACAGGTCATGTAATAGCTGAAAGCCCATCCAAGAGAAAGGAAGGGAGAAGATCTAAAGAAAGGAGATCACATAAAGGAAAGAAGATTGAGAAGAGCGTCATTGCAAAGAAGCGCAAAACTTTGAGTGACTGTGACTCAAGCTCCTCGAAATCTGATGAAGAAGTCTACATTGAGCTTATGGCTTTATTAGAAGAAAGTCGGGATGAGTCCAACTCACCTGCTAAGGTACAAATCAGATCTCCCTTATTTGCTGCTGATTCTGAATCAGAAGTAGAATCTTATTATGAGACAAATTCTAAAAGATCATCCTCATTTGAGTAATCATGAGGATAAAGCTGATCTAGTGGATCAGTATACATGTATTGATGGATGCTCTAAAAAGAAGCAAAAAACTTGTCAAGGCACAAGCTGAGGAGATTGAATCCCTAGGGCTTGCTAAATTTGAACTCCTTGAGAAAGCTGAGAAACTAGCTCAAGTGAGTGATGAACTCAACAAGTGAAGAGGTATCTCAAAGATCCAAATTGATATACTAAGTAAGAAGAACAAGATCATCAAAGATTCTTAGCATAAGCTCCTCATTGAGAGGAAGCTTGTGGCTAGGTTTTCCAAACCATAAACTGTGATGCTAATTATTGATAGTTTTTCTGCACCATATAGAGGTGGTGTATGATATACTGAGGAAGCAAACAATGTCAAGACTACCAAAGATCAATCTATTTTTCAAAAGGTCATATTGCCTGCCAATACATATGTTCATGATCTTTGATATAGATTAATATCTAATGACTGCTCTACCAGTGGAACAAAGACACAGAACTCAAGGAATAGTGCAAACATTAGATTGAGTGGCTTCAATGAACCTCATGAGGACATCTAAAAGATCACATAATCCATGAAGGCTGCACAGTCACATGATGGATTTCAAGCTATGTCAATATCAAATAGAAGAATTTATATCCAGATTTATATCCATAGCTTGAAATCAACAATGTTCCTGATCTGAAGAAGTCCTCGAGTCAAGGATAAATACATTTTGTATTTGATGACCATCTAGTTTGGTATGTGTAAGATCATTATGAAATCATCTAATCAATCTCATTGAGTCAAGAGATCAATAAGTGTTCATGGGTTAATTAATTCACATAATTATTCAAAGTACAATGTCGTTTTGATAAGTTGGAAATATCATCGAGACCATTCCAATATCATTTTGATAAGTTTGAAATATCGTCGAGACCATCCCAACATCATTTTGAAGACATTCAATTTTAGTCAAACCATCTTGATAAGGACAGGCAGTTCAAGCTCCTATATATCGTCTTGATAATGCACAGTTTAAGATGATATCGCTTTGATAGGGATCTATTATACAAATATCGTCTTGAAGAAGATCAATGAGATAGTTATCGTCTTGACATAGCTGAAGTATATACACATCGTGTTGATGACTAAAAAATCCTCATAGAGAAGGTCTCACGCTAAGTAAAGGTCGTGGAGATAAAGGAATATCATTTGGAAGCCCTTCGTTGAAGATGAAACAACTCTAAGTCAATTGTCATCGAGAACAAGTAAATTGTCATCGAGAAGCCTACACGACAATTCAGAAGCATGTTGAGTTGAGAATGATTAAGCTCATATCGTCTAGATATAGCTCCCCTGTTGCAAAAACAAATTCAGGATCTATGAGTTAAGTCTTATCATTCTGACAAGGTTTAAATATTGTGTTGATAAGATGAAGTTTTCTTCCTGAAGACAAAAATGGTGTTGAAGTCAAAATGTCGTTGTGAAGATCACATATATCGTCGAGACTGCAGTTTCATTGTTCTAATATCGAAGTAATGTCGAAAAGAGAAATGATCGGCTTAAAGAAGTGAATTGTCATCAAGACAAAATGAAATATCATCGAGACAACATGACTATCATTGAGACAATCCAAAGTTGTAGAAATTCAAAGATTGTCACCTCTGATTGCGCCAATCAGACCAGACCTTTAAGAAAAAGTATATCTGACATAAAGTATTCTTAGTTTTAAGGGTTGACTCTCAAATAACTACTAATAAGTTATGAGATGGAAACACCAATCATTATCTTATCATAAGAATCACAGACCTTCTAAACATCAAAGTGTCGGATGCAATTGAACAATGCTCTCATCAAAAAACCAAAAGGTTGTCGACAAGATCTTTAAAGTCTGAGAACAAGAAGCTGAAGGAGATTTATTCAAGAATCATCCAATTCTCCTAGCTTGCTCCAGGTTATTCATCCACAATCATTTTAGAGCAAAGAAGTTCTCAGATCTCAAGGTCAGTCTGATCCATGTTTTTTAAAAGAAAATTCAATCAAGATCTTGGCTGAACCAGTGAAGGCTATCTGCTTAAAAGTCTAAGAAGACTGAATGCTTATGAGAAACATTTTCTTGAGTCTATTTATATTGCTTTAAACACAATTGAACTTTTTGTTATATGATCTCTTTGAGATCTGAGTGTAGGGTTCTGCGTGAGCCTGAGGTAGGGTTCAAGGTTGAATCTAAGTTGTAGGATTTGTGTACTCTGAGTTGTAGGATCATGTGTTTGGGATCTGAGGTAGGGAACTTGTTGTTGTTCCTGAGATAAGAGTTATATACTCTAAGGTGTAATATCTCTGGTAGTAGATCTGAGTTTGAAAGAGTTTTGCCGAGGCTGGCACACTGCTAGAAAGGCGCATGGGGAAAGTGGATATACCCATCTTGGGAAATCACTATAAATATTTGTGTTCTCTGTGTTGTGGTTGCTTTCTTTTGTGCTTTATTTATAAATTCGCTGCTAAAATAGTGACAACACCTATTCACCCGTCTCTAGGTGAAGATTAGATGAATCACATATCTTTCAATTGGTATTAGAGGGAGGTTGTTCAAAGAAAGCTTAACATATTGAATAAGATCCTTAAAAGGGATTTAAAGTCTATCCACCATGACTTCATGAGGAAGTTACAAATAATTAATGTCTGTGAAGTTACCCATCTGCTCCAAAGCAAACTTTCCCATATGGAAGGAGAGGGTCAAGCTCTTCAAGGAAGCCTCTGACCCAAGGATATTCATATCAATTGAAGAAGGTCCTTTCATCCTTATGAAAGCTCCAACAATAGATCCAACAAGACAAGTTCCAAAGAAATATAATGAAACGACTAAGGATGAAATCATCTTAGTCACCATGGACAGGAGGGATAAGAACATTCTAGTATGTTGTGTTGATGACTCTACTTTCTAGTACTTGGTTCACTGCAAGACAACCAAAATAATGTGGGACTCTCTGATAGTCTACATGATAGTCTACTATAGTTATCTTTGTCTGTGCTGTGAATTTTCTGTGATTGTGTGGTTGTTGCATAAACTCTCTTTATTACTCATTAAGTTCATAAAAAGGCAACAATACATATTCACCCCCCTCTAGGTGAAGTTTAGATGAATCACATAACTTACAATATAGATCCCTATTCTTTCATTATTGTTAAACTAGGTTAGAGTGTTATAATTGGTATCAGAGAGAGGTTTAGGATCCTTTGAACCGTAGAAATTCACAGAGCTTTAAGATTTCATATTAATCACACCTTTGACACTAGAGTCGTTAAGTTTAATTTGTCATTAGGATATGCATGTGCACGTTAAATATTTTCATAGTTATTTATTCCACTTTGAAATTGTTAGTGATGAAGATTTCTCTTTACATCTTACAGGTACCTCGTAGTAGTGGCACGAGAGAACCTTCGAGGTAAAATAAAATGCTAGTGATCATTATGGAAGATGTTAATGTACCAATAGAACCATCACCTACGAGGATTGCTGATGAGATTACTAACACAATTACTCTAGCCCTAATGAAATTCTAAAATACCTTACATGTAGTGGCGATTAGAATGGACCACTGTTGTTGAGATCAGAATGGACTGATACCTAAGAAACTTTAGAGAACTTCATCCATCCAACTTCTGTGGAGAAGAAAATCTCATGAATACAGTTAATTGGTACTTTAAGACTAGAGACTTATTGAATGTAATGCAATGCACGAAAAATAATAAGGTACCTCTAGCAGATTTTCTTCTTGAGGATGAATTCAATCAATGGTGGAGTAGACACTTAGTTGATGACCCTGCAGGTAAGAAATTAAGTTTGGATCCCCCCTAAAAATTATTTCCTTTTCTAACACCATGATAATGAGATCTCTCTTTATTATTGGTTGTACTGTGGACTTTATTACATGGGATGAATTCTCCACAACACAATCGGACTGGTTTGTGCATTTTTCAGAGAAAATTACCCTCCAAGATAAGTATCACAGACTAAAACATTGAGATATGATTATCACGGCTTATGAGCAAGAGTTTACACATTTGTCTTGTTATGCGAGCTTACTACTTGGGAGTGAGTAAGATAAGTGTTACATCTTCCATAAATAGCCTATGTGACTCCCTGAGATAGACTTTGTTGATGATGGACATAGCTGATTATAGAAAACGGGTGCATACCGCTAGGAAACTGGAGGCAAACCAAGATAGGATGCGTATTGTTGGAGCCTATGTTCTGCATCTCTTGGTTTGAGAATAACAAATACTGTGTTGTATTTGATCTTGTATTTTGTGTGTTTATAGTGTGCTTGTTGTACAGGAACTATAGCTACACATCCCTATGAGTAGTATACTGAATGGAGATGACTCTCTGGAAAGAGAGCTAACGCCACGCGTTAGTTGTTAACGCCCCCGCGTTAACAACCGTCGAAAAGGAATCCATCGAGAAGAAATGTCGTCGAGAATGAATCCGTCGAGAAGCCAGAGACAACGCCAGCGTTGACTCTTAACGCCCGCATTGAGTCAACAACTACCAGGATCTTGACGGTTGCGCGATCTCAGCCAAGATTGTACACAATTGCTAATGCCGACGTTAACTTGTAACGCTACGCGTTAGCTGTCGTGGCTATTTAAAGTACAACTCCTCTCATTCTACAAAAGATGATTCCAGAATTCCAATAATTTTAAGGGAGGCTCGTGTACAGCAATTAAGAGATCTCCCTTCGGCTATCATGAAGATCTAAAGAGGATTTTGAAGGAGAAGGTCTACAACGCATATTCCATACGAAGGACGATCGTTTCAAGAACGCCAACATCTACATCGCCTTCGTCTTCACCTTCAGAATTTCTTGGGGAGTTTCTTTTTACTTATCTTGTAATCTTTTACTTTTTCCTTTTGTAATTTGTGTGGAGAAATCGTTCGGGGAGAACGTCGGATTCCGGGAAGGATTCTGTTGGTAAATTAGCCGCGGTTGTTGGCGACTAGGTCCTTTTGTGGCTTAGGAGGTAATTCGCCGCCTTGTGCGTGGCGACTAGATCGAGGGTAGATCTAGGAGTGGCTAGAGGCCTTATTTGGGGTAAGATAGGCTATAGCCAATCGGTCCTTGGGAGAAGGACCGGTGAAACAACAAAAAGTATTTTTACATATTCTCGCCTTGATTTCTAGCGTTATAGAAATTAAACATTTGTGTATTCAATTTATTATGAAATAAAATCATGACTTTTAATGTTCTATTCAATTGATTTTATTTCCTCTTCAAGAATGTTTTAATTTATAATTAACATTTGTGTAATTATCTTTGAAATACAATAACCGTTTTCATTATCTCTGATTTTCTGGAATTGTATTTCATTTAAGATTTCATAAGTAAAATCACTGTGGCAATCTTTTTATGTATTTTCTGGAGAGTTAACGCCCAGCGTTAACACTTAACGCCAGACGTTGGCAACAGTTAACAAAAAGTTTTGTTCTCTTGTTTAAAGAGGAATCTTCAATACAACCTTTTTTGAGATATCAAAATATATTTTCTTATAAAATGTTCCTAAACTTTGGTCACAAACTTTGATAAATTTAATTAAGGTTTAAAATTCCATAAAACCCTTATTCACCCCCCCCCCCCCCCCCCCTCTAAGGGCGTCGTAAGATCCAACAAGTGGTATCATAGGGTGGGTTATTCCAATACGGCTTCACAACCGGGAATAATGGTTCTTCATGATCTCGCATCTTCTAGCGGGGATAATTTTTATGAAAATGAAAAATCATTATGTCCACCATTATTTATGGGTGAAAGTTATAATGGGTAGAAAACACTAATGGAAAAATTTCTTAAAACTTTGGATATTGAAGTTTGGAATATTACAATTAAAATGCCCCCAATTATTCTAAATAAAAAGAAAATGTTTTTAAATGTCAAATCTATGAATAGTCTATATTGTGCTCTCGATCAAAATATTTTCAAACTTATTTATACGCTTCCTACTGCTCTTCAAGTTTGGAAATTTCTTGAGAATACTTATAGTCTTCCTTCTACAGATGATGAACAAGTGGAATTTCTTATGGATCCAAGAGAAGAAATCGACGAGGACTCTTGCTTGGAGGAAGATCTATCTATGAGAGAAATAATATTGGACTCAAATGATGGCAAAACATCAAGCAAAAGAGAAGACAAAAATTCAATTATGGAAGAGGAATGCGAAGAAGATGTCAAAGGAACCTTTGGTTCAAATCATGCCTCATCCCATAGCAATGTAAGAAAATCAAAATCTTCTCTTTTTGTAACAAATTCTATTTCTACATTTCGTGTGCTTAAATTTGTTAAACGTAAAATTTCAAAGTTGAAACATGCTAATTCCAAATTACGTTTAGAAAATAAAACTTTAAAAGCAAACGCTAAAGTAGAATCTTATATTGATGTTTCAAATTCTCTATCATGCTCTTTAATTGAAAATGATAAACCTTGTTTTGATTATAATTCTTTTAACGAAGAACTCAAGGTTTTGGAAAAAGATCTTTTAACCTCAAAAGAGCATAATGAAAATTTGATAAAAGAAAATGATAATTTAAAGGATAAACTAGAATCATTACAAATGTTTATTGAAAAATTTTCATATAATAAAATATCTCTTATTTCTAGTTTATCAAATTATCAAAAGTCTAAAAGCTTAACTTCATATTATATGAGTTTGTCTATAAGAAAGAGTGGAAATGAAAATCATCAAAATAAGAACCAATCATTTAAAACATATTGTAACCCACTCTTTCAACATTCAATTCTTAAGAAAGATCATCACTCATATAAACTCTCAAAAAATCAATATAATAAAATTCATTATGATTATCAGCATCAATGTATTTTGAAAAATAATTTGAATAAACATAAATCCCAAATGAATTATTTTTCAAACAACTATCATCACAAAAAGATGTCAAATAATCATAATATGAATTTAAGAGATAAACAGCCAAAGTATGAATGGAGGCCCAAAATTAAAAACGAAACACTAACTCCACTTGTAAAGGCCCATTCATCAGTATCTCCCCAAAAGCCAACACGATGTATTTGGGTACCCAAAGGAACCATCACACTTGGTCCCCTTTGGATACCTAAATCTCTTATTCACTAGGAATCATTGTATTTCATGAAGTAGAAATAAATCAAAATGAAATTTTCAATACTCTACTTCATGATATGCTTACTGTCCTTTTCTTTTCTTTATTTTTTATTTTTGAGCCAACACACTATGATCACTTTATATATCATGAGATATGACTTTCATTTTAAGCCTAATGTTTAACAAATCAAATTGAATTAAATTGAACATAAAGTCATAATTTTTTTGGTGCTCTATCTTTTCTTTTTCTATGTTTTATCCTTGTTAAATCCAATGCCTATAAATGTCTTATATTGTCATTATAAATTGAATGCTAAATTTTCTAAATGATATTATAAAGACTAATTAAATTACTTTCAAAATTGGATTTAAATGGACTTTTAGGGGACTTAGGATAAAATATTAAATGCGCAACTTATTGTATATTTGTCTATTTTCTTTGTTGCATATGATAGCCCCTATAATGGAAAATCATGATCTAGAAAAATCAAAATTGAAAAACTACAAAAATGATGAATATGGTTTCACAATCACCACCATGATCTATTGATATCCTATGCTAAAATTCACTATAATCATATATCATAATTCATGATCTATCAAGACCTATCTTAAATTCATTAATTCTATCAACCTTAGGAATTATGAAATATATGATTGCAATTGGTATTATAGTTTCATATATTGTATAGTGTGTATGATGTGCATCTCTATTGTTTGCATGAATCTCATTATATTTAGACCTAAGATGAGATCAAATAAAATTGTCTCTTCATTCTAGGTCTATGAAAAATCAAAACTCTATGTTTAAATACATGCGACTCATTTATATATTTGTCCATGCTAGTTATATCTTGCAATGCTAAAGTAAATTAAATTACTAAAATATGAAAATCATAATTTCCTTTGTAGTGATTTTGCATGAATAAAAATTTTCTAAATGGATTTAAAATCAACAATCTTCGATATAATTGTAAATCCAAAACTAATCATGCAATTATACCATAGTTCATATATTTAAGGCTTCCACGCTTAGTATGTCCATAATCATTAAACCTATGACATGTGTCTCACAATAGCGAGGGCGTAGGATTGTGTGCATTAGAGACCTAACCTCTAAGTCATGTCTTGTCCTTAACCAGGGAGGGTTCCAGTAGGGCCTTGCGAGGTACTGGGGGAAAGAGTGCTAGGTTGAGCGTTGTCTTTTGTATGCATATGGGATTAACACCCCAACCTTCGGCATGTGTGCAGCTCCTCATGACCATCCGTCACTTAGTACGTGGCTAGAGTGTAGTCATGTAGTTAAGGTATCTTGATCTTAGATATACTTATATTATATACATTGCATGAACATTATCTCACTCTTTATACATAAATCATGCATATTTGTTTTTGTTCTAACATTGCATCTTGTGTTTGCATATTTTATTATTTTGAGCTTTAATGATTTTACAAAACACAAGTATTTGAAAAATCACCAAAAACATGCTAAAAGAGCCTTCAAATCTAATCAATATACTCTGAAATTTCAACTAAATGAAGGTCCTTTGCTCCAAATTTGCAGTCTCGGCGTTAAGAAGCTAACGCCTGACGTTAGCTCCTTTGCTCCAAATTTTTGTTGTTGTTGTTGCTTTGAATAATTTCTGGTATTATTTTAATGTTTTGTGTGTGTTTTATTTCTCTGTTTGTAAAAAGTTTTCTATCTTTGTATTTCCTTTAAAACAAAATTTTATTTCTTTTCTAAAAAAAAATATGTATTTTCTCATGCATTATTTTGGGTTTATTTCTCTGGCATAGAATATCATTTACTGATTGGGCTAAAAAGACTTCTATGTTTTCCAGAGAATATATATAAAAATAATAATTACAAAATTACAAAACAATTTCAAAGAACAAAAATATGTTTTTCTCTTTATGTGTGTTTGTTATTTTCTGCATATATAAAAATTCAAACAATTATAAAAAATGATTGTTATTCATTGCCATTGTCAAGGATGATTAATTATATCAATTAAAGATTAAATACAATGTTTAATTTAACTTTCAAGTTTCTTATAAACATTGTTTTGTATTTGTCATGCCTTGAAAATTATCTTGTTATGTGCAATGAAATTGATTGTAGATAAACATGTGTAGAAATGCTTAGAATGCCTCTAAGTATGAGTAATGTATTATGTTTGATAGTGATTCATTCACTCACTTATTTTTGATAACTTACATGTGTTTACAATCTTACTCTTGCATGATTGTATAGTGTAATAACATAAGTAATTAAAATGCTTAAATAGATTACCTATACAACATTGAATTGGTTATTACAATTCTTTGTCTTTCATGCACTTATTCTTTAGAGAAATGTGGTTTAAAATGCTATGTTTGCAAAACAAGTGAATTCAGAGTCCTTAGTCACTAAACTAAAAAGCAATTAATAAATGACAAGGAAAACTCCACCAAGCACTACTCACCCTCCTGATATGTCTTAATGAGCATTGTGAGGTTGATCACCTTGGCTAAAGAATTGTAAAGTGTCTTGTAGCAAACAATTTATACACTGCTTCTCTTAGTACACCGGATCACAAAAAAAATGAAAATAAAGCTAAAAAGTATAAAAGTGATCCCCAAGCACTACTTTGCACCCTGATAAGTCTTAATAAGCATTGTGTGTGCAGAGCACCTTGGTAGTTGTACTCTTTATTTATGTGCATTGAAATATTATGGAAGTAATATTATTTGTGTATTTTAATGTTGTGTTATTTCATTATATATGTCATGTGTTTTCGATTGATTCACTTGTATACATTATCAAAACACTACTTTGTATACATCATTATCTTTCATAAAACTTTTACTCATGAGAATTGGATCGTAATGCTCATCTACTATTCTCTACAAACTTAAGTAAATGCACTAGATAGCAAAGCATGATCGCTACAATGTTTATGTTTACTTGAAATGCAAATTTTATTACATTGTAGTTTTTGTATCTTTTCTTGATATTATGAAATCATGCTTGCAATTTTATCTTAATGAAATAGCATCTCATGAATCTATAACTCAAACATCAACTTTTCAAATTTAAAACTCATTATCCTTTGTATGATTTTACCTTCTAAAAAGATGTTTATGTTTAAGAGTGCTTATTATATTCTTCTGCTAATTTTACCACTAATGCTCATTCATGTCTATTATTTTTAACACCGTGGTTTTCTTTTCAACAAGTGGTATCTTAAAATATGAATGCTTACTTTATCATTTCAGTTATGTTGCTTACTACTTTATGTTACATCATGCTTATATTTTTCTCAACAAGTAGTATTTAACAAGCTTTTGATTGCATCCTATTTTTCTTCTCGACGTAGAACATATTACTCCTTATTGCACACTCTCACCTAAACCCTCTTTTGATACTTCCAAAAGGGGAGAATAAATTATATAAATCTAATATTTAGGGGGAGTACATTATAATGATTTCAAACTCAAAGAAAGTATCTTTGTAGGGGGAGTAATCATATAGGAGTAGCATACATTATCATATGCTCGATCATGACAAACCTTCAATAAGTGGTTCCTAATCAATCTTAGTAGATATACATTCATCCCTACCTACTTTTGTTAATAACAAAGGGGGAGAAGAAATTGAGAAATCTAGTCAAATAGATATTTAGGGGGAGTAAATTATAAGAGAACACTTATGTAGGGGGAGGACTTCATATAGAAAGAGTATGCATTATCGCCTTCAAATCTATCATGCTTTTTAACCTGTTATTCATGCATATATTATTACCTCACTTATCTATAAATACAAATGGTCTTAATCTCACTAATTTCTCATACAGGTATTTGTTATTATCAAAAGGGGGAGATTGTTGGAGCCTATGTTCCGCATCTCTTGGTTTGAGAATAACAAATACCATGTTGAATTTGATCTTGTATTTTGTGTGTTTATAGTGTGCAGGTTGTACAGGAACTATAGCTACACATCCATATGAGTAGTATACTGAATGGAGATGATTCTCTAAAAAGAGAGCTAACGCCCCGCGTTAGTTGTTAACGCCCCACGTTAACAACCGTCGAGAAGGAATCCGTAAAGAAGAAATGTCATCGAGAATGAATCCGCCGAGAATCCAGAGACAACGCCATCGTTGACTCTTAACGCCCGCATTGAGTCAACAACTGCCACGATCTTGACGGTTGCGCGATCTCAGCCACAATTGTACACGATCGCTAATGTCGGCGTTAACTCGTAACGCTACGTGTTAGCTGTCGTGGATATTTAAAGTACAACTCATATCATTCTAAAAAAGATGATTCCAGAATTCCAATAATTTTAAGAGAGGCTCGTGTACGGCAATTAAGAGATCTCCCTTAGGCTATCATGAAGATCTAAAGAGGATTTTGAAGGAGAAGGTCTACAACGCATATTCCATACGAAGGACGATCATTTCAAGAATGCCAACATCTACATCGCCTTCGTCTTCACCTTCAGAATTTCTTGGGGAGTTTCTCTTTACTTATCTTGTAATCTTTTACTTTTTCCTTTTGTAATTTGTGTGGAGAAATCATTTGGGGAGAACGTCGAATTCCGGGAAGGATTCCGTGGGTAAATTCGCTGCGGTTGTTGGCGACTAGGTCCTTGTGTGGCTTAGGAGATAATTCACCACCTTATGCGTGGCGACTAGGTCGATGGTAGATCTAGGGGGTGGCTAGAGGACTTATCTGGGGTAAGATAGACTATAGCCAACTGGACCTTGGGAGAAGGACCGGTGAAACAACAAAAAGTGTTTTTACATATTCTCGCCTTGATTTCTAGCGTTATAGAAATTAAACATTTGTGTATTACATTTATTATGAAATAAAATTATGTCTTTTAATGTTCTATTCAATTGATTTTATTTCCTCTTCAAGAATGTTTTAATTTATAATTAACATTTGTGTAGTTATCTTTGAAATACAATAATCGTTTTCATTATCTCTGATTTTCTGGAATTGTATTTCATTTAAGATTTCATAAGTAAAATTACTGTGGCAATCTTTTTGTGCTAAGGAATATTTTCTGAAGAGCTAACGCCCAGCGTTAACACTTAACGTCAGGCGTTAGCAACAGTTAACAAAAAGTTTTGTTCGCTTGTTTAAAAAGGAATCTTCAATACAATCTTTTATGAGATATCAAAATATATTTTCTTATAAAATATTCCTAAACTTTGGTCACAAACTTTGATAAATTTAATTAAGGTTTAAAATTCCATAAAACCCTTATTCACCCCCCCCCCCCTTTAAGGGCGCCGTAAGATCCAACACGTATGTGCATAAACTTCAAGAACAAGCAACTGTTGGGTGCGCTGCAACACCCATGTAACACCAATCATCAGGGGAAACATTGGAATGAGAAGAAGAAGATAGGTGATAAGAGAGGAAAATCATCTTGGGGCAAGGATCAAGGAAGTTCCACTCTGCCATAAGTGCAATCGTCACTATCTGGGTGAATGTTTGTTTACGTTAGGTGTATGTTACAAATGCCAGCTGTCGGGATACATTACTCGCTTCTGCCAAGGAACTCCTAATAATCAGGTAATCAATCTTAAGTTTTGTGTTTCACGTAGATTTAATTCTATCCTTCGTAGTATAATACTCATTAATTTGCATATCCTATAGTGGATGTTCGAGGTTGGTGGACCTAGTAAGAACGACAATGGAAAAGTGGTGATGTACGTGAATGCAAAGACATCCCCATAGCTTTTAGATTAGGCCACTAAGAGGCCTAGAAGTAGAAGGATGTGGTCATAGGTAAGGATATGTCATATTTAATTTTTACTCTTCCTCCTTAATAGCACTTTGTTACCCATATTGCATTCGTACATTTAAGTATCCTTATGATTCAAATTGTATCCTCTAAGATTCTCATTGACATGGGTGCTTCACACTTGTTCATAGCAGAACATTTTGCACGTGTACTAGTCTTTGATATTCTTTCATACACAACATAATTAGAGGTTACGATGCCCAATAATTTATTTATGCAAACTAGCCGCAAGTCTAGGGTTCCTATGTTGTTCGGAAAATCTAGAGTTATTGTAAGAGCGTTCCTCCTACATATTGTTGAGTTTGACTTAATTATGGTTATGAATTGACTGTCAGATGTAAATGCTAAAATAGATTTTAGGAGAAAAGAGATATAGTTAGAAGGACTCGACCAATCCATCATCATTGTCCAGGGTTTGAAAGGAGTTTCCAAGCTAATTATTTCTTTGGTTAAGACAGTCAGAAATATCAATAAGGGTTGTCTTGCCTTTCAAGTGTTTTTGCATGCCAAAGCTAAGTGCAGTTTGTAGAAAGTATGGGTGTAATGGTTTGGTTCGATTTGTTTTTGGATCAAAACCGCAAACCGAACCACCCCTGCATGGTTTCATAAATATGGAACCAAACCTAACCGCACAAATCATTGGAACCCAATCGAACCGAACCAAATTGTTTGGTCGGTTTGGATTATGTGGTTAAAAAAATCAAAACAGAAATATATAATCTAGAACCAAAAATAAACGGCGTACATGATTTTTATCAAGTGAAAAATGAAACATAAGTATTTTCTTATA
The DNA here is from genome assembly GCA_033032865.1 of Dactylorhiza incarnata. Classification (NCBI taxonomy): domain Eukaryota; kingdom Viridiplantae; phylum Streptophyta; class Magnoliopsida; order Asparagales; family Orchidaceae; genus Dactylorhiza; species Dactylorhiza incarnata. Next base: position 1,709,658 of record JAWHQI010000198.1, read on the forward strand.
TTATTTGATATAAAAACCATTTATATAAATAATTATATGATATCATATTATTATTATATTATAGATATATACAATTTATATCGTAACATCTATATGGGTTGGTTTGGTTTGGTCTAACATTAAAAATAGTGAACCAGACCATGCGGTTATTTAAAATTTGAAACCATAACAAACAGTTGCCAACAAAAACCTAACCTAACCATGCAGTATGGTTCGGTTTGGATTGTCTGTTCGATTGGTTTTTAATTACACCCCTAGCAGGAAGTACTGGTAGTTCGATAATTGTCTTCCCAAATGAACTGTCTGGTGCTCATCCTGCTAGAGAGATTGACATGCAAATAAATCTTGTTCCTGGATCCACACTAGTATTCAAGGCCTCTTACCACATGGATCCAAGATATTTAGCTGAATTGAAGATGCAGTTGCATGAGTTACTTGATTTAGAATTCATCAGACCTGGAATGTCGCCTTGGAGTGCACTGGGTCTCTTTATAAAGAAGAAGGATGACAATTTACGATTATACATAGATTACCACGAGTTGAACAAGTTTAAAATTAAGAATAAGTATTTTTCCTAGGGATATATGATTTTCTTTATCAGATCGAGGGGTATTGCACATTATCCAAGTTAGATTTGAGATCAAACTATCATCAGTTGAGAATTCATGATGGCGATGTTCAGAAGACATTTTTAGTATGAGGTATGGGCATTACGAGTTTGTTATCATGTTGTTTGGCTTTATTAATGCCTCGCCTGCCTTCATAGATCTGATGAATATAGTATTTCAGGAAATTTTGGATCATTTCATTTTCGTCGTCATTGACTATATTCTGGTTTATTCAAAGAATTATGAAGAGCATGTGGCACACCTCAGGATAACCATTAGTACTCTCAGGGAGAATCAGTTATATGCAAAAAAAATCAAGTATATGTTCTGGATCAGAGGTTGTCTTTTTAGGACATGTTATTAATTAGAGAGGTCTAGCTCTGAACCCAAAGAATATAGAAATAACCAGAGATTGGCCATGGCCAAAGGCAGTTACTTAAGTTCGTAGCTTCGTTGGCGTAGTAGATTATTACAAGAGATTTATTAAGTACTTCTCAAAGATAGCTTTACCAATGACATTGCTTACCAAAAATGGAAAAGCCTTTAGTTGAACAATTGAATGTGAGTTTGCTTTTGATGATCTAAAATCAGACAAATAATTGAACCAATATTATATCTACCTTCATATATAGATAGTTTGTAAATCTATAGTGATGCTTTAGGTCAAATCATGGGTTGTGTATTCATGTAGCAAAGAAAAATCATAGATTTTGCATCGAGACAATTGAAGGATCATGAGAAGAATTATAATGTTCATGACTTATAGTTTGCAGCAGTCATATATGCATTGAAAATTTGAAGATACTATCTTTATGGAGCGTGTTGTGAAGTCTTTATAGGTTATAAGAGTCTCAAGTATATCTTTGAGCAGTGGGAGATCAATATGAGACAACATAGATGGTTAGAGTTTCAATCATAGTATGATGTAGTATTCAGTAACATCCCGAAGAAAAAAATATGGTAGCATATGCTTTTAGTAGAATAAGTTCAAATTATTCCCTCATTATGCATCAAGAGTATTTGGTACGAGCTCTGAAAAGACTTAAGATCAGTGTAATACCATGTGCCAGTAGGAGTTTTATAATCTTGGATTGGACTGAAATCATATATGGAATAAAGGATAGAATTATGCAGGCTCTACCTTTAAATTAGAAGATGGCGGAAATTTATATGTTGATTCAGACATGGCAGGCTCTACATTTAGCCATATCTAGCACATGCAATGTAGAAATAGACGTTGAAACAAGAAGAGAGGAATTTTCTATGCTTACAATGCTATCAGATGGGGCAATGTTTGAACATAAAGTTCTTTTGACATCTTCTTCTTCTTGGCATTCCATTTCCATTATTGATTTGCCATCTTCCCTTCCGCATGATGTGCATTCCATGGATCCATCAAGAGAGGAGCTTTCTTGAATACTTATGCAAGCTAGCAAGTTCTCCAATTCTTGCGCTTGATCCATACCTATATGAGGAAGACTGTAAATCATCAAAGAATTTCCAAATTTTGTAAGTAGTAGGAAAGCAATAAACCAGTTTAAAAATATCCAATAAAATTGCACAAAATAAACTATTTATGGCTTTAGCATTTAAAATACACTCTTCTCTATTCAACTCACTTGGGGGCTCTCTAATTGTAATATCACAAACTTTGATATCTAAAGATTTAAGAAAAAATTTTATTAAGATTTTTCACCCTTTATAATTTGTACCCTCAAATAAAGGTGGTGCTAATGATTTTTCATTATATAGAATTTCATCCCCTTTAGTATATGCGAGATCATGAAGCATCATTATTCCCGATGGTGAAATCATTTTGGAATAACCTCGCTCGGATACCACTTTTTGGATCTACTGGCGCTCTTAGGGGGTGAATAATGGCTCTTTGAAATTTAGTTCTAAAAGTGTTTTCTGAAATATTATTTTGAAAAACTTCACTTATCAGAGATGATTATTTTTAATATGATGATGGAGGAAAAGTTAAATCTCTGTTACCCACCGCCGGTGGTAGCTTTTACTGCCTGGCATTAGCTTGTAGAGATTTATCCTTCTGGAATGTTAGTTTATAAATATTCTACTTTGAATCCTTTAAATAAAATAAGAGTAATTTGTTAAAACAAAGAAAGACATGATTTTTATTTCACTAAAGAGTATTACAAAACTTTGATCTCTACGATGCTAAGATCAAGGCGATAAATAAAAAATCTCTTTTTGTTTTCTATACCGACTCTTCTCTCAAGAATCAGATGGATTTTGTCTAGCTATCCTCAAATAAGGCCTCAAACCGCTCTAGCTTATCTATTCTTAGATAAGGCCTCGAGCACCCCTTAGATCTAATCCCATAGACCTAGTCGCCAACACCCGCGATGAATTTTCTACCAAAACACAAAGTCAATACAAAGACAAAGAAACAAATACAAGAATGTGAAATATGAATTTGAAATGTAAAAACTCCCTACAGTGAACTTTTGAAAGAGCTGGTGAAGGAACGTAAGAGATTGTTGAAGTAATAACGTTCGTTCTTCGCATTGAATCGACGTGAACAAATCCTCCTTCGAATATGACTTTTGATCTGTAACGTTGTTTGTGGGAGTACTCTGTTCGTCTGAAATGAAGGCTCTCTGAAGATCTTACAGAGTTACAGAATTATATTTTTGGTCACCAATAAAAGATAAACGAGAATGCCCTTTTATATATTAAGACCACTAACGCCGGCGGTATTGATAACGCCTAGCGGTAGTACTTTAGGCAACAATTTTGGTGCTAGAATATTCAACCCGGGAAGGTGATTCTGCACTTTAGGGACCTTTTTTATTTTAGGCAACACTAACGCCCGGCGTTAGCGATACCGCCCAGCGGTAGTAACCTTCCATATGTGCATCCTTCTTCCCGCCAGAGATCTCCCCTTGAATTTCACTTTGGCGCGATTGCATATTCCAAGGCAAACACATGGCGTTAGTGATAATGTCCGGTGGTAGCGCATATCGTCGAGAAGCCTCCCATGTCGACTAGACCAGCTTCTGACATGATGTCAATATCGACAAAAAGCTAACGTCGGTGTTAGTGATAACATCACGTGTTAGTGGTCACTTTGCATGTTTTCCCTTGATCAATTCCCCATTCAGCTTGTAGCATCCTAATGTCGTACATGTGAGTTCCTGCACACTATAAACACAAAACAAACTTGATCAAATACAATATATGATTTGTTCATCTCAAACCAAAGATGTGGAATACCATGTTCCAACAATCTCCCTTTTTTGATAATAAATCCAAATTAGTACACTAAGATTAAGTTTGTGTTTGTAGAGAAGTGATGACATGTAGCATTTTGAATTCTTAATTTTTGAACTCCCCCTATATAAGTGCTCCCCCTATATAAATGCTCCTCCTATAGTTCTAATATTATTCTCTCCCTTTATGCTTATATTCATTCTCTCCTTAATCTTCAGATTTCTCAATTTACTCCCCCCCTTTTGTTATTAGCAAGAGTGGGTGAAGGTGAATATTAACATGAAAGAAAGAAAGAGCGGAATTGGACACTAGTTGGAGATTACTTATTTAAAATACATTGAAAGATATGGGTTGTCTATAATCTACACCTAGAGGGGGGGTAATTAGGTGTTTTCAATATTCTTTGCTACTCTAAAAATTAACTATCATAGCACAAGAGCAACACAGAAAACACACAAGATTTATAGTGGTTCCCTACAAGACAATGTGTCTAGAGGTAGTCCACTGTCCCTCCCACCTATCTAGCAATGTGCTAGACTAGGCAACTTCTCCAAAACTCAGATCTTTTCCACTATACAGCAGATCTTACAACTCAGATCACAGAGGATCCTACATCAGCCCTTCACACAGAAAATCTTACACTCAGGATACAATAATTTTCTTAGACTTTACAAGTCCTACCAAGCACTCAGATCTGTACCAAGATCCTACCAAAACTCAGGCTCACATAGAACCCTACCAAGCTCAGGCTCACAAAGAACCCTGCATGACTCAGGTTCACACAGAACCCAACCAACTCAGATCTATCACAAGATCCTACAATCTCAGGCTCACACAGAGCCCTACCAGATAAGAAATATGTTGTCAAGTTGTAAAAGAGAAGGCTTCAAGATACAAGCTTTTAATAGCAGGCTTCTTCTTCTTCTTGCAGATGTAAGCCTGGTGATCTTGTGGATTACTGAGCCTTCCTTTTGAATCTTCTCCTTAGTTGATAGATGCACTTCTTGTACAGGAGGGAGATTCTTTCTTGTCTTCTCAGCCAAGTGATGAAGATTTTCTGCTTGAGCTCTTCTTTTCTTTTCTTGATCAGAATCAATATATTGTAAGAAAGTCAAGTCTACTTGTGAAATCGACAATTCCTTTCTTGTATATTCCTCTGTAACTTTGCATAAAAGCCCTTATTAAATTCTTCCATAATTTGTCTGATAGAGTATTTGAAAGAAACAGCAGAATAAATTATCATAAATGTCTTGCCGTTCTTGGAACTTGCAGAATATAGAAGTAATAATATTCTTTATTAAATACTGTGCAACGGTTATATTCTGTAGAAAATATATTATTTATTACTCATTGATTGGTGCGCAAGATTGGCGGCGTGCACATTCCCTGAATACCAATTTTCAAGAACATCTGTTTAAATGCAACTCTGCAACTGTCAAGACGATAATATTCCTTCAAGCCGATATAGTCTTGATCAATGTAAACGACAGATATTCTTCTCGACGATGTCGTCGACATACTTCCATCTTCAAGACTTTACTTGATATCTCAACGAGATTACTTCTTCTAGACGATATCGACGAGATGTTTCCTTATATACAATATGTCTTCAATCTTCAAGGCAATATGTCTTCTTTAAGATGATATCGTCGACATACATCCTTCTTCAAGACTTTACAAGATATCTCAACGATATTAATTCTTCTTGATGATATCGTCGAGATGTTTCTTTTCATATGACTTAGACATTTTCTTCAAGTTGATAGTCTTTCTTCAAGACGATATCGTCTTGATCTTCTAGACGATATAAGGTCTTCAACTCGATGTTTGTCTACATGAACCTTTCTTCATGACTTAATGAGTTATGTCTTTAATCTTCAAGGCTATACCTCTTCTTCAAGATGACATCGTCGAGACATCTTAGCTTTATCTACGATAAGCTTTCTTCAACCTTCAAGACTATACATCTTCTTCAAGATGATATCGTCGAGATATCTAAACTTAGCTTTATCAACGATAATCTTTCTTCAACCTTCAAGACTATACATCTTCTTCAAGATGATATTGACGAGATATCTGAACTTAGCTTTATCAACGATAAGCTTTCTTCAAGACAATATCATCGAAACTGACTCAACGATATGATACCTTTCTCAACGATTCATCTGCTGAGTCTTGAGACGATATTTTACTTAGTGAATTTTCATTACTTTTATAGTCTTGATACTAGTGATGTAGATTTGATTCATTTCAATGATATGTATATCATCTCAATGATATGTCCAGTCCTTCTTGATGATTTTGGACTTAGAAAATTTATAGACATATTGTTTATCTTCGGCAGTCATGAATAAAATATACCATCAAATACATAGTGCATTAATCATTGATCTAAGCACTTCTTCAAATCAGGAACATTGTTGGGCACTATTCCCAACAGACATGCGTGATCGAGTAAGAGTAATAAGCACATCAACAAATTGATTAAGCATTTAGAATGGTAACACAACTTGTTGGAAGAAACCACTTGTTTGTAAAATACATGTGAAGATGTCATGCTGATAAGACATGTGATGGTAAATTTAATAAGGTTTTAACTACGACAAGAAAAAAGAAGCATGATTGTGCAAGAATAAACATGTTGTGATAAGAAAATAATTATGAATGAATAGTGTAGTGGAAAGGCATACTTAAAGGTAACATCTGTTTTATAAGAGAATAGCAAAAAATATAAGGACTTTTAAGCTTAAGAAAGAGATGTTTTTGAAATTCTTGCATATAAGATGTTATTTCTATGAACTTTTCAAAACTAAGTGCAAGCATAAATTGACATATCAAGAAAAGATATATAACCACAATAAGTAAAAAAACGTTGTAGCGGTCATGCTTGCAATCTAGTGCATTTACTTAAGTTTGTAGAAACTAGTATAGATATGCATTAGGATCCAATACTCATAAGTGGAAGTTTTAAAAAATAATGATGTGTGCAAATAGTGGTTTGATAAGAGTATACAAATTATTTAATCAAAGTACATGACATATGTAATGTAATAAACACAACATTATCAAAAATGCATTCTTTGAATTACTTCTACACACAAAGCTATTTTAATTTCAATGCACAACTAATATAGTACAACTACCAAGGTGCTTCTCACACACAATGCTCATTAAGACTTATCATGGAGTGAAGTTGTGCTTGGTGGATCACATAAGATTTTTTAATTATATTTTGTGATCCGGTGTACATAAGAGAAGTGATGTATAGATTTATTTGCACAAGACACTTTACAATTCTCTCCAAGGTGCTCAACCTCGCAATGCTCATTAAGACTTATTAGGAGGGTGAGTAGTGTTAGGTGGAGTTAAATTTGTCATTTATTCATTTGAATTTTATTTGAGTGACAAAGGTCTCCGAATTCACTTATTTTTTTGTTACAAAATATCATTTTGAATTTTTGAACACACTTCTCAATTAAAAATACATGTAGGTTATCAAAGATGTGAGTGAGTAAATCATTATCAACATACTACATTACTCATACTTAGAGGCGTGCTAAGAAATCATACACATGATTACTTTAATCAATTTTATTGCACATTACAAGATAATATTTAAGGCATGACAAACCAAAACAATATTTTAAGAAATTTTAAAATAAAATCAATCATTGTAATAATCTGTAAAAGATATATCTAGTCATCCTTGACACTAGCAATGAAAATTCAACAGTTTTTTATTTTTATTTTTTCAAAAAAAAAATACAAAACAACAGTATAAAGAAAAGCATATTTTTGTGTTTTGAAATTATTTTGTAATTTTATATTTGATTTTTTTAATATTTTCAAAATAAATTGTTTTCGGGAAAACACAGAAGTATATTAAGAGCACATCAGTATAATGATCTTCTATGCCAGAGAAAAAACAAAAAAACAAAAACTTGAATTTAATGCTACCGCCAGTGTTAGCAACTACTGCACGGTGTAAGCAAACATAGACTTGTTCTTTTGCTTATAAAACATATTTTTTGATGACTTTTCATTTTGATTTTTCCTGGTTAATGTGTTCTAAGATAGGGAACACCAACTACCATAAAGAGTTTTGAAAAATATTGAAAAAGTTGGAGATTTAAGTTTTTCCCCTAAGGTGTCAAAAAGTTTATTTTTCAAGTTCTTGTGCTTAAGAAAATGAAAGCTCAAAAAGATGTAAAATGCACAACACAAGATAAGCATGTTCGATCAAACCAAGTATGCATGAAAAGTGTAATCATAATGAGTGAAGTAATAGTTATGCAATGAATATGATATGAGTATGCCCTAGATTAAAATACCCTGACTATATGCCTACACACTAGCCCCGTACTAAGTGACGGATGGGCATGAGGAGATGTACACAAGTCGTAGGTTGGTATGTGAGTCTCATATACACGCAAAAGAGATAGCTCAACCAAACACTCCCCCCCCCCCCCCCCAAGTACCTCGCAAGGCCCTACTAGAACCCTCCCCGGTTAAATACAAGACATGACTTAGAGGTTAGGTCTCTAATGCACACAATTTTATGCCCTCGCTATTGTGATACACATGGCATGGATTAATTATCTTGGACACAGAACGTCCCTTCTCATATCCGAATATGAGAACTTTCAGAAGAAGGCTGAAGAAAGTGTTGTTAAAATGCATGAGAGATTCAACACTATTATTATTGAGCTAAAAAGTCTAGATAAGGAGATTTCTCTGACAGAAATCAATGATAAGCTTCTTATGTGCTTCCCAAGCTCATGGGACTCAAGGATCTGGGCCATCAGAGAATCCAGATGCCATAGAGAGATCTCCACTGATGCTTTGCTTGGAAAGCTCAAATCCTATCACGACCCGTCTCGACAAGGGTCAGAGCGCGCTTCGGGCGGGCCGTGATGCCACAAGCATGGGCGGAAAGGAAACCATGCCTGCAAAGGCGGAAACAGAAATACTACACTAGTTTTAAATTTGTTACTTTGAAAAGAATTTAGTATATTTTATAAGTATGCGGAAGCCACAATGAAAGGTTGATGCTCATGCATTTTTAATAAAATCTAATGCCACACACAATGCTGAAACGATGAACATGCAATAAGTCACAATAGTAAAATGCCATAAATAAAATGATCTGATACATCAAAACATCTTAGGAGTTGTCCACAATACATAAGAAAATGGTTGACAATAACTAGTATCTGAAAAGTAAATTCAACAGTAACTGAAACAAAATACATAGAACCTGCTGATACATCAATAAAAAATAAAACATCCAAGCAAAGCTACAGCTGATTGAAGAAAAACTCAAGGCGCAGACGGCGCGGTCACGAACCCTAAGGCAAACCCAAACAGAAGGAAAATGCCTCAGAACAGGAAAATCAGCAGTGAAACAAGTTAATAATTTATGTACGTGCGGAAGAAATTAGAACTCTAAAGTACCAATTAATCCTAAAGCAGCTAGTGAAACAGGCAAGTAACTTAAACAAACAGAATTATCTGGAATTATTAGCCTACTCCAAAGTATAGCCTAAACATTTATTTTGTAACGACATAAGCTGTAATCGATGAAATGTGTAGGTGTTTATAGTGGGTGCACATGGTTCACACTCAAGTCCAAGTGTAAGACTTACTAGAATAAGAGTATTTCCTGCTTACCGTGACCATGCAATCAAGACGATGCACCACCTAAACCCTAGTTTCCAAGATTTGCTTATGACACTCAGTACCTAAATGATTCATGATTTTCCATGGTGACTGTTATCATAACATGACATGCATACGAGCGATGATCCTCGCATTGTCAGATATAATAACTTAAATACATGTATAAAGAACAAAATTTCTTAGCTTGCAAGCGAGAGAGAATTCTCCACTTGCCTTAAGGTGAAGCCGAAACTAATAAAATGATGGTTGCGGCTAAGCGGCGCAAGCAACACTCAAGGTCCATATTTAACCTATTTAGGGACCATGAATTTGACATAACAGGAAAATACACTAACACAAGCAATCCACTTAACAAGCCTAAACATGAAGGGTTAGCAAATTTACCTCCCTCAAGAGTGAGGGGAAAAGAGGCTACCATGAGCAAATCAAAGATTTGGCAGCGCTTAGGCGACGGAGACCCTAAATCGGAGAGGGTTTGGAGAGGTTCTACCACTAGATCCGACGAGCGGCACCAGAAACACAAACAAATTTGGGATTAGACGATTATACGACGAACACAAGGGGGACCGATGAAATTACGTCGATCGGAGAGCAAAAATCACCACAAAAAATTTGGGCAAAACTGGAAAGGAAAGTTTAGCAGAGATCCTTACCCAAGGAGACCAGATTTGGGATCAAGAATCCACGAGGAGGGGTTTCGAGCGAAACCCAAGGAGTCCCCTTGAAATCCGCCAGCCGAAACGGAGAGGAAGAGGGGTTGTCGACCTCTTTGGAGGAGGAGTAAAATCTACTTGTTGTTGTCGGCGTCCAGAAGAGGGGAAGAAGGAGGTGCAGAAGGGGCTCCTTGTTGCTGTCGGCGTTTAGAAGAGGGTAAGAAGAACTAGGGCATACTGCTGCCGATCCTTGGAGGAGAAGGGGCTGCTTCCGTTGGCCAGGAGAAGGGAAGGAGGAGGCGCAGATGCCGGCTGGAGGCGGAGCAGGCGGCGGCGGCGGCGGCGGCAGTGTTGCACGTAGGAGACGGGAGCGGGAGAGCGACCCAAGATCGGAAACGGGAGGGCGGCTTGCGTGCGGCATGGGAGCTAGATCGGGTGGGGTGCGGTTTGCATGATCTGAGCGCTGAAATAATTTTTATCGGGAGAGGGTGCTGGTCGGTTGGGTTAATATGGGGGGGGGGGGGGGGGGGAACCACTTTCTTAATTGCAATATTGCCCTTATGTTATTATTAAGCCAAATCTCTTTTATTTTTCTTATTCTTTAAACATGAGCTGTTATATTCTCCCCTACTTAGGAAGTTTCGTCCCAAAACTCTTGAAATATTCATTAAATGGGATCCCTTATGGCGAAGATTCAGACAACATACATTCCAACAAAGTTTGTAATTCAAGTCAAGAGAACTAAATGAAAAAGTACTTAAATAGAGACAGGAACAAGAGTGGAGGTATACCAGGATCAAGAGAAAAGGTGTGGATACTTGATGCGCATGTCAGCTTCGAGCTCTCAAGTGAACTCCTCGGACTTTCCATTCATCCAAAGTACCTTCACCATAGGAATGGTCCTCTTTCGAAGCTTGCGTTCTTGATATTCTACTATCTTGGCGGGCTCAATCAGATAAGAAAAATTAGCATCAGGAACCACCGGGATTTCCTCGAGAACATGATTAGGATCATGGATGTATTTCCGGAGCTGACTAACATGGAAAACATCATGAACACCGGACAACGAATCTGGCAACTCTAAACGATAAACAGATCCTCCAACACGCTCTGAGATGGCGTACGACCCCACAAATCTCGGGCTGAGCTTATGATGGAGACTAAACCATTTCACCCCAGGGGTGGGAGAAACCTTCAAGAACACCTGATCACCTACTACAAACTCCAACGGACGGCGGCGTTGATTAGCATACTTCCTCTGCCTCTCAATGGCACGACTGAGCTGAAGACGAGTCTTCTTGGTGGCTTCTTCCATTTCCTGAAGTAACTCAGGGCCCAACACCACCTTCTCACCAACTTCTGACCAATAGAGAGGAGTCCTACAACGACGCCCATACAACGCTTAGAAGGGGGCCATCTTGAGGCTCTCCTGATAGCTATTGTTGTAGGTGAACTCGACCAATGGTAGGTGCTCATCCCAAATTCCCTTGTAGTCCAGAATATAACACTGAAGCATGTCTTCAAGAATCTGATAAACCCTTTCGGTCTGCCCATCGGTAGTTGGTTGATAAGCGGTGCTCAGGTTGAGCACGGTACCTAAAGCTTGCTGAAAACAATTCCAAAAGTGCGAAATGAACCTCGAGTCACAATCAGAAACAATCCGCAGAGGAATCCCATGAAGTCTAACTATCTCAGAAACATAAATCTGGGCCATCTTATCATTGGAGTGACATTCCTTGTACGGGATGAAGTGAGCCACTTTCGTCATGCGATCCACTATGACCCAAATCGCATCATACCCTATCGGAGTACGGGGCAAACCCGTGATGAAGTCCATAGAAACATCTTCCCACTTCCATTCGGGGATAGGCAATGGCTGCAAAAGACCACCAGGACGCTAACGCTGAGCTTTCACCTTCTGGCACGTCAGACATTGAGAGATGAAGCGAGCTATATGATTCTTCATACCAGGCCACCAAATGATCTGTTTTAAGTCATGATACATTTTATTATTGCCTGAATGACCAGATGTGCGGGACTCGAGAGCTTCTCAGCAAATACCATCGAGCAACTCAGGAACATCAGGAATGCAGAGACGGCCTCGGAAACGTAGAGCATCGTCAGAGATAGAGAAATCCGGAAGAGTCCCAAGTTTAACCTATCGGCGAATGCGGTGGAGTGCGGGATCAGATGGTTGTAAATCCTTCACCTGCTCTACCCATAACGGATCAGGAACCTCTTCATGACCCTCGGGTGCGATGGATATATCCATCCGATCGAGGTCATCAATCAAGGCTGTTAGAATAGCTGACATGGGCGCACAAGCGGCTACGGAGGCATGCCGGCTCAACGCATCTGCCATTGAATTGGCTTTACCAAGAACATACGTGAGCTGCAAGTCATAATCTGCCACGAACTCGAGCCAACGCCTCTGAAGAAGATTGAGGTCCTTCTGAATAAAGATATACTTTAAACTCTGATGGTCGGTGAAAAAGTGACACTTCACGCCATAGAGATAATGACGCCAAAGCTTCAAAGCAATCACCACCGCAGCGAACTCCAGATCATGAGTGGGGTAGTTACGTTCGTGAACCTTCAACTTCCTCGACCCATAAGCAATAATACGGTCATCCTGCATCAGAACACAACCCAAACCAACTCCGGAAGCGTCCGTGTAAACTGAAAAGTCCATCCCCTCTGACGGAAGAGCTAAAACAGATGCTGAACACAGACATTGCTTCAACTCAGAAAAGGACTGCTCGCACTGATCTGACCACTCGAATCTAGCATGCTTTTGAGTTAGACGAGTCAGGAGGCAGCAAGAGGAAAAACCCTTGACGAAGTGTCGGTAATAACCAGCCAAACTAAGGAAACTACGGATCTCGGTAGGGGTAGAAGGTTGCTTCCAGTCCATAACTGCGGAAATCTTGGCAGGATCAACAGAAAGTCAATCTCCTGAAATGACGTGGCCTAAGAAGGCAACACGGTCCAGCCAGAACTCACATTTTGCCAACTTTGCATAAAGCTGATGCTGACGAAGGGTGGAGAGAGTGAGTCTAAGATGGGCTGCATGCTCCTCGCGGGTTTTGGAGTAGACCAGGATATCATCAATGAAGACGATGATGAACTTGTCCATGTACTCACGGAAGACACGGTTCATCATGTCCATGAATGCAAAAGGGGTGTTAGTCAACCCAAAAGAAATCACCAAAAATTCGAAAAGACCATACCGAGTCCGGAAGGCCGTCCTAGGGATGTTGGAGTCCTTGATCTTCAGCTGATGGTAACCCGACCTGAGATCTATCTTCGAAAATACTGTACTTCCTTTAAGTTGATCGAATAGGTCATCCACACGCGGGAGGGGTACTTATTTTTGATGGACACCTTATTAAGATCTCGATAGTCGATGCACAACCTCATCGATCTATCCTTCTTTTTCACGAAGAGTATCGGGGCACCCCAAAGCGAAGAGCTAGGGCGAATGTACCCACGCTCAAGCAATTCGTTTAACTGCGATCTGAGTTCTTCTAGCTCACGCGGTGCCATATGGTAAGGAGGTTTAGAGATGGGGCGCGTTCCAGGCTCTACATCAATACAGAACTCTACATCTCGATCAGGAAGCATCCCAGGCAATTTGGCGGGGAACACATCAGGAAACTCTGATGCAACAGGAATAGACTCGAGTTGATGAGAGATAGCATCCGAGTGCGAAGCATAAACAAAGCAGGAAGAACATCCTTGGCTAATAAGTCGAGTGACGCGCACAGCAGAGATTACCTTCAGGTGACTGCGGGTCTGAACATGAATGATGTAGTCCTTTCCATCAACGCTGAGATTGACCCTCTTCGCCACACAGTCCAGCTTTGCTCGATACACGACCAACCAATTCATTCCCAGAATTACGTCGAACTCTGTCATATCCAGAACTATAAGGTCGATGACGACTTGCAATTATCCAAGCAAGATCGGGCAAGTGAGAACGCCTCTGGTTGAGAGATGCAGATGACCGGGTACAGAAATCTCAAAAGTAACCTCAAGTGCCGAAGTATTCCAACTATAAAGGTCCACGATGTGGCATACGATAAAGGAGTGTGATGCACCGGAATCAAATAAGATTTGCATCCACTTATTTTTGACCCTAAAACTTCCTAAAAAAAGGGAGAAACATAAATGCATATCAAGATCATTCGAAGCTAAGGCAAGCCAGATTTAAGAATGCAGAAAAATTTAAAATTCTACACAAAACGTACCAGATATGACGTCGGTAGATGCGAGTGCCTCGCCCTGAGTGACGGCGTTCAGCACAGCCTTGCCCTGAGCTCCGGGGAAAACTTGCAGAGGTTGAGCGGGGATCGGGCTCTCCTTTATAGGGCAGTAGAGCATGAGGTGCCCAACCTGCCCACATTTGAAACATGCCTTCTGCTTACGGCGGCAGTCCTTTACCAAGTGGCCCGGCCTCTTGCAGAAGGAACAGACCGAGGCAGCATAGGCAAGCGTCATCTGAGGTTGTTGCGTATGGATGACCATTTTCTGCTTCTTTAGGAGGGAGCGGCAGACTTGGGCAACATGGCCCACCTTGTGGCAGGAGATACACACCTCTTTGGGCTTGAGGCCTAGCTCCTGAGATGGATCACCCTTGCGCTTGAGGTCAGAGGTGACGGCGTTGCTAGAACCATGCTGGACTTTCTTGGCAGTATGATCCAGCTCAATAACTTCCACCTGCAAGGAGGCACCAACTGTCTCGGCATAGGTTGTGGCGCCATGAGCTACCACGTGCTGGTGGAAATCATGTCGAAGTCCCTTTACGAAATGGATGATCTTCTTGGACTTGTTAGGCACAAACTCTGCAGCAAGAAGGGAAAGGCGAGAGAACTCCTTCTCGTACTCGATCACCGTCATGTCGGGCTGCATGAGAGATAAGAACTTCTCAGCTAGCTTGTCTCGCTCCACAGAAGAGAGAAACTTCTCCAAGATAGCTTCTTTGAACTGCCCCCAAGTCAAGGTGGCAGAATTTGGGAGACTGCAGCGCTGAAGCCACCAGGTGTACGCATCCTCGGTCAGCTGGTAGGCTGCAAGGAGAACCTTCTGAGCTTCCGAAACTCCAGCATACTCGAAATGCTTCTCCATCTGGGAGAGCCATTCAGATATCAAAGTAATCTCGATTGCCATCGATGGACGGCAGATTCAGCCTCTTGAATGCCAGAGTATCTGCCATTGCTAGGGGCGGGGAAGCCAGACTTGACACAAGCGGGGGCACCAAGGTGACGGTAGGAGAGCCGGTCCCAGAATCATTTGTAGGAGGGGTGGCTCCATGAGGGGATGTAGTGTTAGTAACTGTTGTCCCTGCACTGTCAGAACCAAGGGCTAGATCAGGAGTTTGGTGATCCTCTTCCAGACGGGTGAGACGTTCCAGAATCTGCCTCAGTAGTTGGGCAGTGGCATCTCTAGATGTTCCTCCCGCCGAAGAGGTAGCCTGCTTGCACTGCGATCGCTTAGGATCCATCTAGAAGAAGACACAAAGATTCGAGTAAGAGAAACAGTTAAGTTAAGCATAAAGATTGAGACTACATGTTCTAACATTCTAATACTGTTGAATACGTACATCATATAATAGTTACAACATTTTCATTGGACAACTCTAGGTGATATCCATGCAAGTGCAAATGCGACGATAAGATTGTGTGCGATAGAACAATGATTTGAAGAATCCATGTGTGTACAATCGTCATCTGTTGCTCTTAGCTTAACACTCGTGCAATGAGTTATGCCGTGCACGCAATGTATTTATGCCTACAATGCATCCTTAAAAATGTTCATGAATGGATACGCATGCCATGTTAAGAGCCCATATCACTTAACATATCACGTGCATGATGATTCTAATGTCATCGCACTTGGAAATATTAAACCGCCCATACAATTTATTATTCGCAAGCGGTGTATATCCTAGTGAAAATTCATATGCATATAAATGTTAAGTTTGCCCATACTGCCTTAACATTTGTACGCATACTACTCATGCTTATGAGTGAGTGTGTGCGTGTTTCAGCCTCGAACAATAGACAATGACAAAATGAGGGAGGAAATGATGCATGCACGAATATTTACATAATAGATTTCAAAATATTTGAATTTTTTTTAAATACTTTATCTTTAGACGCTCAACCTCCCTCCGATACCAACGGTCACGACCCGTCTCGACAAGGTTCAAAGCGCGCTTCAGGCGGGTCGTGATGCCACAGGCATGGGCGGAAAGGAAACCATGCCTGCAAAGGCGGAAACAGAAATACTACACTAGTTTTGAATTTATTACTTTGAAAAGAATTTAGTATATTTTACAAGTATGCGGAAGCCAATATGAAAGGTTGATGCTCGTGCATTTTTAATAAAATCTAATGTCACACACAATGCTGAAATGATGAACATGCAATAAGTCACAATAGTAAACTGTCATAAATAAAATGATCTGATACATCAAAACATCCTAGGAGTTGTCCACAATACACGAGAAAATGGCTGACACTAACTAGTACATGAAAAGTAAATCCAACAGTAACTGAAACAAAATACATAGAACCTGTTGATACATCAATAAAAAATAAAACTTCCAAGCAAAGCTGCAGCTAAACGAAGAAAAACTCAGGGCGCAGATGGCGCGGTCACGAACCCTAAGGCAAATCCAAACAGAAGGAAAATGCCTCAGAACAGGAAAATTAGCAGTGAAACAAGTTAATAATTTATGTACGCGCAGAAGAAATTAGAACTCTAAAGTACCAATTAAACCTGAAGCAGTTAGTGAAACAGGCAAGTAACTAAAACAATAAGAATTATCTAGAATTATTAGCCTACTCCGGTGTATAGCCTAAACATTTATTTTGCAACGACATAAGCTGTAATCGATGAAATGTTTAGGTGTTTGTGGGTGCACATGGTTCACACTTGATGCAGGACGCCGGGGCCCCGACCGCACCCCATGGCATCACACCAGCTAGCAGACCATGGCCAAGCACGCCTTCCAGAAGGACTGCAGTCCAGGCACCCCAACTCGTCTCCGTGCCTGTTCTCAGCGCGGCGGGTTGTTGAGGCTGGGGCTCGATCCCCAGACCTCCTTGATAAGAACCACTCCTAACAGGCCTTATCACCAATTGACCTGATGCAAGACGTCGGGGCCTCGACCGCACCCCATGGCATCACACCAGCTAGCGGACCACGGCCAAGCACGCCTGCCAAAAGAAATGCAGTCCAGGCACCCCAACCCGTCTCCACGCCTGTTCTCAGTGCGGCGGGTTGTTGAGGTTGGGGCTCGATCACCAGACCTCCTTGATAAGAACCACTCCTAACAGGCCTTATCACCAACAGGCCTTATCAGTTAGTGATAAGGCCTATTAGGAGTGGTTCTTATCAAGGAGGTCTGGGGATCGAGCCCCAGCCTCAACAACCCGCCGCGCTGAGAACAGGCGCGGAGACGGGTTGGGGTGTCTGGACTGCAGTCCTTTTGGCAGGCGTGCTTGGTTGTGGTCCGCTAGTTGGTGTGATGAAATGGGGTGCGGTCGGGGGCCCAGCGTCCTGCATCAACACTCAAGTCCAAGTGTAAGTCTTACTAGAATAAGAGTATTTCCTGCTTATCGTGACCGTGCAATCAAGACAATGCACCACCTAAAACCTAGTTTCCAAGATTTTCTTATGACACTCAGGACCTAAGTGATTCATGATTTTCCGTGGTGACTGCTATCATAACACGACATGCTTACGAACGATGATCCTCGCGTTGTCAGATATAATAACTTAAATACATGTATAAAGAATAAATTTCTTAGCTTGCAATCGAGAGGGAATTCTCCACTTGCCTTAAGGTGAAGCCGAAACTAATAAAATGATGGCGGCGGCTAAGCGGCGCAATAACACTCAAGGTCTGTATTTAACCTGTTCAGGGACCATGAATTTGACATAACGGGAAAAATACACTAACACAAGCAATCCACTTAACAAGCCTAAACTGTAAGACCCCCCCCCCCCCCCCCCCCAATCGGCGGTCCGACCGGGGGATCTTATCGCACACCACACTTTTAGCCCGACGCTGAAGCGATCCCAAAGGGTGAAGGTACCAGCTTCTCCAACCCCCTTCCTTGAACACTTCGTTGTCATGCCTAGGGGTGGTGTTAAGCGAAAGTCACTGCACACCAACAGAGTAGGGAAGCAGTATTCTAGCAGAAGACATCATCAAAGAGTGCACTTTATAGCACTTAGCGAAAGACGTAGTATTATAGCGGAAGATTAATTATCACAGAAACCTCAAACTCAAGACCTGTATAAATAATTTCCATATTTCCGCCACATTAAATCTTATCTATCAAGGATTCATTGCCAATATATAGATATCGTGAGGTAGGGCACAACAAAAAGGGACGCGGCTTAACAATTTGTACCTGATGTAGCCTGCTCTGTGTCTTCATCCTCATATGGGTGTTGTCTCTCATCCGCACCTATCACATGTGCTAAAGATAAGTTATTAGAACCACGAACAGAATCCAGCCCCTACTAATATCAGAAATAATATATCATTTGTAGGGGAAGGGATATCTGGACTCTTATTGGGCTGAGGCAGTCTTCCCACGACCACCGCCTATGTACTCCGTATCATCCTGCATACGGTCTCAAACCCATATAGTTCTATTAGTTTCGCACGGGTTGCCCTCCCAGACCGTCCGTCGTGTGGGTTGACTCTGAAGGGATGCCTCATCTCACGTCAACTCTAAATTATAAGCAATAAAGAAAGAGAAAACCAAAACATCGATCTTGTCCGCTCTGCTTTACAAGCGGCGGCCAATTCAACTAGTTAGGGTTGACCCTGAAGGAATGCCCCATCTTCACGTCAACTCTAAATTTAGGCAATACTGAAATAAAGTACAGTAACTGAAATATTGAAATAAGGTACAGTAATCAAAAATGCTGAAATAAAGCCAAACATCGATCTGTCCGCTCTGCTCTACAAGCGGCGGCTAGTTCGGTACTAGTTAGGGTTGACCATGAAGGAATGTCTCATCTTCATGTCAACTCTAAATTTAGGCAATACTGAAATAAAGTACAGTAACTGAAATGATGAAATAAGGTACAGTAATCAAAAATGCTGAAATAAAGCCAAACATTGATCTGTCCGCTCTGTTCTACAAGCGACGGCCAGTTCGACACTATTTAGGGTTGACCCTGAAGGAATGTCTCATCTTCACGTCAACTCTAAATTTAGGCAATACTGAAATAAAGTACAGTAACTGAAATACTGAAATAAGATACAGTAATAAAAAATGCTGAAATAAAGCCAAACATCGATTTGTCCGCTCTGCTCTACAAGCGGCGGCCAGTTCGGTACTAGTTAGAGTTGACCCTGAAGGAATGTCGCATCTTCACGTCAACTATAAATTTAGGCAATACTGAAATAAAGTACAGTAATTGAAATAAACTGGACCAGTACGAGCCTGGAGTGGTACAAAAAAGAAGCTAAATGAAAGGTACTGGAATTGAAAGGAGCAGGACCAGTACGAGACTGGAGTAAAAGAAAGTGCAATAGAATAAAAGGGTTAGTAGTCCTTCACTCCATATATAGGAGGCTTCAGTTCCATATCCGTTCATAGGAGGAAAGTTTTGTTCTATCTCCGTTCATAGGAGTCTCTTCCAAATTCTGCTACTTTATTTACAGCCCGATCATGGGTATTAATTGCGCCTTTTACACATGGCTTAAACGGGTTAGAGGAACATTATTATAAGTCCCTTAAATTCTCTGAAAAGAGGCGACTTCCAATGTTCGAGTATTTTCTTAAGTGCAGCCTGACGAGTTGTTTTCCTCGATTAAGCTCATAATTTTTATATTTAAAAATAAGCCCACCTATCACCAAATCCACTGTTATTTGGATATTTTCTCAGATTCTTATGACAGAGTTAAAAGCCTCTGATATTATTAAACCAGTATTTTCTACCTCATTTAAATCTTTAAAAATATCAAAAATGCATAATAAAATCTGAATATTTTTGTTAGGTTGTACGCCTGTACCATACTATAATACACATCATATAAAAATTTGAGCCATGTGGGTCATGAAAATCTCCCCATGGAATTTTTTTACAAGTAAAGGACAGCTTGATTAAATCATTAAATTATCATAATGAGTTCTGAAAATTCTCAAATAATTACCATAGGTGTACATAGACTCTGGAAACATCTCATATTTATTTCATAATTTTTTGATCTCATTTAATTCCTCTGATAATTCAAATACTAGAAAAATAACTCTATTTAATCTAAATAAAATACCAAATTGTGTTAGAAAAATCCCGAATTTTTATGAGGGGTAGTATTCTTAAAAGAAATATTTTTCAAGTTTATCATTTTTCCATTGGAGCCTTCTTTTCTCCTCCGGAAAATCAAATATCAAATTCATGATTATAAAATTATAAAAGTTAATAAATTTATAAAATATGTTATGATTTCCCCTACTAATGGGGCGGGCGCTCCCTCCGGCGGTGGTCCAGTGGCCTGCCGTCCCCGGCCACCGCTGGAGCTATTTTTTTTTTTGAACTCTGGACTGAGGAGAGGGAGGACGGCAGCGACGCTCCGGTCGCCGGAGCTCACATGTGACACGTCAGAAATTTATGGAGGGAGGAAAGGAGGAGATCCCGGCTTGTTTGGGTTCCTCCGGAAGCCCTCCGGCGAACTTGCCATGGGAGGGTGGTGGCCTCGGACTCTTCTTCTCCGGCACTGACAAGGAGTCTGGGTGGCGGGGTCAGGTCTTAGGAATCCTGGGAGGAGATTCTGGAGGTGTGTCCCCTTCGGAGAAGCCTTGGGAGGCATTTTACAGGAGAGGCCGTGAGCCCTTCTCCCTCTCCTCCTCCCTCTTGGCCATGCACAAGCCATGGTTGGTCCAACCATGGTTGGGCTGAGGTATGTGATGGTAGCCTCCCAATGGTGGGAGGGTACATATAGGTTAGGCCTAGGGGTTTAGGCTAGCTTGGATGGACCAATGAGGGCTCACCTCTTGGATATGTGTTTTCTCCTTTTGATTTGAGTGGAGGGGATGAGTTGGGGGGTTTTGGTTGGCCTTGATCTCATCCTCCAGATGCCTATGATTTGGAGGGGGGTTTGGGTGGGTGGAGCTTGGGTGGAGAGGATTAAAGAAATCCAAAAAAATCATCATTCGTTTTTTTCATAAGAGGGTTGACCAAAGTCAACCCTAAGTGGGGTCCCCCATGCAAGTCAAAGTCCACATAGGTCTGCGTCGCCGAGTGTCGGGTCAACATCGATGTGATGGGGCTGAAATCCAGCATTCACATATCTCGAGATTTCGTATAATTTTATGAGCGTTTATTTTATTTACTTAATTAAACGATGTCGGAATTTAGCGAAACGAATTCTGTTGTACTTATATTGTCTATATGAGTTCATCGCAACTGACAGAACTCAATTCGGAGCCGTTAGCTTGACATTTGAAAATGGCGTTGTTGCGACGCTCGATGTTACTCAAAATAGTCATTTTCTCCAAACGACCTTAGAATGGAACGAAACGAGTTCCGTTGCATTCGTATCGACCATACGAGTTTAACACAACTGACGGAAGTTGATTCAGATCATGTATACCTATTATACCAAAATAACGTCGTTGTGAAGTGCTACGACACTCAAAATGGTCACTTTCACCAAATGACCTCGGATTGGAACGAAACGAGTTCTGTTGCACTCGTATCGACCATACGAGTCTAAAGCAACTGACGGAAGTCGATTCCGAGCACGTATGTTAAATTTTTGAAGTGGAAGTGGAAGGTGATGGCCGGTCTGCAGGTTGGAGACCGCAGAGACCGCGCGGTCTGCGCTGGTGCTCTGGCCGGTTCTATCTCAGTCGATCTGATCTGGGCGGTCTGATCTGGGAGATCGCATGTTTATCCAAGCAGCTCACGCGGGTTGTTCTGGCGACTTGTTCAAGTCGGCCAGATGTTCAAGTAGGTCTGCCTAGCTTCTTGCAGTGACCGGGCGGTATGACATTTTGTTCTAGACGGTCTGGGTTACTGAAGAAGTTCTTTGCATTTGCAATAAGACCGGGCGGTCTATTTTCGGTGACCGCGGTAACTGGGCGGTTTGTGAATAACCGTATGGTTCAATAAGGGAGCTGTTAGCCTTGCTGAGCTCAGGCGGTCTGTCGTGTGAGACCGCTGACGATCTGATGGGCGGTTATTATATCCCAGTTTGTGCGGTGACGACATCCGTCTGCTCGCCTATAAATAGGGGTGCAGGGTCTGTCATTAATAACAAAGAACTGTAAGAACCAAAGTTGGCTTGATTGTGCCGGTCTCATTCTGAGGTCACGTGGTCTGAGATTTTGACTGACCGGTTTGTTTGTTCGCAGGTTAGCGACTAGCAGCTCGCGATCAGCTTTTATCCTTTCTTCCAACTTTGAATAAACCAGTCCGGGCGGACTGTGTTTAGGTGTTCTTAGACTGTGCAGCGAACTCAGTTGATTAGGCAGTCTTAAGTGGTCAGGCGATCTTGTGTTGCGGTCTGCATCAGGAAGCAGTTTTTGTTGGCAAGTGTTCACGGGTTCTTCTGTGATCAAGACTGTAACGATCCAGGCCCGCCAACACGGGACCCAGCTGGACCGCCAGCACCCTCCCAGCCCAGGCCCGCCAACACGGGACCCAGCTGGCACCAGAAGGGTTCAGCCTAACCAGATGGTCTGCAGACCATGCACCCCAACCCCTCTCTGTCCCACCACAGGGCACAGCGGGTTGTTGGAGACCGCAGTCCCCCTTTGATGAGAATTGAGCCAGTTAAGAGGCAGCACGTGGACTTCCCAGGAGGTCACCCATCCCAGAACTACTCCAGCCCGAGCACGCTTAACTATGGAGTACTTTCACTTCTCATCACCAATTGAGCTACAAGTAAATACGAGGAAAGCATATGAAATCGACCTTTGAATCACTGCAAATGGTGGAGGAATGAAGTTTTGAGCAAGCTCGCCGGAGAGGGGAAAATTCATGGCCAACCGCCGCCGCCGCCTCCGTCAAGCTTCATTAAGGCATGACTTCCTCCCCTCTCCCTTGGTGCTAGTTTTCTTAGATCCATTAGGCGAGGCATCGACTCAATTGAGTCGATTTGGGAGCGAAATGAAGTTCCGTAGGTTGAGGCCGCGTTAGGGTTTTTCGCCGTAAGGCGTCGATCGCCGCGAAAATACCCGCATTCAACTCCCCGCTTCAATACGAACGTGGGACGTTGGTTTCGTGAGACGTGGTGGCCTCGTGAGGGTGCATGGAGAAGAGAAGGTGGCTGCCTAAATTAATGCTTGATCAATTAATTCAATTAATGCTTGATTATTAGGATTGTTAATTATGTGGAGGGGAGAAGATGGCTGCCTAAATCCATATGGGGTTTTTAATTTTGTTCCCTGTTAGGGGAATTCAATATATATATATACATGTATATATATATGATTATTTAATGCTTGAGATTTGAAGAGATAGTTTCCTGTTATAGGATTTGTTAATTATAACTTGCATAAATGTGATGAATAATCCTCTGATTATTAGGATTAATAATTATATGTGATAAATGTATTCATAACTTGCACTTGGTTATTAAGGAAATTGTGCACAGCTGGGTTCGAGCCAGTTTTTAGGCTTGACCCCGCTGGAATTAGACTTCGGGCTCAACAAGGAAGTTGTATCCCTCGGAAAGAGCTTTCCAACGATATATTACCCGTTTTCTGAAGTGACCTGTAGCTCCCTAAAGGTCCAGTCGAGTGGACTGTCCAGAAAGCGGGAAATTGTTTAAGTGCGTGCTGTTTTTGCTGTCCAGGTTCTGCAGTTGACTTTGGAGCAGATTTTAGGTAGGATCCACTTGGATCTGGGTTTAGGACTCAACATGAATGTTGTAGCCCTTGGAGAGAGATTTCCAAAATGGGGTGGCACATAATTTGGGGTGGAGTAGAACTCCCAGAATCTCAGTTTTGTTAATCGGCGTCGTTGTAGTTTGAATTGCGGTAATCTTTGGGGATATCTTTTATATTACTTGTCTGACGCTCTTAATAATTGGTAGAAATCGAATTGATGATATTGTGCTGACCTTGGTTGAATTTCATGAGTTGTGGGAGGGTACTTGTTGTGATTTCGCCAACCGTAGTTCGTTCTCGCTTCGCTCTGGGAATAATAATTAGGAATGCCGACGTGGCTATTGTTTGGAGAGAATGACCATAACAAGCTAGCGGAACTACGGAAGCAACAGAGAAATCTATATTCTCCAATTTAATGAGGAATGAGTGCCCAGATTTACGTGTCAATTGGGCGGAGCATGGGCGAATGGCATGATGCTAGAATGAGGCATTCCGATGAATAATCGAATAAAGACTTTGACGACATGTTTATAATAATGCGCACATCGATCGATCATCCAGCGAAGAGTGTGGTTTGGTGACAACCTCTCAAATGCGATAAGGATCTCATCGTGATAGAGTGAGCTGTAAATTGAGTACGAGAAGTGAATGTCGATGACATGTGAGATATGCTTGGAAATCACGAACGTTATATTAGGGGACTCTTGGCGCATGTTTGGAAGACGTGCTTCTATGATTGATCGCCTCGCTAGATAAACAATGGGATGATACGTATTGGTAGTAAACTCTCAAGAATGTGATTAGTTCAACTAGGTTGAACTTGTGGCGAACGGAGCCTACAGGCAGAACGTGTTAATATGATGAGTGTTTGTGAGCACCGGTTGTGAATGGGCCTACGGGCAGGACGTGACAGTATGAATGTGCAGGTTTTCACACATGATGGCAGGAACCGAGGAGCAGAAGCCATGCAGTACTTCTACTACAAGACAGGTGTTTGAAGATTTGAGAGTTGTTAGCTTCCGCATAGATGTAGAGTGAGAGAGTGAGATTTTATTCTACTTCGGACATGTACCGGGAATAAGCCCTCTTTCTCTTTCATTTATTGTACTCATTGATGGACAGTTTACAATTGGATATTTCTATATATAGATGCATGTGATTGTGGACTTATGTACTAGTTTTTCTTCTTATCTCTTGTTGGCCTGGTTGATCGTTCTTGCCGGCAGGATCGGCGTCTTGCGGAGGTGGCTAACTTGTGTGCTAGCATCTCCGTAAGGCGGCGGTTCTGGGCATAAGATCCAGGAACTCTTCCTGGTGCGGAGAGGGATCTTACAAAGACCGTGCGGTCTGGGTGATCAAGGAGTGCGAACTGGTTGTCTTTCAGCAGTTGAATAAAGCAGCAGGTAGGGCGGTCTGTGGTTGCGGGTGCGGCTTGTGCTCTGTTCGCGCGGTCTCAGGGGCTTTCCGTCTGGCTTGTCTATTCACGCGGTCTGGCGGTCTCAAGTCGTCAAGTCGCCAGCAGCTTGTAGTGTTTTGTGTTTGTGCTTCTCTCCTCCGTGATTCTTATGAATCATATCTCGCCATGTATACCTCGATAGTTAATACCATAGCACTATTCGGTCTTCCCATTGTCATTGTTGTGCTATAATTGTGGAAAGTTTTATGAAGTGTTCGGCATTTTATTTCATCTCCGGACCTCAAGTTTTTTAACACACTCACTATACTAAAATAGTGTCGCTGTGACGCGCTACGGTACTCAAAATGGTCATTTTCACCAAATGGCCTTGGATTAGAACGAAATGAGTTCTGTTGCACTCGTGTCGACAACACGAGTCTAACAGAATTGACGGAGGTCAATTTGGAGTACGTATGCCCACTATATTAAAATAGCATCGTCGTGACGCACCACAGTACTCAAAACAGTCACTTTCACCAAATAACCTCAGATTGGAACGAAATGAGTTCTGTGGCACTCGTATCGACCATACGACTCTAACGCAACTGGCGGAAGTCGATTCGGAGCACATATGCTCACCGAACTACTTTAGTGTCGTGGCGAAGCGCAATGCTACCCAAAACAGTCATTTCTCTAAATGACCACCATTTATGTGGCGAAGGTTGGACCGTGGTTTTCCTCTGACCCGGCCTAAGCTCTTCCAAGGGTTCAACCGAACCGGCTAGACCCTATTTTAAAGTTGGGATGTTACATAAACCTGAAGGGTTGGCAAATTTACCTCCCTCAAGAGTGACGGGAGAAGAGGCTACCACGAGCAAATCGGTGATTTGGCAGCGCTTTGGCGATGGAGACCCTAAATTTGAGAGGTTTTTGGAGAGGTTCCACCACTAGGTCCGACGAGCGGCACCGGAAACACAAACAAATTCGGGATTAGACGATTATACGACGAACACAAGGGGGACCGACGAAATTACGTCGATCGGAGAGCGAAAATCACCACGAAAAATTAGTGCATAACTGGAAATGAAAGTTTGGCAGAGATCCTTACCCAAGGAGACCAGATCTGGGCTCAAGAATCCACGAGGAGGGGTTTCGAGCAAAACCCTAGGAGTCCCCTTGAAATCCGCCAGCCGAAACGGAGAGGAAGAGGGGTTGTCGACCTCTTTGGAGGAGGAGGAAAAGCTCCTTGTTGTTGTCAGCGTCCAGAAGAGGGGAAGAAGGAGGCGCGGAAAGGGCTCCTTGATGCTGCCAGCGTCCAGAAGAGGGGAAGAAGAACTAGGGCAGCCTACTGCCGATCCTTGGAGGAGAAGGGGCTTCTTCCATCGGCCAGGAGAAGGGAAGGAGGAGGCGCAGATGCCGGCTGGATGCGGAGCAGGCGGCAGCGGCGGTGTTGCACGCAGGAGACGGGAGTGGGAGAGCGACCCGGGAGCAGAAACGGGAGGCGGCTTGCGTGCGGCACGGGAGCGAGATCGGGGGAGGTGCAGTTTGCGTGATCCGAGCGCTGAAATATTTTTTATCGGGAAAGGGTGCTGGTCGGTTGGGTTAATATGGGGGGAAAACCACTTTCTTAATTACAATATTGCCCTTATGTTATTATTAAGCCAATTCTCTTTTTTTTCTTATTCTTTAAACATGAGTTGTTACAAATCCTATGAGCTACAACTGAAGAGTAGGGCTGAGACTGAGGCCAAGGAGACAGTCTCAACTCCCAACCAAAGGAGTGTTGCTCTAAAGGTTGTTGAAGGAGAGCCTTCCACTCTTGAAGAAGAGATGTTCAGTCTCCTGGCCAGAAGATTCAAAAAATGGGTCAAAACAGAAGACTCATGAAGAAAGGAGTGGAGCTCAAGCAAACCCAGGTTTGATAAGACTCCAAATCAGGAAGTGATCTGTTTTGCCTACAGAAAACCAGGGCACATAGCTCCTGAGTGCCCTGAATAGCAAAAGGACAGGAGCAGCATTAACAAGGAGCACAAAAAGAAAACTTCCTTCAAGAAAAAGGACAAGAAGAAGGGAAAGGGTTTCATTGTTGCAACTTGAAGTGACACAGAATCTGACTCAAGCTCCTATTCATCAGAGAGTGATGAAGAAACTATTGTTGAAGATGTCTACCTGATGGCCTTGGAAGTCTCCTCAGATGATGAAGGAGATCAGGTAAGTCTATTTGATGACTTTGATTTTGATTCAGAAGAATTTAAAATTTGTTGTAAAGAATTTTGTAATGATTATCTTATAGTACAAAAAGAAATAGAAACAGTTAAGGAAGAGTTAGAAGACTTTGAGAAAAATGATTTGTACTCAGTAAACTATGATTTGAGAAATTTGATCTATAAAAGGGAAACAGTAATAACTAATCTAACCAATGAAAACTTAAAGCTAAAAGAAGAGCTTACAAAGGCAAAAGCCTTTGAAGACTCACTCAATGAGAGGAGTCAAAAGCTCAAAGACATTACTCAAAATCTCTCTGTGAGATTTAAGCACCTTGGTTTAAGAGCAGACCCATCTACCAGCACAGAAGCCCCTAGTTGACCTACCTAGAAAAATCCAGTTACCTTTATTAGACCTAGTGACTTTCAACTAACTGAGACCAAACCATTAATTAAAACTCTAGACAACAATAACCCTGGAAAACTCACTGTATTTAATAAAGTAAATTCTAATAGTGAGAAGAGAACTCTAGGGAAAACCAGTTCAAAGAAACCAATGAATCTAAATCAAAAGAATAAAGTCAAAAGTAGAATTGTTAGGCAATATACAGATTTATTATATCAAGACACATTTTATGCCAAGTTCTAGTATCAAGATAACAAATCTAGACCAGATAAACTAATCCTCTGTCATCCAAAAGGATATAATAATAGACCAACTTATTCATTTATATCATCATATAATAGTAAAATCAAAGGGCCCAAGGTAACCTGGTTACCCTCTAATGTTTGAACTACATATGCGGGAAAGCTAAGAGCCCCTTCCTTAGAGAGAATGTAGAAAAAGGGAAAAATAACTTCTCAACATGGAATCTAAACTAATCAATGGGAGTGAATCTTTCTCTAACAACTCTTAATGTTGCATTCTAATTCACACATATAATCCTATAAATGTTAATTCCATTAAGCACTATTGTTGGGAAAATAGCAGAAATTTTTCTAAGGAAATGCAACTGTATATTCAAAGTTACGTCGAATAGATTTTGACGCACTATCGAGTTTCACTCGACGCAGGCTTTGAGAGCCACCTGGAGTAGATTATTCGAATAGCATTCAACACAGCGTCGAATTCATATCGACGCTTGCGTCGACTTAATAGTTGATGTACAAATTTAAAGTCACGTCGATTATAAATCACCGCAACGTCTACATGTCAAGCGCATGTAGTTTTGCTTCTAGAAGCTTCTTCGACACGTTTTGGGGCGATGAATATCAATCCTTTTCGACGTTGCTTCGAATACAATCCTAAGTTGCGACGAATCATCTTCTTTTAAGCAACTTAGACGTTGGAGTTTATTATGCTTTCGAATTCTCTCTCTTGCTCTTGTGCCTTCTTGCTCCCTAGTTCTTGTGTTTTCTTGCTCTCTTTCTCTCCTTCCTATTTTCATTTATGCAGGTACTACAGATTTAATGGCTCCTCTCAAGATTAATTCTGGATTCAACGTAGCATCGAATTCTCCTTATTCAGTGTTGCCTCTGACAACTTCAAGGCCATTCTTGGCCTATTTCAAACTGTTGGGCTAACAAAGCTAATTTTGATGAGATGCAAAATCTATGACATCGAATTGACAGAGCTGAAAGATAACATTCTCATTGGAGATGATGGATTACTCCATGGGAGAATATCTGGAAATGATATTAATATCACAGAGGAGATGTTATGTCACACCTATGATCTACCAGCAGGTAGTGACTCAGATGAACTAACAATGGAAGAGATAACCAGGGCATTACATATTATGAAGTTCAGTAAGGAAAATGCAATAAATCTGAAGAAGAATGATGTGTCTGAAGAATATTGGTTCTTGACAGACATTGTGGGAAAAGTGATGTTATGCAAGATCTCAGCACATGATGTTATCCCCAAGTAGCAACTGCAGATAATGGGAATCCTAGTACTTAACAAGAGAATAAATTGGGGGAGATGCCTCCTGAAGCTGATTGGTCATAAGTACTCTCATAAGAAGAATGCATATATGAGAATAATGAGCCAAGTGTTGTACCACCATTATCCAATGGTGTGCAAGTCAAAAGGAGCTCTTATTCCTCCTGGTAAAAGAATGAATATAGGGATTTTCTCCAAGTGGACCAGGCAGATTCTGAAGCCTGGTCAAGGTCCAACTTCTCCTCCTCCATCTCCAGCTCCAGCACCAACTTCTCAGGATCTTGAGAATGTCATACCAGATGACATAAATGATACTCTATCTCAAGACTTCCAGTCAAGTCTACCTGATACAACAACAGAGTCTGCACCTCAGATTCTCACCCCACAACAACAACAACCATCTATCACCCCATCTGCTGAAAATCTCTCAGACATCCATAAAGATAATCAAGGGCATTCCCCTACCAACCACAATCTCACAGACATCAATGTTGATTCAACAGAAGTTTCTCCAGTCAACATATCCACACCTTCAGTTGACACACTACCTGCTTCTACCTCCCAGTCTATACATCCATTTGATGTTGAACAAGTAATTTCTAAAGCAGTGGGGTTGGCCACTGGTACATTTGTTGATCTGATTATGAATCAAGCAAGGAAATTCAATAGAAAGTATTCTCAGATGGAGACTGAGCTACAAGAATCAAAGGAGTCACTCTTAGCACTCAAAGCTTTTGTGTCCTCCTCCATGGTTACAAAATCTTTCTTAACCTCCTTTGTTAGTAAGGTTCAGAAGGGGGAGAATATCCATGAGGAGGAAGTGGATGAACAAGAAAAGGAGAGTGGTTAGGAGAAGGATAAGAATGTTGAAATTCCTGCTCCAGAAAAGGAAGTCTCTGCTGACCCCAATAGAATCACAGTATTCTAGACAAGAATAGTACAGGTGGAGCTTCCTGCAGTAACCCAGGGGGAGATGCTTGTATCAAACCAGGGGGGGCTTGGGGAGATGCTTGCATTAACCCCAGCACTAACTCAGGGGGATCCCTTGGGAGATGATCAGCTCTTGGAAGAGGTTTCAAAGATTGCTAAAGAGGTTGCTCAGACTATTGAAAAGGAAGCACAAACTTAGGGGGAGCCTCCCAAAGAAGATGACACTCATCAAGAAGCCAACAAGACTGCTGAAGAGGAGGATGAGCCTCCGGTTTTTGCACCAAGAAAGGTGTCACCACTGGTGTTCTCAAGAATGAGGAAAACTCCTCCAAAGGAATATAACAACACGGGTAAACAATTGCTATAATAAATTCTCAGTAAACATATTTGAAGTTATATAATTATGGAAGACAATCTGGTCAATTAGAAGTTTATCATGTTAATTTATGCTTCTGTGCAATGATGTCATTTTACGTTTATGATATATTTGTATGTACTTTGTTTTTTATTTAACAGCAAGTTTGAAATCCCTTAAATTATTTGTAAAATTTGTTAAGATATATAGGGGGAGATTGTTGGGAAAAACACCCTTGTGATTTATCTTACAAATTATCTACAAGTGATTTCATAATCTAGGATGTATTACCCATGTTATATAGAAAGGGTAATTTGATCATTAGATGTCCTAGGCTATCACACTCACACTAGAGTGTCAAGATCAGTCTAAATTAAGCACAAATTCAGTTGGGTTAAACTTGCGTCGAATAAAATTCGACGCAACTTCGACTGAAAGTCGAAGCAACTTCGAATACAAATAGAAGTAACTCAGACTGAAGTCGAAGTATAGTTGAAGTTGACGCAACGTCGAGATGTACTCGACGCAGAAGACAGAGCCAGTCGAAGCAGTTTTAGAAGTCGACGCAACTTCGACTTGAATTCGACACAGAAGATGAAGTTCTAAGTGCAAGTCTTCAACTCGATGGATACGTCGATAAGGCTTCAACGCAACGTCAATATCTGAGTTTATTCAATGCTAAGAAGGAATTCGAAGCAGCTTCTATTAGAACTCAGAGGTGCATCGGTTAGAAGAAAAAAAGAATTCGACGCTATGTCGCATACAGACAGAAATAGAATGTTTGACAGAAATAGAATGTTTTCTGTTGTCCTTTTTCGATGCATTTTTAGAAGGTATCCAAGGATGTAATTCAAATTCTAACGGTTCGTTTATTGCCAAGAATGGAAAAGAGTACTCTAGAGAGATAATAAAGACATTCATGGAAGTTACGAGATGTAGAAATAGAATTTGTTACAAAAAGAGAAGATTTCGATTTTCTTACCTTGATATGGGATGAGGAAAGATTTGAACATAAGGTTCCTTTGATATCTTCTTGGCATTCCTCTTCCATAGTTGAGTTTCCATCTTCTCTTTCGCTTGATGTGTTGTCCTCCTTTGAGTGCAATATTGAGACTTCGCATTCTTCTTTTTTTGATAAATCTTTCTCCAAGCATGAGTCCTCATCGATTTCTTCTCTTAGATTCATAAGGAATTGCTCTTGTTCATCATCTGTGGTAGTAAGACTATAAGAATTCTCAAGAAATTTCCAAACTTGATAAGTAGTAAGAAGTGTATAAATAAGTTTGAAAATATTTTGATCTAGTGCACAATATAGACTATTCATAGATTTGACATTTAAAAACATTTCTTTTTTATTTAGAATAATTGGGGGTATTTTAATTGTAATATTCCAAACTTCAATACCCAAAGATTTGAGAAATTTTTCCATAAGAGTTTTCCACTTATTATAATTTTCACCCATAAATAAAGGTGGTGATAATGATTTTTCATTTTCATATTACTTATCACCTCTAGAAGATGCGAGATCATGAAGCGTCATTATTCCCGGTTGTGAAGCCATATTGGAATAACCTGCGCTCTGATACCATGTGTTGAATCTGTAGGCGCCCTTAGAGAGGGATGAATAAGGGTTTATGGAATTTAAAACTTATTTAAATTTATCAGAGTTCGCGACCGAAGTTTCAGAATATTTTATAAAAAATATATATTTTAATATCTCAGAAACGATTATATTGAAGATTCCTTTTTTAAAGAAGATGGAATTTAATTTTTCTCCACTAACGCTCAGCGCTAGTGACAGAAGTTGAATTCCACAAGTTAATGACCAAAACGAATCTTGCAATATATTTTGCTTTAGTGCTTTGATGCAAATATAATTTAAAATATTTTTGAAGATGAAATAAAATCAATTGAATGAACCATTAAAAGACATGATTTTATTTAATAAGAAATTGATTACACAAATATTTGATTTAATGCTTTGATGAAAATATAATTTAAAACATTCTTAAAGAGGAAATAAAATCAATTGAATGAAACATTAAAAGACATGATTTTATTTCATAAAAATTGATTATACAAATGTTTGATTTCTATAACCCTAGAAATCAAGGCGAGAATATGAAAAACCCTTTTTTTATTCACCGGTCATTCTCCCAAGGACCGGTTGGCTATAGTCTATCTTACCCCAGATAAGGCACCTAACCACCCCTAGATTTAACCTCGACCTAGTCGCCACACACAAGGAGGCGAATTCCCCTTAAACTTTGCAAGGTCTAGTCGCCACATACAAGGCAACGAATTTCCCACAGAATCTGACGTTTTTCCCGAATGATTTCTTCACACCCGTTACAAAATGATAAAAAAGAGATAACAAAAATAGAAATAATGTAAAAGAAACACCCCAAGAAATTCTGAAGGTGAAGACGAAGGCGATGTGGAAATCGGCATTCTTGATGCGTTCGCCCTTCGTGTTGAATATGTGTTGTAGACCTTCTCCCTCAAAATCTTCTTTTGATCTTCATGTTAGCCCAAGGGAGTTCTCTCAATGTATGGAGATGAGCCTCTCTCAAAAGAATTGGAGTTGTAGCTTTAGAGGCAAAAAGAGATCCATAATAAAATGAGAGGAGCCGCTCTTTTAAATAGAATCGGGAGCTAGCGTCTGCGGTAATGTTAACGCCCGACGGTAGTGTATCGTGTTGAAACGTGCCCGATATCATGGCGAATGTGCTAATCGTAATGGATCGTGCACCTACCGCGCTGCGGTAAGTCCTAACACGTCATGTTAGCTTCCACCATGTCTTCGCTACACAACCGTCTATCGACAGTTATCTGGCATCATCCCCACTACTGCCAGAGGTAGTGTTACCACTCCACGGTAGCTCAAAATTCAGAGCTTCAGCTTCCATCTCCTCATACAATCTATGCTTGAACCTATACAACCTGCACACTAAAAACACACAAAATACAAGATCAAATACAACACGGTATTTATTATTCTCAAGCCAAGAGATGCAGAACATAGACTCCAACAGAAATATTTATTTATCCAATGGACATTTCTTCTAAGTACAAAACAAAAGAGGAAACAAATAGAAACACTATTCGATAGAGAATAATAATACAGAAGAAGAAAGACAACACAACCATTTACGTCATTCACTATTCTTCTTCCTCAATCTCTCTCTCTCAAAAAGAAAAGACAGAAGAAAATCTTTGTACAGGAAAAATACACAGACTCTGCTTCTTCTTCACTTACAGCAGAAAGCATTAAAAGTACAGAGAGATCATCAGGATCACAAGCTCATCACCCTTGCATTCTCTTCTACCTTAAGCAAGGGTTCATTCAAAAATAGATCCTGAAGAACACCAACAGAAGAAACATCTCTACAACTTCTTCTTCTTCTTTTCTCCCTGTCACATTCTGTAACTTGAGTAAAGAGTTTTTAGAATCCCTCTCTAAAGGATTCAGTGGTTCAAGATCTCCTTATCAAAAGATCTAGATTGGTTCTAAGAGTCTCCTTATCAAAAGACTCGGTCCTTGGTTCTAAGAGTCTCCTTATCAAATGACTCAGTAGTTGGTTCTAAGAGTCTCCTTACCAAAAGACTCAGTGGTTCTAAGAGTCTCCTTATCAAAAGGCATAGGCACAGTTTAGTGTATTCCTACCAAGGTGGTAGAGGAGTGGATGTACTCATATTTTGGGGAACCACTATAGCTTTTGTCTTGTGCTGTGAATTTTTGTGATGTCCCTTTACTTATTTTTGTTTCAGTAATCTGTGTTTATTTTATTCTGAGCTGGTATTTTGATTGCATAGTTATTAGAAATTTTTATTGTGTGTGCATATTTAATGTAAAAGCTTCAAATCTCTATTCACCCCCCCCCCCCTTAGAGAATACACAGAGATTACATTGTGCACTTTCATATATCGATGTATACTTCTCACTAGGGGTGCAACTCGGATCAGTTCGGTTCGGTTCCACCCAAAACAAGAACCGATAGGTTCGGTTCCAAACTTTTGGAATCGTAATCGACCCATGGTCCTAAAGTATAGAACCAGATCCGAACCGTTTGCTTCGGTTCGGTTCGGTTCTCGGTTCTACCTAAGTATTAAAATAATTTAAAAAATGGCTCTTCAAACTCATGATTCTTTGTAATACATTATCAATGTCTCAAAATAATTGAATAAGGACTCTTTATAATATTGAAGTCATAGAACTACACAAGTACAACAACTATTTTTTTAGCAATACGACTATATTTTCAATTATTTTCACGTATTAAGCAGTACGACTATAACCGTTGTCTCAAAATATATTATATAGCATTGATAGTCGGTTCTGGGTACCCGACCCTTGGAACCAGGAACCGAACCGAATTGTCGGTTATAGTATTATGAGAACCAGGCCTGGACCGAACCTATTTGGAACCGACCCAAACCATTAGGTTCGGTTCGGTTGTTCTGGATTCTTCGGTTATTTTTGTACACCCCTACTTCTCACCAAATGCTCACAAAACACATGCATGTCTATTTATAAGGAAAAACTCCACTATGCACTAAAGCAACACAATATTTCTCTGTGTTACACTACATCTCATTCATGATCTATTTCATATATTCAATTATTCACATCAAACCAATCATGATATGACAAAATAAATATAACCAACTTTTTCCTGGATAGCTAAACACACATGCCTCACCATCATGGTCCAACTATGTTAGTAGATCGAAGAATATTCCCCTAACTTGCCACGCCATCATGATCGCAGATACCTTTATGTGCGCACGTGCACCAAAAAAATTAGGTTTCACCAATGCCTTTAGGGGTTGTGCAGTTTTGTTATTGTCCATTAGAAGTCATTTTGATACCTCTGATTGAATTGAATTGACTTCAACTTTTGTTGACTTATCTTGAGTGGATGAGATCTAGATGTACACCTAAACTATTTAGTAGTGTAGCCACCTTGAAGCTAATCAAGGGATGTTAGATTAAGCCATTTGAGGGGATAACAATACAACATAATTAGGTTCTGTTTTGCACGGCGGTGGCGGTTATGAATCATCGTTCGTGAACGCCCGACCTCACCTAAGAAATTTTATCCGCTTTTATGTTCAAAACTAGTTTTTTTTCTTGGTGGCGGTCATGTCATTGTCTTGTCACATATGCATTCTATGATTATGGTGGTTTTGCCGAAACTCACCGGAGCAAAAATAACCCGTACCAAATGGAGACTTAATGATCATCAATGCAACAATAATCCCTCTATCCATATGTGCAACCGACACATTTAATCAAATCATTTCAAACCGAGCAATCAACGTTTATTGATCACAAAGGAGGAATACTTTGCTCATTTTCCAATTTTAACTCATCTACACACTCTTGTAACCACTTAATGTTCGAATTAGGTGATACTCATATCTTCGACTTAAAAAAAGATCCTCACAGAAAACAAAATTTAATTTCGTCCTTTGTTCCTTGATTTCGAAACTTTATCATGTGATTGCTATGTATTAGTGATAAGCTTTGATGATTGTTGGATTTTTGTACAAATTTGAAGTGGTCGGATCGGACTAGAGAGGCAATGATCCTGATTAGCTCTACAAGGCGATTCCAATAAGCCTAAAACACATGATTACGGGTCTGTTTAAGCCTTCAAACACATGTCAGAGTGCATCATGGAGAACCTGACCCAAATTGAGTTGGCCCGGTCACCCCTAACGAGCACCAGAGCATCAAGTTTTACTGTTTGGTTCGTGTAAGTGCAGTACATCTCTTCGCCACCACCCCCACGACAGCTGAAAGGGCCTGTGGATGCGCCCTCCGCCCCTGGGGCAAGTAGGTAACCCATCCACTTCATCTTCCTCCTCCCCTAGCACTGATTCAACCATTAATAGTGGGGTGCCCAAAATCCTTTAAGAACCCATAATTTTTAGCCGCCCAATGAAACCTTAATCCCAAGATGACATTGGACCTGTCTCGAAAAGACGCATAAGATATGTTATTCAATCAAAGGCTTTGGCTGGGTTGCCATTCCACCAAAATTGGTCTTCCACCGCCAATTGTTAGATTTCTGGACATCTGATCCAAAAATCGCTATGGGACTCATATATAGCAGCGACATACAACTTCCCTAAAATTCTGTCCGTTGATCACATCTCCACACAGTGCCTCGCACGCCGCTCTTTAGATAGCGCCTCACCGCCACTCACTAGACTGCACCTTGCGTGTTCCTCACCATATAACACCTTTGCATGCCGCTCACCAAAATGGGTCTATACATGCCATGCCGCTCACCAAAATGTGTCTCGTGCATCGCTCACCCAAATGCGCCGTTGCAAGACACTCTCATGCACAACAACAAAAGGCGCATTATGATTCTCATCAATCATTGTAAAACGAGTGGTGATTTTATCGCACTGGTGGGAGCATCATAGTTGTATTCAAAACACTAATGGTGGGTTTTCTCGAACTAGGCCGGACTTTTAGTGGTTGTTTCTTTTTCTTTTTATTATTAATTTAAAATAGTTATTGTCAACACTACTCTGAATATGGGTAGGTTCAATTAATTTTCGAGGAACACAATCTATCCCATTAAAATAAACGTTAATCAATCACAATAATGATGAATTTATCGAGATTTTTTGCTTATAAATTGAATTTTCAACAATAATTATTATTATTTTACTCATTTTTTAATATTTTAAAATTGTTGTCTACTTTCATAAAAACACCAAATTGGAAGGAGTTATAAGCTAATAGCCCTTGTTCAGTTGTATAAGACGGTTAGCTATCACGCACTAAAAAAATCAGCAATGAACTCCGTTATTGTACGTGGGGCGCGGAAGCTGCCACCGCCGGCAGCGTTCTTCACTCCGTCTGGACTCTCCGACGAAGCTCTCCTCCGCCTCCTTGTTTCCGTGTCAGGAGACCTTGTAGTCAGTTATTCTGGCTGGGGCTGGTCGACCTGGCCCCAGCGGAGGAAAGCACGATCACTAGTTCGCCGGATTCAAATCCTTCTCGCGTTCTTCGAGTTTCTGCGCGAGTCGCGGAAGCCGATGTCGCTCTTGACTGTCCTCTGCTTAAAGGAGTTATTCATCGTGGTCAGCCGCGCTAGGTTTTTGCTCGACTACTGCCGGCAATCAGGCCGGCTTTGGTTGCTCCTCCGCAACCCCATGATCGCTGGCCAGTTTCATGAACTCGAGCGCGAGATGTCCACCTTACTCGACGTCCTTCCTCAGGATGAGCTCGAACTCTTCTCCGACGTACGGGAGCACGTGGAGCTCCTCCGGCGGCATGTCGGGAACTCTCTCCTACATATTGATTGCAGGGAGGAAGAGCTTCGGATGCATATACTGTCGATTTTGAAAGAATTCGAGGAAGACCGGCTGCCGGAGTCGGCGGACTTAAAACATACGTTTTTACACCGGATTCAGATTCTAAACGCAGGGGATTTCGATTCTGAGATTGAGTTCTTGGAGGAGCAAATATACAACCTAGACGAGTTCAACGACGAGGTTGACTCGGCTACAATCGCTAGCACGATCGCCGTGGCTCGCTATAGCCGATTTGTGATCTTCGGGGTCAATGAGGCGGGGGAAGGCAAGCGGAAAAAGAGCCCGCCTGAACTGAATTTTATCTCTGTCCCCAAGGATTTCTGCTGCCCAATTTCACTCGAGATAATGTCGGATCCGGTTGTAGTCTCTACAGGTCAGACCTACGAATACAGCTCGATAGCACAGTGGATAGCCGGCGGTTACCGCACATGCCCAAACTCCGGCCAGACCATTAAAAGCACTGGATTCACTCCCAACTGTGCTCTGCACCGCCTAATTTCTCATTGGTGCGCCCAGATGGGCGTCCCCTGCTCCGAACAGAGGAATACCAGCCGCCGCAGCGCCACAACCAAGGCAGTAGTGAAAGCGAACCGAGCCACCGCACGAATTCTGATAGGGTACTTATCCGCCGGAGACATGAATTCGAAGACAGCGGCCGCGCAGGAGCTTCGGATGTTAGCAAAGATTGGGATGGAAAACCGAGAGATTATCGCAGAGGAAGGAGCTATCCCTGTTCTCTGCCTTCTACTCCGCTCGACATATCCAATCCTTCAAGAAAATGCAATCACTGCCCTCCTCAATTTATCCATCCACGATCCGAACAAGATGATGATTATGAACGAAGAAGGCAGCTTGAACTCAATCGTAAGAGTTCTGTGGCATGGGCTGACGCCTGAATCTAGAGAAATCTCAGCGGCGGTCCTTTTCAGTCTCTCGGTAGCATACGAATACAAGAAGCGTGTCATGGAAGAACCTGGAGGCATTGAGGCGCTTGTCTGGATGCTGCGTAGAGGAAGCGAGAGGGGAAAGAAGGACGCGGTAATGGCTCTGTTCAGCTTATCGACGCATCAGAAGAGTTGGGGGAGGATGGTGACTTCCGGCGCGGTGGAGGCGCTGGTAGGAGCGCTCGGGGACGAAACAGTGGCAGGGGAGGCGGCGGGGGCGTTGGCGCTGCTCTTGCGGCAGCGGACGGTGACTGGGTGGGTTGGGTGGGAGGCGAAGGCGGTGATGGGGCTCACCGGAGTAATGAGAGAGGGGAGCCAAGTTGGGAGGGAGAACGCTGCCGTGGCGCTGCACGAAATTTTCCGGAGAGGTGGAGGGGTGGTGGCGGAGAGGGCGGTGAGAAGATCGGGGAAGAAAGGGGATGGTGTGGCGGCTTAATGCGCCCACTACTGACATCGCCACACCAAAAACCAACGAATGAGATCAGTTCAGCTGTTTTCAACGGTCCAGATTACGAGCAACCGTAAATACTTATATAATAATATAAAATAGAGTAGGGAGAAGACATGTGGCATCCACCAACGTCTCTTTATATAAACGAAAAATTTTCTTTACGTATCGCCTGTATTATTAGGTGCGCGTATAAATACTTTTTATTTTGTAGAGGACTAGCATTTCTCTCTCAATTTTTGAAAGAGGCGTTCTAGGGGTTTAGCGCGGCGAAGACAACTACGACAGCGGGAGCATCTTTTACAGTGTCATCTTCTTCCGAGAAATCCCTCGCTCAAATTTTGCGGTGTTGCGAAGAAAATAAATCCATCGGGAGCAGCGGTTACAGTGTCATCTTCGAAGAAGAGGAGCCTCCATTTCTCCACAACTTACTGAAATTGTTGGGTCGGGGTTTCTTCGTCGAGGACCATCCGTGAGTATATTATATCAGCATTTTACAGCCACCATTTTACACGCCCGCAGCATTTTACAGCGTTGTAGCTTCATGGAAGACTACAATCAATCATCTGAGAAGTCGCAGGAGGTTGACAAGAGTGTTGGGTCATTTAATGAGTCGATAGACGCTGTAAGATTAGGTTTTATTACAGCTGTATGAACTTTAATGCGATTGTATTACCACTGTAATACTGTTGTATTACATATTATCAAGTGTATTCTTAGGTTTTTTTTCGCAGGTCCACAAAGAAGAAGTGGTGTTTCGCACAGTTCATTCTGATAATGAAGCTTTCAAAATGTACTCTGAATACGCTCGTCAGTGCGGCTTTAGTGTGCGAAAACAACATATATTTTACTGGACGCATACACGGATTATCAAGGGACGAGAGTATTCATGTTCGAAAGCTGGTTTTAAACTTCATAACCCGTGTACTGATGCGAAGAGAAAATTTCATAGGCGGGATTTTAGGACTGGCTGCTTGGCGTGCATGCACTTTACTGCTGACCAAGAGGGTAAAAATTGGAAGGTATTAAAATTCATTGAAGAACACAATCATCCTTTGGCTACATCCGAAGACGTACATTTGTTGCGATCGCATCGCCGGGTAGCTGATGGCCAAGCAACCTTGATTAGGAATATGACAGGAGTGGGGATATGAACGATTGACACGTTCAACCTTATGGCGGAAGAAGCTGGCGGAGCTGAAAATGTAGGGTTCACGAAAGCAGATGCATATAACTTCATACATCGGGAAAAAAGGGTGCTCATCGAAATTGGAGATGCGGCTAGATTATTGGAAATTTTTAAGGATAGACAATTGTCAGATAACATGTTCTCCTTTGATATACAAACAGATGAAATGAATCGTCTGCATAATTTTTTTTGGATTGATGGCCCTACAAAATTGGATTACGAATGTTTTGGTGATGTGATCATTTTTGACAGCACTTACAGGCTAAACAAGTATAATTTAGCATGCGCTCCTTTTATAGCAGTAAATCACCATTGACAAAATGTTTTTGTTGGATGTGCATTTGTAGCACATGAGACAATAGATTCTTTCTGTTGGGTCTTTGAGGTTTTCTTAAAGTTTGTTGGTGGCAAGCGACCGATCACAATTTTCACAGATCAAGATCAGGCGATGGCAGTTGCTATTGAGAGGGTTTTACCCACTACTCGTCATCGTTTATGCCAATGGCACATTTCGAAGAAAGCACCATCTAAGGTACCCACTTTTAACCAAGACAAGCACATTACATCCTTATTTTATACTTGCATGAGTAAATGTGATAGTGAATTTGAGTTTGAGCTGTATTGGAGCGAGATGATCAACAAAGGAAATTTGCAAGAGAATCGTTGGTTAAATGAACTCTATAACATTAAAAAAAAGTGGTCCACTTCTTTTAATAAAGAGGTATTTGATCTTGGCATTTTATCCACACAACGTAGTGAATCGGCAAATCACAGTCTTCATGGTTGCTCGAAGCCTACAAGTTGACTTACCGAATGCTTTCTTGGTATGGAAAAACTGATTTTTTGTTGGCGAAGGAGTGAACAGGAGGAAGATTTCAAATGCAAACAAGGGACGCACTCTCTCAAAATCAAGTCCTCCATGATTCTGAAACAAATGTCCAAGATATACACCAGAAAAATATATGTAATATTTGAGCATGCTTTGATGGAGGGGGCTCTTGGTTTGAGGGTATTAGAGGAATCAATGTATGACCAAGATACAATTGTATACAACATATGCCTTTGTGATACTACAGCTCTTCAGAAGGAATGGAGTGTGAGATTTGACACAAAGAACAATGATATAGAGTGTTCTTGTAGAGGTTTTCAAACGAATGGTTTATTGTGCGAGCATGTACTCCGGGTGTATAATATTCGTGATGTACAGAAAATTAAATCAAATTACATATTAATTAAGGAGATTTACAATGCAAGCCAAGAAGAGATGTAATTTTACAATTCCTACGTCCGTAAACCGAAACGAGTCAAACTTGATTTTCAGAAATCATATGATGCGGTGGACATATGACCTTTGCCAAAGAATGGAAAATTGTCAAATAGCAAAGGAATACATGGTTAATATAACGAATGATGTGGGTCAAGTTATAGAAGATATGATCGACAATGAGGAGAAAAAGAAAAAAGTATTTGTTTCATCCTTACAGAAGGACAAAGATGTCTTGAAAGATCCACCATCCATGCGTCCAAAGGGGGCACCAAAGACACGTTTGAAGAGCTATTGGGAACAAAACTTCAAAAAACAAAGTATGAGTTCTTTGTTTTTAATTTTCACTATTATACTTTGGATTTCACCTTAATATTTTTTTTTGGTAAACAGAGAAGCTGCGGCCAGTAAAAGGGAAGGGTGGTTCTGCAAATGATGTTTATGAGCACCCAATTCAGCAAAAGTTCACGGATAATAATTCGGGGTTTGATTCAAATTCTATTTCAAACCCCACTTTAACACATGGCGATAAGAACGATGATTTCTCAATGAATGGCGACTTCTCAATTCAAATGTCGTTAGATTTTCCATGTATCCCAAATGTATTCAAATGGTGAACTATCTGTATTAATAACATTTATTCTGTTTTCAGTCTAAAAATATAATGTTGATTTTGCTTTAGGTTAAATATACTCAGTTGTATCTGCACTGCATCCAATCGTATTACGGTAGTAAGTATTTGGAGTGAATTGTATCCATAACTTGTTTAACACAGTCCTCCCTGATTGAAATATTTTTTGATTCAAATAGTCATATATCTGTATATTAAGAATATTCTGTATGTTCGATATCACGTTCAACTTTGATTTGGTTAAATATAAGCTCAATACAATTGTCTATGCTCAATACACAATGTAATACTCAATATAAGCTCAAATCCATCGTTCGTATCCAAAATGTTTAACTATAAGCTCAATACAAATGTATTTGCATTGCATCCAATTGTAATACACTAGTATCTGCTCATGTTCCTATCGTATTACGGTGGTATTGTCCGTCAAATATTTATAAAACCAAGTATAGCACCAATAGTATAACCTTTCAATACTATATCAAAGGCATACATAAATAAAAATGTATTTACAATAACCATACC
This sequence comes from Dactylorhiza incarnata, assembly GCA_033032865.1. Lineage (NCBI taxonomy): Eukaryota > Viridiplantae > Streptophyta > Magnoliopsida > Asparagales > Orchidaceae > Dactylorhiza > Dactylorhiza incarnata. The sequence continues at coordinate 1,752,872 of JAWHQI010000198.1, forward strand.
AAAATAATTGTTTCTAACATATAAATCCAAATAAATTCTCAATCACCATAATATCTGCTCATCCTTTCGTATTACGGCGGTATCGTCCGTCAAATATTTTCAAAACTTAATAGTATAACCTTCCAATTTTATATCAAAAGCATACATTACTCAAAATGTATTTACAATAAATCATACCAAATTAACTGTTTATAACATATAAATCCACTAAACCGCAAAATCATCATATTTCCTTCAAAATATGATAGTATCTGCTCAATATCCTATCGTATTACGGCGGTATCACCCGTCCATTATTTTCAAAATCTACTTTAGCATAAATTATATAACCTTCCAATACTATATCAAAACAATACATAAATCAAATTCTATTTGACATCACCATACCAGAATAACTATTTCTAACATAAAAATCCAAAAACTGTAAAATCACTATCAAGTTCACCATTTGAATATTAAACACGATATAAAGTAATATTAACTTTTACATGAATTGTCCATATCTATCCTCCTATTTTACTTCAAAAATTCTTGCAAACATAGCATCCCCATCATTATCTCTTCTCTTTGAAGAACTCTCCACAAACATAGTATCCCTATCCACTACAAGATATAATCTCTGCGACGACGTTTTTTTTTTGCGACGTTTTTGAAAGCGTCGCTGTTAGTTTTATATTTAGCGACGCTTTTTTTCGTAAACGTCATTAATGCAAAAAAATAGCATTTGCTACGTTTTTTAGGGAAAATGTCACCATACGTGTTGAGCTCTTGTGACGATTATTTTTAAAACGTCACTAAAGTAATATTTTTATTGTGACGTTTTTGAAAACGTCGTCGTTCGTTTGCATTTAGCGACAATTTTTGTTTAAAACGTCGCCAATATAAAAATTTAGCATTAGGCACGCTTTGCATGAAAACACGTCAGCATACATGTTTATCTTTCGTGACGATTTTTTTAAAAACATCATCAAAACATATGATTTTCTGTCAAAATTTGTTATCAAACATTTCAGAAGATCTATTGTTAAAAGAGATATAAGTGATATAGTTATCATTTATCAAATGATTGAACATGAATCATGTCATGTACTTAGTGAGCATGATGCATGAAATACATCATGAAGTACGTATACGACGCACATTATGCATGTTTAAGTTGATGATATATATCAGCCTTATCTATATGCACACACCCATAACCATACACTTGGTTATGTGCGTACTCTAATGTTATGGGTAGTTTGTATGCACACATGCACCCATAATTATGCGCTTGGGGCTATGCGCACCCCATGATGGTCAGATATTTTGTTATGCGCACATAACTATATGAATGCACACCCTCATGCATGCATGTACGATGGGGTATTTTGCTATGCGCTATAACCATATGCTTGGCTATGCACACCCCCATGATGGGGTATTTAATTGCTATGAGCACCACCCATAACGTATTACTACGCTTGGCTATGCACACACCGTACCCTCATGATGGGGGTGCATGTTTTGCTATGCACATACCTATAATCATACGCTTGGCTATACACATCGCCATGATAGGGTATTTTGTTATGCGCACACCCATCACCATACACCTGACTATCCGCACTCCCATGGTCAGGAGACGGCTGCGGCAGACGGTGAGCGCGGCGTCATCAAAACATACGATCTTCTGTTAAAGTTCTAATATATATTGATATTTTTGATGGTAGTGAAGTTATATTGATGATAGCGACGATCTCGATCGTAAGCTTGATGCAAGTAATTAAATATATATATAATATGAATGTGTTCACTGTGGATATTATATATGTCTCCACAAACGTACATAACTGTTAGAGTCAGCATAATTACGTACATCATGTAGCCATGTATTCTTTGGCCTGTAGCTCAATGATCTTGTCAAATGTTACTAGTTATGGAATACCCTGCAATATATCATACCAAGATATTTCTTTCTATATGGAGAATATGTTTACATTGATCGATGAGGCGTTAGGTGAATGTTCCAATATTGTAAGTATCATGAGTTGCGTGACGATGAAAATGACTGCATCGATCAATGACGAGTCGATTAAAAAAGTCTAAGATGACAGATCATATAACCTCATATCAAATGCTCCTATGTATTTGAATTTTGCGTTTACGTTCAAAATAACAACTTTTTTTGTTGGTGCAAAAATAACAATGAATTAATTTGTTACAAAATACATGTTTTTAAGTAAAAATGAAATATACATTTCCAAAATTTTCATCGAATATTTTAATATAAAATTATTTATGGAGGGAAAATTCGTTTCCCTCCAAAACTTTCATTGCCACTTTTAGAATTTTTTTTTTAATTTTTTATTTCCTCCCCCCTAACTGGCGATCCACTTCCTCCCCTAACCCGTAAATTAGCCCTAGCTTTTTCATTTCCTCCCCTAACCCGTAATCAGTTACCTAATACGTGACTAATAATTTAGCCCCACTTTTTAAATAATATTTCGCACTTGTGTCGAAGGTCGTCATCCGTGTTGTCCAACCGATGAATTTATATATATATATATCTTTATCTTTATTATCTATACTATTCTATAAAGGAATACCTATAATACCTTCATTCATTTAGGCTAAAGACAACAAACATTCAAAAAAAAAATTCAAATCTTTTTTAAAAATTAAGGGCTCCTTTGTAAATCTACTCTCATGCCAAATCACATCCTATCCCATCGCACCCATCAAGCTGCTGTACATCCCTTTCCACTCAGCCTGCTGTACATCAAGCCAGTCTTTCCACTTCCTCCTCGACATCCAGGCAGCCCCGTCTTTCCACTTCCTCTCCACTACATCGTGCCAGCCCCCTTTCCACTTCTTCTCATCTAGGGCTTCGTTTGGTTCGGCGGGAGCAGACGGACGGGCGTAGACGCCGCCGCCGTTCGGTGCCGGAGGGGGGAGGCGTGGGTTTGGAACAGAGCAGTTTTCTCCGTTCCACATGGCTACAGCGGGAGCAGACGGGGCGGGCGCAGACGCCACGCATTTGTTTTACCGCTTTGCGGCGGCGTCTGCTCCTGCACCGAAGCCTAATCGCGGAACCAAAGGAGACATACCGCTGACGATCCAATTCAGCGAAACCCCCTGCGTGCATCCGCATCCCGATTGAAACTCCCAAGGGAATGCCCTAATGTTTTGCAATATATATGATAAATGTTGTGAATCTGATTGGGCTCTGGACAAGTTAGACTTATGGCAGTTGTGAGTATATGGTGCTTCAATTGGAGTTTTGAGATTTTTTTCTTCTGGAATGTGTAATGTAAATGCTAAAATTTATAGCTATTCTCGTGTACAGTCGAAGTCATGGCATACCACATTAATTTTTAGAAACCATTTTATATGATAAATTTTAAGAGGAAGCCGTGTTGTAGGGAACTGCTTTTAGGACTCGAGTGTCTCCATGCTTATAAAGCTCTGCGCTGTCTCAAATTTCAGGTTGCGAAATACAAAGATCCTCGTGATGCATGCGCTGCAATTGTTGCTGAATCATATCGACTTTGGCTACAGTATGAAACACACACCGATGACATTACAATTATAGTTGTGCATATAACTGGACTAGATGAAGTATGGGTTTGTTTTTGTTATTGATTGGGCTAATCATGCATTATTATCAGCATATAAGTTTATTTTTCTTTGCTAGATTAGTGATTTTATTTCTTGAGCAGACTGTAGATGCTCAAAATGCACCATCAAAAACTTTGCCTCAAGTTTTGGAAGAAACTGGATCTGAATCCCCATGTCCTGCAACATGGAATTCCAATAACCATCGTGTGAGGCATGATCTATCTCGGACACGGCTGAAGGCTATTGAGAGTTCCCTAGAGAATGCCCATTCGTGGTTTCCTCCTCCTGCGTCGCATAGGAAAACTTGGGAAGAAGAAGTAATTATGTATTAAAATCAATCTATCTGTTTGCAAGTTTTTGATCCATTAAAGTGATCATTTGAATTTCATATTCCTTTTACCAACTTTCAGGCACACATTGAGAGAGTGCTGCATGATCATTTTCTTTTCAGAAGGCTGACAGATACCCAATGTCAGGTTTTACTGGATTCTATGAAAAAATTGGAAGTTAAGCCTGTTGATGTGGTAGTAGAACAGGTTGTTACTTGGTTGGTCAAGTCATGTAGACGTGCTTGTTAGCTTTTAAAAATATATATGATGTCGCCCCCGACTGCAGATCCTACTTTTTAAATTCCTTATCCAATCATTAATGCTTGGTGTTTGTTAATATCATATTAGTAAGTTTTCTTCATACAGGCATCTGTCTGTGTTGCGATCAAATTTTTTCCGCCACTGCTTACTTCTACAAATGGCCTGTCATTTTCAGATTTTCTTTTTTGAGCAGAATTTCAAATTTCAAATTCCAAACAAGTGAGGCTAACAGGTATCATTATCTCTTAGATAATTTTGCATTTGGTTAGTCTATATTAGTTTTTTCTATTTTCATTAAATTTATATTTTATTAAGAATTTTTTGATGCTAATCTATCATTCCATATATTTACAGTGTTTAGGGTCAGAATAAATCCTATCAAAACAACACATGTCAAAATGGCTTCTACCATTTATGCTCTTGCTATGTACAACTCAATTCATAAGGCAAGAGAGATGGTTGTATATGAAACTTGATCTGTTTTGATTGAGGTGAGTGGCATTCACTTTGAATGAACTTTGTTATGGTTATGGCTTGCTTATGATTATAAAATGTTCTTTTGAAACATCAGGCTAAAACTAACAGAGTTGGAAGGAGGTGGTGTTTTATTGAATCATGAATTGCAATATATTTGATTCAATAATATGTTTCTTCTTTTTGAAATCAAAATGGATTTGACATTTTTAACCGAATTTCATGAAATTTTGATAACAGAATTTGATGGAATTCATTCACTTAGTTATAACAAAATTTGATGAAACACATCAGAATTTTTAGAGACAGGTGGCCCCAAATAATGTTATCTGCATCCATGCGCCTGATTTGATTAACACCCAAATTTATTATATATCAAGTCGACGATTCTCTGTAGGCAGTAGAAATCGTGTCACTGCAATAATTTGGAAATTGAAAGAGAATAATAGTTCTGTTTAAACATGGTATTCATCTTTCTCCTTAGTGTCACTATGATTTTGTGTTAGTTGGCGGATGAGTTTGTTGGTCGGGGTATGAGCTTGTGAAGGTCTAAAATTGCGGTCTCCCACAGTGTGTCAAGCATTAACTGATAGGCCAACATGCATACAAGCACACTATAACTCAACACACCCAATGTTCCAGTACTTCAGTTCAATCTGCTCAATTTATCACATGTTTTTTCAGCATACAAGCACACTATCAATCTACTCGGTATTGTGATCAACATTCTTTTTATTCCACCATAAAGATTGCTAAATTTGCTTCCGATATATTTGATGTTCTTTGGTTATAGATATATGAATTTTTGCCTAAAGATTGCTAAATTTGGATTCTTGATATAATCAGTGTAGCTTCAGATCAAACTGCATATGCATGAATTTTCAAATTACTATTGCATGTTCTAAATCGGTGGAGTATGCATCTTTGTTCAATTTTAAAGAGTATGGGTGCATGTGTGTGTAACTTTGTTCAATTAAATGACCTCTCTAATTCTCTAACTATATTTTGTTAAGTTAGCAGCCTTCCTTATAATGTGCTTATATTTAAAATTTGAGCATTTTTTATATTGTATTTGGATCATTCCTGACAAATTGACTAGGCATTAATCTTCAAACTATTGTTGGTGTAATCTTATAGAAATTTAGGGTTGTTCGTTAATTACTTCCAATTGAAAATCATGTCTGTTCTATGATTTTTTTTATTTAATTTCAAGGATTAGCTCTCTGATTTTGTATTTTGAAAATCATGTTGTCATTGGACTCTTTCTGTTCATACATGTGCCCTTTGGAAGCATTTAAGAGCTCTGTTTTATTAACTTTTGCTGCATATTGTTTGTTTGATGATTTTTTACTAATTGAAAGCATGTAAAATTAGTTTACTATGCTAAAACATATATCTATCACTGTCCTTAGAAGCTTCTTGATATATCGAATCTTTTGTTTTACCAAATTCTTGGTGCTGAGATACTACTATACAAGTAATGTTTTTAACATATTTTTTGCATTTTGGGATGCAGGTAGTAGCTTGATTTTCGTGTTAGTGGATATTATCTAAAGAAGAGAGGAGAAGACATCAGTTGACTATCAAATATGTACAAGAATGTGCATTCATAGATTTTTCTTCTTTGTAGATACTTTTTTTTTCATGTATTTAGTTTAATTAGAGATGAAAGTACTATTAGTCTGTATTGAGGGGTTTGGGCAATCTCCCACCCTTTTTTTATTAATAAAATAATAAATATTTAACACACTTCTCTTGGCTATTGAATATTTTATTTATTTGTGTTTGAATGTTTAAAATTAAATTAAAATAAAAAGTAAATGTTTAGTGGAATTTTGATTAGTATTTAGATTATTTGAGAAGTATGATCATAATTTCTTTTTATTTTTTTTAAAATATAATATTTTGCGACGTTTTTTTAAAAAAAAACGTTGTTGTACAGTTTTGGCTTTGGTGACGTTGGCTAAGAAACATTGTGATAGGATGAACATTTTTTGCGACATTTTTTGGAAAAGTGTCACGATAGAGCAATTACTTATTATGACATTTTTTTTAAAAAGTGTCACGGTAGAACAATTACCAAACATGATGTTTTTGAAAAAAATGTCGCAGTAGAGTAACTGGCAATCATGACGTTTTTTTTGGAAAGCGTCGCAATGAGCTACGGCGACATGCGCAATTACGACGATTTTGTGTTGTTTTTATAAACGTCACGAAAACTATCGCGACGCTTTGAAATCGTCACTAAAGACATAAAAAAAAGTCGCCGTAAAGCGATTTTGTTGTAGTGATCTACGCAACTGCAAAATAATTATTAGAATGTCAACATTGATAACTGCATATCTTTGACAAAAGGTTAATTACAATGCGCTTACTCATAACTTTCTCAGGAAAAGCGTTTATGAGCTCAATAGCAATTTCGGCCCTTAATTTTGGAATTTGTTTAGCCCAGCATTTATATTTTGCCCAATCAATTTGTTTTTTCCCAACCAAAATCTTCATATACAGCAGGACAAAGACACCGCAATCGTCGGAACTATCTTGTGTCGGAATGTCATCAACATAGAAGAATGGTCATTCATGGATGCTCTTTGGAAGGACGTCACATAGATCTTCTTCAAAATAATTTCTCTGCACGCCCAAAATATATGAAGATACAAACAAAACATTATGCTTTCTATCAAAAAAAACATACCACTAAATGAATCTTGTTGTAATTTGCTTCCTTGTACAATGAATCATAGAATTGCCAACATCCTTCGACAATGTTTCCAACTAGCAAACCCCAGTGATTAGTAAGGTTGCCAACATCCTTAGAAGGAATGCCTTATTTTTCCTGGAGTATGCTCGAATCAAAGTTAGAAATAGAGGAATATTCTGGTTTAAATTTGGAATAGAGAACAGTTGTAGAATTCCAGCTTCTTCTAAATCCTTCCGCGTCTTCTCATTCAATGACCTAAGAAGTGGACTGGCTTTTTCCTTGAACGAGCTAACAGCACATCGACAATGCAAAGTTGTAGACGGAGTCATCTGCCATATCATTCAAAACATAATGTTCAAGATTTGTATTTCAATAAAAAAAAATTGAATAGAAGCTTAAAACGGACATACGGCCTTACTAAACATAAGATGGTATCACAATGAGAATATTACTATAATACTGTCGTATTAAAAAAAATATACTATCGTAATACCAACTTAATACGGTCGTATTTAGTTAGTCAAACTATACTAGATAAAGAAACGGAGAAAATAGAAGTGGAGAGTTCAGAACAGTACAATAATACGGAGGTATTTCTGCAAGAGATCAAACAACCTTTCAAAACAGTTTCTAACGCTTAGATACAAGAGTAATCAGTGTTTAATTTTTGAAAACCGTTTGTAATACGGCCGTATTTACGATGTATTTCGAAATACACGGACCAAAATCATATGAATAGGTCAAAAACGCATATGAACTCCATAAACATGTACAAATAAAAGAAAATATTTTACAGTTTTGGGAAGGTATTTTCCACCATAAAACATGCTTTAATCCTTGACTTCAACGACGAACTGTTCGTCGATTCTACAGGAGGAGAGTCGATGTCCAATGTGTGCCCACAGTCGACGATAATGAGGTGCTGCGTTGATTTGAGTACGAGAGCTAGGTTTCCGCCCTGGGTTTCAGTTCTGAAATTCAAAAGGTCGAGGAAATGAAGGGGTGAAGGGCCCACTGCGAAAATCCACTTATATATACGTACATAGAAATAGGTACGTATACGTACCGAAAACGGACACTTATATAAAAGGAGTGACTCAACACGATATTATTGAATTAATAAAGATTTCTTAGTTTAATCATAGCCGATTAGTGTTAGATAGATTTTGTTTAAAGTTTTCTCCACTGTGACAGCCTCCACCGGAGAACTTGTTTTTCCCACCGCCGGAAACTATTCATAGTACACAAGAACTGCTAGGAGACACATGGAAGGAGCTCGATCGACGGCAAGACACATTTAATGAGAAATTCGGTTTAATATAAGAAGATATTCGAGTAATGGAGTAGCGGGTCAATCAGAACAAAAAACCATCCAGCAGGATGTTCATCACAAGTTCTTAAAAATTCAAAGATTCTTAGCATTGCTGACCGGCACAAATGACCGCGGAGATAAAGAGACATATCCGTCTGATTTCATGCTCAGAATGCTCATGGAGGAGCTTCTTTTTCATCACTCGCCGGCATCCAGAAGGCACAACCGGCTCCAATTTTAGCTTCATTGGGATATCCATCAGCATTTCAAGAAGACACATATTTCACTAAGCAACATCGAGCATGTCGCGTCTACATGATCTGATACCACAATCGACTTTCAAGTTGTGTTGGCTGCCGCTCAGGCTGGGACAGTAACTGTTGAGCAAGCAGCAACAACTGCTCGTTGATACGCGGAAAATGTATATGCGCAAGTGCACGTGTCGGATCAAGTAGTAAAATGAGAGTAGAGATCGTTTTTCTACGGAGAAGTGACTAATCTAACGCTCGCAAATACTAGTTTAACATTTTTCTTTCAATTCAAGCAAACTTTAATAAAGTGATTTTTTTGAAAACGGTTAAAAACACTATTAAAACTAAAAATGATTGCTAACAATACTTTTTTTAGAGTGATTCTTTATAAAATATTTGGTTAACTATCCTACAATGACTTAAAAGTAGAAATCATTATTTCTCAATATCTGAAATTCATTTATTTTTAATTCTCCTAGTTATCTCTAACTTAGACAAAAAAAGAATAACATGAAGTACACAAACCAATGTTGCTAACAAGAAGATTAAATCTTTTTCTCTCTTATACGTTATATTGCAACTTATGATACGCTTACGTCACTCCTCTCTCGAATCTCGCAGCGCAGTATAAAAATAAAAACTTTGGTTGAAAACTTACGCTTGAATCTCGCAGCGCAGAAGAAAACATTCATCCTTAAATTAACGTAACTCCTCTCTCGAATCTTGCCACACAATTTAGAAGATGAAAACTTAATCCGAAATTTTCAATAACAAAATCATTAATTCAATATAGATAGTTTCTCAAACAATCATAAAGGAAATTAAAACCACAACATCACAATAAGACAAAGTACTCTCAACATACAAGACTTAGAGGTTTAGTTCATGATGGAAGAAACACACCAGAAAATTTAAAAAAACTTACTAGACATGATGAGAGAAGATCAAAATATTGCAGGAGTTTCATCTCCAAATAGTGCAGAAATTTGTCTTCTTCCTCCTCAAAATGGCGCGCCCTAATTCCTTCTCCAAAATCGTTTAAATCCACCCTCTCTTTTTCTAAATTTTCTTCCATACCTGTTGCCCCCTCCATATTTCGAAATCTCTGCATCTGAACCAACGCTTCTTTCCATTTCAGCAACTGGCGCCACATTAATTCGGAATTTGAATGTCGGAATTCCAACTTGTTGCAACAACCTGTAAAGTTGTTGCAACATCTTTCCCAAGCAAAAAAATTAATTTTAGTTTTACTTCTTCAAGTTGACTTCTTTAGCATTTCTAAAATAGAAACATAGTAAAATGATGATAATACCTAAACATAGATCAATTATAAAATTACTCATATTCCAAACTTTTTAATACATATTTGTCAAATATAAGCAACATATAATTCTAATTATAGGTCTAAATAACTTCTTTTTAAGAAGTTATCACACACCCCACACTTGGACTTTTGTTAATCTCTAGCAAAGATAATTCATATCAATAAATTAGGTGAAGAGATAACCATCAAGATGTAAATTTGAATGACCCCATTTATCTATAATAATTAATTAAAGCTTACTCAATAGATTCGCATTAATCAACTGATGAACTTGTCAATCATTAAAATTCCAAACATTTACAAATCCATTAGTTTGATAAAATGTAAAACTCAATTAAGATTTCTACTGTTGTGTGTGTTATTTCTTAAAATTATTTACTCTCCCGCAACTTTTCTAATTGGACATCCGCATCAGTAGGAAAAGATAAAAATAAGCTAAGTCTTTGATTTAACTTCCACAAGAGTTTGGTTGGTCTATTGATAAAAAATCATAAGGACTTGCATTAGAATTGGCTTTGGCTTGGTTAGGACTTCATGGTTAAGTTTTAATAGTAGAATGGTATTTCCTTCATTAATAATCATAATAACTCTTCATATTATGGGGTTTAATTCATAAACAACACATTTTTTACTTTATAGTTGGGATCATTCCAAGTATGTGTAGACATACTTAGGTCACATATCACTATGATATATATATACATATATGAAATTAAACACCCATAAATGAAAAGTTTACTAAGATACAACTAGTAAGAAAATAGGAAATTTATGCATGGAACAATGTGTATCAAAATGAAAAGGTTCAAGCTCAAAGAATTATGAATAATCAAAACAATTGTAGGTTTTATGGTGCGAAGTGATCCAAAGATGGCCTTAATCATTTTTACCAATTAACTACCATATCTCAACGCCTTGATCACGTACATCATTAACTCAGTTCTTGCTCTCCTTAACACCATTATTATTAGAAGTTAATAAAAATACATTGTTAGGAAGCAAACTCTTTTAAATGATATTGTGCATACAAAAATACTTAGGAGAGTTTTAACATATTATACTAACTTCAAAGTCATAATCTGAACTCTTACGATTGTCTAGCATATCAATCAATTCCAATTGAATAACTTGAATAGCTTACTTATTAATTATAATAAGAATAAAGATCTTCAAATTAATATTCAATCAAGTTAATCTTCACCCAAATGGTAGAAGTTATTCCACCCTCACACTTATTTCACTTTACATACTCTGTTATAAAAGTTACTTCTTTGATCTAATGCTCGACATCATCATCAGTCAATTGAGTAACTATAAGACAAAATGAGATCAAAGATCTTGCTGCTAGATCCAAATAAAATGTACCTGTAGTGGCGAGCTTTAACAAACAAGGAAAAATAAACAAAAAAAATTCAACTAATTAAACTAGACTTTGAAAAATAAAAATGCAGAAAAATAAGATAACTACTAGGTTTATTGTCTCCCCAGCATGACTTATTCAGACCTTTAAAATATTCTAGATTATTAGCCTGTGAAAGATAAAGTGAACATGTAACTGCCTTAATATTTGTTGCGGTAACGGGTACCGATACGGAGATAACACAGTTACTCCCTCTCTTGAATAGTAATACTTGAACTTCACAGGTAAGGAAAATAGAAAATAAGAGAAGGAGGTCTGCTCCTCACTCATCTCATCAAAATATTTATCCTTGTCTAGCAACGTGTCCTCGTCCACACGGATAATATATGGGGAGAAAGCAACAAGTGGAGCTACCTCGATGGAGGAGGGATCAACCTCCTCATAAAAGAGGATACTCATTTCATCAAATTGAGCTTGTTGTTCCCTATCTTCCTGATGCACCTGCGACTCATCAACTTGCATAGGCTTGGATGGTGAAGGGAGTTTAGGAAACAAATTAGAAGAAATACTTAAATAATTGAAAATCAAGGGAGTGGTCCCGGTCTCACTCCCAACAAGATCCAAAGCCCGTACACTGTTATCGACATCCAAGATGGGCAAGAGATATCAGAGGGTATAGGAATCACGCAAGCGACATGGGCACTGTGAACAAGTGAAAAAGTGGATACTTCCTCAACCGGTGAGATGTCCTCGTCAAACTTTTGCGACTCGATTACAATCTATGTAACCTCACCTTACTGGATGGCTATAACAGGATCATCGAAAATGAGTGCAGAAAGTTTATGCAATGAAGGAACTGTGTCATACACAAAATCAAAGAATATATGGATTGGTTCCTTCTGGTGTGAATCCAAAAGAGATGGTGAATGTGTAGGAAAAGGAGGTTCTACCATGTCATAACACAAATCATCAGATATTATGATAGAAATATCCGCAATAGTCCCACATAGACAAGGTGGTAGTGTGTATATATCATCAGAGGTAGAAGGAACGTCGGAAAGAGAAGAGAATGAGATGATTTGAATAGCCGGCTTATCATCCTCCTCCCTTTTTACGTTGAAATGCATCGCAATCTTTTAATGTGTGGTTGGTGCTATGATAGAACTGGCATTGTTTCCCATTTCTTCTCAGCCTTTGAGGGGTCGTGCTGAAATAAGAGAACAATACTTATTGTGGGGGTGCGTAATTATAAGGATTATGCTCGACATATGACGTATCATAGGATATTGGTGCTCCATAAGGTGAGACATATGCCGTATAACCACGGTCACCTGTATAACATTCATTACTATTATGAAATATAAGACCTGCATCATCGATGTACAACCCCGATATTCGCCAGGAAAGGGGCATGGTTTAAGAGAACAACATTGTGAAGAAAGTAATAAGGGAGAGCACTCGCTGACTGCTCGCTGGCAGGCGGACGAGATGGGTACTCACTGTCCACTCGCGAGAAGGGCTGGCAAGCCAGCGCCTCGCGGGCCGCCTATAGCGGCCTACTGCGTTCGACGAAGCGCGTTCGATGAAATCATCTGCGTTCGACGAAATCTCCTACGATCGACGAAATTGCCTTTTAGCCCGGCGAGCCCAACTTTCCAAGATTTTCATAGGACAGGGGTGAGCTTGCAGAAGGGTGCGAGAGACCAGATCTCAGCGCGTATCGCCAAAAAGGAGGCGGGCGAGGTCTTCACAGTGTGCTCACCTAGGAGGGGGGTCGCGAGTAAGATTCACGAGAAGGCTAGCGAGAGCTCTCGCGAGTAGTATTCTCGCAGACCCCTTTCCCATCGGCTGATAGGGCAAAATTACCTTTTTACCCTCGGTGGTCTGCCATTAGCCTCTCCGAACAGCGGAGTTTGGCTGTTAGCAGACCAAATTTGGGGTGCGTATAGTAAAATCAAGAGGCGGAATCCTGCTATCAGCAGACCAGTTCAGAAAAACTATAAATAAGACCCAAAAGGTCTGCTAACATCCAAACTCCGCTGTTCGAAGAGGCTAATGGCAGACCACCGAGGGTAAAAAGGTAATTTTGCCCTATCAGCCGATGGGAAAGGGGTCTGCGAGAATACTACTCGCGAGAGCTCTCGCTAGCCTTCTCGCGAATCTTACTCGCGACACCCCTCCTGGGCGAGCGCGCTGTGAAGACCTCGCCTGCCTCCTTTTTGGCGATACTCCCCGAGATCTGGTCTCTCGCACCCTCCTGCAAGCTCACCCCGGTCCTATGAAAATCTTGGAAAGTTGGGCTCGCCAGGCTAAAAGGCAATTTCGTCGATCGCAGGAGATTTCGTCGAACGCAGATGATTTCGTCGAACGCGCTTCGTCGAACGTAGGAGGCCATTGTAGGCGGCCCGCGAGGCGCTGGTTCGCCATCCCTTCTCGCGAGTGGACAGTGAGTACCCATCTCGTCCGCCTGCCAGCGAGCAGTCAGCGAGTGCTCTCCCTAATTAATTTCTTCACAATGTTGTTCTCTTAAACCATGCCCCTTTCCTGGCGAATATCAGGGTTGTACAATCGACATTGAGAGTAAGAAAACATTATATTGCAGGTGCAGATTTACAAATTGAAATGATGCATAAACTAGATGTACAAATACGAAACTACTATGGAGGCCTGCTTAGAAAATTTAAAATAACAATGACAAGAGAATTAAAAAGATGACAACTACACAATTAATTTCTCAAATAGAAAAATAAAACATGAGCTCCAAATACTCAGGGTTACTAATATTGCAAGAAGACAATAAAATAGTATACCCGTCCCCAGCAACACCGCCAAAAACTTGTTATGCGAAAAATATATATACGCAAGTGCACTTGTCAGATCAAGTAATAAAATGAGAATAGAGATCGTTTCCATGGAGAAGTGACTAATCTAATGCTCACAAATACTAATTTAACCTTTTTTTTAATTCAAGCAAACTTTAATAGAGTGATTTTTTGAAAATGGTTAAAAACACTAATAAAACTAAAAATGATTACCTAACAATACTTTTTATCAATTTTGAGAAATAGTCTTATATATATATATTTCCTATGTCTATTGTGATGAGTTTTTGGAGTGATTCTTTATGAAATATTTGATTAACTATCCTGCAACGACTTAGTAGAAATCATTATCTCCCAATATCTAAAATCCATTTATTCTTAATTCCCTTAGTTATTTCTAACTTAGACAACAAAAGAATAACATGAAGTACACAAATCATTGTTGTTAACAAGAAGATAAAATCTCTTTATCTCTTCTACGTTATATTGAAACTTATGATATACTTATGCCACTCCTCTCTCGAATCTCGCAGCGCAGTATAAAGGTGAAATCTTTGGTTGAAAACTTACGCAACTTCTCTCTCGAATCTCGCAGCGCGGAAGAAAACATTCATCCTTAAATTAACGTAACATCTCTCTCGAATCTGACCACGCAATTTAGAAGATGAAAACTTAATCTGAAATTTTCAATAACAAAATCATAAATTCAATAAAGATAGTTTCTCAAACAATCATAGAGGAAATTAAAACCACAATATCGCAGCAAGACAATGCACTCTCAACAGACAAGATTTAGAGGTTTAGTTCATGATGGAAGAAACACATCACAAAATTTGAAAGATCTTACTAAACATGATGAGAGAAGATCAAAATATTGCAAAAGTTTCCTCGCCGAATAGTGTCGAAATCTATCTTCTTCCTCCTCAAAATGGTGCGCCTAATTCCTTCTCTAAAATCGCCTAAATCCTCCCTCTTTTTTTCTCACTTTTTCTTCCATACCTGTCGCCCCCTCTATATTTCAAAATCTCTGCATCTGAACCAATGTTTCCTTCCATTTTAGCAACTGGCGCCACATTAATTCAGAATTTGAATTTTGAATTTCATAATTCTAACTTGTTGCAATAACCTGTAAAGTTGTTGCAACAACTTTTCTAGGCAGAAAAATTGATTTTAGTTTTACTTCTTCAAGTTGACTTCTTTAGCATTTCTACAATAGAAACATAGTAAAATGATGATAATACCCAAATATAGATCAATTATAGAATTACTCATATTCCAAACTTTGTAATACATATTTGTCAAATATAAGTGGCATAGAATTTTATTTATAGGTCTAAATAACTTCTTTGTAAGTTGTCACTCGTGTTCCTGTGAGTCTCGCCCATGAGAGAATCAAAGATTTCACGGTGAAGAAGAAAGCCAAAGAATTGGCGGAAATGGAGGTCGAGACCTCTGTTTCAGTAAGGTTCTGTCGGCGCAGCGGGGTGCCTGGTCTCCAGTGGCAGACAATGGAGGCGAGCATGTCTGTGTTGGTTTGAGAGGGCTGCAAATAGAGTCTGGGTTTTAATTTATTAGGTATTATTATTTTTATTTAGGGGTTGCAAATATCTATATAGGGACTGTAAATATAAGCATCATGGCGGTGGTTATTCGCAAACTGCATTGTCTATTCACAAATTTTGCCTATTCACAGCTCTAAAGGAAGTGAAATTTTTATTCACGGATATTTTTGTTATCCACAAATTAGTAAAGAAAATTAAAAAAAAAAACTTTGGTCGTCCTCTTCGACTTCCTCACCACGTGGAGAGAGTAACCCTAGCTATCTAAATCTTCCCAAACAAACTCTAGCTATCTAAATCTTCTCAAACAAACTGAAATCGCTTGAACAATGAAGAAATCGCCTTCTTCCTCAACTCGGTCTCTATCCGCGCATTCATTTTATGAATCACGATTTGTGCACACATTCGTTGTCAAGTCCTGCTCAGGAGAAGACATCGACTGCTCAAGTTTAAAATTGGTCAGCGAATAATAATTTGTAAACTCAAATAAAGTGGGAAAAAATTGATCTGCGGATAGACATTTATGGTCTGCAAATATCAATCGCCTAATTAAAATGGAATAATGATATGTAGTGCGGACTATTCTAATAAGCAATTAACATAGCAAATATGTCAAATACTAGGCTATTGCCATTTTACACCAATTCAACATGAGTTTTAACAACACAAAACACAACATTAGTTTATTATTATCTAAATAAACATTGAAGCTCTCCGCGCTAATACCAACTCTGGAAATCAACTATTAGTGTTTGTTGATGACAATGTTGCAAGTTGGGTAGCTCTTTTAGAGTGGTCTTAGAGAGCAGTCTTCTAGGGTACTCTTCTAAAGTGGTCTTCCAAAATGTTATAGTAGAAAAGTATTTTCGGGTGCTTTTTTTCAAAGCGGTTTTTGTGAGCACTTTTTTGCAAGCACAAAGAAGATCATTAATCTTTTTGGCAGTATCGAAGTCATCTATTTCAAAACTTTAACTTCCAATGTCTGCATTTCAACCTCCTAAATGAAAGACACCCCTTTTATATATTTTTGAAGACGTTCATAAATAATTTTGCACAATTATTTTTTATATGACGAATGAAATCATTCAGATTCATCCCTCAAATCATGATTTTCTGTGAATGTCTTTGACTCCCGGTTAGATTCGGCCAGTCATGACCAAATTTGCAAAAGTTGGGCCACATCATGGGAAATTTAAAGTTCTCTAATTGATCACGTACAACCCATATAACCATATTCGTCGAGACCCAGAAGAAGACAACTGGATAAGTTAGAACAACCATAAGGCATCCCATGGGGAGAGTGCACAGATAGCTCACATATATGCCACCTGGTCCCCACAATCTCCTCGTCGGGTTAGGGTATACTCCTCCCCATTTTTTATAAACACAACTCATTGTAGGGGGGGGGGGGGGGGGGGGGGGGGGGGGGGGGGGGGGGGGGGCGACAATGCCAATAGCTCCAAGGTGTACCCGTCCAAAGCTACTGAACTCAGTTGTTCTTAGGTTGAGCTTGTCAATCTCTCTCCCCCACACCTAACAAAATATAAACATTTGGTTTGGGGAGGGAGTTCCTATCCACTCCGAGGTGTGTGATCTACCTATAGCACACCCACACTCATTTGTAATTTGAGTAATAAATATTTCTGATTTTGTTTGTTTGTCATGTGTTTGTGATTATTTCTTTAGTGAGCTAGTAACCATCACCCATACTTAGCTGAACTTTGTGAGGAGAGTTCTCAGCTCCAATAGATCGGAAAACTTCAAATAAGCTTCGTCTCATTGCCACGAGTTTAGCGACAATGATCGTTTGTCCATCCAACCAACAATCAAGCCCAAAAGGACGACTTAGTCAGATTTGGTTCCCTATCAAAACCAAAAGAAACCATCAATTAAAAGCTCGATCATGTGCAATCCAAAGAGAAATAATTCGGCTTTCTGATTTGGATTTTGTTGAACGGTTGAGGAATAGAGTTTCAATGTTTCCTCAATCAAAATCATTAATGACTTATAAAGCTCCAAAGGAGGAAAACATTCCTGACACTGCCAAAGGCCTAGAAGGAAGTTAGTCGCCCGGTCTGGTGGCCTCCGACGTTTTTGTGGTTGTAGGACGCATCACTATCCTCTCGCCTCCCCTAAGCGATCAGTTGGGCACATGATCACTGGAGGAGATCGACTGCACTGGGCCAAATCATCCCAGATCAATCAAATCATATTTGGCTTTGTTCCTCAAGATTGTATTATTAACAAATGCTCTTACACAATTGCCCATTGACGATGTTTTTATGTGTATTTTGCAGCATTTTTCAAGTGCTTCTAATGTTATTGTGACGTTTGATGCTTTCTTAATAGAAATGAGTTACGTTCGGTTTATCTGTCAACAACAAGTAAACAAATTTCCGCCTTCGGTTTATCTGTCAACAACAAGTAAACAAATTTCCGCCGACAAACTAGTTTCATATATAATTGTACTCATTCAATGAATTCACATTCAAATTAAAGGGCAATTCTCATTTTAGGGACTAGGATAGTGTCCGAATGATCACCTTTGGATCGCGCCTGCTTGTGTTTAACGATCTCCCGCTCTTTCTGGATTCCACAAGCATAATAATAAGGACCGAAAAAGCTCTCATTCACATCATTAACATCACTTATGATGTTAATGAAATTTCCTGTTTGGACCTAAAGTGCTGCACCATACAAGAACTTCTATCCTTTTGGAACTCGGGCATATTGAGGTGAAGGCATTTACCTACCTTGGTGTTAAGTTACGGCCTGGAAAAATTAAAGCTTCTGATTCCTGCAGTGTGATTGACCAAATTAATGCGAAAATAAGAGCTTAGGGTTAGTGTTTCCTCTCGCTCACAGGAAGAGTTGCACACATCAACATCACTTTAACTGCAATTTCAAACCACTTTGTCCACAAATGCTCCGATGCAAATTTCCACTCTCAATAAAATCAACAACATGCTAAGGAACTTTCTTTGGAGCGTTTTACAAGGCCAGCACATCCATTAACCCCCTTTGGACGAGTTGTGCACTCCAAAAGAATATGGCGGTCTTCGAATAAAAAAATTAACTCTGTGGAGACGTGTCACGATGGGAAAGGTGGCAACCCGGGTTATGGGAGACGATGATAGATTGCTCTCTCATACAATGCGAAGCAAATATACTGGTCCGGATTTGTTCAGGGTCAAGAGAAACCAATCAAAAATGTGAAAAGTTATTTGCCAGAATGTCTAGGTGGCCTTAGCACATACATTCCGGATGGTGGGTATTGGATCCAAAATCTCTACTGTTGATACATGGATTGGTTCACTCCCAATTGAATGTTGGCTGACATTCGTCGACGTCTCCAACCTCCCAGACCATGTTGCGGGGTTGTTGGACATTAATTTCTTCTGGTCAGAGCATCTTTGAGGAATTCTGATCAGCCTTTGGACGACCGCATTGCCGCTCTTCCCAGAGAAAACTTAGGCGATGAGGGCAGACTTGTTTGGGCTCAAACCGAGTGCATGCACATGAAATCTGATGTTGTCTATGACGATGAATGTCACCAACCAGCATTTGCTAGAAGCTGGATCTGGAAAGTTAAGGCCCAACCACGCACACAAATGTTTGTATGGAGGGATGTTACCAACATGCTTCCTACCCACACCTGGCTCTACAACCACCGCCTCCGGGATGATGCGAGATGCCTGTGGGGTTACGAGGAAGCAGAGTCCGTAAGCCACGCTCTCGACAATCGCAAATTCATATTTATGATCAGGAAAGAATGTGAAAGATTGAATCTTAGTATTATGCAAGCATCATTTACTAATATCATTCGTTTTCCGCAAGCTGAAGCCGAAATCGATAGGAACTCATTCAGGGCCAATTGCGTTTTCGCCATCTTGTACAACGCCCGGAAGACGCAAAACAACATGATGCATGACCAACCATTTATTCAACTCACGACCATTGTTATTAATTCTATCATGGATGCATTACATGAGAACTAGAGTGTCGAAGGTAACCTACAATCTTTGTGGACGCCCCCTCCCCATGGTTGGATCAAGGTGAACTACGATGACACCTTGCACGAGAATTGCATGATGGGCTCGGGCTGCCTCACGCGTGATATCTTGAGTGCGCTTCTTGCGGCTAAGTGGTACACAACCAGCATCCGATCTATAGATATAGTGGAACTCATGAGTGCTTGGTCCTGCCTTGAACTTGCAAATGTTTTCTTTACCTCCGCCAACAATCTTATTCTTGAAGGTGGCTCCTCTGAAACCTTTTCCAAGCCGGACAAAATCCTCAAGGGGTTCTACTTGGGTAATGCTGAGACTAGAATTGTCGCGTTCTTCAAGAATGCACCACAAATCCTTATCTCTCTTGTTTAAAGAAGTGCAAATAAAACTGCGGATCACATTTCAAAAATTTGCGTGCTCTAAAAACTGTGGAAAAAAGAACTCTTTCCCAAGACTTTATGAATGTGCTCTTGCTAGATTCTCCCCCTATGTAATGTTCACTTTAATTATATATTAAGAGTGATGTTATATGCAGACCATTTTTGACTTTATGCATGCCACAAATATTAATTAAAATGCTTTTTTCTCAAGATAAATGCATGCCGCCCGCACACCCTCTTTTTTTCTTATTTTTTTTCCAACGAGTCAGCTCCGGTTCCAGACTCTGGCCGCTGCTTTTGCCTCCATTGCTGCTTCGAATCCTTTAGCAGGGCATGGGTAAGTTGGAGCTGTTCCAGCGAGTCCTGATGAAGTTGCGGTGGTTTTCCGAAAGCTCGGACGAGGTAATCTTGGAGGATGAGGCCGGATAAGGAGGCGTCAGAGGCAGGGCGGCGGTTGAGGGAGGGCGGTGGCAGGGCGAGTTCATGTGCGAGGTTAGAGAGAAAACTCATCAGCCTATTTTAACGGTGTCAACAAAATTGACCTATATACTAAATTTGATCTACATAAATAATATTTTAACCTGCATACATTCACAACGTGCTTAAAAGCCAAAACTCCTTCTAAAGAAAAAGCTCTCATTAAGCAGATCAGGGACTTTAGAGAGCAACAAACAACACGCGCACGAACCTTGCATTTTTTTAATCAATTCAGTTATCCGACGTTTCATGGACAATTTTATCATTACACTGTCGTTCGCCCCCCAGCTCGTATAAGATGGCGCCACGGCTTTATCGTCCTGGTCTCGCCTTCCATCCCGCGACGACGACGAGCCCAATACCAGAGCCGGTAAACTCCGACGCCGTCTCCGATGAATGACATTTTGTCAAACCCTAACTCGAACCACCCAGAAGATATCAATCGTTATCGTTTTCACTCGCATTCCCGTGATACCATCCCCGGAATGATCGGATCGCGCGAAAAGCAGAGACCGAGTCTTCCTACAAAGGTTCGCTGTATCTGAGAATCCAACGAATAGCTCCTTTTCTCAGCTCATTAGATCTTCATCCATGCCTTTGTGTAATGCATTGTTCTCGATTGATCAATGGAGAAGCCGATTCACCGGAGTTTTGCTTCTTTGCCGTGTCTCGATTAATCATAGATTGAATAAATAGGGAGAAGCCGATCGATAAATATGGACTCAGAGAAGGTAGAAATGACAATGGATGTGGCGGAGGCCAGTGATGTGGACTCCAGGGAAAACACGACTCATCTAAGCAGGGAACCGTCGTTCTCATGTTGGTACGGGGAGGGGCAGAGCCAGCGGAGGATCATCTTAACTGAAGGAGATGAAGATGGTGGGAGTGTGTCTGAATTGACGCTGCTCCAGCGGGATGAATCTCAGATTGGGGCTCGCGAATCAAGCTGCAGACCTAATTTCTTCCGGCAAAGAAGCTCGCACTCGGTTGAGAATGTGAATGGGCAGATGTTTCTTTCTTTCGATGTGGATAATGGGATTCATTCCAGTGACTCAAGCGCGAAACTGGAGTTACTGGAACGCTCAGTTCCGGGTTCAATATCTGCAGCAATAGTGCTTAAGACGTTGTTTTATATAGTTGTTTGGTACACCTTCAGTACTTGCTTGACACTGTGAGCCCTTGCTAGTTCACCTACTTGTCCTTTAAACGTTCAATTCAATGTCGTTCTTCACAGTAACCGCTAGAGTTTTTCCACTTTGTTCAGGTACAACAAGACGCTATTGGGCGATAAATTAGGGAAGTTTCCAGCTCCATTGTTGATGAGTACTTTTCATTTTGTTTTGCAAGCCGTTTTATCCAAGACCATCCTTTATTTTCACAAAGTTGGATCAGATAGTGACATGAGAATTACATGGAAGGATTACTTTTGTAGAGGTGAACACATTAATGTTTAAATGATTAATTCTCTGTCGTGTAATGTCTACTCATTCATTTCGGTATACAGATGCTGAGATTGATATAAGCATATCATAAAACGTGTATGATTTTATTGTTATATAATCTATTACACATCATCATCATCTATATATCATGCCAGTTAACTGGGACATTATGAATCTATCGGAAATATATCTTACAAAGATTCTACACGTGGAAAAGTCATCTACTTGCTAGCAGTATGTTATCGGCGTGGAAAACATCAGACTTACTGAACTACTACACATCATATGAACTTATATGGGCATTCCAGTGATTATACCTTATTGTTTTGATATTTATCTAGGCCATCAACATTATCACTGTCTTGACCTCATTACATCCAATGAAGGTTGCCTGACAACTATATCTTTTCATGTTCATAGTCTCTCCTGCTGTCAATTGTATTGTAGTCAAACCTTTAAGCATCTTGTAACCAAGTTACCTATAAGCATATTTGGACCAAGTTATTTTATATGGCGATTGTTATCAGTACTACTAAATTGACTATCTGCAAAGTTTTGATATCCGCAAAACAGTTTTTTATAAAATCCGCAAATCAAAATGTTATCAACAAAGCAAAATTGTAAAATTTTTATGTACATCATCCTTGTTTTGTTCTCACTTGTATGTTAAATTATGATTAATATTGATGAACTCGATCCTTGAATGATTTCTTCTCATATAATCACAATTAGTGATTTGATCTTTTTGAAGATCATATAAATTGGAGGAAAATAATATTTATTTTTCTATATTGAGAATGCCTTTCTTAACTATCTTTGTAGACAAATAACTTCTTACTTTCTAATTTCCACTGTCCTTTTACCTATCCACAGTACAAAACTTCTCCTGAAATTTGCTTAAAGTCTTATACTCCAGATTGATTGTACAAGTTCAATTCTGCTAGCATACATAAATTCCATTCTTCCTTACTGATTTTCTCCAATTTACAAATATTGCCAGCTATTACATAACATTTTTGAATGGTGTGCAAATTCTATAGCTAATACTCCCAATATTTTACCACTCAACAACATGATGACTTCTTCCATCAGGGGAGAAATCACACCTCAAGAAAAACAGAACAATACAGAACTTAAACACACACGTATGCACATAGAAAGGAAAAGAGTAGAAAATGATAGGATTTAAAAGGGAAAACGGTACCTTGATAGTAGTTGGAAAGGAGGATTGCAAGAAGAACAAGCGAGGCGAGGCGGAACCGGCGACGTGCGATGCTAAGCGAGGGGAGGCGGAACCCTTGCTGGCGGCGTGCAATGCTTAATCGAGGGAAGGCGGAACCCTAGTCAGCGGTAAGCGATGCTAAGCGAGGGGAGGCGACCGAGCGGCGTGCGATGCAGCGAAAGAGAAGATGCAGAACCGTAGGAGGTGGAAACGAATGCTTTGCGATTATCTAAATTGACGAAAATAAAATACATAATTTCGAGTGCTAATAGCCAAAACTGAAGTGCTGATAACAATCGCCTTTTATATTACCATAGCTAGTGCTACTATGAAGGATTCTTGAGCTAAATTAAATACACATCAAATATGTTGACACTCGTTAGAAGCAACAGTAGAAATAGGAAGAAATATTTTCATTATATTCAAGTTGGTTACATTGCTCTCCTATATATACACACTAGAGGGGAACCAAATACATGATTGGAGGTGTGAGACTAAATACAAAGGCGGAGGGCACTAAACGCACACCAATTGGTGCTAAACGCACACAAATTACAAACACTCCCCTTCAAGGAGGGCGAAAGATATTCAATAAGTCCATCTTGTCACACAACCTCGGTAAATCCAGTGAGCTAAGTCCTTTAGTTAGATAATCGACCACTTGGTCTTTTGTAACATGTCCAAGCTTCAGTACCCCACTATCCAGCTTCTCCTTGATAAAGAATCTGTCGATTTCTGTATGCTTGGTTCTCTCATGTTTGACGGGCTTATTTGCAATGCTAATAGCTGACTTGCTGTCAGTCACACCATAATGTCATTTGCCCTCCTTGATCTGTCTTGAGTTCAACCAGCAGGGCTTTCAACCATAACATCTCCCCCACACCTAAGACCATGACCATGTACTCTGTCTCGATTGTAGATCTCGCAACTACAATCTGCTTCTTGTTCCTCCAGGAGACTAGATTGCCCATTACAAACATGCAATATCCTGACGTGGACATCCTGTCATCAACACAACTCGCCCAATCAGAATCACAATAGCCCTCGATTTTTAAATGCCCATTCTTTCGGAAGATCAACCCCTTTCCTGGTGCACTCTTCAAGTACCTAAGAATCTAGTATACGACATCCATGTGACCCTTACTGGGCCACCACACTTACGATAAAAGATATGTCAGGACGGGTGTGACTCAGATAGATCATGCGGCCTACCAACCTATGATACCTCTCTCTATCAATTTGCGCTCCTGTTTCATCACTGAGCTTGGACTTATGATCAATATGAGCAACTGCGGGCCTGCACCCCAGCAAACCTGTCTCTTTGAGTAGATCTAACACATATTTCCGTTGGGATAGGACGATCCCCTCTGCACCGCGAGCTACCTCAATCCCAAGGAAGTATCTTAGCTACCCCAAGTCCTTTACCTCAAACTCCTTCCCCAATATTATCTTCAGTTGAGCAATTTCGCTCTCATCATCACCAGTAATAATCATGTCGTTCACATACACAACAAACATTGTAGTGTGAACTTCACGTCGCCTAAAGAACACTGTATGATCAGCATTGGTCTGCCGATATCCCATGTTAACCATAACTCTCCTAAACTTGTCAAACCAGGCTCGAGGAGACTGCTTTAGCCCATATAGAGACTTCTTGAGTCTACACACCTTTCTTGCCGTTTGTTCCGTGCCAAAGCCCGACGATACCTCCATGTACACCTCTTCCAATAAATCCCCATGAAGAAAGACATTCTTTACGTCGAGCTGGTGTAGTTTTCATCTCCCATTTGTCGCTAAGGATATCAGTGTCCGCACTGCGCTTATCTTTGTGACGGGTGCAAATGCCTTATCGTAGTCGATGCCATAAGTATGATAGTATCCCTTTGCTACTAATCGAGCCTTGTAGTGCTCAACCCGACCCTCTGGGTTTTGTTTCACAGTGAAAACCTACTTGCACCAAACTGTCCTTTTTCCTGGTAGCGATACAAAATCCCAGGTTTTGTTCTTTTGCAATGCCCCAAGTTCTTCTAGCATTTCAACTTCCACTGTGGATCTTTCTTAGCAACCTGCCAACACTTACGAATAGAGACAATGTCCAAAGATGCAATGAATGCTCCATGTATAGGTGATATATGAGAGTAAGAAACAAATTGGGCAATATCACAGGGAAAGCCATATCAATCAGGTGAGACTCTCGCATTCCCGTGGCTGCGAGACCTCCTCCTTTACCGGTATGGGAGTGGAAGTAGTGAGATGAGAAATTGTATCACCTGTAAATTCTGAGGTTGATGTAGATGGAGTAGGTGTCTCAGGAATCAGTGTAGGAGGAGTCAAAGGACTTGTCATAAGTGGCACTGTAGGCACTGTAGGTACTGTAACCCCACTCTGCTGCCTTCTCCGTGTATGCACTCTCAGCTCCCCCTGAACTTGAGGTCCACCATCCACAAATTCATTCTCCTCTTGTACCAGCGTCATAGCTGACTCCACACCCTTTTGCATATGAGGACAAGGGATACTCACTATCCGCCTCTCACCATCACTGCTATCCTCCACCTCTCGCCTCATACTGTCTGTAACGAGTGGGTCCCTAAGTGGCGAGTCAATCAGAGAGGAATAATATGGCTCAAACTCTCTAAATATAATTTCCATACTGACAAATAATTTTCTCTCCACCTGACTCCAACACACATACCCCTCTTGGGTAGTCGAATACCCAACAAACACACACTTCAGCGCCCTTGGATCCAGCTTTCCCAAATTTGGTCTATTATCTTGTACGAAGCACACGGAACCAAAGGTCTTGAGGGATAAAATGTCTTTATTCTTCCCTTGCAGCATCTCAAGCGAAGACTTCCAATCCAATACTCGCGTGTGCATCCGATTGATCAAATAGGCTGCTGTTAGAAAAGTTTGCCCCATAAGTACTTTGACACCTTCATTGATATCATCATACTCCGAGTTACTTCCAAAATGTGTCTGTTATTTCGTTCGGCTACTCCATTCTGCTCTGGTGTGTATGGACAAGTGATTTGATGTTGGATTCCCTGTGACGATAAGTACTCTCTAAATGCCTTGTTAATGTACTCTGTCCCATTGTCAAACCTCAACACCTTTACAACTGCACCGCATTGAGTTTGAACGCCTATGTGAAAATCTTTAAAGCAGTTAAACACATATTTTTTTCATTAAATAGGGTCAGGTAACACGAGAGAAACAGTCAATAAAAACACAAAATACCAAAATCCATTCACAGTAGGTGTGAGACATGGTCCCCAAACATTAGAATGTATTAGATTAAATGGATAAGAACTCCTACTATCAAAACTGGAGTAAGAGGTTTCTGGTATATTTTCCTAAATCGCACGCATCACATACAAGTTTTTTGTGATTAACTTTCTTAAACAAAAGGGGATACATCTAACTCAAAACAGTAAAAGAAGGGTCATCCAGACGCCGATGATGAAGTAGTAGTAAATCCTCCACGCTCCTGCCATCTCTTGTAGCACCCTCTATAATGGTTGAAAGAGCTGAGTCCATACTTTCCCAGTCTAGGTACCACAAGCCACTATGCCATGCGCCAGTCCCAAGTCTCATGCCGGTCTCCTTCTCCCGAAAGATCACCTTCAGGATATTAAACAAAACAACACATTTTAGTTGGGATATAATGACACTAATGTATAAGAGATTCATATGAAAGGAAGGAGCATGCAAAACATTGGACAGAGTCAACGTGTTGGTACATTACACAATACCCTTACTAACCACTGGCTGAGCTGTGCCATCGACAGTCTAAATGCACTCTGGGACTGCTAGGGGAGTATACGAACGAAATTCCCTAGCATCCCCAACGATATGTCGAGAAGCACCCGAATCGACTATCCAATCTGGTGATCTAGTGGTGGGTATAGATGCGAGGGCAAGTGTATCACAAGTACCTGCGGTTGAGTGAGCAAAAGAGGTGACGTTACACCTTGATGAAGCTGGAGTGAGTGTCATCAATCATACCCTTCTGCTTTCTCCGCAGCAGCTGAGAGTAAGCATCCAAAATCTCCTGCTCCTCTGAGTAACCATTATAAGCTATACTCCCTTCCGTCTCTCCCTCTGCTATCATCAGATTTGCATGGTAGGTTCCTCTTCCACCACCCCTACGACCTCCACGACTGCGCCCACGACTCCCAAACTTTTCCCATCCACCCGCATCCCGCTCCCTTAGTGGTTTGGGGCAAGCATTCGTAGATGGCCTATCTCACCAAAATTGAAACACTGTCGTGTCTCACCCTTGTATTCGGTGTGTCCTAGATTGGTGACAACTAGTGCTGATTTTACCCCTAAAAGTGCAGTTGCACCAGACTGAAGCCTAATCCGGCTCTCCTCCTGCATCATAGCTGAGATTGTCTCATCCAGGGCGGAATTTTCGGCTGAGCGAGCAACATTGCACATCTTGGCTCAAATGCCGGGTCCAACCCGCTCATAAAGTGCATAGTCCATCTCTGAGCATCTCGCTCCCCTTTCGTGCACTCAGGATCTTTCCAACATGTTGCTTGTGAGAAATGATCATAGTCTGCCTACAGTCGCTCCAAATCCGAGGCATACTCCTGGATTAATCGATCTCCCTGTGTTACTGTCTCTATCTCCCTCTCGATTTGAAAAATCCTCATGTTGTTGTCAACTCCTACGTAGATCCTCTGCAACTTTCCCGAAACATCACTTACGGTCTCTATGCCATCCACCGTGACAACGATAGATGCGTCCATCGAGTTGAGGAGCCAAGTGTGTAGAAGGCTTGTCGTAGTCTTCTACTCATTGTACCCATTCGAGTCCCTCTCTGGCTCCTCCTTCTCACCAGTTAGTTAACCTTTCAAGTTCCTCCTGGAGAGTGCTCTCTTTACCGCGACCAACTTAAGTATGTAGCTGATCCATCAAGTTTCACCTCCATAAGCGGTAGATCCAGCTTCACCGGAGGTGGCGGCGACTGAGCCGATCCCTCGCCTTTGGACATCCGCAAGAACTCAAAGAACACCTTTAAGTCCGCCTCCTCTATCTTGGCAACCAACTTCTCCATGAAGAAAAATAAACCCTCACTGTCGCCTCTTTGCCAATCAGTGTGGTGCCGAACACTTAGGCGCGACAGAAGATAACTCGCAGGTTTTTGATGAGGTTTATGACCTCGAGGAATCGTTAACAAGGAGGCGCCACGGACAACGAAGGCAAAATGAGGCGCCGCGGTCAGCCGAAGCAAAATGCGGGAAAATAAAGCCACGCGTGTGATTCCTTGTAAACTCGCAGTCCCGCGCGTGCTTCCAAGTCCCACAGTCCAGAGCGTGCGTCCTTGTAAACCCGCAGTCCTGCGCGCACGTGCTTCCAAGTCCCGCAGTCCCGTGCGCGTGCAAATCGCCAAGTACTGCGCTTATTTCTCCCGCGCTTATATATCCTCTCCAAGTCCCGCACCTACTTCTCCCGCTCCTCTGTCGCGCCTGCCGATTTTGTGCGCTCGAAGTTTTGCACTGATCTCACATGCAGTACCGCGTGAGGGGCCGCCCGTGAAGAGCTGCCAAATCGCGCCTCTTCCCAGCGCCGCACCAAGAATTTCCCGCAAGCCCTCACAGCGCGCACACCCACAATGTCACTCTTCTCTGTGACTATGCACTCTTCGCCTACTGCGACTTCTGCACGCTCTCAAACCTCAAGCCCTTGCAATGCCGCACTCCCTCTGCAACCCTAACAACACGCACATCCAAGCCTCCACGCAACAGTGCCGCATCAACCTACCACCATACCCCTAACCGCGCATCTGTTGCCACGTTCCTCTTTTTTCAGCCGCAGCAAGGTCAAGGCGGAACAAAATTTGAGTGCGATACTGGAAATCAGAGATGGAATGTGGGAGCTTAATCCGGCCAGTATTCGAACCTCTCTCTGATGCCAAGTAGAAATATGGAAAAATGTTATTTTCATTATATTCAAGTCAGTTACATTGCTCCTCTATATACACACACTAGAGGGGAACTAAATACATGATTGGAGGTGTGAGACTAAATACAAAAGGAGGAGGGCGCTAAACGCACACCAATTGGTGCTAAACGTACACCAATTACGAACAACAAAAATCTTTCTTCCTCACATGCAAAAATGTACGTACATTTTTCAAAATTCATGTAAATATTAATATACCCATATGACCCTATCTCTCTGTAATGGTACCTATTAAGACATCATAAATATCTCATAATTTTATGTCATTCGTGCAGATATTACATAATTATAAGGAGAATATTTGATATGTATACACATTATTATGTATTGTGTCTTATAGTGTAGGGCTCCATCTATATAAGGAGCCCTAGGGGTGGAGTCTTGCTTATCTTTGGAGTATTTTTGTTTTGGCTCTCTTGAAGAGTGGAGTGTCTAGGAGGACCTAGCCTCTAGGCGCTTGATGGGAGTTGTCTCTCGATTGTATCAGTGTTCCCTTTATGTTTGTTTAATGTAATGCAAGTTCTTTGTTCTTGTTCTTGTTCTTGATACGACTACGACGTATCAATTGGTCCCAGTTGCCTCTCTTTTAGGGTTTCGACCGAAGACGCTCACGATTTCGGCGACAACCTCTCGCTCGGTCCACTATTTACGCGCGTTTATCTCCCGCGCTGCTTCCTTCTCGATCGACAACCACAACGACGCCAACGACGACCCTCGACGACAACTTCCTTCTCGCTCGGTAGCTGTCTGCCCTCGACGATAGCGACGACCGCGACCCGACTCCGGTTTAGCACAACGATCGCATCACTCGACCGCTTCCGCATCCTACTTTGCACACCCGGTGACTTCCCCGACTTCATCGCCTTCTCCGTGCCCGATTCCGGCTTCGCCCGACGTCTAGCGACTGATTCCTGCTTCGATCGACTTCGCCATGAACGACCCCTCTTCCAGTGCACAATTCTAGTGCGCATTTGGTTTTTGACGCCTCCAGCCGGCTCTTCGTCCTCTCCAGTCGACTCCGACAGCCTTCCAGCGGCCGCTCGTCACCCTCACAACCCTCCTGCGGCTCCGGCCGCAACTCGGCCTCCCTCTTGCGGCTCCTGCAGCAATCTGACAACTCTCCAGCGGCGCCTGTAGGCTGTAGCATCCCGTCAGCCCTCCTGAGCCTCCTGCCTTTTTCTGGCGGCCCTCCCCCTTTTTACACCATGGCCCTCCTTCCGGACTCATTGCATGCTCGCTGTGATCGAGTTGAAGCTGCATTGGATACTTTTGAGAGTGCACAGTGTAACCTCTGAGTATTCTCTAGAGGGGGTGAATAGAGTTTTAAAACTTTTACCCTAAATATGCACACACAATAAAACTACTATAAGAACTATGCAATCAGCACAATTAACTCAGAATAAAATAAGCACAGAAAATAGAAAGCAGTAAACTGTAAAGGGACATCACAGAAAAGCAAACACAAAAGATACATAATTTTTATAGTGGTTCCCCAAAATGTGGGTAGTCCACTCTTCTACCACCTTGGTAGGATTGCACTATATGTGCCTGAGTCTTTTGATAAGGAGACTCTCAGAACCAGCACTGAGTCTTTTGATAAGGAGACTCTTAGAACCACACACTGAGTCTTTTGACAAGTTGACTCTTAGAACCACTGAGTCTTTTGATAAGTAAACTCTTAGAACCAACTGAATCCTTTAGAGATGGATTCTTAGGACTCTTTCTTAGTTACAATATAAAGAAAGAGAAGTAAAGAAGGAGAAGAAGAATATGATTCAGCTGTATGAATCGTTCTACAACTATCACACAGGATGCTGGCTTTTGATGTTCTTCAGGATCTGTATATAATGAACTTTTGCTTAAGATAGAGAAGAATGCAAGAGTTGTTTTGCTTGTGATCCTGATTATCTCTGTACTATAGTTTGCTTCCTGTTGTAAGATATGAAGAAGAAGCAACATCCTTGTTTTCCTGTACAGAGTTGTTCTGGTTTTCTGTCTGAGAGAGCTTGAGGAAGAAGAAGAAGACAGAATAATAATCTTGGTTGTATCTTTCTTCCTTCTTGTGTATGCTTATTCTTTGTCGAATAGTATTTGAATTTCTATCCTCTTCTGTTATGTCCTTAGAAGGAATATCCATTCGACATTAAGTATTTCCTTCTATTTCTGTTTCCCGACCCGTCTATCTGATTTGAATAACTTCCAAGAATATCTTTGTTGTCTCTCTAGAGTACTCCATTCCATTCTTGGCAATAAACGAGCCGTTAGAAGTCAGAATACAACCTTGGATACCTTCTGGAAAAGCATCAAAAAAGACAGCAGAAAGCTTTCCATTTCTGACTGTATTCGACGCAACGTCGACTTCTTTTTCCTTCTAGTCAACGCACCTCTGAGTTCTTATAGAAGCAGCTTCGAAATCGTTCTTAGCTCTGACTGAACTCAGATGTCGACGTTGCGTCGAATCCTTATCGATGTATTCGTTGAGTTGTAGAGTTGAACTTGAACTTCATCTTCTGCGTCGAATTCAAATCGAAGTTGCGTCGACTTCTGATACTGCTTTGACAGACTCTTCTTCTGCGTCGAGTTCATCTCGACGTTGTGTCGACTTCACTTATACTTCGACTTCAGTCTGAGTTACTTCTACTTGTATTTGAAGTTGCTTCGACTTTTAGTCGAAGTTGCGTTGACTTCTATTCGACGCAAGTTTAACTCAACTGACTTTTGTGCTTGCTTTGGTCAGGTCTTGACACTCTAGTGTGAGTGTGATATCCTAGAGCATCTAATAACCAGATTACCCTCTCTATACAATATGGGTAATACATCCTAGATTATGAAATCACTTTAAGATAATTTGTTAAATAAATCACAAGGGTGTTTTCCCAATAACTCTCCTCGCCATGGCGCTTGAGATTCGTCATCGGCTTCTTCCACATGCCCCCTTATAGCCCCAACCCGCCACTTTGCTTCCCGACGAACCTCCTCCTCCATCCATCCCACCACCACCCCTCAGTGGGTGTTCGACCATCAGAACCGCCACCACTTCCTCCTTTTCTGATATCCCCTTTGTCACGACCCGTCTCGACAAAAGTCAGAGTGTGCTTCGGGGTGGGCCGTGATGCCACAGACATGGGCGAAAAGGAATCCATACCTGCTAAGGCGGAAGCAGAAGTACTACAAATAGTTTTGAAATAGTTACTTTTAAATAAAACAGATTGATTAATTTCGGAAGCTTTGAAAAAAGGTACGGGAACATGCAAGCATAATATGAGAAACTCAATTTCAAATTCCAGTGCAGATACGAGTAAAATAGACCTCCAGGAGGATGAACATGCATTAATACAAAATGAAAGTACATATAATAGCCTAACAGTTGTCCTTGATACAAGAGAAAATGGCTAACCATAATCATTACATAATATGAAATAACTGACAGTAAAAGAAATAAAACATGGAACCTGACACAGCAACTAACAAAAGAAAACCTCCAGGGAAGCAGAAACAGGGTGCAGAGCAGGCTCAGGTACCACGGGGCGCGGTCACGAACGCTAAGGCAAATTTCAAAGTAAACAAGGAAAAAGCCTCAGAACTATGTTACATATAATTAAAACAAGGTAAATAGCAAAGCTAGCAAGACAGGTAAGTACAGAAAATGCAGAAACAGAACTAAAACATTAACCTACTCCGGAGTATAAAAGTCTAAATAAAAACATAAGTTGGGACAAATGAAAGTACATGTGTTTTGTTTGATGCACAAGATTCATGATTCAGACAGATTCAAGTACGGATTCAGGAGATTCAAGATTTTTAAGCTCGCTATGACCGGTCCTTTGTTCCCATTAGGGATTCAAGAGGGAACCCAAGTCGAGTTGCATCAATTATACCCTACCCTTCAATGTCGACTTACGTTGTTAATGACTTAAATGCAGAGTTTCGTGGATTCTAGTGTACCGAGACACGTATATCACACTAAGGATTCAAATATTTAACAGACAAATTTATGACATAAGGAAAAACATATCAAACTAACAAAAGGAGCAAAGTTTGCAACCGAGAGATTTCTCTACTTGCCTTAAGTAAGGCAGAATTTGACGGCGGCGGCTAAGGGCGCAACCAATTTAACAATTTTAATTCGACCTGATTAAGCACAAACATGATTGATAATTGCATTAAACAGGAAACACCACATGAGCATGCGCATTTTAAATTGCAAATTAGACAGATGCGAGATAGCGAAGAAAACCATACCTCCCTCGAAGGTGAGGGGAGGGGGATTACACGGAGGAACCGGAGACTTGGCGGCGCTTTAGGATAGGGAAACCCTAAATCGGAAGGGGCTTCGCGTGTTCCCGTCAATTAGAGCGACGAACGACTCCGAGGAGCACGAATACCTAAGGATTTGGTGATTAGGAAGTGCACAAAATCTGAAATGCAAATTAAACGCAGCTACAAATCACAAAATTTGCAAAGATAACTAGGAGAAATCTGAATATAGGAGGGAAAGAAAGATCCTTACCCAAGGAAGTCAAATCGGGCCTCAAGGAGGGGAGATGATGAACCCCTAGAAGTTCCTCTAGCAAGCACCGACCAGATCGATGAAGGAGACGAGGGGTTGTGGCTACAAAACCCTAGAAGAAGAGAGGGGTGCTGCTGCTGGCCTCTTGGAGGGAGGAAGAGGGTTGCCGACTGCCCTGGAGGTGGCTGGAGAAACAGCCGGGCCCCTGGAAGAGAGGAAGAGGAGGAGCAGCGGGCGGCGGCGCCAGCAGGAGGAGAAGCAGCGGGCGGCGGCGCCAGCAGGAGGAGGAGCAGCGGGCGGCGGCGCCAGTAGGAGGAGGAGCAGCCGACGGCGGCTGCGCTGCGCGCACGAGACGGGAGCGGCGGCGGCCTGCGGGATCGAGAGCGGGAGACGGGATGGATCGCTACTTGCGGGAACCCTAGTGCGTGCAGTTTTGCGAGATGGCTCGGACCGGGGGGGTTTAAACGTGAGAGGGAAGTTAAAGAGAGGGGGAGAGCTGGGCTGCGGTTAGACCGCAAGGAAGAATAGCGGGTTTTTTTATTACTATTAGTGTTATTATAAATTTAGGGTTGTTACACCCTTTGTTTTCCTGTTGCAACACGCACTCTCATAATGACACGCACTCTCATAATGCCCCCCATCCTTCAATTCCCAACCATTTGCCCTCTCATCCGCTCGCCTTCCGACATATCTGTGACAAAGGCTCTACCCGACGCCTTGCCATCCTTACACACGTGGCCACATGCTTTTTCTGCTCCCTGCCGTTTCTTAGAGACCCCCGCCCTCCTGTTAGCTCTCTTATCTCCCGACTCCTCGCTTCCCATATCTCTCTAGCCCACTATTATCTTACCCTCACATCTTGTCACTCTCCAATCTCGACCAGACGTCCAATCAGGTTTCCTTCCAAATCTTCATTACCTACTCCTCATCGACCTAATGTTCAGCCCCAAGACCCTCATACAGGATGTGGGTGGGTTTCCGCCATCAGTCTTCATAGCATCCGGCCTCCGGCCGAGGCCCTAGCCCAACTGGCGTGCACCTCGCTCGACCTTGAGAATGAGATATTTTGCAGGCATGACATTGCTTCACCTCTCAGGCAGTCCCATGCCGAGTTCTACGCCAGTTTCGGTCGCCTCTCCCACAACTCTGCAACAACCAGGCCGCCACAACACCTCTAAAATTTTGATGTTTCACTTGATCCGCCCACCAGAGGAGTCGCCCGAGTCTCGCCGACACGCCATTGGGACCCTTCCAGGTTCGACCTTGGGGACAAGGTCGCTTTTCAGGTCGGGTGTGGTGATACGTATACGCATTATTATGTATTGTGTCTTGTAGTGTGTGCTCCATCTATATAAGGAGCCCTACGGGTGGAGTCTTGCTTATCTTTGAAGTATTTGTGTTTTGGGCTCTTTTAGAGAGTGGAGCGTCTAGGAAGACCCAACCTCCAGGTGCTTGGCCGTAGTTATCTCCCGATTGTATATTTGTTCCCTTTATGTTTGTTTAATGCAATGCAAGTTCCTTGTTCTTGTTACGACTACGACGTATCAATATTCATTACTTCATTCCTCTTATTTTCCTATTTATATGCCAACCCTAATCCCCCTACTCTATTCTACTCTCCTAGTAGCCGCAACCACATCCACCTCACCTCGCCACAATAATGTTGGGATTTCGACCTGACAATGAGTAAAGTGAACTGTTTCAATAAGAACACATGCACACAAGATTAGCAATACTTGCGAAAATATAGTAAAAATACATAAAACAAATTTTTACGTGGTAAATAAAAAAATTTGGTTAAAAAGCACGAAACGATTAGATTCTAACTAAAAGTAAACTATGCACAAACTACACTTTACAAATTGACTTTCCCACCAATTTGCTATTGGATCACCTGGAGTATGCTAAATGATATAATTGCAAAAAAATACAATGTTATCGATGAAAACACCGGAGAATATTGGCTCCAAAATGACTTCTTGAACTGCTTTGTACTTCAGATAGTTTTCCTTTTCAGAATACATAGTTGTCCACTAACACATCGATAAATGACAGTCCACAATTAAAGTGAACACCAAAGCCTTCGAAAGTTGAAGAATTCCTTAGAAAATTAAATGACTTTTCTCTCTAACTTGCCCCTTCAACAAAGGAAGGAAGTTGCTTTATATTCTACTTCCTTGGTTCACAAGTCAAAGTTGAAATACTTTTTTGGTTCACAAAGTCAAGGAATAATAATTCCCTTGTTCATCAAATCAATGAGTAATAATTCCTTCATCCACAATGTTAAGGATGACACCTCCTCCATCCACAATGTTAAGGATGACACCTCCATCCACAAAGCCAAAGAGTAATAACTTCTTCACCCACAAAGTCAAGGAGTAATAACTATTTCATCCACAAAGTCAAGGATGACAACTTTTTATTCACAAAGCCAAGGAGTAATAACTCATTAACTTTTTTATCCACAAAGTCAAAGAGTAATTACCCTTTCATCGACAAAGTTAATGATGAAACTCATCATCCACAAAGTCAAAGAGTAATAACTCCTTCATCCACAAAATTGAGGGGTAACAACTCTTTCATACACAAAGTCAAGGATGACGACTTCAAAGTTAAGGAGTAATAACTTTTTCATCCACAGAGTCAAAGACGATGACTCCTTGATTCACAAAATCAGGAGGATGTTGCATAAAAATAAAAATATGATCGAGCGAATAAAATAGACAAGTTTTTAATTTAGTAGATGCACCCAAAAAAGGTCCCTCGAAAAAATCTCAAGTTAAAAGAGCTTGACTATGATGGTCTTCTCCACATAGGAAGGGAACTACGCCCAACAAATCTCCCCCTTCCCAACGATACGGAGAAGGTCGCCGATGCAGTGAATTTCTTGGGGAAACTATCCTTTGCACATTTGCACTTCTTTCGCAAAACTTGTCGAAGATGATGAAGGTGAGTGAAATTGAAAAGACACCCGACACTGGTAGCTAACAATGTTAAAAGAATCCATCTTCAAATCTTTCACCTTCGACTTTGAGATCTGTCTATTACTCCCGTAGCTTTTCTTCTTGCTAAAGAATCTACGCTGCTTTTATTACAACATAGTGGCTCCATCACCTAGGACTCTGCATCTCTACTCTCTCAGCGCTTGCCTATAATACAGTAGAGGCCTGACTTCATGCTACTGAGGCCAATTACCAACAAACTTTTGGTCACATCCTTCTGTATATAGTCTCCCAACTGACAACAAACTAAATCGGATGTCAGGAACATTACATACGTCCTCGAGCACAAGCAAAGAATATATGCTCATCTTCAGGAGCACATCATTTACTGCAACAACTTGACATATTCCCGTGTTGCGTACTTTCAACACTAAAAAATTTTCGGTAGTGTGGAAAATGTGTCTTGTCGCATAACACATGTGATGATGCTCCCGAGTCCACCAACCACGAATCATCACTGCAAGCGAGACCAATCGTCGTCTCTTCACTTGTAAATATGATGATGTTGTTACAATAAATGTTGTGGCCCCAATGCTTCCATGTTTCTCCCTGCTATCGCAACTTCTTCCAAGCATAACAATACTTCTTAATGTGGCCCTTCTTGCCACAATGCAAGCACTCAAACTCTGGTCGAGACCTGAACTTGTCTCTCTTCTTTTCTCTACCATCTATGCCCTCATATCTCCCCATCTAGGTATGCAAAATATCTGAGCACGTAGAGGAGGTAGTCACAAAAGATCCACCTTGAGATTTTCTTCTCACCCCATCATTCAAAATCCACTCTTAGTTATTCCATAGCGATAACTCCCGGTGCTGAGTTAATTAGAGAAAATCGCATCTCCCACAAGTCAGGTAGAGACTTCAGTATCCAGAGCGCATTGACTTCATTCGCAAAGGATACGTCATCGTAGCAAGGGGATCCAGAAGTCCTTGAAATTCATTCACGTGATGTGTGCCTTCTCTATGCTTGAACTCACCAATTTTTGTCAATATTAAGAGCTTTTTTAGTCTACTGCTTTTTGCATACAATGACTCAATAAAGTACCTTCACATCTGTAATGCTGTCTAGTGGCTACATGGTTCTACACATTATGTTTTACAAATTGCCTGATGAAGCCGTCTACCTCGTGGTGCTTAATTGCCGATTTTGCAAGATCCATATCTTTTAATACTATTCAAAGACAAGAGAGTGACATCCTTTGACATGATTAAATCTCATTATGCGCTACCATGATAATTGAAACCATTCAGCCTCGCAATATCCTCTAAACTTTAATCCATTCTAAACTCTGCCACATTATATAACGACAACTGTTCTTGGGAACCGTTAGTTTCAAGATCACGACCCAACGGGGATTGAGAGCGGACTAATGGTCATCACCTACCATTAACTCATCAAAGCACTCCCTATACTCAGTAACATACTGGATCTTTGCCGAAGGTTAAATATTTGCTCGAGGAGGCGACTCTTATATGACGTCAACAAATACCTGTGACACAATCTCCGCTTCATCTCCACTCAACTGGTGATGGGGCGAAGACGATCTCGCACAAGAGTCCTCTCAATGCTATCCCAATACTCTCTTACCTGTCCTAGAAGTCGAAGTGTCTCAAACCTTACACGACACTCACTGAATAACTCAATGTGATATAGATCCTATGTCAACAAGCTAATAGCTAAATGACTCGGGAATCGACAAACCATCAAACGATGAGACAACTCTACAAAACCTATAATCGAGACTCAACTCCAAATGATAATCATCATAGTAATTACTCCTCCCATAATCGAGTCATGTCGAAGGGTCAACACGATCTCTATGAGCGATGGATCGGGGACGAGGATGGTCATCATAATAGTACGAAGGCTTCCTAGAAGAAACTCTATGGGGTCAAGTATAGACAAACCCGGGTTCCTCAAATAGAAGAGAGGGATGGCGACGATACCTAGCCATAAATGAACCTATAGACTTTACTACT
This sequence comes from Dactylorhiza incarnata, assembly GCA_033032865.1. NCBI lineage: Eukaryota > Viridiplantae > Streptophyta > Magnoliopsida > Asparagales > Orchidaceae > Dactylorhiza > Dactylorhiza incarnata. Next base: position 1,791,858 of record JAWHQI010000198.1, read on the forward strand.
ACGTATCAAAATAATGCTCTAACCTGTGGCTCTAATACTAATTGATGCAACACGAATCTACAAGTGATGGATGTGCGATGCTCTAACCCTAGATGCAATGCAAGCAACCACCGCGAATGCGATGGAATCATAAAACCCCTAAAATGAAGATGCAGAAGAATGCGAACATGCAATTCGATGAGGGGGTTGACACAACAAGAACTCTAATGCAATGCAAACTAATGATTCAATCATGCAAGTATTTCCGACGCGTAATTAATTAAATAATAAAATTTGTAGCTCGTACAATTGAATCACATTCGATCATTGATACTCCTAATTAAGTAACCTGATAATAATTGCAACTAAATTAGAGTGCACTGAAATTAAATGCATGCGAATAAGAAATGCATGCCTACTGAAAGTGAAATAGTCAATTATACTGGAGCATAAAATTCTAGTAATAAAGGTACACCAGTAAAATGCGAGAAAGTGAAAAATAAATTTAAAGACTCATCAAGAGGTCGACATCGACGGAGGGGAATCCAATAGGCGGTCTTGAGATGGTCATAGGCGCGAAGCGTTGATTCCAATGTGTGGTGGGCGGTAAATGAGATAGATGATTTTTGGGATTTTGGAGGCTTGAAGGAAGGGGAGGATGTGTTCTACAGTGAAGGGGACCGAGGAGGGGCTAAGAAGGGAGGCGGGACTGGGGTGGGGAATAAATGGAGTCTGGATGAGTTCGGGAGGGTTAACAGATGGCTGGAGAGGCTGTGAAGAGGAATCTTGTGACGGGAAGAAGAATCCCATGGCTGGGGATGAGAACTCCGGCGGCTGGGGCTCAGGTGGTGTTGTGTCGACAGATGGTGGTGGTGGCAAGATCGAGGAAGGGAGGGGAGGTGGCTGTTGGTGGGGCTGTGGTCACTGGAGGGGGAGTGTGTGGCGGGCGATTGCTAGAGGAGACCCCCGTTGGTTGTTCTTCCAGGCGGAGGGAAGGAGCAGAGTTACTCATCGAAGGTCAGGGAGGAAGTGGAAGGTGGGGGGAGGGGGGGGGGGGGGGGGGGGAGGTTGGCATCGATACCAACAACGACGGGAGCCCTCAACACTGGCTTTGGGGGCGTGAGCCCTCAACATTGGCGCTAGGGGCGTGAGAGTTGGCACCCACGTGGATCGAGTGAATCTTCCTGTAGAATCGTGGAACTCTCGATTCCTTTATTTGATATCCTGATGGAATATAAGGGGAAGGATTTAGGTTAAGTATATCCGATTGCAATGTTTGTCCGATCGGATAACTTACCAAACTCTCAAAATACACCTCTGAAAAGTAAAAAAAAAGATACACAGAGATGTGAAATATCGTGATGAACGAGATGACGGTCTTCGATCGCCAATCCGATGATCTAAAAATCATCGATCATGTAAATCGCTCAAATGTGGCGCGGTCGATTTCCATCAGAAACATTTAAATCCTTTTATTCTTTCCTCATTGCTCAGAACTTGTGTGTGAACTAGCGAAATACCACTGTATTACTTTTACTTATGTTTCATTACCTAGTTTTATGCCTTTCCATATTATTTAGACTGATTTTGGGGTTCGTGCAAAGTTCTTTCTCTTTGTGGTTGCTCCTGGTTTTGTTACTTTTATTCACTGCTATTCTCACACTACATGAGTTTACTTTATGAAACACAAGAATGAAGTTTTTTTTATTTTTCAGAAATCTCATAAGATGATTGCTAATCAATTTGGTGCCTCCATAAAAATTTTACGTAGTGACAATGAACGTGAGTATGTTGAGTCCTTCGAGGATTATCTGGGAATCAAGGTGTCCTCAAACATTGTGTGTGTATACTCACCTCTTCAGAACGCAATGCTGCTGAGCGGAAGAACCAACATCTCTTAGAAGTTCCTCGATGTCTTCTCCTTATTATGCATATGCAGTATTAAGGTGATTTGATCCTCACCGCTGCTCATTTGATTAACCGTATGTGTACTCCTGTTTCGGGTAACAAGACTCCTCTTTCTACCCTTAACATCTCCATCACACAACTTCCTCCCCGTATCTTCGGTTGCCTTTGCTTTGTCCATATATATCATATTCACTACTCAAAGCTTGCTCCTCGTGCACCCAAATACATTTTGATTGGGTATTCACCTATGATGAGCGAATTTTGCATAGTGATTTAGGCTCTATTCTAGCGTGTTTTTCTATTGATATCACTCATCTATTTGTAGATTTCATCATAAAATCTTTGATAATCCGAATGAATGTATTGTGAGCATGTTTAGCTAGATAGAACACTATTTGTGCCAGTTCATGCATGAGGGAGATACTTCTCCCTCTCATTTCATTTGTGTACTTTGATATTATGTGTGTGGCTGTGCGAATGTTATTTTTGGAGATGTTGAATTTGTTTGCTGCAGGTACAGTGCTTGTGTGGTTTCCCCTGGGCGTCTCGACCCTTTTCCATTGAGGAGTCCACTACTCGCGCGTTTTTCTTCTCGCACGAGCAGTGGCCCCCTCTGCGCACGACCACTGGCCGTGCGCGCTCAACAAATTTCCCCCCAAATGCCAATTATTTCCCGCCAGTCCAGGTTCCTTCTTGCACGAGTAGAGGACTTCTCTTCGCGCACGGCCACTGGTCGTGCGTCTACTCGTGCACAGGTCAAATTTTTTTGCTTCGTCTATAAATATGCATGTTCGCGATTTCTTCAGTTGGCCCCGATTTACCAGGGCCGTTTCCGCCGTTTTTCTCCCCAAGCCCTAGGGTTTGGTCCCTAGGCCTCCTCCAACCTCCCCAAGTATTCCAAAGGTGTAGAAGTCGATTTCCAAGGTTCCATTGGAGCTCTAAGGCCGGAGCACTTGACATGGAGGTGACAAACCCTGAGAGAAGACATGACTAAGAGAGGGTGACAGCTTCTCCCGTATCGTGGACGACAACTATGACGGAGTTAGATGAGCCGGTGGACCAAGCCAAACTCTCCTACGAACCCGATGAAGAGTCTCTCGTCTCCTGCGTATCTCGGAGTGGTAACTTTGTATCTCCTCTCTCTCATTTGAGATGTTTGTGTTTAATGTAATATATTCTAAAACATATGCACACTATGACCATTGGGTGGATATGCTCATATGTATATTTTCTATTATGGATGGTTTAGATGAGTTTGCTTGTGGTTTGTGATTTGTTATTGTGATTGGTTGTGTTGCGTGTTGCTACAACTACGAGTGAAGCAGAGGCTTGTGACCTGCGGAGGTGTGAAGCGGAGGAAGACGACCCGCGAAGGTGCGAAGCGGAGGAAGGCGACCTGCGGTGGTGCGAAGCAGAGGAAGACGGCCTGCGGTGGTGTGAAGCGGAGGAAGGCGACTTGCGGAGGTGCGAAGCGGAGGCCGGCAACCCGCGATTGTGCGAAGCGGAGGCCGGCGACCCGCATAGTTAGTTAGCTTTCTTTAATTGCAAGTAGTTGTTAACCAAATCAAAACCCCCATATAACTCCGACATATTGAGACTTCTATCTCAAGTCTGGTCTCGAAAGATTACTCCACCCTGTCGTGTTCCACGTGAGATCTATACTCAGGGGTGTAGAAAAGGCTTGAGCTTGTATATTTCATGTATCAAATACAAGGAGAGAATACATATTTATAGGAGAGAGAGAGAAGAGAGAAAACCTATACACAATGTGGGACTAAAAGAGGAGGAATACATTATTTGGACACAAATAAATGAGCCTTTCATATGGGCCTTTCTAACACTACCCCGCAAGCTGGAGCGTACAAATCGTAGGCGCCAAGCTTGGATAGGCACTGATGGAAGAGAGTACTGGACAGGGCCTTTGTGAGGACATCCGCAACCTGTTCAGTACCAGGAACATGCTTCAGTTCTAGCTTCTTCATTTGAACTTTCTCCCGGATGAAATGACAGTCTACCTCAATATGCGTTGTTCTTTCATGGAAGACCGGGGTTTTAGCAATATGTATAGCAACTTGACTATAACAGAAGAGGAGAGCGGGTGAGGGAAGCCTTATACCAAGATCCGTAAGGAGGCTTTCCAGCCATGTGAGTTCTGAAACCACATATGCTATTGCCCGGTATTCTGCTTCAGCTGAGGAACGCGCAACTACCGTTTGTTTTTTGCTCCACCAGGTGATCAAGTGTCCTCCGAAGTACGTGCAAAAACCACTGGTTGATCGACGATCATCTATGGACCCAACATAATCAACATCTGAGTAGGCCACTAGTGTTGGAGTTGATGAGGAGGTTTTGTAAACTAGTCCTTGACCAGGAGCTGTTTTGAGGTATCAGAGGATTCGTTCAACAACCTGAAGATGAGAGCTTTGAGGGGCATGCATATACCGACTGACAATACCAACAACGAAGGAGATGTCTTGTCTTGTTACCGTTAGGTAGATCAATTTTCCAACCAGGCGGCGATAGTATTCCGGATTTTGTAACAAAAGATCTGAGTCAGAGGACTGAGCACAAATCTTGTGATTTACATCCATTGGAGTGTTAATCGGTTTGCAACCGGAGTTGCCCGCATCCTGAAGAAGATCGAGGCAGTATTTGCGCTGCGAAAGGACAAGTCCATCCGGTCGTCTGGCGATCTCCAGACCTAGGAAGTAGTGAAGATGCCCCAGGTCTTTTGTTTGAAATACAGAGCTAAGATGTTGTTTGACCGTCTGTATTCCTTTTGAGTCATCTCTAGTGATTATGATGTCATCCACGTAGACCAACAGAAGGACAGTCCTCGTGGACTGGTGGCGAGTGAACAACGAGAAGTCGGCCGAGCTCCGAGTAAAACCAATCCTCTTCGAAAATTAAAAGAAATAAGAAGGTCGCACAAATCAATCGAAGAAAACCACGATCATCCAAGTGATTCGAAGATCACGCCAAAATTTACCACCACAAAAAATTAACAAGAGGGAAAACCTCACGAGTAGAAATTTCGCTACCCCGCTTGAGATGGGATTATCCTCAAGCATGCACTCGCCCGAGTCGTTCTTAAACGCATCCACCGGAACCGCGTCGAATGGAGAGAAACTCGTTCGCCTTGGTTGCTTCACACCGGATCTTGGTTCCACGAGATCACCACCTTGTTTTCCCTTGGCTGAAAATTCAAAGAAGAGAAGGATGAGAAGGGGGCGGCTAAAGGAGAGGGCCGTTCCAGTCGAGAGAAGAAAACGAGGGGAGTAGAGGTAGTGGCCGGCGGCCAAGAGGAGGAAGGAGAGAGGGGGGGGGGGGGGGCGGCCAAGGGGGGGGCCGAAATTTCCAATGAAGGAACTAGAGAGGGGGAAACCAAAAGAGGGGATTCAAATTTTAGGATTCAATTTTTTTATCATTCAATAATCATCTCATTACAATATATGACCTATTTATAGGCTACACCACTCAATCTTCTCCAAGATATAATTCTAAAATTAGATGGCTCAAAAATAGTCCATCATGAATGCAGAATAAATTATGGCTACATGCAGCCCAAATCAAATAACGAAAATAAGGAAATATATAACCCCTAATTAAATGAAATAAACCTCACTAAATGCAGACCAAAATATAAATAAACATGATAATGATAATTAATAATTATAATAGAATAATTATAATTATTATTATCTAAATACAGACCAAAATAAAAATAAAACATGGACATAAACAAAGTCCAAAATAAAAGACAAAGCTTGGTAAAATTTTAATTAATAATTATAATAAAAATAATTATAATTATTAATTATTAATCTTGCGCCGCGGACGAAGGTTGTAACGACGACGACGTTCGTCGTGACGGTGCGGCGATGGCGTTCTTCAAAATGGTTGTCGCGGCGATGACGTACACCATGATTATTGTTGCGGCATCGTCCATCCGAGTCTTCAAATGTAGTGTTGCGGCAGCGATAAAAATAATGCGTCGAGTCGTCGTCATCAAGGAACTGGTCACGAACATATGGCAGGGCGTCGTCGCCATCAATCCTCCTCCACTCAAAATCACTCATCACCGATGAGTGGGACATCAACAAACACCTGTCAGACAATGCAAAGGTCTGTGGAACCCTTGGAAATGCGTTAGGCAAATAAGGAGAAAAAGTTTCATCATCAACATTGGACGTACCTCCAGTAGGAACCGAAGAAGAGAGCGAACCGGGCACAAGCTCACCCCCCAACCCATTAGAAAATGTAGAGGAACCAAACAGACAGTCGGTTAATTCAAGTGATGGAGAAATATATGACGTTAAATCCGAAGCATTGAAAATAGGGGAGATTCCCCAATCAGTGGGTAACTCCAAAAGAAAAGCATTTTCTTCTAATCGCTTTAAGATTCGAAAAGGACCCGCTCGCCGATTTGCTAACTTTTTTATGGTGCCCGAAGGCAACCGTTCAGGGATGAGACACACCATAACCAAATCGCCAACTTTCAAGTGAGACGCTCTCTTATGTACGTTAGCATAAGATTTATAATATGCGTATTGAGTAGCTAGCGTGTCCTTAATGTGCTTGTGTAAATTATGAACGTGAGAGGCAAAGTCTTGTGCAAATTGACTTGACTTATAAGATGAAGGTAACAGAGTCAAGTCAAGTGGCACTGGTGCCTTATAACCGTGCACGATTTCATTCGGCGAAACTGGACCGGATGAGTAAGTACGTCGTGAAGAAACTAAGTCCATGGGTACAGTCGCCACAGAATCATAATCGCTCGCGAGCGCCAACAAATCCGTAGACGGGCACTCAAAAAAATTGTCAATCAAAGGTAACGCGTAGTCAGATCTACGAAGGGTGGTGAAAAGATCGAGCACAAAATCTAACAACACAACAAAACATGTCCGACGGGACATGGCCAACGGAGGGGCTAGTAACATAGGCAAAACCAACTGGCTAGGACGCGGCATAATAAATTCATGTCCTAAAAATTCTGCAGGTCGAGTCCACGGGTCAGGAGGGAGGACCGACAAAATCGAACCTGACACAATTTCTAATTCATAATGAGCTTCAGGCAAAGGTGATAATATCAAAGAAATATCTTCCAGGTTCTCAACGTCAAAGTCACCCAAAGTTAACCTTTCCTCGCAAGGTAAATCTTCCAATACACTAGGTACGTCCTCCAAATCAGAATCATCAGACAAATCTAAAACTGGATCAGAGGGGAGATCCTCATCCATATCACTAGGGTAACCTACTTCCTCATCATCGCTATGATCTTCCTGAATAATGACATTGCCGTCAGCGGTCGGCGCAATCAACGACACTAACTCATAATTTTCAGAAAAGTCAACAACTAGATCAGAACATTTTGGAGGAGACTTTACTAAGACCGAGGTCGCTGACGGAGCAGGGCACTCGACAGTATGAAGGTCAGACATGCCCCCCGCATCATGTATAATATTTGTGGGATGACCCTCACAGATCTGAGTCAGAGGACTGAGCACAAATCTTGTGATTTACATCCATTGGAGTGTTAATTGGTTTGCAACCGGAGTTGCCCGCATCCTGAAGAAGATCGAGGCAGTATTTGCGCTGCGAAAGGACAAGTCCATCCGGTCTTCTGGCGATCTCCAGACCTAGGAAGTAGTGAAGATGCCCCAGGTCTTTTGTTTGAAATACAGAGCTAAGATGTTGTTTGACCGTCTGTATTCCTTTTGAGTCATCTCTAGTGATTATGATGTCATACACGTAGACCAACAGAAGGACAGTCCCCGTGGACTGGTGGCGAGTGAACAACGAGAAGTCGGCCGAGCTCCGAGTAAAGCCAACTTCGCGAAGAGCCTTGTTGAACTTGTCAAACCAGTTTCGAGGGGATTGTTTGAGACCATACAATGATTTTAAAAGACGACAGACCATAGACTCCCCCGTGGTCTCAAACCCCGGAGGTTGCACCTTGTAAATAGTTTCGTTGAGATCACCGTTCAGAAAGGTATTTTTCACATCCAATTGAAGTCGGGGCCATCGATGATGTACAACCACAGAGATAAGTACACAAACCGTACTGAGTTTGGCCACCAGAGAAAAAATGTCTTCATAGTCAATGCCTTGTTGTTGGGTGTAGCCACGAGCGACCAATCGAGCTTTTAGCCTGTCAATTGCTCCATCAGGAGCATGCTTGATGACATAGACCCATTTACACCCAACCGGTTTCTGACCCGGAGGGCGGGGTACCAGAGTCCATGTCTGGTTGTCCTAGTGAGCGGTCATTTCCTCCTCCATGGCGGCACACCAGCCAGGATGTTGGAGAGCCTCCTGCACAGGGTTAGGAATAGAAACGGAGGATAATGAAGTAGCAAGGGTTTTAAGAGGAGGAGAGAGACGATGTAGGGAGACATAGTTCGCCATTGGATGAGCGGTTGAATCTGTTACCGGATTAGCATGGCGCAGAGTACCCGTGGTCGAGGCTGACTGCGTAGGAGCAACGAACGGAGGAGCTCGACGAGAGTAGACATGGATAAGGGGCGGCTTAGAGGGACCAGGAGTTGGTGCTGGAAGAGCTGGTGGCGGAGGTATGTTAACAGGTATGACAGGTCTCATGATGGACTGAGTAAGAGGTGGTGGTACAAAGCTGGGTACAGGACCAGAGAAGAATGGCTGATTCTCTCGGAAAGTAACATCAGCCGAAACCGAGATTTTCCGGGTGGTAGGATTATAGCAGACGTAGCCTTTTTGAGTACGGGAATATCCGACAAAGATATGCTTGGCCGCCCTGGGATTCAGCTTATCCACGGATGGTACCATGATGTGGACATAGCAGGTACATCCGAAGATTCGAGGTGTAAGAGAGAAAGCCGGAGCAGAGGGAAAGAGAAGACTGAATGGAGTGGCATGGTGGAGGACAGAGGAGGGAAGACGGTTAATAAGGAAGCACGCAGTGGAGACCGCAAAGTTCCAGTAGACTTTGGGAACGTTCATGTGAAGCATGAGAGAGCGGGCAACATCAAGCAAGTGCCGGTTCTTCCGTTCGACAACACCATTTTGCTGTGGGGTGTAGGGACATGAAGTCTGGTGAATAATCCCGAATTCAGAGCATTAATTGGCAAAGTCATTGCTGGTGTATTCGAGGACATTATCTGTGCGTAGCGTTTTGATGGTAGTAGAGAATTGTGTGCGGGTTTCAAGGATAGAAACCCTAAAAACACGAGGGAGTTCAGAGCGATCGCAGAGTAAGTATAACCATATTGTTCGAGAATAATCATCAATAAACGTGATAAAGTATCGAAAATCAGAGATACTAGTAACTTTATATGGACCCCACACATCAGAATGCAGTAATTCAAAAGGAGCAAAGCTCCGAGTACAATGTGCTGAAAAAGAAGAACGCGACTGTTTGCCAAAAATACAAGAATCACACTGGAAAGCAGGAAGAGATACATTGGGAAGTGCCTTCTGGAGGACTGGAAGCGAGGCATGTCCAAGACGTTGATGTCAATTAGCAGAGAAGACAGATGAGAGGACAGTGGGATAGTTGTCGAGAAGGTAGAGCCTATTACACAATTGCCCTTTACCAATGGTAGTCCGCGTCCGCCGATCCTGTATCAGAAAAGAAGAGGAGGTAAATATGACAGAGCAATCAAGATCAGTAGTAAGACGGCTAACAGAAAACAAGTTGAACCAGGAGCTCGGGACATGAAGAGCCGAACGTAGAGAGAGGGAGGAGTTAAGAGATAGGTCAGCCGAGCCAGAGACAGGAACAGTCGCCCCATTGGCCACGGTGATACACTTCGGATGAGGAGTAGCCAAGTACTTGGGTGGGTGTAGCGAGGTGATGTGATGAGTGGCAGATTATAATCTAGTAAGAGAAAATCAATCTAGTTGGCAATTATAATCATGTATGTAGTGTAACGGCCCGAAGTCCGCCACAATTTAAATCTTTCTTTCTGAGCAGGTTTTACACAATTAATTACTGCCTCTAAGCAGATCACAGGAGTGGTACCAGTAAAAGACATAAAAACACTTTTTATTGATTCTAATAATATACATCATGTCCAGTATTACAGAGAAAACCAAAATAACAAAAGTACATCCTGAACTGAAATCTACAACAAACTGAAATACACTCTAACCCGAATCCGAACTATGTCTTTCCTTTGTTTCCTTTCTCCTTCCGCAGGTATCCTCTTAGCGGGGCCTAGCACGCTGACGGTCTGATCCTAAAAATAAAAGTAACAACCAGTTAGTTTAGAAAACTAAGTGAGTTCCTTATCTCTTCGACCGCCCTACAGGCAAACACGAAGAGTCAGCTATAATAGACATTTATATATATCTGTAAAACTGTATGAACATGTATAGTAAAAGAAAGTAGACATGTATAGTAAACTGGTACACAAAAATAAATCATTTATGTTATTTAGTTTCTTATGTCTCATTATAGTTCATTTTGTTTTTTCGAAATACTGATGGTCATTCTCAAATCAAACATCTGGGCCCATCAAATCAATGTCCGTTCTAGGGCGCTCAACAATTCAACAGGCTTCCACGCCTCCTAGATTGGACATTTCATTATCAATTTCCGTAGGAGATCTACCCCTCCAACTGGGTATAGGAGTCTGAAGCTTACCCCCTACTAGGCTGACCCTTAGTGTTTCGATGCGTCGACGCACTCTCTATTTCTTATTCGTTTCATTTCATATTCAATTCATACCTATAAGAAATAATTATATTAATTTCCCCCAGATTCTATCGCTTGCTAATCCATATTTAGCCTTTTAGCGATTTCATAATTTCAGTGATTTCAAATCGTCGAATTTCTTTAAATCAAGACAATTCATATTCTACATGTTCATAAGTTAAAATATTCTAACAAATACGAAATCAAAGCAGTAAGGACTCACCGCAGCTTTTCATTTGCCCTTGTCGTTCGAAGGATTCTCGTCACGTCTATCGCCGGACGCTATCCTCTGCAGTATCAATTAAATCATTTACTTTAGGGTTGCGTCTTTAAATAGCTACGAGTAGACTCCCTAAGACGGACACAATTACGACCTTTAGGAGTTGCCTAGGTAAGGACAAGCTTAGGTGCTTCAAATACAAATCAAAATTCAGCCACTAGGGGACTCAAATTTTAGCCACTAATGACATCAAGAGTAGCCCAAAATGGTAACCAGCAACAACAAATTAGGGACAGTTAATAGCAACTCTAAGGGCTGCCATAATCCCCCACCAATACAGCCACCAAAGAGAATTTAAAACAGATTTCATGAGTCCACACAACAGCCGGCTTGCACCACCAACAGTAGCCAACAATAGAACCCAAAACAGCCAACCTAAATTTTCCAAATCCAAGGCAAATCAAGGCAAAACCCTAAACAATAGACCAACAATAGGGAACCAACACAGCCGCCGACGGCCGACCAATAGGGAACAAGAGGAAACCCCTTAAAATCCATGCAGGAATTAATGTATAAAATTAAATGACCCAAACCCCCATATCTGGAAACCCTAACTCCTCCTTTCCAGCTTTTAGCAAATAAACCCTATGCCATCAAGTAAAAAGGAAGAAGAGGGAAAAAGAAGCTCACAGAGAGTAGAACTGCCGGCCCAAGCAGAAAAGGCAACAACAGCCACAACAAACAGCAGCAGCAACACCCAAACCATAGCCTCCAATCCGGCTATTTCAGCCTCAAAGAGAAGAAAAGAGCAGCTGCCAAGCAAGGAAAGGAGAGTCGAAGGTGCCCTAGGTAGAACCCAACAGGTGAGCTCCGGGATGCAAAATAATATTCAGCAGACATGGTTCAGGTTCGGGAGTTATAGTAAGCTGCCACAAGCCACCGCCTATGCCATATAATTGCATATAATATTCCTAGCAGCTGTCAAGTCAGCCAGCGCCATTTCCAGTCAACAAAATAAAAAAAAACACTTCCATTAGGAGCTCTAAATCAGCTCCATAGTAATAGTCCAAATCATTTCATTCACCACATCAAGTTGCAACTTAAATCATAACTTAAATCAAGCACGAAATTTACATGACAACGAAACAGTTGTCACACAATCTTTCAAAAGAAACTCGAACATCAAAAATAAACACGCGACATCGAATCAATACTGAATTTCTCTTTTTCATCATAGGAGAATTATTTTATTCTTATAGTATAAAATATAATAATATTTAATATACAAGATCAGAGTCAGGTATTACAATTTCTTCCCTTCTTATCAGGATTTTCGTCCTAAAAAATTCAACCTTCTTGGTTCAAAAAGAACGCAGGAAACAAGTTCATCATATCTTCTCGCTCCCAAGTAGCAGCATTGGCAGGGTGACATTTCCACCATACTTTGACAAAGTTCACATCGCGATTCCGGAGATTCTTGCTCTGGCGATCAATAATTTGATAAGGTTCAGTCGGGCTAGACAAATCAGCTTCTATCTGCACATCACTGGCAGAGATCATTAAATCTGGATCAGTGATATATCGCCGGAGAGCAGAAACATGTAAGACATCATGTAATTTCTGTAATTCATCTGGCAGAGCTAAACGATAAGCGACATCGCCAATACGCTCGATGATTGGAAAGGGGCCAACAATTCTTGGACTGAGTTTCCCGATACGTCGAAATCTAGAAACTCATTTAAAAGGCTTAATTTTTAAGCACACCTGATCGCCAACATTAAATTCGACTCGACGATGCCGGATGTTATAATACTTTTGTTGACGGTCTTGCGCAATCTTCATTCTTTGCTGAATTATTCGAACCTTTTCTTCGATTTTGCCTGTTTCCCTTTTTGGAAATAATTTCTTTTCCCCATCCTCTGCCCAACTCAGCGGAGTTTTGCATCGCCTTCCATAAAGAGCTTCAAACGGATCCATCTGGATTGTTGATTGGTTGCTATTATTATACTCAAATTCTACCAACGCTAAGTATTTTTCCCACGAACCCTTCAAATCCAAAACACCATTCTTAATAAATCTTCGAACATCTGAATAGTGCGTTCTGATTACCATCAATATGAGAATGAAAGGCTGTACTATATAATAATTTTGTTCCTAGCCTTTTATGCACCCGTCTCCATGTATCAGATGTAAATCTTCCGTCTCGATCAGATACTATAGTTCACGGGATTCCATGCAATTTAACGATCACATTTATATACAATTCAACTAACTTTTTAGTTGGTCCTCCTTGCTTCATCGTAATAAAATGAGCGCTCTTGGTTAAGCGGTCAATAATTACCCAGATCCCATTATTTCCTGGCTTACTGCGTGGTAAGCCAAATACAAAGTCCATTGCTACATTATCCCATTTTCATTCAGGAATAGGAAGTGACCGAAGATAACCAGCGGGCTTCATATGCTCAGCATTCACTACCTGACAGGTATGACATCGAGCAATATAATTGGTCACATCCTGCTTCATTTTGGGCCACCAAAACTTTTGTTTCAGATCATGATACATTTTTGTTCGGCCAGGATGAATCGAATACGGTGTGTTATGAGCTTCATATAAAATATCTTTTCTTAAATTATCTGCGTCAGACACGCAAATTCTATCATTCAAAAACAACAATTCATTTTTCTAGGTAAAAGCAGCTGCTTCTCCCTTTTTTACTTTCTCTAACACACCTATCAAAAATGAATCTTGGGGCATTACCTTCTGGATTCGATCTTTAAGCGAATACTGGATCTGCATCTGAAATAGTTGCGCTCGCTTGTCCTCATTTGACGAAATAAGCAAAATTTCCATTTCTTGCAACTATCGTAAGAGCTTTTTGTTAAACTGCGACATTATCGATAACGCGACCACACTTTTTCGACTTAAAGCATCTGTAACAACATTTGCTTTGCCAGGATGGTACTGAATATTCAAATCATAATCTTTAATGAATTCTATCTACCTTCTCTGTCGCAGATTAATTTCTTTTTGATCAAAAATATATTTCAAACTCTTATGATCGGTAAATATTTCACAGCGCACGCCATACAAATAGTGTCGCCAAATTTTTAGCGCAAACACTACCGCCGCTAGCTCCAGATCATACGTTGGATAATTCTTTTCAGCATCATTTAATTGCCTAGAAGCAAAGACAATTACCTTTCCATGTTGCATTAACACGCAACCTAATCCCTTATAGGACGCATCACTATAGATTTGAAACCCATCTGATCCTTCAGGCATTACCAAAACTGGGGCAGTCGTTAATCGTTCTTTTAATGCCTCAAATGCTTGCTGGCACTCGTCTTCCCACTTGAAAGACACATTCTTCCGGGTTAACTGCGTCAAAGGTAACGCTAATTTGGAGAAATCCTTCACGAATTTTCTATAGTACCCAGCTAAACCCAAGAAACTGCGTACTTCGGTTACTGACTTTGGTTGAGTCCACTTCACAATCGCTTCAATTTTTGCTGTATCAACCGATAGGCCTTCTTCATTAATTACGTGGCCCAGAAAAGACACTTCTTTTAACCAGAAATCGCACTTTGAAAATTTGGCAAATAGACGCTGCTCTCTTAACATCTGCAAGGCTAGACGCAAGTGCTGAGAATGTTCTTCTGATTTAGAATAAATCAGAATATCATCGATGAAAGCGATTAGAATAAATCAGAATATCATCAATGAAAACGATCACGAACTGATCGAGGAAAGCTTTAAAGACTCGATTTATTAAGTCCATAAAAGCTGCAGGAGCATTTGTTAGAACAAAAGGCATTACAACAAATTCAAAATGGCCCATACCTGGTACTAAATGCAGCCTTCAAAATATCTTCTTCTTTAATTCACAATTGGTGATATCCTGATCGAAGATCAATTTTTGAGAACACTCGCGCACCCACAAGCTGATCAAATAAGTCATCAATACGATGCAAATGGTATTTATTCTTAATTGTTAGCTTATTCAATTCACGGTAATCAACGCACAAACGGAGAGATCCGTCTTTTTCTTAACGAATAACACTGGAACTCTCCAAGGTGAAGTATTCGGTCGGATAAAATTTTTATCCAGAAGCTCTTGCAACTGCACCTTTAATTCTGCCAATTCTTTAGGCGCCATCCGATAAGGTGCCTTGGATACTGGAGCAGCTCCTTCAATCAACTTAATTTCAAACTCAACTTCTCGAGTTGGAGGCACACCAGACAAATCTTCGGGAAATACATCCAAGTATTCCCGCACTACAGGTACGACTGCAATTTCTTTCTTTTCATCTTTAGATTCCTTAATCATCACTAGAATGACATCACAGCCTTTCCGTAATTTCTTCCATGCCTTCATGACAGAAATCATAATTTTGAAGACTTCTCCTAGTCCCTTGAATACAAATAAACTCCCGTCTGGGCATTTGAAAAACTACTTTCGATTTGCAGTTGATTACTGCTTCTTGGTTCGAAAGCCAATCCATACCGAGGATAACATCGTATTCAACCAACGGTAGCACTGTGACATCTGCTTCAATTCTTTTCTCGTTAAAAGATAACGGTACCACAAATCGCATTTGGGTAGTCAGCACCGTATTATTCGGCATAAGAACATTCAAAAGTTTTGCAACTTGATATTGGTGTGTACGAACAAAATCAAGGATATATGATGAAATAAAAGAATGACTGACACCAGTATCGAATAAAACCTTTAATAACTGATCATGCACATTTAGCATACCTGTGACCACCGTATCATCAGCTTTCGCTTCTTGCTGCCCAATATTGAAAGCTCGAGGCTGCACCAGCCTTTCATCTCTGTCTCCTTCAGCAGGAACAGATGCAGATGCAATAAACTCCCCTTCCTTGGAAGTCCCTATATGAAACATCTTCAGAACAGGCAGGGCTGGAGCTCCCTTCTGACTTTCATCCCGCTGCAGCTTCGGGTAATTCTTCCGCTAATGTCCCGGTTGGCGACAGTAAAAGCAGACACCCGTCAGACATTCCCCTCTGTGCATCTTGCCACATTTGGCGCACTTAGTCACCGTCGATTGAGAGACCTGCGTACTAACATTCAATGTAGATTGTTGATGCTTCTTCTTCTGCCACGGGGGTTCACTTGTTTTGCCTGATTTTTCTTGACTAAAGCCTTCTTTGAATTTCTTCTTAAATATTTCTGCTCTGCGCTGCCTCTTCTCACCATCCAGCTCAACCTCTTCTCACCATCCAGCTGCATATTCCGTAATGTCAAATGGAACAACATATGCACAAATATCATCTCGCAAGCCTTCCTGAAAACGCAAGCACCGCGCTTCTTCTGTGGCCACTGCAGACTCAGAATAATAGGCCAAACTAGAAAATTCCGCCTCATACTGCAGGACAGAACGATTTCCTTGCACCAGACGCAAGAATCTTTCTTGCAACTGCCTCTTTTCAGTCTTCGGCACGAACCACTTCGTGAACTCACGAGTAAATTCAGTCCACGCTACGTTCTCCAAGCCTCTAACAGCAAATTTCCCTTTCATCATGTTAATCCACCAACGCTTCGCTTCACCCTCCAGTAAAGAGGCAGCCAGCTCTACTTTACGCTCTGCTGGTGTCACGACCCGTCTCGACAAGAGTCAGAGCGCACTTCGGGCGGGCCGTGATGCCACAGGCATGAGCGATCAGGAACCCATGCCTGCTAAGGCGGAAACAGAAATATTACACTAGTTTTGAATTTATTACTTTGCAAAGAATTTAGTATATCTTATAAGTATGCGGAAGCCACAATGAAAGGTTAAAACTATGCATTTTCATTAAAATCAGATGTCATACATTATACTGAAATGATGAACATGCAATGAGTCACAATAGTAAAATGCTATAAGTAAAATGATCTGATACAAGCGAGAACACCCTAAGAGTTGTCCACAATACCAGAGAAAATGACTGACAATAACTAATACAAGAAAAGTAGATCCAACAGTACTGAAACAAAATACATAGAACCTGCTGACACAGTAATCAAAATAGAACTTCCAAGCGAAACTGCAGCTGAACGAAGAAAACTTAGGGAGCAGACGACGCGGTCACGAACCCTAAGGCAAATCCAAACAGAAGGAAAATGCCTCAGAACAAGAAAATAATAGAAAACAAGCTGTAATTTTAAGTACATGCAGAAATAAATCTAAAGTACCAATTAACTCTTGAAACAGGCTAGTGAAACAGGCAGGTAACTGAAACAAGCTGAAACTATCTAGAAATATTAGCCTACTCCGGAGTATAGCCTAAACAAGTGTTTTGCAACGACATAAGCTGTAATCTATGAAATGCGTAGATGTTTATAGTGGGCACACATGGTTCACACTCAAGTCCAAGTGTAAGGCTTACCAGAATAAGGGTATTCCATGCTCACCGTGACCATGCAATCAAGAAGTTGCACCACCTAAACCCTAGTTTCTACGATTTGCTTATGACACTCAAGACCTAAGTGATTCATGTCTTTTCCGAGGAGATTCCTATCACAACGCGACATACTCACGAGCGATAATTCTTGTATTATCAGAAACTGGTAATAAATTGAATGCATGAAAGAAGAACTTAAATTCTTGTTTGCAAGCGAGAGGGAATTTCTCCACTTGCCTTAAGGTGAAGAAGGAACTACTAGCGACAGCTAGGCGGCGCAAGCAAAGACAAGGCTCTATTGAACCTGTTCAGGGATAATCGCAGACGATATTTGATATTTGACAAGCAACAAACCATATGCTAACACAGGCAGTTTAATTCGTGAAAACACAATCAGAAGCGGATTAGCAATTTACCTCCCTCAAGGTGAGGGGATAAGAAGATACCACAAGGATCCGGAGTTTGGCGGCTTTGAGGCGACGAAAACCCTAAATTGGGGAGGGTTCAAAGCGATTCCACCACCTGATTTGATGTGCGACACCGGAAACACAAACAAAGTCGGGATTAGACGATTATACGATGAACGCAAGGTGGACCGACGAAATTACGTCGATCGGAGAGCGAAAATCACCACTAAAAATTAGGGCAAATCTGAACTCGAAGATTTGGCAGAGATCCTTACCCAAGGAGACCAGGTCTGGGCTCAAGAGTCCCCGGGGAGGGGTTTCGAGCGAAACCCTAGGAGTCCCCTTGAAATTCGCTGACCGAAACGGAGAGGGAGAGGGCTGTCGACCTCTTTGGAGGAGGAGGAGGCACGGTCGACCTGAGGAAACAAGGGGGGGGGGGGGGGGGAAATGATTGCTGCACCACTGGACGGAGAAGGAGGGGGAAGAGGACGGCACTCTGCAGCTGTCGTCGGCCAGGGGAGGGGTAGGAGACGCAGTCGCCGGCTGGAGGAGGCGGCGTCGTCGCTGGCAGGAGGAAGAGGAGAGGCTGGAGGCGTCGGCGCTACGTGCGGGAGACGGAATCGGGAGCAGCGGAAGCAGCGGGAGACGGGGTCGGGAGCGGCTGCGGGATTTTTTGATACGGGAGACCTAACTGGAGCGGCTTTAAGTCGGAGGGGGTGCGGTTAGAAGGGAAATTTATTGTTATTATTATTATTATTATAAATTTTAAATTAAGGGTTGTTACAGCTGGACATCGCATCACCTCAAATATGGTCTCTATTCGCAAAATTTAATCCTCGGTTTCTATCAGCGAAAGACCACCACGGAAGGTTGGCGGCTTCAAATCCAGAAACGGTCTCAAATCAGTATCAATCAAACGAGTCTGCTGCGGTACAACCAGTGCTGGAGGAGGCATAGCTGGCACAACCGGTGTAGCTACAGGAGGAGTATCCCGAACCAGTCTAATAGCCTCCGCAATGGCTTGAGCTATATATGCTATTTGAAATGGGGCTTTTTGCCCATTATCACTTTCTGCTGAAACAGCTTCCCTGACAGCCTCAGGTTCATCTCGAGCCTCTCGGATTCTACGACTCGAGTATATTTGAAGGGGCTCCCGAGGAACAAGACATGATCAAATCAATTATATGAATATCAAAGTAAGATTTATGTCCTTCAATTGATACTTTCTGCATTACTCACATTGCGAAAAACCTCCCTCTCATACCACTTAATTGTAACGGTCCGAAGTCCGCCACAATTTAAATCTTTCTTTCTGAGCAGGTTTTACACAATTAATTAATGCAGCTAAGCGGATCACAGGAGTGGTACCAGTAAAAGACATAAAGCACTTATTCATTCTAATAATATACATCATATCCAGTATTACAGGGAAAACCAAAATAACAAAAGTACATCCTGAACTGAAATCTACAACAAATTGAAATACACTCTAACCCGAATCCGAACTATGTCTTCCCTTTGTTTCCTTTCTCCCTCCGCAGGTATCCTCTTAGCCGGGCCTAGCACGCTGGCGGTCTGATCCTAAAAATGAAAGTAACAACCAGTTAGTTTAGACAACTAAGTGAGTTCCTTATCTCTTCGACCGCCCTACAGGCAAACACGAAGAGTCAGCTATAACAGACAGTTATATATATTTGTAAAACTGTATGAACATGTATAGTAAAAGAAAGTAGACATGTACAATAAACTGGTACACAGAAATAAACCATTTCTGTTATTTAGTTTCTTATGTCTCATTATAGTTCATTTCATGTTCGATTCTAGTTCTTTTCATTCTTTCAAAATACTGAGGATCATTCTCAAATCAAACATCTGGGCCTATCAAATCAATGTCCGTTTTAGGGCGCTCAACAACGCAACATGCTTCCACGCCTCCTAGATTGGACATTTCAGTATCAATTTCCGTAGGAGATCTACCCCTCCAACTGGGTGTAGGAGTCCGAAGCTTACCCCCCTACGAGGCTGACCCTTAGTGTTTCGATGCGTCGACACACTCTCTATTTCTTATTCGTTTCATTTCATATTCAATTCATAGCTATAGGAAATAATTATATTAATTTTCCCTCCGATTCTATCGCTTGCTAATCCATATTTAGCCTTTTAGCAATTTCATAATTTCAGTGATTTCAAATCGTCGAATTTCTTTAAATCAAGGCAATTCATATTCTACATGTTCATAAGTTAAAATATTCAAACGAATACGAAATCAAAGCAGTAAGGACTCACCGCAGCTTTTCTTTTGCCCTTGTCCTTCGAAGGATTCTCGTCGCGACTATCGCCGGACGCCATCCTCTACAGTATCAATTAAATCATTTACTTTAGGGTTGCGTCTTTAAATAACTACGAGTAGACTCCCTAAGACGGACACAACTACGACCTCTAGGAGTTGCCTAGGGAAGGACAGGCTTAGGTGCTTCAAATACAAATCAAAATTCAGCCACTAGGGGACTCAAATTTCAGCCACTAATGACATCAAGAGTAGCCCAAAATGGTAACCAGCAACAACAAATTAGGGACAGTTAATAGCAACTCTAAGGGCTGCCACAATCCCCCACCAATACAGCCACCAAAGAGAATTTAAAACAGATTTCATGAGTCCACACAACAGCCGGCTTGCACCACCAACAGTAGAACCCAAAACAGCCAACCTAAGTGATGCAGGCTATGCTCTCCGACACGACCGCTACGAAACACGCACGCGTTACATCTCAATGCTCCCAATTAATACGTTCGCACAAAAATACTCGCAGCGTACACGCAACGCAATAATTATCAATTAGATGCTAACGAACGGGTAGTCACGCCGTTAGAGGTTGAATAGATGACTATAGGCCAAATATTCTTCCCGACTAAAAGGACCCACCCGGTCCGAACGAGCTTGAGTTGTTCCAAAAGAGATCTACCAAAAAATTACGATTCAAAAATGGTAGATCTCTCCCAACAAAAAGTCGAGGTTCGCCAATCCTCTTCGAAAATTAAAAGAAATAAGAAGGTCGCACAAATCAATCGAAGAAAACCACGATCATCCAAGTGATTCGAAGATCACGCCAAAATTTACCACCAAAAAAAATTAACAAGAGGGGAAACCTCACGAGTAGAAATTTCGTTACCCCGCTTGAGATGGGATTATCCTCAAGCATGCACTCGCCCGAGTCGTTCTTCAACGGATCCACCGGAACCGCGTCGAATGGAGAGAAACTCGTTCACCTTGGTTGCTTCACAACGGATCTTGGTTCCACGAGATCACCACCTTGTTTTCCCTTGGCTGAAAATTCAAGGAAGAGAAGGATGAGAAGGGGGCGGCTAAAGGAGAGGGCCGTTCCAGTCGAGAGAAGAAAACGAGGGGAGGAGAGGTAGTGGCCGGCGTCCAAGAGGAGGAAGGAGAGAGGGGGGGGGGGGGCAGCCAAGAGGGGGGGCCGAAATTTCCAATGAAGGAACTAGAGAGGGGAAACCAAAAGAGGGGATTCAAATTTTAGGATTCAATTTTTTTATCATTCAATAATCATCTCATTACAATATATGACCTATTTATAGGCTACACCACTCAATCTTCTCCAAGATATAATTCTAAAATTAGATGGCTCAAAAATAGTCCATCATGAATGCAGAATAAATTATGGCTACATGCAGCCCAAATCAAATAACGCAAATAAGGAAATATATAACCCCTAATTAAATGAAATAAACCTTACTAGATGCAGACCAAAATATAAATAAACATGATAATGATAAATAATAATTATAATAGAATAATTATAATTATTATTTATCTAAATACAGACCAAAATAAAAATAAAACATGGACATAAACAAAGTCCAAAATAAAAGACAAAGTTTGGTAAAATTTTAATTAATAATTATAATAAAAATAATTATAATTATTAATTATTAATCTTGCGCCACGGACGAAGGTTGTAACGGCGATGGCGTTCTTCGTGACGGTGCGGCGATGACGTTCTTCAAAATTGTTGTCGCGGCGATGGCGTACACCATGATTATTGTTGCGGCATCGTCCATCCGAGTCTTCAAATGTAGTGTTGCGGCAGCGATAAAAATAATGCGTCGAGTCGTCGTCAAGGAACTGGTCACGAACATATGGCAGGGCGTCGTCGCCATCAATCCTCCACTCAAAATCACTCATCACCGATGAGTGGGACATCAACAAACACCTGTCAGACAATGCAAAGGTTTGTGGAACCCTTGGAAATGCGTTAGGCAAATAAGGAGAAAAAGTTTCATCATCAACATTGGACGTACCTCCAGTAGGAACTGAAGAAGAGAGCGAACCGGGCACAAGCTTACCCCCCAACCCATTAGAAAATGTAGAGGAACCAAACAGACAGTCGGTTAATTCAAGTGGTGGAGAAATATATGGCGTTGAATCCGAAGCATTGAAAATAGGGGAGATTCCCCAATCAGTGGGTAACTCCAAAAGAAAAGCATTTTCTCCTAATCGCTTTAAGATTCGAAAAGGACCCGCTCGCCGATTTGCTAACTTTTTTATGGTGCCCGAAGGCAACCGTTCAGGGATGAGACGCACCATAACCAAATCGCCAACTTTCAAGTGAGACGCTCTCTTATGTACATTAGCATAAGATTTATAATATGCGTATTGAGTAGCTAGCATGTCCTTAATGTGCTTGTGTAAATTATGAACGTGAGAGGCAAAGTCTTGTGCAAATTGACTAAACTTATAAGATGAAGGCAACAGAGTCAAGTCAAGTGGCACTGGTGCCTTATAACCGTGCACGATTTCATTTGGCGAAACTGGACCGGATGAGTAAGTACGTCGTGAAGAAACTAAGTCCAGGGGTACAGTCGCCACAGAATCATAATCGCTCGCGACCGCCAACAAATCCGTAGGCGGGCACTCAAAAAAAATTGTCAATCAAAGGTGACGCGTAGTCAGATCTACGAAGGGTGGTGAAAAGATCGAGCACAAAATCTAACAACACAACAAAACATGTCCGACGGGACATGGCCAACGGAGGGGCTAGTAACATAGGCAAAACCAACTGGCTAGGACGCGGCATAATAAATTCATGTCCTAAAAATTTTGCAGGTCGAGTCCACGGGTCAGGAGGGAGGACCGACAAAATCGAACCTTGTAACGACTCGCTTATAAGGCACTTTAGTTGGTGTTGAAATTGTCCTTTTTTTTAAAGTGGCAATCGTTTTTTTTAATCGGCGATATGACTTTAGTTAATAAGGGATTGTGCCAGGGCACTTTTGTAAATTGAGGATTAGGGTTTCTTCTTTATATTAGCCTGTCCAGCCCTCCTATCGGTTCAATCCTTTCAGCGCTGGGTTTTTTCCGCTCTCCCCGATCCCGACGCCCCCGTTTCTCCCGTAAGCAGCAGGTCCCGACCCCGCCGCCTCCTACTGCGCCCGGCGTCGGCGTCTCCTTCAGCCCTCTCCTATAGGGCCGGCGACTCCGCTCCCTCCAAGCAACCAGCGCCCGTCACCTGCTTCCCTGCCTCCGTCCAGAAAAGGCTAAGGCAGAAACCCTAACCCCTCTCTCTCCCTTTCTTCCTTTTTTGGGTCTATCGTGGAAAGAACTCATGCGTGTTCTTCTTTTTGGACAGCGGCTCGCCTCCAGCAACCCCAAATCTCTTCTCCTTCCCATTTCGGTCGGTGGAACTCAAGAGGGACGCTTTGGATTCGCTCGGATCCGCCCCTACTTGGACGTTTGAGTCAAATCTTGGCTCCCCTTGGGTAAGAACCCCCCCTTTTCCCTTCTGTACAGATTTTATCTGAATTTGTGTGATGGTTTCAGCGCTCCAAGTAGCGCATTTGCATTGAATCAAGCGATCGCCCTCTTGAAATTCATCTAACTCCATATTGTTTGCGTTTTCGGTGTCCCTCGTCGTATCTAGCGGTCGAATCGCGCAAGACCCCTCTCCGAATAGGGTTTTCCCAGATCCGGACACCGCCAAGACTCCCGAACCCCCGTGGTAACTCTTCTCCCCTCATTCCGAGGGAGGTAAATTTTCTTAACTCACCCCCTTGAATTAATTACGCAATAGAAACACATGTGTGCGTGTAGGAGTAACATTGAAACACATATTTTATTTGAATGCATCCCGAACAGGTTCCGCTAGAGTTTCGACCTTGCCTCTTGGCCGCCGCCTTCAAGCTCGGCTTTTCCTTAAGGCAAGTAGAGAAAACTCTCTCGCTTGCAAACAAGTTTTTATTTAAGTCACACTTGTTCCGTACTGGCCCCACTTGAATTTATTACTTGCAGATAAGTAAGCTCATTAGACGCCATAGGCAAACAATGAAAGAGAATGTGTCGTTTGATGTGACACCGGAAAAATGAGTTTACACTTGAATGGTAACAAAAACCAATAAGGGAATCTTGCAAGCACGGTAGCGTAAGCCTTGCATCTACTCCCATGCTAGAATCTTGTACATCAAATGACGACACACACGCCTTTCATTGATTTCTGCTTATGCGTTTGTGTCCAGGCTAAACTCCGGAGTAGGCTAAAAATTTACTAGAGAGTCTCAGTTAGTCTCTGACACACTTTACTGCTATGCTTGTTTCCCAGTGTACTTATTTATGTAATTAACTTGAATCTCTTCTATTCATCTTGTTCTGAGGCTTTTCCTTCTGGTTAGATTTGCCTTAGGGTTCGTGACTGCGCCGTCTACTTCCTGAGCTGTTCCTCGCCCCGTTCCCGTCTGTTGGAGGTTTACTTTTTTTGTAGTTGCTGCATCAGGTCCTTTGTATCTTATTTCTTTTACTTTTGGATTTGTCTTTCCTGTACTAGTTATTGTCAGTCATTTTCCTTGTATCGTGGACAACTCTTAGGATGGTATGGTTGTATTACGGCATTTTATAAATGTTCATTTTGTTTCTGCGGTTTACTAGCATCTACTTTTACATCATAATTGTAGCATGAGAATTGATCAAAGTGCATGAGCATCACTTTTAATTCAAGCTTCCGCATAATAAATCAAACTGGTATTGGTTTTCAAAATCTATTTATTTTCTACAGATATCTTGGTATTACAGCTCCCGCCTGACAGACATGGTTTCTCGTTGCCCATGTCTGCGGCATCACGACCCGCCCGTAGCGCACTCTGATAATTGTTATTAGACGGGTCGTGACAGTTGGTATCAGAGATAGGTTTAGCATCTAAAGATAAAGTATTTTAAAATTTTCATGTATTTTGAAACCTATTATGTAATATACGTGCATGCATCATTTCCTCACTTACTTTGTCGTTGTCTGTCGTTCGAGGCTGAAACACGCACACACTCACTCATAAGCATGAGTAGTATGCCTACAAATGTTAAGGGAGTATGGACAAACTTAATATTTATATGCCTATGAATTTCCACTAGGATATACACCGCTTGCGAATATTAAATTGTATGGGCGATATAATATTTTCAAGTGCGATGACATTAGAATCATAATGCGCATGACATGTTAAGTGATATGGGCGCTTAACATGACATGCGTATCCATTCATAAACATTCTTATGAATGCATTGTAGACATAATCATGTTGCATGCATAACATAACTCATTGCACAAGTGTCTAAGCTAAGAACAACAGACAACGAATGTACACACATGGATTTTACAAATCATCGTCTTACCGCATGTGATCATATCGCCGCACTTGCATCTGCATGGTCGTCACTTATAGTTGTCTAATGAAAATGCTGTAACTACTACTTGAATTGATTATCCAACAGTATTAAAATGCTATGACCTGTAATCTCAACCCTCAAGCTTAACTTAGCCGTTGTCTCACTCGGTTCTTCTATGTTTCTTTCTAGATGGCTTCTAAGCGACCGCAGCGCAAGAAGGATACACCTCCTGCGGGGGAAGCCCCTTTAGGTGAAATGGTCCAACTTTTGAAGCAGCTTGTGGAGCGTGTCACCCGTCTGGAAGGGGATCGCCAAGCTCCTGATCCAGGTTCTGGCTCTGGCAGCGCAGGGACGTCTGGAGTAGCTGTCACCATCACCCCTCATGCACCTGATGCTGTAGTGACCCCGACCGTGACCACTCCGGCTGCTCTTCCTTTGACGATGGCTGACACTGGCTTTCAAGAGGCTAAATCCGCCTGCCTACAACGGTAACCGCGACTACTTCGTGATCACGGAATGGATCTCCCAGATGGAGAAGCACTTCGAGTATGCTATCGTTCCTGAAGCCCAGAAGGTCCTTCTTGTGGCCTATCAGCTGACCGAGGACGCCTATACTTGGTGGCTCCAGCACCGCAGCCTCCCCGAATCTACTACCCTGACTTGGGGGCAGTTCAAGGACGCTCTGATGGAGAACTTCCTCTCTTCTGTGGAGGGGGACAAGTTAGCGGAGAGACAACCACTCCTACACAGCCTCCGATGACACTTGCCTCCGCCTCCACCGTTTGTGCCTACTGCAAGTTGCCGGGCCATCAACAGAGGGACTGCCGCTGTAGGCAGAAGGCCTGTTTCAAGTGTGGGCAAGTGGGTCATCTCAAGTTAGACTACCCTATGAGGGAAGGCCCGGTCACTGCTCAGCCACTGCAGGCTAACCCCGGAGCCCAGAATATGGGCAAGGCTGTGCTGAATGTCCTTACTCAAGGCGAGGCGCTCGCTTCCACGGACGTCATCTCTGGTACGTATGTGTTGTTTTATTTTTCCTGTAAGTATTTATGTATGCTTCTATATCAGATACAACCTGAATTGGCGGTTATAACTGGGCTATTCGTTTTAGGGAGATTTAGAGTCAGAAACAAGTGGTTGCAGATTCTCTTTGATTCTGGCGCATCTCACTCGTTTATTTCTCGCCATATCGTGGACCTGCATGGTTGGCCCACTTTACCTCTGGAGGCCCCTTTTGAGATTTCTGTGCCGGGTCATCAACACCTATCAACTAGGGGTATCCCCAATTGCCCAATCTTGCTCGAAGAATTGCAAGTCCTTGTGGATCTCATAATTCTGGAGATGTCTGAGTTCGACGTGATTTTGGGAATGGATTGGCTGGTGGCATATCGAGTGAAGCTGGATTGCGCGGCAAAGATGATCAATCTCAGCATCGGTGGCAAGGATTACAGTATTCACGTGCAGACCCGCGGCCATCTGAAGGTAATTTCTGCTGTACGCACCACTCGGTTTCTCAATCAAGGATGCACTGCTGGATTTATCTACGCTTCTCATTCGGATGTTGCTGCTCCTCCACTCGAGTCTATTCCGGTGGTTTCTGAATTTCCTGACGTGTTCCCCGCCAAATTGCCTGGGATGCCTCCAGATCGAGAGATAGAGTTCTCTATTGACGTGGAACCTGGGACGCGCCCCATTTCTAAGGCTCCTTACCGAATGGCCCCGCGCGAGTTGGAAGAACTTCGGTTGCAGCTGGACGAAATGCTCGAACTTGGTTACATTCGTCCCAGCACTTCTCCTTGGGGAGCCCCCGTCCTCTTCGTGAAGAAGAAAGATGGTTCCTTGAGGCTTTGTATCGACTACCGAGAGCTGAACAAAGTTGCAGTGAAGAATAAGTACTCTATCCCTCGCGTGGATGATCTTTTTGACCAGCTTAAGGGCAGTATGGTATTCTCCAAGATAGATCTCAGGACGGACTACTACCAGTTGAAGACCAAGGAGTCCGACATTCCCAAGACCGCTTTCAGGACTCGGTACGGACTCTTTGAATCTTTGGTGATGTCCATGGGTCTGACTAATGCCCCATCTTGGTTCATGGATTTGATGAACCGGGTGTTTCGCGAGTTCCTGGATTTGTTCGTCATCATTTTCATAGACGACATTTTGGTCTACTCCAAGACCCGAGAAGAGCATGCAGACCATCTCAGACTCGTCCTCTCAACTCTTCGCCAGCACCATCTCTACGCCAAATTGTCAAAGTGTGAATTCTGGCTGGATCGTGTTGCTTTCCTGGGGCATGTTATTTCTGGGGATGGGCTATCTGTTGACTCAGCCAAAATCTCTGTAGTAGTGGACTGGAAGCGACCTTCTACCCCTACTGAGATCCGCAGTTTCCTGGGTTTGGCTGGTTACTACCGACGCTTCGTAAAAGGTTTCTCTTCTCTTGCTGCTCCTCTGACACAGCTGACTCAGAAGCATGCCAGGTTCGAGTGGTCAGATCAGTGTGAGCAATCCTTCGCTGAATTGAAGCACCGGTTGTGTTCAGCGCCATGTTAGCTCTTCCTTCTGAGGGTTTGGATTTTTCTGTGTACACCGACGCTTCCGGAGTGGGTCTGGGTGGTGTCCTGATGCAGGAGGACCGTGTTATTGCCTATGGGTCGAGGCAGTTGAAGATCCATGAGCGCAATTACCCCACTCACGATTTGGAGTTTGCCGCGGTGGTTTTTGCCTTGAAGCTTTGGCGTCATTATCTCTATGGTGTGAAGTGCCACTTTTACACCGATCACCAGAGCTTAAAGTATATTTTCGTTCAGAAGGACCTCAACCTTCGACAGAGGCGATGGCTTGAGTTTGTAGCGGATTATGACTTGCAGATCACTTATGTGCCTGGTAAAGCCAATTCAGTGGCAGATGCGCTGAGCCGACATGCTACGGCTGCCGCCTGCACCCCTATGTCAGCATCCCTTGCAGCCTTGATAGATGACCTCGACTGGATGGACATATCCATCGCACCTGAGGGTCACGGAGGAGTTTCCGTTCCGTTATGGGTTGAGCAGGTGAAGGATTTGTAGCCATCTGATCCAGAACTCCAGCGTATCCATCGGCAGGTTGAACTTGGTACTCTCCCATATTTCTCCATCACTGATGATATCCTGCGATTCCGAGGTCGCCTTTGCATCCCTGATGTTCCTGAGCTACTGGATAGCATTTGCCGAGAAGCTCATGAGTCCCGCACCTCTGGTCACCCCGACAATAATAAGATGTACCATGATTTGAAGCAGATCGTGTGGTGGCCTGGTATGAAAAATTATATTGCTCGTTTCATCTCCCGATGCCTGACATGCCAGAAGGTGAAAGCCCAGCGTCAGCGTCCGAGTGGTCTTTTGCAGCCTCTGCTTATCCCAGAGTGGAAATGGGAAGACATCTCTATGGATTTCATCACTGGATTGCCCCGTACTCCGAGAGGTCATGATGCGATTTGGGTTATTGTGGACCGCTTGATTAAAGTAGCTCATTTCATCCCGTACAGGGAAGGTCATTCCACCGAGAAGATGGCTCGGATCTATGTTTCTGAGATAGTTAGACTCCATGGGATCCCTCTGCGGATTATTTCTGATCGTGACTCGAGATTTGTATCGCACTTCTGAAAGGGATTCCAGCAAGCTCTGGGCACTGAGCTCAACCTGAGCACCGCTTACCATCCGACTACTGATGGCCAGACCGAAAGGGTGAATCAGATTCTTGAAGACATGCTTCGGTGTTATATTCTGGACTATAAGGGAGCTTGGGATGAGCACTTGCCATTGGTTGAATTCACCTACAACAACAGCTATCAGGAGAGCCTCAAGATGGCCCCCTTCGAGGCGTTGTATGGACGTCGTTGTAGGACCCCTCTCTACTGGTCAGAAGTTGGTGAAAAGGTTGTGTTGGGTCCTGAGCTACTTCAGGAAATGGAAGAGGCCACCAAGAAGACTCGTCTTCAGCTTAGCCGTGCCGTCGAGAGGCAGAGGAAGTATGCTAATCAGCGTCGCCGTCCGTTGGAGTTTGCGGTGGGTGATCGTGTTTTCTTGAAGGTTTCTCCTACTCCTGGGGTGAAGCGTTTCGGTCGCCACCATAAGCTCAGCCCGAGATTCGTGGGACCATATGTTATTTCAGAGCGTGTTGGAGGATCTGCTTATCGTCTGGAGCTACCTACTTCGTTGGCCGGTGTTCATAATGTCTTCCATGTCAGCCAGCTTCGGAAGTACATTCATGATCCTACCCGTGTCATCGAAGAAGTTCCAGTGATTCCTGAAGCTAATCTGTCATACCCGGTCGAGCCCGCAAGGATCGTGGAGTATCAAGAGCGCAAGCTACGGAAGAGAACCATGCCTATGGTGAAGGTACTTTGGTTGCATGGCAAGTCTGAGGAGTTCACTTGGGAGCTCGAGTCTGACATGCGTAGCAAGCACCCGTATCTCTTCCCTTGATCTCGGTATGTCCCCGCGCTTGTTTTCCTTCCTATTCTAGTGTAGACCCTGTACTCTTCATCCCTAGAAGTGAAAGTCTTGCTAGAATGATTGATGCCTAAAACTGTCTTGAGACCCCATCCTAGAAATTCTCAAAGTTTCGGGACGAAACTTCCTAAGTGGGGGAGAATGTAACGACTCGCTTATAAGGCACTTTAGTTGGTGTTGAAATTGTCCTTTTTTTTAAGTGGCAATCGTTTTTTTTAAGTGGCGATATGACTTTAGTTAATAAGGGATTGTGCCAGGGCACTTTTGTAAATTAAGGATTAGGGTTTCTTCTTTATATTAGCCTATCCAGCCCTCCTCTCGGTTCAATCCTTTCAGCGCTGGGGTTTTTCCGCTCTCCCCGATCCCGACGCCCCCGTTTCTCCCGTAAGCAGTAGGTCCCGACCCCGCCGCCTCCTACTGCGCCCGACGTCGGCGTCTCCTTCAGCCCTCTCCTATAGGGCCGGCGACTCCGCTCCCTCCAAGCAACCAACGCCCGTCACCTGCTTCCCTGCCTCCGTCCAGTAAAGGCTAAGGCAGAAACCCTAACCCCTCTCTCTCCCTTTCTTCCTTGTTTGGGTCTATCGTGGAAAGAACTCATGCGTGTTCTTTTTTTTGGACAGCGGCTCGCCTCCAGCAACCCCAAATCTCTTCTCCTTCCCATTTCGGTCGGTGGAACTCAAGAGGGACGCTTTGGATTCGCTCGGATCCACCCCTACTTGGACGTTTGAGTCAAATCTTGGCTCCCCTTGGGTAAGAACCCCCTCTTTTCCCTTCTGTGCAGATTTTATCTGAATTTGTGTGATGGTTTCAGCGCTCCAAGTAGCGCATTTGCATTGAATCAAGCGATCGCCCTCTTGAAATTCATCTAACTCCATATTGTTTGCGTTTTCAGTGTCCCTCGTCGTATCTAGCGGTCGAATCGCGCAAGACCCCTCTCCGAATAGGGTTTTCCCAGATCCGGACACCGCCAAGACTCCCGAACCCCCGTGGTAACTCTTCTCCCCTCATTCCGAGGGAGGTAAATTTTCTTAGCTCGCCCCCTTGAATTAATTACGCAATAGAAACACATGTGTGCGTGTAGGATTAACATTGAAACAAATATTTTATTTGAATGCATCCCGAACAGGTTCCGCTAGAGTTTCGACCTTGCCTCTTGGCCGCCGCCTTCAAGCTCGGCTTTTCCTTAAGGCAAGTAAAGAAAACTCTCTCGCTTGCAAACAAGTTTTTATTTAAGTCACACTTGTTCCGTACTGACCCCATTTGAATTTATTACTTGCAGATAAGTAAGCTCATTAGACGCCATAGGCAAACAATGAAAGGGAATGCGTCGTTTGATGTGACACCGGAAAAATGAGTTTACACTTGAATGGTAACAGAAACCAATAAGGGAATCTTGCAAGCACGGTAGCGTAAGCCTTACATCTACTCCCATGCTAGAATCTTGTACATCAAATGACGACACACACACCTTTCATTGATTTCTGCTTATGCGTTTGTGTCTAGGCTAAACTCCGGAGTAGGCTAAAAATTTACTAGAGAATCTCAGTTAGTCTCTGACACACTTTACTGCTATGCTTGTTTCCCAGTGTACTTATTTATGTAATTAACTTGAATCTCTTCTATTCATCTTGTTCTGAGGCTTTTCCTTCTGGTTGGATTTGCCTTAGGGTTCGTGACTGCGCCGTCTACTTCCTGAGCTGTTCCTCGCCCCGCTCCTGTCTGTTGGAGGTTTACTTTTTTTGTAGTTGCTGCATCAGGTCCTTTGTATCTTATTTCTTTTACTTTTGGATTTGTCTTTCCTGTACTAGTTATTGTCAGTCATTTTCCTTGTATCGTGGACAACTCTTAGGATGGTATGGTTGTATTACAGCATTTTATAAATGTTCATTTTGTTTCTGCGGTTTACTAGAATCTACTTTTACATCATAATTGTAGCATGAGAATTGATCAAAGTGCATGAGCATCACTTTTAATTCAAACTTCCGCATAATAAATCAAACTGGTAATGGTTTTCAAAATCTAATTATTTTCTACAGATATCTTGGTATTACAGCTCCCGCCTGGCAGACATGGTTTCTCGTTGCCTATGTCTGCGGCATCACGACCCGCCTGTAGCGCACTCTGATAATTGTTATTAGACGGGTCGTGACAAACCTGACACAATTTCTAATTCATAATGAGCTTCAGACAAAGGTGATAATTTCAAAGAAATATCTTCCAGGTTCTCAACGTCAAAGTCACCCAAAGTTAACCTTTCCTCGCAAGGTAAATCTTCCAATACACTAGGTACGTCCTCCAAATCAGAATCATCAGACAAATCTAAAACTGGATCAGAGGGGAGATCCTCATCCATATCACTAGGGTAACCTACTTCCTCATCATCGCTATGATCTTCTTGAATAATGACATCACCGTCAGCGGTCGGCGCAATCAACGACACTAACTCATAATTTTCAGAAAAGTCAACAACTAGATCAGAACATTTTGGAGGAGACTTTACTAAGACCGAGGTCGCTGACGGAGCAGGGCACTCGACAGTATGAAGGTCAGACATGCCCCCCCCCCCCATCATGTATAATATTTGTGGGACGACCCTCACAGACCAGAATACTCTCACCGCGCGGGTTCATGGCATCCCTAACTGTGATGGCTACCTGAGTTCGAGTCAACGGACTGGAACGTGTCCTTATCTCTCAGGGGTAAAGAGGGGGAAGGTCCTAAGATGGTCTTTCCCTTCTCAAACGAACGAGTCCTAGACTTGTGAGCTAGGTGCTTCTCAATTTCCAACGCTACGCTATAGCAAGTGTCTAGGTCAGTGTGACAGTAGCGGAGGAGTTTACCTTGAATGTCGGGATTGAGCCCCCTACGAAACCGTGAGAGGGTTATCTCAGGCATCTCCATGATATCGCAGCTAACCATCATGTCCTCAAAAAGGCCCATGTATTCTGCAACTGAACGATTCCTTTGTCTAAGGAAAACATACACGTCAGAGGCCATACTCGTAGTGAGGTGAGTGACAATACGAGTCTAAGTGCACAAACGTTCTAACTAGAACACATGAAAAAAAAAAGAATTTTCAAATTTTGAATTTTGAATTCCAGAAATATTTGATTTTCTCAAATTTGAATTTTGAATTTCAAAAATTTGAATTTGAAATTCAAAAAATTTGAATTTTGAATGTGAAAATTAAAATTTTGAAAATTAAAATTTTGAATTTTGAATTTGAATTTGAATTTCAAAAATTTGAATTTTGAGTTTGAATATTGAATTTCAAAAATTTAAATTTTGAATTTGAATTTCAAAAATTTGAATTTCGAATTTTGAATTTGAATTTTAAAAATTTGAATTTCAAAAATTTGAATTTGACTTTCCAGAATTAAATTTTTTTTTATTTTCCTGTAGAAAATAGTACGCAGATTTGCAAAAAATTTTGTTTTTAATTTTTGCTGAAAAATAAAAATTTTAAGGCCGCTCTTCGCAGACCAGAAATTTTAAACATGCCAAATTTTATGAAATCTAATTTTATTCCCGCATAATAACTAGGGTAATGAAAATATTTTTTTGATTTTCTTATAGAAAATAATAAGTAGAATTTCCAGAATTTGATTTTTTGAAATTCGCAGAAAAATGAGAATTTTCGGCCGCTATTTGCAGACCAGAAATTTAGATCAGGCCAAAATTTTATGAAAGATAATTTTATTCCCGCTTAATAACTAAGGTAAGTAAAATATTTTTTTTGCTTTTCTTACTGAGATAAATATGGAGAATGTCCAGAATTTTATTTTTTTGATTTTCGCAGAAAAATAAAAATTTTAAGGCGCTATTCGCAGACCGACGAAATTTTATTTTTAAATTTTGAACACAAAATCGTGTGAAGATTGTGTGTGCCGGCGTTCTAAGAAATTTTTTGGAATGCGTCAATTAAGAAATTGACACGAACCTCGCTTTGATACCAAATTGATGCAGGCTAAGCTCTCCGACACGACCGCTACTAAACATGCACGCGTTACCTCTCAATGCTCCCAATTAATACGTTCGCACAAAAATACTCGCAGCGTACACGCAACGCAATAATCATCAATTAGATGCTAACGAATGGGTAGTCACGCCGTTAGAGGTTGAATAGATGACTATAGGCCAAATATTCTTCCCGACTAAAAGGACCCACCCGGTTCGAACGAGCTTGAGTTGTACCAAAAGAGATCTACCAAAAAATTACGATTCAAAAATGATAGATCTCTCCCAACAAAAAGTCGAGGTTCACCAATCCTCTTCGAAAATTAAAAGAAATAAGAAGGTCGCACAAAACAATCGAAGAAAACCACGATCATCCAAGTGATTCGAAGATCACGCCAAAATTTACCACCACAAAAAATTAACAAGAGGGAAAACCTCACGAGTAGAAATTTCGTTACCCCGCTTGAGATGGGATTATCCTCAAGCATGCACTCGCCCGAGTCGTTCTTCAACGGATCCACCGGAACCGCGTCGAATGGAGAGAAACTCGTTCGCCTTGGTTGCTTCACACCGGATCTTGGTTCCACGAGATCACCACCTTGTTTTCCCTTGGCTGAAAATTCAAAGAAGAGAAGGATGAGAAGGGGGCGGCTAAAGGAGAGGGCCGTTTCAGTCGAGAGAAGAAAACGAGGGGAGGAGAGGTAGTGGCCGGCGGCCAAGAGGAGGAAGGAGAGAGGGGGGGCGGCCAAGAGGGGGGCCGAAATTTCCAATGAAGGAATTAGAGAGGGGGAAACCAAAAGAGGGGATTCAAATTTTAGGATTCAATTTTTTTATCATTCAATAATCATCTCATTACAATATATAACCTATTTATAGGCTACACCACTCAATCTTTTTCAAGATATAATTCTTAAATTAGATGGCTCAAAAATAGTCCATCATGAATGCAGAATAAATTATGGCTACATGCAGCCCAAATCAAATAACGAAAATAAGGAAATATATAACCCCTAATTAAATGAAATAAACCTTACTAAATGCAGACCAAAATATAAATAAACATGATAATGATAATTAATAATTATAATAGAATAATTATAATTATTATTTATCTAAATATAGACCAAAATAAAAATAAAACATGG
This sequence comes from Dactylorhiza incarnata, assembly GCA_033032865.1. Taxonomy (NCBI): domain Eukaryota; kingdom Viridiplantae; phylum Streptophyta; class Magnoliopsida; order Asparagales; family Orchidaceae; genus Dactylorhiza; species Dactylorhiza incarnata. Next base: position 1,826,713 of record JAWHQI010000198.1, read on the forward strand.
ACATAACAAAGTCCAAAATAAAAGACAACTTGGTAAAATTTTAATTAATAATTATAATAAAAATAATTATAATTATTAATTATTAATATTGCGCCGCGGACGAAGGTTGTAACGGCGATGGCGTTCGTCGTGACGGTGCGGCGATGGCGTTCTTCAAAATAGTTGTCGCGGCGATGGCGTACACCATGATTGTTGTTGCGGCATCGTCCGTCCGAGTCTTCAAATGTAGTGTTGCGGCAGCGATAAAAATAATGCGTCGAGTCGTCGTCAAGGAACTGGTCACGAACATATGGCAGGGCGTCGTCGCCATCACTAAGGCTTCCAAATCCAAGAGAAATCAAGGCAAAACCATATAAAACAGCAGGCCAACAATAGGGAACCAACACAGCAGCCGGCCAATAGGGAACAAGAGGAAACCCCTCAAAATCCATGCAGGAATTAATGTATAAAATTAAATGACCAAAACCCCCATATCTGGAAACCCTAACTCCTCCTTTCCAGCTTTTAGCAAATAAACCCTATTCCATCAAGTAACAAGGAAGAAGAGGGAAAAAGAAGCTCACAGAGAGTAGAACTGTCTGCCCAAGCAGAAAAGGCAACAACAGCCACAACAAACAGCAACAACAGCCACAACAAACAGCAACAACAACACCCAAACCACAACCTCCAATCCGGCTATTTCAGCCTCAATGAGAAGAAAAGGGCAGCTGCCAAGCAAGGAAAGGAGAGTCGAAGGTGCCCTAGGCAGAACCCAGCAGGCGAGAGCTCTTTTTTTAGGTTATTCAGCAGACAAGGTTTAGGTTCGGGAGTTATAGTAAGCTGCCACAAGCCACCGCCTATGCCATATAATTGCATATAATATTCCTAGCAGCTGTCAAGTCAGCCACCGCCATTTCCCGTCAACAAAATAAAAAAACACTTCCATTAGGAGCTCTAAATCATCCCCATAGTAATAGTCCAAATCATTTCATTCACCACATCAAGTCGCAACTTAAATCATAACTTAAATCAAGCACGAAATTTACATGACAACGAAACGGGTGTCACAAAATCTTTCAAAAGAAACTCGAACATCAAAAATAAACGCGCGACATCGAATCCGCTCTGAATTTCTCTTTTTCATCATAGGGGAATTATTTTATTCTTATAGTATAAAATATAATAATATTTAATATACAAGATCATAGTCGGGTCTTACATGTAGATGATATGGAGATCGTAGGAGGTGTAATCAAGAGATAACTCTTAAAAATTTTGTTTGGCGAAAGTATTCGGAGTTAAAGATCATAGTGCTTTAGGATACTTCTTGGGTATAGAGGTATTCAGATGTGTTAAAATAATCTTCATTTTACAAAGGAAGTATATCCTTGACTTTCTCGAGGAGAGAAGAATGGTATTGGTGAATTCTATTGAGTCACCCATAAAGGCCAATCATCATTGTGGTTGTGATGATGGCGAATTTGAAAAATGTATCAGGCTTTCATTGATTGATTGGGCCACTAATATCTCTTGGCATTCATGAACGCGGTGGTCATGAACCGTCGTTCGTGAACGCCCGACTTCACCTAAAAGAATTCATGCATTTTATGCTCAAAAGTAGTTTATTTTCTTGATAGCAGTCATAGCCTTTTGTCTTGCCAAACATACAATCTATGATAATGACGTTTTTGACCCAACTCACCGGAGCAAATAAGCCACGCCAAACGAAGCCCTAGGAGACAACTTGTAACTTAAAAGGGAGGACCCTTGGCTGACAGTCATGAACACAAGACCTCTTCCTATGGGCTCTCCTGCAACTTTTTCCTCACAGGGCATGTAGTTATCTTTTAACTATCAATGTCTAAAGTGCTGAAGCCACGAGAGTTAATAGCTTTTCAAAATTTCTACTTAAAGCTGCATTAAAATGCTAAACATGATCTGCAAACTCCTGTCTTCTATAATCTTCCTATTGAAATCATTGCATAGCAGCATGTAGATGATGCCAGATATACAACACTGCAGTTACATTTGAATGCAAGAGTTTCAGTTCCTTAATTTTATGACACAACAAGGAATATATTTTGGTTTACATGAAATTGAATTGATTTTTCACGGGTTACCAAACAAGATTCATTCATTAAAGTTTGGAAGAAAGAGATGAGATGCTTCAATCACTTTCTTTTTCCCGAAATTTACCAACAGCTAACTTGTGGATTCATTTTTTTCTTGTGCAGTTGTTCCCATGGCTCTTGGAACTGCATTGGATATTAATCTCAGCAATGTTTCTCTTGTTTTTGTATCTGCGACCTTTGCTACAATGGTTTGATCTTGATTATACAATCTCTCTTTTTGCTCACTTTTTTGCATTGAACTATTACTAGTTATTTATATTCTTACCCGAATCTTGTTTAAGAAATGATTTTATATGATTTATTTGTATTTTTGCAGTGTAAATCTGCTTCTCCAATATTTCTTCTTCTGTTTGCTTTTGTATTTAGGTGAGTTTTAATGTGCTTTTATAAATTACTAATATTCATCCAATACTCTACTAAGTTTTTCCTGATAAGTCACATTGCAATCGATGTTGTTTTTCCCCCTTTTTGTTACTAGGTCATAATATCCCCGTAGAGTTGATGTTTACCCATCTTTTCATACATGTATTTGCCAGTGAAGCATGTCATCTGAAAAAGATTTTGTTATTTTTATTGGTAAATAGTTAAAAACAGTTTTTGTGAATTTTTCAATCAACTGTTCCCAGCTACTGCTGTTCCTTTGTTGTCAACATAATTTGGTTCAGATTATTTCACTTATAATTGGTTTTCCTTCAGTTTATTTGTCTTTTTAATCACTTTTTTAATGAAATAAGTTTGGAATAGTTACGTAAATCGGAGCAGTATAAGAACATAATTTTTTATCGTAAAATTCAAGCATCGGAGGTTAATGATGCTCTGAAGAAGATGAAAAATGAAAAGACTGTTGGGCCAGATGATATACCAATCGAAGTATGAAAATGTCCAGGGAAGGAAAGAATTTTTTGGCTTACATGTTTCTTCAATAAGATACTGAAGATAAAGAGGATGCCAGACCAATGAAGAGAAAGTATCTTGGTATCTTTGTATAAGAACAAAAGAGATATATTAATATGTGTCAATTACAGAGGAATTAAATTAATGAGGCATACCATGAAACTATAGGAACGAGTAATAGAGAGAAGAGTAAGATGAGAGACTAGCATCTCAGAGAATCAATTTGGATTTATGCCAGGGCGGTTGACCATGGAAGCTATACACCTCTTGTGGAGATTCATTGAGAACTATTGAGATTTTTTTTTTGCATATGTTGTTTATCGATCTTGAGAAGGCTTATGATAGAGTTCCAAGAGAGGTCTTATGGAGAGTCTTAGAAAAGAAAGTGTAAGTGTATTATACATTGACGTAATCAAAAGTATGTATACAAATTCAGTGACAAGGGTGAGGACATCTGGAGGATTAATACAGTAATTCCCTATCACTGTTGGCTTACATCAATGACCAGCTTTAAGCCCTTATCTCTATACCATTGTCTTAGATGAGCTCACCGGACATATCCAACAAGCAATACCTTGGTGTTTATTGTTTGCCGATGATATTATTTTGGTTGATGAGACACGCGAGGGTGTAAACGTGGAACTTGAATTTTGGCGAGACACTTTAGAAAAGAAGAGTTTTAGGTTGAGCAGGACAAAAACAAAGTATTTGAAGCTTAAATTTAATAGTACAAGAAGAGTGGATGACTCTGTCATTAAGTTGGGTGACCAAGATATTTCCAATAATGAGTGCTTTAAATATCTGAGATCGATAGTTCAAAAAGATGGAGGTGTAGATAAAGATGTGATACATAGAATCCAAACAGGTTGGTTGAAGTGGAGAGACGCGTCTGAGATCTTATGTGATCGTAAAGTACCACTAAAACTTAAAGACAAGTTTTACTGTACTGCAATTAGATCAGTGATGCTCTACTGTTCTGAATGTTGGGCAGTGAATTATGTACATGAGCAACAAATGGTAGTTACGATGATGAGGATGCTTAGGTGGATGCGTGAACACACGAGACTGGATAAATTTAGGAATGAATGTATCAAGCATAAGACAGGAGTGACACCAATTGTAGAGAAAATGCGAGAAGCTCGATTAAGATGGTTCAGACACGTACAAAGGAGACCATTAGAGGCACATGTTAGGCATTGTGAGAGTTTAGCTACTAGGCATGTTAAACGGGGGAGGGGTAGACCAAAAAAAGGTTTTGAATGAAACTATAAAGAAAGACATGATGTACTTAGGCATTAGTGAGATTTTGACTAAATATAGGGCGCAATGGCGACAAATGAGCCGACTCCACTATGGTGGGATAAAGGCTTGAGTTGTTGTATTTATGTCAGTCTATTTTTCTGTATCTTAGTTGTTAGCCTACATACTTTTCCCACTGTAAATCATGCTATATTGTATGTTGAATCTCTGTACTCTATAAATTTGCTCCATAAATATGGCTTGCAAATTATGATCTATACATTCGAAAACTGTTCTAGCTATTGCATAAAAATGGGCTGAAGAACCAACCTCAGCCAGTGAGAGTTCTACCAAGTTGACAGTAACCTGTATCTTTGATCGACAACAACTCCTTTGATCTAATCCAGAGAATAAGAATAATACTACGATTCAAAAATACTAGGAGCAAAGTTACTTACCACAAATAGAAGAAACCCCACTAAGGCTTTGCGTGATACGTCCTTAGTGCATATTTGCCAATTGAGCACTAGATGAAACAGAGGGAGTGGAGATAACTATTATGTGCTTCGGGCCTTGTTATTATTATGGGTTTCGTGTCTGTCTGATTATCAAGTTATTTTTACTAATTGTCTTTTAATTATTTTCGAGTTATTTTATGTTGTCTTTTAATTATTTTCGAGTTATTTTATGTTGTCTTTTATTTAATTATCTTTTATTAGATGTAGTTGGTTGTTAGGAGAAGTCATTAAGAGTGAAGTCATGCAAAGTCTATTTAAAGGCACTTAAGATTGGAATGAAGGCATCGAAAAATTCAATCTATTTCCCTTATCCTTATATGATATTATGGTATCTCTCTCTCTCCCGAGCACAATTCGCTTACAACTGTGGTCCTGGTACCATATTATCCTCCTCTGTCATCTCCACCTCCAACCACTCCTCCGATCACACTATTAACTAATTACGGGTTAGTCCATAATAACTTGGTATCAGAGCTTCCCCGGACGTTGCCTCGCTCTCCAATGATTGTTGCCCACAGATCCACCACGAATCATACACTCCTCTTCCTCACCTACGCGATTAACTCAGTTAGTGTCCCAAGAAGCAAATAATGTGCTCCACGACCAATATCGCTTACGACCAGCGTCATACACAACTAGCGGCTTCACCTGTGATGCCCCTGTGTGATCACCCCCTTGCTCTGATTGAACATTACCTCCATTTTTCGCGCTGAGCAAATTTATCCCAGTACATCACACCTTCCTCGCGCAGCATCGACTCCTCCGCAGTGCACAAAACTGACTGACTTCTACGCTGTAGATCCCGTTGCTCTACGATCGGCCTCATCTCCTTCGATCTTCCTCGAACTTCCCAACCTCTTCCTCGTTGTGCTCAGTTGGCGTTGATGCCGTCCAACTCCCAGTCAACCTCGTCGATCGGGGCCTCCCTGTTTCTCTCCAGTTCATGACTATTCCCTCGAGCCTTGTGTTGCACAATCCACCCAATCCCCAAGCCTTTTCGAGCCGGCCACTTTTTTGAAATCATTTCCTAGAGAGCCCAACACCATCACATCCTATTCGGATGCCTATTTAATTTTGATTCAGCTCACATTAATTCATTAGCTGAATTATTTGGTAGGGGTTGTTGATCTTCTTATTTGTTGTCAACATAGAGAACTTTCACGGATCTCACGACAACTCGAATATCCTGAAAACTTCTGGGGAATTGAGCCGTCCTGTCACCCTCTCCGTATCTCATGCTCCCTCCACTTTATATCCTACTGTGATCGACAATATGGGTGAGTCGTCAGACCAAATGAGTAAGTTGAACATGATGCAAACTTTCATGTCGCCTCTCTCCGTAGCTGAAGTGTGACATCAAGAAGCCGAGGCACGTCACCAGGAAGACATTGCCACTCTCCAAAGGCTCAATGATCTGGCACCCACAGTTCAAGTCATTACTGTCCCAACACATGACCAAGCTAGTAGCTGTCAGTCTCCCCCACCGCCGTTTATACGTATTGATCCCCCGACCCTGGTATGACCTGAAGCTAATACCGTGCCGCGCTACACCAAGTTGGAATTCCCAACCTATGATGGGAAGAAAAAATGGATCAATCTGGCGTCCTTCCACCTTCTGAGTTCGGCTCAACTTTGGTTCAACCATTTTCACATTGGAAAACCCGGAATGATATGGGAAGAATTAAAGAAGTGATTTGTTCTCCCATTCACAGCAATCCTCTCGGTGCAATAACAACTTTACAACAAATAGGTTATATGGACGCTTATCTGAAACAATTTCTGGTCATCCTAGCTCATGTTACACCAGTACTACCTGAGCATCAGGTGGCCATCTTTACGGCCGGGCTTCACGAGCAACTTCGACTGGAAGTCGAGTTTGAGGCTCCATGGGACTTAGTAACTGTTATGGGTTTGTCCAGGTTGTGTGATAGACTGATAGTCGACTTCTTCTGGACCGAGGTGACTGTACAACCATATGCGCAATACTCAGGCCGGAAGACCTGAGGATGACCAACCTCCACAAATTACCGTTGTCTCGTGCAGAAATGTCGGAACAACATGCAAAAGGGTTATGCTATAAATGAGCATTATACTCGTGGTCATCGCATCAAGTGGCTTTTTGTATGGATGTGGATGACTTTGACGATAATGGGAACTTGGTGAAGCGGGCGCCGACTTCGATCTCCCTTTGAGCTTGAGGATAAACTCATTTTGAAAGGATAGAGTGATGCTATGGCTTTGAGTCTAGTTATTGTTATGGGCTTCGCGTCTGGTTATTGTTGGAAAGAAGAGGAAAATATCAAGTGCTTCTTATTCATCACTCAAAGGGGGTATTTACAACTTACAAGGACTCATAAACTAGAATTGGCAATGTGGGACAAAACCCATAGACACATTTCTAAAGGACTCTAATACATAGACCGACACTTAATGCATAAACTCCCCCCCCTAAGCTGGAGGGGAAAACTCCAGCTTGGAAACATCAAATAAAGGCAAAGGAGGTAGGCGATGTGGGACAAAATATCAGACGAGTCACCGGGGAAAATTCCAAATCAGGGACATAGCCACACACGATGCAGACCCACACACGATGCAGGACCCACACACGACGCGGACTCGCTGAAAACCGATCAACCAACATCACCTACACACATAACATGCGAAAGAGAACGAAAGATGTGGAGCAAATCATCAAATAGACAATCAGGGATAATCCGTTGGGGTTAATCTGCACAAAGGGCGGTACCACACGACACAGTCCCGCACGACAAGGTCCCACGCGACACAACCTGCTGAGATTAGAACACCAACATCAGTCGCATCCCCAACACACGACCAATCGAAAGAAATATGGGGAAACGCGTAACAACATACGGCCTAGAGGCCATGTGGAACGAAGGAGAAAGGGAGGGAAAGATCATCCGAGTCGCCTTCGTCCCAAACACTCCCCCTCACGTGAAACACATGAAGAAAGACATACCAACCTAACAATAAATTGACTCATAAAAAAACAAGAAACAAGATACTAAAAAAACTTCATCATCCGGCGGGATCAACAGAGTAGAGCTTCAACAGCGGTAGAGAACAACCAATATAGACACCGACAACATGAGAGATCGATGGAGGAGGCAGCAACAGCGGACGAAGCATCATCAAGATCTGGACTGGAAGCAGAGGAGCCAATGGAAGAAGATTGAAATAGAGCCAATGCTGGAAGCAGGGATCCACAAGATCTGAGAAGAACACAGACAAAGCAGCGGAGGCGTCGACGATAGCAGAGAACTACGATGGAAACAACGCTGCCGACGTCGACGGAAGCACCAAAAAGGGTGCTCTATCTCAGCGAAGGAGGAAGACAGGCTGCCCGCGAACCCAGAGCCACTCCCGTCGTCAGAATCGATTCCGTCGACGGGAGCGGAGCAGCTCGACAGGAGCGGGAGCAGCACAGTCGACAGGATCACGACTACACACAGACGGAGGAAGAGAGAAATAAAAACAGGAGCACACACGAGATTAGTGCGTCACAAGGGATCCTAAGCTAACTGAGTGAACAAGGTTATCAACTCAGGAGCTGGAAAATTAGGTGATTGAGGAAGTAGAGAAGGAAAAGTAGAAGTCCTGTGTTCAGAATGAGTGACCACATGATGAGAAGTGGTTGTAGGTGGTGGAGGTGGTAGTGGAACTGATTGAGAAGATGAATATGAATATCATCAATAGAAGAGGGGAGAGCTGAGGTGTCCATAGAAGGGGCATGAGGCTCAGTAAAAAAAGGGGTGGAGGAGATGGTAGATAAGAATTGAGATTGACCTCAGTGTCAAGAGACAAAAGCTTCTTCAATGAGAGGAGCAGGAGAAGTTGAAACAACCACAGCTGGTTGAGTAGAAGATGTTTTGGTTTTGATCTGCCTCCCCCATTTGCTGAAGAGATAAATGTTCAACCTCTTCCCTGGAGGGATATTGACGCAGGACGAATCTATAGACGACGAATGAAACCTTGCCCTAATCCTACATGCTATGCAAATCCGACGGTTAAATCATAATTAGATAATAAAGATAACATCCCACGCAGTTAATTCACATCAAGACAAAATAATTTAATAGGGCAAAGCAAGCTTAGGCTTTCCTCTGCGTGAAGGGCCAAAGCACGAGCGCGCGTCGAATAAACCCTGCAAATCACAACAATAATCTAACAAACAACTACCATGCAAGATATTCAAAACAAGTACAAGATCCAATCCAATATAAATATGCTGAAAATAATAATCTAATACAACAAGAACTCACCAAGTAGTGGGCCGACCAAGGCACTGAAGAATTCAGAGCCGAAAATGCGTGTACGACGATCCGAGGTGGAACCGGTGGCACGACGGGAGGGCTGTGGCTGTCCTTGGCGGAAAATGGGGAGATCAGGAAGGAAGTGGATATATCCGACCACTAGGGATTAGATCCGGGTGGGGGGTGGATAGATCCGATGTCTGAGAGCGGATCCGGGGTGCGTGATGATGTATGACGGTGGAAATAACAGATCGGGAGGCAAAAACACTAGATCAGGACTGATCTATAATTTTAGGGTGGAAGGGAGGTGGATCCACGTGAGGAGAGGCTTGGTGTGGTCGGTTAGGGCTGGGGAGGAGTGCGGGTGGTTGTTGGAAGGGAGATGGGGGGGGGCTGGCGGGTGGGAGTAGGGCTGTGGAGGTGCGGCCGATTGCTGGTTGGGTGTGGGTATGGCCGACGGTGGTGTTGGAGGGGGTTATGGCCGACGAAAAGGAAGGAGGGTGCTGGCGGACTGGCGGCTGCCGACAAACAGCGGGGCGGCTGACTGTCTAGGGGAAAACGGGGGTGGCGGATGGGGATTTGTGGAGAGGAGGAGGGGGATATGGATGGGATGTACCTTTGGGGGGGGGGGGGGGGGGAGAACGAGCACCTAGGAATCATCACCTAGGGTTGCACGACGTCGACACCGCATGGTGATCGCTAGAATCCGGGATTAGAGTTGTCCAAATTCTGCAATGACCTCCATCAGACAACAACTTATCTATTTATAATAAAATAAAGGCTAGGACATCCCACCATCGACGATTATGATTGACCGGAGGTGGGGCCACCAAAATACATCAAAACAAATGCAAAAATAATAAACTAATATATCAAATTGATTCGGAACGCGAATCCGAACACATCTGCGGAGTCCGATCGTCGATCCGGGCACGCCATATATGGAAAATTGTCAAATCAGCCTCGAATGGGCTCAAAACTCGTCATCCACTGCAAGTCCTCATCTATGCTCCGCATCAATCTCCCCTGCTTGAAAGAATTCATCTCTCGATGAATAGGGATCGGAATTCTCTCGCTGTATGCCTGGTAAAACTCGAAGAGGTCCACCAGAGGTCGTCCAACTGTCGTCGATTGAAGAGTATCCTCGCCAATCAGCTCCCCCTGACAGAAAAGCTATCATCTCCGATGAATGGAGACAGCCGTACTGAAGTCGACGTCTAGGGGCGAGTCGATTGAGCTTTGCTGCAAGTACCCGAATGTCATCAACGTCTGTAGTAGGAGTGTACCAGCGGAATATGGTCTCCGTGATGCTCTTAACGCTCAACTCACGAGTGGTGGATCTCGGTGCGATCGTCGGCGCCGTGGGTAGAACCAAAGAAGAAGAGTCCCCAGGTGGGTGGGTGTCAGAAGTGGGTGAGTAGTGATGTCCATAAAACGTAGGTGGGTTATGAGGGTGGTAAGGCAACGAGAGTGGAGGTGTGGGCGGCTGGAAGTCCATGCTGCTTGGGTTCACATACTCGCGAGGCTTGTAGTACGGAGTCATATCTTCAACACTAAATACCAGGTGGATACCCATACTTGCAAGAATATCAATATCATAGGTGTTTGTTTCGATCCGTCCCATGATTATATAGGGATCCATTCGCCTAATGCTAAAGCTTTTAGCAAGCCTCGCACAGAGCCTCACAACGCAGATTCTCACCATCACCTGCTCGCCTTCATGAAGTACCTGCACTTGCCAGTGAACACCCGCATGTGATTTACAAAATTTATTATCATTATGGATTCTTCGTCGGACAGACTCATGACACACAGACAAACGATGAACAAACAACACAACAGACTCATGCAAATGATGACGAAACGTCTCAACAGACTCATACAAATGACGCAAATGAAACATGACCGACACAACATGCTCTTTATAGGAAAATCTAATGACCTGAAAATCTACCGCAGGAGGTGACCTATCAGGAGGCTCTCTCGGGAAAGTGTAGAAAAACTCATCCCGTGTACGACGAGTGTTCAGATGATCGCGTGAGACATCTATACTCAAATACGAGCTCGTAAAGATCCAAGTGTCTCTCAGGGAACGTGACACATCGGGGGGCTCACCAGGAGGTGTGTAAGAAAAGTCATCGCGAATGCGACGACCACCTAAGTGAACATCGTGTATACCGACTAGAAGACGTGGCTCTATAGTGTGATGAGTGTCCCCGAAAAGAAAGAGCTCGTCTGGTGGGTCAGCAGGTGGTGCATCCCAAAACTCAGTGAGAGTGCGATGTGTCAGCAGGTGGTGCCCTAAATATTGGATGCTCCTCACAATATCCATCCTCTGGGGCGGGGTCAGGGACGATAATGGAAGAGGCTTCCCTAAATCGATACTCATACATACGGGGCTCACCCGAATCCCATCCTCATCAGGATGTGGCGGATCATCCGGAGGCTCAACCGGGGGATCGTCGTATTGCTATCAAAAGTCTATATATATTTCTATAGCATTCCAGTGTCAATAATTCAAGATATGAATTTCTCAAGTTATAACTCCAAGTTCTACATTGTGAAGGAAGTATAGGAATTAACCATCCATAAATGCCAAATAAAATCTCCAGGACTGATTTTGATCTCAAAAGTCTATGTACAATTTTTCATGAAGTTCTATAAATGTTTGATCAAGTAATTTTGAGATGAGGTAAAAAGAGGAAAATCTATTTGTTAGTGATCGAAGGGTTTAAGCCATTGCAAAATTCTAATATAATTCACCTGGGTTTATTTTTATCACACATGATCATATGCCAAAATTTCAGATTTTTCCCTAGGGCTTTACTCCAAATGATTTCCTTAATTAACATTTGTAACTTTATACCTTAAGTAAAAACTTGGTTCCAAAAATTCCCAAATTCCCAGAGGAATTGCATTTCCTCATATCCTATGCATGTGCAAATTATTTCTTGCATGCAATAACCAGATTGAGTTAAGTACTCAAGAAGAGGTTTTTGTGCTATTAGCACACCCCCCTTCTACATGAACTTGCATGTAAATTTTCCCTACATGCACCAAGTCAATTGACTTCAAATCTCTACCAGAGATGTATTTTGACCCATAATATCATCTAACACATTTTGGGGTCACTATTTATCATCAAGCCATGAATATTACACATTCATGCTTTATTAAATAATAAATGAAACTATGGTAAAATAAATTCCAAAAATAACTAAATTTGTCCAGAATGTGGAACTAGGTATAACACACCTCTGTATAAAATTTTAGACCTATTGCCCAAGGGTTTTGGGAGAATTTCACAAAATTCTCCCTAGGTCACATATTAAAATTTAACCATACTAGATTTCATTTGCATGTGGATAACTCCACATGCATGGGTCCAAATGGCCTCAAATTTTGTCCAGAGACCTAACATGACCTAATGAACCTTCCACTGAAGATTTGGGTGGAGTTGGGTTCATATAACCCCATAATCATGACATGCATGATTAATTAAATTCTTTTTAAAACCTTAGAAAAAGGTTCTTCAAAAATTCTGATTTTTGGATAGGTGCTATGTTCCATTATGACTCACTTATGTTCTAAATTTCACTTGCATGCATGGTGTATTTATGGAGATATACTCAAAATACCCATGCATGCTCACTTTGTACACCTTGCACCAAAACTGGTGCCTAGGGAGCTACAGAGCTTCAAATGACATGAAACAAATTTCTAAAAATTGTTAAGAGCAATCCTTACAACTTTGATGTTGGACATATTTCATTATTTTGCCTCTAAATACCCCAGAAAATTAATCAAAGATCTGTGTTGAAATGTGACAAAATAAACATTTAATTTAAATTTGGTCTGCGTTTAACAGGCCTCTAAGATTGGACGGCCACGGGATCTTCTTCACTAATGAGCCAAAGGCTGGGATTTCCCGATCCTGGGACGTTTTGCGGGCCGATTTCCGGCGGCTCCCGGCGGTTTCCGGCGAAACCCTCCCGCCACCACCATCAACCGACCTAAAGCTTTCGATTGGTGGTGGCCGTTTGGCCTGAGATGTCCGGAGTAACCCTTCGACATCTTTCGTTTTTCGGCCCAGAACATCAAATGAGAGCGATGGTGATACACCATTGCCGTCAAGGATTTCAAAGAGGAAGAAAGGGGGAGAGTTAGCACAGGTGGAGGAGGAGAGAACCCGACTTGATTGCGAGTGGTAGCCCTGGTGTTCCTCTTGGGTGCCATTCGAGCTTCTCCGGCGAGTTCCTGGCAATGTCCGTCCAACTGGGCACGAAATCTTCAGCTGACTGAGGGCTTCTTCTCGTCTCTCGATTCTAAAGCTGGTGGTGTGGGTGATTTGGGTCGGGGGAGTGTATATGGTTAGCTGCCATTAACCAACGATCACCCCTATGCTACCACCTCCTCCAACTACAGCCCTCCAGCTCATCAGGAAATTGATCCTGAGCTCGAATTCCTGCCAGGGGAGAGAAGATCTTAACTCAAATGAGTTAAATTGGGGGGGGGGGGGCATTAATGGTGGCCGGCAAGGTGGAGTTGAGCTCTCTCCTCCCCCCTCTGAACAACTGCCAACTCAGCCCATTGCATCTGGATTTCTTGGGGATGCTGAGAGCTATCCAGGAAAGAGGGAGTGGTGGCCAAGAGGCCACCACCCCATGAATTCTTCTTGAATTCTTCTTTGGGGGTGGCCGGCCACCACCATTGTTGAGCCACCTTCATGGGCCCAATGTCTCTTAGGCAATTTCAGCCCCTTGTGAGCTTGGTTAGGTTGGGTTGAGCCTAATGGCATTGGGTTTGGGCTAAGTCCAATGAGTTTTGAGCTTGGGCTCACTTGACCCAAATATACCAAATTGGGACTTTTGAGTTTGGGCTTGACCCAAGCTCACCCCAACCAATGTGGTTGACCTACATTGGTGCCTTAGACTCTAATGGACCTAATCCATGGGGAATTAGGTCATGGTGGGTCATTTGGGGTTTAATTACACATTTTGGGTTTTAGGGGCAATTTGGGGGTTTTGGTGTTTTTTCCCTAATCTTCCAAAATTGAATATGCACTTTGGTTCATTTAGGTCTCATATACTCCCCCTTAGGGTTTAGCAGAGGTTGTGCTATGTCAATTTGGCTAATTGAGGGCCAATTGAACCATATAGTGCAAACTTGTAATTTGGGGCAATTTAGTAATTTTGCTTAATTTTCAAAATTGGTTTATCCCAAGGGTCCAATGTGGACCCATTAGACTCCCTTAGTGATCTTGGAGTGTTAGGGGTGATCAATTTGACCACATATGACCAATTGAAGGTCAAATTGAGGGAATTAGTTCAATTAGGTCAAATTGGGTCTTTTTGGCAATTGACCCAATTTCCCAAAATTGGTCCACCCCAATGGGTCAATGTTGTCTCACTAGTCTCTCCTAATGGTCATAGAGGGTTGGGAGTGATCAATTTGATCACATTGAGCCAATTGAAGGTCAATTGAGGGAATTAGTTCAATTAAGTCAAATTGGGGCTTTTTGGTAATTTGGCCTAATTTCCCAAAATTGATCAATTCCATTAGGTCCATTTTGTCTCATTAGTCTACCCTAGTGTTTAGGAAGGGTGTGGTGTGGTCAATTTCATCATACTTAGGCTAATTAACATATATTAGGGTGAAGTATGTCAAATTGGGCCTTTATATGTAACTTGACCTAGCCAGGTCAAAGGATCCTATAGTGATCAATGCACACCATTTTGGTTCAAGGAACCATCTATGCCACCTAGCATGCTCTAATTCAGTCTAAGGGTTTTCCCCATGGTTATAGGTGATGCATAGGGTGCTTTAGCCCTCTTGAGTTACCCTTGAATTCTCCTTAAATGAGGATGACCCATGGTGTCTAAGTGCACACCATGATGTTCTCCACTCATTCAACTTGTCACCAAGGTACCCTAGGTCACTTATCCTATTTTTTTCATGACTTGGTCATGACAAAAATTCCCTAGGGGTCTAGTAGCTTGGGAGATGTTACAATGGCACATCTACAGAACCGCAAATTGCGGTGGTATCATCATTGGTCACCGTGATAAAATTCGGAGAAGAGGTATCTGAATACCGAGAAGGTATGTGTGGGGTGATGTTGTTGGTAGCCCCTGAGTCCACTATCCACACCAGACTGTGCGAAAAACAGGCTATACCTTTGTTTGAAGTAGAGACAACAAAGTAAAGGGACTGAAGCCCATCCCACATGGCTTTGGCCGTCTCCTGGTACATGGTCATTCAGTTAGTTCGGTCTCCATAGAATTGAGAAGCTAAGACTGAACCCGACCATCATCACGGAGCCACTGTTCCATAGGTTCAGTAGGGGGCACGGGTAATATGATGAAACAACCCTTTGGTTTTAAGGACACATCACACCTAGTGCTCCCATTCCACAAAGTTTTTCCCATTGAGGGAGATAGTAGTAACCCGGAGTCCATCCCACAGTTCAGCGGGGTAAGCCGGGGAAGAGAAGAGGCCACAAGGGTGTTGCCCATGGCAGGCTGACGACAAGGCAACTGAAGGAACTAGAAGAGTGACCGCCCAAGGTAAGGGGAGAGGAGTCTGGGCAGTTGCAATAGGGAGGCTGCGTGGAATGGTCACGACGAGTAGTCAGGGCAGTTGCAATAGAGAGGCCACGCGAACTGGTCACAACAGGGAGTATGGGCGGTTGCAAGAGAGAAGCCGCGCAAACTGGTTACAAAAAAGAAGTTCCGCAAGGGAGGTTGGGGCGGCCACAAAGAAAGGCCCACAATGAGAAGTGGAGGGTAGGAGGTGCGGGCTTGCAGGTGGAGTCCGCACGGAGTTCACCCGAGAGAGGAGTCTTGGCGGTCTAAGTAGAGATGTCCACGCAGGGTAGGTTGGGCGGTTTTAAGAAGCTGTCCGCAGAACGAAACCTCGCTTTGATACCATGTAGAACCCAATATACAAATACAAATAATTGTTTTAATTCTCTAGAGATCTTGTTATTACACGAGTGCACCCCTTGTTATATAGAATAGAGGAGGTGAGAGAATATACAAATGATGATGTGAGACTAAGTACATCGGGTGGTTACAGTACAGGCAATCGCCCAGACTACAATAAGTAGCAACATTAGGCGGTTACACAAGGGTAACCGCCCGACCTTTATTCAAAACAGCAACACCGGGCGGTTACACAATGGATAACCAACCGTTCTTTATACAGAGCAGCAATACCAGACGGTTACACGAGGGGTAACCGCCCGACCTTTATATAGGTTACTAGTTCTTTAATTACTCATCCGACCTGATTCAGAGAGTCTATACTTGTAGGAGCATTTGAGGTCACTTCTTGGTAGACTTTTTCACTTACCACAAATAGATTGGATTGAGTTGAATTGTAACATTACCACTTGGAATCTATGTGGGATAGTATGTATTCTTATTGAACTCTTATTTTCTGTTTGAAACAAAAGAGTGCCTTGTTTAACATAAATCTTGTTGCATGTTTGATAACAAAAGTACTCTTTTTACCAGTTTAGGGTAAAAAGACTTTTTCCCTTGTTACACTTTTACATAGATTTTCTCACGTGTGGACTTGATTTGTTGTTGGAGGGAAGATACGGCTTTCAAAATTTTTTCCAGTTTGTTGTTGGAACTTCACAATCGTGTCTATTGCGGAATAAATGAGACTCTCTACATATAGTAGAGGGTATTACAAGCAAATAACTTTAAACAATAAATAATTAATCACGAATTACTTCTAACACTCCCACTCAAGTTGGGCATGCAATGTTCTTCATACCCAACTTGGTAATAAGAGTCCCAAATATTTTTTTCACTCAATGCCTTAGCGAGGAAATCTGCAAGCTGTCCCTACGAGTGTACGAAATGGGTACATACAATCACTTTAATAATATTTTCTTTTATGAAGTGTCAATCAACTTCAACGTGCTTAGTGCGGTCATGCTGGACATGGTTATGAGCATAATTGATTGCAGTTTTGTTGTCACAATACAGGTCGAAGGGGCCAGTTTCCAGTAAACCAAGATCATTCAAGAGAGAACGAAGCCACATCCCCTCACATATACCATGAGCCATAACTCTAAACTCAGCTTCAGCACTAGAGCGAGTCACTACATGTTGTTTCTTGCTTCTCCAAGTGACCATATTAGCCTCAACAAAAGAACACTATCCTGTAGTAGATCTCCTATCACCAATCGATCCACTCAGGTCTGCATCAGTATATACTTCAATTTTTAAGTGATCACTGGGTGAAAATAGAATGCCTCTACCAGGTGAGGTCTTCAAATACCTCAGAATTCTGTGCACTCCATCGAAATGTTTGACCTTTG
Organism: Dactylorhiza incarnata; assembly: GCA_033032865.1. Taxonomy (NCBI): domain Eukaryota; kingdom Viridiplantae; phylum Streptophyta; class Magnoliopsida; order Asparagales; family Orchidaceae; genus Dactylorhiza; species Dactylorhiza incarnata. The sequence goes on from JAWHQI010000198.1 coordinate 1,844,084, forward strand.
GAGAATGCATGTATTGACTGACGCAGGACGAATCTATAGGCGGCGGATAAATCGTAACCTAACCCTACATGCTATGCAAATCCGACGGCGTGAATCCAAATTAGATAATAAATTTAAAACATCCCACACAAAATAAATTCACAGCAAGGCAGAATATTTTATTAGGACGAAAACAAGCTTAGGCTTTCCTCTGCGTGGAGGGCCAAAGCTAGAGCGCGCGGCGAATAAACCCTGCAAATCACAATAATAGTCTAGGGCAAAATTCCACGATAATGTGTCTCCAAGCAAATATAAAATGTCCAACCCAATAAATAAAAATGTTGAAAATAATAAGTTCAATACAACGAAATCTCACCAAATAGTGGGCTGACCAAGGCACTGAAGAATCCGGAGCCGGGGATGCGTGAACGACGATCCGAGGTGGAACCGTTAGCGTGGAAATGGCGGAGGTGGCTGTCCTTGGCGGTAAATGGGGAGATCGGGCCGGAAATGGATAGATCCGGCCACTAGGAAGTAGATCCGGGTAAGGTGTGAGTAAATCCGATGTTTGAGAGCGGATCCGGGCTACGGAAAGATGTATGACGGTGGAAATAACGGATCAGGGGTGGAAAAACCTAGATCTGGACTGATCTAGGAATTTAGAGGGGAAAGGAGGTGGATCCACGTGAGGGGAGGTTTGGGGTGGTCGGTTAGGGCTGGGGACAAGTGGGGGTGGCTGTTAGACGGGAGATGGGGGCTGCTGTAGGCTGGCGACAGAGAGGAGGGGCTGCTGTAGGCTGGCGGCAGGGAGGAGGGGGGTTGCTGTAGGCTGGCGGAAGGGAGGAGGGGGGCTGCTGTAGGCTGGCGGAAGGGGGGGGGGCTGCTGCTGTAGGCTGGCGGAAGGGAGGAGGAAAGCTGCTGCTGCCTGCTGGGAGTGAATGGGAGAGGGGCGGTGGTGACTCCTGGAGGTGGAGGAGCTGGCGGTGTGGGAGGGCAAGGTGGCTGGCGGCGGGTTGGCTGGGAGGTGGAGAAGGCTGAGGAAACTATACTGATGAACAGTAAATTTCATAAATGAACAGTGAACAAAGGTGATTTCTGGACAACCAATGATGGCTGTTTGGGGGGCTGTTGGGGTGCTGCGGGAGGGAGTTTGGGAGGGGGAAAAGAGGGCTAGGGTTAGAGGGTACCTTGGGGAGGGAGATACAAGCCTAGGAGTCGTCACCTAGGGTTCCACGGAGTCGGCACCGTGGCGGGATCGCGGAATTCCGGGAATAAGCTTCTCCAATATCTGCAATGCCTCAATCAGCCCACAAATCATCTATTTATAATAAAAGGAGGATTAGGGCATCCCACCATCGACGACTATGATTGGCCGGAGGTGGGGCCACCCAAATACACCAAAACAAATGCAAAAATAATAAACTAATATATCAAATTGATTCACAACGCGAATCCGAACACATCTGCGGAGTTCGATCGTTGATCCGGGCACGCCATATATGGAAAGTCGCCAAATCAGCCCCGAATGGTCCCAAAATTCGTCCTCGTCTCTGCTCCACATCAATCTCCCCGGCTTGAAAGAATTCATCTCCCGATGAATAGGGGTCAGAATTCTCTCACCGTATGCCAGGTAAAGCTCGAAGAGGCCCGCCAGAGGTCGTCCAAGTGTCGTCGCTGAAAAGTGGGCTCGCCAATCAACTCCTCCTGACTGAAAAGTTTCCATCCCCGATGAGTGTAGACGGACGTACTGAAGTCGAAGTCCGGGGGCGAATCGATCAAGCTCTGCTGCAAGTTCCCAGATGTCATCAACGCCTGTAGTAGGAATGTACCGACGGAATATGGTCTCCGTGATGCTCTCAACGCTCAACTCATGAGTGGTGGATCCCGGTGCGATCGGCGGCGCCGTGGGTAGAACCAAAAAAGACGAGTCCCCAGGTGGGTGGGTGTCAGGAGTGGGTGAGTAGTGGTGGTCATCATACGTGGGTGGGCTATGAGGATGGTAAGACAACGGGAGTGGAGGTGTGGGTGGCTGGAAGTCCCCACTGCTTGGGTCCACATACTCGCGAGGCTCGTAGTACGGCGTCATATCTTCAACACTAAATACCAGGTGGATACCCATACTTGCAGGGATATCAAGATCGTAGATGTTTGCTTCGATCTGTCTCATGATTATATAGGGATCCATTCGCCTAACGCTCAAGCTTTTAGCAAGCCTCGCACGGAGTCTCACAACGCAGATTCTCACCTTCACCTGCTCGCCTTCATGAAGTACCTGCACTTGCCAATGAACATCTGCTTGTGATTTACAAGATTTATTACCAATATGGATTATTCATCGGACCGACTCATGACACACATGCAAACGATGAACAGACAACACAACAGACTCATGCAAATGATGACAAAATGATTCAACAGACTCATGCAAATGATGTAAATGAGACACGACGGACACAACATACTCGCTATGGGAAAGACTAATAACCACTTGAAAATCTACCAAAGGAGGTGGCCTATCAGGAGGCTCTCTTGGAGGAGTGTAGAAAAACTCATCTCGTGTGAGACGAGTGCTTAGATGATCGAGAGAGACAACTATACTCAAATACGAGCTCGTAAAGAGCGAAACATCTCTCAGGGAACGTGACACGTCAGGGGGCTCACCAAGGGGTGTGTATGAAAAGCTATCGTGAAGGAGGCGACCACTTGAGTGAAAATCGAGTACACCGACTAGAGGACGTGGCTCTAGGGTGTGGTGAGTGTCTTCGACAAGAAAGAACTCATCGGGCGGGTCAGCGGGTGGTGTGTCCCAAAACTCTTCACGAGTGAGATGTGTCATAACGTAGGTCCTCAAAATATGAGTAGGCTCTAGTGTGCTCAAGGTAGTCCTTACATACGTCTTACTCCACTCACGACCCATCCTCTGGGGCAAGGCCAGAGATGATAGGGAAAGAGATGTCAATAACTCGAAACTCGTAAACAAGCTCCTCACCTGAATCTCATCTTCACCAGGATGTGGGGGATCATCAGGAGGCTCAACAGGGGGCTCGTCATGGAACTCGTCATTAGGTTTAAGGTACTCCAGATGAGTACCAACATAAGGGGCAGTGTCCCCGTGAATGGATGACATGACCACTACGAGATCAACATTAGGCTCTGGGCTCTCGATCGTGATGTGACTTAGGGTAATGACAATGGGAGAGCGACATAGACCTACGCTCAAAAATGGGTATGTGGGTGCAGTGTCAAGACATGAGCCCAGGGTAGGGGTACTAGTCAACCCATGACATGCCAAAGGTGGTGGTGTGGATGAGGGGCACGACACTATAGGCTCAGGAGGTCGCCCAGGCTCACTCTCAGTCGGGGTCACGGGAGACGGGTCAGAAACAAGAGGTAGGTCACTCACTGGGCTAAGCACCTCACTGGGGTGAGAGCAATCTGCATCAGGTATCATTTCTGCCATGTCTGACTGAACAATGGTAGGCAGAGTGGTGTCCTCGGTGTGGGAGGAGCTCGTACTGCAGAGGTCAAAGTGAGGATCCAACCGACCAGCTCTTGCAGATCTGAAAGACTGTTCGTAACGAAGGGCAAGCCGATACGTCTGCTCGAGGGACTTCGAGCTATGATAAACCACCTTAGTACGAATGTCTGATCGAAGGCCAGATCGAAATCTGCAAGAGGTCATGGCTGGGTCCTCTCGGATATCGCTCCTCACAACTAACTCATCAAAGCGATCCTTGTACTCAGCGACGCACATGGATCCTTGTTGAAGGGAAAATAATTGGTCGAGCAAGCGAGTCTGATACGACGACGAAAGATACCTCTGACACAATATACGTTTCATGTCCACCAACTAGTGATGTGATGAAGACGGTCTCGCTCACGGGTCCTCTCAACGCTAGACCAGTAAGCCCTCGCCTGATCTAAAAGTCTAAGTTTCACAAACTTGATGCGACGCTCACCGAATAACTCAAAATGATCGAGATAGTCATTATACTGATCGTCCTTAGTGTAGTGGTCTCGTGTCATCTCTAAGGTAACCGAGTCGAGCCGAAGGATCAACACGATCTGCTTGCGTGCAAGGATATGAACGACGTCAATCATTATACTGATCGTCTCTAGTGTAGTGGTCTCGTGTCAGTGGGTCAACACGATCTCTAAAAGTGGTGTGCTGCGATCGAGAATAATCGTCGTAATAACGTGAATATCTCCCTGACGGGGCTCTGTGAGAGCAGGTGCTAGTGGACTCGAGACCTCCAAAGTGAGGGGAGGAATAATCGTGACACCTAGACATAATGAAAAACTATAGACTCTACGACTGCGTATCGAAAAGTGCGCGCAACCTTGCTCTGATACCAATTGACGCAGGACGAATCTATAGGCGGCGGATAAACCGTAACCTAACCCTACATGCTATGCAAATCCGACGGCGTGAATCCAAATTAGATAATAAATTTAAAACATCCCACGCAAAATAAATTCACAGTAAGGTAGAATATTTTATTAGGACGAAAACAAGCTTAGGCTTTCCTCCGCGTGGAGGGCCAAAGCTAGAGCGCGCGACGAATAAACCCTACAAATCACAATAATAGTTTAGTGCAAAATTCCACGATAATGTGTCTCCAAACAAATATAAAATGTCCAAACCAATAAATAAAAATCCTGAAAATAATAAGTCCAATACAACGAAATCTCACCAAATAGTGGGCTGACCAAGGCACTGGAGAATCCGGAGCCGGGGATGCGTGAACGGCGATCCGAGGTGGAACCGTTGGCGTGGAAATGGCGGAGGTGGCTGTCCTTGGCGGAAAATGGGGAGATCGGACCGGAAATGGATAGATCCGGCCACTAGGAAGTAGATCCGGGTAAGGTGTGAGTAGATCCGATGTTTGAGAGCGGATCCGGGTTACGGAAAGATGTATGCCAGTGGAAATAACGGATCGGGGGTGGAAAAACCTAGATCTGGACTGATCTAGGAATTTAGAGGGGAAAGGAGATGGGGGCTGCAATAGGCTGGCGGCAGAGAGGAGGGGCTGCTGTAGGCTGGCGACAGGGAGGAGGGGGGCTGTTGTAGGCTGGCGGAAGGGAGGAGGGGGGCTGCTGCTGTAGGCTGGCAGAAGGGAGGAGGAAAGCTGTTGCTGGGAGTGAATGGGAGAGGGGCGGTGGTGACTCCTGGAGGTGGAGGAGTCGGCGGTGTGGGAGGGCAAGGTGGCTGGCGGCGGGTTGGCTGGGAAGTGGAGAAGTCTGAGGAAACTATACTGATGAACAGTAAATTTCATAAATGAACATTGAACAAAGGTGATTTTCTGGACAGCCGATGGTGGCTGTTTGAGGGGATGTTGGGGGGCTGTGGGAGGGAGTTTGGGAGGGGGAAAAGAGGGCTAGGGTTAGGGGGTACCTTGGGGAGGGAGATACAAGGCTAGGAGTCGTCACCTAGGGTTCCACGGAGTCGGCATCGTGGCGGGATCGCGGAATTCCGGGAATAAGCTTCTCCAAAATCAGCAATGCCTCAATCAGCCCACAAACCATCTATTTATAATAAAAGGAGGATTAGGGCATCCCACCATCAACAACTATGATTGGCCGGAGGTGGTGCCACCCAAATACACCAAAACAAATGCAAAAATAATAAACTAATATATCAAATTGATTCGCAACGCGAATCCGAACACATCTGCGGAGTCCGATCGTTGATCCGGGCACGCCATATATGGAAAGTCGCCAAATCAGCCCCGAATGGTCCCAAAACTCGTCCTCGTCTCTGCTCCGCATCATTGACTTACCACTACCACTGCATATGAAATGCCAGGATGAGTTTGAGATAGTTAGATCAATTTTCCTACGAGCTTCTGATAACTCAAAATATCTTCCACCGACTCCCCATCATCTCGTCCAAGTTTGTGGTTGCCTTCAATAGGGGTATCAACAGGCTTGCAACAACTCATTTCTGTTTATTATAATAAATCAAGGACATACTTCCGCTGTGAAATATGAATCTCATATTTTGATCTTGCTACCTTATTCCTTAGAAAATATCTCAACTTGCCTAAATCTTTCACTTTAAATTCACTAGCAAGTTTTAGCTTTAGAGCACGGATCTCATCCATGTCATCACCTGTAATAACCATATCATCAACATACACAATCAAGAGAGTCGCATTCGTCTCTTTCCATATGATAAATAGAGTGTGATCAACATGACTTTGAGATAGCCTAACGAGGTCATGACTTTGTGAAGTCTCTCAAACTAAGCTCTGGGAGATTGTTTTAACCCCATAAAGAGCTTTCTTCAATTTATAAACCTTCCCTTCTGAGCCAGTAGGGATAAGACCTGGGAGCATTGACATATAGACTTCCTCTTCTAAGTCACCGTGAAGGAAACCATTCTTTACATCCAGCTGTTGAAGATCCCACCCTTTACATGCGACACAAGATAACAAGACCCGAATTGAATTAATTGTTGCCACCAGAGCAATTGTCTCTTGGTTTCAACACCATGAGTTTGAGTGCAGCCTCTTGCCACCAACCGTGCCTTGAACCTCTCCACAATATCTTCAGAGTTTTGCTTTACCGTAAAAATCCATCGACAACCAACTATCTTCTTAACAGGAGGGAGATCGACTAGGTTCTATGTATGGTTCTTTTCTAAGCCTGCATTTCCTCCATTATTGCCTTTGTCCATTTTGGGTGGCCAAGTGCCTCCTACCATGTACCGGGAACAGACACGGAGGATAGAGAAGCGACAAAGGCTTTACGGGAAGAGGTTAAAGAGGTATATGAAATATAGTTAGATAAAGGATATTGAGTGGATGAGCGAATACTTTTCAGAGAGCAATACATAACTCAAGGGGCGTTGAAGACGAATTCGGTATTGACTCTGGTATTATGAAATGAGACTGAGTGTTTGATCCTTTGCTTCTCCTAGTGTACACTTGCAACTCCTTTTCTCTTGGAATATCTTTGGGAATATCCACACTCTCCCCCCGAGTGATGTTGTATAGAGGAGAAATAGGTAAAAGAAGAGTAGGAGTACTCACTTCCAAGTGTGAAGACTCCCCTTGAAGTGAGGACTCATAATAAGATGTAGTTTCATGAAAAGTTACATCCATGGAGACAGATTTTCTTGCTAGGAGGATGATAACATTTGTATCTTTTTTGTGTTGGAGAGTAACCAATGAACATACATCGTATAGCACGAGGATCAAGTTTTGTTCGAGTAATGTATGAATGTGAACAAAACATACATATCCAAAAACGTGAGGGGGAAAAGTAGGAGGGATATCCAAGGTATGTAGAGGAGTACGATTGCCCAGAAGACGGTAATGCATACGATTAATGAGATAAGCGGCAGTAAAAAAGGCATCACCTCAATAATATTTCAGAAGTGACATGGTAAATAATAAACACCTTGTCACTTCAAGGAGATGACGATTTTTATGCTTAACAACGTCATTTTGTGCGGGAGAATGGGCACAAGTGGTTTGATGAACGATGTCAAGCTCACTCAAATAACTTTCAAATTTGGAATACATATATTCACGACCATTATCACTGCGAAGAGTTTTAATGGTTGCACCAAATTGAGTAGAAATCATTTTTTGAATTTTTTGAAAAAGTAGGAACACTTCACTCTTACTACACATCAAATAAACCTAAGTAGTGCGAGAATAACAATCAATGAATGTTACAAACCAATGATAATCGGAGATGGAAGCAACATGATAAGGGCTCCATATTGTATGGAAAGGTACAGTACACGACTTAGATTTATGATTAAAAGAGACACGGTTATGTTTAGCGAGTTCACAAACATCACACATAAAAGTTTGAAACACAGAAGATGAAAAATTAGAAAATAATGACTGCATAGTAGTAGCAGAGGGATGACCCAAGCGACGATGCCAGGTAGACAGCAAAGGAAGTTGGTGAGCATGAAGAGCCAGGGGAACAACAATATCAAACACATACAGTCTATCTCGCATCCTACCAGAGCCAATCATCTTCTTCATCTGCAGGTCCTGAAAAATCCGATAAAAAAGAAAGAAAGTGATGGAGAAGTTCATATAGTTTGTAATATGGTTAACGGATAAGAGGTTGCGAGTAAAAGAAGAGACATGTAGAGCAGAAACCAAGGTAAGAGTAGAGCAATTGATGGATCCCTTTCCTGCAATAGAGGAAATAGTTTCATCAGCAATGCTTACCTTGTCTTTGCCAGACAATGGTGAATATGAAACAAAACCCGACGATGTCCCAGTTATATGGTAAGTGTCCCCAGAGTCAATGATTCAATGAGTGTTAGACGGTACAGTAGCAGAGTGAGCACTTGGAGTACCTGAATGGGCAAATGACGAGGATGAACTAGGACTAGGATCAAAGGGTAACCCCTGCATCATGCGACGAATGGTCATCATCTCATCAGTATAAAAGGACCCAGGTAGAGAAGGAGGCTCAGAGATCTGGCCACCAGAGGTACTGGTATCAATGAACTCAGTCAAGTGGGCAGAGCGAGGAGAGATAAATCTGGATCGGCCACGACCACGTTCTCCACGGCCTCCACGAGGCACCATTTCACCTCTCGTTGGAGGGATCCCATGCAATTTGAAGCAAGTGTCGCGAGTATGCTGACTTCGGCTACAGTCATCAACTGGTCTGTCCATGGGCCTGGGCTTAAAGTCCCGAGTATGGGTGCCTCCAGAATGAGAGGCAGCAAGTGCAGAACCACTAGTGATGACCTATGAACTCCATGACTGGCGGCGGTCATATTCCTACTGGACAATGTTATAGGTTTTTGACAACGAAGGGACCAGAGTGCGGCCAAGGATCTGAACAATGATCTGATCAAAGTCCTTGTGTAAACCATGTAGAAACTCAAACACCCTGTTCCGATCTTCATGAGCACGAACAATGATCGCATCAGCTGAGTAGACAAGGTCGAGGGAGACAAAATGGTCATACTCTTGATAAAGCTGAGTGAACTCCAAATAATATGCGGAGCGATTACCTTGCCGAAGGAGAAAGATCTTCCTTCGTAGATGAAATATTTGAGCGGTGTTCCCTTTCTGGGAATATGTGAATTCGGCACGACTCCAAATGTCCGCAGCGGTATCCAAGAATAGATAGTTCCGTGCAATAGCCTCTTGTATGGAATTAATCAACCATGCCATAACCAAAGAGTTCTTGGATTCCCATTGCCCCCAACTGGATGCCGTCTTCGCTGGCTCCTTAATAGCATCGTTAACATAGCCAAACAACCGACCACTCTTAAAGGCCATGGAAATAGATCGAGACTAAGATAAATAATTTGTAGTATCAAGACGAATCGTGGTAATTTGAGAAGTCGTATGATCGTGCCCAACGACCCCAACCCAGGTAGATCCAGCAGTTTGTGAGACGTCATGAAAATCAAGCACAACAGACTCTATGAGATCGGATAACAAAAAAATGCTGAAGAATTTCAGATAAGGTCACAAACAGCCACCGGAAGGTTGCTGGAAATGCGCAGATGACCGAAAAATTGTTGAACACCACCAATAGGACTGCCTAGGATCCTAGAGCATTAAATTCCTGAGGATCGAAGTCAAACAATGTTTGAAGGAGGTAGAATCATTTTCATGTGAAGAAGCATATGGAGGGGAAGAACACTAGATCGATGATATATGAAGATCTAGTGAAGCCCTCAATCGATCCTCCTAGTTTGTGATAGAGGAGGGAAAAACGAAACTTTTCTGGAAAAAATCCAGCAAATCAGACGGTTGCCGGAGGAGGCATCCAGCTCCGCCGATCGGCCCGTGCGCCGATCGACACACTACATGAAGATCAAACACGTGCGGTAGGGGGAAAAGAAGAGGGGGAAGGATCGGCGGTAGAGATCGGAGAGGGAAGGGAGGCGGACAAAGTTGGTGGATCGAGCTAGCGAGCTAGCGGTAGGCCGAGCAGATAGGACTCTGATACCATGTTGGAACTTCACAATCGTATCTGTTGCGGAATAAACGAGACCCTCTACATATAGTAGAGGGTATTACAAGCAAATAACTTTAAACATTAAATAATAAATCACTAATTACTTCTAACATTTGTCAATATCCAAATAAAACACTTATGGAGCTGGTGAGAGAAATCTTGAACTTTATAAATTCACAAGATTGAGATCTACCTCAGTTGACTCAACTGAGTTTAACATGTATGGAATTTCACAAACTTGTAGTAAATCAATGGGATTGAAGATGGTATTGAAGGCGCCTCTACTAATGCTTAGTTCTCACAAGTATTTATATATGAATTCATCAAATCTTATATACTTTGGCTTAGATCCAGCTGTATATTAACATTTTCTTTAGTGGTGCTTCATTGTCACTCATTGCATGGATTTGTTCTATTTCCTTGATCTATTAATTGATGTCTGAAATTATTTAAAGGTAATTCTTGTAATCTTGTAAGGTTGGAGAACCTGAGCATCAAACTTTTAGGTATCATATTCATCATATCTGTTGGGGTATTATTAACAGGTGAGATTTCTTTTTCATTACATACTATTTGATACTTTTCTGTTGCCATGCTACTTAAATTCCCTCTAAATCAGCATGTACAAGTAAAAACAGTTTATTATGATGAAAGTCATAAAATATTTATCTTTCTTTTCTTGAATATTCATGAAGATGATCTGTTTGGCTTGTCCATTCATTTAAATCTTCCGTGCAATGATAAATCACAAGGAAATCTTGGCCAACACGCGTTTTCAAATTTGTTGAGAAAAACAGAACCTTGTATATTCCTTTCTATGTACCAAATATAATGTAAGAATACAAATATATAGGAGGGAGAAAGAGAGAGGAAAACCTTATACACAATGTGGGACTAAAGAGAGAGAAAGAGAGAAATAAGAAAATATATGGGCTCCAGAATGGGCCATTACATGGGCTTTTTTAACACTCCCCCGCAAGATGGAGCGTACAAGTCGTAGGCACCTAGCTTGGACATGAATTGATAAGAAAAGGTGCTTGATAGGGCCTTGGTGAGAATATCAGCAACTTGGTCGGTACCCGGAACATGCTTTAATTCTATCTTCTTCATTTGAACTTTCTCCCGGATGAAGTGCAGTCCACTTCAATGTGTTTCGTTCTTTCGTGGAAGACTGAATTCTTAGCTATGTGTATAATAACTTGACTGTCACATAGTAAGATAGCAGGTGAGGATAGTTTTACTCCTAGATCAGCAAGAAGACTTTCAAGCCATGTGAGTTCAGAAACCACTGATGTCATCGAACGGTATTCCGCCTCAGCTGAAGATCGAGCAACCACAGCTTGTTTCTTACTACGCCAGGTAACCAGGTGACCCCCAAAGTAAGTACAAAAACCACTAGTAGACCGCCAATTATCCAGGGAACCAGCATAATCTGCATCAGAATATGCAACCAATGTTAGAGTAGAGGACAAGGTTTTGTATACCTGTCCTTGATCGGGGGCTATTTTCAGATATCTTAGGATGCGTTCGCGGCCTGAAGATGGGACATTCGAGGGGAATGCATAAATTGGCTGACAACCCCAACAACAAAGGATATATCTGGTCTCGTGACTGTAAGGTAAATCAGTTTCCCAACAAGTCGTCGATAGCACTCTGGATTTGGAAGAACAAGATCATCATCAGAGGCATGTGCACACAACTTGTGATTGACATCCATAGGAGTGTTACTTGGCTTGCATCCAGAGTAGCCAGCATTCTGAAGAAGATCAAGACAATACTTCCGTTGAGAGAGGACAAGTCCATCAGGACGTCTCGTGATCTCAAGACCAAGGAAGTATCGAAGGTTCCCCAGATCCTTGGTTTGAAAGACGGAACGAAGATGCTGTTTGACCGCTTGTATTCATTTTGAATCATCTCCTGTGATTAGGATGTCATCGACATATACCAATAGAAGAACCGTGCCTGTAGTTCGATGCCAAGTGAACAGAGAGAAATCTGCCGAGCTCCGAGTAAAGCCAACCTCCCGAACAACCTTACTGAACTTATCAAACCATGCTCGGGGGATTGTTTGAGACCATAAATGGATTTCTTCAGATGACATACTTGGGACTCCCCCGTGGTCTCAAGCCCGGGAGGTTGCTGCATGTATACTGTTTCTTGTAGGTCGCCATTTAAAAAGGCATTTTTGATATCCAGCTGATGGAGAGGCCATTGGCGATGCACAACAACTGAGAGAAGGACACGAACTGTATTGAGCTTGGCCACCGGAGAGAACACTTCCTCATAGTCGAGACTTTGTTGTTGAGTGAAGCCACGAGCCACCAGTCGGGCTTTAAGACGCTCAATTGTCCCATCCGAAGCATGCTTGATTATAAAGACCCATTTGCAACTAACAGTAGTCTGGCCTGGAGGGAGAGGAATCAGATCCCATGTCTGATTGGCCCAGAGAGCTGTCATTTCGTCGTCCATGGCTGCCCGCCAGCCCGGATGCTGGAGAGCCTCCTGCACAGAGTTAGGGATAGAAATAGAGGATAGCGAAGTAGCAAAGGTGTGTAGCGGCGGGGACAGGCGATGTAAAGATACATAGTTCGCCATGGGATGAGCGGTGGAGGCCGGTGCCGGATCAACAGGTTGCAGAGTGTCAGAGGTCGAGGCCGACTGCATTGGGGCGACGGAGCGAGGAAGGCGACGAGTGTAGACACGGAGAAGAGGAGGCTTGTTGGGAGCGGGAGTCGAGACAGGAAGGAGGGATGGTGGAGAGGTGACTGGGATTACAGGTCTAGGTAAGGATTGTGGTGGAAGAGGGGGATTTTGGTTTGAGAAGAAATGTTGATCTTCCCGGAAGGTAACATCAGCCGAGACTGTCACCTTGCGGGTAGTAGGAGAGTAGCAGACATATCCTTTCTGAGTACGGGAGTAACCGACGAACACGTGTTTGACTGCTCGTGGTGCCAACTTGTCTGTCGACGTACCAAGTGAACGTAGCAGGTACATCCAAAGATGCGAGGGGTGAGAGAGAATGGTGGAGTAGAGGGGAAGAGGAGACTGAACGGAGTAGCATTATGAAGGACGGAGGAAGGGAGACGGTTGATGAGGTAGCATGCTGTTGAAAGCGCAAAGTTCCAATAAGCCTTGGGTACCTGCATTTGAATCATGATGGAGCGAGCAACATCAAGAAGATGTCTATTCTTGCGTTCAGCAACACCGTTTTGTTGGGTTGTATAGGCACAAGATGTCTGATGAATAATCCCAAATTCTGAGCAGAGGTTGGCGAATTCATGGCTAGTGTATTCGCGAGCGTTATCCGTTCAGAGGTTTTTATTGGTTCGGAAAACTGAGTGCGAATCTCAAGGACGAACGTGCGGAACACACGGGGAAGTTCGGAGCGATCACGAAGTAAGTATAGCCATGCCGTTCGAGAATAATCATCAATAAACGTGATAAAGTAGCGATAACCAGAAACACTTGTAATTTTATACGGGCCCCAAATATCAGAATGTACTAAAACAAAAGGAGCAGAGCTCCGAGTACAATGAGGAGGAAACGATGAGCGGTGTTGTTTACCCAGAATACATGAATCACAACTATAAGAAGGAAGATAAATATCGGGAAGAGCCTTCTGGAGGACTGGAAGAGGAGCATGTCCGAGACGTCGGTGCCAATCAACTGAGGAGACGGAAGAGAGGATGGTAGGTGGAGCATCAAGAAGGTAGAGCCCATTTTGTAGTCGTCCTTTACCAATGATACTCTGTGTCCGTCGATCCTGCATAAGAAAGGAAGAGGAATTGAATGTCACAGAGCAATTCAAATCTGTAGTGAGGTGACTGACAAAAAGTAAATTGAACGGGGAGCCCGGAACATGAAGAGCTGAGCGGAGAGAGAGAGAGAGAGGAATTGAGAAGAATATCCGCCGAGCCGGAGACAGGGACATTATCGCCATTGGCCACGGTGATATATTTAGGATGCGAAGAGGGCAAGTATTGAGGCGGCTTCAACGAGGTGATGTGATGAGTAGCACCTGAGTCCACTATCCAGCGTGGACCAGTGGAGAGACAAGCGATACCTTCATTGGAGATGAAGGCGGCGGAGGCAACGGAGGCAGGCGGGCGGTTGAGCATGCCATGGAGTTGCTGGAGCTGGAGGCGGACATCTTCAAGGTCAGCACGAGTGGCAGAAGGATTGTCGACAGCAACAGAAGCAGCTGGACGAGGAGGAGGGCCATATTTGCGGTAGCAGGTCGCCTCGAGGGTCCATCCCTACCACAGAAGGAACACTTAGGACGTGGTCTGCCACCATGACCCCGTCCCCGAGAGCCTGAACGTCCCCCACGAGCAGGAGGAGGGAGGGGTAGTAATGGTGCAGATGAATGCTGAAGGAGGGCCGGTGCGGGAGGAACAGTAGTATCAGGAGGCGGTGATACCTTTAGCAGCATGGAGCACACGTCAGAAAGTGAAGGAATAACAACAGACGAGAGGATCTGAGCCCGGATGCTCTGAAGATGAGGTGGGACACGAGCCATCATCATAGCAATACAAACTGTTTCCTTCTGAGCACGTTGGGCAGCGAGATCCGTAGTAGACGGTTGATGTCAGATCCAGGCTTCGGCCAGAGTCTTGTCCTGAGCAACAAATGAGATCATATCGGCAGCACCGCCAGTGTCAAGAATCTGAAGATCCGTTATGATGTCATAGAGGTGCTGGAGACTGTCCTTGCCGGAGTAGAGGGAATGGAGCTCATCCCACATTGCCTTGGCCGTCTCGTGATACATGACCATTCTGTAAGGTTCGTTGTCAAGGGAGTTGAGAAGCCTAGTCTGAACTCGGCCATCGTCACGTAGCCAGTCATTCGGAGGTGTAGAAGGAGCATCCCTAGTGAGATGGTGCAGAAGTCCTTTAGACTGGAGCACCTTACGGACGGAATGCACCCATTCAATGAAGTTCTTCTTCCCAGTGAGGGAGATGGTGGTGATCCTCAACTCGTCGCGTAGTTCATGAGCGGGAAGCAGGGGGGCTGCAGGAGAGGTAGCGGTCTGCCCATCAGGATGCACAGAGGGATCACTGGAGGAACCCATTGCAGAGAGAATGACAAGGTTGTTGGAGAGGAGAGGAGACCGCTGCGACTAGAGGGAGCTGCGGTTAGAAAACCGCTGAAGGGCGCGGATAGAGGAAAGCTGCGACTAGAGGAGAGCTCGGCAGAGGGCGCGGTCTGCAAGGGCGGTCTACAAGAGGCAGAGGGCCCGGTCTGCACGGGAGGAGAGTGCGGGCGGTTTGCGAGGGAGACCGCAGACAGGCTTCACGAGAGGAGAGTGCGGGCGGTCTGCGAGGAGAGCGCGGGTGGTCTGCACGAGAGGAGAGTGCGGGAGGTCGGCAAGGAGCAGGAAGGGAGACCGCGGGCGGTCTGTACGAGAGGAGGTCGCGGGCGGGAGAGGTCGGAAGTGTCGGGGCCCACTTGTCATGTTGAAAACCATAAGAATGCCGATGAGCAGCAGAAGCTGGAGAGGGGAGCTCGCAGGAGGGGCGGAATGCAGTTAGAAAAAAAGAGACCGCAGGCTGCGGTTTAGAGAACAAGAGACTGTAGGCTGCGTTTAGAAAAAGAAGAGACCGCAGGCTGCGGTTACAAATTTTGGAGACCGAGAAAAAAATTTGAACCTGCCTCTGATACCATGTGGAGAAAAACAGAACCTTGTATATTCCTTTCTATGTACCAAATACAATGTAAGAATACAAATATATAGGAGGGAGAAAGAGAGACGAAAACCTTATACACAATGTGGGACTAAAGAGAGAGAGAAATAAGAAAATATATGGGCTCCAGAATGGGCCATTACATGGGCTTTTCTAACAAAATTATTTTAAACAAACAACTGGTTGAATGTTCCCACGAGAACCAGTATTTTTGGTTGCACAAAGTTAATTATAAAGCACTTGCAAAAGAAGGGACTATTTATATATTTTAATTTAGATTATGTAATGGTGTTGGAATATTTTGTTATGGATCCTATACCCTCAGTTATCTAGTTATGCACTATTATAAGAATGGGAGTCGAGTCATTGTATCGAGTCAAGTTGTAGGAGTCAAGTCGAGTCGTAGCGTTTAAGTATTTTAATATTTAATGTAGGGTATTTAACATTATGTCATCAGAGCCTATATATATAGGGCATTTGGGGTCATGTAATATTATGCAAGATTAAAACCAAGTTTCCCTTCTCTCTCAAGCCTTTCTCTAAGCCTTCTTCCCCCTTAGGGTTTCTTCTCTCCCTCCTCCACCCACTCCGGGTTTCATCTTCTCTCATCTCCTCCACCATTTCTAGGTTTAACACCCTTGTATCTCCAACTACATCTCCCTTCCACTGCCATTCGACAAACCACTAAAAGAGGCACGTAACAACTTGGTATCAGAGCCTCTCGACCCTCTTCCGCCGACGCGCGCCGCACTTCCCCGTTCTGTCGAAGTCATCGACATTCCCCTAACCCGCAGCAAGCATCGACATCCAAACGGCAGGGTCGCAACTTCACGCCGCTGTTTCCACGGCCTCCGCATCCTCTTCCGCGTAGCAACCCAGAGATCGACACTTCCCAATCTGCTGCTTCGCTCCACTTCTGTCGTTTCTGGCGCCATCCGCCGTCCACGTGAGATATCCTCCCATCACAACGGGATCGTCTCTTCGCTCGATCCCCAGCGGGATCTTCTCTTTCACCAGCGATCGACGCCTGTGCTTCTTCCCCAGCGCCAGCTCCCCGCGGTCGAACGCTCTCTTCTTCCGCTGTAAGCATCGCACCCAGCCTCTCTGACTACCATCTCACGCCATCCCACACGACGCCGCATGCTGCTCTGTCCAATCGAGCCCACGCCGCTTGTCGCTCTGCCGTTCGAGCTCCTCTCCCGCTTTTCCTCGAACCCTTCACTCGCTTTCTTTTATTTTTATTTTTATTTTTCTCGAGCCGCCCATCATATCCATCTGTAGTCCCCATCACGCCACCTGGAGGAAGAAAAACACAAAAAAAATTTAATTAATTAATTTACTATAAATTAATCACTTACTTATTTATAAGTAACTCATTAATTTATTAGTAATTAATTAATAATTTCATCATGTCGCTCAACGCTGCGGATCCTATTGAGCTGCTTGCCCGGCTCGCCGAGCTGGGCCACCGTATTGCTCAACGGGAAGCTCGGCTCGACCGTCGTGACACTAAACTTGACCTCAAGCTCGCCGCCCTCCGCATGTCCCGCGCTTCGATGCTTGTTTTTCTGTCGCCGCTACCACCGTCACTGGAGTCGTCTCCTTCCCCTCCAAGGGTGGTACTGCCACCGCTCTCCGACGACACACCACCACCGCCTACTTCTGCTCCCGCCATTCTGCAGCTTCCGGCCCCGGCCTCCTTGCCGCTATCTGTCGTTCCTGACACTCCACCAACACCAAGTGAGCTCCCACCGCCGGCCATTTCGTCGCCTGCGCCACCGGCCCCTGCCTTGCGGGTCCCTCCAACCACATCGCCCCCTCCGACCACCTCGCATCCGCTTCTACCGCCACAGCTCCCTCTGGCCACATGGCCATGACTCCTCACCGCCGCCACGCCGGATCCATTCCTGCAGCCAGCCCTCGCCCTCAAACCTCAGACTCTTGTGGCTCTAGCCATCTTGCTGATGTGGCCCGCCACCGTGCCGCTGGCACCGCTAGACCCTGTCCTTCCGCCGCCAGTCTTTTCGTGGGCGCAGTTGCCGCTTGTTGCCACCACGGCCACCGCGACACGATATCGGGCGCTATTCTGGCGCGAGATCAAGATGCCAGAGACTCCGACCCTCCACGTGGAGTTCGAGCTTGAGGGCAAGCTCGATTTCGAGGACGGATGAGATGTTATGGATCCTACACTCCCAGTTATCTAGTTATGCATTATTATAAGTATGGGAGTCGAGTCATTGTATCGAGTCAAGTTGTAGGAGTCAAGTCGAGTCGTAGCGTTTAAGTATTTTAATATTTAATGTATGTTGGGTATTTACGATTATGCCATCAGAGGCTATATATATAGGATCTTTGGGGTCATATAATATTATGCAAGATTAAAACCAAGTTTCCCTTCTCTCTCAAGCTTCTCCCTCTCTCTCTAAGCCCTCTTCCCCCCTTAAGGTTTCTTCTCTCCTTCCTCCACCCTCTCCGGGTTTCATCTTCTCTCATCTCCACCATTTCTAGGGTTAACACCCTTGTATCTCCGACTACAGCTCCCTTCCACAGCCATTTGACAAACCACCAAAGAGGCACGTAACATATTTTTAGAAGAAAACCCATGTTGAAATCATTCAACATCTTGATTGCTAACACAAACATGTTATGTATCCTAGTTGAGGATCTAGTCACACGATACTGGAGGATGAAGCCTAATGAGACAACCCTAGATTTCCCCTTCCCCCTCTTGAGTTCTTGTTGTTGCCTAAGATAAAAATAGATATAGAACTAAGAGGAAGAAGCTAAGGAGAGAAAGGACGAGCCTCTTGATGCTCAATGGGAGCATGTCTCTGGCGCCGTTGGGTGGGGAAGAAAAGGAGAGAAGAAAATTAGAGTTTAGGTTAATTCATGCTTACTCTCATTCATTCCTTAATAATACAAGATACCTCTTTTACAAAAAAGGAACTTACATAAATTGAAATTGCAAAAATAAAAGTTTTTAAATAAAAATTTAGAAATTAAAATAATCTCGACTCCCATCAAGTAGTTTTCTTCTTCTGAATATTGCTTCCCTAAAACATGTGATGGAGATCACGGTGATCAGCTACTCGTTCAGACGATCCGAGTCCACGGATGCGTCCAGATGGTTGTTTTGAGTCGATTTCATGTATTATTTATATTTTTGAGTTGTTTTGACACCCGATCGGTTCGGACATTCCGAGGCGTCCGATTCGGGTGCACTTATGGGTTATTTAAGCATGCAGGGGCAGACTGGGATGGCATCGAAGACTTGTTTGCAGTTTTGCGAACTGTTGGTCGTGGACCCCTCTTGGTGCGGCTCCGTGAAGTTTCCTCTTGGTGCGACGCCAAGGCCGCTTCCACCCCTCCTTCTTTGCAGCCAAGCCTCCGTAAGTCCTCCCTTCTTCCCCTCCTCCTCTCTCCCCTTTCAGCGTCCCACGCCCTCCCTCTCTCCCATACGCCAGATCCACCCAGGTAATCCCCATTCCATCCCCGTTCAATTATCTCCACCGCCCAGAACTCCTCCCCTGTACCCCAATTTCATTCCCCGTGCCTCTACCTGGCTATCCAACTGACTATTTGGAGTCCCCAACCGCTAGATTCCACCGCCCTCCGCCTCTGTTGACTATTCCCAAGCCAAACCAGCACGCTGCCCTTAAATCCAGCCCTCCAATATCCTGAGCCCAGCCCTCACAAAAGGTCATTCAGCAATCTGCATACCATATCCCTGCCGATCAGCCCTTCTGAAATTGCTGCAACCTTGGACCTCTGCTTCCGTTGCCTCCTGCATGCGTAAGTTGTTATTTGGAGTCGTTCTTTGCTGTTGTTTAGTTGGACACATGTTCAGTTGGCTTCTTTCTTATAATTGTTTTTAGTATTGTGAAATCACGTAACTTGCTGGATCTATTCGTCGCGTGCTTAAATCAATTGCGCCTCAATTAGTTGTGGACTTTAACTTGCTATTTCTAAACTAATTTTGTGAACAACTGTGCGACTGTTTGAAATCTTTATCTTAATTAATTGCTTGTGGCTAAATTACAATTGAACCAAATCATTTGCATGCACATTACGTTTACATTTGATTGGAGTGCGTGTATGTTTATATGTCATTTTAGGGTTGTCGTAGATTCATTGCATTCATCATGTGATCGTTTGCACGACATCTAAGGTTATGGTTTCGGTTTTCTGCCACCTATAGATTCGCTCTGCATCATATTAGTATCAAAGCTAGGTTCGTGCACTCTTTCGATACACAGTCACCGAGTCTATATGTAGTATTTGATGGCGCATTATCAAAACCATTATTTTGAGTCCAACTATTTGGAGTCCCCAGCCGCTAGTTTCCACCGCCCTTCGCCTCTGTTGACTATTCCCAAGCCAAACCAGCACGCTGCCCTTAAATCCAGCCCCTCCACCTCTCCAATATCCTGAGCCCAGCTTTCACAAACCCTAAACCCCAACTAGACTCGAACATAATCTCTAGATCGTGGCATAAGCGTAAATACAACAGACAAGGAGACTAAACCAAACCCTAAACCCCAACTAGGCTCGAACATAACACAAATAATAAAATAACTAGATAACTGGGCTCGAGGCCCATAACATCTCTCTTGCCCTGCATAACGAGCTTGAACTCAAGCTCAAGGAAGGTCAACGACAGTAGCAACCTCATCCGATGCCATCATCGTTAGAGTCCTCGACGTACATATAGAAATGCTTCTTGCACTGATGTCCGCGAGTGTACTGCTCATCACAATTATAACATAAGCCTTGCGCTCTCCGTTCCATTATATCGACACAAGAGAGTCAACGAATCAGAGGGGTAGGAGGGCCCTTGGTACGTCCTGGCGGAGCTCCTATGTCATCGGGAATTTAAACCTCATGTGCCAGCTAGAGGCGACGGTCGCAAATCCTGGCCAAGCTCATAACATTCACTAAGTCTCGAGAAGTTTCAAATTTGACATCCAGTCGTAGGCGACCGTGAAGTCTGGCGGTGAAGGTGGCGACTTGCATCTCTGGGGGAAGCGTGACATGTGCTAGGGGAAGCGTGATATGTGCTAGGAGAAGCTAACACTGTTCCAGATAATCGTCTACGGATCCTGTCTGTCGTAAAGTCGTGAGCTCCCCGAGGGGGTTACTGCGGAGGGGAGGATTGAAACGCAAATTGCAAAACCGCTTGAAGTTATCCCATGTCAGACCCGGTTGGTCGGTGAGGAGACGAGTGACCCAAAGTAGAACTGAGTCGAGTAGATGGAGGGATGCTAGTTGAATATGTTCCGTTGCTGGTGTTTGCTGGTGGGCAAAATATGTTCGCACCTAGTGAGCCAACCCAATGGGTCAGTCTTCCCAGCTTAAGTCGGAAAATCCCACCTGAGAGTATAAAGACCTCAGGGCGTACAAGGGACAGTGGTAGTGGCTCGTGGCGGATGAGTGGCGGTGGCGGGACTTGATTGTTGTTGGCGTGATCCGTCGGTGGGGTGGTAACAACGGGAAGGGCGACAATTAGTCCATTAAGCTTGGTGTTGAGGGTGGTCATGTCGTCCCGATGACGTGCGTCGACGTATCGAAAGCGGGCTTCTATTTCCTGAAGGCGTGCATCCATGGCGGTCATGACTGAGTGGATCTGGTTTATAGCATTCAAGAAATTGGGCGAGTCCTCCATATTATGAGCGAAGCGAGAGGAGCGGGTGACAGGTCGATTGAATTCCTCGGAGACGGCAGAATTTGGGTTGCTGCGAGATCCACGATGCTTCCCAATGATGCCACCCACCCAAAAAATACCCCAGCTTTGGAGTTTAATTAAGGACAGTAGGTGCGTGCGGCTCAAGAAGCAAGGAATGGCAAGTGGACTTGATGGGAATCAATTAATGTTGATGTTGCCAAATAAAACCAAGTGATAAAATTCCATTGTAGCAGTGTGGGGCTCGATGAAGTCTTCGACAGCTAATTTTGGTGGGCTCGAGAAGTCGGGATAGAGCAGCGTGCAACCGGCTGCTTGATGTACTGTGCAGGCGGTTCGATGAAGATAAGAAGGAGGCGGTCTGGGGCTCGAGGAAGTAGAGAGTCGTGCGATGGAGGTGTCCGTGAAGGAGTTGGCATCGACAGAGGAGGAGATGGCTTGGCTTGCCGAACGCTGGAAGGAGACTAGCGAAACCCTCGTTGGAAGGAGACGAGCGGCGTCAATGATGGAGGATGGATGCGTGCAGGTCTGGAAGGGAAGAGAAGTGCGATCGCCGGTGTTGCTGTCTTGGTTCCCGACGGAGATGGCGTGTGCTGTCGATGATGTAGAGGATGATGGCTCTCCTGCTCTTTGTGATGATGCCGAGCTGTTCGGAAGCTGGAAAAGAGGGAAGCAACAACGGTATGTTCGAGCTGTTGGAACACAGTGATGTTCAATCAGAAGGGGGAGGAAGGATAGCTTTGATACCAAGATGGTATTGGCCTATCCCTTAACACCGGTAGGGATGCCGGAGGATGATCAGAGGCGAGGATGATGACGACAAGGATACAACGGAGCCGGAACCGTGGCTGCCTAAGTGCGGCGTGCTCAAGAGAGAGAGAGAGAGCTTCCAAGGTCTCATACACAGGATGAAGGAAAATAGACTACTTCTATCATTACATGACCCCAGTCCCTAGGGTCTCCTTATATAAGAGAAGATAGTGGCATAAATGTAAAATAACAGACAGGGGGACTAAACCAAACCCTAAACCCCAACTAGAATCGAACATAATACACATAATAAAACAACTAGATAACTGGTCCCGAGGCCCATAACATCTTATTGCGGCCCTAGAGTTTTGGTCCACTCCATCCACTGTCACTGAGTCTGATATGTAAGAGAGAAGGATTGGAGATCACTTCCAAACATGACATGAAAAAAGTGTTGCATGTATTGAAGTATGATAAGTTGTACTATAGTAACATTTGGTCCAGGAAATTCATTTGAACCTTTCCCTGGGTTTGTCGCAGGTGAAACATCACAAGTACATCTAAATAGTTTTGTTGACCACCTTTTTCTATCAGACTAGGGGTGGTATGCTTATGATAAAGAGAGTTGAGTCCCGGTTAACCTGAAAAACACTTTCCAGAAGCGGTTGATGAAAACATTATTGTGATTCTGATTCTATGGTCTCGGGGATCCCATTAGGGCTGAAGATGTGTTCAAATAAGGCTTGGACCACAGTGATAGCCTTGTATGGATGAGATAAAGGAATGAAGTGAGCACCCTTTGAGAAGCGATCTACCCCCACGAACAAAATTATTTTTCCTTTGGACATCGACAATCCTTCGATGAAATCATAATAGATATATCAACCCACATTTGAGTATGGATAGAAACCCCACATTTGAGTATGGATAGAAACGGTTTGAGTAATCCTGTTGGGTGGAGGTGTTCGTTTTTATTGTGTTGACAAATTGCACAGTTTGCAACTAAGACGTGCCCCTGTTTGAGTAATCCTGTTGGGTGGAGGTGTTCGTTTTTATTGTGTTGACAAATTGCACAGTTTGCAACTAAGACGTGCCCCCCCCCCCCCCCCCCCCCCCCCCCCCCCCCCCTCCTTTCCCTTCAAAAAAACCTGCTCGCATACGATGGAGGGACTTCTAAACCTCTCTCCAGGATAATACACAAATTGTCTTGTTGGGGCACTTTGCTATGTATTTGACAGTAAAGTCAAAAAATGTGTCATCCAGTGCTGTTGTGCCCAGGTGGTTAATGTTTGCTCTAGGTGGTATTTTAATCTATAGTATAGTAGTTTATGATGTATAGCCTTGGTAGGCCCATCAAATCCTGCTCGTAAGAGGAAATTTTTTTGATGATTCATTTCTATCATGCGGTAGAAAACAATGAGATGACCCTTCGATTGTAAAACTACCCCAATACTGTTGCCTGCGGCATTACGCTCCTCCTGAAACTCTTTAGGAAAATCGGGTAGACTGAGCATCATGCTACTATGAGAGAAGTTTGAAGAGTTGTAATAGCCACTGCCATGTCAAATGTTCATTGAAATGAATTCTTCCAGAGGTGCTGGTCAAAATCCGCAGTGCCAAGAAAACTCCTTAAGAATGGTTCGGGCCATTCCATGACCGCGTTGATATTGCTTGGTTTAGCATGGACCCCTTGACCATGATTATATGCCCAAGTGATGCAGAAGAAGTACAGATTAAAAAGACCTTACCATGACGAATTCTCCACACAAAGAGGTCGTAGCTATGATTTTTATCACAATCAGGGGTGAAATAAACAAAATTATAACAAAGGTTCTTAGACCCATTAACCCTAAAATTGGAAATTAATTACAAAGAGAAAATCAGTTGCCACATATCTCGACTTTGGGGTCACAATTAATTCTGCCGAGTCTCGAGTTCTCAGTGTTTAATCGAGATTCTGATGGTCTATTGGGGTCCTGATATAATTAAATCGGGCTAGACATGGAATTTCTACAATTAATTAAGTCTAGGTGGGGTAATATGGGGACTCAGATTTCTTTAGCAGCTCCGAAGAGTTTACTTGAGTAGCTTCTTGATCACATGCTCCTGCATTAATCTCCCTTGATTGAAAAGGCCTCGATTTGAGTCAACTTCGCCATAGCATGAAACATCTAGATTGAAGATTGAGAAATACGTCGCATTGAATGTAGGAGAGATTACCCAACCTTCTGGAAGATCGACTACATAGGCATTGTCGATTATCTTATGAAGAACTTTGGAGGGACTTATCTTCTGGGACTTTAGCTTTTATAGGTATATATATATAAGCAACTCCAGGCGGATGCATCTCGGAAACTCCAGTTGTCAAATGAGAAGTATAAGAGCACCAAAGACAACAAATCCTGACTATAAGTCATTGATGAAGCACACCTCATAATGGTTGCCATGTGCTCGATGACACTATTGTAGCTCGGTAATTTCTGTTGAGGAATCAGATCCAGAGTACTGTGGAGGGTGTTGATAGAAAACTTCAATGGGTATCTTCCTAGTTGAATGGTTCTTCACATTGTTTAATTGAAATTCAATAGGAGTAAGCATCAAATTCCACGGCTTGGGATGAACACCACACAAACTACAAATGATTTATTACAGCATTCTTTTGTCGACCTCTGTTTGACCATCCATTTGTGAGTGGAAAGAGCTATTGAATTGTAGTTAGTGCAGAACATGTACCATAATGTCCTTCCAGATATGGCTCAAAAATTTAGTATCACGATAGGAACTCGATGCAAGCACACTACCTCATGAAAGAAAATTGTGGCAATGTGGGATGCATCCAATGTTTTCTGTTACAGGATGAAATGCACCAACTTCTAGAACCTGTCAACCACCACTAAAAGTACTGTGTGCTAGACACCCCCAATACCAAGTTCATCGAGATGGCCTTGTTATGGTCTCACACGACCAATTATCTATTATCATTTATTGCGCATATTTAATTAATACCGTTATTTTTCGTCATCATGTGTCTACGTTGCGGGTCGTACGAGTCCTTAGTGTATTTTATTGTTTTGAGCATTTCTCTTTATGTTGGGTTTATTTACGCCCATGCCATTGTGTAATGTTGTTTATTAGACTTTTTGGGTCATGATTGAAGGTATGCAAGAATTAATGAAAGTTCTCTCCTCCTCTCTCTAGTTCTTTCTTCTTCTTCTCTTTCTAGGGTTAGGGTTGAGCAAAGCTCTCCCTCTTCCTCTTCTTCTCTGCCGTCTCCTTCGGGTGAGCTCTGCCTCCTTGTATCCCCGACATCCTCGCATGTCCTCCTCCAAAATAAGCGCATAACATGCTTGGTATCAGTGACAGGTTTCCTTCTTCATTGACCTCAGTCTCATATCGAAGATAAGGTCACTTGTCAGTCGTAGCTTTCACGCACGCCGTAGAGTCCCTTGTAGCTTACTTTTATTCCCAGCTGGATCGAGCTGTAAACAATATTTCTTAGTTCGACCAGTGAGGTCAGAGCGAATCCTTGTAAATCGTCTTCATCATCGACTCATTACGGTTGGATCGTAATGCTCCAAATGGGATCGTGAAGACTCTCCAGCCGGCTCGTCCCTACAATCACATCCTTCCGCCCACTTCTCTATGCACCAGATCCCATCACCACATCGTCGTCTGTGTACAGGCGTTGAGCGTCGTAGGCCAGCGATCTCCCATGAACCGATCGAGCATCCTCTAGGGCAGCAGAGAGGCTCCTTCGATCAATCGTTGTCTTCCGTCGATCAATCGAGCTACCCCGCACCACTGGAGCTCGCCACTCCTTCGCCTCCTCATCAACGCCTCTGCTCCTTTTCGAGCCCATTGTCCCTGACAAAACAGTCCAGGGCTGCACGATTCCCGCCCGGTCCTTTCGAGCCGCACACCGGACTTGGCACGCCGTTCCCACTGGAGCACACCTTCTTCTTTCAAGCTATACAACGGGACACGATTGTTGGAGGGGTCTTTCAATTATTAGTTAATTGATTAATCCTTTATTGGATTAAGATATTGATTAATTAGTGATTTTTTCGATTCATTTGTCATGCATATGAACTCCGATGAGCAATAACTCCTTGGTTTGATGTTACTGAAGTTATTGGAGATGTCGACGTCACAACAAATCATAATTTCGCTACTCACCGCCAACATTGACAGACTTCTAATGTTTGGACAATGCGGTTACACGACCCCGTTGGAGTAGCCACTAGGGCCAGTGGTTGCCCCTCATATTCGAGTGGGTGGTCCGAGAATCCCTAGTCAATGGAATGGCTTCTCCGACGGCCGGAGCGGCTCGGCGGAGCTCGGGATGGTACCTGCATGAAGGAAGGGAGTTAGGGAGCTCAACATAGGGCTATGGATGCGTTTGGATTGCTAATTGGGAGTCATGGCTCAGTTTGGACGAAAAGGGCTTGGGTGGTCGTCGGGGATCGTTGAGATGGAGGGAGAAGCTTATAGAGTTTCGTTTTGGTTTGCCTGGAGGCCTTGGTACTTCTCCCAGAGCTCTGCACTCTTTTTATATAGGGGAGGAGAGATTGAATCTTTTAACCCGAGAGTGGAGGTTGCTTACACACAACCTTCGTCCATCTCCTCCTTCATCCACCAATCACCTCACAAGGGTGAGGTCAATTGTGGGCAACCTTTTTTGGGCATTTAAAAGGAGCATGTTCTTGGATTGAGGGGATGGTTTACCAAATGGGTCATTTGGACCATTATTAGGGTAGGCATTCTCTGTTCAGTTTTTATGTCAACCCCACTAGGTGAGGTGGCAGTGAGGTCCACCCTCAATCCCATGGGGGCTGGTTTAAGACTTGGTTAAGCCCAATTGGGCTTGGGCCACATTTTTGGTGGGTTTTAATCATGCCAAGGCCCATGTGTGCACTTATTTAATCATCATTGTCATTAAATGATTATTAAAATATTTCCTAGGGTCTAGGAATGCTATAAAAATTCATAATTTTTCAAGGCTTGCTTCTATTTTTTGCAATTTATTTGATTTTTCGACAAATTAAATAGATTTACTAATTAAATAAATTAATTTATTTAATTAATTTTTTCAAATACTCCATTATTGTAAGGCTAGTTGGGGTCTATGAAATTCAATTTCCATTATTTCTTATTTTTAATTCAATTAAATACCCACTTAATTAAAATTACTTAAATAATCCATTTGAATTAGTTTTAATTTAATATTGGGTCACAATTCACTTCATGGATCATCATGGGACCCACTTGGACCATTGATGGGTCAAGGGCGCCCATGAATGGTGAAATGACCATTTTGGACATTTCAAGTGTGTTGGGGCCCACTTGGACAAAGTGTGATGTTCACCATGTTCAATTGAGCTAACTTAGATCTAATATGACTCTTGTTATTTGAATTAGGTCAACTTGATCAAGTTGGTGATCTGTGTATTAATTGGTACACATTCCTTGCACTGAAGCCCAATTAACACACAGGGGGCCTGAAAAGGTGCGAGGGATGTTAAAGGTTGCTTGATGTATCCTTTGCTACAACATCACGCTACAAGGAGTTGTTTCGGCAGGATATTAAGGAGCCAGATGATCAACTGTCCGAACCTCATTCGTGTAATTGCCACAATTTACAGTATACATCACATAACTGAGTTTCAGGTTTTTTTAATCTTACCGCAGCACAATAAAACATAATCATAATGAGTACCAAAATATACAAAAAAAATTCATTTCATTAAAAGCATAATTATGCAATGTCTTGTGGAGATCATATATACTAAACAACTATACTACAAGCATCATATAAATTAATATATAATCTAATCCGTCCTCGTGCATGCAGATACTGCGGGTCCCTGCACCACTTCTCGTGCTCCTCGATCACCTCCGAAATTCTGAGCAGAAGTTTTGCGAACAACTTATATTGTTCTTCTCTTTTCTTCCTCATAGTTTTCTACTGTCGTCTAGCTTTGTACCGCTCATACTCTAAAAAGGTAGAATATAATAAATTAGTCATAAATACTATATCTCTTTAACCGTTTTACTTGCAAAAAAAAGTAGCAATATGCATATAAATTATATTCTATTAATTGTGCGGAAATTAAAGAGTAGCTGAAATAAGTAAACAATAGTCATTAGCAGTAAACAATATAAGCATTAACATTATAGGTAAGTAGTAAACAATATGGTAAGCAGTAATAAGTCGTAAACAATATAATAATCTATGGAATATTCATGTTCTTACATTATTCGTTCATTTCTTTCATTCTTTTCATTCGTTATTCATTCAGTCATTTTCAATCTAAAGATGAATTTAAGGGTAGCTATCTCAATCATCAATCAATCGGGCCCGACCCCTCAGAGTCATAATCTACCAATCTAGTGGGATCGAACATGCGTTAGGCCTTTTGGCCCCTAGATTGGTCATCATATCTAATCCAACGCGATTGAACACGAGTTAGGCCTTTCGGCCCCCTGGATTAGACATTCCAATGCACTGCGATCGTACACTCATTAAGCCTTTCGGCCACCTGAATTGGAAATTCAGTACATGGTTAACCCTTTACATTACCTATGCATCGATATATTCAGTCATTTCAATATATTTTCTTTCATTTATAAGTTATGTTCTCATTTATGAAATATGGTGTTATTTAATTAGTGTTCCTCTCAGATTCTTTATCACTTTCTTATTTTCCCATTATAGTCATTTTCAGTCATCATTATCGATAATTTATGTAAGTGATTCATTCGAAAATAACGAACTTATTCAATTTAAATGAAACCATGCATATGAACATCAACAACAATAACACTTAAGCCTTTATCCTACCATAGTGGGGTCGGCTATATGGATCCTTTGTCGCCATTGCGCCCTATCTTTAATCATAGCTTCACTAATGCCTAAGTACATCATATCTTTCCTTATAGTTTCATTCCAAGTTTTTTTTGGTCTACCCCTCCTCCGTTTAACATGTCTAGTGCCTAAACTCTCATAACGCCTAACATGTGCCTCTAATGGTCTCCTATGTATATGTCCGAACCATCTTAAACAAGCTTCTCGCATCTTTTCTACGATTGGCGCCACTCCTGTCTTATCCCTGATACATTCATTCCTAATTTTATCCAGTCTCGTGTGACCACACATCCACCTAAGCATTCTCATCTCCGCAACTCCCATTTTTTGCTCATGCATATGCACATGCAAGAAATAATTTTGATATGAAAATTAGTAACTGTGCATGTAATAATTTAAAATAAGCGGAAAATAAAGCATAAATCAAAGAAGTAAAACCCACCTTCATCTTTCCCTTGCCCTTATCATTCTTAGGGTCATCATGTAACTGCCCGAAGTCCGCCACAATTTAATTCTATAATCCTGAGTGGTTTTTCACAATTAAATAACACATCAATTCTAATATATATAGCACATGAGAGGTACCAGGAGAAAACATAAAACAACCTTTTATTCATTAAACACAATTTACATCATGTCATATGCCAGAGTACAGGGAAGAGTACTAAACCAAACTAAGACATATATACAATGCACAGATTGCAGCAAACTCTAAACAGACAAACAAAAATCTAACCCGTGCTCGAACTACGTCTTCCCTCTGCTTTCTTTCTGTCTCCGCCGATAACCTCCTAACGGGGCCTGGTACGCTAGCTGTCTGATCCTAAAAAGAGAAATCAACAACCAGTTAGTTTAGAAAACTAAGTGGGTCTCTTACCTCTTTAACCGCACTATAGGAAAACACGAAGAGTTAACATCAATATGCAGTTATATGTATATATAAATCCATATATGAACATGTGTAGTAGAAACAGTAAGACAGCAAGGTAAGCAGGTAAAGTACTGTAGAGTGAGCTAGGACAGAAAAACTATTTTTGGATCAAGTTCTGTATTTCTTTTATTCTTCCTCATATCTGTATTCAATTCTGAATTTTTTTATCATATTTCATTTTTCCGAAACGCTGAGGGCTATGTTATTAAGGCGCGCGCCTAGGCGCATGAGTCGCCGAGCGCACCAGTCGCACCGGCCCTCGTCTCTGCAAGGCAGAGGCAGGCGATGTACCCAGGCGCACGCCTTACCAGCTCCCAGGCGCACCAAAGGCGCGCTTGGGCCTTTTAAGGTCTTTTCTTCAACTTGGTTAATGAATTTTTTTTGAGAAGCGCGCAAAAATATGATCTCAGATGCACCCGAGGCCCACTTAGACGCACTTGGGCATCCAATTCGCTGATTTGCAGTGAATTGGATGCCCAGTTCACTGAAAATCAGTGAATTGGGTGCCCAGTTCGCTAAAAATCAGTGAACTCGGCACCCAACTCACTGAAAATCAGCGAATTGAGCATCCAATTCACTGATTTTCAGTGAAATTGAGCATGCACTTAAGAACACAAATTATAAATGAATCATTACAACCTTATAATTGTACATTTATTCATAAAAAATGTTTATTTTATATTTTTTTTTGCGCCTCACGTGAGGCTCCAGGCCCATTTGCGCCTCGGTGCGCCTTGCGCCTTTAATAACTTAGGCTGAGGGTCATTCTCAAATCTATTAGTCACTGGGCCCATCAAATCAATGCCAAATCTAGGGCGATCGAACATGCTCCAGACTTCCACACCTCATAGATTAGACAATTCTATTCCAATTCAGGGTGATCAAACACACAACCTTCCTTGGAATTATCAAAATTCTGTAGAAGTTCTACCCCTCCTACGAGGCTGGCTTCTAGCATTTCTATACGTCGATGCGCACTCAGTTTTTTTATTCTTTTCATATTCAATTCACATTCATTTTGAAAATATAGGAAATATTTATATAAATTTTCTCTTAGAGTTTCTATCACTTGCTAATCCATGTTTAGCCTTTTACATATTTCATATTTTTAGTGATTTCAAATCTTCAAATTTCTTCAATTCAATTTATATTCAGTGTACTTGCAAAGAAGTAGCTCAGAGTAAAGTAATTCTACATGTTCATATTTAAAATAATTCAAATATACGTAATCAAAGTAGTAAAGACCCACCACCGCTTTTCCTTTGCCCTTGTCCTTCATAGGGTTCTCGTCGCGTCTATCGACGAACTCCATCCTCTGCAGTATCAAGGAAATCATTTACTTTAGAGTTGCTCCTTTAAATAGCTACTAGTGGACTTCTAAGACGTCCACAACTGCGACCAATTAGGAGTTGCCTAAGAGAGGAATAACTTAGGTGACTCGAAGAAAACGTCTAAAATCATATTCACTACGGGACTCAAAATTTAGCCACTTAATAGATTAGATTTCAGTCACTATTGCATCAGTTTTCGGCCACTAAATGTAACCAACCAACAAGGGCGGTCAATAAGAGCCAACAAAAGACAGCCAATAAGAGCCCCTAATGGCAGCCAACCATGCTACTAATAAGGGCCAAAAAAGGGCAGCCAACAATAGCGTATAGCCGGCCCCCCAATCAGAAATCAAGGCAACACCAACCACTAACCAAGAGAAACAACTGACCAACACAAGTAACAACAGCCATTAGTTTTCCACCACCAGGAATCAAGGCAACAAAATCAACTCACACACATATGAGCAAAACCAGCCCACATATAGGATTAGAGTTTATAAGAGAAGGTGGGGGATGAAGAAGAGTAGTCATGGAGAATAAAAGCCACAGTCAACCCTCCTACAACACAAGAACATCCATAGCCGGCCGCATCAGAAATCAAAGCATAACCCCCAATTTATAACCCTAGCCGGCCTTAATTCAGCAAATAAAAACTAAATTTCAGCAAATAGGAAGAAGGTGTTATGTACTTTCAATAAAACAGTAGGTAAATGCAAGAAATAATCACCACCGAGAGAGAAAACACACTGGAAGCTTGGAATTAGAAGAGGCAAACAACACATATAACTGGATCTCGCCTAAGGGCAGCATCCCTGAACAACTTGATCTTCCGGGGAGGGGAGACTCTCCCGATTTAGCCGCACAGATTCAGAGCACAACCAGGAAAATAGTTCTTCGATAAACCCTAAAGCTAAGGCCCGCTAAATATATATATGCAGGGCCAATTAAAAAAATACCCTATGCTAAAACAAATAGCAAAACAGTTTACAGCAGTACATCCCCCCCTCCCCCCCAAAGTATAAGTAGGGAAACATAGATAATTGAGTACCAGTTTTCATGAAGCAAAGCTAACTAGGCAGACAATAAGCGAGACAAGCATTAATAATTAGAATTATTAGATTACTCCAAAGTATAACATACATAGATGATCATATAATAACATAAGTTGTAACAAGTAAAAGTGTAAGTGTTTTTGTTTGACGCATAAGATTCATGATTCAGACAGATTCAGATTCAAGACTTATCAGAGATTCAGAATTTCTGCCTGTGATCTCTAAGGGGCGGCTCTTTCGAACCCTCACCCTTGAGCCAGGGAGTTCATGTTAGCTATGACCGGTCCTTTGTTCCCGTTAGTGATTCAAGAGGGAACCCAAGTCGAGGAGTTGCATCAATTAAACACCGTCTTTCATTGTTAGGGGTTATGAAAATCTGAATAAGAGGGTTTGGAGGGAGAATCTTACCAATAGGAACCAAATTCGAGTCCAAAATCTGAGGAAGAAAGTTCGAGCAAAACCCTAAGCGAAATCGGAGAAGAAAATGGTTGCCGGCCTTGAGAGGAGGGGGAAGGGACTGCCGGCCATAGGAGGAGAGGAAGAAGGGCATGGCTGCCGGCCCTTGGAGGAGGAGAAGAGGAGGCTGCCGGCCCTAGCAGAGGAGGGAGAAGAGGAACTCTTGCTGCCGGCTGTTGGAGGGGAGAAGCTGCTGCTGCCTGCTGCTGGAGGGGAGAAGGGTCGACATCCAGAGCAGGAGGAGGAGGAGAAGAGGAGCAGGAGGAGCTTGCAGCGAGAGGGAGGCGCGATCGAGAGTCGGCTGGCAGCGTGCGAGAGACGGGTGCGTGCAGGAGACGGGAGCGGCGCTGCGAGAATCAGGAATACCTAGCGCCGTAAGGGCCTATTTAATCAGGGAAAGGGGCTGGGCTGCGGCTAGCAAAATTCCATTTTTTTACTTTATTTTATTGAGTTGTTACAGATAGCGCCTGGTGAACACGCTTAAGTCCTTCCAAGTGGCCTCCTCCTCGGTGCCACTGAGCCATTGTACTAGCAGTTGGGTGACCACGCGACCCCCGCGAGGAACGATGCGATGGTTCAGGATTGCCTATGGTTCCACCATCAAGTTGCCATCTTTATTTATTGTGGTCGGAAGCTGAATCTGTTGTTGTGGTTCCCCGCCATGGTTTTCCCGTAGTTGGGACACATGAAACGTGTGGTGAATTTTTACGTCCTCTGGTAGGTCCAGCCTATAAGCGACGCTTCCAATGCATTCCAACACCCGAAAGGGCCCAAAGAACCTAGGGGACAGCTTGTGGAATGCATGTTCGCGGAGGCTTGTTTGCTTGTACGGCTGAGTTCGGACGTAGGCCCACGAACCCACCTCCAGAGTCCGCTCCCGCCGTTTTTTATCGGCCATGAATTTCATTTGATTTTGCGCCTGGGCAAGGTTGAATTTCAGCAATGTTATCACTCTTTCCCGTGCCTCCAAGGAGCGGTCCACCTCCTCCACCCGAGCTTCTCCTGGGATATATGTGACATGGAGTGCCGGTTCTTGGCCGTAGACCACTTCATATGGCGTCATCTTGATGGTGCTATGGTATGTCGTATTGTACCACAATTCCGTGAGTGGTAGCCATTCCGCCCAACCCTTTGGTCGTTCAAAACACATGCACCTTAAATACCCTTCCAAACAACGATTGACACCCTCCTTCTGGCCGTCTGTTTGAGGATGATATGGCGTAGACATCTTCACGTGCACTTGTAGAGGCGGAATATCTCTTGCCAAAAGTGACTCAGGAAAATGGCATCCCGGTTACTCACTATGGACGTCGACAATCCATGGAGTCATACGATGGAGTCCAAGAAGTGTTGTGCTACCCCTTCGGCCGTGTATGGGTGTGCGAGGGCGATGAAGTGGGCTTGTTTACTCAAGCGATCTACCACGACTAGAATCGTCATTTTGCCCTTGCTCTTGGGCAATCCGTCCACGAAGTCTAGGGAGATATCGTGCCAAATACGAGCGGGAATGAGCAATGGTTGGAGCAGCCCCATGGGCTTTTGCGTGTCCGCCTTGCATTGTTGACAAACCGGGCACTGTTGGATGTTTTCGTACACCTTCGGCTTCTTGTGTTTCCAATAGAAATTCTGTTTTAGCCAGTGATAAGTGGCGTTGATGCCAAAATGACCTCCCACCGTGCCGTCATGGTACAATTTCAGCAAGCTGTCCTGCAGGTTTACATCATTGCCCACCACTAACCTCCCCTTCCACTTCAAGAGGCTATTAGCCCAAACATATTTCGGGTGCTTGGATCCATCCCGTTCCTTTTCTGCAATCAGCCTTTGTATGTCGGGGTCCGCAGTGTTAACCTAAGCCGACGAATCAAGCAAAGCTGCAAGATATCCTGCTCCAGCTGTTAGATAAGCTCGAAGCTCAAGGACACATCTGTACAGGAGAAGCAAAATGTAATACGTATGCTTGATATAAAGCAGAATATCTGTTGTTCTTATCTATACTTTGTAAAACAAAAACAATGATAATGGACCTAGTATAAAAGGCCCAGTACTGTAATAACTGGTTATATACATGAAAAATTAAAAGCCTGTTTAAAAACTTTGTATTGTTCTATTGCTGATCATCTCTCCTCAGCCTCTCTACTAATTATCACTGGTATCAGAGCCGGTTAGCTTTGTGTGACATCATCGGAGAGTATGTCTTCTTCAAGTAATTTCTCCCTCTCACAAACATCTATCCCTGTGTTTTCTGGTGACAAGTATGACTTCTGGAGCATACATATGAGAGCAGCTTTTATCTCTCAAGGACTGTGGGCTATAGTCACCAATGGACCTGTTCCATCTATTTCAACCAAAGCACCAGAAACCACCAAACAAGTAACAATATCAGAAGAGGAGAAGCAGAAAGCTGCAAGAGCCATATGTATGATTTATCAAGGAATCTCTGAAGAAATTTTCCCTCGTATCATGGGCGCAGAAACAGCCAAGGAAGCATGGGATATATTAAAATTGGAGTATAAAGGGGATGAAAAAGTTATACCATTAAAACTTCAAAACCTCTGGAGAGACTTTGAAAATCTGGCAATGAAGCATGGAGAAAAGGTTGAAGAACTGCTATCCAGAACCATGCGTATAATTAGTCAAATACGTAGCTATGGAAATACATTTGAAGATAAGAAAGTTGTACCTAAATTGTTGCGCAGTCTTCCTCCAAGCTTCTATCCCGCAGTTACAGCTATTGAAGAATCTAAGGATATACGAACTCTATCATTAACAACGCTAATGGGATCTTTGAAAATGCATGAAGAAAGATTATTGACTATGACTCAACCTCTGGATCAAGCACTTCAAATGAACGTGCAGTTATCAAAAGGCAATTCAGCCCAAGGCAAAAAACCAAACACTACTCATAAGAACCCCTTTCAGTCAAAGCAAGGTAATACAAAACAATGGGAGCCAACTTATAACAAAGCTAGATCTTCTAATAATCCCGGCTTTGTGAAAGGAAGTTCTTCAGCTAAAACACACCCGCAAATGGAACAAATTTGCATCATATGTAAAAAGAACAATCATGCCTCTAAGGATTGTTTCTTTAGATGCAAAAATTGTCGGGTGCCAAATCATTCAGCCCAGAATTGTTGGCACAATTCTACGGAGCAAGCGAAGATGATTGAAGCTCCAACCTTTGCAACAGAGGAAATGTTTTACTCCTCAACAAATAAAGAAACACAAGGAGTAGATGAATGGTATTTAGACAGTGGTTGTACATGTCATATGACCAATACTAAAGCACACTTTGTTACCTTGAATGAGGCATTCAAATCTAAAGTTTTATTGGGCAATGGAGGAACAGCTATGATAGAAGGCAAAGGCACAGTTGCTGTACAGATTAATAATGGTGAAATAAAGGAAATATCTGATGTAAGCTATGTACCTACACTTACTCAGAACTTATTAAGTGTAGGGCAATTGGTGAAGAAAGGATATACCTTGACCTTTGATAATTCTGGCGCACACATCCAACATACAGTCACAGGTGTCAAACTGGCTCAGCTAAATGTACTAATACACAATTATTTGCTCTTCAAATGTCAAAAGTGGAGCAATACGCATTCACCTGTCGTCAGCAACATTACACTTCACCAATTACTTTATGGCATCATCGGCTTGGACACCTGCACCGGGAAGCTATCTATCTGATGAAAAATAAAGCCTTGGTTACTGGACTTCCCACTCTTCCAGACAATCTAAAGTTCTTTTGTGAAGCCTGCACTTACAGCAAAGCTCATACATTACCATTTCCAAAAGTTGCAAGTGTAAGATCTAATCAACCCTTAGAATTGATTCATGGAGACTTATGGGGGCCAGCTTCGACTACATCAATTGGAGGTAAACGTTATTACTTTCTTTTAGTCGATGACTATAGTCGATATATGTGGATTTATCACTTAGTCAATAAATCAGAAGCTTTTGAATTGTTCAAAAGCTTTAAGACAAAGGTTGAGACAGAAATGGGGTTGAAGATTAAAGCATTCAGAACAGATAGAGGTGGAGAGTTCACTTCCACTTCTTTCATGAATCTCTATCAAGAAGCAGGTATCAAAAGAGAACTTACAGCACCATATTCACCTCAACAAAACGGAGTGGTTGAGAGGAGAAATCGCACTGTTTTGGAGATGGCTAGATCTTTGTTACTATCAAAACACTTACCCAAAAGGTATTGGGCAGAAGCTACAAACACAGCCATCTACATCCTCAATCGTGTACCTACAAAAGCCCTAAATTTTAGTACCCCTTATGCCATATTAAAACAAAGATGTCCATCAGTTGAACATTTGAAAATTTTTGGATGTATAGCATATGCCAAGCAAGGACCTCCCGTTACAGATAAACTTGAAAAGAAAAGTGAAAAGTTCATTTTTGTGGGTTATAGTGAGCAGTCTAAGGCTTATAGACTACATAACCCCATTACCAATAAGCTACATATATCCAGAAATGTGATATTTAATGAGGATGCAGAATGGGATTGGGACACAGAGGTTCAGAAGACACAAGGACCTAGAATGATGGTTGAACCTTATGGTCCCCTCTATATCACTCCAGAAGATCATCATGAAGACAGTTCAGAAGAACCACTTCCTATAAGTCCTAGTTCTTCTTCATCATCACCATCACCTATAAAAACTCGCAGTTTGCATGAGATTTATGAACACACTGAAATGGCATTTCTCTGCACAACACCAACTAGTTATGAAGAAGCTTGTCAGGACATCAATTGGCAAAAAGCTATGGAAGAAGAGTGGAATACCATTCATCAAAACCATACCTGGAGTCTTGTTGATCTACCACCTCATAAAACTCCAATTGGTCTTAAATGGCTTTTCAAAACTAAATACACAGAAACAGGAGCTATAGCAAAGTATAAGGCTTGTTTAGTAGTGAAAGGTTACTCTCAAAAGCCCGGTGAAGACTTTGATGAAACCTTTGCTCCGGTGGCTCGTATGGATACAATTCGGTTGGTACTAGCTTATGCAGCTCAACATTTATATCCTGTATATCATTTAGATGTCAAAGCTGCATTTCTAAATGGAGTAATAAAAGAAGATTTGTATGTGCAACAACCAACTGGATATATCTTGGAAGGTGAGGATAAAAATAAGGTATATAAACTTCTAAAAGCGCTCTATGGCCTTAAACAGGCACCAAGAGCATGGAATACTAATATTGACACTTATTTCCTCGAGAAAGGCTTTCATCGTTGTGCCAACGAACCATCCTTATATGTGAAACGAGAAGGGCAAAATCAACTCCTTGTTGGACTATATGTTGATGACTTACTAGTCACAAGAAATTCTTCTGACATGGTGAATACATTTCGAAAGCAAATGAAAGATAGATATGCAATGACTGATTTAGGCCTTATGAAATATTTCTTAGGCCTACAAATTCAGCAATCAGCATCAGGTATCTTTCTTTCTCAACAAAAGTTTGTTGCAGATATCCTTGTAAAGGCACAATATGATCAATGCAACCCTTCACAAACACCAATGCCAACCAATGAAGTGCTACAAAAGGAGAGTGATGAAGACCCTAGTGATGCAAAGCAATTTCGATCCATTGTTGGCAGCTTAATGTACGTAACGAACACTAGACCTGATATTGCAAATGCAGTAAATTGTGTTACTCGATTTATGCATAACCCAAGTAAGAGTCACATGTTAGCTGTACATCGCATCTTGCGTTACCTGAAAGGAACTCAAGACTATGGTCTATGCTATCAACATGAAAAGCAATCGGAACTGATTGGCTATTCAGATTCCGATTGGGGATCAAATCTGGATGATCGCAAAAGTACCACCGGATACCTCTTCTTGCTCGGTTCAAAGCCTGTAGCTTGGGGCGTTCGCAAGCAACCTACCGTGGCATTATCAACTACAGAAGCTGAATACATGGCCCTCAGTTCGGCTAGCTGTGAATGCTTATGGATAAGAAGGATACTAGAAGAAATACAAGGAAGAAATGAAATAAAGGCCACCACGATGCTATGCGATAATATGTCTGCCATCTTCCTAGCTAAAAACCCGATCACTCAAAGAAAAAGTAAGCATATTGACCTTCGATTCCATTTTATCCGTGATCAAGTGGAGAAAGGGATAATCAATGTCAAACATTGCCCGTCTGAACGTCAGTTAGCAGACATACTTACCAAACCCCTGCATCGCATACGCTTTGCACAGCTTCGACACCAGATGGGAGTCGGTAGAACTTCGGCTTAAGGAAGGGGTGTTAACCTAAGCCGACGAATCAAGCAAAGCTGCAAGATATCCCGCTCCAACTGTTAGATAAGCTCGAAGCTCAAGGACACATCTGTACAGGAGAAGCAAAATGTAATACGTATGCTTGATATAAAGCAGAATATCTGTTGTTCTTATCTATTCTTTGCAAAACAAAAACAATGATAATGGACCTAGTATAAAAGGCCCAGTACTGTAATAACTGGTTATATACATGAAAAATAAAAAGCCTGTTTAAAAACTTTGTATTGTTCTATTGCTGATCATCTCTCCTCAGCCTCTCTACTAATTATCACGCAGCCCACGAGTTCTGTAACTGTTGTAGGATTGGTGATTGAATGGTATCCAACACATTCAGCTCAGCCCCGTCCACCTCAGACATCCGAGAGAGAGTGTCTGCGCAGAGATTCTCCTTGCCTTGCTTGTATTGAATGGTGTAGTCGTACCCCAAGAGCTTGGCAATGTATTTTTTTTGAGCCGGCGTTGCTAGGAATTTCAACGAGCGTTGATCCGTCTTAATGATGAACGGGTTGCCCAATAGGTAATGCCGCCATTGTTGCACGACCATCACAATGGCGAGGAGCTCCTTCTCATACACTGATAGATTTGCATTCTTGGTGCTCAGTGCTTGGCTGAAATACGCAACCGGTCGTCCCTCTTGCATTAGCACTGCCCCCACTCCGGATGCCGAGGCATCGGTCTCGAGGATTAAAGGTTTCTTGAAGTCCGGCAAGCACAAAACCGCGGGACTTGAGACGACCGCTTTGAGTTGCGCAATGGCCCTCTCAGCCGCTTCAGTCCACTTGAATCCCTTCTGTTGGAGCATTTCGGTGAGTGGTCGAGCCAAGGTGCCGTAGTTTTGTATGAATCGTCGGTAGTACCCGGTCAACCCAAGGAATCCCCGCAACTTCCTCACGGTCGTTGGTCGGGGCCAATCCAACATTGCTTGAATCTTTGAGGGGTCAGTTTCGACTCCCCGACTAGAAATGATATGCCCCAGGTAGTAGATTTGCTGCTGCTCGCACTTGGTGCGTTTGAGGAATAATTGTTGGTGCCGCAGGGTATCAAAGGTGAAGCGGAGATGCTCCAAGTGTTCTTCCGAAGACCTGCTAAAGACAAGTATTTCATCAAAAAATATTAGGATAAACTTGCGGAGTTGGTCTTAGAAAATCTTGTTCATCAAACTTTGAAATGTCGATGGCGCGTTGGTGAGCCCGAAGGATATGACCAAAAATTCGTAATGTTCGTGGTGAGTACGGAACGTCGTCTTGTGTATATCCGATTCCGCCATTCTCACTTGGTGGTAACCCGCCCGTAGGTCCAACTTGGAGAAGAACACCGCGCTGCCCAGCTCATCAATTAGCTCCTCGATGATGGGGATGTGGAATTTATCCTTCACGGTATGCTTGTTGAGTTTGCGATAGTCGATACATAACCGCCATGTCCCGTCTCCTTTTTGACCAACACTACCGCCTGACGCATACGGGCTAGAACTATGTCGGATGATCCCGGTTTGTAGCATTTCTTTGAGTAGGTGCTCAATGACTGTTTTCTGGAGTGGAGGGTACCGGTACGGGCGCAAATTGATATCCACCTTGTCCTCTTTGAGCGGGATGCGGTGCTCATGGTCCCGTGAGGGGGGCAACCCTTTTTGGTTCTTCAAACAAGTCACTAGCAGCCTCCATGAGAGCCTCCAACTGCTGTTTTTGGGCTGATTTGAGAGAATTAATCCTCGGCTTTCTGCCCATTGAAGGCGAATGGCTGAGAGTCAAGCTTTGGGGCTCGCCCACTCCGTCAGTTGCTTGAACCCCGCATACCGCTAACATATGCAGCTGCTCGTTGTGTGTCGGCGCCCCATCATGACGCCTTTGCTTCTGTCGTGTCCCCGCTAAGCTCTGGGAACCCCTCAAGGAGATTCGTTTTCCTTGGGACGTAAAATCCA
Source organism: Dactylorhiza incarnata (assembly GCA_033032865.1). NCBI lineage: Eukaryota > Viridiplantae > Streptophyta > Magnoliopsida > Asparagales > Orchidaceae > Dactylorhiza > Dactylorhiza incarnata. Next base: position 1,884,998 of record JAWHQI010000198.1, read on the forward strand.
TCTTCAAATTCCGGAAATCCCATTGTAAGACTCCCAAAGTGATGAGCCATTGTACCCCTAACACTATTTCACAACCACCAAGCGGCAAGACTAGCATGTCCGACGTAAAGAAGACACCTTGCATCTTCCACTGGAAACCCACCACTTTATGAGAGCTCGCTATGCACTTGCCATTGGCGACAGCCACTTGGAACGTCGGAATCGTTAATAATTTAAAGTGCAGCCGGGTGGCGGTCTGACTATCTAAGAAGTTGTGCGTACTCCCGAAGTCGATCAAAATGTGGATGGGTTGTCGTTGATGCGAGGCGGTCACTCGCATAGTGTAAAAATGCTTGGTGCCCGTTAATGCGTGCATAGATACTTGCGGAGTCTCCTGTAAATCACCATCTGTCGGCAGCATCTCAACCTCGCCCTCCTCTTCGGAGTTGTCCATCACCTCCTTGTCTTCTGGAATAAGTTGGATAACATAAGATTGCATACGCCCTTCGCATCGGTGTCCCGGTGTATACTTTTCATCACACCGGAAACATAGGCCTTGATTGCGCTTCTCCTCCATCTCGGCTGACGTGTGGCGTAAGCCTCCTTTGTGTGGGTTGAATCCCGCTTCTTTTGCGCGATATCCGCCTTGTGAGTGACTGTTGGTAGGAAGGTCACCCCTTGGAGTTGAGTCGGAAGAAGAGCCGACGCCCATCTTGTGTCACAGTTGCAATTTATATTCCTGGAGACGGGAGAGAGACGCCACATCCGCCAGTGTCTTGGGCTGAAACATACGAACGGAGTAAGCAATCTCGTCCTTCAGGTCGGCCAGGCAAAAGCTCAAAGCATGGTCCTCAATGTGAACTCAATGACGAAGCATGTCGAATTCCGCCAAATATTGTTGCACCGATCCTTTTTGGTGTTGTTTTTTAGCTCCCATGTGGGGTCATCAAACAGGAGGGAGCCGTAGCGTTTGGATATGGCACTACAATAGTCGTCCCAAGTTGGTTGGTGGTGTGGAAGACGTGACTTCATGAAGGCTTGGTGCCAAACGAGTGCCTTCCCTTCCAAATGCATGGCGGCAAGCTTAACCTTCATGTCTGCTGCCGTGCCATCAATGTCGAAGAACTGGTCGCAGCGGTAGAGCCATTCTTGGAGGGCTTCACCGTTGAAACGAGGGAACTCAATGCGGGGAAGACGGGTCGCTGCTGTTGGTGTATGCAAATGAGGTGGTCTGATTTCTGACGGCGAGCCGCGACCCCCGACGCTTGACCCCCGATCCATTCGGAAGGACGCCACCATTTCGCGAACTTCCTCCAATGTGCGGTGTTGCTGGTCTTCTACCATTTGGAGTGGGACCTGGACTCGCTCCTGAAACCGGCAGAAGCTGTCCTGCTGCTGGCGCAGTTCGTCCACCTCCTGTAGCAAATCCTTGGACCTGGTAGAGTCAGCGGGGGCTATCCCACTCGAAGATGTGGGCTCTGATACCTCTTGTTATGTACTTTCAATAAAACAGTAGGTAAATGCAAGCAATAATCACCACCGAGAGAGAAAACACACTGGAAGCTTGGAATTAGAAGAGGCAAACAATGCATACAACTGGATCTCGCCTAAGGGCAACAACCTTGAACATCTTGATCTTCCGGTGTGGGGAGACTCTCCCGATTCAGGCGCACACATTCAGAGCACAACCAGGAAAATAGTTCTTCGATAGACCCTAAAGCTAAGGCCCGCTAAATATATATGCAGGGCCAATTACAAAAGTACCCTCTGCTAAACAAATAGCAAAACAGTTCACAACAGAAAGAGAGGGGGAGAGAAGCTCACAGTGGAGAAATCGAGGCCCAAAGATGTCGGAAATCGAGCAAGTCTAGCCGCAGAAACGCAGCAAGGAGAAGGCAATAATCTTCTGAACTCTCTCAGCACCGACTAGCAGGAGAAGAAGTTGTCATCGAACGAGAGGAAGAAGTCACAACCAAGCCCTATCACCACTCTGTTCGTCGAGCTCTCTAATAGATGGGAAATGAAATGTCGCGGCTCTCTAATAGATGGGAAATGAAATGTCGCGGCTCGATAGTAATAAAGAAAGCATCCACCACCTCTCATAATCAGATAAGAAGATACTTAAGCTAATTCATAATCATTCTATTAGCCGGCCAAAGCTCTCCCTCTCAATACACCAAAATTAAATCAGCCAAGATACCAGCTAATTAAATCACCTTCAGGATATCAAAAAAATCAATTCAAGCCGATCCAAGTCAGCCACCATTCTTTTTATACATATGCATGACTTGAATTAATAACGAAATTTAATCTAAAGACGAAACGAACGTCGCAAAATTATCGGAAATCGCGAACTTCAAAATTAAACGCACGACGTCGAATAGACACTGAATTTTCGTTTAGGGAATTAATTTATTCTTTTTCTTATATATTAAAATATATAAAGTATTTGACATACACGCTCGGGTTTGTTTCTTACGTTTTCTCCCCTCAACAGAATTTTCGTCCTCAAAAATTCATTCATCTTGGTTCAAAAAGAAAGTTGGAAACAAGTTCATCATCACATCTTCTCGCTCCCAAGTAGCATCATTGGCTTGGTGGCCCTTCCACAACACTTTGACAAAATTAACATCGCGATTCCGCAGGCTCTTGCTCTGACGATCAATAACCTAATAAGGTTCAATCGGGCTAGATAAATCAGCTTTTATCTGCATATCACTGGCAGATACCATCATTTCTGTATCAGAAATATATCGACGAAGAACAGACACATGGAATACATCATGCAAATTATGTAATTCATCTAACAGAGCTAAAGGATAGGCCACTTCACCAATACGCTCAATGATCAGAAAATGACCTACAAATCTTGGCCTCAACTTCCCGATACGTCGCAATCGAGACACTCCTTTAAAAGGTTTGATCTTCAAGCACACCTGATCGCCAACATTAAATTCTACCTGACGATGCCGGACATTATAATATTTCTGTTGACGGTCTTGCGCAACTTTCATTCTCTGTTAAATAATTCTAACTTTTTCTTCTATTTTATATGTTTCTTTTTTCTTAAACAATTTCTTTTCCCCATCCTCGGCCCAACTTAGCGGAGTTCTGTATCGCCTTCCATATAGAGCTTCAAACGGAGCCATTTAGATTGTCAATTGATAGTTGTTATTAGAACGATTAAATGATTTGCATGCGCCTTATGCCAAGAAATTAGAACGAGAGGGGTGGGGGACTACTGGGCATACGCAAAGCTGCAATCGGGAATTGATCTTCCGAGCCCAAGGAACACAAGATGTAGAACATGAATGATGAAAACCGGAGTGTTGTAGTCAACGTCGTCTTCCCGTGAAGCAGCCGTCCGCCGAGTCACTGGAATAGATACATCGGAGTCGACAACGATCGGCATGGGATGAAACTTTGGCGAAAGGTCGGCGCTGGACAACAAGACTTTGTCGGAATCTCAGGGAATGGAGGCGGCAGTCGTCGGTGTTGGAGAATCGAAGACGTTGAGTGTCGCCCGAAAGCAGGGATTAGGGCCGGCGTTGGCAGAAAACGGGAAACATGAAAGGAGAGGTTTCAGTAAATGTGGTACCCAGCAATACAGAGAATGAATTTAGGTTTCATTCCCTGTCAATTCCGGTCTACCTTATTCGGTCCTCCTTTGCCTCTTTAAATAATTATTATTTGTCAAAGATTGCATATCTACTGAAATATTTTGTTTCCAAATTTATTTGGTGGCTATTGATTGAGAATAATTTAAAATCCCCTATCTTAAAGATTTCCGCTTTATCCGCATGCATTCCTAATTCTTTAGAGCTTGCCTCCTTCATCCTAGCTAATTCAAAATCATTGTCACGACCCGTCTCGACAAGAGTCAGAGCGCACTTCGGGCGGGCCGTGATGCCACAGGCATGAGCGAACAGGAACCCATGTCTGCTAAGGCAGAAACAGAAATGCTACAAAGGTTTATGGATTTATTACTTTTGAAAAGAATATAGTGTAGTTTATAAATATGCGGAAGCCGAAATGAAAGATTTAATGCTCATGCATTTATAATAAAAATCTAATGTCACACGCAATGCTGAAACGGTAATCATGCAGTGAGCCATAATAGTAAAATGCCAAGTAAAAAGATCTGATACAACAAAACACTCTAAGAGTTGTCCACAATACAAGAGAAAATGGCTGACAATAACTAATACATGAAAGTAAATCCAATAGTAATGGAAACAAAATACATAGAACCTGCCGACACAGAAATCAAAATAAAACCTCCAAGCAAAACTGCAGCTGAACGAAGAAAACTCAGGGAGCAGACGGCGCGGTCACGAACCCTAAGGCAAATCCAAACAGAAGGAAAATGCCTCAGAACAAGAAAATAACAGAAACTGGCTATAAATTTAAGTACGTGCAGAAATAATTTTAAAGTACCAATTAACTCTTGAAACAGGCTAGTGAAACAGGCAAGTAACTGAAACAAGTAGAAACTATCTAGAAATATTAGCCTACTCCGGAGTATAGCTTAAACATGTATTTTGCAACGACATAAGCTGTAATCTATGAAATGCGTAGGTGTTTATAGTGGGCGCACATGGTTCACACTCAAGTCCGGGTGTAAGGCTTACTAGAATAAGAGTATTTCCTGCTTACCGTGACCATGCAATCAAGACGTTGCACCACTTAAACCCTAGTTTCCAAGATTTGCTTATGACACTCAAGACATAAGTGATTCATGTTTTTCTGAGGGGATTTCTATCACAACGCGACATACTCACGAGCGATAATTCTTATGTTATCAGATACTGTTAATAATTTAAATACATGTAAGAAGAACTTAAATTCTTGTTTGCAAGCGAGAGGAAATTTCTCCACTTGCCTTAAGGTGAAGCCGCAACTACCAGCAACAGCTATGCGGCGCAAGCAAAGACAAGGCTCTATTGAACCTGTTCAGGGATAATCGCAGACGATATTTGAAATTTGACAAGCAGCCAACCATAAGCTAACACAGGCAGTTTAATTCGCGAAAACATAATCAGAAGCGGATTAGCAATTTACCTCCCTCAAGGTGAGGGGAGAAGAAGTTACCACAAGGATCGGGGGCTTGGCGGCGCTTGGGTGACGAAAACCCTGAATCGGAGAGGGTTCAGAACGATTCCACCACTAGAACCGACGAGCGGTACCGGAAACATAAACAAGTACGGGATTAAGCGATTATACGACGAACACGAGATGGATCCTCGTAATCACATTAATTTGGGGCGCAAAAATTAACATAATAATCTAGGGCAAATCTGAAACAACGAGATTGCAGGAGTTTCTTACCCAAGGAGACCAAATCTGGGCTCAAAAATCTGAGTAGAGGAGGTTTCAAGCAAAACCCTAGACGATCCTCTTGCAATCCACCGTCCAAAATGCAGCGGGAGAGGGATTGAGGGGCTGCCTACACCTGGAGGAGAGGGAGGAGGAGGCCCTGCTGCCGGCCAGAGGAGGAGAGGCAGGCGGCTCTCTACTGCTGCCGGCGTCCAGGAGAGGGGAAGGATGCGGCTGGAGAAGGACTTTTGCTGCTGTCGGCGTCCAGAAGAGGGGAAGGAGGCGGCCGGAGGCGGAGGAATCGCCGTCCAAGGTAAGAGCAGGCGTCGGCGTCGGCGCCGTGCGCGGGATCGGGAGCGGCACGGGAGCGGGATTGAGAAAGCCCTAGCGCGTGCGGGATTTTGCGAGACGGGAGCCTACTGGCGCGGGATTTAGACCGGGGTGGGGCTCGGTTTAGAAGGGAATAAGAAAGGTTATTATTATTAATTTCATTAGATTTCTCCTTTTTTTTATAAGGGTTGTTACATTCTCCCCTACTTAAGAAGTTTCGTCCCGAAACTCCTGAGGATTCTCTTTATGGCGAAAAATAGGATGACATTCATTCCAACAAGGTTTGCAATTCAAATCAAGAGACTAACTGAAAAGACACTTAAATAGAGAGAGGAACAAGAGCGGAGGCATACCGGGATCAAGAGAAAAGATGCGGATACTTGCTACGCATGTCAGCTTCGAGCTCCCAAGTGAACTCCTCAGATTTGCCATGCATCCAAAGTACCTTCACCATAGGAATGGTCCTCTTTCGAAGCTTGCGCTCTTGATATTCCACTATCTTGGCGGGCTCAATCGGATAAGACAAATTAGCTTCAGGAACCACCGGGATTTCCTCAAGAACACGATTAGGATCATGGATGTATTTCCGGAGCTGACTGACATGGAAAACATCATGAACACCGGACAACGATTCTGGCAACTCTAAACGATAAGCAGATCCTCCAACATGCTCTGAGATGGCGTACGGCCCCACAAATCTCGGGCTGAGCTTATGATGGCGACCAAACCGTTTCACCCCAGGAGTATGAGAAACCTTCAAGAATACCTGATCACCTACTGCAAACTCCAACGGACGGCGGCGCTGATTAGCATACTTCCTCTGTCTTTCAATGGCACGACTGAGCTGAAGACGAGTCTTCTTGGTGGCTTCTTCCATTTCCTGAAGTAACTCAGGGCCCAACACCACCTTCTCACCAACTTCTGACTAATAGAGAGGAGTTCTACAACGACGCCCATACAATGCTTCGAAGGGGGCCATCTTGAGGCTCTCATGATAGTTATTGTTGTAGGCGAACTCAACCAACGGTAGGTGCTCATCCCAAGCTCCCTTGTAGTCCAGAATATAGCACCGAAGCATGTCTTCAAGAATCTGATTAACCCTTTCGGTCTGTCCATCGGTAGTTGGATGATAAGCGGTGCTCAGGTTGAGCTCGGTACCCAAAGCTTGCTGAAAACCCTTCCAAAAGTGCGAAACGAACCTTGAGTCACGATCAGAAACAATCCGCAGAGGAATCCCATGAAGTCTAACTATCTCAGAAACATAAATCCGGGCGATCTTCTCAGTGGAGTGTCCTTCCTTGTACGGGATGAAATGAGCCACTTTCGTCATGCGATCCACTATGACCCAAATCTCATCATGCCCTCTCAGAGTACGGGGCAAACCCGTTATGAAGTCCATAGAGACATCTTCCCACTTCCATTCGGGGATAGGCAAAGGCTGCAAAAGACCACCAGGACGCTGACGCTAAGCTTTCACCTTCTGGCACGTCAGACATCGAGAGATGAAACGAGCTATATAATTCTTCATACCAGGCCACCAAACGATTTGCTTCAAGTCATGATACATTTTATTGTTGCCTGGATGACCAGATGTGCGGGACTCGTGAGCTTCTCGACAAATACTATCGAGCAATTCGGGAACATCAGGAATGCAGAGGCGGCCTCGGAAACGCAGAACATCGTCAGAGATAGAGAAATCCGGAAGAGTCCCAAGTTCAACCTGTCGGCGGATGCGCTGGAGTGCGGGATCAGATGGCTGCAAATCCTTCACCCGCTCTACCCACAACGGAACAGAAGCCTCTCCATGACCCTCGGGTGCGATGGATATATCCATCCGATCGAGGTCATCAATCAAGGCTGCTAGAATAGCTGACATGGGTGCACAAGCGGCTACGGAGGCATGCCGGCTCAACACAACTGCCACTGAATTGGCTTTACCAGGAACATACGTGAGCTGCAAGTCGTAATCTGCCACGAACTCGAGCCAACGCCTCTGACGAAGATTGAGGTCCTTCTGAACAAAGATGTACTTTAAACTCTGGTGGTCGGTGAAAAAGTGACACTTCACGCCATAGAGATAATGACGCCAAAGCTTCAAAGCAAACACCACCGCAGTGAACTCCAGATCATGAGTGGGGTAGTTGCGTTCGTGAACTTTCAACTGCCTTGACCCATAAGCAATAACACGATCATCCTGCATAAGGACACATCCCAAACCAACTCCGGAAGCGTTTGTAAACTAAGAAGTCCAACCCTTCTGACGGAAGAGCTAAAACAGGCGTTGAATACAGACGTTGCTTCAACTCAGAAAAGGACTGCTCGCACTGATCTGACCACTTGAACCTAGCATGCTTTTGAGTTAGTCGAGTCAGGGGGGCAGCAAGAGAGGAAAAACCCTTGACGAAGCGTCGGTAATAGCCAGCCAAACCAAGGAAACTGCGGATCTCGGTAGGGGTAGAAGGTCGCTTCCAGTCCATAACTGCGGAAATCTTGGCAGGATCAACAGAAAGTCCATCCCCTGAAATGACGTGGCCTAAGAAGGCGACACGATCCAGCCAGAACTCACATTTTGGCAACTTTGCATAAAGCTGATGCTGACGAAGGGTAGAGAGAGTGAGTCTAAGGTGGGCTGCATGCTCCTTACGGGTCTTGGAGTAGACCAAGATATCATCAATGAAGACGATGATGAACTTGTCCAGGTACTCACGAAAGACACGGTTCATCATGTCCATGAATGCAGAAGGGGCGTTAGTCAACCCGAAAGACATCACCAAAAATTCGAAATGACCATACCGAGTCCGGAAGGCCGTCCTGGGGATGTCGAAGTCCTTGATCTTCAGCTGATGGTAACCCGATCTGAGATCTATCTTGGAAAAGACTGTACTGCCCTTAAGCTGATCAAATAAATCATCCACACGCGGAAGGGGGTACTTATTCTTGATGGTCACCTTATTAAGATCTCGGTAGTCGATGCACAATCTCATGGATCCATCCTTCTTTTTCACGAAGAGTACAGGGGCTCCCCAAGGTGACGAGCTAGGGCGTATGTACCCACGCTCGAGCAATTCGTCTAGCTGCGATCTGAGTTCTTCGAGCTCACGCGGTGCCATACGGTAAGGAGCTTTAGATATGGGGCGCGTCCCAGGCTCTACATCAATACAGAACTCTATATCTCGATCAGGAGGCATCCCAGGCAATTCGGCGGGGAACACGTCAGGAAACTCCGAAGCAACAGAAATAGACTCGAGTTGAGGAGAGATAGCATCCGAGTGCGAAGCATAAACGAAGCAGACAGAACATCCTTGGCTAAGAAGGCGAGTGACGCGTACAGCAGAGATTACCTTCAGGTGACTGCGGGTCTGAACATGAACGTTGTATTCCTTGCCATTAATGCTGAGATTGACCCTCTTCGCCACACAGTCTAGCTTTGCTCGATACGCGACCAACCAATTCATTCCCAGGATTACGCCGAACTCTGCCATATCCAGAACTATGAGGTCAGCGACGACTTGCAATTCTCCAAGCAGGATCGGGCAATTGAGAACGCCTCTGGTTGAGAGATGCAGATGACCGGGTACAGAAATCTCAAAAGGAACCTCAAGTGGCGAAGTATGCCAATTATAAAGGTCCACGATGCGGCGGGCGATAAAAGAGTGCGATGCACCAGAGTCAAATAAGATTTGCATCCACTTATTCTTGACCCTAAAACTTCCTAAAAAGGAAAACATAACGCATAACAAGTTTATTCGACTAAGGCAAGTCAGATTTAAGAATGCAGAAAAAATTAAAATTCTACACAAAACGTACCAGAGATGACGTCGGTAGATGCGAGCGCCTCGCCCTGAGTGACGACGTTCAGCACAGCTCTGCCCTGAGCTCCGGGGATAACTTACAGAGGCTGAGCGGGGATCGGGCTCTCCTTTATGGGACAGTCGAGCATGAAGTGCCCAACCTGTCCACATTTGAAACAGGCCTTCTGCTTGCGGCGGCAGTCCTTTGCCAAGTGGCCCGGCCTCTTGCAGAAAGTACAGACGGAGGCAGCAGAGGCAAGCGTCATCTGAGGTTGCTGCGCAGGAGTAACCATATTCCGTTTCTTCAGGAGGGAGCGGTAGACTTGGGCGACATGGCCCACCTTGTGGCAGAAGGCACACACCTTTTTGGACCTGAGGCTTTGCTGCTGAGATGGAGCATCCTTGCGCTTGAGGTCGGAAGCGGCGGCATTGCTTGTTCCATGCTGGGCTTTCTTGGCAGAACGATCCAGCTCAATAGCTTCCACCCGCAAGGCGGCTCCCACGGTCTCCGCGTAGGTGGTGGCGCCATGAGCTACCACGAGCTGGCGGAAGTCATGACGGAGCCCCTTCACGAAACGGCTGATCTTTTTCTCTTCATCTGGCACGAACTCCGCAACAAGGAGGGAAAGGCGGGAGAACTCTCTCGCGTACTCGGTTACTGTCCTACCAGGCTGCTGAAGGGACAGGAACTTCTCAGCTAACTTGTCCCGCTCCACGGAAGAGAGGAGGTTCTCCATAAGAGCATTCTTGAACTGTTCCCAAGATAAGGTGGTAGAATCAGGGAGGCTGCGGCGCTGGAGCCACCAAGTATAAGCATCCTCAGACAATTGATAGGCCGCAAGGAGGACCTTCTGGGTCTCGGGAACTCCAGCATACTCAAAATGCTTCTCCATCTGGGAGATCCATTCAGTGATCACGAAGTAGTCTCGATTGCCATCGAAGGACGGCGGATTCAGCCTCTTGAATGCCAGAGTATCTGCCATTGCCACGGGCGGGGCAGTCAAGCTTGACACGAGCGGGGGCACCAAGGTGACGGCAGGCGAGCCGGTCCCAGAATCAGTTGCAGGAGGGGTGGCTCCAGGAAGGGCAGTAGTGTTGGTAACTCCAGCTGTCCCTGCACTGCCGGAACCAAGGGCCGGGTCAGGAGTTTGGCGATCCTCTTCTAGTCGGGTGAGACGTTCCAGAATCTGCCTCAGCAGCTGGGCAGTGGCATCTCCAGATGTTCCCCCCCTGAAGAGGTAGTCTTCTTGCGCTGCGATCGCTTAGAAGCCATCTAGAAGGAGACACAAGGAATCGAGTAAGAGAAACAGTCAAGTAAAGCATACAGGACTTAGACTACAGGTTCTAGCATTTTAATACTGTTGAATACGTAAATCATGTAATAGTTACAGCATTTTCAGTGGACAACTCTAGGTGGTAGCCATGCAAGTGCAAATGCGACGAAAAGATCGCGTGCGTTGGAACGATGATTTGAAAAATCCATGTGTGTACAATCGTCATCTGTTGCTCTCAGCTTAACACTCGTGCAATGAGTTATGTCACGCATGCAATGTATTTATGCCTACAATGCATCCTTAAGAATGTTCATGAATGGATACGCATGTCATGTTAAGCGCCCATATCACTTAACATGTCACGCGCATGATGATTCTAATGCCAGCGCACTTGAAAATATTAAACCGCCCATACAATTTAATATTCGCAAGCGGTGTATATCCTAGTGGAATTTCATATGCATATAAATGTTAAGTTTGCTCATACTCCCTTAACATTTGTACGCATATTACTCATGCATATGAGTGAGTGTGTGCGTGTTTCAGCCTCGAACAACAGATAACGACAAAGTGAGTGAGGAAATGATGCATGCACGTATATTTATATAATAGATTTCAAAATATATGAAAATTTTAAAATACTTTATCTTTAGATGCTAAACCTCCCTCTGATACCAACTGTCACGACCCGTCTCGACAAGAGTCAGAGCGCACTTCGGGCGGGCCGTGATGCCACAGGCATGAGCGAACAGGAACCCATGCCTGCTAAGGCAGAAACAGAAATGCTACAAAGGTTTATGGATTTATTACTTTTGAAAAGAATATAGTGTAGTTTATAAATATGCGGAAGCCGAAATGAAAGATTTAATGCTCATGCATTTATAATAAAAATCTAATGTCACACGCAATGCTGAAACGGTAATCATGCAGTGAGCCATAATAGTAAAATGCCAAGTAAAAAGATCTGATACAACAAAACACTCTAAGAGTTGTCCACAATACAAGAGAAAATGGCTGACAATAACTAATACATGAAAGTAAATCCAATAGTAATGGAAACAAAATACATAGAACCTGCCGACACAGAAATCAAAATAAAACCTCCAAGCAAAACTGCAGCTGAACGAAGAAAACTCAGGGAGCAGACGGCGCGGTCACGAACCCTAAGGCAAATCCAAACAGAAGGAAAATGCCTCAGAACAAGAAAATAACAGAAACTGGCTATAAATTTAAGTACGTGCAGAAATAATTTTAAAGTACCAATTAACTCTTGAAACAGGCTAGTGAAACAGGCAAGTAACTGAAACAAGTAGAAACTATCTAGAAATATTAGCCTACTCCGGAGTATAGCTTAAGCATGTATTTTGCAACGACATAAGCTGTAATCTATGAAATGCGTAGGTGTTTATAGTGGGCGCACATGGTTCACACTCAAGTTCGGGTGTAAGGCTTACTAGAATAAGAGTATTTCCTGCTTACCGTGACCATGCAATCAAGACGTTGCACCACTTAAACCCTAGTTTCCAAGATTTGCTTATGACACTCAAGACATAAGTGATTCATGTTTTTCTGAGGGGATTTCTATCACAACGCGACATACTCACGAGCGATAATTCTTATGTTATCAGATACTGTTAATAATTTAAATACATGTAAGAAGAACTTAAATTCTTGTTTGCAAGCGAGAGGAAATTTCTCCACTTGCCTTAAGGTGAAGCCGCAACTACCAGCAACAGCTATGCGGCGCAAGCAAAGACAAGGCTCTATTGAACCTGTTCAGGGATAATCGCAGACGATATTTGAAATTTGACAAGCAGCCAACCATAAGCTAACACAGACAGTTTAATTCGCGAAAACATAATCAGAAGCGGATTAGCAATTTACCTCCCTCAAGGTGAGGGGAGAAGAAGTTACCACAAGGATCGGGGGCTTGGCGGCGCTTGGGTGACGAAAACCCTGAATCGGAGAGGGTTCAGAACGATTCCACCACTAGAACCGACGAGCGGTACCGGAAACATAAACAAGTACGGGATTAGGCGATTATACGACGAACACGAGATGGATCCTCGTAATCACATTAATTTGGGGCGCAAAAATTAACATAATAATCTAGGGCAAATCTGAAACAACGAGATTGCAGGAGTTTCTTACCCAAGGAGACCAAATCTGGGCTCAAAAATCTGAGTAGAGGAGGTTTCAAGCAAAACCCTAGACGATCCTCTTGCAATCCACCGTCCAAAATGCAGCGGGAGAGGGATTGAGGGGCTGCCTACACCTGGAGGAGAGGGAGGAGGAGGCCCTGCTGCCGTCCAGAGGAGGAGATGGCTGATGCCGGCCAGAGGAGGAGAGGCAGGCGGCTCTTTACTGCTGTCGGCGTCCAGGAGAGGGGAAGGATGCGGCTGGAGAAGGACCTTTGCTGCTGTCGGCGTCCAGAAGAGGGGAAGAAGGAGGCGGCCGGAGGCGGCCGGAGGCGGAGGAGTCGCCGTCCAAGGTAGGAGCAGGCGTCGGCGTCGGCGCCGTGCGCGGGAGGCGAGAGCAGCACGGGATCGGGAGCGGCACGGGAGTGGGATTGAGAAAGCCCTAGCGCGTGCGGGATTTTGCGAGACGGGAGCCTACTGGCGCGGGATTTAGACCAGGGTGGGGCTCGGTTTAGAAGGGAATAAGAAAGGTTATTATTATTAATTTCATTAGATTTCTCCTTTTTTTATAAGGGTTGTTACAATCATCGAACCGTTTATTAAAAGTCTCATCGGCTGGTCAAACCGATGAGCCGAAAACTCAAAAAGAATGACTAGTGCATGGAAGAAATACATATCATAAATAATAAAGATAAATGTCGCATGATAGTTTCATGTGTCCTCGAATGCAATGACGGTTGCATCACCCATCAAAAAAGGATCCCGCAACATTGCCTTCTGAATTCGATCTTTAAGAGAATACTGAATTTGGTTTTGGAACAATTGCGCTTGCTTTTCCTCTTTCGTTGCGATAATGAAAATTTCCATTTCTTGCAATTCTCGCAGAAGCTTCTGATTATGCTGAGTCATCACAACCAAATCGGCAATACTTTTTCTTCTTAAGGCATCCGCTACTACATTCTCTTTACCAGGATGATACTGAATATCCATATCATAACCTTTAATGAATTCTAACCATCTTCTCTGCCGCAAATTAATTTCCTTTTATCAAAAATATACTTCAGGATTTTATGATCCGTAAATATTTCACACCGCACGACATACAAGTAGTATCGTCAAACCTTCAACGCAAACACTATTGTTGATAACTCTAAATCATGCGTTGGATAATTTTTTTCAGCATCTTTTAACTTCCTTGACACAAAAGAAATTACTTTTCCGTATTGCATCAACACACAACCTAACCCTTTGTAGGATGCATGTTACCGAATAGATAGGGAGAGAGAGGAAGAATTCGGCAGGGGGGGGGGGGGGGAGGCCGGCGGTGGTGAGCGAGACGAAAAGGAGGAAGGATGAGGAACTTAGGGAGCAACCCTAAAATCTTGCATAAATTCCAGCATGCCTTACAAACTCCTACCCCTCTCTCTTATATAGATGAGGGAGGGCACACAAAATAAGACAATACAATTAATAATAATTAAATCTAATTAATATTAATTAACACATTTAATTTCAAAAGGAATAATCATGGCGGCTTCCATGCGCATGCCCCAAATAAGTGTGGCGGCTTCCATATGCGTGCGTCGATGATCTCCATCCGGGGGGGGGGGGGTCCACTTGCGTGACAGTGTATGCGTAACACTATACCGCCCTTGAAAATCGACCTTGTCCCCAAGGTCGAGTGTTATGATTTTATCGGGATCTTTAAGAATGTTGACGAGAAAGGAGTTGTGTATTGCTAGTGGCGGTGGCGAGTGCCTTGAGGAGAAAGAACGAAGATGTGTCAAACAAAGAAAAATTTGGGCTGAATATTTATGTGTTAGAGTGCGGTTAGAAGAAAGGGGGACAATAAGAGTGGGTGGGCTTGTGAGGGTGGAAGTGAGTGCTGGATGGGTGTGGAAATGGGGTTGGCAGCTAGGAGGGAAAAATGTGGGTGTGCATTTGTTTGGAAGAGGAGAGAGAAGGAAAGGACAAACAAATTGATGGGACAAGACAATGGAAGACAAATAAAAATTAAAAAAATTGAGGGTGTATGGGAGACAATTGTTGGCAGGTAGGGGGAGGCTCAAGAAAGAAAGGAGAATTGATGTACGATGTGATGGGGCTGCAGGAGGGAGGAACAATGTGGAGTTTTTGGCGTGGGTGCAGTTGTGGGGCCCGGAAACAGTGAGGATGGTGTGGATGAAGAGACATAAGGAAATGATGGCGGCTGCTGTGTGTGGGGCCTAGTGGCATTAAAGATGGCAGGGGAAAGAGGACATGATGAAAAACTGCTAAAAAGAAAGCAGGCGAGTGGCTCCATGGCTGGGGGGGAGGATCTGAGGCAGTCGACAGCACTGCGTGAGTTTGTCTTGTACTGCTGGAGGGAGACGAGAGGCGAGGCAGTTCCTGGAGCGGGGCCGCTGACTGGAGAGGCTTGTGCGAGAGCTGCGGTGCTGGCTCGGGCTGTCGGAGGTATTGCTGGAGCTGCGATTGGCGGAAGCGGTGTGGGAGGTGCGGCGGCTGCTGCTCGACGCAGGAGGTGCAGCGGCGGCGGTGGCTGCTGCTCAACGCTGGAAGGGAACTGTGGGGGTGGTTGCAGGACGCAGGAAGGGGAGGATGGGGTGGGCTGCTCGATGCTGGAAGGGAACTGTGGGGCCGACTGCCTGACGCTGGTAGGGGAAGATGGGGTGTGCTGCTCGGCATTGGGAGGGAAGGCGACAACCTCCTGTGGTTCCCTGGCGTGGGCCAGGCGGTGTCCTGGCCGAGCGGATTGCTCCTTGATGCGTTGGAGGGTGTCGAGGCTGGCGAGAATGAGCGCTTGAACGGCTAGGGCAGTGTTGACGGAGGACTGCATGCTGTCGAGCGAGGCCTCGTGTCGGTCGAGCCAAGCGCGGATGCGATCGTTGGCGGTGTGGGGACGCGTGTTCGTAGCCATGGAAGGAGAGCCGAGAGCCGGCGGCTCTACGGGGGGCGGAGCGGCAGGTCGGACCATTGTTACCGAATAGATATGGAGAGAGAGGAAGAATCCGACAAGGGGGGAGGCCGGCGGTGGTGAGCGAGACGAAAAGGAGGAAGGATGAGGAACTTAGGGAGCAACCCTAAAATATTGCATAAATTCCAGCATGGTGTTGACAGAGGACTGCATGCTGTCGAGCGCGGCCTCGTGTCGGTCGAGCCAGGCGCGGATGCGATCGTTGGCGGTGTGGGGATGCGTGTTCGTAGCCATGGAAGGAGAGCCGAGAGCCGGCGGCGCTACGACGGGCGGAGCGGCAGGTCGGACCATTGTTGCCGAATAGATAGGGAGAGAGAGGAAGAATCCGGCAAGGGGGGGGGGGGGGGAGGCCGGCGGTGGTGAGCGAGAAGAAAAGGAGGAAGGATGAGGAACTTAGGGAGCAACCCTAAAATCTTGCATAAATTCCAGCATGCCTTACAAACTCCTACCCCTCCCTCTTATATAGATGAGGGAGGTCACACAAAATAAGACAATACAATTAATAATAATTAAGTCCAATTAATATTATTAATTAACACATTTAATTTCAAAAGGAATAATCATGGCGGCTTCCATGCGCGTGCCCTAAATAAGTGTGGCGGCTTCCATATGCGTGCGTCGAAGATCTCCATCCGGGGGGTCCACTTGCGTGACAGTGTATGCGTAACAATGCATCACTATAGATTTGAAATCTAGCTGATCCTTCAGGCATTACTAAAATTGGAGCAGTTATTAATCTTTCTTTCAATTCCTCAAATTTTGCTGACATTTGTCCTCCCATTTAAAAGACACATTCTTTCTAGTCAATTGTGTTAAGGGTAGCACTATCTTAGAAAAATCCCTTACGAATTTGCTGTAATAACCAACCAATCCCAAGAAACTGCTTACTTCGGTTATCGATTTCGGTTGAGTCCACTTCATAATTGCTTCAATTTTTGTTGGATCAACCAATAAGCTTTGCTCATTAATAACATGCCCCAGAAAAGCCACTTCTTTCAACCAGAAGTCGCATTTCGAAAACTTGGCATACAGTCGCTGCTCTCTCAGCGTCTGCAATGCTAGACGCAAGTGCTGCGAATGCTCTTCCTCCGACTTTGAATAATTCAAAATATCATCAGTAAATACGATTACGAACTGATCGAGAAAATGTTTGAATACTCGATTCATTAAATCCATAAAAGTTGCAGGCGCATTCGTTAGACCAAAAGACATTATAACAAATTCGAAGTGCCCATATCTGGTACTAAATGCTGCCTTAAAAATGTCTTCTTCTTTAATTCATAGCTGGTGATATCCTAATCTAAGATCGTTTTGGGAGAATACTTGCGCTCCCACAAGCTGATCAAATAAACATCAATACGAGGCAAAAAATATTTATTTTTAATTGTCAGTTTGTTCAATTCTCGATAATCAACACATAATCGGAGGGATCCGTCTTTCTTTTTAATAAACAAAACTGGAGCTCCCCAAGGTGACGTACTGGGGCAGATAATTTTTTTATCTAGAAGCTCTTGCAATTGCACCTGTAATTATGTCAGTTCTTTAGGCGTTATCCGATAAAGTTCCTTGGCCACTGGAGCAACTCCTTCAGTCAGTTTGATTTCAAACTCGACTTCTCTAGTTTGAGGCACACCGGGCAAATCTTCTGGAAATACAGCCAAGTATTCCCGCACTACGGGCACAACCGTAATTTCCTTCTTCTCTTCTTTTGATCCTTTGATCATTACTAAAATGGCATCACAATCTTTTCTCAATTTTTCCATGCCTTCATAACAGAAATCATAATTTTCGATACTTCTCCCAGACCCTTAAACACAAACAAACTCCCATCCGGGCACTTGAATGTGACCTCTTTCATCTTGCAATTTATTACTGCTTCTCGATTCGAAAGTCAGTCCATACCCAAGATAACATCGTACTCAACCAGCGGCAGGACCGCGACATCCGCTTCAATTCTCTTATCATTAAAATACAATTGTACCAACGTTGGCTTTTGAGTAATCAACACCGTATTAATTGGCATAAGCACATTCAGAGGTTTTGTATCTTGATATTGTTGTGTATGAACAGAATCAATGATATATGATGAAATGAAGGACTGATTGTCACCAGTATCAAATAAGACTTTTAATATTTGATCATGCACATTTAGCATACCTGTAACCACGGTATCATCAGTCTTCGCTTCCTGCTTCCCAAGATTGAAAGCTCGGGGCTGAACCAGTCTTTCTTCTCTGAGCCCTTCAGCGAGTGCAAATGCAATAGACTCCCCTTCCTTGGAAGGCCCAATACGATAGATCTTTTGCGTAGGCAGGGCTGGAGCTCCTCTATTACTTTCATCTCTTTGCAGCTTCGGACAATCTTTTCGTCGATGCCCCGGTTGGCGACAATAAAAGCAGACACCAGTCAGACATACCCCTCTGTGCATTCTTCTACATCTGGCGCACTTGGTCATCGTCAACTGAGATACCTGGGTGCTAACTGTGGACGAAGACTGTTGCTGCTTCTTTCTTCTCCACAAGGCTTCACCTGTTTTGCCCAACCTTTCCTGACTGGGGCCCTCTCTGGGTCTCTTCTTGAACATCTCTATCCTCCTTTGCCTCTTCTCGCAATCTAGCTCAACCATTCGAGTCTTTTCTACTAAGACCGCAAAGTTTTTCAATTTTGAAACCGACTGCAAATGGAGGTTACCCAAACACTTTTCTCAATTTTAATAATATAGTTTTGAAAATACAGTTTTTAGAAACTCCCTTTTGAACTGCTCCCTTTTAAAACAACACCGGTATCTTCAACAGAGCCTAAGTAGTAAGGAATCTTCATTTTCTACAACCAATTTTTTTCAAGTGGTGAACCGTATAAAAATGTTAGCTTTGTTTTGGACTAACACGTTCCTCATCAGTTGCCAAGGAGACAGAATTTGAATCCTGGGGTTTCCTTTTTGTGATGCTTGCTGCAGTCATGTCAGGTTTTCGCTGGTCAATGACCCAGATTCTTCTGCAAGTATGACTAACATATTCACTTTCATCCAAGTCCTTTTTATCTAAGGTCTCCTTATTTTATTTCAGCTGAGTACAATTTTCATTCATTTTTATACTAATGGTTGAATTCTGCTTCTATGACTCTCCTACTTTCCTGTTGGTGTTGACATATATTTTTCCAAATGTGACTTGAAAAATGACATGAAGAAAGAGGCCTTTGGTAAGCCAACCTATTATTTACTTTTTTTGTTACATTTATTGGAAATTACAATTGCACATGAAAACTTTGTTATTACACACCTATATGAAAGTGCTTTTTGGACTTGCACAGGTTTAAAGCATCCAATTACTCTAATGAGTCATGTAACTCCTATTATGGCAGTGGGCACAGCATTGCTCTCCCTTATTATGGACCCTTGGCACAAATTTCCCAACAATCCATACTTTGACAGTTCATGGAACATTGCTCGAAGTTGCTTCTTAATGCTTATTGGAGGATCGCTTGCATTTTGTATGGTGAGAATTTTAGTGAAGGGCCCATACCAAGTTGATTTCATGGAATGTATGTCATTTCATAAATTTCTTTTCATTTTTCTTCATTTTGCAGGTTTTAACTGAATACATTCTCGTTTCAGCTACAAGTGCTGTGACAGTCACTATTGCTGGTGTGGTGAAGGAAGCTATCACTATTTTGGTACAATTGTCTCTATGCCATTTTTAAAGTTATTATATTAATCTGGTTAATGCCAATTAAGTTTCGGATAACTTTAGTATTCAATTACTTGTCTGATAAATTTAGATGCTAATACCTTGTAGGATGGCTGATCCTGATGCACTCATATAACAAAGCAAGTTGAATTAGCGTATCAAGTAATTATGTATTTTAGTATTATCCCTACTAGCCCAAGGGTATGTATGGGCAGGAATTGTATTAATGAATTAATTCCATTTCTCTCCTGTTCGTCAAATTAGCATCAGGGTAGAAGGAGCTGAGCTCGCGGTTCTCGTCTTCGTCATTCTCATAATGTTTTTGCTCATTAATTCTCTCTTATTTTCATCAATTCCGCTTGCTTTCCTCAACGACTTTGTCACGGTCTTCTTTTGGCGGAGGTGAGATGGTGAGGTCGTCGGGGATACAAGGGAGCCGAGCTCTCTCGAATTGGTGTGTGTGTGGGGGGGGGGGGGGGGGGGGGGGGGGGGGGCAAGAAGAGGAGGGGAGCCTTACTCAACCCTAACCCTCTAAGAGGAGAGGATGAAAGAACTAAAGAGAGAAGGGGAGAAGTTTCATAAACTATTGCATACCCATTCATGACCCAAGGGGGTCTACATATAACATTGCACAATGGCATGAACCATAAATAAGTAAATATTAAAAGACTCTAAGAAACGATAACTCACAAATGAAGACGCATAATACTGACTCATCAATTTGACACCTAGCATGGACACATGATAACACTAATTAAATATGTGCAATAACTGATAATAAATAATTGGTCGTGTGAGACCATAACATCTCACTCGTACTTCAAAACGAGCTTTCACTTAAGGTCAAATGGGTCTCGTACGGTTTGATCATCTGACTCCTTATTTTTCCGCTAGAATAGCTCAGTGCAGCATGTTGCTGTAGCGGAGGCGGCATCAAGAGGGAAGCTCTTATGGGGATCACTGATGCCAAGGATGATGAGGACGTTGTTTGAGGATCATTACTTGCGTGGAGGCAAAATCAACGAATCCAGATGGTGGCGGCGGGGTGCTTGAGGACTAAGACTGCAAGGAGTCGGGGCAAGTGTGCCCGGCAGTTTTGGAAAATCGAATGAAAGGCAGCTTGTTCTGCGGTACTCATCTTTATGTCGGAATAATTAATTAATCAATTAATATAATTAATAATTAATCAAGTAATTAGCAACATCCGGGAGACTGATCCTGATGTGGCTGATCTTATCACCCGTTCTCCGGAGTGGGATGTGGCCTTGCTCCATAGCTGGTTTGGGGAGGAGTTATGTGTTTGTATCATTGTCATCCCGCTATCACAACACTACTCACAGGACAGGCTTGGATGGGGAGAGGCCGGCTCAAGGAGTGTTTTTTCACATGAGGTATATGATCAGATTACTTGACCGTTTTGTCAGGTCCCGATTCATCTCTCTTGGGTCTGGAAGGGGGCTTTCCCTCCGAGGACTCGATGTTTCTTGTGGAAGCTTTGTCTCGGTTGTCTGTCTGTCGAGACCTCCTTGTCTCCAGGGGTATGAATATTACTTCATCATGCCCATGATATGGCCATTCATTTGAAACTATTATGCATATTTTTGTCTCTTGTCCTTGGGCCAAGGAGTTTTGGTGTTTCACTTTTCCCCTTATTCATGTGCTCATCCCTGGGAGTCCTGCACTCACCTTCTTCATATGCTCTGGTCCTGTGGTGACAAACATGGCTCGCTTTTTAGTTTTTTACAAATGGTGATGGGATTCTGACTCTGGGAGAGCTCTGGAAGTCCAAGAACTTGTTTGTCTTCAAAGGCTTCACCCTTTCACACATGTGTTGGCCTATCGTGAATGGTCTGCTGAGAAGGTACTTTTTGAGGCTGATGGGCTGATGGCAGTGATTTTTCAGGCGATGTGGGCCAACTATCTTCTCTGGAGTTCTCGGGGGCGACTAATTCACAGTCCCTCGTTTACACATGGAACCCCCACAGGATGGTTGGGTCAAGCTCAACTTTGATGGTGCGGTAAAGCGCAGTTCGGGCTGGGCGGGTGCCGGTTGGGTGGGTGCCGGTTGGGTGGTTAGGAACTACAATGGTATTGTCCTTTTAGCTGGTGGTATTAAATTTTGATGCATGTCTGTTCCCATTACGGATTTGTGTGTTATGTGGAATGGATTGTGTCGTGTCATCTTCACAATGAACATTAAACGATTGGAGATTCAGGGTGACTCGTTGATTGTTATCCAGTGGATTCAAGGATCAACAGTATGCAATGATGCTCGGGATGGGCATATGAAGGATGTCAGAGTATGTGTCGCCGACCTGTTAGAGAGCTTTATTGGCCATGGTTATCAGGAGGTGAATCAGGTTGCTGATGGTAATGCCAACTTGGCTATTATACAATAAGATTTTTTCTTATCCGGAGGGAAATTTTCCTCTTCAGCTTCAGCATCTTGTTAGTGATGATTATGCTCATCACTTGTATGAGAGAGTCTCATAGTTTATAGTGCTCTATCCTCTACCAAAAAAGAGACAGAACACCGTCTTTGGTTTGGCGTACTGCTCGAAGGAGTCAGACCGCTGCTAGATGGGGCTCGGGGGAATGGTTGCGTGCTTCAGTTGAAGAAGGCATGCGGAAAGGAAAAGGCCATAGGGGAGGTCTCAGTTGTACTGGTGCAAGAGGCGATGGTTGCGGTGTTTGCGAGGTGTGCACGTTACCGAGCTCGTAGATTCGCTGCACGTTGATGAGAGCAAAACCTTCGACTGGAATGGATTACTACCATATCATAAGATGGGGGCTCGTTATTTTCTCCAACAATCGCCTGCATCCTCCAACGCGTTGTCTTTTCCTGTCGAAGGAGGATTGACACGTGTGGTAGTCGGGAAGGTGCGACTCTTGATCCAATATTGCAGACAGCTTGTCCAGTTTCTTTGTCGGCAAAGATGAACAAGCAGCTAGCACCGGTGATCGATTATGGGTCGTTGTTGTTAGGTCTCTACTAAGTGCCTGGAGAGGAATGATTGGTGGAACATTATCGGAGTGATTACCTGCTCAAATAAAGAAATCGCGGGAGGCGGGGCTTCGGTGGATTGCGACTGGGCCTGCGACTGCTGGAGCAAAGTTCGTCGGCTGGTGGGAGAGCACACGTTGGCGGCTCGTCGGGGGTAGGTCTTTGGACCCGAGCGTAAGCTGATCGGACTGAATGGAACTGATCGGCTCGTCGAGGGCATGCTACAGCGGAAATGCGGAGGCTAGAGTGAAGAGCCGAAGTCTTCCTCAACATTGTTTTGCGTTGATACCAAGTTGTTACGAGCTTCTTTTGACGGAGGTGAGATGGCGAGGTCGTCGGGATACAAGGGAGTGTAGCTCACCCGAAGCGGGGGGGGACAAGAAGTGGAGGAAGACCCTTGCTCAACCCTAACCTTAAAGGAGGAGTGGACGGAGAACTAGGGAAAGGAGGAAAGAACTTTCATAAACTCTTGCATACCCATTCATGACCTAAGGGGGTCTGCATATAACATTGCACAATGACATGGACGGTTAATAAATCCAACATAAAACTATTCAAAATATTAAATGATAGTAAGAGACAACAACTCACAAATGAAGACGCATAATACTGGCTAGTTATTTTGACGTCTAACATTGGTGCATGATACTAATTTAGTATGCGCAATAACTCATAATAAATAACTGGTTGTGTGAGAGCATAACAGACTCCTCGATCCCGCTCTCTTGAGGAGTCCGGTGTGACATCCTCAATTTTATAATGACCTTTTGAAAAATTATTATCGGAAAATAAGCTCTTGATGTTACTTCACCTTGGTAATAATGTCGTAGCATTATACAATTAATATAAATTCATGCCAAATATTATTTTAAAATTTGGAGAACATTTACTAATTTTACGAATTTTAATTCACAAATATTTCTATTTTATTTATTAAAAAGAGATAAAAAGAAATTTTTAACCAGAAAAGCTTATGCAATAATTTATTAAACCTAAATTATTTTTTTCTAAGTTCTATCGGACATGTACATAGGAGACCATTAGAGGCACATGTTAGGCGTTGTGAGAGTTTAGTCACTAGGCATGTTAAACGGGAGAGGGGTAGACCAAATAAGACTTGGAATGAAACTATAAGGAAAGATATGTGTACTTAGGTATTAATGAGGCTATGATTAAAGATAGGGCGCAATGACGACAAAGGATCCATATAGCCGACCCCACTATGGTGGGATAAAGGCTTGAGTGTTATTGTTGTTGTCTATTTGAGATTTTTCCCATATTTTTCAAGCACTTATTAGGTGGGAGAACTAATTAGATTTTGAAGATTGGCTCCATCCTTTAAGTAGATTAATCCTAGCCGTCAAATTCTTCTAAACCAAGGGTTTGGATGAGTTAAAAACCTAAAATCTTGTAAAACATCCACCCACTACTTGGCATTCGGTACACTCAGAGCTTTAAACCTAGCCTTGAACTCTCGGTTCACGCATGTAAGGAGCAATCGGTCCCCTTATCTCCTCTCCCACGCAAACCGAGCCTTATCTTACTGGCGGAAGAAGCCGAGCACCGCACGCCTCCTTCGAATCCGATGTCGCATGGGAGAGACTTCCTCGTGTCTCTTCCCCCTTCCATGCCGCTGAAATCATCCTCCAAGGGCGGCGCCGAAGGATATAGTGTGAGGCCCCGAGCCAGACCTCACAGAAAATCGGTATCTGAGTATCTTTTCAAGCATTCATCGCAGCATAATAATAACATGAGGACAAATAAACGACATAAACAAAACTCATCTTAACCCATACCTTTGCTCGCTCCTCGGTTCGAGTCAGTCTAGCTTTTCTCGGCACACTCGGGGTCGCGTCCGCTACCTAAAAATATATAAATCACGACGGGTTTAGTCATAAAGAATATGACTAAGCGAGTAACATACATCTTTAACTGTTGTACAAGCAAACAACAAACGTCAGTAGCAATATGCATAATTCTTTCATAGCAGTGTAAAAATGCAGTAAATAAGGAATAACAAATCATGAATAACAGTAACTACAATATTCGATCTATTCATTAGTTCTCTTGGTTCTTAAAAGTCTTTTTGTTTATTCGTATCAAGCTTTTCATCAATTTTCATATCTTTCGGATCATAGCGCATTCAATTCGTTTTCAATTTCTGAACAAGATTTCTCGTTTATCTTTCGTTTTAGTAACTTAGGAAATCATAAGGGTTGTTGTAGATTCATCCCTTCTTGGTCTTCAACGACCTCTTGGCCTTCAACAGCCTCAAATAGAACTCAAAAGCATTCCGTGGTAGAGTATTTGTTACCGACTTACAGGAAGCGGACCCACCGTGGCGGGTGTACGCACGGCGAGCTCGCGGGACGGGAGACACAGGGGCAACACGAGACCCAGTACCGCCCGGCGACAGTGGGCGCGGCAGCGGCAGCGCGGGGCTACCGCCCAGCGACATCAGGCGCGACAGCGGCAGCGCGGGGCTACCGCCCGGCGACATCGGGCGCGACAGCGGCAGCGGTTCGGGCGTGGGCGAGGAGCAGCTGTAGGCTTTTTATTATTATTATGCATGGGGGTATTGTGGGGTTTGTAATTTGGGAGGCCTCATAGTATAAGAGGCCACCCTTTAGACCTAATGTTTTATCTTGGATCAATTATCTTAAGTGGGGGCTGATCCCTCTTCTTCTTCCTCTCATCCCTACCTTCTTCTCTCAATCTCCTCCCCTCTCTTTCTCTCTTGCTCTTTGGATTTCCGTAGTGGTATCATTTGGTCCGACCTGCCGCTCCGCCCGCCCCTCGTGCCGCCGGACTCTATCATGCCGGTCTCTACCCGCTTGAATGCCGCCGCCGAACCGTCCGCCTCCGACGACGTCGCGTCCCTTGCGGCCCGCATCGCCGGCCACGACTCCCACCTCTCGAGCATCCAGTCCACACTCGACGACATCGCCGCTGCCGTACCCACAATCCTCGCCCAGCTCGCAGCCCTCGCCCCGCTCGCGTCCCTCCAGCCGCAGCCGCAGCCCTCGCCAATCTCGCCCGCAGTACCGCCCGCGGCGACAGTGCCGGCCGACACCGCCTCCGTGCTGGGCACGCCGCCCAGCCCGCTGCCGCCGGCCTACCGCGCGCCGGCCCACTTCCCGCTGGGGCCGACTCAACCACCACCCGCCCCGTTTCGTCCCCCCCTCGCCCTCGACGTGCCTTCCTTCTCCGGGACAGATCCCATGGGTTGGATCGCTCGAGCGGAACAATACTTCGATCTCCATGGCACACCGCCGGGGGATCGAGTGGGTACGGCCATGGTTGGCATGGATGGTTCGGCCCTTCATTGGGCTAGGTGGCTCCGCCAAGTCCAGCCGCTCATACCCTGGCACGAGTTCAAGCAAGAAATGATTAGCCGCTACGACTCCCGCTATGCCGGCTCCGCTATTGAGCGGCTCTGCTCCGCTCGCCAGACGACTTCGGTGGAGGCATATATTGATGAATTTGTGGCCCTCGTCACACAGGTTCCGGGCCTCCCGCCCGATCATTACTTGGGGTTTTTTCTGCAAGGCCTTCTCCCCAATATCCGCTCCCGCATCCGCACCCACCACCCCCGGACCGTCTCGGAAGCGCTAGAACTCGCTCGGGCCGTGGAGGCCGATATCGGGCCTCGCACCGCCGGCCCCACATTCCGGCCAACCCCACACCGTGAGGCCGCTCCTCGGCAACCACCCCCGGCTGGCGGCCGGCCTCCTCGTCCAGACAATCCTCATCGCGTCTCCAACACGGAGTATAACGAACTTCGCCGCCGTGGTTTATGTTTCCGGTGCCGCCAACCATACTCACCGCAACATGTCTGCCCCATCAAGGAATTTCATGCAATTTTTGGTGACACTGAGGGCGACAACCCCGCTGATGAGTCGGCCTTTGCACTGCCGGAACCACCTACACCGCACACCGAGGAGGCTCCCCTTAATGTGCTCGAGTTACCCTTCTATTCGGTGGGGGGTTTGACCGGACCTCGCACAATGAAGTTGGCGGCTCTGATCAACAACCGGCCGGCCATCGTGATGATAGATAGCGGCGCTAGCCACAACTTTATGTCGGCTCAACTGGCTCGCGACCTGGAGCTTCCCCACTCCCCCTCCCTGGAGTTCTCCGTCTGCCTCGGCGATGGCCGCCGCCGCCCCACTTTGGGCCAGTGTATGGCGGTTACCCTCTCGTTAGGACCGGTCACGGTCACGGCGGACTTTTACTTGTTCGAACTGGGCGGCCTCGACGCCATTTTGGGCGTGGCATGGCTACAAACGTTGGGGGATGTTCACGTGAATTGGGCCTCCATGACGATGTCCTTCCAGCACCAAGGACAGCCGTGTCGCCTAGTGGGCGATTCCACACTTCTCCGCTCTCCGATCTCCTTCCGGGCGATGACACGTGTCACGGACGTCGACTTCTCCGCATGGTTATGGCCTCTCGAGTCCGGTTCCCCGAGCACCTCCGATCCTCTTCCGGCCGACCTCGCGGCGGTGCTCACGGAATTTTCCGACATTTTCGTCGCCCGGCCGAGCCTTCCCCCAACCCGGCCAACCGACCATGCTATCATCCTCAAACCAGAGGCTGCAGCGGTTTCCGTTCGGCCTTACCGGTATGGCCATGCACAGAAAGACGAGATAGAGCGGCTCGTCCGGGAGATGTTGTTGGGGGGACTCATTCGCCCAAGTGCCAGCCCGTTCTCCAGTCCGGTCCTCTTGGTTCGCAAGAAAGACGGGAGCTGGCGGTTTTGTGTGGACTACCGCGAGCTCAACAAAGCGACCGTGCCCGACAAATACCCGATCCCGGTGATACAGGAACTCTTGGATGAACTTCATGGGGCGGCCTTCTTCACCAAGTTAGATCTGCGCCCCGGATATCACCAGATTCGGGTCCGTCCTGAAGATGTGCCGAAGACGGCCTTCCGCACGCACGACGGCCACTTTGAGTTCTTGGTCATGCCTTTTGGCCTCACCAACGCCCCCGCTACATTTCAAGCAACAATGAATGATATCTTCCGACCGGTCCTTCGCAAGCAGGTTCTTGTTTTTTTTGATGACATACTCGTATTTAGTCACTCTTGGCAGGACCACGTGCGCCACGTCCGGGAGACCTTCACAACCCTGCGGCGCCACCACCTCACCGTCAACCGGAAGAAGTGCACGTTCGGAGCTACCACGGTGAGTTACTTGGGCCATACCATTTCCGCCCAAGGTGTCGCCATGGACGAGGAGAAAATCCAGGCGGTCATTCGGTGGCCAACTCCATCCTCTATCCGGGACGTGCGGGCGTTCCTCGGCCTCACGGGGTATTACAGGCGCTTCATCAAGAACTATGGCGGGTTGGCCCGCCCTCTCACCCAGTTACTAAAAGCTTCGGAGGACGGGCCCTTCGTGTGGCCGCCGGCTGCCATGGCGGCGTTCGCAGCTCTACAGGCGGCATTGGTGCACGGCCCGGTACTGGCCATGCCGGATTTTCAGCAACCATTCATCGTGGAATGTGATGCCTCGGGTGTGGGCGTGGGGGCGGTCTTGATGCAGGCGGGCCGACCCATAGCTTACTACAGTAGGGCGTTCTCTTCGGTCGTGCGCAGTCGTTCAGCCTATGAAAACGAGCTCATGGCCCTCGTCTTAGCGGTGCAGCATTGGCGGCCATATCTCTTAGGCCGTCCCTTCATCATCCGCACGGACCACCATAGTCTCCGCTACCTGCTCCAACAGAAAATTGCCACACCAACGCAGCAGATTTGGGTGGCTAAGCTTCTCGGTTATGACTTCACGATCGAGTTCCGTCCGGGCAAGACCAATAGAGCGGCCGATGCTCTATCTCGCCACCCGCATGCGCCGGAGTTGACCGCTATATCAAGGCTCTTTTGGGAGGACGCAGCCATCCTTCAGCAGGAAGCGGATCACGACCCTCAGTTACGGGACATACGGGCGGCCTTATTAGCCGACCCGACGGCACGCCCCCCCCCCTATTCTCTCGTGGGGGGCCGGTTGTTTCATCGGCACCGTTTGGTTCTTTCGGCCTCGTCCTCCCGCATTCCACAGCTGCTCGCCGAATTCCACTCCACTCCATCCGGGGGACACGCGGGAGCATTCCGCACCTATCGGCGCTTAGCCGCTTCCCTATATTGGCCCCACATGCTCCGCCAGGTGAAGGCCTACGTGGCGGCCTGCCTAGCCTGCCAGAAGGCGAAGTATGAGACGATGTTCCCGAGCGGGTTGCTGCAACCACTACCGATTCCTGAGCGCGTCTGGGAGGACGTCGCAATGGATTTCATCACTCGCTTACCTCGTTCCAATGGCTTTGACTGCATCCTCGTGTTCGTCGACCGCCTCACGAAGTACGCCCACTTCATCGCCATCCGACACCCGTACACCGCCGCATCTGTGGCGGACAGCTTCATCACAGAGATCGTGCGACTGCATGGGTTTCCCCGCTCCATCGTGAGCGACCGTGATCCGCTCTTCCTCAGCAGCTTCTGGACGTCGCTCTTTCGCCTCCAAGGCACACGTCTCCGGATGAGTACGGCCTATCATCCACAATCCGATGGACAGTCGGAGGTACTTAATCGCTGTTTAGAAACGTACCTGCGATGTTTCATTGGCGAGCGCCCCGGCACCTGGGCAAAGTGGTTATGTTGGGCGGAGCACTCCTATAATACAGCATATCATCACTCCGCACATACCTCACCGTTTGAGACGATCTACGGACGGCCACCGCCGACCGTGCTCCGCTACCTTCCGGGGGAGTGCCCCGTTCCGAGCTTGGCCGATCATCTGCAGGACAGGGATGTTATTCTGGACAGCTTGAAGCACCACCTCCGGAGGGCACAGGCCAAGATGGTCTCGTTTGCTAACCGTAAGCGTCGGGACCTCTCATTTCAAGTTGGTGAGCGGGTCTTCATCAAATTACATCCCTACTGACAGCTCACGGTTGCGCGCCGCACCTGCCCCAAATTGGCCCCCCGGTTCTATGGGCCTTTCGAAATCATCAGCCGGATTGGCGCGGTGGCCTACCGTATCCGCCTTCCGGACGGCAGTCGCATTCACCCGGTTTTTCATGTCTCCCAACTCCGCCGGGTCATCGGCGACCACCCTGTCACCAACCACATACCCGCCGCCCTCGACTACTCCGAGGCCGAGCCCCTCTACCCGGAAGCTATCCTAGATCGACGGCCGCACACACCGGGCGACAACACCATTGAGGAGATCCGGGTCGCTTGGCGCGACCGACCTCTCAGCTCCGCAACATGGCTTCTGCGAGATGACTTCCGGCGCCAGTTTCCGGATTATTGCCTTGAGGACAAGGCAAATTTTCCAGACGGGGGTATTGTTACCGACTTACAGGAAGCGGACCCACCGTGGCGGGTGTACGCACGGCGAGCTCGCGGGACGGGAGACACAGGGGCAACACGAGACCCAGTACCGCCCGGCGACAGTGGGCGCGACAGCGGCAGCGCGGGGCTACCGCCCAGCGACATCAGGCGCGACAGCGGCAGCGCGGGGCTACCGCCCGGCGACATCGGGCGCGACAGCGGCAGCGGTTCGGGCGTGGGCGAGGAGCAGCTGTAGGCTTTTTATTATTATTATGCATGGGGGTATTGTGGGGTTTGTAATTTGGGAGGCCTCATAGTATAAGAGGCCACCCTTTAGACCTAATGTTTTATCTTGGATCAATTATCTTAAGTGGGGGCTGATCCCTCTTCTTCTTCCTCTCATCCCTACCTTCTTCTCTCAATCTCCTCCCCTCTCTTTCTCCCTTGCTCTTTGGATTTCCGTAGTGGTATCAGTATTCACACCCTCACTACGGCTACTGGGTTAACCCTTATCATTTCCTATGCATCGATGCAATATTGTTTATATTCAGATATTTCCCTTAGAATTTATTTCATCGCTTATTCGTGTTATTGTCAATTCAACATCGTCTAGCGATTCTCATAATTATCAGTGATTCAAAAATTCGAACTATTTCAATTTCTTGTCAATGAACAGTCACTACAATACTTTCTGTATAAAAAATTATTCATACTTATATTGAAAATAATTCAAAGCCATGCATAATTAAAGAAATAAGTACTCACCGCAGCTTTTTCTTTGCCCCTGTCCTTCGAAGGATTCTCATCGCGTCTATCGTCGGACGCCATCCTCTGCAGTTTCAAGTAAATCATTTACTTTCAGGTTGCTTCTTAATATAGCTATGAGTAGACGCCCTAAGACGGTCACAACTACGACTTTTAGGAGTTGCCTAGGGAAAGAGAAACTTGGGTGACTCAAACGAAAGCAAAAACTCTTCAAATCAGTCATTCAGCTCATTCAAAATCCCAAGAGAGGTAGCATAAAATACAACCCACTTTAAGGGGCAATAACAGCCCCAAAATTGCTGTTATTAACAGCTCCAAGGACTGCTGAAACAGTAGCACCAAGGGTTGTTAACAACAACTAAAATCGAGGTAAAACCTCTTCCAAAATAGCCGGACAGCACGAGTAAAATCAGCCAGCAAAAAGGGCATCCATCAATTGAGTTTCCCCCATCAAAACAACACAAATAGGATCCCAAACAGCACCAAACAGGAACCCCAAACAGCGGCCCACAACAAAGATCAACAGCAGAAATCAGAATTTTAACAGGGACAGAAGCAGTCGGCAATAAGCCACATAAATAACACAGCAGACCAACACTGGCTCAGCCCAAAACCAGTGACCAAAACAAGGAAATCATCAAAGTTCCCCTATTAGAAACCCTAACCGGCCAACATAGAAATCAAATCCCCCATAACTGAAAACTCTAACTCTTATCCTTTCTAATTTCAGCAGCTAGCAAGAACAAGAAAGCCATCTGTTAAGAAAGAGAAGAGGGGGAAAGGGGGGAGAGCTCACAATAAGGAGGTTCAGCCCAAACAGCCGGCCAAGTCCAAATCCAGTCAACCAACGAGCACCAAACAGCACAAGAGGAAAGTGGCGGTACAAGAAGAAGGCCACTGCTCTGAACGAGCTCTCCAAACACTATTGAGCATCAAGGAAGGAGAAGAGCAGCAAAATCCCAGCCCGAGAAGCTTCAGGCAGCGGAAAAAAACAGAAGTGATCAGGATAAGTCCAGCGGCAAGAGGATAAATAGCCGCCCAACAACAATTCCACCGCCCCTCCAAATCCACCGCTTAAATAGATATAATGAATAAAATAGATGTAAATTATTTTAGTAGCATATGAACCAGCCTACCTAAATGAACACCAAAGCCATACATATAAACCAACATATCAATTCAGCCAACATTCACCTCCACCATAAAATGGTGCCAATCAATTTTAATAATAAAAAAATTAAATGCAACCCGAAACGAGCATCGCAAAAACATCGAAAATCAAAACTACAAAACTTAATGTGCGGCGTCGTATCGACACTGATTTAATTATTTCATCATCGGGAATGTTATTAATTATTTTACTTCTCTTTTGGGTTCATTTAAAAGTTTTGGGCCGTTACATCTAGGGCTCCTCTTCTTTTCTCAAAGCCTTCTTTCCTTCCATGCCTTCTCTTGCCAAAAACGTGAACTTCCCCTTTTCCACCCTTGTTTATTTTGAGTTGTTGTTGTGCTTCTCTTACCTCCAAGGGTTTCTCCATGGATTTCAAGAAGTATTCAAGGAAAGGAAAGACCCCAAAGTGAGTTCTCTTTTACCCTAGTTTTCTAAGTGCTTTAGATAGATTTCAGATTTTCCTAAAGATGTAGAATGACTAGAATTTGTAATAGTTCAAAAGATTTCATTTCTCCATGAATTTTCTCTCTTGCTTTAATTTTTAGATGATTAGAGAGTTCTAAATTACTTGTTAAGGCTAGAGAAAGTGAAATTGATTCTTGAAAGTAGTTTGCTTCAAGAGATAGAAGGATTTACGTTCAATTTAGAAATACAATAATGATGTCAAGAGAGTTATTTCATTTTTAAATTTCATGTGAGAGTGTATGAAATTTGCAAATTTGCCCTTCATGAATTTAATTGCTCTAAAATTTCTATCATATCATTTGATAATATAATTTCCAAAAACCCCAATTTTTTGAATAGTGAAAATGAACTAGTGACGATATCTTGCCTATAAGTTAAATTTTAACTCGAGTTTTATCTCTTGGATGAGATATAACCTTTCCATTAGAGAATGGTCAAGGAACCTTACATGTAAATTATTTTACAAAGGAGATATACAAAATTGTATCAATTACAGGGAAATTAAATTAATGAGTCATACTATGAAACTATGAGAACAAGTAATAGAGAAAAGAGTTAGACGAGAGACTAACATCTCAGAGAATTAATTTGGATTCATGCCAGGGAGGTCAACCATGGAAGCTATACATCTCTTGAGGAGACTCATTGACAACTATCAGGAAAGTAAAAAAAATTTGCTTATGTTGTTTATCGATCTGGAGAAGGCTTATGATAGGGTTCCAAGAGAGGTCTTGTGGAGAGTCTTAGAAAAAAAGGTGTAAATGTATCATACATTGACGTAATCAAAAATATGTATACAAATTCAGTTACCAGGGTGAGGACATCTGGAGGATTAACACATGAATTCCCTATCGATGTTGGCTTACATCAAGGGTCAGCTTTGAGCCCTTATCTCTTTACCTTATCTTAGATGAGCTCACCAGACATATTCAACAAGAAATACCTTGGTGTTTAGTATTTGCAGATGATATTGTGGTCGATGAGACGCGCGAGGGTGTAAACACAAAACTTGAATCTTGGCGAGACACTTTAGAAAAGTAGGGTTTTAGGTTGAGCAGGACAAAGACGGAGTATATAGAGCTTAAATTTAGTAGTGCACGAAGGTCGGATGGCTCTGTCATTAAATTGGGTGACCAAGATATTTCCCGCAGTGAGTGCTTTAAATATCTGGGATTGATAATTCAAAAAGATGGAGGTGTAGATAAAGATGTGATACATAGAATCCAAGCAGGTTGGTTGAAGTGGAGAGGCGCGTCTGGGATCTTATGTGATCGTAAAGTACCATTAAAACTTAAATGCAAGTTTTATCGTACTGCAATTAAGCCAGCAATGCTCTACGGTTCTGAGTGTTGGGCAGTGAATGGTGTACATGAGCGAAAAATAGGAGTTGCAGAGATTAGAATGCTTAGGTGGATGTGTGGTCACACGAGACTGCATAAAATTAGGAATGAATGTATCAGGGATAAGACAGGAGTGGCGCCAATTGTAGAGAAGATGTGAGAAGCTCGTTTAAGATGGTTTGGATATGTACATAGGAGACCATTAGGGGAACCTGTTATGCGTTGTGAGAGTTTAGTCACTAGATATGTTAAACGGGGGAGGGGTAGACCAAAAAAGACTTGAAATGAAACTATAAGGAAAGATATGATGTACTTAGGCATTAGTGAGGCTATGATTAAAGATAGGGTGCAATGGCGACAAAGGATCTATATAACCGACCCTACTATGGTGGGATAAAGGCTTGAGTGTTGTTGTTGTATCTTTTTTGTAATTTATGCAAATGTGTGAAGAGTTTGAATAATGGGTGGAAATATCGAAGAAAATGAATATTGGATTAGTTGGACTTTTTATGCTTGCCGATTTTAGAGCACTCACGTTTGTATGCATACTTCAAAATAAATCCAAATATGTAAATGTGTAAAATAATTATCATGTATACAAGCTGTTGAAGTATTATTCGTTAAGATTGTTCCCTAGAAAATGAATCGGGAGAAAGAGACTTGTGATGAATTACTCTTAAATTTCAAGCATGCAATAATTGTCTTATCATGTTAAACAAATGCTAGCTTTCAGATCTTATAGCATGTACTAGTGTAACGACTTAAATCGTCACACAAATTAAAATAGGGAATTTATATAAGCAGCCCTTGTTTGGCTATTGGCAGCCCCCATTTCTATGAGTTATAACGCGCCTTTTGAAAATATGCATTATACATGCATATTTAGGAAAAGTGTTCAACACGAAAATTGTAGATCTCATTGAGATCTACGACTTTCGTGTTGAACACTTTCCTAAAAATGCATGTACAAAGCGTATTTTCAAAAGGCGCGTAAAAAATTTGCTACAATTACGATCAGAGCGATTTTAGGGCATTGTGCGTGCATATTTAGGAAAAGTGTTCAACACGAAAGTTGTAGATCTCGATGAGATCTACAATTTTCGTGTTGAACACTTTTCCTAAATATGCATGTATAATGCATATTTTCAAAAGGCGCGTTATAACTAATAGAAATGAGGGCTGCCAACACAAGGGCTGCTTATATAAATCACCTTAAAATATGAATTTAAAATAAATTTAAATTATTAATTAAAATCCTCGATGATGAGAAAATTAAAAATCATCGTCGTATCAAAAAGTTTTATTATATTTATTTTGACGATTAAATTTTTGACGAATGTTAAGTTTTATGATAGTTTTGATTTCAGTGGTTGGATTAGGTCACTTATTAAGTAGATTAATTTGATTTTTAAATGGCTTATATATAATAAGTAAAATATTGGTATATATGGTAAAGATTTAATATTTTAACTCAACTTCTTTGTGTATGGATGTTGACCGTCTGATTAGGAGGTGATGTGTTGCTGTAAGTTGAGTTGGGATAGCTGGCTAACATTTGGATTGTGGTAAGCGGTGCTATAGGTAGGAGTTGATCAACCGGCTAACACCTGGGATGCTACTTTGATGTGCTGGCTATCTCAGAACTAAAAACTCGCCTCTACGTCCTCTCCCCCCTTTCTCTCGCTCCCAACGATTTCTCCTCTCTGAATGTTGTTGAAATACCGCTAGGGATCGACGATTTTCTGCCAGGGAGCGAGGCAAAAATTTTTGATGCGTCCGACATTCACTCTTTTATGTGGCGCCAAGGTGATTTTTATGCACTGAATCACATTTTTCGACTTCAATTTTTTTTTTAAATCACAAAATATTAATGTTTGTATTTTTACGCTCATTTTAAGTACCATATTACCCATATTCCGATTACAACTGAAAAAAATACGGCCATAAAATCATGCATTACGATCGTAAAATGACATTATGATCGTATTTTCATTTTCCGATCGTAATGCCATTTTACGACCGTAATGCATGATTTTACGGCCGTAATTTTTTCAGTTATAATCGAAATATGGGTAATATGGTACTTAAAATGAGCGTAAAAATGCGAACATTAATATTTTGTGATTTTTTTAGATAAAATTGTTTTGTTATAAGTCGAAAAATGTGATTTAGTGCATAAAAATCACATTGGCGCACATAGAGGAGTGAATGTCGGACGCACCAAAAAATTTCTCGCCGACAACAGGAAATCTTTTCCTCCTTTCTCTTCCTTCTCGCGTGGGGGGACTGACGGGAGAGTTCGGTTTGGGCTGTGCGTGGCTCAGCAGAAGCTAAAAATCGAGCCTCTTTTCCATCTTCCTCCAATGTGTGTTCCTTTCCCCCCTCTCTCATCTATTTTTCTCTTATATTATAAATGGCTGGCATGAAACAGAAAGTGAATTAGGGTTTCTTCCTTTTTCTTCTTTCTTACTTCCCTCTTTTTTTTTTCTGAACAAGGATTCAGTATTTAACATTTGGCCGATGGTTAATAACTAAGATGAAAATAAGATTTCTTCTAAATTCTCCCTCTTCTTCATTTTTCTGAAACTTGATTTCTCTGTAACCGGCTGTTTTCGATTAAGTGGATGTTGGGACTTCATTATATATATGGTTATATATATACATAAACTGTTTAATTTTTCCACAATATATTGGCCGGCTATTGGAGGGCTTTAGCTTTCTAATAATCAAATATGAATTGTGTTGGTTGGCTTGCATATGGTGATTTTTTCTGGACTCCTATATTTAATTCATATTGAAATCTAATGATGGGATTATATAACAATCAGGAGGTTTATTTTAAATGAATTCATGTTGATCACTAACAACAACATAAGCAGATGGTCGAGCCCTTCCAAGAGATCATGCTTCAATATTGAAGGTGGAGAAGGTGAAATCGGTTGTCGTCGATGCACGAAGACGTGTTCTCGTCGAGCCCTAGCGGAAACAAAGTAGAGGTTATTGTTGGGTTTTCTATGAACAATGTATCAAATGCGCAGCGGAATGAACAAACAAGAACAACCCTAAACAGTTAACGGATCTTGCGATTTCATGAATCAAGAAATAGGAGAAGCAACACTTGCAATATACCTGAAAAGGGATCGAGTCAATACTCAACCAAGATGCTCCAAGATCTTATTCCGAAGGCAAACTTTGAGTTCTAAGCATAGAAATCGATCGGCGCCTCTATGGAAGTCCACACGAGTGAAGAAGAACCCTAGCTTCTTGTCGCACAAGAACTAGGTTGGAGAAGGAGAGCCCTCTACGTTTCCCTCGGACTGTTAGGTCCGTCAAGAGGAAAGGCGGCGGCGGGGTGCGGGAAAAATGGTCGATCGGAACCTTTTTGTCGGCTATCGGAACTCTTCTGTCTCTCTTCAGAAGTCGCAAAAGAGATATATTAGTTAGGGTATAAAATCGTGTTCTATTTATACCCCAGGCGAGAGAGAGGTTATCCGCACACCCGAGACTAATATTGGAGTAAACAGAATTCGTCGAGTATAGCTAATTCGTCGAGACCATTCGACGAATTTGTCGAGATCATTCGGTGAATAGATTCGTTGAGAAGATCTTATTCGTCGAGACCATTCGACGAGTTGATTCGACGAAGATATCCAATTCGTCGAGACATTTCGACGAATTGATATATTTCGTTGAGACCATTCGAAGAACTGTTTCGTCAAGTAGATCTTATTCGTTGAGTCCATTCGACGAATTGACTCGACGAAAATATCCAATTCGTTGAGACATTTCGACGAATTGACATAGTTCGTCGAGACCATTCGATGAACCCTTTTTGACGACTTGAGACAAGTTTCGTCGAGACATTCTCGACGACTCATCTCGAAAACTTGCCAACATACTCCATACAATATTCACGATACCTGTGGAGCATTCAGTCGACTCGGCCCAACTCCAATAAGGCGTAAGATTGGTCCTTCACTCATATTCAATATGAGTAAGGCCAACACAATCCTTCCTCCAACTTCTCTAAACACTTTTGTGTGTGACCCCATAAGCTCATATCGCGTTGGCAGTGAAACTAAATACTTGATCACTTCCAGATCACCTTGGAAACACTAACAGTCTCCCACTTGATCTTGAACGTATCAAACAAAAGTCTCACAAACAATGAACGACATTTAACAATACATCATTGCTACCCAAGCAATAAGAGTTCATAACTCAACAAGCCTGTCTTGACCAATGTACCAGTGCTGTCATGTCCCTTTGTCCCCTTACATCCGGATAGAACTGGTGTCACGACCTGTCTCGACAAAAGTCAGAGTGCGCTTCGAGGCGGGCTGTGTTGCCACAGGCATGGGCGAAAAGAAATCCATGCCTGCTAAGGCGAAGACAGAAATACTACAAATAGTTGTAAAAGATGTTACTTTTGAGTAAAACAGATTGATTTATTGCGGAAGCTTTAAAATATGATAGTTTGAAACAGGGGCACATGCATTTATGCAGAAAATTTATGATACAAGTTTTGGAACAGATTTTTATGCAGTGATCATTGCAGATGAATGAGCATGCAAATGTGACGAATTCTAGTACATATAATATTTAGCCTAGCAGTTGTCCATGAAACAGGAGAAAATGACTGATCGTAATTATTACATAACAGAAATATCCAACAGTAAAAGAAATAAAACATAAACACAAAACCTGAAGCTTGACGCAAATCTGCTCAGGAAGCAGGCAGCGCAGGCACGAACGTTAAGGCAAATTCCAAAATAAGAAGGAAAAGTCTCAGAACATTGAAATAAACAGGAGCAAAACAACATAAAATACGAGTAGGGGAAACAGAATATTGTGAACCGCTTTTCATAGAGCAAAGCTAACAAGACAGACAAGCAAGTGAGGCAAGCAGAAATATCTAGAATTATTAGACTACTCCGGGGTAAAGCATATAAAGATGATCATGTAATAACATCAGTCGTAACAAGTAAAAGTGTAGGTATTTTTGTTTGACGCGCAAGATTCATGATTCAGACAGATTCAAGTACGGATTCAGGAGATTCAGAAATTTATACTCGCTATGACCGGTCCTTTGTTCACATTAGGGATTCAAGAGGGAACCCAAGTCAAGGAGTTGCGTCAATTAAAACTCTACCGTTCAATTGTTTACTTGTGTTATTAATGAAATAATTCATGATTGAACGATTCTAGCATATCAAGACATGTAACCAAATACTGATTCAAATATTCAATAGCAGAATTTACAAACGTAAACAGAGGTGCATGGCATTAGATAATTTAAAAGATTCATAGGTTGGTGATTCTAACTGGAATAGATTCACGCTAAAGAAAAACATTAGATCAAGAAATAAACTTTATCCAAGTCTTTCAACCAAACAGGCATAAGAAGCAAGATTCGATGAATCAAAGAACTCGATAGAGAGTTTTGAAACTTGCGGGTTTAAGAATTTACGATTAAATAGATTACTATACATCATTTTCTAGGATACCAAGTATTCATTTAGTTTGATTCATTCCAACAAACGATTATCCTCCAAGTAAACATGTGTACAAGTCGAATATTTTATATCAAACACAATTCATCTAGTTGCTAGCAGGAATCTTAACATTTATCATTTTAACAATTAATGTTTCTGCTCGAAAAGATCTAATAGTCTTACATTTATCCAACAAATGAGATGCATTTCATTTAAATAGAAATCCAATTAAAACCACTTTCGTTCACTAACTCGTCTTCCAACAAATGAGACACAATTCATTTAAGTGAATGTTAAAATAACCATCATTCACGTTCACAACTTGTGACATTCCAAACACGTGATACCTCAATATATTAACAAGTCAATTCAGACATTCAAGAATTAAACTTACTTGATGAAACATGTATTCAAAGCGAAGTCATAAATTCATAAGAACAGACAGGCTAAAAAAATTCAATGATTGCAAGAGAGAGAGATCTCTACTTGCCTTAAATAAGCTGAAGCTGACGGAGGCGGCCAAATGGCGCGAGCAAAAATCAGAAATCCTATTTAAAACTGTTCATGAACAACATAACTGATATTTGACAGCGAAAATCCACATGCTAGCACAGACATTCTATGACGCAAAACTTAAACAAAAGAGAGTTTAGCAAAATTTACCTCCCTCAACGGTGAGGGGAGAAGGAATTACAACGCGGGAATCAGAAATTTGGCGGCGCTTTAGGCTAGGGAAACCCTAATTCGGAGAGGGCTTTTGCAGGATCCCACCAATTGAATCGAGCAGCGGCACCGGAAAAACCACTGCGGGGTTAGACGACTACAAGAGGGCAAAACCTATAATCAATTTGCATAAGCAATTTGGGACGCTAAAATTTCCAAACAAATTTAGGGAAATCTGAATTCAAGGGAAAGAGAGGAGAACCTTACCAAAAGGAGGCCAAAATCGAGCCCAAGGAGGCACATCTTGCAAACACCGGTCCAATCAGAGAGGAAGAGGGCTGCCGGAGGAAGAAACAAAGAAATAAGGGTTGTCGGAGGAAGCAAAGTGGCTGGCGGTCTTGAGGAAGAGGAGCAGGAGGAGCTTCTGCTGCCGGCCCCTTGAAGGAAGAAGATGGATTAGGGCTTCCTGCTGCCGATCCTTGGAGGAGAAGGGGTTGTTGTTGTCTTTGAGGAAGCAAGGGGGGCTGTCGGCCCCTGGAGAGGAAGGAGCGACTAGACTTGAGGGAGAAGAGACTGCTGGAGGAGGACATGGCGGCCTGATGGAGAGCAGGAGGAGGAGGAGGAGGAGGAGGCGAGCAGGGAGACGAGCGGGAGCGGCGCTGCGTGCGGGAGACGGGAGCGGGATTGCGAACCCTAGCCGCACGCGAGAAGTATCGGGAGAGGGGGCTCGGCTGAGGAAATAAATGGGAGATGGGTTGCGGTTAGCAATTAGAGAATTAGGATTATTATTATTCTTATTTGTTGGAGGGTTGTTACAACTAGAGGCATTGACTGTGTCACCCTCATTATTGTTCAATCTTAGTTTCTTGATCTAGAATAGACTGTCTGAAATTGGTGAGCTCAGTATCACATATTGACTCAACCAAGCTTGACCATGCATTTCTCAGCCTCATTCCATCAAGGGGTTCATGGATGTAACTCATGTCATATAGGAGGACAAATCACATATCTGTCCACACCCAAACACCCAAATAAATGGTAATATACCCAATAACCACCTTTATCATCAAACTTTCTCAAGGAAGATTTTAAATGGCATCAAAGTACGTTCTTCCTCACTTGATGAATGTTGTGACTTCAGGTCAAAGATCCACAAACATCATTGTCACTTGAGACCTACTTGTTACACGTTCATATAACAATCCACAAAGTAGTCTCACGGTGGGTCTGTCCAATACAACTTGTTCCGAACAAGTACCCATGTGATGACTTGATATCACAATATCATGACCTGTGAGAACTGATCATCAGTCAACGCGCATGCTAGTCTTAATGTACCATCATCGCCCTTAACTTCTAAGATGATACTCCGATCAGGGCTATTTAAGAATGAAGCTTCTTATTAAACATATGCCCTCACATTCAAGTCACGCACTTGAATTCCTATGGAAGCAAACATTCTAGGGTATCTATTATGCTAATTAATTTATCATATAGAAACAGTTGACATAATAATAAGAACTTACCATAAATGTAAAATAAAATATAAAGTACTTTATTCATCACATGAATAAACAACCGACAAATATATAAATTAATCAACAAGACTTCCACTAGAGATGATCATTCAAGTATCTGATACTCATTGATCTAGTATGACCATCATGTTTTCTCTGTGCAAGAGGCTTCGTCTGTGGATCCACAATATTCTCTTTAGTCGGTACTTTGCATATGCTCACATCTCCTCGATTGACATAATTTACTTTAGCATATTTTAGTAATATAATTATGATTTTCATATTTTAGTAATATAATTTACTTTAGCATTGCAAGATATATAACTAGCATGGACATTTATTTCTACCAATGGTAAGTGATGATGCTAGTATGATGAATTACAAGCTGCAAAGCTAAGTAAAATTGGACAAATATATAATTGAATTACATGTATTCAAACATAGAGTTTTGAATTTTCATAGACCTAGAGCGAAGTGACAATTCTATTTGATTTCACCTTATTGATATCAAGTTAATTCATAGGTCTAAAGATAATGAGATTCATGCAAACAATAGAGATACAAATTACACACACAAAATAAGATATGAAACTATAATACCAATAGTCATCATATATTTCATAATTGCTAAGGTTGATTTATGATAATTCTTGATAGATCATGAATTATGATATATGATAATAGTGAATTTTAGCATAGGATATTAATAGGTCATGGTGGTGTGTGTGTAGTTCATATTCATCCTTTTAAAGAGACAAACAAAATTGTTTTGGCTATCTGAAATTAGAAGTCAATGATACTTAACACAGTAAAATAATTTTTCAGAAAATAATAAATAGAGAAATCAGATTTTTTAGGAAAATATGCTACCGCCAGCGTTAGTGATAACGCCTGGCGTTAGCAGCAGAGTTACTATATTTGACTTAAAACACATAGTTTTTGATATTATTTGATTCTGATTTTTCTCAATTATGGTTTTCAATATAGGGGCTATTATATGCAGCAACGAAAAATAGACAAATATGCAATTAGTTGCGCATTTAATATTTTAGCCTAAGACCCCTAAAAATCCATTTAAATCCAATTTTGAAAGTAATTTCATTAGTCTTGATAATACCATTTAGACAATTTAGCATTCAATTTATAATGATAATATATGACATTTATAGGCAATGGATTTAAAAAAGGATAAAACATTTAAAAAGGAAAGATAGATCACTTAAAAATTATGACTTTATATTCAATTTAATTCAATTTGATTTGTTAAACATTAGGCTTAAAATGAAAGTCATATCTTATGATATATAAAGTGATCATAGTGTGTTGGCTCAAAAAATAAAAAAATAGACAAGAAAGAGCAATTAAGCATATCATGAAGTAGAGTAATGATATTTCATTTTTAATTTATTTCTACTTCATGCAATACGATAATTTCTAATGAATGAGAGATTTAGGTATCCAAAGGGGACCAAGTGTGATGGTTTCTTTGGGTACCCAAATACATCGTGTTGGCTTTTGAAGAGAAAATGATGAATGGGCCTTTACAAGTGGAGTTAGTGTTTCGTTTTTAATTTTGGGCCTCCATTCATACTTTGGTTGTTTTTTTTTTTAATTCATATTATGATTATTTGACATTTTTTTGGAATGATAGTTGTTTGAAAAATAATTCATTTGAGATTTATGTTTATTCAAATTATTTTTCAAAATACATTGATGTTGATAATCATAATGAATTTTATTATATTGATTCTTTGAAAGTATATAAGAGTGATTGTCTTTCTTTAGAAGTGATTGTTGAAAGAGTGGGTTACAATAAAATTTAAATGATTGATTCTTATTTTGATGATTTTTATTTCCACTTTTTCTTATAGACATACTCTTATAATATGAAGTTAAGTTTTTAGACTTTTGATGATTTGATAAACTAGAAATAAAAGATGTTTTATTATATGAAAAGTTTTGAATAAACATTTTTAATGATTCTAGTTTATCCTTTAAATTATCATTTTCTTTTAACAATTTTTCATTATGCTCTTTTGAAGTTAAAAGACCTTTTTCCAAAACATTGAGTTCTTCTTTAAAAGTATTATAATTAAAACAAGGTTTAGCATTTTTAATTAAAGAGCATGAATGAGAATTTAACACATCAATACTTGATTCTACTTTAGCATTTGCTTTTAAAGTTTTATTTTCTAAACGTAGTTTGAAATTAGCATTTTTCAAATTTTTAATTCTACGTTTAGCAATATTAAGCATATGTAGTTAGTCATGAACATAAAAACCGGGCCTGACGTGCCGGCCCGAGCCCGGCCCGGTCAAGGCCCGGTCAAGCCCGGCCCGGTTCAGGCCCGTACCGGGCCGAGCCCTTACCCGGGACCCTGAAAGGGCCCCGGTTTGGCCTAGCTACCCGGCCCGGTCCGGGCCGGGTAAAGCCCGAAAATCGGGCTAGCCCGAGATCGGGCCGGCCATAGCCCGATCCGGTCTCGGGCTAGGCCCGATTGAGCCTAACGACTCATGGTAGCATAGCTGCCACGTGGCAGCCATGCTGCCATGAGAGAGCAGCCAACGGCTCTCTCTCAAGAGAGCCGTTGGCTGCTCTTTTTATTTTTTATTTTAATTTTTTTTATTATTTTTTAATTAATTTTTTAATTTAAAAAAAAACAAAAAAAACCTATAAATACCCCCCCTCCCCTCTCTCTTTTCTCACACCCCATCCCTCTCTCTCTCTCTCTCTTAGCTCTCCCAATGGCGTCGTCCTCCACAACTCCAGCGTCGTCTTCCCAAAGTACGACTTCGGTGGTGGAGCACAACCGTAGAGCGAGTATTTGGGAGCATTTCGAGATGGTACAAGTCGGGACCGAAAGAAAAGCGCGCTGCAAGATGTGCTCGAAGTTGCTATCCATCAGCGGCAACTCGACGCTCGTTAGACACCAGAAGTCTTGCGAGTCGAAACAAGCTCCTCCGGAGTCAAGTCAAGCCCAAATTTCTGGAGCCGGACAGATTTGGACGTACGATCAAATGCGACAGCGAGAGCTGCAGGCGAAGTTCGTCATCAAACGTGGGCTGCCATTCAGCGTCTTCGACAATGACGGCGGCACAGAGTACATACATGGGGGCTTCAGCCCAAATACCAAAAGGTTAGTAGATTTACTTTAAGGCGCGACACGATTAGGTTATATTTAGAAGCAAAACAAGAATTAATTAGGTATTTTGAATATTTCGAAGGACGTGTGAGTCTAACGAGCGACATTTGGACGAGTAATTTAAATTTAGGATTAGTTTATCTTTGCATCACTTGTCATTGGATTGATCCCATTTCGTGAGAGCAAAATAAACGCGTAATATGTTTTACAGGTTTTGAATTCCCGCACACGGCTATAGCTTTATATAAAGTTATTATGAAATGTGCGCGGGAATTTAAAATTAACGATAAAATACTTAGTTTTTCTCTTGATAACGCCTCCAATAATAGCGCCGCAATTGAATTGTTAAAACGAGATTTAAAACCATTTCTCAACGGCGCGTTTTTTCATACTAGATGTGTTTGTCACGTCCTAAATTTAGTGGTACGGGATAGTTTAAAAGCAATGTCACAATATATTAATAAAATTCGCGACATGTTAAAAGCAATTTATTGTACTAAACAACGAGTTCAAGATTTTAGAAAATTTTGTAAAGCACAAAATCAGAAATATTTGAAACCACAATTAGATATGTCTATTAGATGGAACTCAACTTATAAAATGTTAAAAAGAGTCG
The DNA here is from genome assembly GCA_033032865.1 of Dactylorhiza incarnata. Taxonomy (NCBI): domain Eukaryota; kingdom Viridiplantae; phylum Streptophyta; class Magnoliopsida; order Asparagales; family Orchidaceae; genus Dactylorhiza; species Dactylorhiza incarnata. The sequence continues at coordinate 1,929,995 of JAWHQI010000198.1, forward strand.
TTCTACAAAAAGATCTTCTAATGGAATATTATAGTTTACTTAATATTGAACACGGTTTAGGTGAAACTGATTGGACCATAATAGAACATTATATAGATTTACTAAAGTGTTTTTATAGGGCCACCGTTTCTTTATCTGGAGTGTATTATCCAACGAGCGCATTAGTAATTGAACATTTCGTACATATCACAGAAAGATTTAGTTATTATAGGCAACACCAAGGTTAGGCTCCTTTAATTAAAATAATGGAAGAAAAATTTTTAAAATATTATAGAGAAATACCGCCTATGTTTTCGTGCGCCGCCGCTTTAAATCCGCTACTTAACGTAGAAGGCGTAGAAAATTTGATCGACGAAATCAATACTAATCTAACCTTAAATATAAATTATGATGAGGATGACCCCGTTAGTACTACAAGTTTTACTAATTTTTTTACGCAAAGTTATAATTATTACAATAACTTATACGGGTCACGACCCCGCGAAGAAATAACGCAACCCAAAATGAAGGATAGTCTTTAAAATAAAATTTTAGATTTAGCTTCTAGGAAAAAAACGCGCACATCTGGTAGTTTAGATGAATTAGGATTATACACAAAACTCAATTTAGCGATTTTATGAATTCGGACGAGATCGAAAACTTCGATCTCTTAAATTGGTGGAAAGGTAAAGCTAATACCTATCCTGTTTTGGCCTGTATGGCCCGTGATTTATTAACTGTCCAAGCTAGTACAGTAGCTTCGGAGTCCGCTTTTTCTCTTAGTGGCAGGGTTTTGAACGAGCGGAGGAGCCGACTTAACGAAGATTCGCTGGAGATTTGCATATGCTACAAGGACTACTTGGACAGTTTAAAGAGGAAGCAACACATAACAGCATTGGAGGATAGCTCAGAGGAGATAGAAGACGAAATGGACGCGTTGAATCTACAAGATGATTAAATCGAGCAATTGTATTTTCAATTATGTATTTTGTACGACTTAAATTTTGTATTTTCAATTTTGTACGAAATGGACGCGTTTGAAACTTTGTATTTTCAATTTTGTATTTTTGTTCCAAATTTTTAATATTAATAAAATTTTTTGTTCCAAATTTTTCATTTGTTCAATATTTAATTATTTATAAAAATTAAAATTAAAAAAATAATCTTTAAATTAAAAAAAAAAGTAAAAAAATCGGGTCGGCCCGGATCGGGCCCGAGACCGGCCCGGTCCTGCCCGGCCCGGCCTGAAGGGCCGGAGCAGGCAGCACATAAGTGCTGCCTGCCCGGCCCGGCCTGAAGGGCCGGAGCAGGCAGCACATAAGTGCTGCCTGCCCGGCCCGGCCCGATGTTGGAAAAAGCCCGATCGGGACCGGTCCAGGCCGGCCCGATCGGGCTTTATGTTCACGGCTATATGTAGTGTAGAAATAGAATTTCTTACAAAGAGAGAGGACTTAGAATTTCTTACATTGCTATGGGATTAGACAAGATTTGAACCAAGGGTTCCTTTGACATTTTCTTCGCATTCCTCTTCCATAGTTGAATTTTCATCTTCTCTTTTGCTTGATGTGTTGCCATCAATTGAGTCCAATATTGTGACGTTGAATTCTTCTTTCTCCAAGCATAAGTCCTCATCGGTTTCTCCTCTTGGATCAATAAGGAATTGCTCTTGTTCATCATCTGTGGAAGGAAAACTATAAGTAGTCTCAAGAAACTTTCAAACTTCAAAAGCAGTAGGAAGCGTATAAATAAGTTTGAAAATATTTTGATCTAGTGCACAATATAGACTATTAATAAATTTGGCATTTAAAAACTTTTCATTTTTATTAAGAATAATTGGGGGCATTTTAATTGTAATATTCCAAACTTCAATATCCAAAGTTTTAAGAAATTTTTCCATAAGTGTTTTCCACCCATTATAATTTCCACCCATAAATAATGGTGGACATAAAGATTTTTCATTTTCATAGAAATTATCCCCTCTAGAAGATGCGAGATCATGAAGCGTCATTATTCCCGGTTGTGAAGCCGTATTGGAATAACCTACGCTCTGATACCACGTGTTGGATCTTATGGCGCCCTTAGAGGGGGGGGGGGTGAATAAGGGTTTTATGGAATTTAAATCTTAATTAAATTTATCAGAGTTTGAGACTGAAGTTTTAGAATATTTTATAGAAAAATATATTTTAATATTCCAGATAGGATTATAGTGAAGATTCTTTTTCAAATAATTGACACAAACTTTTTGTTGACTGTTGCTAACGCCTGCGTTAAGTCTTAACGCTGGGCGTTAGCTCTCCAGAGAATATTCTTCAGAAACAAAAAGATTGTCACAGTGATTTTACTTGTTAAATCTTAAATGAAATACAATACCAGAAAATCAGAGATAATTAAAATTATTATTGTATTTCAAAGATAATTATATAAATGATAAATTTAATACTTTGATGGAAATGAAAATTAAGACATTCTCAAAGAGGAAATAAAATCAATTCAATATAACATTAAGAGACATGATTTTATTTCATAATAAATTGAATAAACAAAGGTTTAATTTCTATAACGCTAGAAATCAAGGCGAAAATATGTAAAAACACTTTTTGATGTTTCACCGGTCCTTCTCCCAAGGACCGGTTGGCTATAACCTATCTATCCCCAGATGAGGCCTCTAGCAACCCCCTAGATCTACCCTCGACCTAGTCGCCACGCACAAGGTGTTGAATTACCCCCTAAGCCTCACAAGGACCTAGTCGTCAACACAAGGCGAATTTACCCACGGAATCCTTCCCGGAATCCGACGTTCTCACCGAACGATTTCTCCACACAAAATACAAAAGGAAAAATAAAAGATTATAAGATAAGTAAAGAGAAACTCCCCAAGAAATTCTGAAGGTGAAGACGAAGTCGATGTAGATGTTGGCGTTCTTGAAACAATCGTCCTTCGTATGGAATATGCGCTGTAGACCTTCTCCTTCAAAATCTTCTTTAGATCTTCATGTTAGCCCAAGGGTGATCTCTTAATTTGCTGCATACGAACCTCTCTCCAAAGTATCAGAATTCTGGAATCATCTCTTGTCATTTTGAATGTGAGAAGCTGCACTTTTAAATAGCCTCGGAAGCTAACACGTGCGTTAAGGATAACGCCCGGCGTTAGTGAGACAGTTGCTGAGATCGTGCATAAACTCGGGAGCGTGGCTGAACAAAATTTCGTCGAACGAAAACAAATTTCGTCGAACGCTCCTTCGTCGAACGCACCCTTCGTCGAACGGAAAAACCGCAACCTTGTGGATCGTGCAAACCACCAAGGATCGTGACAGAACCAACTTTCGTCGAACCGAATCGATTTCGTCGAACGGAGCTTCAAGTTCGTCGAACCCAGTTGTCAGACGCAATGTCGTCGAGCGCAGGCTCAGTTCGTCGAACGGAGCTTCTCGTTCGTCGAACGCAACTTGTCGAGCACAAATTCGTCGAGCGCAGGAAAATTCGTCGAACGGAGCTCCTCGTTCGTCGAACGCAGCTTGTCGAGCACAAATTCATCGAACGCAGGAATATTCATCGAACGCAGCTTCCTTCAGATTTCGTCGAGCGCCTTCAGAGTTCGTCGAACACAGCTTCCAGTTCGTCGAACGCAGTTTGCATCTCAGCGGTTTTCCTTCTCAGCGGTTTCTTCTCAGCGGTTTGCTAACGCTGGGCGTTAACTATTAACGCGAGCGTTAGCTATCTTTCCAGATAGTCATTTCCAATCAGCAAACTATTCATAGGGATGCGTAGCTATAATTCCTGTACAACCTGCACACTATAAACACACAAAATACAAGATCAAATACAACACGGTATTTGTTATTCTCAAACCAAGAGATGCGGAACATAGGCTCCAACAACGTCTGCATACTTGCTTCCGCGGGAAGTCCGCCTACGAAAAAACGTCGGCATCAACGAAAAGATAGCGTCAGGATTTCAGTACAAAGGCAATAGTTACCTTCTCGGAGAGGATCCGGACGGGCGCTTAGCCGTTCATCCTCGGCGTCCAGTCGAGGAGCTTCATCCCCCAACCTCTCATCGTTCGGCCGAGTTAGGGTAGGTTCAGGTAAAGAGGCCGCATGATCAACAGGAGGTACCTCTTCGCCCGGTGGGTTAGGGCGACGATCGGTGGACCCCCTCTTCCTCTTGCGGGTATCAGTGCTCTTCGTTTTCTTCATCAATTTCTTCAGCAACTCGGCCTTCGCAAACATCTCCTCGGTAGATAACATCTCGTCGGGTATAAAAAAGTGGCGTGCCAGGGAAGGACCATCCCCCCTATTTATAGATTTCAGGGGAGCCCCCCCCCCCCCCCCCCCCCCCCCCCCTTTGGCTTCCGAGTAAACTAGGAACTCGCCAGAAGCAGCTTGTCGAATGCGCGTTGGATGATTCTTTCCGATCAACTACGTTACTCGTAAAGAGCGGGGATTGTGTACAACCCTCATTCTCCGAGGGTGGGCCCGTCTAAAGGCCACGTAGGCAGAAGTCAAAGTCAATGGTCAAAACCGAAGATATCAGACAGCGCATCGGGATCATGTGACTATGAGGTGCGAGTAGGGACTTGCTCGCCCCCAACAACGAGAAGGAAGGCGTACCTGAAGTTAACCAGCCAGCCGAGCGAGAAGGTCAGAGGTCTGGACATACTCGCTTATAGGCGACTTTCATCAACCAACTCGTCAGCCTGTACCGAGGTCCATGCCTACTCGCTCGCTTAGGCCTTTGCTCATCATCTCAAAGGGGACCAGGGATAGTCGCTTGTCTCCCCTCCCTTAAGATTTATTTATAAATAGACCCCAGGGGTACCAGGAATGGCACTTGTCAAAAGCCAGATCTTCACCCTCCTTATAGGCGAGAATCCTCCCTAGTCAGTGCCTTCCTAGTACCAAGCTCGGTCATTCGTTGGTTGTGGAGGAGAAGACTCCTTTGAGCTTCTGGGTACGTGGTGGGACCTCCCTGCCGCAGCACCTGGGGTTGTGTTCCTTCCAGTTCTTTAGCCATCGCCAATCAAGTCGTCTCGTCGGACCGCTGGGCTAGTATCCTCCGGCTGCACTGATCCGAATCTTGGTGTCGGGAATTTCCTGGCTTCAACACTGTGAGTATGAGTTTTTATTTCAAATAGCTGAGGCAATATATAATAATTGCTATAATCAATACCTTACATATTTTGTGAAGTTTTGTTATTATTGTACACTTGCATATTTTTCTTCTGCAAACTCTGCTGGTTCTGCAGCCATCTGTTTACAATAGAGCATGAAGGAACTCACTACTTTGTGTATCAGTAAAATTAAATGAATGAATCTATATCATAGTTCCAGTTAAATTTCAAGTTTAGAATTCTATAGAAGAATAAATTTCTCAACATATTGATCACTTCTTCCAAACCAGCCGATGCCGGTCCCAAGCCCGGATGAAAAATGGTGAGGGTTGTGTTAGGTAGACGGCCAGCGTAAAATTCAGTCACCCTTATGAATATGGATCTTTTGAGAAATTGTGCTAAAGCTAGGTTGTTCCCCCTAAGGAACGCGTCGTATGGTCCGAATGCGGCTAAAGATAGGGCGCAATGGCGACAGAGGATCCATATAGCCGACCCCACTATGGTGGGATAAAGGCTTGAGTGTTGTTGTTGTATTGATCACTTCTTCCGGAAGAGATTGGTAACCATTCTTAAAAACTGATGTTTTTTAGTAATCCATACTAAAACTTTTCACTGCTTTTCGATATCGGATATGACATATGAAGCTTTATTGCTCTTAAATCTGGTCCATTATAGTTTTTTTGACGAAGCTTTTGGCCTCCATGATGATATTGTACTGACCACTTTTTATGGAAGAAAATAACATTAACTTCTCTAGTTGCTAGACATCAATTTAGCTGTCTACAGTCATTTTGTATTAACTTGTGTTTCACTACCAATGCGAGGATTGTTCAGGTTGCTGTCTTTTACTTCCATGATCAGTTCACCTTGTTAAAAGGAGCTGGGCTTCTTACGATTATGATTGGTGTTATCTTGTTCAATTGGTTCAAGTAAGTAAAAAAAACTTTCTTGCAAAATATTAGTGAGAGAGAGGCTTTTTATTGTTTATCATGCAGTAAATGTTGTCCATATTACAAACTGAATTCTTACACGTGACTTGAGGTGCTACTTTTTAGGAAATCATTACTGAAACATTGCAAATTTTGTTTTCAGAAATCAGCGACTGAAGAGTGAAGTTGGATAAATCTTTAAAACATAGAATTTATTTACCTACGATCAAACTTGTGTGAAGCTGTATGTCCTACATCCTATGCTCAAACAAGATTTCCAATTGGTTTACTTCTAGGTCAATCATGTGTCAACCTGGTACCTGTTGGGTTTGGTCTGAGTTGTGCAATTGCACCATATATCAGTAGTAGGGTTTGGTCTGATTTTGGCAATTAACATTTTTCTCAAGCCTCAACTGACACAGTATCATGCCCGAACTCTGATACTTTTTTCGAGCCAAAGCTTTGATAATATTTTCAGCCCTAAGCTTTGATACTATTTTCTTTTTAGATGACGTCGGGTCAATTAAACTGCCAATATGTTTGTGTTGGCCATAGCATCTAGGTTAAATTTGACCGTTTTATAGTATGTACATTCATAAAATACCTCGAATCTAGTTTACAGACCGTGTGGTAATTCAAGTCAGTCAAATCACCAAAAACTAGTAAGCCAAAACTTGGGAGAAGGCCTCGACAAATGTCACCTAAATAGGATTCCTAGATGGGTTTCTATGGAGATCACTTCAATGGTGGTAAATTTGCCAAAAACCTTGGAAAAGGATGCCTTGGTGATTCTATGATACAGTCTTCGGCGGACTATTCAGTAGTCTTCATGCTATCGGCCAGGCTTCAACTACAGAGCTTCTCTTAGCAATAGGAGGCCACATTTCCCGAAACTCACACATGATCAATGGGTATTGTCCGGCACTTGTCGGGCGCTACCAAAAAGGTTTACCCGACAAGACTTTACATAATACTTTTGAAAGGTAGCTGTCGCACCTTCTGACAAGATCTTATAAAATATGTAATGACAGATATATCGATCCCTTGCCTGGAAAATCGAACTAATCCAACTTTAGTTTTAAATTTCAGCTATTATTAGAAGTTATATTGGCTAGTCAGGCTGGCATCAACAAAGGTTACAAAGCACCAAGTGATGATTGATCACTCTTAGGTGTAATCAGTACTCATTGATATGAAGAGTGTTAGCATTATTAGCGAGCGTCTTTATTTCTTTTCTTGTTTCTGGTGTGCTATTAGCATATATGTATCTCCTAATCCTCCTCTATATATAGAGGAACCTCTTATTGAATGACAAGGTTTTTCTTTCCCGTATCAAACAACATGGTATCAGAGCTTGGACATCCCGTAACCTAATCGCTCGCGCCTCGCCCGACAGCGCTCCTCCAGCGCTCGACAGCGCCTCTTCCGCCAGAGTTCCTCCAGCGCTCGACGGCGCTTCTTCCGCCTCTTCCGCCAGAGTTCCTCCAGCGCTCCTCTCTCGCTCGACAGCGCCTCGCTCGACAGCGCCTCTTCCGACAGCGCTCCTCCAGCGCTCGACAGCGCCTCCTCCAGCGTTCGACAGCGCTACAGCTCTTCCGCCAGAGTTCGTGCTTCCGCCAGAGTTCGACAGCGCTACAGCGCTTCCTCCGCCAGCGCCTCTCTACAGCGCTACTCCAGCGTTCTTCTGCCACCCCCCTCCTTAATGGCGCCGGTATAAGTTCGTCTTTCCGGCGCCACCTTTCTTGTGATGCTTGAATGGCTGAAACCATCCACCTCTTGATGCCCTAATTTTTTTTTGGGGCTTTCCTTCTATCCGGATTTCTATTCCGGTTCTGTTTCTCTTCCGGATTTCTATTCCGGTTTGCCATGGGATCTAGTGGAATGGAGTCTCCCACTCTTTCTACCGGTGTTACCCCGGCTCCTCTCTCTACCGGTGTTGCCCCGGCTCTATCTAGTGGTCCTTCTTCTTCGGTTTTTTACCGTGGCACCACCGATCACAATACCTCTCAGATCACTACTATCCGGCTCGATGAATCCAATTACCTCTCATGGTCCCGTTCCGTCACCCTGACGCTGAAAAGTCGGCGTCTCTTTGGCTATGTCTCCGGCCACATGAAGGAACCTGATAGGACTTCTCCTGAATGGCAGCAGTGGGAGTCCGAGAATTCCTTGGTTATGTCCTGGCTCACCAACTCCATGCAAGAGTCCATTGCCCGCAACTACCTCTTTCTTGATAGTGCTGCTGATATTTGGCGTCGTGCGGAGTTCACCTACTCCCGTCGTGGCAATGCGGCTCAGATCTTTCAGCTACGCCGCCGGATTAGCTTACTCCGACAGGGTGACCGACCTCCTTCAGCATATTACTTGGAGTTCACGCAGCTTTACCAGGAGTATGATCACTTTGATCCCCTTGTATTCGTTAGTCCTATTGACGAGGTGATGGTTCGGACCAGAGATGATCGCAATCGCATATTTGAGTTTCTTCATGGATTGCATCGCGACTTCGATCAGATCAGTGTTCAGATTCTCGGGCGACCGTTGATTCCTTCCCTTTCTGAGGTCTACAGCATAGTGCAACAGGAGTTTGATCGTCGTCAGACTCTCCTACCTGATCCTGTGCCAGAGAGCTCTGCTCTGGCTGCTTCTACCCCCTCTCTTCTTGGCACTCGTCCATTCCGTGATCTCAAGTTGAGGAGCTCAGATAAGGATCATCTTGTATGTGATTATTGTGGCAAGAATCGCCATACACGGGATACCTGCTTCAAGCTTCATGGATTCCCTACCCCAAGAGGGGGTGCTTCGCTTCGTGGTGGTCGTGGTTCTGGACGCTCCTCGGGTCGTCATGCTCCTCCCCGTGCGGCCCATCTTACTGATGCTACTGCTGATGCATCTCATGGATACTCTGGTACTGATGTCTGTGCTACACCTGGTGGCTTCACGGCAGATGAGATGCTAGCTCTGAGACGCATGATGCAGGGTCTTTCTACGGAGCCTTCTGCCTCGTCCTCCTTCGCTCATACAGGTCTGCCAGGTGCTCATTCTGCTGTTTCTTCCTCCTCCACCCAATGGGTCATTGACTCTGGGGCCACGGATCATATGACCGGGTCCTCTACAGGTTTTGTTTCCTATACTCCTCTTTCTGGGCGTGATAAGGTGAGTATTGCAGATGGTTCCCTTTCCTCCATTGCTGGAAAGGGAACAATACCCTGCTCCTCCCTCACCTTGTCCTCTGTCCTTCACGTGCCTACCTTTACTCGTAATCTACTTTCCATTAGTCATTTGACCAACTCCATGAATTGCTCTGTGACCTTTCTTCCGTCTTCTTGTGTGTTTCAGGACCTGACGACGGGGAAGGTGATTGGCTCTGGTAGCATGGTGAATGGTCTCTATGTGCTTGACTCTAGTGGCGCTGAGTCTTCCCCTCTAGCTCTTCATTTCAGCACTGTTCACCCTCTGTACTCCTGGCATTGTCTCCTGGGACACCCATCTCTTTCTGTTATGAAACTGTTATTTCCTGTTTTTCCTGCTACTATTTTGGAGTCTTTTGTGTGTGATGTCTGTAGTGTCAACAAACATCATCGTACTTCATTTAAACATGTCTCTTTGCCAAGTTCTATTCCATTTGCTGTTATTTATACTGATATCTGGGGCCCATGTTTGCTCCCCTCTATTTCCGGTTGTACGTGGTTTATTACTTTCATTGATTGTTTCTCGCGCACCACATGGTTATATTTGATACGTCGCAAAAGTGATGCGTTCTCCGTTTTTCGACAATTCCATGCCATGATCGCCACCCAATTTCAGTCCAAAATTCAAATTCTTCGCAGTGACAATGGCCGGGAATACATGGATTCTCAATTTGAGCGCTACCTGGCTGACCACGGTATCTTACACCAGACTACCTGTGCGTATTCCCCTGCTCAAAATGGCGTTGCTGAGCGGAAAAATCGCCACTTGTTGGAGGTTGCTCGCTGCCTCTTGTCCACAATGCATCTCCCAAAATTCTATTGGGGAGATGCGGTTCTCACTGCTGCTTACCTCATCAACCGTATGCCCACACGTGTTCTCGGGAACTCTACCCCTCTGGACACGCTGGGGGTGACTCCCACCCACCTTCCTCCTAAGGTGCTTGGCTGTGTTTGCTTTGTTCACATCCATCACCCCCGTCCATCCATGCTTGATCCGCGTGCCCTCAAGTGTGTATTTATTGGGTACTCTCCTACGCAAAAGGGTTACAAGTGCTTTCATCCACCTACGAGAAAGGTGTTTGTTAGCATGGATGTCACTTTCCGTGAATCCGACTCGTATTACCCTTTGTCCTCTTCCTCACCATCGGGTGTTCCCTCCGTCTCTTTGCCTATACCTCCACTGTACCCCTCACTTCAGGGGGAGACTTTACCAAAGGAAGTGAGTCCTGCTATTCCAGTGGAGGTGGGCTCTTTTCCTATGTCTCCTCCTGTCTCTCTGGACTCTTCCTCCGCTATGCCTCCACCTCCGACTCTGCAGGTCTATACTCGGCGTGCAAAGGGGACAAGCACACAAGAGCCTGCTATGTTACCAGAACAGTCAGTGGATCCTGACTCGGGTCCTTCTGAGTTACCGATTGCCCTTCGAAAAGGTATTCGGTCTTGTACCCGCCATCCTCTCTCTAATTATGTATCTTATGATTCTCTATCTACCTCCTATAAGGCTTTTGTCTCCTCTCTTGCTACTTCTTCTATACCTGTGTCATGTCAACAGGCTCTTGAGGTTCCTGTATGGCGTGAGGCGATGATTGAGGAAATGAAGGCTCTGGAGAAGAACCATACATGGGATCTAGTCCCTCTTCCCTATGGAAAGAAACATGTTGGGTGCAAGTGGGTGTTCTCTGTGAAACAGAATCCACAAGGGATTGTTGAGAGATGCAAGGCACGGTTGGTTGCAAGGGGTTATACCCAAACCCAGGGCATTGATTATCAGGAGACATTTGCCCCTGTTGCTAAAATGAATACCATCAGGGTATTGGTTTTCGTTGCTGTTTGCAAAAATTGGGATCTTCTGCAGCTTGATGTGAAGAATGCCTTTCTCCATGGTGACTTGGAAGAGGAGGTCTATATGTCGATTCCTCCAGGTCTCACTCCGGCTGGTGCTTCAGGGAAAGTTTGTAGATTGTTGAAGGCTCTATACGGACTAAAGCAGTCCCCAAGAGCATGGTTTGGCCGGTTCCACAAGGCGATGGTGTCGTTTGGATATTCTCAGAGCAATGCTGACCATACGCTGTTCATCAGACGTAGGCTTGGGAAAATCACTGTTCTTATTGTGTATGTTGATGACATTGTCATAACTGGTGATGATCATGAAGAAATTCAGAATCTAAAGCTGAAACTTGCCAAAGAGTTTGAGGTCAAGGATCTAGGAAAACTCAAGTACTTCTTGGGAATTGAAGTTGCTAGATCAAAGCAGGGGATCTTTCTCTCCCAGCAGAAATATACGTTAGATCTTCTTGAGAAGATGGGGATGAGCGGATGCAGACCGGCTGATACTCCGATTGAGGCAAATCACCGATTGGGGCGTGATGATGGAGTGGCGATTGAGGACATTTCAGGGTTCCAAAGGTTAGTGGGGAGGCTGATATATCTTTCTCATACTCGTCCGGATATTTCCTATGCAGTGAGTGTTGTGAGTCAGTACATGCATGCTCCAAAGACACGACACATGGATGCAGCACTCAGAATTCTTCGGTACCTCAAGTCCTCACCAGGAAGGGGAATCCTGTTTTCCCCGAGTACTGATCTCAAGATTGAAGTTTATACTGATGCTGATTGGGCCGGGTCAGTGGATGATAGGCGATCCACTTCTGGATACTGTTCTTTTGTTGGAGGTAACCTTGTCACTTGGAGGAGCAAGAAGCAACAGGTTGTGGCACGGTCTAGTGCCGAGGCTGAGTTTAGAGCTATGGCTCATGGGGTCTGTGAAGGCTTATGGCTTCGGGCCTTATTGAGCGACCTTGGTCTTGTTGAAGAAGGACCCATCCGTCTATATTGTGACAATAAGTCTGCCATTAGTATCGCTCACAACCCGGTTCAACATGACCGGACGAAACACATTGAGGTGGATCGACACTTCATCAAGGAGAATATTGAAAGGGGAATCATTTGTACTCCTTTTGTGCCCTCCAACGGGCAACTTGCTGACATTCTCACCAAAGGGTTGAGTGTAAATTCCTTTGACCAGATTGTGAACAAGTTGGGCATGTTCAATATCACTCGCCCAACTTGAGGGGGAGTGTTAGCATTATTAGCGAGCGTCTTTATTTCTTTTCTTGTTTCTGGTGTGCTATTAGCATATATGTATCTCCTAATCCTCCTCTATATATAGAGGAGCCTCTTATTGAATGACAAGGTTTTTCTTTCCCGTATCAAACAACAAAGAGCATCGCTGAATACCAAATATGTGTGAGCTTATGAACTATAATGCAATGCCTAATTGGCAAGTTATAATTAAAATATACAGCTAGCAAGTTTCAAACAAAAAAAAATTTCTCAAGGATGAACATTTAGGTCATTATCTTACACAATGGCTAATTTTTATGAATTGAAGTCAAAATATTATAGTTAAAAAAAGAAATACATTGCCTAGATGTGCAACTACCTATAGTTACTTTCTATTTACAGAAGTCTCTTTTGCGGCGGGAAGTCACTGCAAACTGAGGAGATGTCACTAGAGTCCCCAAGAGGATGAGATAGAGGTCCTCCAACATCCATGATTCCTCGATCCACCCATAAGTCCTGTGAGAAGCAACGAAAATACTTGTCTTGTAGACACCTTGCTCTATCTTCTATGATGAGTCATCTGACATCGTAGCTTTTCGGAAAATGCACTAAGTCCCCAATTAATTATTGCACACCTTCGTGAAGTTGGGCCATCTACAAATGGAAGTGCTCGCCTAAGACTAAATTGGTGTGTCAGAAGTTGATATGACTCCTCATATGGTTGTAGTCTATCAACTAGCAAGGGCGAAGTTGCTCAACTACCCCCCTTGGTGATGCCTCAATTTGCTATCCTCTTCTCCAAAGCAAGTAATTGCTCCTTGAGACATGTTCCTTCTCGAGTAGTCATGATAGTGCTCTCAATGAAGACTTAAGAAGCAACTTGAAGACCTCCTCCTAAACACTGAAAGGGACTACCTTATGTGTTTCCTTAACAACAACAATTTATAATCTCCCACAAAGGCCTGTAAAACTTAAGATTACTTTCTCCGATCTCAAATCTCGGTTCTTGGGTGGATGAAGTTGTTTCGGCTCACCGTTTGAGATCAGGTGCATGACCTCGGAATGGAGAAGTTTTGGAGAAGATCCTCACACCCCTTCTTGGATCTTGACTTCCCTATGGTCTATGGTCGAGATGCTAGGGAGGGAATCCTCGGCTGTGGTAGAAAGAATGGTTGGTGGTGAAATATAAAGGTACGCATATTCGAGTCTCGGGTTGTTCTCCTTCAATTGTCTATCTCATGGAACTTGGAGGAAATTTTATTGTACACGCGTTTGGAAGAAGAACCTTCGTGGTGAGGATTCCTTTTCAACCAAACCCATTCGGTGGAAGCAAAGAAGACTACACGATGACCCATATTGTAGGCCTTCTTGTCGTAGCCGGTCTTGTGTGAATTTAAGCATTTGATCGCGGTCCAGGAGGGCACAATCCACTTCATCAACCTCTACGGTGCTGCTAATTTATGGACTCATTGGTGTTCGCGACTGTAGAAAAGGCTCAAGCTTGAGTATATTTTCATGTATATAATACAAGGAGAGAGTACATATTTATAGGAGAGAGAGAGAGGAGAGAAAATCCTATACACAATGTGGGACTAAAGAGGGAGGAATACATTATTGGGCCAAAATAATTGGGCCTCTCATATGGGCCTTTCTAACACTCCCCCGCAAGCTGGAGCGTACAAATCGTAGGCGCCGAGCTTGGATAGGTACTGATGGAAGAGAGTACTGGACAGGGCCTTTGTGAGGACATCCGCAACCTGTTCAGTACCAGGAACATGCTTCAGATCGAGCTTCTTCATTTGAACTTTCTCCCAGATGAAATGACAGTCTACCTCAATATGCTTTGTTCTTTCATGGAAGACCGGGTTTTTAGCAATATGTATAGCAGCTTGACTATCACAGAAGAGGAGAGCAGGTGAGGGAAGCCTTATACCAAGATCCGTAAGGAGGCTTTCCAGCCAAGTGAGTTCTGAAACCACAGATGTCATTGCCCGGTATTCTGCTTCAGCTGAGGAACGTGCAACTACCGCTTGTTTCTTATTTCGCCAGGTGATCAAGTGTCCTCCGAAGTACGTGCAAAAACCACTGGTTGATCGACGATCATCTATGGATCCAGCATAATCAGCATCAGAGTATGCCACTAGTGTTGGCATTGAAGATGAGGTTTTGTAAACTAGTCCTTGACCGGGGGCTGTTTTGAGGTATCGAAGGATTCGTTCAACAGCCTGAAGATGAGAGCCCCGAGGGGCATGCATATACCGACTGACAATACCAACAGCGAAGGAGATGTCTGGTCTTGTTACTGTTAGGTAGATTAATTTTCCAACCAGGCGGCGATAGTATTCTGGATTTTGTAACAGGAGATCGGAGTCAGAGGACTGAGCACAGATTTTGTGATTTACATCCATTAGAGTGTTAATTGGTTTGCAGCCGGAGTAGCCCGCATCCTGAAGAAGATCGAGGCAGTATTTGCGCTGAGAAAGGACAAGTCCATCTGGTCGTCTGGCAATCTCCAGACCTAGGAAGTAGTGAAGGTGCCCCAGATCTTTCGTTTGAAATACAGAGCTAAGATGTTGTTTGACCGCCTGTATTCCTTTTGAGTCATCTCCAGTGATTATGATGTCGTCCACGTAAACTAGCAGAAGAACAGTTCCCGTGGACCGATGGCGAGTGAACAGCGAGAAGTCTGTCGAGCTCCGAGTAAAACCAATTTCTTGAAGAGCCTTGCTGAACTTGTCAAACCACTTCCGAGGGGACTGTTTGAGACCATATAATGATTTTACAAGATGACAGGCCATAGACTCCCCCGTGGTCTCAAACCCGGGAGGTTGCTCCATGTAAACAGTTTCGTTGAGATCGCCGTTCAGAAAGGCTTTTTTCACATCCAGTTGTAGTAAGGGTCATTGACGGTGTACAGCTACAGAGATAAGCACACGAACCGTGTTTAGTTTTGCCACGGGAGAAAAAGTCTCTTCATAGTCAATGCCTTGTTGTTGGGTATAGGCACGAGCGACCAATCGAGCTTTTAGCCTATCAATCGTTCCATCAGGAGCATGTTTGATGACATAGACCCATTTGCACCCAACCGGTTTCTGACCCGGAGGGCGGGGTACCAGAGTCCATGTCTGGTTGGCCCAGAGAGCGGCCATTTCCTCCTCCATAGCGGCATGCCATCCAGGATGTTGTAGAACCTCCTGCACAGAGTTAGGAATAGAAACGGAGGATAATGAAGTAGCAAGAGTTTTAAGAGGAGGAGAGAGGCGATGTAGGGATACATAGTTCTTCATAGGCTGAGCGGTGGAATCTGTTACCGGATCAGCTGGGCGCGGAGTACCCGAGGTAGAGGCCGACTGCGTAGGAGCAACGGACGGAGGAGCGCGACGAGAGTAGACGCGGAGAAGGGGCGGTCTAGAGGGACCAGGAGCAGGAGTTGATGTTGGAAGAGCTGGTGGCGGAGGTGTGTTAACAGGTATGGCCGGTCTCAGGATGGATTGTGTAGGAGGTGGTGGAGGAGAGTTGGGTAGAGGACCAGAGAAGAACGGCTGAGACTCACGGAAAGTAACGTCAGCCGAAACCGAGATTTTTCGGGTGGTTGGATTATAGCAGACGTAGCCTTTTTGAGTACGTGAGTATCCAACAAATATATGTTTGGCCGCCCTGGGATCCAGCTTATCCAAGGATGGTCCCATGACGTGGACATAGCAGGTACATCCGAAGATTCGAGGTGTAAGATTGAAAGCAGGAGCAGAGGGAAAGAGAAGACTGACTGGAGTGGCATGGTGGAGGACAGAGGAAGGAAGGCGGTTAATGAGGAAGCACGCAGTGGAGACCGCAAAGTTCCAGTAGACTTTGGGAACGTTCATGTGAAGCATGAGAGAGCGGGCGACATCAAGCAAGTGGCGATTCTTCCGTTCGGCAACACCATTTTGCTGTGGGGTGTAGGGACATGACGTCTGGTGGATAATTCCGAATTCAGAGCACAAATTGGCAAAGTCATGACTGGTGTATTCGCGAGCATTATCTGTGCGTAGCGTTTTGATAGTAGTTGAGAATTGTGTGCGGGTTTCAAGGATAAAAGCCCGAAAAACACGAGGGAGTTCGGAGCGATCGCGTAGTAAGTACAGCCATGTTGTTCGAGAATAATCATCAATAAACGTAATGAAGTATCGATAACCAAAGATACTAGTAACTTTATATGGACCCCACACATCAGAATGTAGTAAATCAAAAGGAGCGGAGCTCCGAGTACAATGTGCTGGAAAAGAAGAACGTGGATGTTTGCCAAAAATACATGAATCACACTGAAAAGCAGGAAGAGAGACATCAGGAAGTGCCTTCTGGAGAACTGGAAGCGGGGCATGTCCAAGACGTCGATGTCAATCAGTAGAGGAGACAGAAGAGAGAACAGTGGGATAGTCGTCAAGAAGGTAGAGTCCGTTCCGCAGTTGCCCTTTACCAATGGTAGTCTGTGTCCGCCGATCCTGTATCAGAAAAGAAGATGTAAATATGACGGAGCAATCGAGATCCGTAGTAAGACGGCTAACAGAAAGCAAATTGAATGAGGAGCCCGGGACATGAAGAGCCGAGCGGAGAGAGAGAGAGGGAGGAGTTAAGAGATAAGTCAGCCGAGCCGGAGACAGGAACAGTCGCCCCATTAGCCACGGTGATACACTTCGGATGAGGAGTGGCCGAATACTTGGGTGGTCGTAGCGAGGTGATGTGATGAGTGGCACCAGAGTCCACTATCCAACCTGGACTGGTGGAGAGACAGGCGATACCTGAATTGGAGACGGAGGCGACTGAGGCAGAGGAGGACATCTGTTCTTGAAGCAGCTGGAGCTGTATGCGGAGCGTCTCAAGATCAGTGCGGGAGGCAGGGGAGCTGTCTTCTGCAACAGCTGCAGTTGGACGAGGAGGACGACCATTTTTCTGGTAGCAGGTTGCCTCAAAATGTCCATCTCGCCCACAGAAGGTACATTTTAGTCGAGACCGACCACCGCGCCCCCTTCCCCGAGAGCCCGAGCGTCCACCACCAGCAGATGGAGGTAGGGAAAGTAAAGGGGCATTTGTCCTCTGGAGAAGTGCTGGGGAGGGTGGTGGAGGAGCATCCGGAGGTGCAGAGACTCTGAGGAGCATGGAGCACACATCTGAGAGGGACGGAGTAGTGGCGGAGGCAAGAACTTGAGCCCGAATGCTTTGCAGGTGTGGGGGAACACGAGCTATGATCATGGCAATGCAGACTGCTTCCTTCTGAGCCCGTTGAGCAGCGTGATCATTGGTAGAAGGCTGATGCTGGATCCAGGCTTCAGCCAGAGTCTTGGCTCGAGCTACAAAGGAGGTCATGTCGGCAGCCCCGGCCTCGTCTAAAGCCTGGAGATCGGTAATGATGTCGTAGAGGTGTTGGAGGCTATCCTTGCCTGAGTACAGTGAGTGGAGCTCATCCCACATAGCTTTGGCGGTCTCGTGATACATGGCCATTTGGTATGGCTCGCCATCCAGAGAGTTGAGAAGCCAAGTCTGAACGCGGTCGTCATTGTCACGACCCGTCTCGACAAGAGTCAGAGCGCGCTTCGGGTGGGCCGTGATGCCACAGGCATGGGCGGAAGGAAAACCATGCCTGCTAAGGCGCAAGCAGAGATACTAATAAATAGCTTTAAAATAGCTACTTTGATTAAAACAGGTTATTTTATATGCGGAAGCTTTCAAGTTATCAGTGAAAAAGATTTGATGCACATGTATTTTTGCGAGAGCTCAAGATACAAGTTTTGAAACAGATTTTTGTGCAGTGTTCATCGCAGATAAATGAGCATGCAAAACATGATAAATTCTAGTACATATAATATTTAGCCTAGCAGTTGTCCATGAAACAAGAGAAAATGGCTGATCGTAATTACTACATAACAGAAATATCCGACAGTAAAAGAAATGAAACATAAACATAAAACCTGAAACTTGACGCAGATCGGCCTCAGAGAGCAGGCGGCGCGGGCACGAACATTAAGGCAAATCAAAAACAAGGAGGAAAAGCCTCAGAACATTGAAATAAACAGGAGTAAAGCTAAATAAAAATACGAGCAGGAGAAAACAGAATATTTGTTTACCGATTTCATGAAGCAGAGCTAACAAGACAGACAAGCAAGTGAGACAAGCAGAAATATCCAGAATTATTAGACTACTCCGAAGTATAGCCTAAACATTTATTTTGCAATGACATAAGCTGTAATCGTTGAAATGCGTAGGTGTTTATAGTGGGTGCGCATGGTTCACACTCAAGTCCAAGTGTAAGGCTTACTAGAATAAGAGTATTTCCTGCTTACCGTGACCATGCAAACAAGATGATGCACCACCTAAACCCTAGTTTTCAAGATTTGCTTATGACACTCAGGACCTAAGTGATTCATGTAATAACATAAGTTGTAACACGTGAAAGTGTAGGTGTTTTTGTTTGACGCGCAGGATTCATGATTCAGACAGATTCAAGTACGGATTCAGGAGATTCAGAAATTTATGCTCGCTATGACCGGTCCTTTGTTCCCATTAGGGATTCAAGAGGGAACTCAAGTCAAGGAGTTGCATCAGTTAAACCCTACCTTTCAATGTTTACTTGTGTTATTAATGATTTAGCGCAGAATTTCGTGGATTATATCATATCAAGACATGTAGCCAAGATACTGATTCAGATATACAAGTGTATATTTTACAAACGTGAAACGGGAAGAATTAAGTTATAGAACGTTATTTAACCAAGTTTTGGAACCAGACAGGCATAAGAAACAAGATTCGATGACTCGGAGAACTCGGTGGAGAGTTTTGAAACTTGCGAATTCAAGTATTCACGAGTAATAAGATTACTATACAACATTTTCTAGGATATTCAGTATTCCTTTAGCTTACGTCATTTCCAAGACACGAATATCTTTTAAGTAATCATGTGTACGAGTCGAAGATTTTATATCAATCACAATTCATCTAGTTGCTAGCAGGAATCTTAACATTTATTATTATATCAATTAATGTTCCTGCTCGAAAAGATCTACTAGTCCTCCAATAAAAATCATCATTCCACATTTCAAATTTGTGTTATCCCAAACGCGTGAAACCTCAAACTACTATCAAGTCAATTCAAGCAATGAAAAACTGAACTTATTTGGTGAAACGTGTATTCAAGGGTGAAACATAAAATCATAAGAACAGGACATGCTAAATAAAATTCAATGTTTGCAAGAGAGAGGGATCTCTACTTGCATTAAATAAGGCTGAAGCTGACGGCGGTGGCTAAGCGGCGCAAGCAAAAGTAGAAATCATAATTCGAACCTGTTTAAGAACGATGAAATTGACATAGCTTAATTCACTATGCTAACACGAGCATTCTGCGACGCGAAAAATTAAACAACGAGAATTTAGCAAATTTTACCTCCCTCAAAAGTGAGGGGAGAAGAGATCACCACGCTGAGACGGAGACCTGGCTAGGTGAAACCCTAATTCGGAGAGGGGATTTGTGAGGTGACACCAACGAAAACGAGGAGCGACGCCGGAAATCACAAATAATCCACGGTTGACGATCGCAAGGGGGGCACAAATCTGAACACAAGTTGTACAAGATTTAGAGGCAAACCCTAATAAATAAATCATAAAAAAATCTGAACAGGGGGGAACAAGAGGAATTCCTTAACCAAGGAGGCCAAAACCGAGCCCAAGGAGGAGAGGGGAGGAAACCCTAGCTGCATATCTCGCAAATCCCCGGCCAAATCGAAGAAGAAACAGAGAAATAAGGGCTGCCGGAGGAAGGTGGCTGCTGCCCACGAGGAGGAGCGGCTGCCGGTCCCTTAGAGGAGAGTCCTTGCTGCTGGAGGGAGGAGAAGGGATGCTGGCTTGGAGAAGGCTGTTGGAGGTTGCCAGCCCTGGAAGGGGGAGGAAATGCTGCTGTCGGCTCTGGAGAAGGAAGAGCAGGAGGCTGCCGACTTTGGGAGGGAGATCCCGTCGACCTCTGCAGGAGGAGGCGGCGGCCAGAGGAAGAGCTGCTGGAGGCGGCTCCTTTGGAGGAGAAGAACCAGGGGGCGTCGGCGCCTGGAGCAGGAGGAGGAGGCGACGTCGACGGCCTGAGACGGAGGAGGATCCAGAGGAGGCGGCCATGCCAAGAGGAGTCGCCGTCCAGAGTAGGAGGCATCGGCGAGCAGGGAGACGAGCGGGAGCAGCGCTGCGGCTTGCGGCTTGCGGGATTGAAAGCGGGAACCCTAGCTGCGGCTTGCGGGGTTTTAAAACAGGGGGAAGGGCTGCTCGGGATTTAATCAAGGAGGCTGGCGGGGTGCGGATAGCAAAAATACAGGAAAATACGGGTTGTTACATTCTCCCCTACTTAGGAAGTTTCGTCCCGAAACTTTCTGAGAATTCCCTGAATGGGACCTATCATGGCGAAGATTCAGATGTCATTTATTCAAAACAAGATTTGCAAATCAAGACATAGAAGTTAAATACGAATATGATGAAACAGAAAGGAAAACAAGCGCGGAGACTACCAAGATCAAGAGAAAAAATTTGCGGATAATTGCTTCGCATACCAGATTCAAGTTCTCGAGATGATTATTCCGACTTTTCATGCATTCAAAACACAGTTATCATAAGAATGATTTTTCTTTCGAAGCTTGCGTACTAGATACTCTACGATCTTAGCGGGTATAGCCAGATACGAAGGATTGGATTCAGGGAACACAAGAATTGCTTCACTTAGCTCGGAATTGAGAGATAAGACTCAAAAATTCGAGAGCGAACAATCTTTGCACGAAGGGGTAACTTACTTGCGATGTTGACGCTCAAGAGCTAGCTAGAAAGAGATACTGGAGAATCAGATGAGATCGATAGACAAGCAGAACAAGAAGCACTGAACACGAATATCAGAGATTTGAATCTAGAGATTCTAACACATTTCCTACTGTCAGGTACATAAATTATGTAATAATTACAGCATTTTCATTGGACAACTCTAGGTAATGATCATGCAAGTGCAACCATGAGATCATGTGCGCTGTCAAGCAAATAGTAAAACCATGCGTGTACAATCATTATTGTTGTTCTTGGCTTCACACTTGTGCAATGATTTATGATATGAATGCAATGAATGGATACACATGTCATGTTAAGCGCTCATATCACTTAACATGTCATGCATATTAAGACTCTAATGCCAACGCACTTGAAAATATTAAACTGCCCATAACCATTTAATATTCGCAAGCGGTGTATATCCTAGTGGAATTCATATGCACAAAAATGTTAAGTTTGCCCATACTCCCTTAACATTCGTGTGCATACTACTCATGCTTATGAGTGAGTGTGTGCGTGTTTCAGCCGCGAACAACAGATAATGACAAGGTGCGTGAAGAAATGATGCATGCATAAATATTTATAAAATAAGATTCAAAATATTTGATAATTGTAAAATACTTTATGTTTAGAGTCTAACCTGGCTCTGATACCAACTGTCACGACCCGTCTCGACAAGAGTCAGAGCGCGCTTCGGGCGGGCCGTGATGCCACAGGCATGAGCGGAAGGAAAACCATGCATGCTAAGGCGCAAGCAGAGATACTAATAAATAGTTTTAAAATAGCTACTTTTGATTAAAACGGGTTATTTTATATGCGGAAGCTTTCAAGTTATCAGTGAAAAAGATTTGATGCACATGTATTTTTGCGAGAGCTCAAGATACAAGTTTTGAAACAGATTTTTGTGCAGTGTTCATCGCAGATAAATGAGCATGCAAAACATGATAAATTCTAGTACATATAATATTTAGCCTAGCAGTTGTCCATGAAACAAGAGAAAATGGCTGATCGTAATTACTACATAACAGAAATATCCGACAGTAAAAGAAATGAAACATAAACATAAAACCTGAAACTTGACGCAGATCGGCCTCAGAGAGCAGGCGGCGCGGGCACGAACATTAAGGCAAATCAAAAACAAGGAGGAAAAGCCTCAGAACATTGAAATAAACAGGAGTAAAGCTAAATAAAAATACGAGCAGGAGAAAACAGAATATTTGTTTACCGATTTTCATGAAGCAGAGCTAACAAGACAGACAAGCAAGTGAGACAAGCAGAAATATCCAGAATTATTAGACTACTCCGAAGTATAGCCTAAACATTTATTTTGCAATGACATAAGCTGTAATCGTTGAAATGCGTAGGTGTTTATAGTGGGTGCGCATGGTTCACACTCAAGTCCAAGTGTAAGGCTTACTAGAATAAGAGTATTTCCTGCTTACCGTGACCATGCAAACAAGATGATGCACCACCTAAACCCTAGTTTTCAAGATTTGCTTATGACACTCAGGACCTAAGTGATTCATGTAATAACATAAGTTGTAACACGTGAAAGTGTAGGTGTTTTTGTTTGACGCGCAGGATTCATGATTCAGACAGATTCAAGTACGGATTCAGGAGATTCAGAAATTTATGCTCGCTATGACCGGTCCTTTGTTCCCATTAGGGATTCAAGAGGGAACTCAAGTCAAGGAGTTGCATCAGTTAAACCCTACCTTTCAATGTTTACTTGTGTTATTAATGATTTAGCGCAGAATTTCGTGGATTATATCATATCAAGACATGTAGCCAAGATACTGATTCAGATATACAAGTGTATATTTTACAAACGTGAAACGGGAAGAATTAAGTTATAGAACGTTATTTAACCAAGTTTTGGAACCAGACAGGCATAAGAAACAAGATTCGATGACTCGGAGAACTCGGTGGAGAGTTTTGAAACTTGCGAATTCAAGTATTCACGAGTAATAAGATTACTATACAACATTTTCTAGGATATTCAGTATTCCTTTAGCTTACGTCATTTCCAAGACACGAATATCTTTTAAGTAATCATGTGTACGAGTCGAAGATTTTATATCAATCACAATTCATCTAGTTGCTAGCAGGAATCTTAACATTTATTATTATATCAATTAATGTTCCTGCTCGAAAAGATCTACTAGTCCTCCAATAAAAATCATCATTCCACATTTCAAATTTGTGTTATCCCAAACGCGTGAAACCTCAAACTACTATCAAGTCAATTCAAGCAATGAAAAACTGAACTTATTTGGTGAAACGTGTATTCAAGGGTGAAACATAAAATCATAAGAACAGGACATGCTAAATAAAATTCAATGTTTGCAAGAGAGAGGGATCTCTACTTGCATTAAATAAGGCTGAAGCTGACGGCGGTGGCTAAGCGGCGCAAGCAAAAGTAGAAATCATAATTCGAACCTGTTTAAGAACGATGAAATTGACATAGCTTAATTCACTATGCTAACACGAGCATTCTGCGACGCGAAAAATTAAACAACGAGAATTTAGCAAATTTTACCTCCCTCAAAAGTGAGGGGAGAAGAGATCACCACGCCGAGACGGAGACCTGGCTAGGTGAAACCCTAATTCGGAGAGGGGATTTGTGAGGTGACACCAACGAAAACGAGGAGCGACGCCGGAAATCACAAATAATCCACGGTTGACGATCGCAAGGGGGCACAAATCTGAACACAAGTTGTACAAGATTTAGAGGCAAACCCTAATAAATAAATCATAGAAAAATCTGAATAGGGGGGAACAAGAGAAATTCCTTACCCAAGGAGGCCAAAATCGAGCCCAAGGAGGAGAGGGGAGGAAACCCTAGCTGCATATCTCGCAAATCCCCGGCCAAATCGAAGAAGAAACAGAGAAATAAGGGCTGCCGGAGGAAGGTGGCTGCTGCCCACGAGAAGGAGCGGTTGCCGGTCCCTTAGAGGAGACACCTTGCTGCTGGAGGGAGGAGAAGGGATGCTGGCTTGGAGAGGGTTGTTGGAGGTTGCCAGCCCTGGAAGGGGGAGGAAATGCTGTTGTCGGCCCTGGAGAAGGAAGAGCAGGAGGCTGCCGACTTTGGGAGGGAGATCCCGTCGACCTCTGCAGGAGGAGGCGGCGGCCAGAGGAAGAGCTGCTGGAGGCGGCTCCTTTGGAGGAGAAGAACCAGGGGGCGTCGGCGCCTGAAGCAGGAGGAGGAGGCGACGTCGACGGCCTGAGACGGAGGAGGATCCAGAGGAGGCGGCCATGCCAAGAGGAGTCGCCGTCCAGAGTAAGAGGCATCGGCGAGCAGGGAGACGAGCGGGAGCAGCGCTGCGGCTTGCGGCTTGCGGGATTGAAAGCGGGAACCCTAGCTGCGGCTTGCGGGGTTTTAAAACAGGGGGAAGGGCTGCTCGGGATTTAATCAAGGAGGCTGGCGGGGTGCGGATAGCAAAAATACAGGAAAATACCGGTTGTTACAGTCATTCCTGAGCCAGTCATCCGTAGGAGTTGAGGGAGGTGCCTGAGTGAGATGTCGTAGGAGGCCCTTGGACTGAAGAACCCGTCTGACCGAGTGCACCCACTGAATGAAATTCTTCTTCCCGGAGAGGGAGATAGTGGTGATACGTAGCTCATCGCGGAGATCAGAAGAGGAGTCCGGACGGACTGGTGGAGAGGGAGCAGGCAGCTCAGTGGAGTCAACCGAGGAAGGCATGAGAGAGACCGCTGGGTAGACCGCTGGGAAAGCTGCTGTCAGAAGGTGCCGGCAGAGGCCGCTGGAAAGGTCGCACGGGCTGGGAATGTCGCTGGCAGGGAGATTGCGGCTAGAGAGGCCACTGGGAGAGCAGCAAGTAGGAGACCGCTGCTGAGAGATCGTTGTTGGCGGGCTGAGAGATCGCAAAGGAGGGAACGGGCGGTCTGCGAGATCTCCTGAGAAAAGCTCGGGCAGCTGCTGGCAGACGGAAGGAGGTCGCACGAGCTGGAGGCCGCTTGGACTGGAGACAGACCGCAGGAGGGCAGATCGTGCGAGAGAGAGTGGCGATCTCACTGAAAAACGCGGGAGGAGGGAGACCGTGCGAGCGAGAGCGGCGATCTGATACGAGGCGCAGAGAGAGATCGCAGAGGAAGCTGCCGAGCGCCGCACGATCGCAGAACTTGAGCCCGCTCGCACGAGACCGCGGGAGGAGGCCGCGCCGGGACCGCCAGGTCGCAGGAGGAGCGCGGTCTGTATAGGAAGAGGCCGCGGGAGGCGAGAGAGAGCGGAAAAGGGCGGGACCCACTTGACAGCGAGAATGGCTATAAAGGAGCCGGAGAGGGAGGAGTCTGGAGGGAGACTTCGCACGGGATTAGCTCGCAAAGGAGCTGCGGACACCAAAGAGGAGACCGCACAAGGTCGATCCGGCGGGCAGATTTGAGGAGCGGTCAGAAACTTTGGTGACCGAAAAAAATGAACCTATAGCTTTGATACCATGTAGAAAAGGCTCAAGCTTGAGTATATTTTCATGTATATAATACAAGGAGAGAGTACATATTTATAGGAGAGAGAGAGAGGAGAGAAAATCATATACACAATGTGGGACTAAAGAGGGAGGAATACATTATTGGGCCAAAATAATTGGGCCTTCATATGGGCCTTTCTAACAGCGACTATACATGATTCCGAAAGGGGCGGTCTTGATAGTAGGTGTTGTAGTAGTATTCCACCCTTTGAAGCCATCATACCCGATACTTGAGTCAATTCATGGTGATGCACCTCAAATACATCTCCACTGTGTATAAATAGCTTCTTCTACCTGAGATGATGCTCTTAGGAATCTCGTGGAGGCGGAAAACCTGCTTGAAGAACGTGCATTGTGAAAGTGTGAGGCAAGTAGGTAAGCCATCCACAAAGTCCATAAAGATATATGCCTATATATGGTTGAGCACCGAGAGGTTGTAACAGGCTGGCCGGGTGAAGATGGTCATTTTTTTACGTTGGCATATGGAAGAATGCTATGAATTCCTAGACTCATCCCTTGAGTCCCTTCCAAAAATTCACTCTCGTTCAATGTAGGGTCTTGTGTATCCCTTCATGGCTCGGCACATGATTGTTTTCCAACGTCGTGATCACGATAATGTCGGAAGAAGGTAGAGCATATCTTGAAAAAAGAGGAGACCGTCTCTGGTCACCAATTGGGGAGGCATTACCCCATCTTTGATGCGTTGTAGCATCTTAGTAAACACTAATTAGTCTCACATCTCATGTTTTTAAGCATATAACAACGCGGAGGTTCGTTGTGATATTGTGAGCAATGACTCCTAGGTATCTCTACGGGATAATGCATTTGTGGTGTGTTTCGAAATCCCCGCCTTGTATTTCACTCTGAAATCAAAGCCCATCAACTTGCTCACCCATCAATGTTTTGGTGATGTGCTAAGTTTCTTCTCCAACGGGTATTTCAGACTCAGATAATGCGTTCAGATAATGAACCCCCCCCCCCCCCCCCCCCCCCCCCCAAGTAGGCCCTCGAGTGTTGAATGGCCTTAGCCAAATCTATAAGTTCTTGCTCGTATGTAGCTAGTTTCTGATGATGGAGGGTTGCCTTCTTGCTAAAATAAGCAATAAGATACTCGCCATGCTATAATATTGCACCGCTACCATCTCCAGAGTCACCATACTCCACCTGAAACTACTTCCTAAATTGGCTAGGTCAAGGATTGAAGTTGTGATTGATGCCTGCTTGAGATCTTAAAATGCGAAGTAGGCCACATGGCCCACATCCCATTATTGGAATGTGTTCTTCTATAATAGTGTGCCTATCGGAGCAGTAATCACCTATAACCCATATAAACGGCGATAATACCCTTTGAGCCCCACGAATCCGCAGTGCTTATGTTATATTTGGGGTGTTCTTCACTAACATGACCTTGATCTTCTCGTGGTCTGCCGACACCCCTTCACCATGCATTATGTTCCCCAAGTAGGCCACGTTGTTTTCTTCAAAGGAGCACTTTTTCCTTTTCAGAAACAACTAATGTTGGCGGATGAGTTGCAGTACATTGTGCAAATGTGAGGTGCTCCTCCTAAGTCATATTGTATACCAAGATATTGTCAAAAAACAAGTACGAATTTATGTAGGAGGGCATGTAATGCCCCATTCATGAGATCTGATACATAAAGAGCGTTAGTGAGCCCAAATCAGCAGGTACTCTAAATGCTTATGATGGTTCCTGAAGGTTGTCTTTTTCACATCCTGTGGTGTCATGCGCACTTGATGGTAGCCCAAGCAAAGTCCAGTTGGATAACCAGAGGACTCCATGTAGTCCATTTAGGGGTTTTTCCACCATCGATATATTAAAATTTCCATTGATTAAAGTTCAACTCGCTGTAAAATCCACGTAGAACCTCCATGTTAATCATGGCCTCCTCTAACTATCGCCACAACTTATTTAACTTGTAGTCCTTTGTGCAGTCAGATGAAATCCCAAATTATCTGGCTCATGTGCGCATCCATTTAACTCCACAAACAACTTCAAAGCCACATAAGGAAATCACAAGAAAGTACACATAGAATCTATTCTCCTTTACCATGATTGAAACTGATATGCGTAAGCCGGGGCATTCCATCTTGTTTTCGTTGTCCACAGTCACGTTGATGCCCGTGCAGCGTGTGACCAGTAACTGTCGGTGAAGGGAGACATGCTTATTGATGAAATTGCGTTCTGTTATGGAGTTGCACGACGCTGAGCCTCCATGGCGAGTCTACACGCGCCGGGCGCGTATACCGTACGGCCCCACCGAGCCTGCGGAGGAGATTGCGACTTAGCCGCTATCGTATCTTTTATTTTCAGCATTTACATTTATTCCAGCTTTTATTTTGGGCAGTTTATTCGCGCCGCTATTTGCACCCCACTACCGTAAGGGGAAACGCTTGTACTCTTTTTGGACATCTTGGATGAATATGGATTTTCCCTCCTCTTTTCCCTAACCATAATGTTCCCTCTCTCCCGCCGTAATCGGCCGATTTCCCCCCTCCTCCACCGCCGAGTTTGCATCAACTGGTCCGACCTGCCATTTCCACCCGCCGCCGGCCGCCGGATACCCCCCTTCTGCGTTGCACCAGCCACCCCCCTCCTCAGCCACAGTCGCCGACAGCTTCATCCAGGGGGCCGTGCGCCTCCACGGGTTCCCTCGGTCGATCGTGAGCGACCGCGACCCGCTCTTCCTGAGTACCTTTTGGGCTACACTGTTCCGCTTACAGGGCACCCTCTCCGCATGAGCACGACGTACCACCAACAGACCGACGGCCAGTCGGAGGTCCCCAACTGGTGTCTGGAGACGTACCTTCGCTGCTTCGTGGGGGAGCAGCCTCGTAGTTGGGCCAAGTGGCTCGGGTGGGCCGAGTACTCTTACAACACCGCCTACCACCAGGAGGCCGACACTACCCCATTCAAGGTCGTTTATGGTCGCTCGCCTCCGTCTATTGTCCGCTACCTTCCAGGGGAATGCCAGGTGGAGAGTCTGGCCACCGCTCTCCGCGACAGGGACACCATTCTGGATCATTTGAAGCACCACTTACGACGGGCCCAACAAAAGATGGTTTCCTTCGCCAACAGGAAACGTCGGGACCTCTCCTTCGAGGTAGGAGAGAAGGTTTTCATCAATCTCCACCCCTACCGACAGCTTTCGGTGGCCCGCCGACCATGTCCGAAACTAGCATCTCGATTCTTCGGGACTTTCGAGATCCTCGCCCGCATAGGGGCGGTCGCCTACCGCCTTCGCCTCCCAACCGGGAGCCGCATTCATTCGATCTTCCATGTCTCGCAGCTACGACGCGTGGTGGGCGAGCACACCACCACGGATCACATTCCGGCCGACCTCGACCTCGTAGGAGAGGCACCCTACTATCCCGCCTCGATCCTCGATCATAGATGTCGCACCCCGGGAGACCATACATCGGAGGAGGTCCTTGTTGCTTGGACCGGCTGGCCCGACTCGGACGCGACATGGCTGCCCTGGGATGACTTCCGCCGCCATTTCGCCGACTACTGCCTGACGACAAGGTACATTTCCCAGACGGAGGCATTGTTACGGAGCTGCACGACGCCGAGCCTCCATGACGAGTCTACACGTGTCGGGCGCGTATATCGGACGGCCCCACCGAGCCCGCGGAGTAGATTGCGGCTTAGCCGCTATCATATCTTTTTTTTTCAGCATTTACGTTTATTCCAGCTTTTATTTTGAGCAGTTTATTCGCGTCGCTATTCGCACCCCACTACTATAAGGGGCAACGGTTGTACTCTTTTTGGACATCTTGGATGAATATGCATTTTCCCTCTTCTTTTCCCTAACCCTAATCCTCCCTCTCTCTCCCTCTTCCCCTCTCTCTCTCCCCTCTCTCTCCTCGTAACCGGCTGATTTTCCCCCTCCTCTACTGCCGGGTTTGCATCACGTTCTTTCTGAATTTATGAGGGAAACTATGTGTTGGCCTACTATGGGTTGTCCATTTGTATGGTGTGGCCATGACACGGGCCAGATGTAGTGTGGAGAGAGATCTTCCCGATCCTCAACCTCTTCAACTGGTGAGTCGCCCACCTTCGTAAAAATAGGGGTTTTGCATTTGTGCCCGGTCGTATATCGTTCATCACTATTGAAACATAGTCCTTTAGCGCGCCGATCAGTTATCTCTTCCCGTGTTATGCGTTTGAAGAGTGGTGTACAAGCCAAATCCTTGTTATTGAGGCTGATGGTGGTACCGCTCGAGTGGTAAGAAGGTGCATTGCGTCCCCACTGACTCTCATCTCATCCTCGACGGTCGTTTTGCTTATCATCAGTAAACGCTTCTCGCGAACGTGTGCTAGGCCCATATTTATGCTAAGGCCAATGGGAGACTCAAAATCCAAGTCTGATGCGTATCCTTTCTGTAAGCCTACTGTGAAGATAGACATTTGATTTTTTGGAATAATATAGTACTTACATACCAACGAGCCTTGAAACTTCTCAAAATATTCTTCTGTGGAACTCATTTGCTTAAGGGAGTCGAGTTCGACCATCGGGTTGTTGCGAAGAGAAATAACAACTTACAATAATGTTTGAAATCGCCCCAATTCATAGTGGGCTTCTCCCATTCCAGCTACACAAACCACAGTTGCTCTGATCCTATGAGGTTTATGGAAACCAAGTGATTCATTCCTCCCATGGAATGTGATGATTGGAGGAAAATTGTTCACACCTTGTAAACCATGTCAAGGGATCCTCTCTACCATCAAAGAGGGGAAAGTCAAGCTCCACATATTGCGGCATGCCACCACCCTCTGAGCGGTTGCCTGGAAACTCCGATCGGGTGGTAGAGGTGTGATTATCCATGGGTCGAGTTGGTCGTCGGTTGGGTCGGCAAGTCCATGTCGCCGATTCGAGTGGCGAGAGCTTTGAAGGTCATGATATTAGGGTTTTTTGGGCGGCCGTCTAGGTCTTCTGTTGAGCTGTCGTGGTGGCTTGGTCAGCCATTATCTTTTGGATTAGCTCCATCACTTGAGGGTAGGTGAATCCACAATCCATCCATGGCCAACTATGTGTCAAATTTGGTGAAATTAGGGTGTGGCGGAGAGAGAGAGAGTCCCAATCGGGGGGGGGGGTAAGTGTGGGTGGTGAGGTGTAGGTTGCCGAAAGTGGTTTACGATGGTTGTGTTCGGTGGTGGGTCGCCAACAAGTGCGTCGGACTCCGGGTAGAGAAAGGTAGGCATCACTACAACTGGAAGATGCGTGTGGTCGGTCTACGGATGTGCACATGAGTAGTGAGTGCACGCACGTGCGGGAGTGTTCGAGGCTGTCAGAGGGGCTTACGGTGGACGACAAGATGTCTTCGGTGGAGGTGGGGAGGGATGGCTGAAATACCAAGGTATTATGGCTCATTGTTTGGATCAGGTGCGCGACCTCAAAAGGGAGAAGTCTTGGAGAAGATCCTTATGTCCCTTTTTGGAACTTGACTTATGATGGAGATGCTAGAGAGGGGAAGACTCATCAACTGGAGAGTGCTCGACAGTGAGAATGTGTGATACTTGGGCGTCGGTGATCGGATGAGGGAGTAAGGCTCAACCTCTTGATGCCATAGGCATGGGTATCATGTAGGAGAGAAGGGAGGAAAAGATGAAGAAAAATATTAATTCATGCATACAAAAATCAGCCCCCCTTCCACCCACAATAAGGCAAGGGGAAAAATATCAAGAATGCCCTTATATATGCGAGTAAAATGAGAGGAGCGAGAAATTAAAATAAAAGTAATGAGCTACAAAATATAAAGATACACATATTCGAACCTAGGGCTACCCATGAGATAGTATGCCTCCCACCCCCACCGTGAGCCTGTAACAGAAGTCCAACTCCACTAGAGACCCTCCTCAGAAACAAAGCCACTTTTGTAGCGATAAGATTGCCTCCTCATAGGAATCTTTTTTATTTGATTGTGATCTTGTCGAAGTCTCCACGGAAGTGCTCTCCTCCGCCATATGAAGAAACTAGCAAACTTGAGTTAGTTGTAACTTTAGCAAAGAAAATGCCCTGACATTTTAATTTTTTTCTAATAGAAGCAGTTCTCCTCACTTGTAACAATATGGGAATATTAAATTTCGAGAATCAAGAATGAATATTCCCCAACACTCCTCAAGCTGGGAGCATACATATCATTGGAACCAAACTATCTTTTGAATGTATGAATTTACTTTGGTGGCAATAATTTAGTGAAGATATCTATCAATTGATTCATGAATCAAACATGCGGGAAAGTAATTACTTTATTTCTCATTCATGACAAACAAGCGATGGTCGATCTTTATGTCATGAACTATTAAATTTTTCTGTAGTAGGAATATCATCTTGATTATCATATAACGGAGGAGTATAAGAAAATATATGGACATTCTTGTCTAGAAGTGACCAAATCCACAAGATTTTAGACACCAGGTGATCAACAGTCTGAGATTCTACTTCTGCACTTGATGAGCAGTAGCA
Source organism: Dactylorhiza incarnata (assembly GCA_033032865.1). Taxonomy (NCBI): domain Eukaryota; kingdom Viridiplantae; phylum Streptophyta; class Magnoliopsida; order Asparagales; family Orchidaceae; genus Dactylorhiza; species Dactylorhiza incarnata. Next base: position 1,962,059 of record JAWHQI010000198.1, read on the forward strand.
ATATTTTTCCCCATCCTAACAAGAGTACCCTAAAAGACACGTAATATTCATTGGTCGATCTTCTATCATCAAGCAATCCCGCCTAGTTAGCATCAGAAAACCATTGCAAAGTAACGCACACCAAAAGTTCGACTATGGATATCACTAACGAGAAGAGGTTGTGACCGAAGTTACACCATAAATTGCCTAGGGTGTAGTAACACAAATCAAAATGCAACTCGAGTCAGCCGAATCATAAATAATTCCCAAAGGCAAAACTTATCATTAGACCTCAGCAAAAGGTTTATCTCACCAGACTGCTGCAATGGTTTTTAGAGATGCCACTTCATCGAAGTTCACCGTCAAAGACTTGGGCAAACGATACCTTATGGAGGCTTCAGCAGAGACTTTTGTAGAGCCCTCAATTAAGTCAGGGTATCACTAAAGAGCTTCCCTTAGACAGGAACTTAGCAGCAACCTATAGGTACCATCTGGAACGTGCCTACCACAGGCTAAAAAGTTTCCGCCTAACAAAACCTTACATGTTGCTTTCCATGTAGATCCCCATCTATCTACCTTACACCAAGAAGAATCTTATAAAATAGGGACCCTAGTACCACATAGGGGGACTACATTCGATCTGGCTCTGTTTGGGATGTTGTAGGTGCACGAAAAGTAGTGGCGAGTGACCAGTGCTGTGATTAGAGCTGTTAGAAAAATAGTGGTAGGAAAAACAGTAGTAGAAGTGTGATGTTGACCAACGAGAAGAGAAGCATAAAAATGCATAAAGCTCCTTTGAGCTTTTTTGGAGTGGGAGGGTTCGTTGTTTTACAAAAAGTCCCGAAAATATTTTTTTGACACAAACACTTTTCTCACCACAGGAAAATCAAACACCTCTAAAACAACAGTGGTGATAGGAATACAACTTTTCTCACCCTCGCTACCATCACAAACAGACTCTAAATTGTAGGACTTGAGGCGGAGGGTGAAAGTGCTTTGAAGAGAACATATAGTCCTCAACCCTAAATGGTTCCATCTGTTCTCTCTATTTTTCTCTCCATTGGGTCCCCACTAGTAAGGCTCCGCTATATATCCCATGGTCAAATTCGAATTCAACATATTTCTTTGGCATTTCATGCAGTTTTCAGAAGGTGAATTCCTTTGTTGTTTTTTTCCTCAACTTCTCTGGCCCTTAACAGGTATGAAAAACTAAAGAAAGGCTCCCTTCTGGAAGATGGAGATCTGGGAACATCCAGTGGAGCTGAAATAAGATATACTATTGTTGATGATATAGATTGTGAAGATGATGTACTTGATACAAGCTAATGTACCGGTATGCTTTATATATATGTAAACCTAATGTTATACACACACACACAAACACACGTAATTTTTTCTTCTGAGGTTATATATACACCTCTCGTTGGATGTATTAGCAAGCAAGTTGAATCAAAGTTTTTCCCTGTTATTCTCTGTTACTCTTCCTGTTTATCTCCATCTACCGTTGGTCCTCTTCCAAGGAAGACACCTAACCACCCTGCTCTGAGCGTTGTTTCTCCACTCAACCTCCGGGGGCTATTTTTGTGCATGTATGTTAAATATAAACTTACAAGGAATGTGTGTAATTTCAAAAGATAAAGGGGGGTGCAACCTGTAATTTTACAAAATGCTTACAGACATAATATATGTATATATATACACACACACACACACGAGTGACAGGGCACGGGAGCCCCCCGTGCGGGAGGCGACATTCGGCAGGGGCGGCGACATTCGGCAGGGGTGGCGACGACATTCGGCGGGGCGGCGACGACATTCGGCGGGGGCGACATTTGGTATGGGCGGAGACATTCGGTAGGGGCGGCGACATTCGGCAAGGGCGGTGACTTTCGGCGGGGGCGATCTATATTTTTATATGTATATATAAAACTTAATTCATTGTGCTTCACCAATGCTCTGGATGCTGAATGAAGGAAGCATGGTTATGTGCACATAAATCAAAATGGATTCTTGGGTCTGCCCTCTCTGATGTCTTTGGCTTTGATTTGAGGGCATGATTCCGCAGCAAACGCGATGGTATAGGGGGCCACTATTTCAGTGGTACTCTGTGAGCAGCCACTTTGTGCATTTATTGTCAAAGGTTAGGTCTTTCTCCTCTGAGAGAAGCCACTTTGTGCATAGTGCCAAAGGTTAGGTCTGTTTCCAATCTTCCCCCGCCCATACCCCCAATGATTGGGGACTATATGGGTTCTGTTGTTGTTGTTGTATATATAAAACTTAATTCAATTTTGTTCAACAAAAACCAAATGGTGTGATGGTTATCATCTTTGCTTGACATAGTAGAAACCTCTGTTTAATTGTCACAATTGACAATTTTTGTGAGATTAAAAAACGGGTCATATGACACTTATTTTTCAATAAATTTAGGGCTAAAATCGTAATTTCATGTTGTAGGGTACTCTACACCTTCATAGTTTTAGGTTACCCCCTAGTAGGTTTAGGAGACCTATGAAAAAGTGGAGAGAGAGGGAGCGGTTTGATCCGACGGCTGATGAAATATCATGCCAGATTCGACGGCCGTAATCATTTCAACGGCTTTAAAATCCAGGAGTTTGATATTTCTTTATATATAGTAAAGATATATATACAGCGCATCAAAGTTTATATCCGTGCACGTGCCAACGCTTCATAAATTTGATGTTGAAGGTGGCATCGTTGTATGTAGCATGAACAAATTTCGCCATCATAGCGAAAAAGGAAAAAAGGGGCACAGGAAGAGCGATAGTGAGCAAGAAAAGAGAGCTTAGGTTAGCTTTGCTCAGATTATATTCTTGATTAGCAGCGTAGATACTATTGCTTGGAAATGGTTAAAAATTTTTATAATAAAAGTTGATCATCATGTGAGGATATAAAGAAGCTGGCATTATAACCCCAAAAAAGGAAGCTGGCATGCTGTCAGATTGGATAATAAATAAAAAGCAATGTGACATATACTCTAAAATATCTGAATGATTTGTCTGCTCCAGATACACTTGCATATTATAAAGCTGCACATGGAATACTGAAGGAGACATGAAGACCAGAGGGATCTTTTAGGTTTCACTTTTTTTTGTTTGCAAGCTGACAGCCACAGCATTTTATAGCATGTCATCCTTTTCGATCGCGCATGATCATATCTGACCGCACATTTAATTTTACCTTGCACGAGTATTGTATCGTGTGTGCTTATTTGGCGTACATGATTCTTTTTTGGTTAGCACGACCGCACGAGTAGAAGAATAGAGTTCGGAGCCCAAACATAAATTTCATGTGCTAATCCATGTGCATATTACCCAAATTTGGCTCCATTTGGTTCCTCATTCTCTGGCAAGTGGCATTAAAGTCTCATGATTTGATTGTGATACTCATGCGATTTGTGGCTCCCATCTTTCATGTTGAATGGTACCATAAATATATGTATGAGTACATATATATGTATGTATGTATGTGTGTGTGCCTCTCTTCAATACTGACAGCAGCTCCTGCCAAAGCAACTGTAGCAGCTCTCGCACCGAATGATTTAGATCCTTCTAACATCACTCTTCTTCTCATCGCGCTTTTCACATTCCTTATTTTCTCTTCCTTCTTCTTTGTTGATTCTTCACTTCATTCCTACTATTAATTCGAACCTCTTCTCTTATGAGATTTTGAGTTTCGAATTGGAAAGGCTTACAAGTAGAAGGGATTATGTAAGAACATTTGTTTCTCACAAGATGCTCCTATAGCTACTGGGGTAAGACTTCGCCCTCCCGGAAATTGAGCACGGTGGAGGCAAGTTTTATGCCCAGAACAACCGTCTTGCGATAGAGTTGCGATAGAGTCGGGACTCAGGCCAACTCTCACTACAGGACGCATATCCTGCCGGGAACTTTCATTATAATTTAAATCATTTAAATATGAAAGGGCATAATTTTGCAATAAAGTAAACCACAAGTAATCATTTTCAAATGCCCTAAAGTGCAAACGTTCTATACATAAGTCTAACTTGCAGTGATCTAATTTCTAACAACAAATTTCACTCCTACCTACAAATTTCATTATAATTCAAATTATTTACATATGAAAAGGCATGATTGTGCAATAAAGTAAACCACGAGTAAATCATTTTCAAATGCCATAAAGTGCACAAATTTCATACATAAGTCTAACTTGCAGGGATCTAATTTCTAGCCACAAATTTCACAACGCGATGTATTACCTCAAACCAAACTTGGCAGCTTTATGTTTCCAATAAATTCACTAAAATCAAAAATTTGTCAAACCAGTGCTGATAAATATTTGCACTGATAATATTACCAAATCTTCGTCTCGGGCTCAAGAAGTCACGTGTCATCAACCAGATTCTGTTGCTCGCCTCTTTATTTGTTAAAGGAGATCCTATAGAATGGATGCTGATCAAGTGCACTATTCTAGAAGCAAATCCAAAGGCTGCTGGATTGTCTTCTTTCTCCGGCCCGATTTGCCCGACCTGCTACCCATTAAAACTCCTCCACACGGCCACCTGAGCTCCTCCGCAGATCCATGTGACTCCCTTTCTGAAGTAAATAGAGTATCACAAATGGACAGACAGTTGGATTATTTTTATTTGTAGACGTCAATACGATATTTTACTTATTGACAATGGTACATGAGACATTTGAGTGGAATCAATTCGATGTCAATACAATTGCTTCGTACTCGTGTAGTGGAATCAAGCTCCTCATTGGGAAGCCCTAGACATCATAACTTGTGGAAGAGGGGAGAAGGCTGATTACCAAGAATTGGCAGCAAGCTCTAGATAATGAGTTATTTCCAAATCTTCTTCATAGGTGCATATGAAGAATTTGCAATATATGGGATTGCCCTTGGAGTTTTTGCCAATTTGGTTATCCTAGAGGAGCCTTCTATGAACAGCACCTTTAGCCTCAAGTACTTGAATGCTTGTCATGGTTTACTGTTTATGGTAACTTGAAGTTCTATTCACAACTGCCCAAGTCGAACCGTAATCGCATAGTTTTGCTCAATAGCTTCTAACAACTTCTAGATTGTGTTTGGCACTACGTTTTTGGAGTGGGGTGCCGATCATTTTAAATAATTCGTGCCAAATAATAACTTTGGGGTTAGGCGGTGACATCAGACACTGACCACTATTTAACCAGCGGCAGGAAAATCAGCAGTGTTCCAAGCCAAGTTATAATATAAGAATTATAACATAACTTGTATAATTTATAATAAATAAATGTAATATATAATGAAGATATGTTATTAATATAACTTATAAAATATAAATAAAATAGTAATCAAAACATAGTATTATTATAATTATTAATATACTTCTTAAAATGTAAATAAAATATAATAATCACTATAATATTATTATAATAATTTATTAAAATTAAGAGCGTTGTTACGTGCACATCATATTTGATTTTGTGCACACCCCTAATTTTATATGTAGACTAAATTGATAAATAAAGACCAAAATGAAAATTTGACAGTGGCTTCAATATCATTACAAGGCTGAGTCTGTTGAAAATCAGATAGCGTTCAGACTATTACAAGTGTTTTCAAATGCATTTCGACTAGTTGGGGTGAGGAATGTAATCAACAGAGCTGTAGAAAGATTGAAATCGTCACGACGCAGCATCTATATATTATAAAATAGTTGTAATTTAAAGCATCAAGAGTTGATGAACAAGAGCTTTAAATATGAGCTGGCCAAGAAATTGCAGCTAGTTGCTACAACAACAACATTCAGTAATCCATCAAAATAAAACAAGTAGCCATGTCAAGGAAGATTATTTGTACAGAAAATAACGTCACTTCAGTAAACAAATAAAGCAAATTGTGGAAAAGAAAGTGAAGCAAGCTTCTCACTTAGCTACTTATTGAGGTTTGTGGCTAGAAATGATCAAAATTTAATTCTGGAAGTGAACTTATGCATTTGTTAGGTAGATAGTGGATCTGCAGCGTCGAGGAGGGAGCCGATCGAACTAGGGCAACAAAGAAATACACAGGTGGAGCTCCCAGTTAGAGCAGCAACGACTGATTTTGATTAGGGCGGTGGAGATTACCGTCATGGGCGCCAATGCCGGTAGACACTAGGTAGAGCGGCGGCGGTGGCGGAACTCCAGCTTAAGGCGGGTGGCAGAACTCCAGGTAACGTTGGCCTTCCGAAAATGTTGGAAGGAGGTTTTCAGAAAAGAAGGGAGTGTTCTGTGAACAGGGTGTGCGCTTAGTTTTACAGTGGTGGGGTTGGAAAATAAAAATAGTGTTGTTTATTTTGTGTTTAGGGTGTGCACATAGCCAAAAGTGATGTGCATGTAACTGCACCCTTGTTATATTGTTATATAATCAAATTAGGTCCAAGCTCACCACATCTAAAAAGTAAAAAGGTGAAATCTTGACTCATCATTAAAAAACTATGACAATTGTTATTCGCAGACCATAAATGTCTATCTGCGGAGCAAATTTTTCTAGTTTACAAATTGTTATCCGCAGACTAATTTTAGACTTGAGCATTTGATATCTTTGTTCTCCTAAGCAGTGTCCGACAACGAAGGAATATCTCTGATGACCTTCTGAGCACTTCAATGTGTACACGAATCGTGATTCGTAAAATAAATGCGCGAATAGAGACCGAGTTGAGGAAGAAAGACGATTTATTCACCGTTCATGCGATTTCGATTTGTTTGATGTTGGTGCAATAAATATTCTTCACCGTTCATTTATTTTATGAATATAAATCTTCCCAAACAAACCCTAGCTATCAAAAGTTTTGTTTGGGACAGCTCTGGCAGATGAAAAATGTCCATTCCATCCGCTAGAGCTGTTTTTGGATTGTTTGAGAACACAACACTTTCAAAATCGTGGTTTTACAAACGCCGGTTTAGGTTCTATTCAAGAATCTGCTAATTCATCGCGTATAGCTCTCCCAAAATCGCTCTCCCCCTACTGCGCAGCGTACCGTGATTCTTCGCTCCCGTCTTCTCCTCGACGAGCTCACCGACCACCGCCAGAGCCCTAACAGTCTTCTCCTCGACGAGCTCCAAAAATCCATCCTCGACTGTCTTCTCCTCGACGAGTGACTCTTCTCCTCGTCGGTCACCTCTCTCCTAGAGGAACCCTAACATCTAGTCGCCGACCACCTGCTTCGCTTTCTTCGGCGATTCGGAGCCCTCTGCTTCCTCCATCTCAGTCGGCCACCTGCTCCTCTTCCTCCGGCGATTCGGAGCCTTCTGCTTCCTCCAACTCAGACGGTCACCTGCGTCTCTTCCTCCGGCGATTCGAAGGCCAGATTTGCTTCCTCCAGCGATTCAAAGTTGTCTGCTCCTCTTCCAAGTCCAGATCTCCTCCAATCTTCTTAATTCAGGTATAATTTCTCAACTAATAATTCCCCATATCTCCTTGATTTGGATTTTTTGTATTAAGTGTAAGTGTGGATGAGTGTTTTTTTGGATGTGTATGTGTGTGTGTTGGATGAGTGTGTATGGTGTATGTGTGGATGAGTGTGTGTGTGTGTGTGTGTGTGTGTGTGTGTGTGTGTGTGTGTGTGTGTGTGTGTGTTTTGGAATAAGTTTGTGTATGTGTATGTGTGTATGTGTGGATGAGTGTGTGTGTGTGTTTTGGAATAAGTTTGTGTATGTGTATGTGTGTATGTGTGGATGAGTGTGTGTGTATTTTTTTATGTGTGTGTGTGTGTTGGATGAGTGTGTATGGTGTATGTGTAGATGTGTGTGTGTGTGTGTGTGTGTGTGTGTGTGTGTGTGTGTGTGTGTGTGTGTGTGTGTGTGTGTGTGTGTGTGTGTGTGTGTGTTTTGGAATAAGTGTGTATGTGTTTTTTTGGATGTGTATGTGTGTGTATTGGATGAGTGTGTATGATGTATGTGTGTAGGATGAGTGTGTGTGTGTGTGTGTGTGTGTGTGTGTGTGTGTGTGTGTGTGTGTGTGTGTGTTTTGGAATAAGTTTGTGTATGTGTATGTGTGTATGTGTGGATGAGTGTGTGTGTGTGTTTTGGAATAAGTTTGTGTATGTGTATGTGTGTATGTGTGGATGAGTGTGTGTGTATTTTTTTATGTGTGTGTGTGTGTTGGATGAGTGTGTATGGTGTATGTGTAGATGTGTGTGTGTGTGTGTGTGTGTGTGTGTGTGTGTGTGTGTGTGTGTGTGTGTGTGTGTGTGTGTGTGTGTGTGTGTGTGTGTGTGTGTGTGTTTTGGAATAAGTGTGTATGTGTTTTTTTGGATGTGTATGTGTGTGTATTGGATGAGTGTGTATGATGTATGTGTGTATGTGTGTTTGGAAGAAGTGTGTATGTGTTGATGAGTGTGTGTTCATGTGTGTGTGTGTACAACCCCGATGTTCGCCTGGAAGGATCCTTGGTTCGCACACCCAAGGGAGCGAGTCGAGGATGGGCGAGCCAGGCGGGGCGAGCCCAAGAAGAGCGAGAGACCCTAAAGGCAGGCGAGCCAGCCGGTCGGAGGAGCTCGCTAGGCAGGTCCGGGACCTTGGGGTACAAATAGCCATTTCTGGGGTACAGTTAGTCGTTTTGGCGAGCTCGGCCCGCTAAGGAGCGGTTCGGCAGGCGAGCCGTAGAGGCAGGCGAGTCAGCCGGTAGGAGGAGTTCGCTAGACGGCTTAGGCTAGCCAGCCAGATCTTTTGGCGAGCCCCGTGTTCGCTGGACAGGTCAGGGGTCTCTGGTTCGTCGGCGCCTAGGGTGGTCCTTTACCAAAAAACCCCTGGTGGTCTGCGGGTAGCCCCTCCGAACAGCGGAGTTTGGCTGTTAGCAGACCAATCCGGTGTGCGGATAGTAAGAATGGACAGCGGGATTTGGCTATTGACAGACCACAAAACTAAAATCTATAAATAGACCTCAAGGGGCACCTTGGAAGAAGACCGGTTCAGAATCTTTGAGCTTTCTTCTCTCCTTAGGTCGCTTTGGTTTGGGCTCTCTAGCTCTCCAAGGTGCCCGAGTCTTAGCTTTGGCTTGGGAGGGGAAGCGCTCAACGATCTTCCGGGTTAGTGGAGGGACCTCCTCGCTAAGACTAGGGTCCTTATTCTTTGTCCGAGTTATCCGCCTATCTCTTCCGAGGGACCGGTAAGGGCTAACTGTCCCTCAATTCGTTGAGGGCCCCGAGCTCCACCAGAGACCGAGAAATCGGTTTCAACATTTTGGTGCGGTGAGCGTGGAACGTGGCTGGTTCAAGAAAGTTCCAGAGAAGGGTTATGGCAGGAGATGAGGAGCAGGGCGAGGAGTTCGGCGAGTCTCCTCAGGAGGCGATGGCTAGGATGCTCGCAGATTTCAGAAAGGAGGTGCTCGACACCTTGGGGTTCACGGTTACAGCTCTGCGAAGTGAGTTTGCGACCCCGGCACCTCAGGCGACCACTCCCCCAACAGCAGTCGGCGAGAGGGCACCAGGAGGAAGGGCTGGAAAGGAAGTTGCCGTCGGCTTAGGTCAGAGCCAGGAAGGGCGGGTGTTGTTCGCCAGTCCGACGAGCTTCGTGCCGGCGAGCTCAGCGCTGGCGAGCTCCATCCCAGCGAGCGCGTCACTGGCGAGTGCACGCCAAGAGGAAGCGGAGGCTGTCGGGGTGGTTCAGGCGAGCACCGCCCTCGCGAGCACAGTCCCGACGAGCTCAAGTTTGGCGAGCGAGCTTGGAGGACGAGTGGAGCCGGGAAGAGTGACAGGAGGGGGAAGCCCCTTTTGCGAGTTGGTGCTTTCCGCACCCGTCCCGGGGGGATTTGGAGAATGGGACCGGGTGTACTACAACGGTAGAGATGACCCTGTCCAGCACCTGCAGAGTTTCGAAGACTCGGTCTCCATCAGGCCGATGTCAGATGCCTTTAAGTGTCGGCTCTTTGCCATCACCCTCAAAGAGAAGGCCAGGGACTGGTTCCATCATCTCCCAGCAGGGTCCATCTACTCGTTCGAAGATTTGCGCCGAAGTTTCTTGCTGAGGTTCTCGACCTCAAAAAAGAGGAAGAAGGATCCTGATTCCCTCTTCACAGTGAAGCGGGGACCCAGGGAGTCGCTGGCTCAGTATGCCGACCGATTCCAGGAGGAAGTACAGCTCACTCAGGAGATGACTGGGTGTGCACTCCAACTCGCCTTCACGGTCGGGTTGAGAGAGAGTTTCTTTAAGATGGCGTTGAAGAGAAAAGCCCCCGTCTCCTTTGAAGAGCTGATGGAGAGGGTGTCGGAGGAAGTCGCAAGTAAGGAAGCCAATCCGGAGCTCACCAGGAGGCTAGCAAAGCTCAGTGAGCCGGAGGTGAGGCAGCAGGAGGTCAGGAGAAGGGAAGAACCCCGGGCCCCGGAGGGAGAATGGAGGCCGCAAGGGGGAGGAGTGCAAGGGCAGGGAAGGGGTTACGGCCCAGGAAGGGGTAACCATGTCGGAGGTCAATGGAGGCTCCCCCAGTTAGGGTGGAGGCAAGGTCCGATGCAGATGCCTCCCCCTCCCCAGCAGGCCATGGAGATTGGACGAGGAAGAGGAAGAGGAAGGGGAAGGGGAGGAGAGGCGGAAACGGCGGCCGCTAGGAGAAGAAGGAATTGGGTGGCAGAGGCCGAGGCGAGGGAAGTGGCGGTGCCATATTGCATCTTCCATGATGAGGAAGGCCACTCAACGGACACCTGTCCGGAGTTCCTAGAAGTGAAGAGGGGCAGAGCGCCCGCGCCACCACAGCAGCAGCCATTAAGGATCGTGGAGGTTGAACCTCGAGAGGAGGAGGAGGAAAGGTGTGAGGATAGAGCCGATATGGGGAGTAGAGGAGGGATCGGGGTGATCCATGGGGGGGTAGGGATAGAGGCGACCCGCAAAGGCTAGCCTCCATACCATCTACCGCCGAAGCGTGGCTTCGACATCCACCGCCCCACCCCCGGCCGAAAAAATCGTTTTCACTCAGAAAGACATGCCAGGCTACGAGGACCCGTTCTGCGACGCATTGGTCATCCAGACGGCGATCGAGAACTTCACCGTCTCCCGGATCCTAGTGGACAATGGAAGTTCGGTCAACGTCATCTTCAAGAAGGCGTTTGACAAGATGGAGGTAGAGCCTAGGAGGGTGTTGGCCTCAGATGGCCCTTTGTTCGGATTCTCGGGGGAGAGGAAGGAAGTAGAAGGGGGAGTAGGGCTTCATGTGACCCTGGGTGGGCAGTCCCGGAACTGTCGTTTTGTCATAGTGGATTCCCCAAGCAGTTACAGCGCCATCTTCGGACGGCCACTCATCAGCGCGTTCCGTTGTGTCCCTTCCACCTTTCATCAATGCCTTAAGTTCAACGACGGAGGGGTTCAGGTGCGGATCAGGGGGGATCCCAAGGTGGCAAGACAGTGCTACGTAACGGCTGTCAACACCATCTCCTGGATGGGAGAAGCTGAGGAGTGGGATAGGATGATGGAGGAGGCGGTCGAAGCCAGAAGTATGGAGGTAGCCGAGGAGAAGATGCAGGGAGATGAAGTCCATGCCCAGGAAGGGGTAGCTGAGGGACCCCGGGCGGAAGGAGAAGAAGAAGAAGAAAAGGCCTAGGAGGGAAGGGCGGAAGAGATGATGGTGGTAGAGAAGGAAGTCGAGGAGGAAACCCAGGCTCCCACTTGTCCCGAAGAGGAGAGGGCTTGGGGAGAGTAGTCCCGGTTGGAGGCTATGGACGAGGTCGTAGAGCTCGAGGTCACCACCCAGCTGGGGGTGGTGGAAAAAGTCCGAATCAGCGGAGAGCTCAACCCGAAGGAGCAGGCCGAGATCCTGGCTTGCGTGCAGAAAAATGTAGACGTCTTCGCATGGAGCGCCGCGGAAATGCCCGGGATCGACGCGGATGTGGCTTGCCATCGCCTCAACCTCGACCCTGGCACCCGCCCCATCCGCCAGAAGAGGAGGTCTATCGCCGACAAGCTAGAAGGGCCCATCCGCGAGGAGGTGGGCAAACTCCTGCAGGCCGGGTTTGTATCGGAGATCCAGTATCCAGGCTAGGTCTCCAACGTCGTTATGGTAAAAAAGGGAGGAGGTAATTGGCGTATGTGTATCGACTTTTCGCTTCTTAATAAATCATGCCCGAAAGATTGCTACCCCCTGCCCAGAATCGACGCGCTGGTTGACTCAGCCGTTGGTTTATCTGTAATGTCTTTCTTAGATGCTTTTTCTGGTTACCATCAAATCCGCATGCATCCCCCGGACATCAAGGATGTTTCCTTCATCACGGGGGATGGATGTTATTGCTATAAGATGATGCCCTTCGGGCTCAAGAACGTAGGGGCTACGTACCAAAGGATGATGGATAGGGTCTTCCGCGAGCAGAAAGGAAGAAATTTAGAAGTCTATGTTGACGACCTCATAGTGAAGAGCCGAGATCTTGGGACTCACCTCCGAGACCTCGAAGAGACATTCGGGACCCTGCGGCAGTACAAGATGAAACTCAATCCCCTGAAGTGTGTCTTCGGGGCGAGCCGAGGGAATTTCCTGGGCCATTTGCTCACCCCCGCAGGAGTGGAACCCAACCCAGACAAAGTTAAAGCGGTGATGGAGTTGGGGTCGCCAAGAAATCCGAAGGAGGTTCAGAGCCTCACAGGGAAGTTGGTTGGGCTCAGCAGGTTCCTCTCCAAGGCGGGAGAGAAGTGTGCACCCTTTTTCAAAGTACTGCGGGGAAACAAGAAGTTTGAATGGACCCCGGAGTGCGAGAAGGCCTTCCAGGCTCTGAAAGAACAGCTCACCCAAACCCCTCTGCTCCAGGGACCGAGGCCAGGAGAAGACCTATCCCTGTACCTGGGGGTAGGGTCCGAAGCAGTAAGCTCCGTGTTAATCCGGGAGGAAGGGAAGAAACAGTTCCCTATCTACTACGTCAGCCGAGTGCTGAAGAAGGCAGAGCTCTGGTACCCGATTTTGGAAAAGTTAGCCTTCGCATTGGTGGTGTCAGCCCGGAGGCTCCGGCCTTACTTTCAAGCTCATTCAATTAAAGTAGTGACGGACCATCCACTCCGCAAAATCATGGAAGGGGTGGAGCACTCAGGGAGGTTGGCAAAGTGGTCCGTGGAGTTAAGCGAATTCAATATCACGTTCGTACCCAGGACGTCCATCAGGGCTCAAGCGGTGGCAGACTTCATGGCCGACTATGCGGCCGAAGTGGGGGAGCACGAGCCACCTCCCCCAGAAGCATGGAAGATGTTGGCGGACGGAGCGTCGGGAAAATACTCCTATGGAGGGGGAATAGTCCTGGTGAGTCCTCAGGGGACTCGGATTGAGCAAGCCTTAAACATTCATTTCCCAATCACCAACAACCAGGCTGAGTACGAAGCAGTGATAGCGGGCCTTCGGCTGGCCCGAGAACTGGGTGTGCAGGACGTGGAGGTCTCCACGGACTCCATGGTGGTAGCATGCCAGATCAAAGGAGAATTTGAAGCAAAGGACCCGACCCTCCTACTATACCTGGAAAAGGTTAAGGGGGTCATCGGGCAGTTCCGCACCTTCTCCATCAAGCACGTGCCGAGGGAGGAGAGCGCCCAGGCGGACCTCCTAGCCAAGTTCGGTCCCCGAGCAGGAGGGACGACTTCGGAACTCTTCCGGCCCTCCATCGAGGAAGGAGAATTGATGGAGGTGGATCAACAAGCCTCGTGGATGGATCCGTTCATCACCTTCCTATCCTCCGGGCAGTTCCCTAGAGAGGATGTGGACAAGAGACGCTTCAGGTATAAGTCCGCCTATTACTCTTTGCATGCAGGGGGGCTATATAGAAAGACCCTCTCGGGACTCATGGCCCGTTGTGTCTCCGAGGAGGAGGTCCCGATAGTGCTGGATGAAATCCACTTCGGGGAGTGCGGCAGTCACTCCGGGAGTCGGACCCTGGAAGGGAGGGTGTTGAGGCAAGGCTACTTCTGGCCCACTCTCAGCAAGGATGCGGCAGAGTTCGCAAGAAAGTGTCCGAAGTGCCAGCTCTATGCTCCGCTCCAACTCCTCCCAGCTCAAAGGCTCCGGACCATCACGGCCCCCTGGCCCTTCGCCATATGGGGGCTGGACCTGGTCGGCCCCTTTCCCCAAGCCAGCGGCCAGAGGAAGTTCCTGCTGGTCATGATCGACTACTTTTCCAAGTGGGTAGAGGTGAAAGCACTTGTTAAGGTAACCTCTCAGGTTGTAAGGAATTTTGTGTGGGGAGAAATAATTTGCAGGCATGGACTCCCTTTAGCTATAGTGATGGACAATGGGCCGCAGTTTGCGAGTGAGGAGTTTGTCGGCTTCTGCACTCGGCTCGGCATCGACCTCAGGTTCGCTTCGGTCCACCACCCGAGGAGCAATGGGCAGGTGGAGGCGGCGAACAAGATAATCGTCAACCTGCTAAAAAAGAAAGTGGAAAACCTTCGAGGAAGTTGGGTGGAACAGCTACCCTCCGTCCTCTGGGCCATGAGGACTACTCCGAATACCGCCACCGGGGAGACTCCATTCAAGCTCTCTCACGGGTCCGAGGCCGTTCTCCCCATAGAGTTTGAGGTGAAGACCCCCCGGGTGATCGCCGCGAGCGAGGGGGATGAAGAGTGGCTGGAAGGTAACAATGCAGAGCAGAGGCTATCCTTGGACCTGGTGGAAGAACTCCGAGACTTGGCTACCATCAGGCAGGAAGAGGTCAAGCGGCGGATGGCTCGATATTTTGACAGACATATCCGGATAAAACACTTTCAGAAAGGAGATCTAGTCCTGAAGAAGGTCGACGCGGCCGGCAGAGGGGCCACGGTGGGAAAGCTTAACCCCAACTGGGAAGGTCCATATATTGTAAGCAGGGTGCTCAAGTCGGGAGGGTATCATCTCCAGGATGTGGAAGGGGTACCCCTCGACCGAGCCCGAAGTGGGGATGATTTGAAAAGGTTTTACCCTTAAGTGCTTTACTATGTTGTTTAATGAATGTCTTACTCCTTTTTTTATAATGCTTATAGCTATTGCCGTGCCGACATGACTAAATATGGATATGATGGTGCTGGAATGCCCCAGATCGATTCCGCTCCCGGGCTCTCACCTAGACGGGGGGTTCTGGTTGATCTCTGGAGAGGCTGGCAAGGTTGGAAACATTGGTGCTGGAATGCCCCAGATCGATTCCGCTCCCGGGCTCTCACCTAGACGGGGGGTTCTGGTTGATCTCTGGAGAGGCTGGCAAGGTTGGAAACATTGGTGCTGGAATGCCCCAGATCGATTCCGCTCCCGGGCTCTCACCTAGACGGGGGGTTCAGGTTGATCTCTGGAGAGGCTGGCAAGGTTGGAAACATTGGTGCTGGAATGCCCCAGATCGATTCCGCTCCCGGGCCCTCACCTAGACGGGGGGTTCAGGTTGATCTCTGGAGAGGCTGGCAAGGTTGGAAACATTGATGCTGGAATGCCCCAGATCGATTCCGCTCCCGGGCTCTCACCTAGACGGGGGGTTCTGGTTGATCTCTGGAGAGGCTGGCAAGGTTGGAAACATTGATGCTGGAATGCCCCAGATCGATTCCGCTCCCGGGCTCTCACCTAGACGGGGGGTTCAGGTTGATCTCTGGATAGGCTGGCAAGGTTGGAAACATTGGTGCTGGAATGCCCCAGATCGATTCCGCTCCCGGGCTCTCACCTAGACGGGGGGTTCAGGTTGATCTCTGGAGAGGCTGGCAAGATTGGAAACATTGGTGCTGGAATGCCCCAGATCGATTCCGCTCCCGGGCTCTCACCTAGACGGGTTCAGGTTGATCTCTGGATAGGCTGGCAAGGTTGGAAACATTGATGCTGGAATGCCCCAGATCGATTCCGCTCCCGGGCTCTCACCTAGACGGGGGGTTCTAGTTGATCTCTGGAGAGGCTGGCAAGGTTGGAAACATTGGTGCTGGAATGCCCCAGATCGATTCCGCTCCCGGGCTCTCACCTAGACGGGGGGTTCAGGTTGATTTCTGGAGAGGCTGGCAAGGTTGGAAACATTGATGCTGGGATGCCCCAGGTCGATTCCGCTCCCGGGCTCTCACCTAGACGGGGGGTTCAGGTGGATCTCTGGAGAGGCTGGCAATAGGGGTCAAAGTCCTAAGGTAACAGGTTAAAGAGTTAGAGCCAGAAGGGCTCGGTTCGCAAAATTGAAGGGGTCGAGGCTGATAAGGCCTAAGGTGGCGAGTTGAGATACTAGAGTCAGGGAGGTCTAGTTCGCGGGATGCCTATGTCTGAGTTCGCCAAGGTTGGGTTCGCCGGGCAGTATCCGTGGGCGGCGACGGCCCGGGTTAGCGAAATCCATAAGAGGAGAACCTTGGCGAGAGGAGCCCAGACACACGCATCCGCGAGCCCCCCGGAAGCACTACCGCATAACGACTGGTCATGAGAATTCAAAAGAAAGAGCAAGTGCGAGAGAAAAAAGAAACGCGAGCATGCACAAATACTAACGAAAAATTATAACTATCATTCCCCAAGATTTTTCTATGTTCGGTGGCGATCTCGCCAGCCCAAAAAGAATAATATACATTCAAAATAATGAGAAGAGAGGCTAAGGGGGTTCATTCTGGGGGGCCCTCGCCATTCTTGCGAGCCCCCAACCATGGCGCCAAGTCGAAGAGGTCCGGGCAGACGTCTTCGGCTGTAAACTCCATCGCGTCTTCCGCTAGCAGGCTCGCGTTCTTGAGGGTCGTGAAGACGAGGTTGGCGACCTCCTGTGCATCTCGCCGTCTCTGTTCCTCACTTTCGGCGACCCTCTGTTGAGACCTGGCTCGCCCAGGAGAAGGAGGCAGCACGCTGCGAACCAGCTCGTCCACCCGAGCCTTCAACATAGTATTCTCCAACTCCAGCTCGCCGTTGCGAGCGAGAAGCTTGGTTGCTACATCGGCATCCTGAGTTAGCATCAAACAAGTTAAAACAAAGGTCGGAGGTCGCGAACAGCGAAGAAAAGAGGCCCAAGGGCCGCTTACCATCTTGCCCTGCATCCCGGCGAGGAGGCTTTCCGACGCTTCCTCTCTCTCCTTAAGGCCCTTGATCTCCTCGCGAGCCCTTTTAAGCTCCTCCCTGTACGCGCGGATGTCCCTATCCGCCTGCAGATAACGGCGCCCCGCCATATGTGCGAGCTCCGTCGAGCGGAACTGGGCTTGCATTTCTTCATAGACCAGTTGTCTTGGCCCCATCTCTTTGTAGGCGGCGGCGTCCTCGCGGCCATATAAGCCGAAGGTGAGAGAGAACGCCTCCTCCCCGGCCTTACCCAGCTCCACCCAGGAGGGGTGAAAGGTGGAGCAAGAAATCCGGTTGGCGTTGGGATCCCAAGCGAGCAGGGGCTCGCCAAGGATATCGGAAACCTTCTCACCCAGACCAAAGTTCTTGTGGCCCTTGGGTTGGGGGGTTGTGGAAGAGCTCCCGGCGCCCTGGCTCGCCAACGGGTCCGACTGTTTCGCAGGAGAAGGGGGAGAGCCGTCAGTCTCGCTTAGATCGACGACCGCTCTCTTGTCTTTGACGGCGAGGGTTTTCCCCTTCGACTTCTTGGAGGAGGGTTGCGAACCAGGCTGGCTCGCAGACGGAGGCCGCTTCTTGCCGGACCCGGTGATAGGAAGATCGCGGCAAGCCTCTGCCGCCGCGGTCGCGAGAGTGTCCGCCGTGAGAGCGGTGTCTTGCGCGTGCGGAGGATTAACGGGGATCTCGCGCTCGCCTGAAGAAGTAAAAGTGTTACACGACGAAGAAAAAGGAAAGGGGAGTGGGGCGAAAGCGAGCCATACCTTCCCCTTGGGCAACTACGAGTAGCGAGTCGACGTTGCGCCGCAGATGGGCGACTTCGAAGTTTTTTCCAGAGAGGTATTGGAGGAGTTTGGCGTCGGCACCGCCCAGCGAGCTCGGAGGGCGGTAGGTGGCATCATCCCGTTGAAGAGGGGTGAAGTGGAGGTTACCGAAGGGTCCCTTCACTAGGATGAACTTCTGAGTCCAGTAGTGACTCTTGTTCACCGTCTCGCAGACGGTGACGTGCTGACTCGCGAAGTAGGTGGTCCCATCCCGGAAGGCGCGAAAGGAAAACACCTTGCGGAAGACGAGGAGGCTGAACTCGATCCTCTCCTCCCGCATGTAACTGGCGAACGCGACAATGTCCGCGATCGCATTCGGGGTCAGCTGGCTCGGCAGCACCCCATAATACCGCAGCACCTACAAAGAACAGTGAGAAAGTTGCGATAGCGGACAGGGAGCGGCGAGAAAGCTAAGCGAAGTACCTGACGAATTTCAGGCCATAAAGGGAGTCGCAACCCATTCTCGAAGTGCGCAATGGGGATCGCGAGCTCGTCAGCCTCGGTCTCGTTTAATGTAGATCTCTCGCTCGGACAGCGAGCCGAGTAACCCTCCGGGAGATAACGATCCACCGCATGTTTGTACTCCTCGGCCGTGATGTTCGCGCAGTAGAATCCATGGGCTTGAAACGCTGAGGCGCATCTTGACCGCCCCTCGCTCTCGCCATCCGCCCCCACTAACTGATTTGTTCGCATCGAGTCAGGAAGAGGCAGCCTGCAAGCAGCGAGCGCGAGCACGAAC
This sequence comes from Dactylorhiza incarnata, assembly GCA_033032865.1. Lineage (NCBI taxonomy): Eukaryota > Viridiplantae > Streptophyta > Magnoliopsida > Asparagales > Orchidaceae > Dactylorhiza > Dactylorhiza incarnata. The sequence goes on from JAWHQI010000198.1 coordinate 1,980,518, forward strand.
TTGCGAGAACGGAGACGAGCGTAAACGCGAGAGGACTTGAGAAATAAATGCGACGGATGGAAAAGTGAATCCGAACTATTTATAGGAAAATCGGACGGGCACGGGAATCGAAGCGTCAGGAGTGCGGATAGCGAAAATAAAGTAAATTTCTACTCGGTAGGACTGCAGTCTTGCGAGCCCGGGCTCACCTCTGCGCGGTAATTAAACCCCGCCCAAGGCTGACCCGCGAAAAAGGGGGGTTTGGGCACAACGTCGCACAGAAGCTCGCGAGCGCTCCACGAGGGCGATCGTATCAAACACAGCGAACGAACTAAATGGACCACAGGCACGCCACAGATGAAAAAAAAAATAAAAAAATGATAAGAGGCGAGTCACGATGGACTCGCGAATATTACCACACCAGATATTGTTCAACAGAAGCGTCAGAAAAAATAAAAGCAAGGGGATAGTAGAATTAAAAAACCGCAGCAGTCTCAGGGGTAAGGAAGCCATTTCCAGCGACCCCGACCCCGCTTGCCCGCACACGGCGGCACTCTCGGATAGTGGTATTCGCGAAGTGCTTTAAACTCGCGCAGGATTAGGTGTACTTGATCCTCGCCCCGCGAGATGTGCACGCCGGGCGAGGTGACGTCCGCGCAAGTCACCGGCTCCGCCTCGGCCATCAAGCGCGCATTCGCGTCCTCCATCGCGGCGAATCTCTCGTCGAAGACAGCCCGGTCCGCGTCATATCGCTCCTCCAGCTCGCGTAGCATCATACCATGCTTCTGAAGCACCTCTGATACCCGTCTCTTCATTCGCTCGGGCTCGCCCGGGTCGCCCAAGAAGTCTTCCATCTGGCCTGGCGAGGGCGGCGGTGACATCTCCACCCTCCCATGTTCTGACTCAGGCGTGGCTTCTGAAATGTCTGCGAAGGACGAACTAGTAGGATCAGGGGGCGAGCGAAAAGGCGAGCCCGGACAAATGTACTAACCTTGGGAGGAGGACTCGCGACGTTGCTTGCGAGAAGACTCCGGCCGACCCTGGAAGTTTCCGCGGAACCCCGGGACATGGGGTTTCCCCAGACCAGGGGGGTACACCACTCTCTCCGCGACCTGAGCGCCATCGAGAAGCGAGCCGCCTGGACTTCGCCTGCCCACCAAACCGAAGTCGGGGGTCTCCAAGTTGACCTTAGGCGAAATCGGTGAACGCGCCGGTGTGGAGCCTTTCTTCTTGGGGCTCGGCGGTGGGGTATCTGCATAGGCCACAAACGCATGGATATCGCATGGACTCAAGCGGAGATAAAGGATGATACGTATGACTTACGGGGTTGCGAGAGAGGCGCCTGTTGGGTTGAGGTCCCGGTCCCAGCATCTAGCGACCCCAACTTCGCTGGGGATGGAGCACGAGAGGAGGTCAGTGTGAGGCCCGCCAGGCGCTCCTCAGGTGGAGGATTCTGCGAGAAGAAAAGGAGTAAGTAGAGAGTCGATGTAGAGAATTTAGACGAAGAATACCTGTTGCGCGAGCTCGGTATTCGGCGGAGGGGGCGAATCAGGAGGTAAGGTCATGTCCTCCCCCGGCGACCTCCTAACCGTCTTGGCCTTTTTGGTCCGGGGGGAAGGGGAGGTGGCAAGGTTGAACATCCAGGCGTTGCTTCCGGCGGCCTGGACCTTCGCCATCTCCCTGGAAGCTTTCAGCCGATCCAACGCGCTCGGCTTGGAAGACATTAGGGAGAAGTTATTTCCTGCGAGGAAGAAGGGGAAGGAAAAGCTCGATCACTAGCCGCAGCGGGCGGTATTTATAGTTTTGGACGTGGGACCCACCGAAAGATTCCCGCCACGTCAGCCGAATCGGCGAACACTAGGGGTTGGATGTTTCTTCGCGAGCTCAAGACAACCTCGCGAAGAGCGGGGATTGTGTACAACCCCGATGTTCGCCTGGAAGGATCCTTGGTTCGCACACCCAAGGGAGCGAGTCGAGGATGGGCGAGCCAGGCGGGGCGAGCCCAAGAAGAGCGAGAGACCCTAAAGGCAGGCGAGCCAGCCGGTCGGAGGAGCTCGCTAGGCAGGTCCGGGACCTTGGGGTACAAATAGCCATTTCTGGGGTACAGTTAGCCGTTTTGGCGAGCTCGGCCCGCTAAGGAGCGGTTCGGCAGGCGAGCCGTAGAGGCAGGCGAGTCAGCCGGTAGGAGGAGTTCGCTAGACGGCTTAGGCGAGCCAGCCAGATCTTTTGGCGAGCCCCGTGTTCGCTGGACAGGTCAGGGGTCTCTGGTTCGCCGGCGCCTAGGGTGGTCCTTTACCAAAAAACCCCTGGTGGTCTGCGGGTAGCCCCTCCGAACAGCGGAGTTTGGCTGTTAGCAGACCAATCCGGTGTGCGGATAGTAAGAATGGACAGCGGGATTTGGCTATTGACAGACCACAAAACTAAAATCTATAAATAGACCTCAAGGGGCACCTTGGAAGAAGACCGGTTCAGAATCTTTGAGCTTTCTTCTCTCCTTAGGTCGCTTTGGTTTGGGCTCTCTAGCTCTCCAAGGTGCCCGAGTCTTAGCTTTGGCTTGGGAGGGGAAGCGCTCAACGATCTTTCGGGTTAGTGGAGGGACCTCCTCGCTAAGACTAGGGTCCTTATTCTTTGTCCGAGTTATCCGCCTATCTCTTCCGAGGGACCGGTAAGGGCTAGCTGCCCCTCAATTCGTTGAGGGCCCCGAGCTCCACCAGAGACCGAGAAATCGGTTTCAACAGTGTGTGTGTGTGTGTGTGTGTGTTCATGTGTGTGTGTGTGTGTGTGCACGTGTTTTTTTGGAATAAGTGTGTGTATGTGTTTGTGTGTATGTGTGGATGAGTGTGTGTTTTTCTTGGATGTGCATGTGTGTGTGTGTGTGTGTGTTTCTTGGATGTGTGTGTGTGTTTTTCTTGGATGTGTGTGTGTGTGTGTTTTTCTTGGATGTGTGTGTGTGTGTGTTTCTTGGATGTGTGTGTGTGTGTGTGTGTGTGTGTTTCTTGGATGTGTGTGTGTGTGTGTGTGTGTTTTTCTTGGATGTGTGTGTGTGTGTGTGTTTTTCTTGGATGTGTGTGTGTGTGTTTTTCTTGGATGTGTGTGTGTGTGTGTGTGTTTTTCTTGGATGTGTGTGTGTGTGTGTGTTTTTCTTGGATGTGTGTGTGTGTGTGTGTTTTTCTTGGATGTGTGTGTGTGTGTGTGTTTTTCTTGGATGTGTGTGTGTGTGTGTTTTTCTTGGATGTGTGTGTTTTTCTTGGATGTGTGTGTGTGTTTTTCTTGGATGTGTGTGTGTGTGTGTGTGTGTGTGTTTTTCTTGGATGTGTGTGTGTGTGTGTGTTTTTCTTGGATGTGTGTGTGTGTTTTTCTTGGATGTGTGTGTGTGTGTTTCTTGGATGTGTGTGTGTGTGTGTGTGTTTTTCTTGGATGTGTGTGTGTGTGTGTGTGTGTGTGTGTGTGTGTGTTTTTCTTGGATGTGTGTGTGTGTGTTTTTCTTGGATGTGTGTGTGTGTGTGTGTTTTTCTTGGATGTGTGTGTGTGTGTGTGTGTTTTTCTTGGATGTGTGTGTGTGTGTGTTTTTCTTGGATGTGTGTGTGTGTTTTTTTTCTTGGATGTGTGTGTGTGTGTGTGTGTTTTTCTTGGATGTGTGTGTGTGTGTGTGTTTTTCTTGGATGTGTGTGTGTGTGTGTGTGTGTGTGTGTGTGTTTTTCTTGGATGTGTGTGTGTGTGTGTGTGTGTGTGTGTGTTTCTTGGATGTGTGTGCGTGTGTGTGTTTTTCTTGGATGTGTGTGTGTGTGTCTTTTTCTTGGATGTGTGTGTGTGTGTGTGTGTGTTTCTTGGATGTGTGTGTGTGTGTGTTTCTTGGATGTGTGTGTGTGTGTTTCTTGGATGTGTGTGTGTGTTTCTTGGATGTGTGTGTGTGTGTGTTTCTTGGATGTGTGTGTGTTTGTGTGTTTTTCTTGGATGTGTGTGTGTGTGTGTGTTTTTCTTGGATGTGTGTGTGTGTGTGTGTTTTTCTTGGATGTGTGTGTGTGTGTGTGTTTTTCTTGGATGTGTGTATGTGTGTGTTTTTCTTGGATGTGTGTGTGTGTGTGTGTGTTTCTTGGATGTGTGTGTGTGTGTGTGTGTGTGTGTGTTTCTTGGATGTGTGTGTGTGTGTGTGTGTGTTTCTTGGATGTGTGTGTGTGTTTTTTCTTGGATGTGTGTGTGTGTGTGTGTTTTTCTTGGATGTGTGTGTGTGTGTGTTTTTCTTGGATGTGTGTGTGTGTGTGTGTGTTTTTCTTTGATGTGTGTGTGTGTGTGTGTGTTTTTCTTGGATGTGTGTGTGTGTGTTTCTTGGATGTGTGTGTGTGTGTGTGTGTGTTTTTCTTGGATGTGTGTGTGTGTGTGTGTGTTTTTCTTGGATGTGTGTGTGTGTGTGTGTGTGTGTGTGTGTGTGTGTGTGTGTGTGTGTGTGTCTGTGTGTGTGTTTCTTGGATGTGTGTGTGTGTGTTTTTCTTGGATGTGTGTGTGTGTTTTTCTTGGATGTGTGTGTGTGTGTGTGTGTTTCTTGGATGTGTGTGTGTGTGTTTTTCTTGGATGTGTGTGTGTGTGTTTTTCTTGGATGTGTGCGTGTGTGTTTTTCTTGGATGTGTGTGTGTGTGTGTGTGTGTGTGTGTGTGTGTGTGTGTGTGTGTGTGTGTGTGTGTTTTTCTTGGATGTGTGTGTGTGTGTGTTTTTCTTGGATGTGTGTGTGTGTGTTTTTCTTGGATGTGTGTGTGTGTGTGTTTTTCTTGGATGTGTGTGTGTGTGTGTTTCTTGGATGTGTGTGTGTGTGCTTGGATGTGTGTGCTTGGATGTGTGTGTGTGTGTGCTTGGATGTGTGTGCTTGGATGTGTGTGTGTGTGCTTGGATGTGTGTGTGCGTGTGCTTGGATGTGTGTGTGTGTGTGTGTGTGTGTGCTTGGATGTGTGTGTGTGTGTGCTTGGATGTGCTTGGATGTGTGTGTGTGTGCTTGGATGTGTGTGTGTGCTTGGATGTGCTTGGATGTGTGTGTGTGCTTGGATGTGCTTGGATGTGCTTGGATGTGCTTGGATGTGCTTGGATGTGCTTGGATGTGTGTGTGTGTGTGTTGGATGAGTGTGTGTGTTGGATGAGTGTGTGTGTGTGTTGGATGAGTGTGTGTGTTGGATGAGTGTGTGCGTGTGTGTGTGTATGTGTGTGTTGGATGAGTGTGTGCGTGTGTGTGTGTGTGTGGATGAGTGTGTGTTGTGTATGTGGTTTTATGGGAATAAGTGTGTATGTGTATGTGTGGATGAGTGTGTGTTTGTGTGTGTGTGTGTCTATGTGTGTATGGTGTATGTGTGAATTAGTGTGTGTGAGTGGTTTTTTTGGATGGATGTGCGGATGAGTGTGTGTGTGTGTGTATGTGTATGTGTGGATGAGTGCGTGTTTTTGTGTTTATATGCATATGTGTATGTGTTTTTTTTCATGGTTGTTTTTCTTTTATTATAGAAAGGTTATTTAACTATTATGTTTGGGTTTATAGTACAATGGGTAAACCAAAGGAGGGAGGAATTTCAGCGAGTTTGGAGTCAAACGAAGTCCTGATCTTCTATGATCATTGCATCAAAGAAATTGGGTTGGGTAATCGACCTACCACCCACTTCAGCAAGGATGGTTGGAAAAACTTGATCTTGACTTTTAAACAACGCACTGGAAAAAGCTACGGTCGAATGCAAATGAAGAATAAAAGGGATCACCTCAAGAAAGACTGGAAGTTATGAAAAGAATTAAAGCTTGGAGAGATAGGTTTGGGATGAGACCAGGAAAAGAGAACCATTGCTGCATCTGATGAGTGGCGGGATGAAAAAAATCAAGGTTATCTCAAAATAAATGATTTTAAACAATGTTCAACTTTTTTGAATTTCTTGTCATATTGTTAAAATTATTGTGTATAGGTTGTTCCATCTTCAAAAAAAAATTCGGTATGGTGGTATTGCTTCCGTGTTAGAGGAGAAACTGATTAATATGTTCAGTCAAGTAGTTGCAACAGGTGAAGATTTTTTGGCACCATCAATCGGTAGTGCGCCACTTTATATGGAGCACATAGCTGCGGAAGAGGATAATCTAGAAGATGACTTGGATGTTCCTAGATGTGGTCTTGAAGAGACATGGGGAAATGGATCAACCAACACTGACAATGCCTCCAACTCTTCAAGCAAAAGAAAAAGGATGAAAAAGAATAAAGCATTGGTTATTTCCTACATGAGAGAGTTGCGCGAATTTGCACTTGCGGTGAAGCCGCCATCAATTATCACAATCAAAGAGACAGTGGAATTGATCTCCAGTATTTCAGAGATACGTGATGACCTCGACTTGTACTATTTTGTTGTGAACTACATTCGAGACAAAAATAGTAGAGAGGTTTTCATGAGCATTCCAGAAGATATGCGAGTTTGGTGGATCAAAAATGCTTATGAGAACAGGGCGCAGTGACATTTATTTAGACAGTTCTGTGTTGTTTCTATATTATGATATGTTCTGTGTTGGATCGAAAATGCTTATTTCTATTTTGAAACTTTTAATGTTATTTTGATAATTGTAATTTTGGTAATTTTAAATGAAGCATTATGTTATTTTGGTAACTAGGTTTTTTTTCAAATACTATCATTTTCAATCTTTTTTAAATAAAGTTTTCATCATATATGATATCTTATTTGACATATAGGTAATGGAAGCACATGACTTTTCCAGTGAAGATTCTCGAGAATCTACCTGTCTTTCTCCAGAACGTGTGTAATATGTTAAGTACTGCAATAAAATTATTTCAACAATTGCTTAGATATATAATTGCATATGCGAGACGAGATCATGCATGACGTCTACTCAAACAGGTGAGAAATAGTTGAAAGAGTTACTTGAAGGGCACCCAGATAGGATTCTTGACACATTTCAAATGTCAAAGCGTATGTTTATTGATTTACTTCAAAAACTAGAACAAGAACATGAGTTACAAGGATCGCAACGCACAACCTCATGAGAAATCCTAGGAATTACATTGCATCTCTTAACACATGTAGGCTCTCTGAGATTAAAAAAAGAGCGATTCCAACACTTGACTGAAACTAAAAGTAAATATTTTTCGAAAGGTCTTAAATTACTATTGCTACCATCAGTTGACGTTATAAAACCAATTGATTATCATTTTAGAGATATACCTGGGGAAATAAGGTATGACGCTCGTTACATGTCATTCTTTAAGGATTGCGTTGGTGCAATTGATGGTACACATGTAGATGTGAGGATACCTGTTGAAGATCAAGTTTGATATATTGGACATCATGGTACAACAACGCAAAATGTGATGGTTGTTTGCGACTTTAATATGTGCTTCACATTTGCCCTCGCTGGATGGGAATGATCCGCGTATGATATTCGTATCTTCACGCGTGCATTGAAAGACTATACACTATATTTTCTGCACCACCCTCAAGGTAAATTATTGAATAAATGATTGTATATACTATAATCATTCACTACCATGTTATTATGTTTAACATATCAACTAATTACAGATAAATATTATTTAGTGGATGTTGGATATTCATTAAAGACGGGTTATTTAAAACCATATCCAGAAACAAGATATCATTTGACCGATTTTGCACGCGGGAGTCGTCCCGTGCATGGCAGAGATGAGCATTTTTAATAAAGCGCATTCATCTCTTCGAAGTGTGATAGAGTGAACATTTGATGTTTGGAAGAAAAAGTGGCACATTCTTCAAAAAATGCCACAGTACAATTTCAAGAAACAACGTTCAATTGTGTTAGCGACTATGTCATTGCATAACTTCATTCGTAGACATCCGTCTCGATGGGACCCAGAATCTAATGCTTGTGATGTTGATGGCCCATTCATACCCTCAGAGGATGATGACCCTACAACAGAGGATGATATTGAGACTGATATATTTGATGTCGGGGGATCTGATAATATGTCTGCAGTTACGAGATTGTATTGTTGAAAAATTGTACAGCGCCCGCAGGTAAAATTTTCCGATATCTTTTTAACAAACTTTAGAAATCATCATATTCAAAGTATGATTAATATCTGATATGCACTCATGCATTTATACAACTCCCTGGAGGTGCATTTAGCTGTATCCCCACCACAAGAGTGGAGTTAGTGGATTCATGCTAAGCCCCATGACAATGGGAGTGGGGAAGAAACTGCCACAATCATCGCGCGTCGCCTCCTGCGTATGCGACAGCAAGGCCACACCCCACCATCTTTGGGCACGACCAAAATGACTTAGCCGCACCCCACTTGTGCGGCCAAGACTGCACCCCACTAGTGCGGCTAATACCGCACCCCACATAGTGGGGCACGGCTCAAGCCGCACCCCACGCGTGTGGTCGACGTTGCACCCCAACAGCCGATAGGCCCCCGCCATAGAGGTACGACCCCCCCCCCCAATGGGGGTGCGGCCATGACCGCACCTCCCATAGAGGAGCGGCTGGCGCCGCGCCACCCTCGGGGGTGCAGCCAAGCCCGCACCCCCCATGGGGGAGCAGTCGGAGCAGTTCCCCCTTGGGGGTGCAGCCAAAACCGCACCCCAAAGGGGGTGCGGCCGAGCCCGCACTCCCCTTGGGGGAGCGGCCGGAATACCGCCACCCTCATTTTCAGGAGGGTGCGCCTTCCCGTCTTGGGGGCGTGGTCTCATGCAGGCGCGATCTTGCCGCCCGCGATCACTTTCTTAGCTTTTCACCCGCAAAACAAGCTAAGTACTTACGCATTCATCACGCGCTCAGAACACTCCCGTGTTCATCGCCCGCTCAGCACACTCTCACGTTCCACGCGTGCTCAGAACACGTCCGTGTTTAATGCACGCTCAGAACGCCTCCACGTTCATCGCACGCTCTGAACACCTTTGTGTTCCCAACGCGCACGACAGTTAACCGTTCCTAATTTTCCAGATTTCACGTCCTGTTCACTGCACTCAACGCCATCAACAAAGGTACCCGAATTGACTAAATTGTCTGGGGGTGATGAGTCTCATTTATATATACATATTTGGACTCATCTGGGCTTATTTTCATGCATATGCACTTCACTTTTAGTCCTTAATTGCTTATATTTCACTTGATCACATTTCTTCATGAAGTGCACATTTATGCCCGTTGTGGTGTGCAATTGCACACTATTTTGTTGGGGGCAAGCACAATGTGCTCCCCATTCTTTTTATGCTTTTATACTTGTGCTGGAGGTGTGTTCCCAGCGTTTGGATGTGTTGTGCAGGTGGGCAGATCGTCCATATTGCCCAGAATTCATCCTGTATGAATCGTACGGTCGTGCGTTTTCTTAACGCACGGTCGGCTGCGCTTGTGCGTTATGATCGGCTGGTCAATATGGTGATCTGCCCTGCTCGTGCATTTTCTTCACGCACGGTTGGCCTCAACCGTGCGCGAACAAAACGCACGACCTCCTATTGTTGCCGGATTTCGAGTTTTCTGAATTTACCCGTGCGTTTTTACGCACGGTCGGCTTCGACGGTGCGTGAGTACAACGCACGGGCGCGGCTGCTTCGTCTTCCTGGCATTTGTTTTCGAATAATATCGCACGGTTCACGCACGGTCGTGCGTTCGACCGTGCGTGACCTAATTTCTAATTGTTTTCTATAAAAGCGCAGATTTTCGCCCTAATCCGGATCGATTTGTTTTCCTGCTCCAGTGCACCAGTTTCGCCGCTCCATCGCCGCCCACCTTCAGGAGGTGCTCTAGGCTTATTCTTCACGCCAATCTTGAGTCGGAGTATCCTCTAGGCCTCCTCCATTGTTCGTGCACCTCCAAAGCTCCATTTCAAGATACAACTTGCTGCATCCCTGGAGTTCTCCGGCGAGATCGTGGCCAAAGGGGATTTACGAAGAAGACGGGTGAACTAGAAGGAAGTGACAGTTCCTCTCCGTACCCCGGACGTCAGTCGTCGGCCGAGCTCAGACAAGGCATGACAACCCTTGATTCTGACCGTGAATCCCGACAAGACTTCGTGCCTTGGTTGTAATATCACCCCCTCTATTCTGTAGTATTTTATATCTTAATTATGTGTGTGTATGAACTATGATTGCAAAACCCTTATATTGCATTTTAGTACATTTCATGTCTATGTGAAATTATCTTGTGGTTCATGCAAGTGAGGAGCGCCCCCATCCATTTTTCATTCCGTCATCGTGTTCGTGTGCCGCACTAGCAATTGCTAGTGGCGTGCTTGTCGACGAGGTGCTTGCGACCCTCACTCCGCATGCCTACTTGCCCATCCGCCTAGTGAAGCGTGGCATAGCGGCCCGTGTAATCCATTCGCCTAACGAAGAAGCGCGCTCAAGGCCTGCACAGTTCGATTCCGCTTGCCTACTCGTCCATCCGCCCTTGCGAAGTAGTGCGTTCAAGGCCTACGTAGTTTTCCATCCCGCCTGGCGAAGCATTGCATAGGAGTAGTTGTAGTTGTTTTCCTTTATTTTCCACAAACCAAAACCCCCCTTTTTTCCGCAATCCATCCGCTCGAAAGGACTTCAATCTCAAGTCCTTCATCAATAGTTAACTGCAACTTACTGTGTTCCTTCGAGATTCGATACTCGGGGATTCACTCCTCGTTTTATATTACTTGAACGATCGGTACACTGCTGTTTCGTGCCGCAGTCTAGCTACCGCTTATAGCAGTGTGCGAGATTTGCGCATCAAGTTTTTGGCGCTGTTGCCGGGAAACACAGACGTGTGAGTTTTCTGGAGAGGGAGACAAGAGATAGAAACCCTTTCCCCTTGTTTATACCATTTTATGTATTTTTTTATATATAAGTAGCATCTTTGAATTTCTTTGTTTCTAATCTTTATTTGCAATTTCTCAAAAGCAAGTTTTCAATTTTATTGTTTGTGCATAGTCAATTCTTGCTTAGAATATTTCTGTCTGGTGAAATCTTCCTCCGCACCTTGTTTTCTTATCTGAATATACGTTGCAAATGGTGTGGGGATTCTAGGCATTATAGTGATGAGTGCCCCACTGAAGATGGTGGGCATAACTCTCGTGGTTCAGTACATGGAGCATCGTCTTCCTACGGCACTTCATACACTGTACCCAAGTCTTATGGTCACTCTTCTTCGCCACTTCCATCATTTTTGTATTCCTCACCGGCCCCGCAAGGACTGACAAGGAATAGAAAATTATGTTTGTGTTGTCGTAGCACCGAGCATGCGTTGAAAGATTGTGCAGAATTCCAGCGCTAGATGGAGATGGATGACGAACCGGATATCCGTGTCATTCCATCCATCTCTCATTTGGTTGCCCCTTCTGATTCTGATGATGAGTTCGCAGTACCACCTTGTCTATGGGGGACTTTTGCGGATATTCCCATCAGACTTTCGACTGCTCAGTGTGATGACGTGGTGGAGATTCCTCTCCCCTTTCTTCCATCTCTTCTTTTGGATTCACCTCCGGAGGAACCTGTTTATATTTTCTCTGATGATGATATTACTGTTGTTCCTCCGCCTTCTTTGCAAGAATTTTCTACTCCTATTCTTTGTGAGTTGGTTGATGATGTTGTGCAGGAGGTTCATTCGGAGCCTGAGGTTGCGTCAAAATGGGACGAGGATGTTATTCTCTCCAATGGGGAGTGCGACTTCATGGAACACGATGATGCGCCAAGGTGGGATGAGGAGGATTCCTTTCCTGACGAGGAGGTTTGCACTTCCTTATTGGACGAGGAGGTCCACCTCACCACTGAGGACCTTGAACTCCCGGATTGCCCACGCTATGATTCATATGATACCGACAGTGATCTATGTTTGGATCCTGCTGGGAGTGAGACCGGGACCACTCCCCTGATTGATTTCCATTTATGTTCTTCTTCTTCTTTATTTCTTAACCCCCCTTCTCTATCCGAGCCTATGCAGGTTGAGCCTCCACAGGTACTCCAGGAGGACTTGGAGCGTTTTGCTCAAGTCAATGATGAGTGTATCCTCTCATGTGGGGAGGTTGATCCCTCCTCCATAGAGGAAGCCTCATTCATTGCCTTCTCTTCCTATTGTTTCCCTGGAGATGACACCTTGCTGGGCAAGGATTTATTTTGTGGTGAGACGAGTGAGGACCAGACTTCCTCCTCTTCTTACTTCCTATTTCCTCTACCTGTGTTAAGCAGACATTATTATTTAGGTAGGGGAGTAACTATTCTGTCGCCGTATCGGTACCCGCTACCGACACGCATATTAGAACAATTACCTGTGCATTTTCTTTTTCATAGACCCATTAGCTAGAACTGTTTTAAATTTAAATAAGTCATGCTGGGAGGACAATAACCTCAGTAGTTATCTTATTTTTTCCTGCATTTTTATTTTCATCTAGTTTAGTTTAGTTAGTTGTATTTCATTTTGCTTTGTATATTTTTTTTTTGCGGAGCTCACCTCTGCAGGTCCTTCTTCTGGATGGCGGATGCTGCAGCTTTTTCTTGGTTTACACACCAATCTTCTGGTATGCTCACTACTGAGCATTGGGTACTCTCTTTCCTAGACTTCATTTTGAATTTCGTAGCATATATTGTGTTGGATGGTTTAGTTTAAGTCTGGGGGAGAGCTATTTTCTGTGCCCACTCACGTGCACTATTGCATAGCATGCTAGAAGCTTTTATTTCAATAATATTGTAGTTGTTCATTTTCACCGCACATCACAGCACCCACATGAGTGCGTGCTTAACCCTTAGCACGTCGTGAGCTCTATTTATTTCTTGTGCGTGATTTGGAAAATTGTTGTGTTGGCTTAGGACTGTGAGTCGGAGTAAAGTGTTGACTCCAGTAGTGCTCCTAGTCGAGTGCTCATGTCTCGCATAGAAATTTGTGTAGAGTCAATTTCTTTTTATGCTTTTAGTTTATACCTTTCTATTAGCGTAGATATTGTTTACTATACTCAAAAAATTGTGAATCCGGTATGAATCAAACGGTAGCATAGGAATGTGTGTAGACATTCGTTAGCATCGTATTGCTCAAGTCGAGAGGAAGGATAATCTTTCTCGGTGGCTAAGAACTTGCCCCAAGCGATTCTTGAAGCATAGGTATACGGTTAGTCAATCGCACGAATGTGATGTAGGCCATCAGTTTTGGCCCGGTTGAGCCTTTGTGCCCATTCCTATCGCTCTATCCTTGTTAACCCAGTTGTGCCTACACGTTTTTTGATTCAACCTCACTTTTATCTCACCAAAGCCTTAAAGCCAATCCTAATCGCACACCTAAATTTGAGCTCAAGTTTGTATTTTATTTTCATGTTTGGGATGTTGATGCTGTGATATTTTTGTGAAATTGTGGATGCGCTTCATTGCTTATTTTGCTGAAGTTGTTTTGAAAAGAAAAGAAGTAAAAAGAAAAAGAAAAAGAGCTTAATTGAAAATATTTATGTTTATATTTTTGTTTGGGAGTAGGCGGTGCACACACCCATGTTTTCAAGTCCAAGTCTGGGGGTGTGGTGTGCCTGTGTATTTGTGTGGTGCTTGAGGATAATTTTGTGTGTTAGCTCATTTGGGTTTTGTGCTTTAGCCCTCTTGTGTATATTTGTTTACCTTGCCTAAACCCAAGCCCCATCTCTAACCTAAAGTCCTACTGATTCACGCGTTTGAGTCAAACTAGTGTCGTGGAGAGACTGCGAACGGGCAAGCTTATGGTCAACGACATTGATGGATTTCAATGGAGGTTGTTCCGAGCCCCGATCTTTGGCAATGTTCACCTTAGCGTTCAGTCTACTTTCTTCCTATGCATGACCGGATGATTCACCGTGATTCAATTTTTGAGTAAATATAATATATAAATACGCCCCTAGAAAATTATAGACTAGTATGTATAATTAGATATTTCTTCTACTAAATTTTTATGAGTGTGAGCCTGCGACTTCGCATGGTACTCTGCCATTACAATTTCGATGCCAGCTTGCCTTTTTCTTGTCCGCTTAAGGGATGATTTGCTCGGGACGAGCAAACGTTTAAGTCTGGGGGTGTGATGAGTCCCATTTATATACACATATTTGGACTCATCTGGGCTTATTTTCATGCATATGCACTTCACTTTTAGTCCTTAATTGTTTATATTTCACTTGATCACATTTCTTCATGAAGTGCACATTTATGCCCGTTGTGGTGTGCAATTGCACACTATTTTGTTGGGGGCAAGCACAATGTGCTCCCCATTCTTTTTATGCTTTTATACTTGTGCTGGATGTGTGTTCCCAGTGTTTGGATGTGTTGTGCAGGTGGGCAGATTGTCCATATTGCCCAGAATTCATCCTGTATGAATCGCACGGTCGTGCATTTTCTTAACGCACGGTCGGCTGCGCTCGTGCGTTATGATCGGCTGGTCAATATGGTGATCTGCTCTGCTCGTGCGTTCTCTTCACGCATGGTTGGCCTCAACCGTGCGCGAACAAAACGCACGACCTCCTATTGGTTGCTGGATTTCGAGTTTCCTGAATTTTCCCGTGCGTTTTTACGCACGGTCCGCTTCGACCGTGCGTGAGTAAAACGCACGGGCGCGACTGCTTCGTCTTCCTGGCATTTGTTTTCGATTAATAACACACGGTTCACGCATGGTCGTGCGTTCGATCGTGCGTGACCTAATTTCTAATTGTTTTCTATAAAAGCGCAGATTTTCGCCCTAATCCGGATCGATCTATTTTCCCTCTCCAGTGCGCCAGTTTCGCCGCTCCATCGCCGCCCACCTTCAGGAGGTGCTCCGGGCTTATTATTCACGCCAATCTTGAGTCGGAGTATCCTCTAGGCCTCCTCCATTGTTCGTGCACCTCCAAAGCTCCATTTCAAGATACAACTTGCTGCATCCCTGGAGTTCTCCGGCAACATCGTGGCCAAAGGCGATTTACGAAGAAGACGGGTCAACTAGAAGGTAGTGACAGTTCCACTCCGTACCCCGGACGTCAGTCGTGGACCGAGCTCAGACAAGGCATGACAACCCATGATTCTGACCGTGAATCCCGACAAGACTTCGTGCCTTGGTTGTAATCTCACCCCCTCTATTTTGTAGTATTTTATATCTTAATTATGTATGTGTATGAACTATGATTGCAAAACCCTTATATTGCATTTTAGTACATTTCATGCCTATGTGAAATTATCTTGTGGTTCATGCAAGTGAGGAGCGCCCCCATCCATTTTCCATTCCTCCATCGTGTTCGTGTGCCGCACTAGGAATTGCTAGTGGCATGCTTGTCGACGAGGTGCTTGCGACCCTCACTCCGCATGCTACTCGCCCATCCGCCTAGTGAAGCTTGGCATAGCGGCCCGTGTAATCCATTCGCCTAACGAAGCAGTGCGCTCAAGGCCTGCACAGCTCGATTCCGCTTGCTTACTCATCAATCCTCCCTTGCGAAGTAGTGCGTTCAAGGCCTACGTAGTTTTCCATCCAGCCTGGCGAAACATTGCATAGCGGCATTGCATTGGAGTGGTTGTAGTTGTTTTTCTTTATTTTCCACAAACCAAAACCCCCCTTTTTTCCGCAATCAATCCGCTCGAAAGGACTTCAATCTCAAGTCCTTCCTCAATAGTTAACTCCACCTTACTGTGTTCCTTCGAGATTCGATACTCGGGGATTCACTCCTCGTTTTATATTACTTGAACGATCGGTATACTGTCGTTTCGTGTCGCAGTCTAGCTACCGCCTATAGCAGTGTGCGAGATTTGCGCATCAGGGGGCAAGACGGGAATATCCAAAAAATAGTGATCCTCGTGCTCTGAATCGATAAACGTGATTCGTCCGTCAGGTGGTTACGGTGGTTACAACGATGAAATTACCAGGCTACCCCTGCCCAAGACTATAAACGGAGCTCGGGACCTTCATTTTAGGGACCTTGCTTTCAACACTCGAGAGAGCTACTTTGAAGATCTCCTCTGAGTTCTTTGGCGCTTGAAGATCTCCTTCGATCTTCGAAGATCTTCTTCGAGCCTTCGAAGGTCTCTTTCGAGCCTTTAAAGATTTCCTTCGCTTCGGAAGACAATCTTCTTAAGTGAGTTGGGAATCCTCCTGACACCGAAAGACGACTCGAGAATCTCACTTTCATTGCCAGAAAAGTACTTAGTCTCTCGAGAGGTGGACTGTCACCCTCGAAGTTTCTCTCTTCTACCATTGTAACGAGCAGCGACTTGTCGCGCTCGAGTTCTCAGCTTTCAATTGTAACGAACCAAAAGATAGTAGAATTTGGTCGGCACAACTTCGACCGCGTGATTTTTCACCCTTTCTGGGGTTTCCACGATAGAAAGCTTTCTTATCATTTATTAATTCTCTAATTGACTGTTTGCGCGCTCGGCTTGCTCTCGAGCTAAGGTGGATTAATTCGACCGATCTATTAGAGCGTCGAGTGACCCGCAATAATATCAAATTTTTTTATCATGCAAGTGAACAAAAATGATTGAAAAATGTGAAAAGACGCAGCAGAAAAATTTACTTCTTTTCATGTTTGAGAACAGTTTATATTTTCCTTGTTATGTTTAAATATTTTGTAATATTTTTAATTGTTATTATAATATTTTTAATTGTTATGTTCAAATATTTAGTAATATTTCAATATTAACAATTTGAAAAAACAGCTCTCAAAAAAACTATTCAACCAAACAACCCTTAATTAAAAAACTCTGTTCTATCAATACTTATACACAGACTCTCCAAACAGTCTGCAATTTTTCCAAAATAGCTTCTCAAAGATCTCTGTTTAACAATCTATATTCGATAAACAACTTTTTAATCCGCCAGAGCTGTCCCAAACAGACCATAAATCTTCCCAAACAAAGAGCTTATTGATGTTGGTGCCGTAAATATCCTCCGATTCTTGATTCTTCAATTATTTTCACACCCCTAAAATAAAATTTATTAATCTAATATCTTTTTGAACTTGCGACAGACTCGGACGTGTGCCTATTCAATTATTGCCATAGAGGAACACACAGCTTCTTGCGAGAACTAGCCCTCTTTAACTCCTACCAGTGTTGTGGGTAGCATGTAAGAGCCTTTGAGGACGGGCCCGACCCGGCCCACACCTAATCAGGATTTTGAGCAAGCGGATCTGTGTCAGTTTCTCAAGCCCCATGCCTATAGTACTGGAAAGGGTAATTTTAGGTGTATAAATATTACTTTTAATGGTACCTCCAAATAACTTTTTTTTTCTCTATCAGCTAAAACCAGTAAAATTATAATTTAAGATAAGTTTGTGTTTTAATCTTAATACATTTAAAAAAGAACCCAAGGGTAATTTAAATTCCAAATAAAAAGAAAGGACTGGAGTGGGCCTCATTTTATAAGAAAAACCCAACTCCACTACGCGCTCCTGTCTCTCGGACCGAGACAGTCTGAACTCTGAACCGAGCCGGACCTCTGTTCTCTTTATTTTCTTTTTAACATTTTATTCGCCGTCAATCCGAAGGTCTCTGCTCCGATGGATACCACCCGACCGACTCTCGGCTTCGCCACCCTCTCGAAGGCCTTCACAAACCTCCTCCGCCTAAGCCGCGTAGACTCCAACTCCGGCGGCGGCGGAGTTGCTGTCAACGAAGATGACCTGGACAACTTCAAGTTTTCCGGCACACACTCCGGCGAGCGCGATAAGGAAATGGATAAACTCGCCGCAAATATCTTTGCTGGAATCTCCGCCATTAAGGCTTCCTACGCCCAGCTCCAGGTTGGGCAGGTACCGTATGACCCCGACGCCATCCAGTCCGCCGACCGCGCTGTGGTCACTGAGCTAAAGCGGCTCTCTGCTCTGAAACAGAGCTTTCTCAAGAACCAGCTCGCCGGAGGAGACGTGCAGCCAGCGCTGCACGACGCTCAGATCAACGAGCAGCGTAACCTTCTCAAAACCTACAAGATCACCACCGCGAAGCTCGATTCCGAGCTTCGGTCCAAGGAATCCGAGATGGTCTCTCTCCAGTCCGAACTCCATGTCGCCAAAAAGTGGTGCCGGTTCCTCGAGGCACGACTCCGATCCGACGTAACCCTCGCCGCTCTCAGCGATCTACACCTCCCAGGCCTAAACCCCGCCCACTTCCTCACTCTTTTCCGCCGAACCATCAAATCCATCGGATCGTTCGTGAGTATCATGACACGCGAAATGGACTCAGCTGTCTGGGACCTCGACGCCGCCGCCCGCGCGATTCAGCCGGACCTCCACCGGCGGAACTCAGAAGACAGAGTCTTCGCCTTTGAGTCCTATGTCTCGCGCCTAATGTTCTCTAATTTCCAGAACCCGGATTTCGGCCTCGGAGAACCACCGCGCGACCGCCGGCGGTTCTTCAAGGAGTTCTCCGAGCTCAAGTGCATCAAGACGAAGGAGTGCTTTGAGAAAAAATCACAATTCGGAAAGTTTTGCCGGAAAAAGTATTTGGGGATGGTGCATCCGAAGATGGAAGCAGCTTTCTTCGGTGGCCTCGACAACCGCGCAATGGTGAGCTCCGGCGTAGGTTTTCCGGCGACGGATTTCTTCCATGTTTTTGCGGAGATGGCGAGGCAAGTTTGGCTTCTCCACTGCCTGTTCTTCTCCTTCGAGGCAGAGGAGAAAACGATCTTTGAGGCAAGGAGGGGGAGCCGGTTCTCCGAGGTGTACATGGAGAGCGTGGCGGAGGAGGAGGTCACGTCGGCGGACGGCCTCGGCGCTCGCGTGCCGGCGGTTGGCTTCACTGTGGTGCCGGGGTTTAAGCTGGGGAGGACAGTGATACAGTGCAGGGTCTATCTGATAACTGGCGACAGCTGACAAATGCAGTGAACGGCCGTGATGTGTTCGTATGGGTATCTGCGCCCTCGGCCGACCGTCGGATGGCGTTTTAATCTAGGAAAGCAGTGGGGTCGCCGGACTCGTGGGGCCCACGCAGTAGCCTTTCTCCAGCGATTTTGATGAATGTGTAATTGCCCGGTGAAGAAAATGTTAGTTTATTGCAAGATATGTCTTGATATAATATTCTCTTTGGAATTGATGATTCAAAAGTTTCTTATAATATTTATTTATATATTAAAAATTACATTATTTCGATTAAATTAATATATAGTTTATGCTAAAAAGATTCCTAAATATTATTATACTTGAATAAAAATTAAGGATATCATTGGCCAAGGCTTACAATTCTTTGACTAAGGGTCCCTTTGAATTGCTCCAATAAGTTTGAACAAAAAAGACACCTTTGTAAAATGTTTTAAAAAAAGTAATTTTGAACATAGAAGTAAATGAAGTTCTTTTAAGTGATGCCGGGTGTATGAACGATGGTTCATAATCATCGTGTTCACGACCGCATGCCAAATGGACTCTAAAATCTCCTTAAAAGAGGATTCAAGTGTGCAATATATAAAAACTTAACAACTATATTATACTATACCATAATTGGATTGTTCTATTTTAAACTACCATTGAAATTTGTGTTGCCCATGGATTTGTTTGGAGATGGTGATTGTTGTTGGTGCTAAAGAAATGAAATGAGAGTGAGATTTTAGTGACATGTAAATCACAATAGTTTTAGTATTCTAGTGCCTCAAAATATTAGCATACAAGTCTCATTATCATGTTAATTGAGTCATTTATGTCATTTTTGAGCTCAAGCAGGCATTAAGCCTTCATGAGCATTGAATAAGAGCTCACGTGATATGATGAATCGATAGGATTAATCCAAAATGAAACTGGAGTTGCTGAGATATTTAAGCGTGCACATGACTTTTGGGTGCATAATTCTTTCAAAGGAGGCGTCGATGCACCTACTTTAATCGTGTTTGGTGCCCGTGGGCGTGTTTGGCAGGCATTGGTTGGATATTAAATGAACCATGAAGAGATGCCACATCATCCTTGGTTTTTTTGGGGAGATTTGTTGTGAGGATATGGGTTAATTTATGTAAGGGAGGAGTCAACTCACCAAAGAAAAGGTTTTTTAAAGACTAAAAGGGAGGTTTTCGATAGGAGAAAAGGGTAGAAAGCTTGTAGAGGTTCATGGTTAGGATTTTCTTTGGATTTGAGCTAAGAAACAATGTAGTGTATCAATGGAGGGAGAAGAAGATTGCCTACTTTTTAACACCAATAATTTTGCTTTTTTATTGTCACCAAGTTAATTGTAACAAATCCTACACCATTGCATTCAAGCATTGTAAAATTTGACTTGTCTCATGTCGTATATTTTAAAGAACCATTATTTAAGTACCATGTGCATTCTTTGATCCTATTGTAAGGCCATACCTACACCAAAAAGAGAGAAAATTGTCCTTGGGTAATCAAATAATATTGAGTCCACTTATATTAAAAGTCATGTTGAATGAGTGTTGGTCTACTTATTTAAGTACCATGTGCATTCTTTGAGTCCACTTATATCGTATGTGTATTAACACGTGTCACATCGAATTTATAGGAATGCAATAAAAAATTTTGAGACTTTCTTAACCATCCATGTGCTTGGCTCATCTAAATAATCATTCGTGTGGACAATATTGCTGCTTAGGGCATTTATCTATAACACCCATGCACATAGAAGACAACAAATGAAGACATGTTATTGTTGTTTCTGCACAATCTATCAGAACAGAAGACCTCGTGTATGGCTGCTCGTAATAATATAGTAATATAGATTGCTGAGTGTTTCTCTGTCCCTCTTATTTTTCTCTCATTTCCACCCACATTTAGGATTCGTTTGGCATGACGGTGGAGGTCGTGAATGCAGTGGTTACTAACTGTCATCCGTTTGGTGCGACTTTTTTGCTCCGGTGAGTTTGGACCAAAATGTCACGATCATGAAATATGTCTTTGGCATGACAACGATTATGACCACAACCAAGGAAAACACTAATTTTGAAAATAAAAATGGATTACGTTTGGTGAGATCGGGTGTTCACAAACGATAGTTCGTAATCGCTGCATTCAAGACTGCCAACATCGTGCCAAACAAGCCCTTAATCTCAAGTTAGCTACACCTTTGTTGCATGAGCTCGTAACTTTAATATATCAATATATTAATGCTTTACACGCTACTCTACTCATGTGGAGCTGATCATGTTCATCAGATCCTTAACTCTACTCACGAATAATCATCAAATCAGTGATACAAACATCTTCATTAGTTGTTGAGATCCATTGGATTCAAGATCGAAACTTTTGGGATTTGCATCTACTTTAAAGTACTGGACGACGACTCTTCGATATACCTTATTAGTTATTTTAATGATATGTTTGTATTCTTAAAGGATAAAGAATAAGTCAAGTATATGAAGTTTCCGGTAAGATTCGAGATGAAGGCTTTATGGGGGATGTAAAGAAGAATCTCGACAAGGCAATCACCATAGATAGAAGACGAAGAGAACTTTACCTTTATCATATACTGAGATGTTCCTCAATCAATTTATTATGCAAAAGGTGAAGCATGTACTTATTTCATATATCGCCAGATAACTCATAAACGCGTGGTGTGCAGTCACCAGATTAACCCATGCAATCGGAGTAAATTGTTGCATAAATATCACATGAAAATAACACTAACAAGCAGTGAAGTGAATCCTACAATATTTGAAAGAGACCGCTAGCTACTGCGAGTTTGATCTACGGTGCAGACAATACGAATGTAACTTCTCGACCCCAATCTTCCAAACCCCTTGTTAATTGACCCACTAGGGTCTAATGGGCTCAATTAACACACAAACAGTGGGTGAGTGCCATATTGGGTGAATTTGACCCAATGTGTCACCCAATTAATCCACTCGTATGCATGAGTGCCACACTACTGAGATGAACTTCACCGCCGTTAGATAACTGAGGACCTGTCCTAGTGGGCCCTAATACGCAATATAGGGTACACGAATATATTGATTCACTAACCGGAGGGTTGCTTGACCCACCAGTGGACCCTAATGGTCCCATTGTGACCCTTGAGGGAGGTAGTACTTCCTATTGAATAAATTAGAAAATTAGTAAATGAATTCGTAATGATCACATATTTTCACCAAATCATCTTAAAAATATTTGGAGATAATTAGTGAATTAAAATTAACAAATTGACTTAATTTAATTTAATTAAACTTACTTGATAATAAATTCATGGAAAATATTGGGAGACCCCATATAATTAAAATAAAATTATGGGAGACATGTGGGAGCATGATGGCCATGCTATGAAATTACTATTAATTTTTGATAATTAAAATAGGAAATTATTGGACTTTAGAGGCATATTTAATAAAAATTAAAATACTTAAGCCCCACCTTGCCCAAACCCGACCCCTATGAGTCACGTCAGGTCTAACCCAACCAGGTGGGCCATCACTTGCCCCCTCACCCAATCATCAAAGGAAGGGGGTTTTAGGGTTTTGAATAACCCCACATCCCCCCTCAGCATTACTTCTGGAACACAAGGCTTAGGTTCGAGTGAGGTGTTTTCCCACTCCCCACAAGCCAAAAAAACCAAATCGAGCTCCAACAACCGCTCTAGACCCTTCTTCGCCAACTCCGACAAACTCCACCATCACATGGCTCCCCATTATTCCCCTCTCCTAAATACCCCAATGTAAGTTCCCGTGAATCCTCACCAACATTAGATCAATTTTCAGTCAAACCCCGCCGAATCCGACCACCGGAGTCGTCGTTCCCGATAATCGGAGTCGGCGTTCCTCAAGGGACATGCAAGCTTCGGACCATTCCACAGAGCTCTGCCTCCACCACGGGTTTTAGTACTCCATGGGATGTCAGAATGGGAGGGAGGGTTCCCACGACCCTTCCACATGGCCCTTGAGGCAGAGGAGCGCCGCCGAATGCTATTTCCAGTGGCCTCCTCCTTCAAAAAGGGATAAAATGCAATATTTTTGTTTTCTGACCACTGCCGTCGACCACCATTGCCCCACTGGAGTGCCTCCTCCGTTCGCATCCACCGAGGTTGGTGGACAGAACAAAGGCATCGTTGATCGCCTTAGGGGAGGCCCGCAACTATCGGATCCAGAATGGCATATATCCACCATTGGATCCGGCTGGCCTTCATAGGTCGTCTGATTATCTCGGACGACCTGGGCCAATAATTGGCCCCCAGCTGGATCTTTTGTAGGCCCTTCTGGATTGCGCACCATATGGCTCGATCTACGCCATGATTTGTGCGCAGATCGTCTCCCCTGGATAGCAGAAAACGAACCAAGTAAAATGTAGTTTTAACAAACTTTGAAGCCCGTTTTGAGTGACTTAGAGGCATTTCTGGAAAACATTGTCTCCTAGGATTTTGTATATACAACCACATACTTTAACTTTTCTGTTGATACCAACTTGATTAGTATAGTCTAAGTCATCACACAAAAATTAGCCCGAAGTTCACTGGAAATGTAAACTTTCTGTAATTATGTTTATGCATTTTTTTATATCAAGTTTGGAGTTCGCTTTGAGTGTGTTAGAGGCGTTTTTGGAAAATGTTGTCTCCTAGTATTTTGTAGATAAAACTACATACTTTAACTTTTATGTTCACACCAACTTGATTAGAACAGTCTAGGCCACATAATAATAAGCCTAAAGTTCATTAGAAATGTAAACTTTCTGTAATTCTATTTTTTGCAATTTTCATGAAAGTTTAGAGCCTAGTCTGAATACCTTAGAGGCATTTTTGAAAATTTTTGCTCCCCAAGTTGTTGAAGAGAAACCCTCATACTTTAACTTTACTGTTTATGAAATGTAAACTTTCTATAATTCTATTTTATTAAGTTTTTATCAATGTCCAGAGCCTATTTTGAGTACCTTAGATGCATTTTTGGAAAATATTGTCTCCTAAGATTTTTTAGATAAAACCACATACTTTAACTTTGTAGTTGACACCAACTTGATCAAAACATTCTAGGTCACACAAACATTAGCCCAAAGTTCACTAAAAATGTAAACTTTCTGTAATCCTATTATATGCAACTTTTATCAATGTTTGGATCATGTTTTGAGTGCCTTAGAGGTATTTCTGGAAAATATTGTCTCCTAGTCCTTTGTAGATAAAACCAAATACTTTAACTTTGTTGTTGATACCAACTGATTAGGACACTATAGATCACATAAAAATTACCCTAAAGTTCACTGTAAATATAAACTTTATGTAATTCTGTTTTATGCATTTTTAATTAATATTTGGGGTCTATTTTGTGTGCCTTAGAGACATTTCTGAAAAACGTTCTCCTAGGATTTTCTATAGAAACCTTATACTTTAACTTTTTATTTATACCAACTTGATCAGAATACTCTAGGTCACATAAGAATCAGGCCAAAGTTTGCTAGAAATGTAAATTTTCTGTAATTTTGTTTTATGAAGTTTTTATTACTGTTTGGAGCCTGTTTTTAGAGCCTTAGAGTCTTTTCTTGAAAATATTTGTTTCACAAACTTCTATAGATAAAACTTATAATTCAATTTTGTTATTGAAACCAACTTGGTTAGAGAACTCTAGGTCACACAAATTTTAGCCCAAAGTTCACTATAAATGTAAATTTCCCATAACTTGTGTATTCTTATGATTTTCATCAAACCATGAAATATGACAATCTAGAGCACAGGAAATCCCGTAGGATTTATGTCTCATAGTTATCAAGTCATAGGGCCTGACCTTAGGTCGTCATGGGCATCCCCCCATGGTACCTAAAGAATCCTTCGGGGGTAGCGTTTGTAACACCCTGCCAGTACAACTAATATAACAATAGGCCCGGCTGGGACCACATGCCATATTGAACACACTAGCTAGACATTAATAAAATGATACACAGAAAAGAACTTCATGAGAGTATAAAATAAAGCGTAAGCAAAAGCTTTCAATAAAATAGCAATATAAGATGTCCATCAACCCAGGAATCTCACAATAAAGTTATGGTCTTAAAGCATTACATTTAACAATATAATTAACTTAAAAGTATACTTCGACACGCAGACCGACAATACATGGAAAGCAGTAAAAATATGTTGGCCTTCAAGGACCAACAAAGCAATGGGCTTCAACCCGCTATTTCCCGCTCGACTCACCAGCACCAGCACCATCCATAAATAAGAGGTAAACGAGGGTCAGCTATGAGCTTACCACAAACCGCGTAACGATCCCACCCCCCGAACATTCTAGACGGCTCAGGGGAGGGGAACCACTAACCTGCAATCAAGCCATACACACAACATGTAATATAATAAATAATGTGCATCTACTCTACACAAGGTGAGGTTTCAAGCACAATCAATCTTCTACGTTGAGCATCAAGTAAAGGGGAACCTAGGAATGCAAATGATGTTAGTTGGGTTCACCTGGATGATCCCCACAACCGTCTAAGTAACAACATGAGGCTAACATAACATCAATCAAATGCATCACAAACATGGGTACTCACGACCACACGCTCCATGCAGACATGACATGTTTTCAGTGTACTCTTTCCCGTGTACCCCCACCAAACTAAGCTATGAAACTTAGTTAATGATTGAGCATTTACCGATCGGAGAAAACTCTCCCGAAACCGGTCTATCCCATGATCCATCAACATTTCTGAGGGTTAACCTTGTGCTGAACTGCATGGTGCGGGTTCGGTTCAGCTTGTGCCCGTTGCTCAAATCATCGCGATAGAAGGCATGATGCAGGTGCAGATTTAACTTGGCCCATTAGCATTTAACACCTACAAGTGCTACCAAAATAACAAGCTACACACCTAATCCATAAGAGTGGACATAGGCTTCACTATTACAACCAACGAAGGATATCCAAGACAACTCCACTACGAGTTTGTGATGAAGGTTTGCGTTCAACCACACACAATCATTGGGCTTCGTTAGGTATTCCAAGAGACACCTTAAACTCAGGTCTCGTAACACGATAACATAGTTCACATAGTCATTCTCCAGCACGCATTCTAGGCTTAACCTAAATGCAATGTTCAAATCAAGCATCATCGATCTGGACTAACAACCACGGGTAGGCTTCACACAAAATGCCTAAATCCATATGACTACCGAATTTCTACATGCAATAAATGCCGGGGACAAACACAATCGACCCGGAGTTCCGAAGAACTAAAGAGAGTCCTACACTTCACTAATTAGTGAAAGAGACAACCCTATGCAAGCATAGAAAAGGGATGAAATGACCAAACCACATCCTAAGACCGAGAGGAAGGATCGTTACCCTTGCCGATCTTTTTGGCGCCATGAATATAAGATTTCAGTCGGATGGAAAGAACCGCACCGGGCTACTCTCCGTGGATCTGGAAACGACACATTTCAGAGCTTCAGAGCTCCGTCAATGGCGGAAAGTCTTCTTCTTCCTCCTTGGCTTTCCTCTTTCTCAAGCTTGGAGAGAGAAAAGTCTTATGAAAATGAGGATAAAATTCCTTTGCTCATACCCTAAGAGTTTCTCGAACATTTTCTAGCTATTTGATCAAAAGCCTTAAAGATTTGACTGCCACGATCACTATTTTGCGGATTTGGGTCCGTCAACTCCTGACTGACGGTATCGCTACTGCATCACGCTAGCATTTGATCTTAACCCTCAACGTAGCATCTCGCTCTCTCGGCGATACTATGCCTCATATCTACTTGAAGACATACCCTGACGGTATCGCTACCGCATAGAGCTAGCGTCTAGTTGATATCTTCTCGACGACACCTTCTCGACGACACCTTCTCGACGACACAGTGAAGCTTCCAAATGATATAGCTACCGCCAGTGGTATAGCTACCACGTGGCGTTAGCCATCTCGTCGACAAGCCATCTCGAAGGCACAGATGAGCTTCAGGCTGATAGCATGGAGATTCTAGTCGATGCGCTACCGCCAGTGATAGACCTATCGCTTGGCGTTAGCTACCTGCTACAGATTTTTGAGAGATTTCTTCCCAATGGGAAATGGGGTGTTACAACTCCACCTCCCTTAAAAGAATTTCATCCTAAAATTCCAGTAATCAGAATGCAGTAAAAAGACACCACAAAAATAATTAAATTGTACCTCAACGGAAGATCTCAAGGAACTTCTCAAGCATGGTTTGCTCCCACTCCCATGTAAGCTCCTCTCGTCCGCAATTGTCCCAACGGACCTTTACCATCTTGATCAATTTATTCCGCAACTGTCTGACTTCAGTGTCTTCAATGCGAACAGGCTCGACTTTCATCTTTATCCCACCATAAACTGGCACTTTGTCGTCCGTAATAATATTTGTAGGCTCCTTCACAGCCTTTCTCAACACTGAAATGTGAAATACAGCATGCATACCGCTTAGCTCTATAGATAGAGCAAGCCGATAAGCAGCTTCACTGATGTTCTCCAAGACCTCAAACGGTCCTACGTATCTTGGACTTAGCTTTTTCGAGCGTTAGATCCTCGATACACCTTTGAATGATTTGATCTTCAAGTAAACCAGTCGCCAACGACAAACTCGATGTTCCGGTAATTTGCATTTTAGAACTTCGCTTAACTATCCTGGGCAATTAACAACCACTCTCGTATTGCCCGGATTAATGTATTTGCTTCATCCACGTCTTTATGTTTCAACAACTTCGTGTCGCCCATTTTCGCCCAAGACAAAGACGTACGACACTTTCTACCATAAATGGCTTCGAAGGGTGCCATTTAATACTTGTCTGGTAGTTGTTGTAGGCAAATTCGATCGTATAGAGGTGATCCTTACATATCTTTCCAAAATCGAAGGCGCACATCCAGAGCATGTCTTCCGTTGTCATATTGGTCCTCTCGGTCTGCCCATCCATTTGCGGGTGGAAGGCCGTGCTAAGCTTTAGCTTGGCACGCAATAGTTGGTGAATTAGCTTCCAGTCATTTGATGTGAAACGCCCATATCGATCACTTACGATGCTACGCAGAACTTTGTGCAATCATACGGTATTATCAACATATAGCCTGGCTGGCTTTCCCTGAAATTATCCTTCCGGTTCAAAATAAAGTGCGATACTTTCGTCAAACGATCTACGATCACCCAAATGGCATCGTTTCCATGCTGCGATCTCGACAAAGACTTTAGAAACCCACCATGTCTTTGACATTCAGTCTTCACCAATGCGCAAGTATGACACTTGGCCACATAGAGAGCAATGTCTTTCTTCATACCCGGCCACCAAAAGAGTTTCTTCATGTCCATGTACATCTTTGTGCTCCCCGGGTGGATCGAGTACTTGGTAAAGTGAGCCTCGCGCATCAATTCTTCCCGTAATTTGGCAACCTTTGGGACGCACAGTCTAGCATTCTTCCATAGAAGACCATCTTCGAAGGTGAATTCAGTGTTAGACCCATCAACAGTCTCCGCTTTATAGGGCTTCAGGCAAATCTTGTCGAACTCGGTCGACCATGTCATATTGAACCTCCGTCCAGTTCAAGCATGCTGAAGTCAATGCTTTCCTATCGACACAAGAGATCTCCAAGGACTCTAGATCACAGATCAGATGCTCATCATGCATCAAAATCCAATTTTCTTGCGCGGAATCCTACCGACTCAATGCGTCTGCAACAATATTTCCCTTCCTAGGAGTGTAACGAATATCGAAGGTGTAGTCCCCAAGGAACTCCATCCACCTCCTCCGCCACATTTTTAACTCCTTCTGGTTTAACAAATACTTTAGGCTCTTATGGTCAATAAAGACGTCAATCTGTACACCATATAAGTAATGCCGCCATAGCTTAAGAGCGAGTACCACGACCGCTAACTCAAAGTCATTGACCGGGTTGTTCCTCTCATGTACCTCAACTGATGGGAGCCATAAGCAGTCACATTTCTGAATTGGACCAGGACGCAATCCATGCCGCTCCCTGAGGCGTCACTATATATCTCATATCCTTTTGCACCACTTGGTGAGCATAAGATGGGCGTCGTGGTCAGATGACTCTTCAGCTCCTTAAAAGCTCATGAGCACTCAAGCGACCAAGTGAACTTCTGATCTTTCCTAGCCAACTTAGTGAGAGGAGGTGTGATCCTCAAAAAGTTCTCCATGAAGCGCCTATAGTACCCAACAAGTCCTAAGAAACTTCGGACTTCCGCCACGCTTTTCAGTACAGGCCACTCTCGGATCGGCACTATCTTCGATGGATCGACTGCGATTCCCTCACCATAAACAACATGACCAAGGAATGTCACTGACGATAGCCAAAACTCGCATTTGTAGAACTTGGCGTATAGCTGACTCCTCCTCAATGTGCTCAAAACTGCGTGCAGATGCTCTGCATGCTCCTCTTCAGACTGAGAATATACCAATATGTGATCGATGAATACAATCACAAATCAGTCCAAATACTATCGGAGCGTTCTATTCATCAAGTCCATAAATACCGACGGTGCATTGGAGAGACCGAACGACATGACCGTGAACTCGTAGTGTAACACCCCAGGTTTTCCCACCTGAAAAAGTAAGGTTTCTGGTAGCATGAGCTAATGCTGGGCATTAGTGCTAACATGGGCGTTAGAAATATCGACTAGAAGATATCGTCTTGAAGATATCATCTTGATCAGCTCGACAAGGTGTCAAGTCGACATACTAACGCTGGGCATTAGTGCTAACGCTGACGTTAAGTCGATATCGACTTGTTAAGTTTACCTTGTCGTCGGGAATCTCCTGTTGTCTTTGAGAGGTCTCGACGATCAACTAGGCTAACGCCGGATGTTAGGGCTAACACCGACGTTAGCGATCGACTTGATGACAACCTTGTCATCGAGAAGCTCCTTGTGTCAACGAGAGGTCCCATCGATATGGCTAAATGGATAATGCCTGGCATTAGGGTTAACGCTAGCGTTGAGTCTTCTAGCCATTTGGTTAAGTGGTTCTGGATAAGATCAAGTCCACCTCTCTTCGGGGTTAACGCGAGCGTTAGGGCTAACGCCGACATTAGCTATGTAAACAGATTCACCAAATGAATCACGGTTGTCCATTCCATTTTGGAATTTGGATCTGAGGGCTGGGATTTTTCATGACCTAGCTAAAGCAATAGCAGGAGTAAGCTTCTTCTCATTTTTATGACTTCCTCTCTCTCTCCAAAGTAAAGGAAGAAGAGGGCTAAGGAAGAAGAAGGATTTATCCTTCCATTAGAGCTTCCAAGCTCCATTCAATGCGCTGAGTTCAAATCCGTTGAGGGGACCTTGCTACGAACCTTTCCATCCAGATCGTTTGTGGATTCATGGTGCCGAAGCAATTGTTAAGGGTAATGATCCTTCTTCTTGATAATAGGATATGCTAGTCTTATGTTTTGCTGTTAGCATAAGTGCATGAAAGTGCCTCCACTAATTAGTAAAAATCTATACTTTCACCTTGTGGATGTTGTTCATCCCCAATATGAACTACATATAGAATCCAATTCGTGTACGGATATATGCATGCTATGTGAATCCCATCCGCGACAGGTTGTTCCGGATTGGTGATGGATAAATTGCATGTCGGAGAAGACCCCGTGCTTATTGTGCTATTTTGTATAACTTGAATGAAGTACACTGGGTTGTATACTGTGTTGGAGAGCAACAACAGGAAACACATACATTTCTGGAAAGAAATGACGTTCTGTTTGCTAACGCCCTACGGTAGCGTAAACGCCGACGTTATCGCCAGTGATACCGGGTATCACTTGGTGTGCTTGGAAATTGCCCTTGAGGCTACGTTGATGATCCAGTGGTGATTATCATGTTGACAGTCCGACGTGAAGCTGTACCCGCATCGCAATGGTTGTTCACGATGATTGAGCCGGGAATGGCTGATCCGAACCTGTTCCATGCTGGTCGGTGAAGAGGTCACTCGTCGGTGCACCGTCTAATCTTGGAAGGAAAGTCCGATAAGCATGTGGCTTGGCTGATGTAGCTCAATTACCATCTAAGTTTGTATAACTAAGGATGGAGGTGGGACTCGGGGAGTTAACCGAAAGTGTACCGTGAGAGCACAAAACATGAGGCCATGCGTGCCAACGTTTGTGATGATTGTGCATATATCGATTGTGTTAGCTGCACTTTCTTATTGAGATATATGATGCTAGTGTACTGACTTGTAGGGAAGGAGTACCACCATCTCGGGAATGGGGTGAGGTCATTATACCATTTGGCCAGCTAAAGCTGATTGATGTTTTGTTTTCCTACATCTTTGTGGATTGTACATGACTACATGTGCAGGTGCTGGTGAGCCGAGCGGGAAATATATGGATGAAGCCCATTGCTGTGCTGGCCCTTGAAGGCCGATCTTTTGAGTGTTTACTTTTCATGTACTGCCGGCCTGCGTTCCAATGCCTGTAAATCATATAGGGAGATAAAAACTTTTGTGAACATGTATGGCCTTAAGGCCTAACAGTTTTGATGTATATATATTAGTCATTCCTAGTTGGTGTTGTGGACATGTCATTTACTGGTTCAAGATTTATATAAATGCTTCCATTAGTTTGTAACTCTGAGATGTGGTAGGTCTTTTACTATTTTGTTACTCTTTATCTTGCACATTTAATTTGGAATGTGGTCCCGGCCGGACCTACTGTTATATTTCTTGGCGCCCGAGGATGTTACAATTTGGTATCAGTTTCTGGTCTCGATCCCTTCTTGTTCGAATTCATGGTCGAATTCTTTTAAGGGGTGGTGAGCACGTATGTACGTCGCCGTTTAAATCATCTAAATAACCAGTGAATTTCCACTTAGGAATGCAATATATACATGCTACGAACATGACTGCGGAACATGCGTGTTACTTTCTTGCTGTTTTGTTGTGATATTAGTCACTAAATTATGTGCGACATGATTATAAGTACTAAGAGTGGTGCAGGGTAGTCCCAACCCCGACACACTGTAGAGAGTAGTGCATCTGCTGAGGTACCTACACCTCCTCCTTCTGCTGAAATGATCTAGAAGATTGTTGAAGCTGTGTTTACAATGTTCAATGCACAACCAGGAAGGACTGTACAACCTCATACCATTGGGGTGGCCCCGGTGCCGGTTGGTATAGTTGAGCCAGTTGCCAAAAGGCAAGTATCGGTCATAGCAAAGCGAGCTTCAGACCAATAGTTGAAGCATTTTCTAAACTTCCATCCTCCTATGTTTGCGGGGACATGTTCCTTAACTCAAGATGAAGATTGGCTCTTTCAAATAAAGAGAACATGAGGGCTACAGGGTCAGAGGAAGCGCAAAAGGTAACCTTAGCTACCTTTCTATTGGATGGAGAGACGAGGCTTTGGTGGGATGAAATGGAGCAACATCAGTTTGCGTGCAGACAATTGACTGACATCTCGATGGAGGAGTTCTCGAGATTATTTTTGGCGAGGTATCTCCCCTCTGCTCAACGCATTTCAATGGAGAACCAGTTCCAAAGGTTGACTCAAGGGGATAGTGTTGAAACCAGAGAACCGGTTTCGACGTTCGAAAGGGGGATGCAACTAACCCATACTTGACCCGAGCTAGAACCCTTGACTAGTTGCTGAGAACCGAAAGAACTTGCCCCTGAAGAACACTTGAAGTTGAGAACGAATCCCTTAAGCTGTAGCGAGGAGGTCCCACTACACACCCGGAAGTTCAAGGAGAACTTCCCCTCCCAAGCCAATGCTGAGCCTGGGCACCTCGGAGGGCACTAAGGATCACCTCACCGTCAACCTTAGCTGACAAGGGGATGAGGGGGGTAGTGCTTGCTCACTAGATACACGCGAGGGAGAGGAGAGTCCAGCCCTTCCCAAGGTGCCCATGGGGGTCTATTTATAGACTTCCCAAAATTGGGCTGCGGACAGCCAAAATCCTGCTGCCCGCAGCTCAACTACGAACCTGAACGACCAAAACAAGAGGGGGGCGAGTGGGACATGAGGCGTCCACTCCCCCCCTTGCCGGGGGTCGGATGAGTGGACCAAGGTCCACCACCCGCACTGGGCGAGTGGACCTCATGGTCCACTCAGCCAGCAGGGCGAGTGGACCATAGGTCCACTCGCCCCTTCTTTCGGGCGAGCGGACGAATGGTCCACTCGCCCCCTCTTTCGGGCGAGTGGACCAATGGTCCACTCGCCCCCCACTTGGGCAAGTGGACCATTGGTCCACATGCCCGGGGCCTTGGTCGAGTGGACCCAAGGTCCACTCCCCAAACAAGGCGACCTGCCCCCCGACCTTCTTTTCTTGATCTTGGCGACCTTTGACGGGTCGATCTTCTGCATCGGGTCACACCAGCTCGACAAATATTAGGGTTGTACATAATCCCTGCTCTTTTCGAGCTTATCTTAAGCTCAGAAAGAAAGTACAACCCACCTATTTGACGAGTAGGTGGGGCTATAGAATAATCCACGGAGGGCCCTACCAACAGGTTATTCTTGCCGAGCTTTTCAGCTGAACTTAACTTGAGGAGGAAGGCGAACCTTTCTCCACTTAACAACCCTCCTGTGAGTCGAGCTCAACTGGAGGTGGAGAAAGCTCAACACCTTTGGTTGAGCTAAACTCGACCTGAGGTGGAGGAAAACTCAACACCTCTAGTCGAGCCGAACTCGACCTGAGGTGGAAAGCAAACCTTTCTCCACTTAACAACCCTCCTGTGAGCCGAGCTCAACTGGAGGTGGAGAAAGCTCAACACCTTTGGTCGAGCTAAACTCGACTTGAGGTGGAGTAAAACTCAACACCTCTAGTCGAGCCGAACTTGACCTGAGGTGGAAGGAACTCAACATGTCTAGTCGAGCCGAACTCAACCTGAGATGGAGGGAACTCAACATCTCTGGTCGAGCCGAACTCAACCTGAGATGGAGGGAACTCAACATCTCTGGTTGAGCCAAACTCAACCTGAGATGGGGGGAACTAAACATCTCTAGTCGAGCCGAACTCGACCTGAGACGGAGGGAACTCAACATCTCTAGTTGATCCGAACTCGACCTGAGATGGAGGGAACTCAACATCCCTGGTTGAGCCTAACTCAACCTGAGATGGATGGGACTCAACATCTCGAGTCGAGCCGAACTCAACCTGAGATGGAGGAACTCAGCATCACTAGTCGAGCCGAACTCGACCTGAGATGGAGGGAACTCAACATCTCTAGTCGAGCCGAACTCGACCTGAGATGGAGGGAACTTAACATCCCTGGTCGAGCCAAACTCAACCTGAGATGGAGGGGACTCAACATCTCTAGTCGATCCAAATTCAACCTGAGATGGAGGGAACTCAGCATCTTTGGTCGAGCCGAAATCGACCTGAGATGGAGGGAACTCCACATCTCTAGTCGAGCCGAACTCAACCTAAGACGGAGGGGACTCAACATCTCTTGGCGAGTCGAACTCAACCTGAGATGGAGGGAACTGAGCACTGCCCCGGAACAACTGATGGTGGAGAACTTCAACACTTCCTAGGGGCTTAGCCAACTAGAAGCGGAGGAACTCAACACATCTTACCAAACCAACTGGGGGCAGAGAACCAGTCCACGTCCTAGGTGCTTACCTCACTTGGAGGCGGAGGAACTCAACCATCTTACCAAACCAACTGGGAGCGAAGAACCAGTCCACGTCCTAGGTGCTTACCTCACATGGAGGCAGAGGAACTCAACCATCTTACCAAACCAATTACCCTTTATGGAGTCTTGCCCGTAGCGAGTCGACCCGATGAGCCTCCCACCTGCCGATATTACTGAGCCCGGCGAATGGTCTCTAGTCAGGGTCCTTACCAATTGGGGGTGGAGAACCAGTCCACACCTTAGGTGCTTAGCTTACCCGGAGGCAGAGGAACTCAATACCTTCCCAAACCAATTGGGGGCGGAGAACCAGTCCACGTCCTAGGGGCTTAGCTTACCCAGAGGCAGAGAAAATCAAATCCTTCCCAAACCAATTAGCACGTAGCGAGTCGACCAGATGAGCCTCCCATCTGCCAACATTACTGAGCCCGGTGAATGGTCTCTAGTCGGGGATCTTACCAATTGGGGGCGGAGAACCAGTCCGCGTCATAGGTGCTTACCTCACCTAGAGGCAGATGAACTCAACACCTTCCCAAACCAATCATCCTGCAGCTAGTCGACCTGATGAGCCTCCCACCTGCCGACATTACTGAGCCTAGTGAATGGTCTCTAGTCGGGGATCTTACCAATTGGGGGTGCAGAACCAGTCCACGTCCTAGGTGCGTACCTCACCTGGAGGTAGAGAAACTTAACACCTTCCCAAACCAATTATCATGTAGCAAGTTGACCCGATGAGCCTCCCATATGCCAGCATTACTGAGCCCGGTGAATGGTCTCTAGTCGGGGATCTTACTAATTGGGGGCGGAGAACCAGTCCGCGTCCTAGGTGCTTACCTCACGTGGAGGCAGAGGAACTCAACATCTTCCCAAACCAATCATCCTGTAGTGAGTCGACCCGATGAGCCTCCCATCTGCCGACATTACTGAGCCCGGTGAATGGTCTCTAGTCGGGGATCTTACCAATCGGGGGCGGAGAACCAGTCCGCGTCCTAGGTTCTTACCTCACCTGGAGGTAGTGGAACTGAACACCTTCCCAAACCAATCATCCTGTAGCGAGTCGATCCGATGAGCCTCCCATCTGCCAGCATTATTGAGCCCGGTGAATGGTCTCTAGTCGGGGACTCGACCTAGATGCTATCTTTAACTACTTTCGATACGTTATAAATAGATTACAAACCATTACAATGCACTTTCTCGCGCTTACTCGACCACATGCACCTTGGCCATCTCCTTCATTACTTCGTTCATATTCTTTGTATTCTTATTCCTTCTCTTTCTTCTGGTCCCTCCTGCTTCTCTGGCCAACCTGGAGGCGGAGGACTTGCTCCTGGAACCGATCTGCGTAGCTTCCCAGCGTCTCCCCGTGCTTTTGTTGAATCAAGAACAGGGACTCCGCCCCCTTCCTCCCCTTCTTCGAGGTGGAGAACCTCAACAAGAAACTCCGACGCAAGTCCTTGAAGCTGTAGATGGTACTTGATGGGAGCTGGTGGAACCAATCTTTTGCCTCTCCCTTGAAAGTGATGGTGAAGAGCCTGCAATTGGAGGCGTCCGCTATCTGCCTGATTGTGACCATGTCTTCGAACCATTGGAGATGCTGGAGAGGGTCATCCTTGCCAGTGTAGTAAGACATATTAGGTTCACTAAACCCGTCTGGAACTGGAGCTGAGGTGATCAGCTCGCAGAAAGGACTCCCCCATCCTCCCAGGCGAGTCGAAGGCGCTCTCACTACCTCCTCACTAGAGTAGCCGGTCCCAGGAGTGCTATCGAAGAGCACTCGCGCTTGGAGGCTAAAACCTTCCTCTGAGGCCGGACTCTTCCCTTGTCGACGTGCTTGCTCCATCTCCATCAGAGATGGCGAGGCGAGCACGGGTGCTGGTGGTGTCGAGCACTCGCCCGGAGGGGGAGTGCGACCCGTAAGAGCTCCAGGATCGACTTCCTGAACTCCTCAAAGTCACTTTTCTTCACGCACTTGCTGGTAGGGGTGAGTCCCCCAGCTCATTGCTTCCAGCCATGAGACTTGCTCAGAGCTTTCCGAACTAGTTGCTTCCACGCTCACCGCACCAGAATGTTAAAACCAGAGAACCGGTTTTGACGTTCGAAAGGGGGATGGAGCTAACCCTTACTTGACCCGAGCTAGAACCCTTGAGTAGTTGCTGAGAATCGAAAGACCTTGTGTTGGAACAACCCTATTACTAATTTGGGCTAGGATCACTATCTGTTGACTAGGATCAAGTTGACCCCAATGTATAGTCAATGGGTCAAGAGTTTAGGCTGTTATAACTCAAGAAATCATTCAAGTTCTAGGTTCGACGAACTCCATACTGTGTTCGACGAACGTCCTGCTCTCTGCGTTCGACGAACGACATGTTCTCTGCGTTCGATGAACGGCCTGCTCCTGCGTTCGACGAATTCGCTATCTCAGCGGCTCAGCGCCTCAGCTCAGCGGTCTACGAACAGACTTGTTCTCAGCAGTCGACGAACAGACTTGTTCTCAGCGGTCGACGAACAGACTTGTTCTCAGCGGTCGACGAACAGACTTGTTCTCAGCGGTTGATGAAATTAACTCAGTCTGCGTTCGACGAATATCTTCAGATCGACGAACACAGCTCTGAGATCGACGAAATTTGTTGAGATCGATGAAAATTTCTCTACAACAGATTTATTTCAGACAGATTATATTATTCATTCTCTGAACTCAGATCTCTTCAGCAACGACTCTTTTATATCAGATAAGTAAGGATAATATATTTCCTTTTATTATTTCAAGATTATAGCCGTTGACATTTCTCAGAAAAGGACATTTCATGGAAAAGGAAAGAGATATACGGCATGTCAGAATTATGGTTCCCAGATATATTCATTCCTTAATCCAAGGGATTTGATTTTTCAAATATTATCAAAATAAAAGGGAAGAAGATATACAGAGTAATACTTCCATAGTTTTTCACGACAACAACAGTACAGAACATATCAATATAGCTGTACAGGAAAAAGAGGAAGAAAGAAATACAGAAAGAAAAAAAAGAACAAAAGTTTATACAAATCATCTTCATCTTCTTCCTCAAGCAACACCTACTCAATCTCACTGAGAACATCATCAACACCATCTCTCAGTCTCTGCTGCTAGGTCAGATCTTCAAAAGAGCAAAAAAAATCAGAAGAACTTATTCTTCCAGATTAATCAGCTACATGAAGATCATTTGATTCAAGAGAAAGCTCCAGCTAATCAATTGTCAAACAATTTCATATCAGACAGAGGAGCTTTACAATATCAACATCAATTTTCATTTGTCTTCTCTCAGATTATTGACAGAGAAGAAAATTCTAAACCCTCTTCATCCCCTCTTGTACAGGGTTAAAACTCCCTTCAAAAGTTTACCTCTTGGTGGCAAGACACCTGATCAAAAAATCCTGTTTGGTTTTTGGGCACCTTATCAAAAGCTCATTGGTGTTAGGACACCTGATCAAAAAATCCTAGTGGATTCCTACCAAGGGTGGTAGAAGAGTAGACGTACCCAGGTTTATTGGGGAACTACTATAGCTCCTTGTGTCCTCTGTGATTGCTTTACTTTTCTGTGCTTGTGCTGTGCTGTGTTTTATTTTCAGTTTCTTATAAATCACTCTGCTACATATATATATATATATATCAATATTTTTAATTCCGCAATAAAACTAATAAAAAGTTTTAATACTCTATTCACCCCCTCTAGAGTTAATTTAAGATCTAACCTTGCTTTCAATTGGTATCAAAATGAGGTTGTTTGATTCTTTACAGGCTAACACATGAATCACAAAGATCAATTAGATCTTAAATTCTTTTAGAGTTTTTTATTTTATTTATTTCTGTTTAAAGACTCATGGCACAAAACAAAGAGTATTCAAGCACAAGATCTCCTATGTGCAATCTAAATAAGTTTGCACTATGGAAAGCAAGGATTAGGTTATATATGAACTATATTGATGAAGAAATATTCAATGTTATTTTGACAGGACCTCTGAAAGACTTTAATTAAGGGTAGCTAATCACCTAGAGGGGGGGGGGGGGGGGGGTGAATAGGTTATTTTAAAAACTATTGCAGTTCTTGAATATAACCAAAATAAAACTGATCAGAGCTTTCAAGAATAAGAACATACACAGAAAAGACACACAGAATTTTATAGTGGTTCCCCTTATCTTGGGTAATCCACTTTCCCCCTTCTCCCCTTCTAGTAGTGTGCTAGATAGGGTTTATATCTCCTCCAGATCTCAGACCACAAACAGGTCTAACAACTCAGATCACAACAGATCTTACAGTCTCAGATCTCACAGATCTTACTCTCTCAGATCTCAGCAGATCTTACAAACTCAGATCACATAGATCCTACCTCAGCCTTTATAACTAGGCCTACAGCTCAGATTCACCCCTGAATCCTACAACTCAGATCACACCTGATCTTACAACTCAGATCCTTGACAGATCCTACACTCAGATCTGATAACTCAGATCCTACAGAGATTGAAAAAGAAAAATAACAATACTTAGACTCAGATTCTTCAGATGGTTGAGTCTTCTTGATCTGCCTGAATGATCAGACAGAAAACTTCAATAGAACAGCATCAACAGATGATCTTCTTGATTCGACAGGCTGTGATGGCTGTTCTTCTTCTTAGGAAGACAGATTCTTCCTTCTTGATCTTCTACTTTCAGAAAGATGTATCAGCACCAGATTGCTGAATGAAATCTTCAAGTCAGATTGGTTCTGAAAGAGAAGATGACTTCTTCAGATTCTTTCTCAGACTTTCCCTCAAAGTGATGGAGACGATAATGGCTTTTGAAAGATAGGAACAATCAACTTAACTGCATAACCCATAGGTCATGCCTTCTATTTATAGCCCGCCATCTGCAACGTCTGTTACGCTCCTCCACGTCAGCATGACGTTAAGTCTTCAACGGTCTTCAAAGTCTTCTGAAGAAATAAAGGCTTAGCTAGCTGTAGAAGATATTCCTCAGTTTAGAGTATTTGTAGAAGAGGCGTTGAGCACTGAGCATCTCTGTCGACGCTTTTTCCATTAGGCGTTGAGCGATATGTAGACACTCGACGCTTACTCCTTAGACTGAAGCTCTCGACTCCTCCTTCTTAGGCGTTGAGCAATCATCAGTTAGTCAACGCGTTTTATCTGAAGAAGTAGAGTAACATA
Source organism: Dactylorhiza incarnata (assembly GCA_033032865.1). Classification (NCBI taxonomy): domain Eukaryota; kingdom Viridiplantae; phylum Streptophyta; class Magnoliopsida; order Asparagales; family Orchidaceae; genus Dactylorhiza; species Dactylorhiza incarnata. The sequence continues at coordinate 2,020,029 of JAWHQI010000198.1, forward strand.
CAGGGGCTCGACGCTTCTTAACTAATCCTTCATATCTCGACTCTTCTTGTTTGCGCTGAGCTGACTGAAGTTTAGTCGACACTTCTCTTTCCATGGCGTCAAGTGATATAACTTGGCTCGACGCTTCCAAACTTGGTCTCAGAACTTCAACGGTGACCTTGTCTATTTGAGCAATGGATATGAGTCAACGCTTCTGAGTCACAGGTGTCGAGCGATGTATGATGTCTCGACGCTTGTGAACTTGGATGGATTCCATGAGCATTTTGCCTGACCTGATCTCCTGCACATTGATTCTAGAGAGTATATAATACATTCTGAGATATATCTTTGACTTAGGAGTGGACTTCTCCAAATCTAAGACATTGTGGGCAATGATCCCAACAATCTCCCCCTATTTAAAGAAGTCATAATCTCAGTCAATGATATATCTCTCTTTTCAAAGATAATCAATGTTTTCTAATTTCTATACAGGTAATCAAAATAAAGAGTGTAATACTTTATAAAATTAGATTACCAAAACATTCTATCCACAGAAATTATCTCAGACATGATTTCTCATATAAGCATAAAAACATAAGCAATTCAGAATAAAACATGTCAAGAAGAGAGAAAGAATCACTTCACAGGCATATATATATATATGATCATGAAAAATAGTTAGCACTGGGAACTCATCAAGATTGTTCAAAGACATATCAACTACATTTATCTGAAACTAATAGTAAAGATTAAATTTTTAAAGCTGCTCAGGATCCTTGAATTCAATTCCTCTTTTGGCTCTTTTGGAAAGTGCTTCAGCAACTTCCTTTCTTCTCTTGAAATAACCAAATGGCTTTGGAAAGTATCTGATTGGCTCCATATCACCAGCCTGAATCTTCCCAGCCATTTTGTCAGCCTTGAATTTGATCTTCAGTTCCTCTTGATCCCTATGCTTTATCCATTCAGCTTCAGAATACCACTTTCCTCTTTCCTCTGGGTTACCTTTCACAGCTTCCCAAGCTGACAGAATCAATTCTCTTGAAGAGGGAGACCAATGTTCAAAATCAACCCTTGATTGAACCTCTTCTCTGAATTTTCTTTTACTTGATTCAACTTGCTCACTAGTAAAGTGCTCTCTTTTGTTTTTAACTTCAGGACTATACATTTTAGCAATTTGCTTTTGAACCTGAGTAAGAGAAGCTGGCCTAGTCTCAGAAACTTGATCATTCTCATAGTCTATGGGAGGATATCCAAGAATTTCTCTTATAGAGTTTGATGTCCACACATCATGTTCAGAACTAGCTTGAATCATTGACCTCTCCCCCTTTAGGACTTCTTCAACAATATGATCTCTTATCATATTCTTCTGAAATCTGACTTGTCCTTCCAAGTGATTAATTCCACTCTCAATGGTTTTCTTTACCTTAAAGAGATGATCATCTATGGTATCTGCATGTAACTTTGCTTGATCTTTTAGAACTGTGGAGCTCTCATCAATTTTAGCCAAAATATCAGTATTCTGCTGTTGCAATCTAGCTTCAATCTTATTTGTACCTGTCAGGACTTGTGCAACCTGTTCCTTATACAGTACTTGCATGTTATTACTTAGTATTCCTTGGTTTGTCTGAACATCATCCACTGTCTTTGTAATTCCTGCCTGAGACTCTTTAAGAACCTTTGATGTCTCTTTGATTGCATCAAGTTGTTCAGCTGTATAATCTACTGAAGCACCAACTCTTTTGAAAAACTTGACCATTTCAGTTCTCAAAGCAGTCATCTGATGATTGACTTCAAATCTAACCAATTTCATTTGGAAATCTACTTCATTTTTCATTTTTGTATTATTCTCCTCAATATACTGTTCTAATAATCTTCTTTGATTATTTAGCAACACCTCCAGTTGAGGTAGAATAGGACTAAGATCCACATTGATTTCCTTTTCCATTTCAACACCTCTACTGCTTTCTTCACTCATGAAAGAGTCATTTCTTTGGCTCATATGTGAGCTAGAGGATTCTACCTTGATTACCTTTTCAATAGGTTCCTTTGTTGCTTCAGGCTCTCCTTCTACATCCATAGCATCAGCTACAGAATTCACTTTAACAGGGATCTCAGCCTGAGACTCCTCCTTAAATGGTGCATTGTCTTCAGCTGGAATTCCATCTTGAGGCTCCCCCTCAATCGTTGCATTGATCAGATCAATTTTGTCCTGAGCAGGGATCTCATCCTGAGCCTCCACCTCAACTGCTGCTTTGCTCATTTCAGAACTATTCAGAGTAGGAATCTCATCTTGAGCCTCTCTCTCATTTTGAAAAATCCCTTCAAGTCTAGCAGGGGATGCATAATGACTTCCTCTTTCTTCTTCTCCTTTCTCACTCTCATTCTTTTCTTTCTCATTCTCATCCTTTGGAGTGTCAGGAGAACTGTCCCTTTGATTGTTCCCCTCTTCTTCTTCAGATGATGTAAGGTTTGGATCATGAATTGGAGAAGATCTAGTTTTTCTATTGGAAGAAGATGAGCTTGATGAACTTGAAGAAACCTTCTTCTTCTTTTGCTTCTTGGCTTTCTTTTATTTGGGAGAAAGATCTGTTGGTGGAAAATTTGATAAGACTCTGTCCCATCTCTCTATCATTCTAATATCCATTTTCTTCATGTGGTTTATCTTGGATCCAAGTTTGTTATTCAAGGAATCAGGAATGACTTTTACTAAATACAAAGATAGTATCCTACCCATGTTGGGTACTTGGATACATTCAATTATCCTGTCAAATACCACTCTCCCCCAATCTGTTCTCAAAGAATGAATAATCCTTGTTAGTAAAATAAACATTTTTCTGGATATTTTATCATGAGATCCAGCCTTGCACAACAAGCCCTTTCCTATCACGTCTGATAGCAATTTTCCTTTTGAGTTCATTCCTTTTCTAAGAATACTTCCTGTGATTTCTCGAGATGTTTCAATTCCGCACCAGATTTGTGCTAATTTAATCTGTTCTGAGGTCACTTCTTCTTCTTCTTCACTTCTCTTTAACCTAGGCAGTTCTAGTGCCTTAGCGAGTCTGGATGGAGTGATCTTAATCTTCTTACCATTCACACTGGTCTTAAGCTTTGAATTGACGGAGTCTATTACTATATTGGAATAAAGTTCTAATACCTCTCTTTTCCAGATAAGGGACGATTCAGATAGTACGAATTATAATCCAGCCTTGTAGATTAGCTCAATGGTTGATTTGATTTCTTCTGGAGCAGATTGGAATCCATTTCGAACAAGCCCGCTTCCTTCATAAAGATAATCGCTGCTTTTGGGAGGCATTGTTGTTGGTGATCGAAGAGAGAAGGAATTGATTGAGAGATTTTCTAGGGCAGCTAATTTCGAACTGAGAGAAGTAGGGCATATGCACTAACGAAGTGTCTTCCCTATTTATAGAAGTTCTAATTCAAGAAGATGAATAGCCGCGCACCGAACTTGTTTGACAAGATTGATCTAATGGTTCAAATTGACCCTGTCGAGATGGCCTAGCTATGTTCGCTCAAGCGTTGAGATTGCTCGACGCTATTTATCTTCAGTCGACGCCAGGTATCTTCTCGATGCCAGATAATGTCTCGACGCCAGGTATCTTCTCTCGACGCCAGGTGGTTTCTGTCGACGCCAGGTATCTTCTTTCGACGCCAGATAACTTCTCCACTTACTTTTTAGGACACAAACATTATTTTCATTTATTTAATCCAATACAACTTTAATCCATTTTTAGCATACCTAACTCAATTTTAAGGTTATTGAATTTTGTTTCATCCAAGGGTTTAGTAAATATGTCAGCAACTTGTTTATCAGTGGGGACATATTCAATTGAAATATCACCATTTTCTACATGTTCTCTAATGAAATGGTATCTTATTTCTATGTGCTTAGTTCTGCTATGTGATACAGGATTATTAGCTATAGCAATAGCACTAGTTGAATCACAAAATAGAGGAGATTTACTTAGCTGAACTTTATAGTCTTGGAGTTGGTGTTGAATCCATAGTAGCTGAGCACAGCAGTTTCCAGCTGAGATGTATTCAGATTCTGCTGTAGAAATAGCCACACTGGTCTGCTTCCTGCTACTCCAAGATATCAGTCTTTTGCCAAGGAATTGGCATGTGCCTGATGTACTTTTTCTGTCCTCTTTGCATCCTGCAAAATCAGCATCTGAAAAGCCAATTAGTTCAAAGTCATTGCTTCTAGGATACCAAAGGCCAAGATTAAGAGTGCCCTTCAGATATCTCAGGATTCTTTTGACAGCAGTGTAGTGAGATTCTTTAGGGTTCACTTGATATCTAGCACACACACACATGTTGAGAACATAATGTCTGGCCTGCTAGCAGTTAGGTAGAGCAATGACCCAATGATGCCTCTGTACAAGGTTTCATCAATAGGTTTCCCTTTTTCATCCTTATCCAGTGACATATTTGCTGCCATTGGTGTCTTCATGACAGTGGAATTTTCCAATCCAAACTTCTTGATAATCTCTTTTGTGTACTTGGTCTGAGAAATGAAAATTCCTTCCTCAGACTGTTTCACTTGGAGACCTAAGAAGTATTTAAGCTCACCCATGCTGCTCATTTCAAATTTCCCTTGCATAAGGTTTGCAAACCTTTTGCAAAGGTTATTATCAGTAGAGCCAAATATTATATCATCTATATATATTTGTACTAGAATAATGTGACCTTTAACTATCCTAAGAAACAATGTCTTGTCTATCTTTCCTCTTGAGAATTTGTTCTCAATAAGAAATCTAGATAATGTCTCATACCAGGCTCTATGTGCCTGTTTCAGACCATACAATGCTTTTAATAATAGATAGACATGATTTGGATGAGTAGAGTCAATAAAACCTGGGGGTTGTTCAACATATACTTCCTCCAATATTGTTCCACTAAGGAATGCTGACTTTACATGTATTTGATAGACTATAAATCCAGTGTGTGCTGCAAATGCCAGGAATAACCTGATTGCCTCCAATCTTGCCACAGGAGCAAACACTTGATCAAAATCTATGCCTTCCTCCTGTCTATATCTTTGGGCAACCAACCTTGCTTTGTTTTTGATGATCACACCATTTTCATCCAGCTTATTCCTGAATACCCATTTGGTCCCTATGAATTTGTGTTTCTCTGGTCTTGGAACCAATATCCAGACTTTGCACCTTTCAAATTGATTTAGCTCTTCTTGCATAGCTGATATCCATGAAGTGTCCTTATTGGCTTCATCAAACTTCTTAGGTTCTATTTTGGATAGAAAGCTGTGATGCAAAGCCTCATGTATTGAGTTTCCTCTTCTGGTTTGCACACCATCATTTGGATTTCCTATGATCTGTTCTTTTGGATGATCCTTCAGATGTTTGGTTGCATTCCTCCACCTTTCATTTTCCCTTTGAGATTTTGGTGCATCTGTTTGAGTAGGTTCTTCTAGAGGTTCTGGATGAGGTGGTTCTTCAACAGCAATAGGTTCTTCATAATTGTCTTCTGCTAGAGATTCATCCTCTCTCGTTACAATTATAGTCTCATTAGATTCTCCATTATCCTCATTGTGCTGTTCATTGATATTCATCTCCTTCAATTTCTGTGTAGAACCTGCACAACTAGATAAGCTTCCCAGATCCTTATAAATAAGGCCGGTTTCATCAAATACAACATGTATAGATTCTTCTATCCTATTAGACTTTTTGTTGAAAATTCTATAGGCTCTACTTTGAGAGCTATACCCAACAAAAATTGCCTCATGTGCTTTTTCAGCAAATTTAGTGAGATGGTGCTTTCCATTATTTAATACAAAGCATTTACTACCAAATATTTTGAAATAGGCTAAAGTGGGTTTTCTACCTTTCAACAACTCATATGGGGTCTTATCCAGTCTTTTGTTTATAAGAGCCCTGTTCTGCACATGGCATGCTGTGTTTACAGCTTCAGCCCAGAAATACTCAGGAAGAGAAGAATCACTCAGCATACTCCTATTAGCTTCAATAAGGGTTCTATTTCTTCTCTCAGCAACCCCATTTTGTTGGGGAGTTCTAGGAGATGAGAACTCTTGAGAAATGCCTAGATTTTCACAAAATTTGGTCATTGCACCTGACTGAAATTCAGTCCCATGATCACTTCTAATTTTGGCTACAAAATTTCCTATTTCATTGGTGATTTGCCTAACAAAACTGGTAAATATTTCTAAAGTGTCTGGCTTATGTTTAAAGAAGAATACCCATGTGAATCTAGAATAATCATCAACAATTACAAGGGTGTATGACTTTCCTCCTAAGCTATGGATTGACATTGGTCCAAATAGATCCATGTGAAGTAGGTATAGACATCTAATGGAATCCTTCTCACCAATTGGTTTGAAGGAAGACTTGGTCTGCTTACCCATTTGACAAGCATGGCAAGGACCCTCCTGCACACACTTCCACTTAGGCCCAACTCTCACTAGATCTTTTGAAATAAGTTTATTTATAGTCTTATAGTTTATGTGAGCTAACCTTTTATGCCATTGAACACTACAAGAAACTTTATTTTCTGCTACTAAGCATATGGAGTTAACTTGATCAGAACATATAAAGTTTAGGCAGTAAATGTTGCTACTCCTAGTGCCTGAGAGAATTATCTCATTCTCTTTCTTAATCAGGCACTCAAACTTGTGGAATGAAATGTCATACCCAATATCACACAATTGACTTATGCTGATGAGATTGTGTTGCAATCCATCAACATGAGCAACTTTGGTGATGATGACAATTCCATTTGTGATATTACCGTAACCTTTAGTTTTACCTTTTTCAGACCCTCCAAAGATAACCTTTGGTCCATTCTTCACAGGAGTGTAATCATTCAGCAGACTTTTTGTTCCTGTCATGTGCATAGAGCACCCACTGTCCAAGTACCAGATAGGAAGTTGATTGGTCTTTGGACAACCCTGCAAAAATAAATTACCTTTTCTTAGGAGCCCACACCAAGTTGGGTCCTAGAACCTTGTTAGTATGAGCTGGAACATTCAGTTGTTGAATAATCCTTGGTGCTGTGAGAGTTGCCATAGGTCTGAGTATTGGTCTCCCAGAGTTGAATCTTGGAACAGTTGGATTGAACCAACAGTCAAGAGCAAAATGTCCAACCTTTCCACAGCACCAGCATTCATATCTGTTATATCTCCTTGGAGGCCTTCTTACTTCTTTATGTTGACTCATATTTTGCTTAATTGATTTATTCAAAGGAGCTATGTAAGTTGTTTTAGTAACTTTTACTGGTTCTGTTTTCTTAACAGCAGTGGTTTTCACTTCAGGTCTTAGTTCCTTTCTTTTGAATTTACTATTTGCTTTAAATACAAAGGAGTCATGATGAGTTAATACTTTTTCTTTGCATAGTAATTTGGCATTATTTTTACTTGGTTGAATTGAATCATCTTTACTTTTAGAACACTCACCCTTATAAAACTTATGCACACCCTTTTGATCATGCTTATTCGTGATAGGCATGGCTTTGTTAAATTTTAAAGGTTGCATAGATGCCTTGTCATTACTTTCAGGATTATTATCTGCATTCCTATCATATCCTATGCCATATCTGTATTGTGCAGAAAATGTGTCTATTATAGGAAGAATAGTTTGTGGTTTTGAGAACTTTGCTACAAGTTTCCTTTCTGCTAGGAGTTTTGCTTCAAGTTCTTTTATTAACTTTTCCTTGGTGCACAAAGTCTGTATGTGAATAATAGACATGACTTTTAGTTTGCTAAGTTCTTTGCTTGTCTGATTCAGCCTCTCAGCTGTCTCAGAGTTTTGAGAATCAGTTTGCTTTAAATCAGATATTTCTTTTTGTAATCTTTTATTCTGCCTTTTGCTCTTCTTAAGTGCTTTAAGAAGTAATTGATATTTCTCAATAATTTCATCTATATGAAGTTTAGATTGTGAGTCATTTTTATCAGAAGAAAATGAATCTATTTCAGGTTCAGAATCAGAATCAGATAGAGGAGTTTTATCAAGTACCTTTATATCAGTAGTTGTCTCCTGACCTTCTTGATCACTCAGTGCGATGAGTCCTGCATTTTCTTCCTCATTCTCTTCACTATCAGATATTGATAGTGGGGCTCTTATCATAGATCTATGATTTAGACTGTCTTCATTTTCATTGGCAGCCATTAGAGCTATGAGTGCCTCCTCACTATCTGAGTTTGATGACTGAGATTCACTGTCACTAAGAGTGACTTTGCCCTTCTTAGCTATTAGACTCTTCTCATGTCTCTTGTCAGATTTGTGCCTCCTTTCATCAGATTTCTTGTTGTTCTTTCTCTTTGAAGGACAATCGGCAATCATGTGTCCTGATTTCCTGCAACCAAAACACACAATTTCTTCTGAATTAATTTTATTGTGTTTAGAGTTGTACCTATCCTTCTTGGAGTCTTGTTTGAATCCCTCTGAAGAATTTGAGTGCTTCTTAGATCTGGATAACTGAGAGGGTCTAGTTTTCCAGTGTTATTTTCTTCTCAACATTCTTTTTAGCTGTTTGGTAAAGAGTGCCAATTCACCATCTGATATTTCAGAATCAGAATTACTGGTTTCTGATTCTTCTGATTCAGATGGAATCCTGGGGGATAATGACATTCTTTCTTTGCTTTTCTTGGAGCTTTCTGCTTTCAGAGCAATAAGATTTTCCCTGCTGTGTCCTTCCTCAGCTTTTCTTATATTCAAATGAAGTTCATGGGACAAGAGTTTCCCATATAAATTTTGTGGCTGAATTTTTCCCAGATTTTCCATTTCTCTGATTGCACAGATCTTGATATCCCATTCTTTGTTCAATGATCTTAAGAATTTATCATTCAGCTCATAATCTGTGAAAGTTCTTCCATAAGTTTTTAGACCATTTACAATTTTGAAGAATTTTTCATAGCAGACTGCTATTGAATCTTTCTTGTCTTGTCTGAAGGCTTCATATTGCTGATTTAGAAGTGACTTCCTGTCATCTCTGACTTCTTCAGTCCCTTCCATATAGACAATGAGAGATTCCCACATCTCTTTGACAGTTTTGCAATGGACTAAGTTTTGGAAAGTTGAATCCTCAATAGCACTAACAATGATGTTCTGAGCTCTCTTATCCATGGAGGCCAGAATCACTTCATCTTTGGTCATCTCTGAATAGGTTTTAGGAGTCTTTATACTTCCATCTGTAAATGAAACTTTCATAGGAACAAAAGGTCCCTCTAGAACAGTTATGTAAATCCTAGGATCAGATGCTTCCATGAAAAGTCTGACCCTTTCTTTCCAAATCCCAAAATTTCTTTTCTGCAAATTGGAAGCTTCATAGATGTGAATTCTTTGCTTCCTTCTGTATTAGCCATCACGACTTCAGAAATCTACCCTTAGAAGATCTTGTTCAGGATGTTAAACCTTTTCTTGAACAACTTGACTTTGATACCACTTGAAAGACTTTAATTAAGGGTAGCTAATCACCTAGAGGGGGGGGGGGGGGGGGGGTGAATAGGTTATTTTAAAAACTATTGCAGTTCTTGAATATAACCAAAATAAAACTGATCAGAGCTTTCAAGAATAAGAACATACACAGAAAAGACACACAGAATTTTATAGTGGTTCCCACTTCTCCCCGATAATCCACTTTCCCCCTTCTCCCCTTCTAGCAGTGTGCTAGATAGGGTTTATATCTCCTCCAGATCTCAGACCACAAACAGGTCTTACAACTCAGATCACAACAGATCTTACAGTCTCAGATCTCACAGATCTTACTCTCTCAGATCTCAGCAGATCTTACAAACTCAGATCATACAGATCCTACCTCAGCCTTTATAACTAGGCCTACAGCTCAGATTCACCCCTGAATCCTACAACTCAGATCACACCTGATCTTACAACTCAGATCCTTGACAGATCCTACACTCAGATCTGACAACTCAGATCCTACATAGATTGATAAAGAAAAATAACAATACTTAGACTCAGATTCTTCAGATGGTTGAGTCTTCTTGATCTGCCTGAATGATCAGACAGAAAACTTCAATAGAACAGCAGCAGCAGATCATCTTCTTGATTCGACAGGCTGTGATGGCTGTTCTTCTTCTTAGGAAGACAAATTCTTCCTTCTTGACCTTCTACTTTCAGAAAGATGTATCATCACCAGATTGCTGAATGAAATCTTCAAGTCAGATTGGTTCTGAAAGAGAAGATGACTTCTTCAGATTCTTTCTCAGACTTTCCCTCAAAGTGATGGAGACGATAATGGATTTTGAAAGATAGGAACAATCAACTTAACTGCATAACCCATAGGTCATGCCTTCTATTTATAGCCCGCCATCTGCAATGTCTGTTACGCTCCTCCACGTCAGCATGCCGTTAAGTCTTCAAAGGTCTTTAAAGTCTTCTGAAGAAATAAAGGCTTAGCTAGCTGTAGAAGATATTCCTCAGTTTAGAGTATTTGTAGAAGAGGCGTTGAGCACTGATCATCTCTGTCGACGCTTTTTCCATTAGGCGTCGAGCGATATGTAGACACTCGACGCTTACTCCTTAGACTGAAGCTCTCGACTCCTCCTTCTTAGGCATTGAGCAATCATGAGTTAGTCGACGCTTTTTATCTGAAGAAGTCGAGCAACATACAGGGGCTCGACGCTTCTTAACTAATCCTTCATATCGCGACTCTTCTTGTTTGCGCTGAGCTGACTGAAGTTTAGTAGACACTTCTCTTTCCATGGCGTCGAGTGATATAACTTGGCTCGACGCTTCCAAACTTGGTCTCAGAACTTCAGCGGCGACCTTGTCTATTTGAGCAATGGACATGAGTCAACGCTTCTGGGTCACAAGCGTCGAGCGATGTATGATGTCTCAACGCTTGTGAACTTGGATGGATTCCATGAGCATTTTGCCTGACCTGATCTCCTGCACATTGATTCTAGAGAGTATATCAAATACATTCTGAGATATATCTTTGACTTAGGAGTGGACTTCTCCAAATCTAAGACATTGTGGGCAATGATCCCAACAACCTCCTACTCTCTCAGCATCAACAAGTACTGATGCAGCAACAAATAACAATGCTGTCCCACCTCCTGAGTGGACATATGCTCAAAAGAAGCAAAGGAGTGCTGATGCAAAAGCCTTGAACATTCTGGCTCAAACAATGTCTGATGACATGTTTCAGAAAGTGGTAGAATGCACTTCAGCAAGAGAGATCTGGACTTCTCTCAACAATATGGTTGAAGGATCTGCTGATGAAAGAAAGGACAGAAGATCACATCTCATCTCTCAGTATGAGAATTTCAAGAAAGGAGAAGTTGAGACAGTGGCTGATATGTACAATAGGATCAGTCTCATCATCAATGAGCAAAAATCTCTGGACAAAGTGATCTCTATCACTGAGATCAATGAAAAGATCCTAATGTGCTTCCCCAGCACATGGGACTCTAGGATCTGGCCTATCAAGGAAGCCAGAAGCCTCAATGAGATTACTACTGAGACATTGTTAGGCAAGCTCAAATCCTATAAGCAGTTTGTCAAATCCAGAGAAGCTGAACAGTCCACTTCATCTCCAGCAACAAAGAAGGAAAAGAACATTGCCTTCAAAGCTACAGAAGAAGAAGGAGAGACTCTTGACAATGAGAAGTTGATGAGTCTACTTGCCAAAAGATTCTACGAGATGGCAAGAACAGACTTCAGGAAAAAGTCATCCAGGAGCTATGAAAAACCAAGGTATGACAAAGCTCCATCTAAAGAAGTTATATGTTTTGGTTGCAGGAAACCATGATACATTGTACCTGACTGTCCAGAGAATCAAAACAAGAAGGATAAGAAGGAAAAGAGAAAAGAAAAAGAAGAAAGAAGACACTCCAGCAAGTCTTCCTCCCACAAACACAAAAAGAAGTGAAAATGATTTGTAGCTGAAACCTGGAGTGAAACAGAATCAGAATATTCATCCACTTCTTCTGAAGATGAAGAAGAATCAAAATAAAATGACCAATGCTTGATGGCAATTTATGACTCAAGCAGTGAGTCAGGAAACGCATCATCATCTAGTGATGATGAGGATGATGAAGAAGAAAGAAGTTTCTGCATGATGTCTATCAATGCCTCAGGACATAATTCTGAAGAATCAGAATCAGAAGCTGACAATGATGCTGATCAGGTAATTTCTAATTTTAATTTCAATTCAATTGAATTCAAAGATGAATTCAAAGTACTTTGCTTAGACTTACTCTAATCTGAGAAGGAAATAATTACTCTCAGAAATAAGCTAGCTGAAATGAATCAAACAAGTGAAGAAAATGTCAATCTTAAGAAAGATTTGGCTGCCTCCAGGGAACACATTGTTCTCATTGAGAATAAGTTGTCTGAAGCTAAGAAGTTTGAAGAATCCCTCAATGGTAGAAACATCAAACTGATGGACATCACAAGCACTGTTAATGCTAGACTTAATAGCAAACTGGGCTTGGGTGCTTAATCAAGTGAGCCACATCTGATTAAGAAGAACATACTGTCTACACCTATAAAATTCATTTCTGCTAAGAGCAACGAGGCTGTAGAAGTAAATAAAGATATTTCAAGCAAGGCTGTTAAGAATAAAAGAATTCAACAGAATTCGTCGAACGGAGCTCGACGAAATGAATTCAATTCGTCGAACGGAGATCGACGAAAGCTGAAGACAGATTTTCAGTATAGTCATTATATGAACGACGCTCGACGAAATCTCATTCATTCGTCGAACGGCGATCGACGAACTCAGCCCAGTTTGTCGAACAGAAATTATACAGAAAATTTAAAGAATTCTTATTCTAAACATACTTAGAATCCTTTCACTGAATGGATAATTCCTCCAAGGAGATATCATCCAAAAGGCTATAAGGATCAGCCTGAAATATCCTTTATTTCTGATTTTTGTAGAAATTCAAAAAGACCCAAGGTAGTCTGGGTCAAGAACAAATAGATTGTTTTTCTGTTTTTGCAGGTACACAGCTATCCAAGAATAAAAGAACAATGGTACTTGGATAGTGGATGCTCAAAGCATATGACAAGAAACAAGGCCAATCTGAACGACTACAAGGCAAAGCTTGGACCAAAAGTGATATTTGGAGACTCCAATTATGGACAAACAAAAGGATATGGAAAAGTCAAGGTTGGAGAAGTCACCTTCAAAGAGGTAGCTTATGTCAAGGGACTGAAGCACAACCTCATCAGCATAAGCCAATTATGTGATGAAGGGTATCAGGTAACTTTTAATAAATCAAAATGCCTTATTAAGTCTTCTGATAATATTACTGTTTTATCAGGTATTAGGCAAGGAAATATCTATTTAGTAAATTTCAACTCATCAAAATCAGAAATCTGTTTATTTAAACAATTAAGCAAACCTAGTGAACTTTGGCATAAGAGATTAGGACATGTAAATCTTAGGACCATTGCTAAATTATCTAAGGACAATCTTGTTAGAGGATTACCTTCTGGTTCATACAAGAAGGAAGGTCTTTGCAGGGCATGTCAACTAGGCAAGCAAACTAAAAACAGTTTTAAATAATTATCTAAAAGTGATTCACCTAGAATCTTATACTTGCTACATATGGACATTTTTGGACCAATAGCAACAAAGAGTTTAGGGGGGAAGTCATACACTTTACTTATTGTAGATGACTTCTCTAGATTCACTTGGGTGTTCTTTTTGAGAGAAAAGTCAGATAACTTTAAAGTTCTTACAGACTTTCTTAAGAGCATTCAGATTGAGTATTCTACTCAGATTGCATTGAGCAGAAGTGATCATGGCACTGAGTTTGAGTCTCTTCTCATGCAAGAATTCTGTGAGAAGGAAGGTATCAGGCATTGCTTCTCAGCTCCTAGAACTCCTCAACAAAATGGGGTAGTTGAATGGAAAAATAGAACCCTAACTGAATCAGCAACAACATTACTTGCAGATGCTAATTTTCCCCTATCTTTTTGGGCAGAGGCTGTTAGCACAGCAAATTATGTGTTGAATAGGAGTTTGATACATAAACTTAAGGGTAAGACTCCCTATGAGTTACTTAAAGGGAAGAAACCTAAAGTTAACTATTTTAGAACATTTGGTTGTAAATGTTTTGTTCACAATAATGACAAAAAATACCTTAGGAAATTTGAACCAAAATCTGAAGAAGGAATTTTCTTAGGCTATTCATTAATCAGCAAAGCATATAGGATATTTAACAAATCCTCTCTTAAAATTGAAGAATCTATGCATGTTTCTTTTGATGAAACTAACATGTTTTACAAGGAGAAGAATTCTCCTACCAAAGAAAACCTGCAGGTACCTACACTTTGTGAGCAGCTAGATCAATTAGCTCTACAGAAGGAAGGATCTCTAAATCCTGTACAACAGGATGGTGAAGAAAGTGATGAAGAAATCAGTGAAACTGTAACTGAAAAGGAAGCATTAAGTATCATTCCACAAGAGGAATTAATTTCAAATAATGCTGATCCCACTATGCCTGTTGATTATGTCAATAATAGAGATCACCCCAGATCTCAAATAATTGGAGACATATCAACTGGTGTACAAACAAGGCATCAAGCTAATCAGAATCTAATGCACACTTGTTTTCTCTCTCAGATTGAACCTCAATCCCTACAAGATGCAGAACAAGATCCCAACTGGATCATTGCTATGCTAGAGGAGCTCAATCAGTTTGAGACAAACAAAGTTTGGGAATTGGTTCCTAGACCAAAGAATCATCCAGTCATTGGAACTAAATGGGTCTACAGGAACAAGCTAGATGCAGATGGCACTATTGTGAGTAACAAAGCTAGACTAGTAGCTCAAGGATACTCACAGGAAGAAGGAATAGATTATGATCAGACTTTTGCACCAGTTGCAAGGTTAGAAGCAATCAGGATCTTCCTTGCATTTGCTGCATATAAGAAGTTCAAGGTTTATCAAATGGATGTGAAGAGTGCATTCTTAAATGGAGAAATCAAAGAAGAAGTCTATGTGGAACAACCACCAGGTTTCATCTCTCCAACTCACTCCTCTTTTGTATTTAAGCTTAATAAAGCTCTCTATGGTCTCAAACAAGCTCCCAAAGCATGGTATGAGACCTCAGCTAGTTTTATTTTAGAGAATAAATTCTGTAGAGGCATAGTTGAGAAAACCCTATTTTCAGGATACATAAAAATCAAACTTTGCTAGTTCAAATATATGTAGATGATATCATATTTGGCTCTACTGATTCAAATCTATGCAAAAGATTTTCTAATCTAATGCAATCTAAATTTGAAATGAGTAGTATGGGTGAGCTCTCATACTTCCTTGGTCTTCAAGTGAAGCAAAATCCAAATGGAATCTTCATATCCCAATCTAAGTATGCTAAGGAATTAGTGAAAAGATTTGGTATGTCTGATTCTTCCACCATGAAATCACCCATGCCTAGGCCTGAAATTTAAAAACTGAAACCGCAAAAAACTGCAACACCGCACCGCACCATTTTCGAACCGCACCGAACGGTGTGGTTGTGGTGCGGTGTTGGTTATTGGAAAACCGCATGGTTTGCGGTGCGGTTCGGTTTTTGCCTTGGCAAAACCGAATAAACCGCACCGCATTGATTATAATATTATTTTATTTTTATTTTATATCTTATAATATATCTTACAAATTAATTAATATATCATATAATATATCTTATAATTATATAATATAATATATTAATATTACTTAATCTAAGTATCTCTGTATCTAAATCTAACCGAGTACCGCACTACGCCACTACCTCCTTTGCCTGAAGTGAACGGTGAATCCGTGGGCTGAACCGCTGAAATAGTGATCCAGCCTTGTTTGTATTATTTTTATATAAGCATGATATATCAATTTTAATTAGGATCAAATTGTATAAAAAAATTTCCAATGTAATAGGATGCTTACTTCAAAGAGTGACAAAGGGAAAGAGTCCAAAGGAAAAAAAATTGTTGTTGTCAAAGCGATAGAAAAAATTGACACAAAAAATGTTGATGCGAGAGAGAAAAGAGGATCTTTGTGGTGCTTCAAAAAAACCAAAGGTAGAAGAGCTAATTTTCATCATAATTCATAATACGAGAATCTTTGTAGTGCTTCAGGATTTGTGACCTTTTATGAATCATAATTCATAATACGATGAATTTCTTGATCTGAATGCCACGGTTATATAATCCTATGACAACTTTAGTGTCATGCTAATTTTCATCACATGTCTATTAGAACCTAGTTTATTTGGATTAGGATCCCAAAATAGGTGGAGATTGTTGGAACTTTAGTTTTGATTTGAGTTAGGATCCACCTTAAGTATCTAAGTTTATATTATTACTCATATTACAACTTAGATTAAATATCCTATTAAATAAAATGTTGAAAATAATATATATATAAATAATATACTAAGAAATATATATATATATAATAATAGGCTAATTAATATAAGAGAAAATTATATAAGAAAAAATATTATAAGAGAAAATATTATAAGAGAAATTAATATAAGAAAATATAAGAGAAATAATATATTTCATATAATAACTGCGTTCGACAAACGTCGAACGGCGCTCGGCATTCGTCGGACGATTGACGAAAAGTTTGTATTACAGCAGCGCTCGACAGATTACAACAAGGAAAGCTGCGGTCGACGAACGTGGAACAGCGGTCGACGAATGACGAACATCGGTCGACGAATTTCAGCAGATATTCAGAAATAGTAAATCAAATAATGAGGTCGACGAATCAAATGTTTTGAGCTCGACGAAAGTGGAGCTCAGCTAGACAAAATTTATGCAGAATTATATTTCTTATTTAATATGCTGTCAGACTTTATTAAAACAATATTTATTTATTCTATTTTATATATTGCTATATATATTGTTGTTATGACATTACAGCGTGCAAGCATTTATTTATAGAGCCGTTGGCAGAAAGCAATAAATGTTGTAGCCGTTGCAGCAATGCCAAACACGGCAAGAGATGTTCTCAAGATCTGGGAAATGAAAGAGATATTTATTATATTCCTCTTTGGTCGGCAATGATTTAAACAGTTATACAACAACAGATAATATATCAAGATATATATATAGCTGTTATCTCTCGGCAGTAATACAGAAGAGAAGATACAGAACAGAATATATTAATATTGCTGTACAGGAAAAGAACAGGAAGAGAAATACAGAGGCAAAAAGAAGAAGCAGATCTTCTATTATTTATCTTCTTTTTGCTAACTCCTTCTTGCAGATCACATTCATCCTGAGACACCAATCACAATCATTTGCTCAGGATCATTCCTGCATAAGAAGAAAGGAGTGTGTACAATCAAGAGAAGAGGCCTCCACAAACTGTCAACAATTATATCAGATAGGGGAAGCTCTTCAACATCATCATCAAGATCCAAACACAACTACCAATCAGGATCTTCATCAAGAGTCTTCTCAGCAGAAAGAGAAGAACAATAAATCTTTTCCCTTTCTCCTTCCCCATCTTGTACAGGGTTAAAACTCCCTTCAAAAGTTTACCTGTTGGTGGCCAGACACCTGATCAAAAAATCTAGTTGGTTTATAAGCACCTGGTCAAAAGCTTATAGGTGAATTGGGCACCTGATCAAACCTCCATTGGTGTATGGACACCTGATCAAAAACACCTTGGTGTGAGGGCACCTGATCAACTCTCCTAGTGGATTCCTACCAGTGGGTAGAAGAGTAGATGTACCCGGGTTTTGGGGAACTACTATATATCTTGTGTCGTCTGGATGTTTGCTTTGCTTTATTTCTTATTTGCTGTGCTTATTTTTATATGCCCTTTCACTGTTTGTGTTTATTACTCAATCAGCAAACACACTTATATATATATATCATTTATTTTAAAACAAAGTTAAACAAGAGTTTTAATAATAAGAATAAGAACTAAAACTCTCCTTTCAATGTCTACTTGCTCAGCTAATATAGCTTAATAGATTCACTATTTTCATATACTATAGAAAATTGTACATGTATCTTATGATCAAACGGTTGATAGTAAATGGACAAATAGTATCGTTATTGAAGTGATGATAGAGTCTTTGGAATATATGATTATCACCCAATTTTAAGAGAATACCATGTGTTAGAAAATTTTTAGCGGATAACATTATTGGGTATAAAATGTAAATTGTCTATGTATTCTTTGATAAGTTTTGGTAAATGTGCAAAAACCGAAACCGCACCAATGCCAAACCGCACCGCACGGTTTGGATGCGGTGCGGTATTGTAAAGTCCAAAACTGACCCTCTTCAGTGTGGTTGCGGTTTGGGCTCAAACCGCACCAAACCGCACCAGTTTCAGGCCTACCCATGCGCTCTAATGTTGTTGTTGATAATGATGAATCAAGGAAACCTGTTGATCAAAAGGTATATAGAGCAATTGTTGGCTCATTACTTTATTTAATAGCAAGTAGGCCTGATATAATGTTTGCTACTTGTATTTGTGCTAGGTTTCAAGTTAACCCCAAAGAATCTCACCTAATTTTATTAAAAAGAATTTTAAGATATATAAAGGGTTGTCCAAATCTAGGACTTTGGTATCCAAGAACATCTGAATTTGAATTAACTGGATTCTCAGATTCAGATTATGCTGGATGCAGAGTAGACATGGAAAGCACATCAGGAACTTGTCAGTTTCTTAGTGATAGGCTTGTGTCTTGGTTTTGTAAGAAACAAACATCTGTGTCTACATCAACAGCTGAAGCTGAATACATAGCTGCAGGCAGTTGCTTCTCACAGATGTTGTGGATACAAAATCAGCTCCTAGACTATGGGATCAATCTAAATAAATCAATTATATTTTGTGACAATACTAGTGCAATATCTATAGCACAAAATCCAGTTCTCCATAGTAGGACTAAACATATAGAAATTAGGCACCACTTCTTTAGGGATATTGTGGATAAAAATAAAATTTGCCTACAATTCATCTCTACTGATTTGCAAAGAGCTGATATTTTCACCAAACCCTTGGATGAAAAGAAACATATCTTCTTTATAAATCAGCTAGGAATGATAGATGGAGATTCAATCAATTAAAAATTAAATCTTCTATTTATCCCGTCATTCCCTTCAATATCAAACTAAGTTTTTCTGATTATCTGAATGCCTACAGAATTGCTTCTCTTTCTAGTTTCCTTTGCACTTGATCTTTATTTCATTTTGCAGGAACAATAGAAATATAAAGATTGCATCCTTCCCTACCTCCTACAAAGTCCCTTCTTCTAGGGGCCTAGCTTCAGGTTTTCTTGAAACTAGGCAGGGGGAGATGTATTGAAGAAGCTCCTTTTTGTCAAGGGGAGATACTTTCCTTTTTGACACGGGGAGTTATTTTCTGAAGATGCTCAAGCTTCAAGAGGAAATGCTGATGAAGAAGTATGTTTTCAGTTCTATGAAGAATCTCCATATGATGCAATTACTCAGGGGGAGATATTCTATGAACTAGGCAGGGGGAGTTGCTGAAAAAGACCACAACAGTTTGTTTCAAAAAGAGATGATGTATGAAGAAAAATTCAGATAAAGTCTTCAGGATCAAATTCAGATG
The DNA here is from genome assembly GCA_033032865.1 of Dactylorhiza incarnata. NCBI lineage: Eukaryota > Viridiplantae > Streptophyta > Magnoliopsida > Asparagales > Orchidaceae > Dactylorhiza > Dactylorhiza incarnata. The sequence continues at coordinate 2,039,558 of JAWHQI010000198.1, forward strand.
ATAAAGATTCAGTTCAGATCAACAATTCAGAAAGCTGAAATATAGCAGATACAGTTCAAAATTCAGAATTCAGAAAAATCAGTTCAGACAATATCAGATTTAAGAATTCAGAAAGCAGTTTTCAGAAAGTCAAAAGGTTTCTTTATTATTTTTGTTTTCATTGAAATGTTTCAGAACTCAGAGTATCATAATTTTATATCTGATGAAATATTTAAAATATATTAGATATATATGCTCTGCTGTTCTGTTGTTTGTTTTTGTTTGTTTTAATTTTTGTCAAATAGTCTCCTAACCCAAATATGGGAGATTGTTGGAACAACCCAATTACTGATTTGGTCCAGGATCACTATCTGTTGACTAGGATCAAGTTGACCCCAATGTATAGTCAATGAGTCAAGAGTTTAGGCTGTTAGAAATCAAGAAATCATTCAAGTTCTACGTTCGACGAACTCCATACGGCGTTCGACGAACATCCTGCTCTCTGCGTTCGACGAACGGCATGTTCTATGTGTTCGACGAACGGCCTGCTCCTACATTCGACGAACTCGCTATCTCAGCGGCTCAGCGCCTCAGCTCAGCGGTCGATGAACAGACTTGTTCTCAGCGGTCGACGAACAAACTTGTTCTCAGCGTGAAAGGGAGTGTCTAGTTCTTATTTATCTTATTAAAAGATCTTGTTTAAGTTTTTCTTTAAAGTAATGATATATATATATATATATGTATGCTGGGTGAGGAATAGAATCAAGCACTAACAGTGCATAAGAAAAATCACAGCACAGCAGAAATAAAAGTAAAATAAAAAATAAACAAAACCAGATGACACAAGATGTATAGTAGTTCCCCTCAACTGGGTACATCTACTCTTCTACCCATTGGTAGGAATCCACTATGAGGTTGTTGATAAGGTGCCCTCACACCAAGTGAGCTGTTGATAAGGTGCTCTAACCAAACTGCAGGTTTTTGCTAAGGTGCCCTGTCACCGGGAGTTAGCTTTTAAAGGGAGTTATAACCCTGTACAGGATGGGGTAAAGGAATTAAGAATAAAAGCAGAAATTATATTGTTCTTCTCTGTATAAGAAGACTCTTGTAGATCCTGGTTTGAAGTTGAATGGATCTTGATGAAGATGTTTGAAGAGCTCCCCCTTTCTGATGAGAGTTGATGACAGTTCTGGAGTCCTCTTCTCTTGATTGTACAAACACTTCTTTCTTCTTAAGCAGAGATGATCCTGAGCAAATGTTTGTGATTGGTGTCTCAGGATATATGTGTTCTGCAAGAAGATGTTAGCAAAAGAAAAAATGATATACAAGAATAGATCTTCCTTTCTTTGTATCTGTGTGTACTACTCTACGTGTGTTCTCCTCCTTTGTACTCTTCTGTAAGTTTTCTTTATAATCTGAGGACCCTTGCTCTTAATTTGAATTCTCTTCTCGGGAATAAGAGAAGAGCTAAAGTCTCTATCATTGATTTGACTCTTCGAGAAGATAACCTGCCATTACTCTTCATTAAAGCTGATCTGCAACGGCTATAATATTTATTGATCTGCAACGGCTAAGTTAAATATCATAAAGAAAGAGAGCAGAATAAAATAATATTTGTCGAGCTTCTGGCTAGAATTTGTCGAGCGCTGAACGACATTTGTCGAGCGCCTTTCTGAAGGTTTGTCGAGCTCTTCACATTTCGTGATTCGTCGAGCGCCTTTCTGAGGCTTTGTCGAGCTCTTCCACTTTTTGTCGAGCGTTGTTCAGAGAATAATTTGTTGACCACTGAGACTGGCTGTCTGGTGAGTGGTTAATGAAATGACAGATTCGTCTAACGTCGTTCGACAAATGTCGAGCTCCGTTCGCCGAAATCCGAGAATAAATATTTTTGTTTATTTAATTTTCTCCGATTCGATCGCATCATATTTAATTTATGTTCACTTAGATTGATCTAAATTATTAGATGACTTATTAACAAAAGGATGGATCCTAACTCAAATCAAAAGCTATGGTTCCAATAATCTCCCCCTATTTGAGTTGGGATCCTTAATCAAATTAAAACTAGTGACCTGGTGGTCTCCCCCTATTTGGTTTAGGATGCCGACAGTTTTAATTTTTATATTCTCCTTTTCTCTCTCACTTGGTTTCTCTGAATTTCTCATTTTCTCTCTCACTTGGGTTTTAATAATTTATCATCCTTTTAAAATTATTTGAGCAACTCTGCTTTCCTAGATTTTAATTTCTTAAGATCTGAATTAAAATTTTCAATTGCAGCAACCTTTGTAATTAGAGAGATTAAATTTTATTTGGGGTTTTGAGCTTCTCATTTTCTCTCTCACTTGGTTTATTTTATTATTCTAGAAGGATTTTAATATATGAGTTGCTACAGCTGTTAATGAATTTTAAGGAATGTTTTAGATTATAAGAACATTGTCAGACATCTTTGTTCTCATAGAGTCCCTTTATCAGAAGAAACTCACACTCAGTGCTATGATCATTACTGATCAATGCAGCTATAGTAGAATGTTCAAACTGACTTGGAGAAGTCTGTAAGAATACAAAGTTGTCTTAACATTGTTTTTATAATGGAAACAATCCATTTAAATTTTAGATTTGCTGTTTGAGTTGGGATGGAGTTTAATGGTGAAAAACTTATTAATAATTAATTAGAAAGTTTCTTAAAATATATTAGCCTTTTTATTTCATTAAAATATAAGTTTGAAATTTTTTGTTGATCATGATTAATTAATTTCTCTTTAGAAAGTTGTTCAAACTTTTTGGCCTGCATTTTGAGATTTCTCCCATTAGTTGTGTTTGCCATATAAAATTTGTTTTTAAGAGAAATAGTCTGTTCTTCTGATGATTTCAAATTTTCTTGAAGTTTATTATTCTCAGGAGTTAGAAAATTTATATTTGTTAACTCTTTTAAAGGTTTATTTTCATATTTTATTAATTCTGTAAATGTTAATTTATGATTAGTTTTATCTTGAGTAGAGGTAAAATTATAAGTTGGAGTTACCTCAGTTACCTCAAGCTTTTCCGATTCGATTTCTGCATCTGGAATTTGATGTGAACCACCATATATGGCCATCATGCAGAAAGCTCTAGCTTTACGTTCTTCTTCCTGTTCTTCTTCACTTAGATTTGTTGATGGTTCTGCATCAAAAATATAGTTAGTTGAAGAGATAGAGGTAGGTTTATTTACCATCCTAAAGAGGGAGTTCCAGATTCCTCTTGCAGAAGTACAGTCTTCATGTTTTTGAAGAATGTCTTTTGACACTGACTGAGCCAAGATCTGCATGGCTTTGGCATCTGCATATGAGGATGGGGAGGGTTCTGTAGATGGGGAAGGTCCTTTATGTTTATCAGTCTGCCCATCATCAGTACCAGCTTTGAATTTATCTGGCTTCATTTTGCAAACACGGGCAGTGACATCAGTTTCTCTGTTGCCATATTTTATTTCGGTAGTTTTCTTTGAAGAAGATATATCAGCGCCAACATAAACAGGCCCTGTCAAGATAGATTTGTAAATTTCTTCATCTATGACATTCATATATAACTTAATTCTAACTTGCCATAAAGAAAAATTTTCCAAATTAAATATAGGTGGAATGAAAACAGAAATTTTACTTGTATCATTTTAGAAAAACTTTTTAGAACAGATTTAAGAACTAAGTGATCTTTGTGATTTCAGGTGTTAACCTGTGTGACAAATCAACTCCCTATGATACCAATTGAAAGGGAGTGTCTAGTTCTTATTTATCTTATTAAAAGATTTTGTTTAAGTTTTTCTTTAAAGTAATGATATATATATATATATGTATGCTGGGTGAGGAATAGAATCAAGCACTAACAGTGCATAAGAAAAATCACAGCACATCAAAAATAAAAGTAAAGTAAAAAACAAACAAAACCAGATGACACAAGATGTATAGTAGTTCCCCTCAACTGGGTACATCTACTCTTCTACCCACTGGTAGGAATCCACTATGAGGTTGTTGATAAGGTGCCCTCACACCAGGTGAGCTGTTGATAAGGTGCTCTAACCAAACTGCAGATTTTTGCTAAGGTGCCCTGTCACCGGGAGTTAACTTTTGAAGGGAGTTATAACCCTGTACATGATGGGGTAAAGGAAGTAAGAATAAAAGCAGAAATTATATTGTTCTTCTCTGTATAAGAAGACTCTTGTAGATCCTGGTTTGAAGTTGAATGGATCTTGATGAAGATGTTTGAAGAGCTCCCCCTGTCTGATGAGAGTTGATGACAGTTCTGGAGTCCTCTTCTCTTGATTGTACAAACACTTCTTTCTTCCTAAGAAGAGATGATCCTGAGCAAATGGTTGTGATTGGTGTCTCAGGATATATGTGTTCTGCAAGAAGATGTTAGCAAAAGAAAAATGATATACAAGAATAGATCTTCCTTTCTTTGTATCTGTGTGTGTTACTCTACGTGTGTTCTCCTCCTTTGTACTCTTCTGTAAGTTCCCTTTATAATCTGAGGACCCTTGGTCTTAATTTGAATTCTCTTCTCAGGAAGAAGAGAAGAGCTAAAGTCTCTATCATTGATTTGACTCTTCGAGAAGATAACCTGCCGTTACTCTTCATTAAAGCTGATCTGCAACGGCTATAATATTTATTGATCTGCAACGGCTAAGTTAAATATCATAAAGAAAGAGAGCAGAATAAAATAATATTTGTCGAGCTTCTGGCTAGAATTTGTCAATCGCTGAACGGCATTTGTCGAGCGCCTTTCTGAAGGTTTGTCGAGCTCTTCACATTTCGTGATTCGTCGAGCGCCTTTCTGAGGCTTTGTCGAGCTCTTCCACTTTTTGTCGAGCGTCGTTCAGAGAATAATTTGTTGACCGCTGAGACTGGTTGTCTGGTGAGTGGTTAATGAAATGACAGATTCGTCTAACGTCGTTCGACAAATGTCGAGCTCCGTTCGCCGAAAGCCGAGAATAAATATTTTTGTTTATTTAATTTTCTCCGATTCGATCGCATCATATTTAATTTATGTTCACTTAGATTGATCTAAATTATTAGATGACTTATTAACAAAAGGATGGATCCTAACTCAAATCAAAAGCTATGGTTCCAACATAGCGGTCGACGAACAGACTTGTTCTCAGCGGTCGACGAACAGACTTGTTCTCAGCGGTCGATGAACAGACTTGTTCTCAGCGGTCGATGAAATTAACTCAGTCCGCGTTCGACGAATATCTTCAGATCGACGAACACAGCTCTGAGATCGACGAAATTTGTTGAGATCGACGAAAATTTCTCTACAGCAGATTTATTTCAGACATATTATATTATTCATTCTCTGAACTCAGATTTGTTCAGCAACGACTCTTTTATATCAGATAAGTAAGGATAATATATTTCCTTTTATTATTTCAAGATTATAGCCGTTGACATTTCTTGGAAAAGGACATTATGGAAAAGGAAAGAGATATGCGGCGTGTCAGATTTATGGTTCCCAGATATATTCATTCCTTAATTAAAGGGATTTGATTTTTCAAATATTATCAAAAGAAAAGGGAAGAAGATATACAGAGTATTAATTCCATAGTTTTCATGACAGCAACAGTACATAACATATCATTATAGCTGTACAGGAAAAAGAGGAAGAAAGAAATACAGAAAGAAAGTTACAGAAAGATAAAAAAGAACAAAAGTTTATACATATCATCTTCATCTTCTTCCTCAAGCAGCACCTACTCAATCTCACTGAGAACATCATCAACACGATCTCTCAATCTCTGCTGCTAGGTCAGATCTTTAAAAGAGCAACAAAAATTTGAAGAAATTATTCTTCCAGATTAATCAGCTATAGGAAGATCATTTGATTCAAGAGAAAGCTCCAGCTAATCAACTGTCAAACAATTTCATATCAGACAGAGGAGCATTATAATATCAACATCAATTTTTATTTGTCTTCTCTCAGATTATTGACAGAGAAGAACATTCTAAACCCTCTTCATCCCCTCTTGTACATGGTTAAAACTCCCTTCAAAAGTTTACCTCTTGGTGGCAAGACACCTGATCAAAAAATCCTGTTTGGTTTTTGGACACCTTATCAAAAGCTCATTGGTGTTAGGACACCTGATCAAAAAATCCTAGTGGATTCCTACCAAGGGTGGTAGAAAAGTAAACGTACCCAGGTTTATTGGGGAACTACTATAACTCCTTATGTCCTCTGTGATTGCTTTACTTTTCTGTGCTTGTGCTGTGATGTGTTTTATTTTCAGTTTCTTATAAATCACTCTGCTACACATATATATATATCAGTATTTTTAATTCCGCAATAAAACTAATAAAAAGATTTAATACTCTATTCACCCCCTCTAGAGTTAATTTAAGATCTAACCTCACTTTCACCTTGCCCCTGAAGAACACTTGAAGCTAAGAATGAATCCCTTAAGCTGTAGCGAGGAGGTCCCACCACACACCCGAAAGTTCAAGGAGAGCTTCCCCTCCCAAGCCAATGCTGAGCCTAGACACCTCAGAGGGCACTAAGGACCACCACAGCGTCAACCATAGCTGACAAGGGGGTGGGGGTGGGGGGGTGGGGGTAGTGCTTGCTCACTAGATACACACGAGGGAGAGGAGAGTCCAGCCCTTCCCAAGGTGCCCATGGTGGTCAATTTATAGACTTCCCAAAATTAGGTTGCGGATAGACAAAATCCTGCTACCCGCAGCTAAACTACGAACCTGAACGACCAAAATAAGGGGGGGGGGGGGGGGAGGGGCGAGTGGGACACGAGGCGTCCACTCCCCCCTTGTCAGGGGTCAGATGAGTGGACAAAGGGGGTGAGTGGACCTCATGGTCGACTCAGCCAGCAGGGCGAGTAGACCATAGGTCCACTTGCCCCCTTATTTCGGGCGAGTGGACCAATGGTCCACTCGCCCCCATCTTTCGGCGAGTGGACCAATGTTCCACTCACCCGGGGCCTTGGTCGAGTGGACCCAAGGTCCACTCTCCCAAATGAGGTGATCTGCCCTCCCCGGGCCTTCTTTTCTTGATCTTGGTGACCTTTGACGGGTCGATCTTCTGCATCGGGTCACACCAACTCGGCAAATATGTGGGTTGTATAGATAGTCTTGTGGATGATTGATTACCTCCATAAATTTACATGACTTGGAAGGTATGCGAGATCTTCGTTTGATGACGAAGAGAGAAAGAACAACATATTTTATGAAGGTCTGCGTGACAAACTGCAGCTACTTCTGGCAGGCCCGATGATGCAGGGCTTTCTGACCTTGGTGAATACTGCCCAATCACTTTTGCAGGATATGAAGAGGGTCCAATGTACAAAAGACTTAACTGTGAAAGTGTCAGAGTGTTGAAAAATTTGAGGTCCAAAGGTGAAGTGAAAAAATGCGAAACACACTTCACAAATCCTTTCACAAGTGTAACACAACAATGACAATGAGAAGAATGAATAGTGCTATGGCATTAACTATCTCTTTACAATGTGAGGTATACATGGCGAGACATGATTCATAAGAATCACGGAGGAGAGAAGCACATAACACAAAGGTAAAAACAAGCTGCAACGATCTGACTCTTGAGACCGCCAGACCGCGCGAACAGACAAGCCAGACGGAAGCCGCTGAGACCACGCGAACAGAGTACAGACCGCACCTGTCAGACATAACCACAAACCGCCAACTTGCTGCTTTATTCCATTGCTGAAAACAAACATTCACACTTCTTGATCACCCAGACCGCACGGTCTTGATCAAAAAAGAACCCACAAACACTTGAACAGAGAAACTGCTACCTGCGACAGACCGCAACTCAAGACCGCCTGGCCACTTAAGACCGCCTGATCAACTGAGTCCGCTACACAGACCGCGAGCACCTAAACACAGTCCGCCCGGACTGGTTTATTCAAAGCTGGAAGAAGGAGACAAGCTGACCGCGAGCTGCAAGCCGCTAACCCGCGAACACAGAAACAGGTCAGACAATAATCTCAGACCGCACGAACTCAAAGTGAGACCAGCACAATTAAGCCAACATTGGTTCTTACAGTTCTCGTTATTAATGACGGGCCCGACACCCCTATTTATAGGCAAGTAGACAGATGTCGTCACCGCACAAACTGGGATACAATAACCACCCATCAGATCGCGGGCGGTCTCGCAAAGCAGACCGCCTGAGCTCAACATAACTCACAGCTCCTTATTAAACCTTGCGGTTACAACCAAATCGCTCGGTCACTGCAGTCTCAATAATCAGACCGCCCGGTCTTTTTCCAAAGAAGACATACCAAGAACATCTGGCCGACTTAGGACAAGTCGCCAGCCCAACCCGCGCAAGCTGCCCGGACAGAAAACGGTCTCCCAGATCAGACCGCCTCAAACAAACCGATGAGACAAAACCGACTAGAGAACCAGCGCAGACCGCGCAGTCTCTGCGGTCTCCAATATTCAGACCGCCCAGCACCCTTCCACTTCCACTTCAAAAATTTAACACTCCCCCTTGAAGTGGGAAGTGGAAGTCAGCCCAAGCAAACTTCGCAACCGACCAAAAGGTCCCTTCGCCAGTGGCTTATAAATATGTCAGCAATGTTCTCCTTGCTCTGCACATGCTCCATAATTAGAGATCCCTCCAACACCTTCTCACGAATGAAATGGTGATGAATCTCTATGTGCTTCGTACGTGCGTGACAAATTGGATTGTTCACCAGTTTGAGAGCACTCTCGTTGTCACCACGTAGCAGAGTAGGACCTCACACCTCCCTATGAATGTCCTCCACAAGCATCCTAAGCCAGATGGCTTCCTGAGCCGCCAAAGCCGAAGCTTTGTACTCTGCTTCCGTGGTAGAGACAGACACAGAATCCTACTTCTTGCTGCACCATGATATAGCTGTAGAGCCTGTCATAAAGACATATCCAGACGTCGATCTCCGATCATCCGAATCTCCTCCATAATCAGCGTCCATGTACCCGTGCAAGCAAAAGCCCGAATCTCTCCCGTAGAAGAGACCCAAATCTGAGGTGGATTTGACATACTTCAATATACTCCAAGCCGCCATAAGATGAGGCTTCCAAGGCTCTGCCATAAATCAACTCACCCTGCCAACTTCATAAGCAATATCTGGCCTCGTGATCGTCAAGTATATCAAGCTACCGACCAAAGCCCGGAACACCAAAGGATCGGTAAGAACCTTCCCTTCATCTCGCCGAAGATGAAATTCAACCTCCAGTGGAGTAGAGCTGCTCTTCCCCCCTTCCATGCCGAATCTCTTCACAATTCGATCCGTATAGCCCTTTTGGGAAACGAGCATACCGCTCTCTCCACTTCGAGCCCAAGAAAATGGTGGAGCTCACCCAAATCCTTCATCTCAAATCTGATAGCTAGCTCAGCACGAAGCCTAGCTACCTCCATCTCAGAATTCCCCGTGACGATCATATCGTCAACGTACAGCAACACCAAGACCTCAAGCTCCCCCATCTTCTTTACGAATAAGCTCGAATCAGAATCAGAAGCAAAATATCCGCAGAACTGGAGGTATTCTGCGATCTTCCTGTACCACGCCTGAGGTGCTTGCTTCAAGCCGTAAAGAGCCTTCTTGAGCTTACAAACATATCTTGGGTGCTCTTCGGATACATACCCAGGTGGATGATCCATGAAGATATCCTTGTCAATCTCGCCATATAAGAAAGCATTCTTTACGTCGAGTTGCCAAATTTTCCACCCTTGGCAAGCTGCCAATGCAATCACCACCCGGACCGAAGTCATCTTGGCAATGAGGCTAAACATTTCTTCATAATCCTCCCCATACTTCTGAGAGAAACCTCGAGCTATAAGGCGAGCCTTGTACCGCTCAATAATTCCATCAGTCTCCTTCTTCAGTTTGAAAACCCACTTGCAAGTCACCGGAGTAACCCCCTCAACCTTAGGCACCAAGTCCCAAGTCTCATTCTTCCTGAGGGCAGCCATCTCTTCATCCATGGCTCCTTCCCACTCCTTGACTCCAACGACATTTTCATAACAAGATGGCTCTCTCTCATCCAGGGGACCTGCGAAGAAACATGAGACAAATCTCACCAAGTTCCCGCCCGTATACCGATCAGGTGGAATAATGGTCCTCTTGGACCTCCTCAGAGCTTGACTCTGAACCACCTCTTCCACTGCATTTTCTGGACTAGCTCTCCTCTCAGGTAGACATGGAGCCTCACTCCCCCTGCTTCCAGAACCCGAAGCACCTGATCCAGAGCTAGAAATACCTGGAGCACCTGGAGAAACAGGCAACTCCACCAGAGCTTCCCTTGCAGCTTCCTCTGGTCCACCTTCTACCCTGCTTCTTTGTAACTCAACAGAAGAGCTACCTTGGTATGACGTTAGCTCGTCGAATACCACATCCCTTGAGACCACATATCTTAGTGTCTCGGGATCCATGCATCTCCACCCTTTCTTCCGGTCATCATAACCGACGAAGACTAGCTTCCTTGCCTTAGCATCTAGCTTTGTTCGAAGGGAATCCGAAACATGCACATAACAGGTACAACCGAACACTCAAAAGTGTTCCACGCTTGGCTTCTCCTTGAACATCAACTCATGAGGGGTCTTCATGTTGATGGGACTGAGAGGCATCCGGTTGATAACATAGACTGCACAAGACATTCCCTCTGCCCAGAAGGACTTTGGGATACTCTTGGCATGAAGCCAACATTTAAAGGTCTCCATCAGGTGACGGATCTTCCGCTCTGCAACTCCGTTCTGTTGTGGAGTGTGAACACAAGAAAGCTCCCTTTGGATGCCTTGCTTCCTGCAGAAGTTAAAGAACGCCTTCGAGGTGAACTCCCCTCCATTGTCTGTTCTGAACTTCTTCACCGGCAGGTTTAGCCGACCTTCCACCAGCTCCTTGAACTCCACAAACTTCTCGAACGCCTCCAACTTCTCTTTCAGAAAATATACCCAAGTATATCTGGTGAAGTCATCAACCAAGATCAGCATATACCAGCTACCTCCAAGACTGGCAGTGTTGGTAGGTCCAAACAGATCACCATGGATACACTCCAATGGTCTTTTACATCTGCTTTGTTATTTGTCAAATGGAAAGCGTTGAGCTTTACCAAATCGACAACCTGCACAAACATGACCATCCCCAAAAGATGACAAGCTAGGCAGACCTTTTACCAGGCCTCTTCCCGCAATAGCTTTCAGCTTATCCATTCCAACATGCCCAAGTCTTTCATGCCAGATATCAGCGCTGTCGTTAGCCCTCATCTTATCAACATAAGAACTTGTTGAAAGAACAAACTAGTCCTTCACCCGTCTCCCAACATGAGTGACCTCAGCTTTCACCGCTGAAACATTTCGGAGAAATTTCACTTCTGTTGGACCAAACAGAACGTGATAGCCAGCATCCACCACATTGGTCACCGAGAAGAGGTTCTTTTTCATCCCCGGAACATGATAGACACTCTTCAACGTAAGAGTACCTCTATCATCGTTCAATGAAACCACACCCTCATTCTCAACTGTATGAATAGTATCATCAGCCGTAATGATAGCGTCATTACCTGTATAAGCTTGCAAATAGGAGAACTTCGACTCATCCCCGGTGAGGTGATGACCACATCCTGAGTCCACGATCCAATCATCTTGATAGTTGATGGAAGCCCTGGCCCGAACACACGTGCCCATCATGAATGCTCCTCCACCACCCCAACTACCTTCTGAATTAGAACCAGCCTCCTCCTTCCCTCCAGCATGCCCTGGCTGAAGATTGACCTTGCAGTCCCTTTTGAAACGACCAACCTTGTTGCACCTGAAGCATCTAGGTCCTTCCCGCTTCTTCCCATCACGCTTAGGAGCATAGCTCCTCTCATGCTGATATGAAGTAGATGGACCATCATCTCCAGATGTTTTCTTCTTCTTCTTGTCCCATCTCTTCTTCTTGCCAGGAAGGAGAACCTCAGCTTCTCCCCCAGAGACAGACATCCCAGCCATTTGCTTAGCCAAACTTTCTTGCGAAGCAAGTAAGTTCTCCAGCTCTAGCAACGAAGGCTGATTGGCCCAGCCTTGAACCAAAGTAACAAAGGCAACATACTCCCTCCGCAAGCCGCGGATTATGTGCCTCTTCAGCTTAGCTTCTGAGATAGGCTCATCCGGGTCCAAAGCCGATATCTATGCGCAGAGGTTCTTCATCTTCAAGAAGAACGTTGAAATGGACAAATCCCCCTGAGGTTTCTTTCGCCAACTCATTCTCCAAGAACTGTAGCATCGCTACATTCTTTTTATTGAACAAGCCATCCAAGGCTGTCCAAATCTCAGCAGCTGATCCACACCCGATGATGTGATCAAATAACTCCGGAATGATAGCTCTCTTGAGAGTGAACTCCGCCTTAGCATTTGTTCTTCTCCAAGCCTTCACGAGCTCAACATTCCCATCAGCAGGAACAACAGCTTGTCTTGCTTCTCCTCCTACAACCTCCCACAAATCCTCGCCAAGAAGATAGCAAGTTAGTCTGCGTAAGGAGCTCAATACCAAGACCTCTAACATATCCTCCTTCCATTTCTAGCCCACTGATTGCTAACCACTTGAGAAACCCGAGAGAAGTATCAGCAATTTTAGCTCAGCAACCTCAGCAACCTACCTATGATACCATGTTGAAAAATTTGAGGTCCGGAGGTGAAGTGAAAAAATGCGGAACACACTTCACAAATCCTTTCACAAGTGTAGCACAACAATGAAAATGAGAAGAACGAATAGTGCTATGGCATTAACTATCTCTTTACAATGCGAGGTATACATGGCAAGACATGATTCATAAGAATCACGGAGGAGAGAAGCACACAACACAAAGGTAAAAACAATCTGCAGCGATCTGACTCTTGAGACCGCCAGACCACGCGAACAGACAAGCCAGACGGAAGCCGCTGAGACTGCGCGAACAGAGTACAGACCGCACCTGTCAGACCACAACCACAGACCGCCAACTTTCTGCTTTATTCCACAGTTGAAAACAAACAGTTCGCACTTCTTGATCGCCCAGACCGCACTGTCTAGATCAAAGAAGAACCTGCGAACACTTGAACAGAGAAACTGCTACCTGCGATAGACCGCAACTCAAGACCTCCTGGCCACTTAAGACCGCCTGATCAACTGAGTCCACTGCACAGACTGCGAACACCTAAACACAGTCGGCCCGGACTGGTTTATTCAAAGCTGGAAGAAGGAGACAAGCTGACCGCAAGCTGCAAGCCGCTAACCTGCAAATACGGAAACCGGTCAGACAATAATCTCAGACCGCATGACCTCAAAGTGAGACCGACACAATCAAGCCAACTTTGGTTCTTACAGTTCTCATTATTAATTACGGGCCCTGCACCCCTATTCATAGGCGAGTAGACGGATGTCGTCACCGCACAAACCGGGATATAATAATCGCCCATCAGATCGCGAGCGGTCTCGCAAAGCAGACCGCCCGAGCTCAGCATAGCTCACAGCTCCTTATTAAACCTTGCGGTTACAACCAAACCGCTCGATCACTGCAGTCTCATTAATCAGACCGCCTGTTCTTCTTCCAAAGAAGACATACCAAGAACATCTGGCCGACTTAGGACAAGTCGCCAGCCCAACCCGCGCAAGCCGCCCAGAAAGAAAACGGTCTCCCAAATCAGACTACCTCAAACAAACCGCTGAGACAGAACCGACCAGAGAACCAGCGTAGACTGCGCGGTCTCTGCGGTCTCCAATCTTCAGACCGCCTAGCACCCTTCCACTTCCACTTCAAAAATTTATCACAGAGTTCAAAGTACCGAACTCTGCAAAGTCTGGGTACTGAAGGTATAAGAAGAAGTCTAGGTTTTCTGAACCAGCATCCTCTTCTGCTTCAAGAGCGACAACTGGGCGAGGTCCAATTATCTGCTATTAGTGTGGCAAGCTAGGACATATAGCCCAAGAATGTTGTAGTGGTCCCCAGAAGGTAGAGAAAAAGGCGGTTGCATCTTATGCAGAGAAAGGGAAAGCATTGGAGTCGTCTGCATCCCAGTATACTCTAGCTCAGCCCCAAGTATATAATATTGGCCAGCAGGAGGCCATTAAGAAAAGTGATGTCGTGATAGATATGTTTTAGTATATAACATTTATTACCTTATGTACTATATACCTTGTGTGCGATTGCTTGTATAACCTGTTTGTATTAGGCTTTGTCCTAATTCAGAACTGTCCAACTAGGGCATTATTTGACACTAGAGCATCTCACTCCTTTCTATCTGAGGACTTTATACTACGTGTTAGAGTGCCTTCTTTCTTTACAAGGAATAGATTGGATGTCTTGCTACCAAATGGGTGTTGAATGCGTGCAGATAGAGTTTGCTGTGTTCAGGTGCGGATAGGAAGTCATGAGTTTGACTTGGAAGCATCAATGCTACTGATATCTGAGTTTGATGTGATCTTTTGCATGAACTGGCATTCGAAGTAGCATGCATCCATTGATTGCAATCTCAAGGAAGTCACGATGGGGCAAAACACTAAACGCGAGACTACATTTATTTGTATGTGAGGATCGAACAAGTTGTTGATGTCTGCTCTCCGGGTAGTCAAGGCGGTTCAGAAAAGTGCGGAGTTGTTCTTCACGTTGTTGGAGACTTCGACGCCAAAGCCTAGTTTGAGTGATATCCCAGTTGTATTGGAGTTTGCAGATATGTTTCCTTAAGATCTCCCTTGAGCTCCACCTCAGCGAGAGATCGACTTTTCTATTGAGCTAGTGCCAGGTGCCAAACCTGTTGCACGCTCACTATACTGAATAACGCCAAAAGAGATGGCAAATTTGAAAGTTCAGTTGTAGGAGTTACTAGAGCAAGGCTATATACGTCCAAGTTCATCTCCTTGGAGTGCATCGATCCTCTTTGTGAAAAAGAAGGACGGAAGCTTCCATCTATATATAGACTATCGTGATCTGAATAAGCTGATGGAGAAGAATAAATATCCGATTCTGAGAATCGACGATTTATTTGATCAACTAGTTGGATCGACTGTGTATTCAAAGCTGGATCTGAAGTTTGGTTACTACCAGTTAAGGATCAGGGAATGTGATATTCCCAAGATGACATATAGTACCCATTACGGGTACTATGAGGTCACAGTGATGCTGTTTGGCTTGATGAATGCGCCATTGGTATTCATGGATTTGATGAACAAAACATTCTGAGAGTTTCTTGACCGGGATGTGATTGTCTTTTTAGATAATATACTAGTTTACTCTCAATCTAAAGAAGAGCATGCAATTTCTTTACACATAGTATTGGAGACCCTGAGGAGAAGTCAGTTGTATGCCAAGTTCTCTAAGTGTGAGTTTTGGCTATCGTCAGTGGCATTCCTAGTTCATGTGGTTAGTGGAGAGGGCATTGCAGTGAATCCTGCGAAGATAGTTGCAATACGAGAGTGGCCTGTGTTGGCTATGATGGCGGAAGTCAGAAGTTTCTTAGGACTTGCCAGCTACTATAGGCGCTTCGTAGAGAACTTTTCGAGGATAACTCTACCTCTCAAAACATTGACTAGGAAAGATCAGAAGTTCATTTGGTCGCCGACGGGCACACGAGATTTTGAGGAGCTGAAGCGTCGTCTAACCACGACGCAAATTTATGTTCACCAAGTGGTACAGAAGGCTTTGAAATTTACAGTGACACATCAGGGAGTGACTTAGTCTGCATTCTTATTCAGTTTGGAAATATGGTAGCTTATGGCTCTCGCCAACTGAAAGTGCACGAGAGGAATTATCCGGTCCATGTTTTGGAGTTAGCGGCCGTGATATTCCCTCTTAAGCTTTGGCGACATTTCTTATATGGCGTGAAGATTGGCATCTTTATGGACCATAAGACCCTGAATTACCTGTTAGATCAGAAGCAGCTGAATATATGATAGAGAAGGTGGATGGAGTTCCTAAGGGACTACACTTTCAAGATTCACTAAACTGCCTGGAAGGGAAATGTTGTCGCTGATGCATTAAGTCGAAGAGCTTCTGCGCAAGCAAACTGGATTCATATGTATGATGCACATCTAATTAGTGACTTGTAGTCCCTTTCGATTACTTGCGTCGAGAGAAGGCAAATTGCTACAACAAGCTTGAGCTAGATCGAGGTACAGTGCGACCTTGCAGATCGTATCTGTCAGTCCTTGGAGCTTGATGAGAGCATGAAATGTTATGTAACAGAGACCGTGGATGGGTCTAATGCCGAGTTCTCTTTCAAATATGGTCTTTTGTGGAAAGACAATCGTTTGTGCATCCCAAATTTCGGGAAATTACGGGAGGAGTTGATGTACGAGGGTCATTTTACCAAGTACTAAATCCACCTAGGGAGCACAAAGATGTACCAAGACATGAAGCACTTGTTCTGGTGGCCGGGTTTGAAGAAAGACATAGCTTTATACGTGGCAAAGTGTCATACTTGTGCGCTCGTGAAGGAAGAATGTCAAAAACTTGGTTGCTTTTGAAGTCGTTATCGATTCTAGAATGGAAGTTTGATGGCATATCTATGGATTTTGTGCATGGCTTGCCGAGATCAAAAAATTGGAACGATGCTATTTAGGAGGAGGAAAGATCAGTCCCAGAAAAGGTTGACCAGGTGAAGGATAAAGATGTGGAAAATATTAATACATTTACTGTACTTCAAACAGTAAGTCCCGATGCAAATGTTAATGATCCTGCTGCAAATGTTAAGGATCTTGCTGCAAATGTTCAGGAGGGAGCATCATACAATTCCTCAGGAAGATCCAGCACAAGATGATGAAGCACTACCTGCAGTAAATCAGGGGGAGCTTCCATCAACTCAGGGGGAGATCCTTGTGAATGATATGCTTTTAGATGAGGTTGCAAAGATTGCACAAGAAGCTGCTCAGGATGCCGAGGAGAATGCAAAATCTCAGAAGGAGCTTCCCAAAAATGATGAAGTCAATGAAGAAGCTGAAAAGAATCTTCAAGAATACGAAATACCACATTCATTTGACCCAAGGAAGGTAGTTCCGAAGGTCTTTTCTAACAAAAGAAAAACTCCTGATGGAGGACAATGTGGTCCAGGTACTCTAATTTTGAGAAGAGTTCAATACTTTTCTAGTCTCTGGTGGATACAATTATTAAGAACAATATAACTTACTTGACAATGTATGAAATAGTCTGTGGTTTCATTCTACATATCATAATGTCTATACATGTCTTATTTGTATTTGTATTTATGTCAAAGCTTGTGTAAAATCACCAATTGAAAGTGCACAGTGTGCCTCTGAGTATACTCTAGAGGGAGAGGGGGGGGGGGGGGTGAATAGAGATTTAAAAAATATTTCTATCCTATTTGTGCACACACAATAAAAACACTAAGTGTTATGCTTCAATAATACCTAACACAGAATAAAACTAATATTGTTAAAGTAAAGCAGAAAAGCTGTAAGCTATATGGGACAACACAAAAAATTAACACACACAGAAGACATAAGATTTTATAGAGGTTCCCCAAAATGTGGGTAGTCCTCTCTGTTGGGAAAACCCCCTTTGATTTAACTTAATAAATTACCTAAAAGTGATTTGTTTCTTAGGATTCAATTACCCATTGTATAGTGAGGGTAATCTGGTCATTAGATGTCTTAGGATGTCACACTCAACTTAGGGTGTCAAGAACATATCAAGAGAAGCACAAATTTGGTGAAGTTAATATTTGCGTCGAATAGAAATCGACGCAACATCGAATGGATGTCGACGCTACTCTGACAAGAAGTCCAGGCAACATATATACTCTTTCTGTCGGAGTAGATCAAGTCAACATTACGTCGAATAGATATCGACGCAGAGGACATGGACTTGTCGGAGCACTTGAAGAAGTCGACCCAGCTTCTACTTCAACTCGGTGCAGAATGAAATATCTGTCGAATCCATTCAAAGTCGACGCAACATCGACTTCATCTCAACGTAGATAATGAAGCTCAAAATCATATCTTCAACTCGACGGTTACGTCGATTGGGTATTGACGCAACGTCGACTAGCAGGGTTCAGTCAGAGCAAGGATGAATTCGAAGCTGCTCCTACAGGAACTCAAAGGTGCATCGATAGGAGAGGAAGTGAACTCGACGCTACGTCGAATACAGTCTGAAAAGGGAAACCTTTTTAGCTGTCATTTTTGACCCTCTCTCATGACCCACCTCTCTCAAGACCGTTCCCCAATGACTCCTTAATTACCTTAAATGGAATAAAAAATTAACTTAGATCAGAGAAAAGCTTTCTTAGAAACAAACCTAAATGTTGGTGGACGGGTCGGGAATAAAAGAAGGAAGGACAGATTTATTGCCGAGACAAATATACCCTTCAGGACTTACCTAAAAGGGAATCAAATTCAAATTCAATTATGGGAAAATAAAAGGCAATAGAAGAAAGAGAAAAGGAAGGCACTTATCACAATCAACCATGCTGTTTTATTGGATCTTCTTCTTCTTCCTCTCTCACAGGAACCCTAACAGAAGAAAAATACAGAGAAGGAGTACCTGCTGCTCTTCTTCTCTCTAAGAAGAGAATAGAACAAGGCTGCTCAACAACACAATCTTATAGCAGCTAGAGTTCAATCAGAAAGAAGATAGAAGGATCTGACAATCATAGCTTCTGCAAATCATCACCATAATAAGCAGAAGTTCATCAAGAGCAGATCTTGTGAATAGATACAAGAAGCTGCTCTTCATACAACCATCATAAGAATTCTGAAAACAGAATTCCTACAACTTTCTTCTTCTTCTTTTTCCTTCCATTATTTAAAACAGTTTTATTAATCCCTCTTCAAAGGATTCAGTGGTTCAAGATCTCCTTATCAAAAGATCTGGTGCTTCAAGATCTCCTTAACAAAAGATCTGATGGTTCATGATCTCCTTGTCAAAAGATCAGTGGTTCTAAGAGTCTCCTTACCAAAAGACTCAGGCACAGTGGTGCATCCCTACTAGGTGGTAGAAGAGAGGAGTACCCACATTTTGGGGAACCTCTATGAAAAATTCTGTGTCTTCTGGTTGCTAATTTTCTATGTTGTCCCTATAGCTAGTTTACTTTACTGATTTTTGCTTATATTTCAGTACAAGTTTATTTTGCCTGAGATAATTTTTGAGCATAAATCCTTAAATTATTTTATTGTTCTCACAGTTAGAATATGAATAATTTTTAAATCTCTATTCACCCCCTCTAGAGGATTCTCAGAGGCACATTGTGCACTTTCAATTGGTATCAGAGGGAGGTTGATCATTAAGAGATTAACACCTTGATCAAAAAGACCTCCTACTCTTCTTTCTTTTCTACAAACATATTTTATAAAGAAAATGAGTTCTAAGGATTATGCTTCCACAAGACCCCCTGTGTGTAACTTGAATAAGTTCACACTCTGGAAGACAGGGTAAGGCTTTACATGAATTCAATTGATGAAGACATCTATAATGTTCTTCTCACAGGTCCTCCTACTCCAGTCAGACAAAAGGAAGGAGAAACCTCAACAACTGAGGCTATTCCAAGAAAGGAATTGACATAGGCTGAGAAGAAGGTCAAGGCATGTGATGCCAAGGCCATGAATATTCTGGTGTCAACAATGTCAGATGACATTTTCCAGAAAGTTGCTGCGTGCCAATCAGCAAAGGGAATCTGGGACTTACTCACCACCATGGTGGAAGGAAGTGCTGATGAAAGAAAGGACAAAAAGTCCCTTTCTCATATCCAGTATGAGAACTTTCAAAAGAAAGCTGAAGAATCTATTGCCAATATATATGACAGATTCAGTTTTATCATAAATGAGGGCAGAAGCTTAGACAAGGAAATATCCTTGACTGAAATTAATGATAAGATTCTTATGTGCTTCCCTAGCTCATGGGATTCAAGGATCTGGGCAATTAGAGAATCCAGTTGCCACAGAGAGATCTCAACTGAAGCATTGCTAGGAAAGCTTAAGTCATATGAGATGCTTCTGAAGAACATGGCTGAGGCTGAAGAAAGGGAGACCTCTCCAGCTCCTGTCCAAAGGTCCCTTGCTCTGAAAGCTGCCGAAGGTGAGTCCTCCACTCCTGAGGATGAAATGTTCAGTCTGCTGGCAAAAAGATTCAAGAAGTCGGTGAAGACTGAGGACTCAAGGAGAAAAGAAAGGGATTCAAGACCCAAATATGATAATACTCCAAAGAAGGAGATTATCTGCTATACTTGCAGCAAACCAGGGCACATTGCCCCTGAATGCCCACAAGAGCAGAGGGAAAGAAGCAGCAGCTAAAAGGAGAAGAAGAAGAAGAAGTCTTTCAGAGGAAAGGACAAGAAGAAAGCCAAAGGCTTCATTACTGAAACATGGAGTGATTCTGAAGCAGAGTTAGACTCCTCATCATCTGAAAGTGATGATGAAGAAGAAGCAGTAGCAACCTGCATGATGGCTCTTAGGATGGCATCAAATGATGAAGATGATCAGGTATCTGTCTTTGATGAATTTGATTTTACTTCAGAAGATTTTAAAACATGCTTCAAAGATTTTTACATTGAACATCTTAGGGTAGAAAAGGAACTAAACACAGCTAAAACTGAATTAAAGAATCTTAAGAAAAATGAAACACTACTAATAAATCAAAATCTAACTAATAAACTTAATAATAAAGAGTTAGAATTGATTAAGATTAGAGAGGAAAATACAAATCTAAAAGAAGAGCTAGCAAAGGCAAAGGCCTTTGAGGACTCACTCAATGGGAGGAGTCAGAAGCTCAAGGATATCACAGAAAATCTCTCTATGAGATTTAATCACCTAGGATAAGGAGTAGAGCCCTCCAATAGCACAGAAATATCTAGGAAATCAGCCAGGAAAAATCCAGTACCATTTGTTAGACCCAGTGAATATCAACCAAGTGAGAAGAGTGTATCACCCAAGGGTAGAGATAACAATCATCTAGATAGGATAGACAAATCTAAAAGGAAAACCTAAATAAAAGGGAAAAACCCTAGGCAAGAATCATTTAGAGAAGTTAAATAACAACAATCAACAGGCAAAAACAAAACCTAGGATAATTAAATATTCTGCTAATTTGTTATATTTTGATACATTTTATACTCACTTCAAGTATCAAGATAAGAGGTTTGGGAAATCCATTCCCCATCATCCCAAAGGGTATCATGAAAGACCCTTCTATTCTTTCATTGAACCCTACAATGGTAAAAACAAAGGGCCCAAGGTAACCTGGGTTCCTTCTAATGTTTGAATTGCTTGTGCAGAATGAAGTAGATGTTGGAACATGGTTTTTCGCATCCCTTTGATTTGAGAATAACAAATCCTACTTGTATTTGATCTTGCTTGCCTGTGTGTTTTTAACATGCAGGTTTTGAATATGTATGACACTAGGTTGCTGCTCCATTGGTCTGGAACTATTCACATGCTTAAATGAATATATTATAACGCCAGGCGTTATACTTAACGCTGGGCATTGGAGTTCGATGGGATGGTCTGCCGTTCGAAGGGATGGTATGCCGATCGACTAGATGGCTTGCCGACAGAAGAAATGAGAAAAGATCAACGCCATGCGTTAGGACTTAATATTGGACATTAACGCTCGATGTTTATGGCAAGAGGGGAAGCAGCCGTGATTGAAGGGGCCTTTAAGAATGATTTGACCTAACACCAGCATTAGCCTCAACGCCAGCGTTAGGGTTGCCTAAAATGAAAGATTCCTAAAGTGTAGAATCTCATTCCTGTTTTGAAGATCCGAGCCATCAAAACATTTCCAAACTGGGTCAACGCCAGGCGTTAGCGTTAACGTCGACGTTAGCCTCCTGGCCTATAAATAGATTGAATTCGTCTTCCCCTACCGCTGATTGATCAGAGCCCTATTCTAGCACTTTAGAAACTCTGAGAGGGCCGTATTTCCAGACCAACTCATCTCCCACACAAATTCAAATGGAGGAATTGAAGGAGGCTTGGATCAACACGCTAACTCAACGCAAAGAACGCACACTTGGACTTCAACGATCTTCAGCGATTCTTCGGCGTCTCCTTCAGATTACCTCATAGGGAGTTTTATATATGTCTTTTATTTTTATCTTTGTAATCGGTTCATGTATTCGCCTCTTGTTGACGACTAGGTCTAGGTAGGACTTAGGGAGGAATCCGCCTTGTGTTGGAGACTAGGTCTAGGGAGTAGATCTAGGAGGTGCTCGAGGCCTTTCCGGGGATAGAAAGGCCAGAGCGGCTTGAGGCCGTATCTGGGGATTGATCGGCTAAAACCAACCGGTTCTTAGAGAGAAGAGTCGGTATAGAAAACAAAACGAGTTTTCATATTATTCGCTTTGATTTCTAGCGTCATATAAATCAAATTTTGTAATCAATTTTATTAATGATAATCATGTCTTTTTCTATTTAATAAAATTGATTTACTACTCTTTGTTTTATATTCACTCTTATTCAAATAAAATATCAAAAGTTTTCTATAAAATATTAAAGTTTTCTAAAACCCTTATTCACCCCCCTCTAAGGGCACCTCAAGATCCAACAAGTGGTATTAGAGCGAGGTTATTCCAAATCGGCTTAACAACCGGGAATAATGACGTCTCTTGATCATGATCTTGCCTCTACTAGTGGGGAAAATTATAATATAAATGAAAAATCACTTGCACCACCTTTATTTGAAGGGAAAAATTATAAATGGTGGAAAATATCAATGAAAAATTTTCTTAAAGCATTAGATGAAAAGTTTGGAATATTACTATTGAAAAGCCACCTAGCATCTATTTTGTGCGTTAGATCAAAATATTTTCAAACTTATTTATAATTTACCTACCGCATATGAAATTTGTAATTTTCTTGAAAGAACTTATGATTCTCCTTCTATAGGTACAGAACAATCACAATAACCGGCGAATATGCAAGCACGCACAAGTATTCAAGAAAGCTCCTCACATGATGGATCCGTGGAATGCACATCAAGCGGAAGGGATGATGACAACACATTATTGGAAGAGGAACATGAAGATGTCAAAGGAACTTTATGTTCAAACCTTTCCTCATCCAAAAGCAAAGGAAATCAAATTCCCTTGTTGTTTGCAATTCTATTTCTACATTATAATTGCTACAAATTACAAAGCGTAAAATTAAGAAATTAAAAAATGCTAATTGCAAATTGCGGTTAGAAAATCAAGGTTTAAAAGCAAAAGTTAAAGTAGAATCAAATTTTAATTTATCTAGCATTACCCATGTTTCTTCAATTGAAAATATAAAACCTTGTTTTGATTGCAATATTCTTAAAGAAAAACTCAAGGTATATGAAAATGAGCATCTTAAAGAACTCAAGGAAAAATTATCTTTAGAAAAGTCATCTATTACAAATGATTGTGCTATATGCAAAAATTATAAAATTGAAATTAAAGAGATGGACAAAACATTTGAGGAACTTAAAAATAACTATCAAGCTCATATTGACTCAATTATTTTCACTCTTAAAAATAGCACAATTGCTTATAATAAAGCTAGACATAATCTCAAAGTAAAAAATTATGAATTGGAAAATAAAGTTATCTTGCTTAAGGAAATTATGAACAAAAATTCACAACAAGTAAATTCACAATATCAAGTAATATCTAAAAGCAAGTTGAATATGAATATGAATATCTTAACTAAGCTTAATAATGGGAGTAAGAAACACAAAATATTTGTAAATCAAAATAACCCTTATTTACAAAATCATGTTTCTCCCAACTTAAAATTAAAATTACACAAATTTCCTATAAACGATATTTTCAATAATCATTACAATCATAAACTTCAAAATATTTACAATGGAAATTTGATGCATAAAAACAATATTAAACCTAAGTATGAGTGGAGGAGACCCAAAATTAAAGATGAAACTTTAATTCCACTTGAAAGGGTTCTTTCATACTCGTCTCCCCAAAAGCAAACTCGATGTATTTGGGTACCCAAAGGAACCATCCCTCTTGGTTCTCTTTGGATACCTAAATCTCTTATTCATTAGGAATTATACATTTGCATGAAGTAGAAACAATAAAAAATGAAATATCATAATTCTACTTCATGATATGCTTTAATGTCTCTTTTCTTTTCCTTTTTCATTTTCTTATTTTTAAGCTATCATGTCATGGTCATCTTATATATTATTGAAAATATGATTTTATCTCTTAAAGTTTAAGTAGCTTACAAATCAAATTGATCAAAATTCAAAGTCAAATTTTATTTTGATGACCTATCTATCTTTCCTAAATTCATTGCTTAAATATCTTATATTATCCATATAAATTGAATTCAAAATTTTCTATGAGATATTTATCTAGATTTATGAAATCATGAACTTAACTTTTCTAAAAAATAAAAAATAAATAAATAATATATGCAAGATTTCGACCCAAACTTCAAACGATCATAACTTTTGATCCGCTTGTTAGAATTTCACCCACAATAGCTTTTCGGAACGTGGTCGAGAAGATCTATGCAATGGAAAACCAGCTTTGCTCATTTGAGTTCTTTTCGACCCTCAAAATTACCAAAATTCAACTCCGCTTAAAAGTTATCTCAAGTTTTTTTTGACAATTTTTTTTAGTCTATAAATTCTAAAATCTTTAGTTTGGGTAGCAACTAATAACACTTAAATATCTTGAGAAAGGGAGGTTTGGGATGTCACCCCATCACATCTCCTAGTACCGGGCGAACCCCTCACAGGGTAGACCTCGGGAAGTCCAAGATCCACTCTAAATTGCTAAGTCCAACTAAAACCTAGCAAAGATCAAATTAACTATAGACTCATGCGTATTCTTACAATGATCGAAAAAGATAATAATTATTACTATGTTTTTTGAAAACAATATATATATGGTTTGATAATATTCAAAAATCATTTATAAAACCATTCAAAAATAACCAAAAATAGTTTCTCAGTATATTCATTTTCACCATACAATCTTTCACCTTAATATGTTGAAATCGATGAATATGAATTGTTTTATTTTAAATACTTACATCATTATGAATAAAAATATGAGTACCTAAATTTCTTTGTGTTTAAACTAATGATCGCTTAAATGAATCATGCGAATCAAAAGATCTCTTAAATTCAAATATTAAACATAACTGCAAAAGATCATATTGCCTCCAACATATGGTTATGATCATTATCATTATATGAATGAATTAGTTAATACGTGTGCATGTATCTCATCTCTATGTAGACCCTAGAACCAACTTTGTAACAATACGAGTAATTCAAATTGAATCATCACTTCATTCTAGGTCTATAAATTGAAATTCTATTTATTGAATACATGAAACATCATCACTATTAATTCTATGGCATTCAAACTAATCATTCTAGCACCATCTTGTACTATAGGTAGAAATAAATTTCTAGGCTGGTTATATCATGCCATGATGTGGTAAGGTAAAATTTGAATAATGAAATTTTAAGAAACATGAAAATTACTTGGCTTTAAAATCAATAAAATCATCTATCTTAACTACAATGACTATTCTAAAATTCCTAAATATAAGCCAAAGTTAATGAGTCAATCCATAGGACAAAATGCTTTGGTTGTCCATGATCATTCACCTACATTATGTGTCTCACAATAGCGAGGGCGTAGGATTGTATGCAATAGATGATCTAACCCTAAGTCATGTCTTGTCCTTAACCGAAGAGGGGTTCAGTGAGGCCTTGCGAGGCCTTGGGGGGAAAGAGTGCTAAGTTGAGCATTCTCTAGTGTGTGCATTTGGGATTAACACCCCAACCTACTACATGTGTGCAACTCCTCATGCCCATCCGTCACTTAATACGGGGCTAGTGTGTAGGCATATAGTTTGGGTATTATTATCTAAGACATTCTTATATCGTATATTTTGCATGCACTCTTTATGACTATATTATTCATGCATTCTTGTTTTGATCGAACATGCTTATCTTGTGTTTTGCATATTTTATCATTTTTGATCTTTAATGATCTTGTAAAATACAAGTATTTCAAAACCAAATAAAAATATAAAAACCCTATTTGAACAAATAAAACATGCTTAATGAGTCTTCTAATGATCTCCAAAATGTTTGAAATTTATACACTAAGAAGGCCTTTCAATAATAACACGAAATCAAAGAAAAGTTTTTTTAAAAAATGTATGAAATCATCTACTGTCTCGGCGTTAACTAGTTAACACCAGGCATTAGCCTCTAACACCAGCATTAGAAATTAACGCCTAGCGTTACCCTTATGTGCAAAAATGCCAATATCACAATGCTGAATAGTATATGATCTCTATATCTCTTAGTTCAGTCTTCATGCAATCTGATTTACATTATTTGAATTAACATTCTTAAAAATAATTTTACAACCTTTTTATGGAAAAGTATTCAACAATTTTGAGCCTTCTAATCATCTTTAAATTTTCTGAAATTTCTACACCAAGAAGGACAATATGCATATTCACTATTCCAAAGGAAAATTTTTCAAAAATCTCAAAAAACAGAGTTCTGATTGGGCGTTAAGTAGTTAACGCCAGGCGTTTGCCCTTTTTGCCAAATTGAAATTCTGTTTTCTCAACACTATTTCTGGTATTTTATATTGATCTTTCTCTATTTCTTTTCTCAGTTTTTGAAATTATTTTGTTATTAATTTGGTTGTTTTATTCTAAAATACAAAAAAATTCAAATAATTCAAAATAATCAAAAATATGTTTTTGTTATTTGTTTTGCTTTAAATATTTACAAAACTATGGTTTGACTTTAAGATTTCACAAGATCAAAACTTCTTAGTTATTTGGTTTCAAATGGTCAAAATTGTTTAGGCATACACTTAAAGAATATCTTCAATGTCTAATTTTAATTTCAAATTTCCTAAACATTGTTTTATCTTCATGCCTTGACCTTAATCTGAGTATGTGTAATGAAATAGTCTATAGAAAATTGTGTATGATTGCCTAGCATGCCTCTAAGCATGAGTAATTTTTTATGTTAATCAATGATTCATTCACTCACTATTTTGGTAATCTACATGTGCTCATAATCTTAGTCTTGCATGATTATGTAGTATAGTCGTCTTAACATATTAGGTTGTATGTCTAAATTACCTACACCTTCATTCAAACAATAAATTTCTTGCACACATAGAAGTGTTATTTCAATATTGTTAGTGTTTGCAACAACAAGTGAATTCAGAGACCTATGGCCCTTTATTACAATAATATGAAATAAAATGCCAAAGATAACTCAACCAAGCACTGCTCACCCTCCTGATAAGTCTTAATGAGCATTGTGAGGTTGAGCACCTTGGAAAGAATTATAAAGTGTCTTGTGCAAACACATTTAGTTTTTATCACTTCTATTTGTACACCAGATCACTAAAAATAAAAATCAATAAAATTGCTTATGTGATCCCCCAAGCAATACTTCGCTCCTTGATAAGTGTTAATGAGAATTGTGTGGGCGAAGCACCTTGGTTGTTGTACTCATTATTTGTGCCTTGAAACTTTATTCTAGATTTGATGTGTGAAAGTAATTATAAGATTGCATCCTTAATATTGCTGTCTCTATTTCATTATATATGTCATGTGTTTTGATTTGTATACTTTTATCAAAACACCTTATGCACACATCATTGTTTTTCATAAAGCTTACACTCATGAGAATTGGATCCTAATGCAAACATTACATAATTCTCTAAAAACTTAAGTAAAAGCACTAGATTGCAATGCATGATTTCTATAATGTTTTCTTTACTTGAAATACGAATTGGTTACATTGTAGCTATTATCTTTTTGAATATGCTAAATCATGCTTGCCTATTAGTTATGAAAATTTTCAAAGTTAAAATGATCAAATGTGAAGAGTCTAGACATATTGTTGGAATGGTCAAACTATAACAAAAATACTACTCTTATTAGTTTTGTTTTTGTTTTCTGCATTTCTCTTTTGGTCATGTACTTCGTTTACCATGGTTTATCATGCTCACTTCTTGGGTCTTTCTTCACTTGTGCTTGTCAAACACTATTGCATCTCTTTCAACAAGTAATACTCTTTTTTAAAAATTAATTTGAAAAGCAAGTGGTAGAATTCCTTTGATAAAATCATGGAATGTTGATCTTTCACGCTTATCATATATTTTTTTTCCGCTGTGCTACTCTCTCCCTTAGTTCGATCATGACTTACTTTATGTTTACACAAAACTCTTAATCCTCTCTTAGTTATGTCCCAACTTTTGTCTTCTTTATTCTAGTTTTGTTTCACTCCACCCTCTTTTGCTAATAACAAAGGGGGAGAATAAAATGATAAATCGTAATGATTAACGGAGTAGGATTCACTAGATTAAGGGGGAGCATGTATCTAGTATATGGGAGTATACACTAAGGGGGAGCATTTTTATAGGGGGAGCATTCTTAAATGATCTATAATTCTTATCATTATCTTATAATTGCTTAGTGTCATATATCTTTATAAAAACACAAATTCTTTATCTATGAATCTGATTTATCTCTATTGGATTTGTTATTATCAAAAGGGGGAGATTGTTGGAACATGGTTTTCCACATCCATTTGATTTGAGAATAACAAATCCTACTTGTATTTGATCTTGCTTGCCTGTGTGTTTTTAGCATGCATGTTTTGAACAAGTATGACACTAGGTTGATGCTCCATTGGTCTGGAACTGTCCATATGCTTAAATGAATATATTCTAACGCTAGGCGTTATGCTTAACGTTGGGCGTTGGCGTTCGACAGGATGGTCTGCCATTCGACGGGATGGTCTACCGATCGACTGGATGGCTTGCCGACTGAAGGAATAAGAGAAGATCAACGGGCATTAGGACTTAATGCTGGGCGTTAACGCTCGATGTTTATGGCAAGAGGGGAAGCAGCCGTGATTGAAGGGGCACTTTAGGAATGATTTGACCTAACGCCAGTGTTAGCCTCAACGCCAGCGTTAGGGTTGCCTAAAATGAAAGATTCCTAAAGTGCAGAATCTCATTCCTGTTTTGAAGATCTGAGCCATCAAAACATTTCCAAACTAGGTCAACTCCAGGCGTTAGCGTCAACGTCAGCGTAGCATCCTGGCCTATAAATAGATGGAATTTGTCTTCCCATATCGCTAATTGATCAGAGCCCTATTCCAGCACTTCAGAAATTCTGAGAGGGCCATATTTCTAGACCAACTCATCTGCCACACAAATTCTAAAGGAGGAATCGAAGGTGGCTTGGATCAACATGCTAACTCAACGCAAAGAACGCACACTTGGACTTCAACGATCTTCAGCGATTCTTCGGCGTCTCCTTCAGATTACCTCATAGGGAGTTTTATATTTGTCTTTTGTATTTGTCTGTTATTTTTATCTTTGTAATCGGTTCGTGAATTTGCCTCATGTTGGCGACTAGGTCTGGGTAGGACTTAGGGAGGAATTCGCCTCGTGTTGGCGACTAGTTCTAGGGAGTATATCTAGGGGGTGCTCGAGGCCTTTCTGGGGATAGAAAGGCTAGAGCGGCTTAAGGCCGTATCTGGGGATAGATCGGTTAAAGACAACCGGTTCTTAGGGAGAAGAGTCGGTATAGAAAACAAAATGAGTTTTCATATTATTCGCTTTGATTTCTAGCGTCATAGAAATCAAATTTTGTAATCAAGTTTATTAATGATAATCATGTCTTTTTCTATTTAATAAAATTGATTTACTACTCTTTGTTTTATATTCACTCTCATTCAAATAAAATATCAAAAGTTTTCTATAAAATATTAAAGTTTTCTAAAACCCTTATTCACCCTCCCCCTCTAAGGGCGCCTCAAGATCCAATAGTAGAGTCCCACTCAGGAGAAAAAGTCGTAGGAAGAAAGATGTAGATTTTGATTAAAGAAAAAAGCCTATTCATGGGAGTAATTTCTACCTTGAATCCTCCTTAATATTTATTACATTATATTAAGATCTATTTTCAATAAATAAAAATTGCTGAGAAAATCAGCAAGAATTTCTAAAGAAATAGATCTGTTTATTAAGAGGTGCGTCGAATAGAAGTCGACGTACCATCGACTTCTACTCGATGCCAACATCAAGAAGCACTCAGAATAGACAATTCGAATAGAAGTCGATGCAGCGTCAAGTTCATATCGACACATACGTCGACTTATTAATTGTTGATTAAATTCGAAGTTACATAGATTGGAAATTGACGTAACGTTGACAGGACAACGTCGACTTAGGGTCTCTGAATAGTCTCAAAGCTACGTCGAGTACTAGTCGATGCAACATCGATATATCAGCGCCTCAAAGAGTTTGAATTTGGAGGGTGAGCTATTAAATTTTCAAAGATCTTTTCAGATCCTCTAAGACTTTGTATCTTCCTCCATGGTCACAAAGGAATTCTTAACCTCCCTGGTCAGCAAGGTTAAGAAGGGGGAGAACATTTTGGAGGAAGAAAGACCTGATCTAGAGTTGAGTGGACAAAATAAAGGTGATGCTCAAGGTCCTGACAAAGCTACAATAATCCAACATGCACAAATCCAGGGGGAGCCTGCAAATCAAGGGAAGTTTCCTGAAAAACTAAATGATGAGCAAATATATGCAACAGTTCAGGGGGAGCTTGCTCCAGATGTTCAGTGAAATCTGGATATAGAATTGGAAGTTGTAAGTACTGCAGCTGATCAGGAGATGCCTCAGAATGATAATCTACTGGATGAGGTAGCCAAGGTAGCTGTGGAAGCTGCCCAGGAAGCTGAAGTGAATGCTCACTCTCAGGGGGAGCTTCCCAAGGATGCTACTATAGAAGATGATGAGCCTTTGAAGATTGCCCCAAGCAAAGTCTCCTCAAAAGTATTTTCATAAAAAAGAAAAACTCCTGAGAAGGAGCAATGAGGCTCAGGTACTCTATAAGAAAAATTTCTTTTGGAAAACAGCTCTGGATATCTACATATTACTTGACATTAGAATGGTCTATGAAAAACAATATGTTATTTTCTATATATACCAATCCTGTCTTGTATTTACTTCATTCTTATGTCCAGGATGTCTTGTATGCATTTATGTTTATTTATGCAAAGAAATAAGTAAAATCACTTTGATCAATTTGTAAAATATGTTAAGATAAATAGGGGGAGATTGTTGGGAAAAACCCCTTTGATTTAACTTAACAAATTACCTAAAAGTGATTTTGTTTCTTAGGATTCAATTACCCATTGCATAGTGAGGGTAATCTGGTCATTAGATGTCTTAGGATGTCACACTCAACCTAGGGTGTCAAGACCATATCAAGAGAAGCACAAATTTGGTGAAGTTAATATTTGCGTCGAATAGAAATCGATGCAACATCGAATGGATGTCGACGCTACTCTAACAAGAAGTCCATGCAACATAATCTTTCTGTCAGAGTAGATCAAGTCGACATTACATCGAATAGATAACAACGCAAAGGACATGGACTTGTCGGAGCACTTGAAGAAGTCGACGCAACTTCTACTTCAACTTGGCGCAGAAGGAAATATCTGTCGAAGCCATTCAAAGTCGACGCAACGTCGACTTCTTCTCGACGCAGATAATGAAGCTCAGAATCATATCATCAACTCGACGGTTACGTCGATTGGGTATCGACGCAACGTCGACTAGCAGAGTTCAGTCAGAGCAAGGATGAATTCGAAGCTGCTCCTACAGGAACTCAAAGGTGCGTCGATAAGAGAGGAAGTGAACTCGACGCTACGTCAAATACAGTCTGAAAAGGGAAACTTTTTCAGCTGTCATTTTTGACCATCTCTCATGGCCCGCCTCACTCAAG
Organism: Dactylorhiza incarnata; assembly: GCA_033032865.1. NCBI lineage: Eukaryota > Viridiplantae > Streptophyta > Magnoliopsida > Asparagales > Orchidaceae > Dactylorhiza > Dactylorhiza incarnata. The sequence continues at coordinate 2,071,272 of JAWHQI010000198.1, forward strand.
ACCGCTCCCCAACTGCTCCTTAATTACCTTAAATGGAATAAAGAATTAACTGAGGTCAGAGAGAAGCTTTCTTGGAAACAAGCCTAAATGTTGGTGGACGGGTCAGGAATAAAAGAAGGAAGGAAGGATTTATTGCCGAGACAAATATACCCTTCAGGACTTACCTAAAAGGGAATCAAATTCAAATTCAATTGTGGGACAATAAAAGGCAATAGAAGAAAGAGAAAAGGAAGACACTTATCACAATCGGCCATGCTATTTTATTGGATCTTCTTCTTCTTCCTCTCTCACAGGAACCCTAACAGAAGAAAAATATAGAGAAGGAATATCTGCTACTCTTCTTCTCTCTAAGAAGAGAACAAAACAAGGCTGCTCAACAACACAATCTTATACCAGCCAGAGTTCAATCAGAAAGAAGATAGAAGGATCTGACGATCATAGCTTCTTCAAATCATCACCATCATAAGCAGAACTTCATCAAGAGCAGATCCTGTGAATAGATACAAGAAGTTGTTCTTCATACAACAATAATAAGAATTCTAAAAACAGAATTCCTACAACTTTCTTCTTTTTCTTTCTCCGTCCCTTTTGTTAAAGAGTTTTATTAATCCCTCTTCAAATGATTCAGTGGTTCAAGATCTCCTTATCAAAAGATCTAGTGGTTCAAGATCTCCTTATCAAAAGATCTGGTGGTTCATGATCTCCTTGTCAAAAGATCAGTGGTTCTAAGAGTCTCCTTACCAAAAGACTCAGGCACAATGGTGCATCCCTACCAGGTGGTAGAAGAGGGGAGTACCCACATTTTTGGGAACCTCTATAAAAAATTCTGTGTGTCTTCTGGTTGTTAATTTTCTGTGCTGTCCCTATAGCTAGTTTACTCTACTCATTTCTGCTTTATATTTCTGCACAAGTTTATTCTGCCTGAGATCTTGTTTGAGCATAAATCCTTAGATTATTTTATTGTTCTCACAGTTTGAATAGGAATAATTTGTAAATCTCTATTCACCCCCTCTAAAGGATTCTCAGAGGCACACTGTGCACTTTCACTCTCTTCTACCACCTGGTAGGAATACACAACCTGTGTCTGAGTCTTTTGATAAGAAGACTCTTAGAACCAAAGATCTTTTGATAAGGAGATCTTGAACCACTCAGATCTTTTGATAAGGAGATCTTGAACCACTCATATCTTTTGTTAAGGAGATCTTGAACCACTGAATCCTTTGGAAGAGGGATTCTTAAGACTCTGTACAGTTGAGGAAGTTGAAAGAAAAAAGAAGATGGAGAAGAAGAATTCTGTTCTCAGAATTCTATAGAAGCTTTCAGCTTATGTTTTTCCCTTCAATGGATCTGCTAATGATAAACCCTTGCTCATGATTGTGATGATTTGCAAGGGTTATATTCTTCAGATCCTTTTGTATATCACTTGCTTGCTATTTGGCTGCTATATGATGTTGATGAGGAAACAACTCTGTTTTCTGTTCTGAGAGAGCACTTGTTTTCTCTATTTGTCTCTGCTGGGGTTCTAGGAGGAAGAAGAAGAAGAAGTAGGAACCCTGATCAACAGAACTGTAGTAGACTGTGATGAATGCTCTCTAAGTTTTCCTCTCTTCTCATCCTATTTATTATTCATGATTAATTTTTGAATTTGTTTCCTCTTTTGGATTATCCTGAAAAGGCATAGTATTGGATAATTAATCTTTCTTTCTTCTTTTGTTCACAACCCGTCTGCCAACTGTTTGAATCCTTTCCAAGAAAGCTTTTTCTATCTTCTTTAATGCTCCTCTCCATTTTAGGCAATAAACAAGCCATTGTAGAATGGTCTTTAGTGCCGTGGTCCTTCAGAGAGAGTTCTAAAAGGACAGCTGAAAAGGTTTCCTTTTCAGACTGTATTCAACGCTGCGTCGACTTCATTCTCTCTCTTATCGACGTGACTTTGAGTTCTTGTAAGAGAAGCTTCGAATTCCTTCTTGCTCTGGTTGAACTCTGTTGTCGACGTTACGTCGATTACTTATCGACGTAACCGTCGAGTTGAAGACTTCTTTTTGAACTTCATTGTCTGCGTCAAATTGTAGTCGACGTTGCGTCGACTTCAGATGACTTCGACTGACACTTCCTTCTGCGTTGAATTGAAGTTGAGGTTGCGTCAATTTCTAAGACACCTTCGACATGCTCCTCTATCTACGTCGATTCCTATTCGACGTAGCGTCGACTTGATATACTTTGACAGAGAGATTGAGTTGCCTGGACTTTTAGATTGAGTTGTGTCGATATCAAGTCAAGTCAAAGTTGCGTCGACTTATATTCGACGCAAGTATTAATTCAACTCAGATTGTGCTTGTCCTGACCTGATCTTGACACTCTAAGTTGAGTGTGACATCCTAAGAAATCTAATGACCAGTTTACCCTTACTATATAATGTGGGTAAAAAACCTAGAAGGTAAAATCCCTTATATTTAATTTGTTAAGTTAAATCAAAAGGGGGTTTTCCCAACAATCTCCCCCTATTTACCTAAACAAATTTTACAGATTGTTTTAAAGTGATTTTACATATACTTTTACATAAATAGAAATACATACAAGATAATATAGACAATAAAATATGGCATAATGAAATCAGAGACTATTTCATACATTGTCAAGTATGTTATATTGTTCTTAATAATTGTATCCACCAGAGACTAGAAAAGTATTGAACTCTTCTCAAAATTAGAGTACCTGGACCTCACTGTCCTCTATCAGGAGCTTTCCTTTTTTTGGAAAAGACCTTTGGAACTACCTTCCTTGGAGCAAATGAAAGTGGTTCTTCGTCTTCTTGAAGATTCCTGTCATCTTCTTCATTGACTTTATTATCTTTGGGAAGCTCCTTCTAAGATTTTGCATGCTCCTCAGCATCTTGAGTAGCTTCTTATGCAATCTTTGCAACCTCATCTAAAAGCATATCATTCACAAGGAGCTCCCCCTGAGTTGATGGAAGCTCCCCCTGATTTACTGCAGGCAGTGCTTCATCATCTTGTGCTGGATCTTCTTGAGGACTTGTATGATGCCCCCCTGAACATTTGCAGCAGGATCCTTAACATTTGCAGTAGGACTTACTGTTTGAAATACAGTAAGTGTATTAAGATTTTCCACATCTTTATCCTTCACCTGGTCACCTTTTCTGGGATTGATCTTTCCTCCTCCTGAATATTCTCCCCCTTCTTAACCTTGCTAACAAGAGAGGTTAAGAACTCTTTGGTGACCATGAAGGAGGATGAAAACTCCTTGAGAGCCATGAGGGACCCTCTTGAGTCAAGTAGCTCACTTTCTATTTGAGAGTACTTTTTATTAAACTTTCTGGCTTCAGTGGACATCAGGTCAACAAAGGTGCTGGAAGCCAGCACTACTGCCTTTGCTATTGCTTGTTCAATATCAACTTGAGGTGTAGGGTGAGAGGTAGAGTCAGGTGGAGGTGGAGGTGTGAGGTTCTCATTCAGATCAGGATGATCTTAGTAGGCGGAGGAAAGAGATTGGTAGGTTTTTGGAGAGATATGAACTGATGGTGGTGGAGGAGCAGGCTGATTGTCTGTAAATGGGATGGATGGTTGTTGCTGTGGTTGGGGAGGAATTTGAGGTGAAGGAGGTGAACCATCTGTGGGAGGAATGAAGGAACTGTCCTGGTTGAGTGGTACTTTATCAGTATCTGGGGTATCATCCTGGTGGGTTGCTGGAGTGTATTGAGGAGGTATCTAATCCCTTGAGGAATCTGGTATATGTCTCTCTGAATCGTGAGGAGGCGGAGAGGGAGGAGGTGAAGGTGTAGCTTGACCAGGCTTGAGGATCTGCCTGGTCCATTTGGAGAAGATTCCTATATTAATTCTTTTGCCTGGTGGAATTGGCACTCCTTTGGACATGCACACATCTGGATAGTGTTGGAAGAGAACCTGGCTCATTATCCTCATGTAGGAATTGTCTTTGTGAACATATTTGTGGCCAATCATTTTCAAGAGGCATCTTCCCCAGTTTATCTTCTTTTCCAGAATTAGGACACCCATAATTTGCAATTGCTGCTTGGGTATAGCATCATGTACTGATATCTTGCACAACAACACCTTTCCCACAATGTCTGCCAGAAATTTGTATTCTTCTGCCAGATCCACCTTTTTCAGATTGATGGATCTCTCTTTCTTGAATTGCATGATTTCTAAGGCCTTCTTTGCCTCTTCCCCTGAAAATTCATCAGAGACCTCACGAGTGGGTAGATCAAATGTTTGAGACAACATTTCCTCTGTTATGCTGATATCTTTTTCAAAAATTTTCCCATTGAGGGATCCAACAGTATCCTTGAACTCTGTCAACTCAACATCAAGTATTTTACATCTCGTGGAGATCAACTTTGTTAGTCCTTCTTTATGGAATAAGCCAAGAATGGCCTTGAAGCTTTCTGATGCAGCATTGAAGGAATCGACATCCACATCAAAGCCAGAGTTCACTTTTGGTGGAGCCATCGATTTTAGGTACCTGCAAACACAAGAGAAAATGAGAGAGAGAGAGAGAGAGAGAGAGAGACAAGAGCGCGAGAGAACTGGAGAAGGAGAGAGAAAGTAGAGGAAAAATCGAAAGCGTAAATGATTTGACGCTGAAGTTGCTTAAAAGAAGATGATTCGTCGCAACTTAGGGTTGCAATCGAAGATGCGTCGATAAGAATTAATATTTAGCACGCAAAAATATGTCGAGACCGCTTCTAAAAGCAATACTGCGCGTGCTGTTATATCTTCGTTGCATTGATTAATATTTGATTCAACATTGAGATTGATCATCAATTCTTAAATTGATGTAGTAATGTCAATGTTGCGTCGATTTATAATCGATGCGACTTCGAATTTGATCAGCGGTTATTAAGTCGACGCATGTATCGATATGAACTTGACGCTGCGTCGAATAACATTCGTATTATCCGCTCTGATTGGCTCTCGATGCTTGCGCCGAGTAGAACCCGACGATACGTCGAATTCTATTCGACGCAACTTTGAATAAATAGTTCTATTTTCTTAGAAAATTCTTGCTGTTTTTCCCAGCAATGATGTTTATTGAAAATAGTGTTTATGCTATTAATTTTATGAACTATAAGGATAACAAGGGAATCTATTGAAGAAATCACTCCCTTGGTTTCATTTAGTTCTTCCTTCATGACCTAGATCTTTCTTTCCACTCCATTCTCTCTTAGGAGGGATCCTACCTAATCCTGCACAAATAATTCAAACATTAGAAGGAACCCAGGTTACCTTGGGCCCTTTTCTTTTACCATTGTAGGGTTCAATGAAAGAATAGAAGGGTCTTTCATGATACCCTTTTGGATGATAAGGAATGGGTTTCCCAAACCTATTCTTATTACCTTGGTACTGAAAATGTGCATAGAAGGAATCACAATATAGTAGATCAACATAATGTCTAATTATTTTATTTTTGTCTTTAGCATTTTGATTTAGATTTTTAGGCTTGTCTGGATTAATTTTCTTAGCATTTCCCTTTTCACTCTTAGAATTTGCTATATTGAATATAGTGATTTTATCAAGATTATTGTTAACTTGATTTTCAGTTAATTCACTCCTCTCACTTGGTTGATAATCACTAGGTCTAATCAATCTAATTGGATTTTTCCAGGCTAGTCTACTAGTGATTTCAGCGCTAGTGCGTGGGTCTGCTCCTAGACCTAGATACTTAAATCTCATGGAGAGATTTTGTGTGATATTTTTGAGCTTTTGACTCCTCCCATTGAGAGAGAGTCCTCAAAGGTTTTTGCCTTTGCTAGCCCTTCTTGTAATTCTTGATTTTCATTTCTTATTTTGATCGGTTCTGATTCCTTATTATTAATTTCATCTATTAAGTCCTGATTTCTTAAGTATACAACATCTTTCCTAAGTTCTTCTAGCTTTTTCCTAACTACAGTTATTTCTCTTTGACTATTGAGGAAATCATTGCAAAATTCTTTAAATCAATTTTTAAAATCATCATAATTGAAATCGAAGTTTTCAAATAGAGATACTTGTTCTTCTTCATCATCATCTGATGACATCCCTAATGCCATCATGCAAGATGCTTCTGCTTCTGCTTCTTCATCACTCTTAGATGAAGAGGAGCTTAACTCTGCTTCAGAGTCACTCCAGGTTTCAGCAATGAAACCTTTGCCTTTGTTTTTGTCTTTCTTCTTGAATGACTTCTTTTTCTTCTCTTCTTTACTGCTGCTCCTGACCCTTTGTTCCTGTGGGAATTCAGGGGCAATGTGCCCTGGCTTATTGCAGGTGAAACAAATTATCTCCTTCTTTGGAGTCTTATCATATCTGGGCTTTGAGCCCCTTTCTCTTCTTCTTGAGTCTTCTATTTTGACCCATTTTCTGAATCTCTTTGCTAGGAGACTGAACATTTCATCTTCAGGAGTGGAGGTCTCTCCTTCAGTAGCTTTCAGAGCCAGACTTCTTGGGATAGGATCTGGAGTTGTCTCCCTTTCTTCTGATCCAGCCCTGTTCTTCAGAAGCATCTCATATGACTTAAGCTTTCCTAGCAAAGCCCCAGTAGAGATTTCTCTATGGCATGTGGACTCTCTGATTGCCCAGATCCTTGAATACCATGAGCTAGGGAAGCACATGAGGATCTTATCATTTATTTCTGTTAAGTATATCTCATTATCCAGATTTTTCAGCTCATTGACAATGATGCTGAATCTGTCATACATCTCAGCAACAGATTCATCAACTTTCTTTTGAAAGTTCTCATATTGGGACATGAGAAGGGACTTCCTATCCTTTCTTTCATCAAAACTTCCTTCTACCAGTCTGGAAGGAGATTCCCAGATCTCTTTGGCTGATTGGCAGTCAGCCATCTTCTATAAGATGTCATCTGACATGGTGGATACCAGAATGTTCATAGCTTTGGCATCACATGCCTTCTGCTTCTTTTCAGTCTCTGTCCACTCAGCCCTGGGTATAGGTTCCTGTGTAGAAGCTCCACTGGCATCCTTCTTGTATGGGGATGGAGGACCTGTAATGATAACATCAAAGATATCCTCATCAATAGAGTTCATATAGAGTTTTATTCTGGCCTTCCAGAGTGTAAACTTATTCAAGTTACACACTGGAGGTCTTGTTGAGGCATAATCCTTAGAACTCATTTTATTAAAGAAGTTTTAATTAATTTTAAAGTAAATAAATGAGAGTAGGAGATCTTTTGATCAAGGTGTTAACCTTTTAATGATCAACTTGGCTCTGATACCAATTGAAAGTGCACAGTGTGCCTCTGAGTATACTCTAGAGGGGGGGGGGGGGATAGAGATTTAAAAAATATTTCTATCATATTTGTGCACACACAATACAAACACTAAGTGTTATGCTTCAAGAATACCTAACACAGAATAAAACTAATGCTGTTAAAGTAAAACAGAAAAGTTGTAAGCTATATGGGACAACACAGAAAATTAACACAAACAGAAGACACAAGATTTTATAGAGGTTCCCCAAAATGTGGGTAGTCCTCTCTTCTACCACATGGTAGGAATGCACAACCGGTGCCTGAGTCTTTTGATAAGGAGACTCTTAGAACCAAAGATCTTTTGATATGGAGATCTTGAACCACTCAGATCTTTTGATAAGGAGATCTTGAAACACTCAGATCTTTTGATAAGGAGATCTTGAACCACTGAATCCTTTGGAAGAGGGATTCTTAAAACTCTGTACAGTTGAGGAAGTTGAAAGAAGAAAGAAGATGAAGAAGAAGAATTATGTTCTCAGAATTCTGTAGAAGCTTTCAACTTCTATTTTTCCCTTCAATGGATATGCTAATGATAAATCCTTGCTTATGATTGTGATGACTTGCAAGGGTTATATTCTTCAGATTATTTTGTATATCACTTGCTTGCTATGTGGCTGCTATATGACATTGATAAGGAAGCAACTCTATTTTCTGTTCTGAGAGAGCACTTGTCTTCTCTATTTGTCTCTGTTAGGGTTCCAGGAGGAAGAAGAAGAAGTAGGAACCCTAATCAACAGAACTGTAGTAGATTGTGATGAATGCACTCTAAGTTTTCCTCTCTTCTCATCCTATTTATTGTCCATGATTAATTTTTGAATTTGTTTCCTCTTTTGGATTATCCTGAAAAGGAATAGTCTTGGACAATTAATCTTTCTTTCTTCTTATGTTCACGACCCGTCTGCCAACTGTTTAAATCCTTTCCAAGAAAGCTTTTCCTGTCTTCTTTAATGCTCCTCTCCATTCTAGGAAATAAACAAGCCGTTGTAGAATGGTCTTTAGTGTCGTGGGCCTTCAGAGAGAGTTCTAAAGGATAGCTGAAAAGGCTTCCTTTTTAGACTGTATTCGACGCTGCATCGACTTCATTCTCTCTCTTATCGATGTGCCTTCGAGTTCTTGTAAGAGCAGCTTCAAATTCCTTCTTGCTCTGGTTGAACTCTATTGTCGACGTTACGTCGATTACTTATCGATGTAACCGTCAAGTTGAAGACTTCCTTTTGAACTTCATTGTCAATGTCGAATTGTAGTCGACGTTGCATCGACTTCAGATGACTTCGACAGAAACTTCCTTCTGCGTTGAATTGAAGTTAAGGTTTCATCAATTTCTAAGACACCTTCGACATGCTCCTCTATCTACGTTGATTCCTATTCGACATAGCCTCGAATTGATATCCTTTGACAGAGAGATTGAGTTGCTTGGACTTCTAGTCTGAGTTGCGTCGACATCCAGTCGAAGTTGCGTCGACTTATGTTCGACGCAAGTATTAATTCAACTCAGATTGTGCTTGTCCTGACCCAATCTTGACACTCTAAGTTGAGTGTGACATCCTAAGACCTCTAATGACCAGATTACCCTTACTATAAAATGTGGGTAATAAACCTAGAAGGCAAAATCACTTATATTTAATTTGTTAAGTTAAATCAAAAGGGGGTTTTCCCAACAAATGCCATTTGGGTAATCGTAGACCGATTGACAAAAGTATCTCACTTCATTCCGAACCGGAGGGACGATTAAGTAGAAAATTTGGCAAAGTTATATGTGGATAACATAGTATGATTGCACGGTGTGCCTCGTAGCATCGTAAGTGACCGAGATGGGCATTTTACATCAAATGATTGGAGGCTAATCCACCAACTATTGGGTACCAACCTGAAGTTTAGCACTACCTTCCACCCTCAAACAGATGGGCATACTAAACGGACCAATAGGACAATGGTGGATATGCTCTGAATGTGCGCCTTGGATTTTTGCAATAGGTGGGAGGACCATCTCTTTATGATCGAGTTTGCCTACAATAATAGCTACCAAGAAAGTATACAAATGGCGTCCTTCGAGGCCCTGTATGGTAGAAAATGTCATACTCCCTTGGCTTGGGCAGAAACAGGCGACACAAAGTTGTTTAAGCGAAAAGATATCGATGATGCAAATTCAGCGATACGAACAATCTGGGAGAGATTGTTGATTGCTCAGGATAGGCAGGCAAAATATTATAATACTAAGCACCGAAACATCGAGATCACTGCTAGCTACTGGGTTTATTTGAAGATCAAACCATTCAAGGGTGTATCGAGGATTTGACGCTTGAAAAAGCTAAGCCCGAGATACCTTGGACCATTTAAAATTTTGGAGCGTGTTGGTGAAGCTTCCTATCGGATTGCTCTTCCGACAGAGTTAAGCGGTTTGCACTATGTGTTTCACATATCTGTGTTGAGGAAGGCATTGCAAGAGCCTACTCATGTTACTGTTGGTGTTCAAGTGCCGGTTGATGGTGGGCTAAAGACAAAGGTCAAGCCAATTCGCATCGAAGACAATAAAGTCAAGAAGTTGCGGAACAAAATGATTAGGATGGTCAAAGTCCGCTAAGACAATTGTGGTCGGGAGGAGCTTTCTTGGGAGCGAGAGTAGACCATGCTAGAGGAGTTCCCCGAGTTGTTCCGTTAGGGTACAATTGATGTACTTTGTACTTTTGAATGCTTTTTGATTTCTGGAAGTTCAGGATGAACTTTCTTTAAGGGGAGGGGGATTGTAACACCCCAGGTTTTCCCACCTGAAGAAAGTAAGGTTTTTGGTAGCAGGAGCTAACACGGGCGTTAGTGCTAACGTGGGCGTTAGCAATATCCACTAGAAGATATCATCTTGAAGATATAATCTTGATCAGCTCTACAAGGTGTCAAGTCGACATACTAACGCAGGGCGTTAGTGCTAACGCTTGGCGTTAGTGCTAACGCTGGCGTTAGGTTGATATCAACTTGATGAGTTTACCTTGTCGTCGGGAAGCTCCTGTTGTCGTCGAGAGGTCTCGACGATCGATTGGGCTAATGCCGGCGTTAGTAATCGACTTGATGACAGCCTTGTCATCGAGAAGCTCCTTGTGTTGACAAGAGGTCCCGTCGATACGGCTAAATGTCTAGCGCCTGGTGTTAGGGTTAACGCTAACGTTGAGTCTTCTAGTCGTTTGGTTAAGCGGTTCTGGATAAGATCAAGTCCACCGCTCTTCGGGGTTAATGTGAGTGTTAGGGTCAACATCGTTGTTAGCTCTGTAAATAGATTCACCAAATGAATCGTGGATGTCCATTCATTTTTTGGAATTTGGATCTGAGGGCTGGGATTTGTCCCGACCCAGCTAAAGCAGCAGTAGGAGTAAGCTTCTTCTCACTTTTATGACTTCCTCTCTCTCTCCAAAGTAAAGGAAGAAGAGGCCTAAGGAAGAAGAAGGCTTTATCCTGCCATTAGAAGAGCTTCCAAGCTCCATTAAATGCGCTAAGTTCAAATCCGTGGAGGGGACCTTGCATCGAACCTTTCCATCTGGATCGTTTGTCGATTCATGGCGCCGAAGCTATCGTCAAGGTTAACGATCCTTCTTCTTGATAATAGGACATGCTAGTCCTATGTTTTGTTGCTAGCATAAGTGCCTGAAAGTGCCTCCTTCACTAATTAGTGAAAGGCTATACTTTCACCGGGTGGATGTTGTTCTTCCCCGGTATGAACTGCATATAGAATCCAATTCATGTACGAATATATGCATGCTGTGTGAAGCCCATCTGCGACAGGTTGGTCCGGATTGGTGATGGCTAAATTGCATGCCGGAGAAGACTCCGTGCTTATTGTGCTATTTTGTATAACTTGAATGAAGTATACTGGGTTGTATACGGTGCTGGAGAGCAATAGCAGGAAACACATGCATTTCTGGGAAGAAATGACATTTTGTTTGCTAACGCCGACATTATCGCCAGTGATACCAGATATCACTTGGTGTGCTTGGAAAATGCCCTTGAGGCTGCGTTGATGATCTAGTGGTGATTGTCATGTTAAGGGCTGACGTGAAGTTGTACCCGCATCATGCTAATTGTTCGTAATGATTGAGCCGGGAAAGACATGTATGGTCTTAAGGCCTAACAATTTTGATGTATATATATTTGTCATTCCTAGTTGGTGTTGTGGACATGTCATTTACTAGTTCAAGATTTATATTAATGTTTCCGTTAGTTTGTAACTCTGATATGTGGTAGGTTGTTTTACTGTTTCGTAACTCTTTAGCTTGCACATTTAATATGGCGTGGGGTCCCGACCGAACATACTATTATATTTCTTGGCGCGGGCGAGGATGTTACACGTAGTGCCTGAAACAGGTACTAAACGCTATCTTTGGAATATCACATTCCCTTATTCTCAGATGATAATAACCATACCTTAAGTCTAGTTTAGAATACACCGCCGACACAACCAGTTGGTCGAACAAGTCATAAATTCTCGGAATCAGATAACATTTCTTCTCTGTCAGCTTATTTAGTTCTCGATAATCAATGCATAGCCGCGAGATCCCATCCATCTTTTTCACAAAGAGGACTGGTGCACTCCAAGGGGATGAACTTTGACGTGCGTAGTCTTTCTCTAGCAGTTCTTGCATCTGAACTTTTAGATCTGCCAATTTCTTTGGCTCTATTCGGTACAGTGCGTGTGATACATGCTTGACACCCGACACTATCTCAATACAAGAATCAATATCTCGCTGAGGCGGAGCCCCAGGGAGTTTGTTTGGAAACACGTCTACGTACTCCGCTAATTGGAACATCACTCAAACTGGACTTTGGCTTCGAAGCCTCCAACAAAGTGAAGAACGACCCCGCTCCCTTTTCTCACCGCCTTGACCACTTGGAGAGCAGTCATCAACGTATTGCTTGCTCCTCGCATACCAACAAATGTGGTCTCATCTCCGATGTTCTTTCCTAGTGTGATCTACTTCAAAGTGCAATCTATGCATGCTCGCTACTTCGAGAGCCAGACCATGCCAGAGATCACATCAAATTAAGTTAACGGTAGTAACGACGCTTCCAAGTCGAAGTCTTGATTCCTTATCTGCTCCTTTACACAACTTATCCTTTCCGTGCTCATTCGAGACCTATTAGGCATCACTACCTCCAATCAATCCTTTCCCAAGGTATATGACACTCAGATTTGCACCACAAAGTTCTCAGACAGAAAGGAGTGCGACGCTACAGTGTTAGAAGAGCTTTCACCAGATAGTTAAATATTAGAATGAAGCCTAATCTCACACATATACAAATTATGTAATTTCACCGTCACCAGTTACAATGACCACACAGTGATCTCTATCCGCACATGGGATATAATTCATATTAAGAGATGATCACTCATACCTCTGATGACATCGCTTTGTAGAATGACCTCTTGCTGGCCAAATGAGTAGACTCTCGGCTAGGTCAGAGGATATTGAGAAATGGAAGACTTCGCTGTCTTCCCTTTATCCACACCCGCCATAGAAGTGTAATCCGCCACTCAGTTTACCACCTTTGGTGGACCACTTTGACATACTCGGGCTTTGTGTCCTCCCTTTTCACAAATGAAAAAAATTAAGGGACCCCGTGCAGTCGTAGCTCCTAACACATTAGAGGGAGCCAATTTTGCGAACCTAAACTTCCTCTTGTTCTTTTTGAACTCAGGCTTTGACTGAGAGGTCGGCGCATGAAACTCTGACTTCTTTGCATTGAAGCCCCTCTTGCAATGTACCCTTTCCAAGTCCATCTCCAAAAATCTAACCGCTTTCACTAAGACATGGAAGCCAAGAAACATCGGACCCGCAAGTAATAACTATAAGTCTTGCAGACCTTTGTAGAACTTGTTGATCTTGGTCTCCTCATCTTTCCACATAGACCCCTCATAACAACCTAGACTGATGAACTCATTCAGGTACTCATCCACTGTGTGCTCTCCCTGCTCTAAGTGTAAACACTGGTTCTGTAGTGCTAAATGCTCTGCTAAGGGCATGTACCTTAGAAGGAATGACTCATGGAAGTTTTCCCAAGAGATTTTAGCAAGTTATCTCCCGCCATATTTGTACACCACCTCTTCTTCCCACCAAGTCTTGCCTCCCTGATAAGTAGGAAGGTGACCAAGGTGACCAACATATCTTCAGTTATAACTATTGATGTTAAAGTCCTCCTTATTTTTTACAACCACTCAGTGGCTCCCGTTAGGGATTCAGTTCCCGAGAAATATGGAGGGTTGAGGCTCAAAAAGTGCTTCGACTGCTGACAATGCAATTGCGGTTCAGCTTCTGTCTCAACTTGCACTGTCGGAACCGGGGCCACATCAGGAATGGGAGGCTGTACTAGTCTTCCTGGTTGTGCATTTAGTGCCGCCAGGACCGCTTCTGCGATCACTCGAATTGTTTCAATAGAAGGAGGGGTTGCATGTGCATCGACAGACATACTACTCCCCACGGTGTTACAAGGTTGGGTCTGCCCTGCATCATTTCTAGTCACCTATAATCGTGTAACACACAACTTAGTGACTGAAAAATTACAAAGCAGTAATCAAGGAATGCTTAGGTTCCACAAACAAGCATGTTTTCATTCCTAAGTGGACATTCTTATTAGTTTTTATCATTTTTAGATGAACGCACATCACGTGCACTCCACCCCTTAAAAGGAATTCTGCCTTGAATTCTTTAAACTATGGATCGACTCCTAAAGTCCGATACCAAATTTTAACACCCTGCCAGTACTCATAATATAACAATAGGTCCGGACGGGACCCCATGCCATATTGAACACACTAGCTAGACGTTAATAAAATAATACACAGAAAAGAACTGCACGAGAGTATAAATAAAGCAGAAGCGGAAGCTTTCAATAAAATAGTAATATAAGATGTCCACCTATTCAGGAATGTCACAATAAAGTTATGGCATTCTAGACTTACATTCAACAATGTAATTAACTTAAAAGCATACTTCGGCATGCATGCCGACAATACATGGAAAGTAGTAAAAATAGGTTGGTCTTCAAGGGACAACAAAGCAATGGGCTTCAGCCCGCTATTTCTCGCTCAGCTCACCAACACCTGCACCATCCACAAATAAGAGGTAAATGAGGGTCAACTATGAGCTGACCACAAACCACGTAACGATCCCACCCCCGACCATTCTAGTCGGATCAGGGGCGGGGCACCGCTAACCTTGAAGCAAGTTATACACGCAACATGTAATATAATAAAGAAAGTGCATCTACTCTACACAAGGTGAGGTTTCAAGCACAATCAATCTTCTAGGTTGAGCATCATGTAAAGGGGAACCTATGAATGCATGATGTTAGTTGGGTTCACTCGGAGGATCCCCACAACCGCCTAAGCAACCGCATGAGGCTGACATAACATCAATCAAACGCATCACAAATGTGGGTACTCACGACCACATGCTCCATGCACACATGACATGTTTTCAATGCACTCTTTCACGAGTACCCCCACCAATCTAAGCTATGAAACTTAATTAACGATTGAGCATTTACCGATCAGAGAAAACTCTCCCAAAATTGGTCTATCCCATGATCCATCAACATTTTTGAGGGTTAACCTCGTGCTGAACTGCATGGTACAGGTTTGGTTCAGCTTGTGCCCATTGCTCAAATCATCGTGATAGAAAGCACGATGCCGTTGTGGCTTTACCTCGGTCCGTTAGCATTTAACACCTACAAGTGCTACCAAAACAACAAGCTACACACCTAATCCATAAGAGTGGACATAGGCTTCGCTATTACAACCAATGAAAGAGGTCCAAGACAAGTCCTCTACGAGTTTGTCGTGAAGGTTTGCATTCAACCACACATAATAGCGGGGCTTCGTTAGGTATTCCAAGAGACAGCTTAAACTCAAGTCTCGTAATATGATGACATAGTTCATAGAGTCATTCTACGACACACATTCTAGACTTAACCTAAATGCAACGTAGCAAATCATGTATCACCGATCCGGGCTAACGACCACGGGTAGGCTTCACACAAAATGCCTAAATCCGTACGACTATCGGATTTCTACATGCAGTAAATGCCTATGACGGACACAATCGACTTGGAGTTCCTAAGAACTAAAGGGAGTCCTACACTTCACTAATTAGTGAAATAGACAACCCTATGTATGCATGGAAAAGGGATGAAAAGACCAAAACACATCCTAAGACTGGGAGGAAGGATCGTTACCTTTGCCGATCTATTTAGAGCCATAAATCTGATATTTCAGTCGGATGGAAAGAACCACACCGGGCTACTCTCCATGGATCTGGAAATGGCTTGCGTTAAATAGCTTCAGAGCTCCGTCGATGGCGAAAAGAGTCTTCTTCCTCACCGACTTTCCTCTTTCTCAAGCTTGGAGAGATAAAATACTTATGAAAATGAGGATAAACTTCCTCTGCTCATTCCCTAAGAGTTTCTGGAACATTTCTCAGCCGTTTGATCAAAAGCCTTAAAGATTTGACTGCCACGCTCGCTGGTTTGTGGATCTGGGTCCGTAAACTACCGCCTGATGGTATCTCTACCGCGTCACGCTAACATTTGATCTTAACCCTAAGCATAACATCTCGCTCTCTCAATGATATTGTGCCTCATATTGACTTGAAGACCTACCGCAGGCGGTATCGCTTCCGCCCGACATTAACATCTAGTTGATATCTTCTTGACGACACCTTCTCGACAACACGGTGAAGCTTCCTAGTGATATAGCTACTGCCAGCATTATATCTACCATGTGGCATTAGCCATATCATTGACAAGCCATCTTGATGACACAGATGAGCTTCAGGATGACAGCCTGGAGCTTTTAGTCGCCAGCGGTAGATCTACCGCCTAGTGTTAGCTACCTACTACAGATTTTAGAGAGATTTCTTCCCAATGGGAAATGGGGTGTTACAGTGTTGACCTAAGACAACACCTATGTGGACATGTAATGTTGGTTATGTTATTAGATTAGGATGAATCTTATGATCGTGAGGGGGATGAGTCATGGATGACCTAGGATACCTTAGGATGCACATGGGTGTCTTGTAATTACGAGTCGATCCAGAATTTCTTTAAACCTCGAAAGTGCACAGTAACTCCCCTGAGAATTCTCTAGAGAAGGGGGGGGGGGGGGGGGGGAGGGGTGAATAGAGATTTAAAAACTTTTACTAAGAAGTGCATACAAAGTTAATCCTAATTCCTAAGCATCCAAGATTCCTACCAGAATTAAATCAATCACAGAATAATAAAAGTAGATAAGAGACAATCACAGAAAATTCACAACATAGAAGACACAAGAGCTATAATGGTTCCCCAAAATCAAGGCGGTCCACTCTTCTACCACCTTGGTAGGAATACATTATCACAGTGCCCGAGTATTTTGATAAGGAGACTCTTAGAACTACTGAGTCCTTTGGTAAGGAGACTCTTAGAGCTAGTGACTGAGTCTTTTGATAAGGAGACTATTTGAACCAAACCAGATCTTTTGATAAGGAGATCTTGAACCAAGACTGAATCCTTTGAAGAGGAATTCTTATAACTCTTTACTCAGTTTACAGTAATGAGAATTAAAGTAAGAAGATGAATATGAAGTGTAATCTTCTGATTTGAATCCTCTTTCAGCAGTCACTGAGGATTCTAGGCACTAAGTGTTTTGGATCCTTTGTAAGATGATGAATCCTTGCTTAGAAGAAGATGTAAGGATTATATGCACGAATCCATTCTTTCAGATTGATCTCTGTATCTTTGATGAGCTTCTTTCAGAGAGAAAAAGGAGAAGAAGCTTTCTACAGCTTGAGGAAGAAGAACTGCTGTACAGAGATCTGCCGGGTAGAGTCAGAGAGAGAGAAAGAGAGAGAGAGAGAGAGAGAGAGAGAGAGAGAGAGAGAGACAAAGAAGAATAGTTTAATTGTATCCCCTTTTGAATTCTCTATGTATATAAACCTCTGTCAATTTTGAATTGAATCTCTTTCGCTTTTGATCGATTCTTCAATTGGGAAGTATAAAATGAGAATTATAGCTTTCCATCCCTGTCTGTTTACAACCCATCAATACCTTTAATATATCTTCCAATTATATCACCTCAGAATATTTAATACCTTTCTTTCTCTTTAAATCCTATTGCGACCCATAATGATTCAAATATCTTCCATATATACATTCTGAACAATCCTAAGAATCCATTACAGGAAGTTTTCAATTATTTGACTGTATTCGACGTTGCGTTAAATTCCTTCTAACTTCATATTGACGTGCCTTTGAATTCTACAAAAGCTATGTCGATATTTGCTTCACAGATTTGAAATGAATTCTGTTATCGACGTTACGTCATTTTTATATCGACGTTATGTTGATTTCTAATCGAAGTATCTGTGGACTTCAACTTCCGTCTTATGCATCAAATGCTAATCAATATTGCGTCGACTTTATCTTGAAAGATTGTATGCATCGACTTATGCCTTCTGCATCGATATCTAGTCGATGTTGGGTCGACTACTAATCAATTGAAGCGTCGACATTCAGTTTGAGTTTTTTCTACTTATATTCAAAGTTGCTTCGACTTTTAATCGAAGTTGCATCGACTTCTATTCAACGTAAGTTTAACTCAACTGATTTTTGACTTCCTTTTGACTAGGTTTTGACACACCTAGGTGGATATGACAATCTAGGATATCTAAAGACCATATTACCATCACTATACAACATGGGTAATGAATCCTAAAGAATGAAATCACTTTTACAGAATTTGTAAGGTAAATCAAGAGGGTGTTTTTCCAAACAAACCCTCCTGACATACAAACATTACACACATGATCATATGCATGGGAATATGGGGAGGATGCATGGACAATGATATGGAGGGTTAATCGACTTCCCTAGATGTACATAATGGGAGAAGTTGTTACGATGAACTCTTTTGTATTGGCAGTGAAGATGATCGGGGCTAGCTATCCCTTCCACAAAGGTTAGTCTCACACCCATTTTGATTATGTGCCGAGAGAATCTCTTTACGAGGTGAGGATGTGTTTCCACCGAGAGTACATATTGCTTTATAGAGGTACGAAGGCCTATGAAGGTGGTGTGAATCTATAACTTAGAAGTGGGAGTGACCAACCCACTGTCACCGTCTGGCCACAGAGGCGAGGCCTGGTAAGTGAGCTCCTTCTCTTAATAGGTCACTATGTTGACATAAGGGAAAGTGATCACGACTCATCATATTATTAATAGTGAGGACAAACATGCATACTCGTTATATCACATATACATACTTTATTTGCTTATGCTCTCACTATGGTCCAACATTGTATAACCTTCGTTAGGAAGACTTATATGATGACAAGCAAATTTACGATCTTCCTGTCTAATTTTTTAAAAGAGGCACTAATAAATAAAATCTAGTTATTAAATTTTGCTCGTACATATTTATGCTTCGTCTACTGTGCTAATTATTATTGCAGGTAATCTTTCTGGTACCCATTAGGGGGCCGGGGAAGAGCATATGATTTACTTGGTCCTTATGTATAACACACTCGTATGTTATTATTTTAAGACATGATGCCCTTACTGATGGAGTATGAGAGGATGGATGAGCATAGAGATGCCTCCATAGATGATGAGTTCCCTGAGATGACACAGACGATCTCTGAGGATGTGAGGGTACTTCCCCGAGGAGAGGAGAGGATAGAGTCCTATTTATATCATTTTGTAGTATTATGATTATGATGGTTAAACCATAAGATCTTATTCTCTACTACGTAGGATTTCATTTTGAAATATTTATCAACATGTTTGGTTATTCTGTGATATTTACTTTTGCAATCTTGTATATACTCTATGAATGTATTGTAATTATGTGTTAGCCTTTCAAGATGAGGGTTCCGACAATCGGGCCTTGAATCAAATGAGAGAGGGTGGATCCTCTATCGAGATGCGATCCATTTGGTAGGATGTTCACCTTGGGCATAAGGATCCCCAAGGTTTTAAAAGGGGGTCCTTATAATGAATTACTACATCTTAGTAAGATATGTTAATGTCAATTATGCATGTTACTTACAAGAAAGTCAACAATATGTTATGTGTTCACATTATGGATGCATATAGTTTCATGAAGATCGAGGAATCTTTGGTTTTTCATTGCTCTGTCGTTGATCAAAGTTGAATAAATAGATGCAATAGACAGGGGAGGACCCATGCTTGGACACACTTGGGCACGCCCCCGGGTGTATTTTCACAAAATTAAAGGTGCTGTGTGATTTCCGTTTCCCGCTTAGGTCATTTTTTCACTCTCTCCCCAGGTTTCTCTCTTTCCATTTTTGCCCTTTACATCTCTGCCTATGCGATCGAGAGTGAATTTATATTGTTCCGTCTACATCTCTCCTAAGGTTTCTCTCTTTCCATCTCCTCGAGTTTTATCGGAACAGTGGAAACTCACTCTCGATCACACTGGCAGAGACGTAGATGACGAAA
The DNA here is from genome assembly GCA_033032865.1 of Dactylorhiza incarnata. Lineage (NCBI taxonomy): Eukaryota > Viridiplantae > Streptophyta > Magnoliopsida > Asparagales > Orchidaceae > Dactylorhiza > Dactylorhiza incarnata. The sequence goes on from JAWHQI010000198.1 coordinate 2,091,027, forward strand.
ATGGAAAAAGAGAAACCCGGGGAGAGAAAAAATGACATAAGCGGGAAATCGAAATCATTCAATGCCTTTAATTTTGTGAAAACACACCCGTGCACATGCCTGAGTGTGTCCATGAGTGGTTCTGCCCCCTGCCGATAGTGCTTATGAGTTCTAACTTCTTCAAACTATTCAGTCCACTCTATAAGGGATCCACATTATACGACAATATCATGCACCTATGATGGATCTTTAGAACCAACTCAGCGTCATGGAGCCTACTCCTCTACCCGGAGAAACTAGTCCCTTCTACTATCAATACCTTGCTCTTCGTTGTCGATGACAACTGCTACAGTTCCTCATTCACCATCACCTTATATATCATACCTTCGCAGGAATCCTCATCAAACGTTCCCCAATTTCGTCTCTAGATATTTCAGTGAACGAACTCACTACTAAAGAGAGCCAAATAATTGCTCTTGAAACAAGTTCTACTCTAGAAAACTCTATCCTGGACACTCAGGAACCTAATGTTGCTCCACTCATTACTACTACTGCTCAGCCTCATCCAAAGCCCACATCTTATGGACATCATCCAAATAAACACGTGCACTATCCCTTGGACAAAATTGGAGTGCTTGGTACAAACGACATGGTAACCACAACATTCAGGAATATCATTCTCTCGCAAAACAAAAAGCCCAAGAAGACGCTGATTGCAGATTCCTAGTTTACCCCGCTCCTCAGGCTACTGTTGCTGGCAACTCTCCTCCTTTTGCTCAACAATCAATAATCTGATTCTAGATCATCTTCCATTGCTCGTGTTGCATGTATATCTTTTTCTCTTAGATATTGGCATATGGTGACTCCTATCATATGATTAATAATGACACTCACTTTTCCATCTCACTCCTCTTTGCACCTCATCGTCCATTCGTACTATCAAAAAAACTCCACTTCTTTTTAACGGTCGTGACAACCTCTCAGATCACTCTCTCTTCATTATTCCTTATGTTTATCATATCCCTCGTCTAGTTATGAATCTATTATTTATGTCCCATATTACTGACATTAACTTCTCTATTCTTTGAATGCTTCCATTTACCTGATACAAGATCCTCAAAAAGAAAGGTTTGTTGGTAAGGGCCTTCAGAGGAATGGTTTGTGCTACATTGATAGTCTTCATCTCCCGCTGTCGTCTATCACTACTACAATGAAAACTTCCTCTACTTTCTTGTCGAAGAACATATGTGATCTCTGACATCAACGTCTAGACAACATCTCATTGCCACGACTTCAATTCATCACTTAATTTGGAGTCTTGGACAACCTCTACTAAAACTATTAATCTATATATCAGCTGTATTTGAGATCACCATATCACCACCACTTTTTCTTCCGGCTCATATGTATCTTCTTCTCCTTTTGAATTAGTCACACTGATGTATGGGGTCCTTCTCATATTTCAAAAGATGGAAATAAATACTGAGTTATTTTTGTTGATAATCATTCTCACTCTACCTAGCTATACTATTGGGTTTCATGGGCACCAAATGCGCAACAAAAATACATGAAACCCTCAATAGGACCCGTGTGACACACAACAAATCATGAAACAAAATTATACATGCATTAAAATTATATTTCGTGATGAATGACTGGCATTTGCGACCAAACACCAAATAATATCTGTGTCTTTAAAGGTATCCACATGAACGTCGAAAACACCTCGTTGTCCATCCAACAGGCTCGGGGCTAGAAGATGATCGTCTATCTTTGCGCGAAATGCTAGTTCCATTTTTCGGAGATGTTACTCTTCTTCGCTTTATGACATTAAAAACTCTAAATCAAGCATTGCTTTTCTGGATAAGTTGACCTATTTATAAGCATGAACCCGTACGCAAAAATTACGTTGACATTCCCTCAACACATGACCGTGTCCTTCAGGCGTGTCACCCAAAAGTTGCATCTACTCATGAAAAATTATCTTCATGTGTCTCTGGGGCATGTAACTGTTGACATGCCTTTGTCACACGACCGTGTCACTTCAAAAGTCATGCATTTTTCCCCAAAACTACCACAAAATGTATCCCACCATTTTTTGGTTGACATGCCACTGGCACACAAGCATGTACTATGAGTGTGTATTTAATACCTTATAGCATATATCAAATATATGTGTTTAGAACGTAGTTTTATAAACCAACACAATCAATCACTACAATTTTCATACGTCCTTATGCGTGACCCTATAGACTCGTATCACATTGGCAGTAAGATTAATCCTTTGACTACTTCTAGATCACTAGATTCCAAAAATTTCTCACATGATCTAGAATGTATCAATCATAATCTCACAAACAATGAGTGGCATCTATAAATGCATCATTTCTACATAAGTAATATAAAAGTTGGTAACTCAATGAAGAACCTTTCAGTGCCCAATGTGTAGTCTACTCCCTTTGTCTCTAACATCTAGACAACTCAAGGCATATACTGTGTCACCCTCTTAATCATTCAATCCATCTTTCCTAATCCTTGAGTAAACTATATAATATAAGTGAGCTCAACAAATTAACTCATCTTAGAATGACCATGCATTTCATAGTATTACTCCATCAAGAGAGTCCATGGATGTTACTCATGTTATATAGGAGGACAAATTATATCTATATCACTCACAACTACCTACATGATTTAAAACACACACAATAATCATCCTTATGATCAATCTTTCTCAAGAAAGATGTTAGATGACATCAAAGTATGCTCCTTATGCAAGGAATACAGTTACTTCAAGTTAAAGGTTAACATACACTATTATGACAATGAGAACTACTTGTGACACAAATATAATAATCCATAAAGTAAACTCGTAAGTGAGTCCTTCCAGTACAACTGGTTCTTTAATAAGTATATGTATGATGACTTGATATCTAATATTATGACCTATGAGACTCGATCACCAGTCAATCCCACACACTAGTCTCAAATGTATCATCATTGCCTAATTTCTATAATGATACCTTGGACAAGGACTATTTAAGAATGATATTTCATTTAAATATAAGATCTCACATTCAAGTCACGTACTTGAATTCCTACAGAATAAACACTCTAAGATCATTCATTATGTTCAATTATTCTATCACTATATAAATGAGCAAACACAACAAAAGACATGCCTTAAAATATAAATGAAATTATAGTGCAAGTCATCACATGAACTCAAAACCGACAAAACCAAATCTACATGCCTCCCAATAGAGCCGGTCATTTAGGTATCTTATATTAAGTGATCTAGTATGGTCATCAAGCTTTCTTTGAGGAAGAGTCTTTGTTAGTGGATCTGATATGTTATCATCAGTTTGTACTCATCAAATATTCACATCACCTCGATCGATAATCTCTCAAATGAGATGGAACTGCTAAAGTATGTACTTGGAGCACTGATGAGATCTAGATTCCTTAGCTTTGTCAATTGCGCCAATAAATCAATAATGCTAGGAAATACATCTAAATCCCTAATGAATTTCCTAATACATACATGTTGGAACACAATTTTCCACACCATTTGGTTTGAGAATAACAAATCACACTTGTATTTGATCAAATTTTCCATTGTATTTTTAATATGCAGGATTAAACAAGGATGACACTAGGATGCAATATTTTGTTCTGGACTAGCTCAATATACTAAAAGGAAAGGATGTGGTCTAACGCTAGGCATTTAAGCCAAGCCGGCGTTGCCCCTCGATCCCACCAGTATGAAAATGGTCTGGAATGAAGCTGTCGTGATTGCAGGTGCATTTTGGGAATGATTTGGCTTAACGCCAGGCATTAGCCTTAACGCCATCATTAGGGTTGCCTAAAATAAGATGTTTCCAAACATTTTTAATCTGAGTCAACGCCTAGCGTTAGCCCTAACGCCAGTGTTAGCTTCCTCTCCTATAAAAAGGTGGCATTCGTTCTCTTCAATTTTACAACTCAAGGAGCCCTATTCCACTACTCTGAAATCTCCATGAGAGCTATATTTCCAGACCACAAAGGATCTCCCATTCAAATTTAAGAGAAGGATTCAAAGGAGGATTGGATCAATGCTAACTTAACACAAAGAACGCATGCTTCGACTTCAACAATCTTCAACGGTTCTTCGTCATCTCCTTCAGATTTATTCATAGGGAGTTTTTAATTTGTCTTTCATATTTTGTAATACCTTTTATCTTTGTGATTATTTTGTGAATTCACAACGGTTGTTGGCGACTAGGTTCTTAAGCAGCTTAGGGGGAATTCACCGCGTGTGTTAGCGACTAGGTCTAGGGCTTAGAACTAGGGGGTGCTTGAGGCCTTTCTGGGGATAGAGAGGTTAGAGTAGATTGAGGTCATATCTGGGGATAGATTGGCTAAAGCCAACCGGTTCTTAGGGAGAAGAGCCAGTATAGAAAACAAAAAGTTTTTTGTATTCACCTCAATTTCTAGCGTTATAGAAATCCAATTTTGTAATCAATTTTATCAATGATAATCATGTCTTTATTTGTTCAATAAATTTGATTTGGTTTTCAATTCTAGCAATTTACTTTTGATCCAATCTATTTATCATATAATATCAAAAGGTTTCTATTAAAATATAAAGATATCGAAAATCCTTATTCACCCCCCCCCCCTCTAAGGGCGCCTTGAGATCCAACAAGTGGTATTAGAGCAAGGTTATTCCAAAATGGTTTCACCATCGGGAATAATGGCGCACCATGATCTCGCTTTCTACAAGGGGCAAGGAATTAGTAGACCACTATGGAACATGGTTTTCTACATCCCTTTGGTTTGAGAATAACAAATCTTACTTGAATTTGATTTAGTTTGCCATTATATTTTTAGTATGCAGGATTGAACAAAGATGACACTAGGATGTTATATGTTGGTCTGGACTAGTTCAATGTGCTGAAAGGAAAGGATAAGGTCTAACGCCAGGCGTTAGAGCCAACATCGGCGTTGACCCTTGATCTCACCAGCATGAAAATGGTATGGAGGGAAGCTGTCATGATTGAAGATGCATTTTGGTAATGATTTGGTCTAACGCCAGCGTTAGCCTTAATGCCAGCGTTAGGGTTGCATAAAATGAGATGTTTCCAAACATGCAATTTCTCCTTTCTGGAATGTGGATTCGAGCCATCAAAACAATTGTAAATTAAGTCAACGCCTGAAGTTAGCCCTAACGCCGATGTTAGCTTCCTCTCCTATAAATAGGTGGCATTCGTTCTATTCAACTTTACAACTCAAGGAGCCTTATTCCAACTCTCTGAATTCCCTTTGAGGGCTGTAATTCTAGACCACAAAGGATCTCCCATTTAAATTCAAGAGAAGGAATCAAAGGAGGATTGGATCAACGCTAACTCAACGCAAGAACACATGCTTCGACTTCAACGATCTTTAGCGGTTCTTCATCGTCTCCTTCAGATCGCTTCATAGGGAGTATTAAAATTTGTCTTTCGTATTTTGTAATACTTTTATCTTTGCGATGGTTTCGGGAATTCCCCGCGATTGTTGGCGACTAGGTCCGTGCGTGGCTTAGGGGGAATTTGCCTCGTGTCTTGGCTTGTAGGTCTAGGGCTTATATCTAGGGGGTGCTCGAGGCCTTCCTCAAGATAGAGAGGATAGAGCGGCTAAAGCATCTTGAGGCCAGATCTTGGGATAGATCGGCTAAAGCCAATCAGTTGTTAGGGAAAAGTGTCGGTATATCAAATAAAAAGAGTTTTTCATATTCGCCTTGATTTTTAGCGTCATAGAAATTCAATTTTGTAATCAATTTCATAAATGATAATCATGTCATTATTTGTTCAATAAAATTGATTTGGTTTACAATTTCTAGCACTTTACTTTTGATCCAATCTATTTCATATAAAATATCAAAAGTTTTATTTAAAATTATAAAGATTTCTAAAACTCTTATTCACCCCCTCTAAGGGCGCCTTAAGATCCAACAAGTGATAACAGAGCAAGGTTATTTCAAAACAGTTTCACCACCAGGAATAATGGCGCTTCATGATCATGATCTCGCTTCTACTAGTGAGGAGAAATTTTATATAAATGAAGAATCACTAGCACCACCTTTATTTGAAGGAAAAAATTATATTGGGTGGAAAATTCTAATGGAAACATTTCTTAAGTCCTTAGATATCGAAGTTTGGAATATCACAATAATCAAACCACCGGATGAACTAAATAAAAAGGAATGTCATTTAAATGCAAAGGCTATGAATAGTTTATTTTGTGCAATATCACAAGATATTTTCAAATTGGTTTAATGCCTTTCTAATGTGTACAAAATTTGAAAAAGTCTTGAAGAGATTTATAGTCTTCCTCATGTAGGTATGGAGCAAGCAAAAGATTTGGAGAATTTGCAAGCATGCATGTGTTTTCAAGAAAACTCCTCATTTGATGAATCCATGGAGTGCACGTAAGGAGGAAGGGAAAATGATAAAGCATCAATGAAAGAGTAAGAAGAAGATGCTAAAGGAACCTTGTGTTCAAATGAAAATTCCAAGCCAAATAGCGATGTAAGCAAAATAAATTCTTCTCTTCTTGTTGCTAACTTTATTTCTTCATTTCATATGCTTGAAATGGCTAAACGAAAAATAAAAAATGTTATTTCCAAATTACGTGTAAAAAATAAAACTATAAAATTAAAACATGTTGAGAATTCCAAAATTAATCTATCTAATTCTCCACCCTCCCCATCACTTGAAAACACTATTCCTTGCCTTGAGTGTAACTCTCTAAAAGAAAATTTTATGATTTATGAAAGAGAGCCTCTTAAAGAACATAATGAAAAATTATCTTTAGAAAATTCATCTTTGAAAAATGATTGTGCTATGTGCAAAAATTATAATATTGAAATTAAAAAGATAGATGAAACATTTGAAGAATTGAGAAATGATTATCAAACTCATATTTGTTTTATAACCTCAATTCTTAAAAAAAGTACACTTACTTATAATAAAGCTAGACATAATCTCTAGATTAAGAATAATGAATTAGAAAAAAAAAAATCAACTTGCTCAAGGAAATTATAAATAAAAACTCACAACACAAAAATCCACAATATTAAGCAAGATCCAAAAGCAAGTTGAATAAAAATTTCCATATCTTAACTAAGTCAAACAAAAGGAAAGAAAAACGTCAAAAACTTGTAAATGAAACTCCAAAACACTATCATCATTATCATTTACACATTAATCTTCTCCCAACATAAAATTGAATGCAAACAAATTTTATTTAAATAATAAATTAAAAAGTCATTTTCATCCAAAGAATCAAGTAAATGACTATGTAAATTAGAAAAATAAAAATAATGTTCTTCCAAGATATGAATGGAGACTCATACTTAAGAATGATGCATTAATGTCAATTGAAAGGGTCCACTCATCCTTGTTTTCCCAAAAGCCAACACGACATATTTGGGTACCCAAAGGAACCATCCCACTTGGTCCTCTTTGGATACATAAATCTCTTATTCATTAGTATCATTAAATTGCATGAAGTAGAACCAAATCAAAATGAAAATCCAATACTATACTTCATGATATGTTTAATTTCCTTCCTTTTTATTTTGTTTGTTTTATCGTCTTTCTTAAAACCAAAATGGCATGGTCACTTTATATATATTTTGAAATATGACTTTATCACATAAAACCTAATGATCATTAAATCAAATTGAATAAAAAGTCATGTTTTCTCTCAAGTAAACTATCAATACTCTTTTTAGCCATCATCCTTTTTAAATCTGTTATGTTGGGAAAAACCCCATGTGATTTAACTTAACAAATTACTTATAAGTGATTTTACCTTCTAGGTTTATTACCCACAATGTATAGTAAGGGTAATTTGGTCATTAGAAGTCTTCGGATGTCTCACTTATCTTAGAGTGTCAAGACTAGGTCAGGACAAGCACAATCTGAGTTGAATTAGTACTTGCGTCGAATATAAGTCGATGCAACTTCGACTTGATGTCGACGCAACTCAGACTAGAAGTCTAAGCAACTCAATCTCTCTGTCAAAGTATATCAAGTCAACGCAATGTCGAATAGGAGTCGACGTAGATAAAGGAGCATGTCGAAGTTATCTTAGAAGTCGACGCAATCTCAACTTCAATTCAACGCAGAAGGAAGTGTTTGTCGAAGTCATCTAAAGTTGATGCAACATCGACTACAATTCAACGCAGACAATAAAGTTCAAAAAGAAGTCTTCAACTTGACGGTTACATCGATACATAATCGACATAACGTCGACAATAGAGTTCAACCAGAGCTAGAAGGAATTCGAAGCTGCTCTTACCAGAACTCGAAGGTGCGTCAATAAAAGAGAGAATGAAGTCGATGCAACGTCGAATACAGTGTGAAAAGGAAACCTTTTTAGCTATCTTTTTAGAACTCTCTCTGAAGGCCCACAACACTAAAGACCTTTCTACAATGGCTTGTTTATTGCCTAGAATTGAGAGGAGCATTAAAGAACATAGGAAAAGGTTTCTTGGAAAGTATTCAAACACCTGGCATACGGGTCGTGAACAAAAGAAGAAAGAAAGATTAATTGTCCAAGACTATGCCTTTTTAGGATAATCCAAAAGAGGAAACCAATTCAAAATTAATTATGGAAAATAAATAGGATGAGAAGAGAGGAAAACACAGAGTATTCATAACAATATGCTACAGTTTGTCAATTAGGGTTCCTATTTCTTCTTCTTCCTCCTGGAACCCTAACAAAGACAAATAAAGAAAACAAGTGCTCTCTCTCAGAACAGAAAATAGAGTTGCTTCTTCATAAACATCATATCATAGCCAAATAGTAAGCAAAAGATATACAAAAGGATCTAAAGAATATAACCCTTGTAAATCATCACAATCATAAGCAAGGGTTCATCATTAACAAATCCATTGAAGGGAAAAATAGAAGCTGAAAGCTTTTACAGAATTCTGAGAATAGAATTCTTCTTCTCCATCTTCTTTCTTCTTTAAACTTCTTCAACGGTACAAAGTTTTAAGAATCCCTCTTCTAAAGGATTCAGTGGTTCAAGATCTCCTTATCAAAAGATCTGAGTGGTTCAAGATCTCCTTATCAAAAGATCTGAGTGGTTCAAGATCTCCTTATCAAAAGATCTTTGGTTCTAGGAGTCTCCTTATCAAAAGACTCAGGCACAGGTTGTGCATTCCTATCAGGTGGTAGAATAGAGAACTACCCACATTTTGGGGAACCTCTATAAAATCATGTGTCTTTTGTGTGTGTTAATTTTCCGTGCTATCCCATATAACTTATAGTTTTTCTGCTTTACTTTAACAACATTAATTTTATTCTTTGTTAGGTATTGTTGAAGCATAAAACTTAGTGTTTTTATTATGTGTGCACAAATAGGATAGAAATATTTTTAAATCTCTATTCACCCCCCTCTAGAGTATACTCAGAGGCACACTGTGCACTTTCAATTGGTATCAGAGGGAGGTTGATAGTTAAAAGGCTAACACCTTGATAAAAAAGTCCTCCAACTCTTATTTCTCTAGAATAAATTTATTTTATTAAGAAAATGAGTTCTAAGGATTAGGCCTCAACAAGACCTCCAGTGTGTAACCTAAATAAGTTTACACTCTGGAATGTCAGAATAAAGTTATATATGAACTCTATTGATGAGGACATTTTTGATGTTATCATTACAAGTCCTCTAGCCCCATATAAGAAGGATGCTAATGGAGCTTATACTCGGGAACCTGTACCCAGGGTTGAGTGGACAGAGACTGAAAAGAAGCAGAAGGCATGTGATGCCAAAGCTATGAACATTCTGGTATCCACCATGTCAGATGACATCTTCCAAAAAGTGGCTGACTACCAATCAACCAAAGAGATCTGGAATCTCTTTCCAGACTGGTAGAAGGAAGTTCTGATAAAAGAAAGGACAGGAAGTCCCTTCTCATATCCCAATATGAGAACTTTCAAAAGAAAGCTGATGAATCTGTTGCTGAGATGTATGCCAAATTCAGCATCATTGTCAATGAGCTGAAGAGTTTGAATAAGGAGATATCCTTAACAGAAATAAATGATAATATCCTCACGTGCTTCCCTAGCTCATGGGATTCAAGGATTAGGGCTATCAGAGAGTCCAGATTCCATAGAGAAATCTCTACTAAGTCTTTGCTAGGTAAGCTTAAGTCATATGAGATGCTTTTGAAGAACAGGGCTAAATCAGAGGAAAAGGAGACAACTCCAGCTCCTATCCAAAGAAGTCTGGCTCTGAAAGCTACTGAAGGAGAGCCCTCCACTCCTAAAGATGAAATGTTCAGTCTCCTAGCAAGAAGATTCAGAAAATGGGTCAAGACAGAAGACTCAAGGAGAAGAGAGAGGAGCTCAAAGCCCAGATATGATAAGACTCCAAAGAAGGAGGTAATATGCTACTCCTGCAATAAGCCAGGGCACATATCCCCTGATTGTCCATAAGAGCAAAGGAACAAGAGCAACAACAAGGATTTAAAGAAGAAGAAGTCTTTCAAGGGGAAAGACAAGAAGAAAGCCAAGGGTTTCATTGCTTAAACCTGGAGTGACTCTGAAGCAGAGTTAAGCTCCTCTTCATCTGAAAGTGATGATGAAGCAGAAGTAGAAGAAACTTGCATGATGGCATTGGGGATGTCATCATAGGATGATGAAGAAGAACATGTATCCCTGTTAGAAAATTTTGATTTCAATTCTGAGGAATTCAAAAACTATTTTAAAGAGTTTTGCAATGATTTCCTTAATATACAAAAGAATTAGAAACAAATAAGGAAGAATTAGAACAGTTTAAGGACGATGACCTATATTTAAGAAATCAAGACTTAGTAAAAGAGATTCACAATAACTAATCAGAATTAGATAAAGTTAGAAAAGAAAACTTAGAATTAAAAGAAGAGTTAACAAAGGCAAAAGCCTTTGACGACTCACTCAATGGGAGGAGTCAAGAACTCAAAAACATTACACAAAATCTCTCTATGAGATTTAAGCACCTAGGACTAGGAGCAGACCCATGCACTAGCATAGAAGTCCCTATGAAACCTGCCTAGAAAAATCCAGTTAGATTTATTAGACCTAGTGACTATCAATCAGGTGAGGGGAGTGCAATAACTAAGGACAGTAATAATCCAACTAAAATAAATGTGCCTAACAAAGTAATTCTAAACACAGAAAGGAAATTAATGGGCAATAACACTACAAGGAAATTAAACAGTCAAAAAGCTAAAGCTAAAAATAAAATAATAAAACACTCTGCTGATCTTTTATATTGTGATTCCTTCTATGCAAATTTTCAATATCAAGGTAATAAACATCGGTTTGGTAAATCAATCCTCTACCATCCAAAAGGATACCATGAAAGACCTTTCTATTCTTTCATAGAACCTTACAATGGCAAAAGCAAAGGGCCCAAAGTAACCTGGGTTCCCTCTCATGTTTGAGCTGATTGTGCAGGGTTAGGCAGGACCCCTATGAGGAGAGAATGGAAAAGGAAGAAAGAACTATGGTCTAACAAAGACCCAAATTCAACATGGGAGTAATTGCTTCTATAAACTCCTCATCATCTGAATAGTTCTTAAAGATTAATAACATAAACACTATTTTCAATAAACATCATTGCTGGGAAAAACAACAAGAATTTTTTAAGAAAATAGAACTATTTATTCAGAGTTGCGTCGAATAGAATTCGATGTATCATCGAGTTCTACTCAACGCAAGCGCCAAGAGCCAATCAGGGTGGATGATATGAATGTTATTCGAAATAGAGTCAAGTTCATATCGATGCATGCATTGACTTAATAGCCGCTGATCAAATTCGTGATCGCATCGATTATAAATCGACGCAAGGTCGACATCACTATGCCAACTTAAGAATTGCTGAGCAATCTCGAAGATTGAATTGAATATTAATCGATGCAATGTTAATATAACAATGCGCGCAGAATTACTTCTAGAAGTAGTCTCGACATATTTTTGCGTGCCAACTATTAATTCTTATCGACGCAGCTTCGACTTAAACCCTAAGTTGTGACGAATCATCTTCTTTTAATCAACTTCAGCATCGAATCATTTACGCTTTTGAATTTTCCTCTCCTGGCTCCCTTGCTCTCTCTTTCCCCACTTCTCTCGTGCTCTCTTCTCTCTCTCTCTTTCTCTCTCTCTCCTATTTGCTTTATGTTTGTAGGTACTTCACAAAAGAGTTAATGGCCCCTCCAAAGATTAACTCTGGCTTTGATGTTGATGTGAACTGATTTAAAGCTGCCTCAGATAATTTCAAAGCCATTCTTGGCTTGTTTCAATCTGCTGGGTTAACCAAATTAATATCCACCAGATGCAAGATTCTGGATGTTGAGATAATAGAGCTCAAGGACAACAGTCACCTAGGAGAGGATTAATCCCTCATTAGGAAGATATCTGAGAATGATATTAACATTACAGAGCAAATGCTAACTCTCACCTTTGATCTACCAACAGGTGATGAATCTGATGAATTGACAGGAGAAGAGACAAAGAAAGTCTTGGAGATCATGCAGTTCAAGAAAGATTGAGCCATAAATCTATAGAAGATTGATCTTGGAGAGGACTACAGGTTTCTGGCTAACATTGTAGGGAAGGTGCTCCTTTGCAAAATCTCAGCTCACGATGTTATTCCCAAGCAGCAGCTGCAGATCATGGGCATTTTGGTCCTCCAAAAGAAGATAAACTGGGGGAGATGCCTCCTGAAGTTGATGGGCCACAAGTACTCCCATAAAGAAAATTCCTTCATGAGGATCATGAGCCAGGTGCTCTTCCACCATTATCCAATGGTGTGCAAGTCCAAGGGAGTGCCTGAAAGTGCACAGTGTGCCTCTGAGTATACTCTAGAGGGGGGGGGGGTGAATAGAGATTTAAAAATATATTTCTATCCTATTTGTGCACACATAATAAAAACACTAAGTGTTATGCTTTAACAATACCTAACGAATAAAACTAATCCTATTAAAATAAAGCAGAAAAGTTGTAAGCTGTATGGGACAACACAGAAAATTAACACACACAAAAGACATAAGATTTTATAGAGGTTCCCCAAAATGTGGGTAGTCCTCTCTTCTACCAACTGGTAGGAATGCACAAACTGTTCCTGAGTCTTTTGATAAGGAGACTCTTAGAACCAAAGATCTTTTGATAAAAAAGATCTTGAACCACTCAGATCTTTTGATAAGGAGATCTTGAACCACTCAGATCTTTTGATAAGGAGATCTTGAACAACTGAATCCTTTGGAAGAGGGATTCTTAAAACTCTATACAGTTGAGGAAGTTGAAAGAAGAAAGAAGACGGAGAAGAAGAATTCTGTTCTCAGAATTCTGTAGAAGTTGTTTTTCCCTTCAATGAATCTGCTAATGATGAACCCTTGCTTATGATTGTGATGATTTCGAAGGGTTATATTCTTCAGATCCTTTTGTATATCACTTGCTTGCTATCTGGCTGCTATAATATGTTGATGAGGAAGCAACTCTATTTTCTATTCTGAGAGAGCACTTATTTTCTCTATTTGTCTCTATTAGGGTTCCAGGAGGAAGAAGAAGAAGTGGGAACCCTAATCAAAAGAACTGTAGCAGATTGTGATGAATGCTCTAAGTTTTCCTCTCTTCTCATCCTATTTATTGTCCATGATTAATTTTGAATTTGTTTCCTCTTTTGGATTCTCCTGAAAAGGCATAGTCTTGGAAAATTAATCTTTCTTTCTTCTTTTGTACACGACCCGTCTGCCAACTGTTTGAATACTTTCCAAGAAAGCTTTTCCTATCTTCTTTAATGCTCCTCTCCATTCTAGGCAAAAAATAAGTCGTTGTAGAACGATCTTTAGTGTCGTGGGCCTTCCGAGAGAGTTCTAAAAGGAAAGCTAAAAAGGTTTCCTTTTTAGACTGTATTTGACGTTGCGTTGACTTCATTCTCTCTCTTATCGACGCGCCTTCGAGTTCTTGTATGAGCGGCTTCGAATTCCTTCTTGCTCTGGTTGAACTCTATTGTCGACATTACATCGATTACTTATTGACTTAACCGTCGAGTTACAGACTTCTTTTTGAACTTCATTGTCTGCGTCGAATTATAGTCGACGTTGCATCGACTTCAGATGTCTTCGACATACACTTCCTTCTACGTTGAATTGAAGTCGAGGTTGCGTCGATTTCTAAGATACCTTCGACATGCTCCTCTATCTACATCAATTCCTATTCGACGTAGCGTCGACTTGATATACTTTGACAGAGAGATTGAGTTGCTTAGACGTCTAGTCTGAGTTGCGTCGACATCAAGTCGAAGTTGCGTCGACTTATATTCGATGCAAGTATTAATTCAACTTAGATTGTGCTTGTCATGACCTGATCTTGACTCTCTAAGTTGAGTGTGACATCCTAAGACATATAATGACCATATTACCCTTACTATACAATGTGGGTAATAAACCTAGAAGGTAAAATCACTTATATTTAATTTGTTAAGTTAAATCAAAGGGGGGTTTTTCCCAACAATCTCCCCTATTTATCTTAACAAATTTTACAGATTGTTTTAAAGTGATTTTACACATTCTTTTACATAAAGCATAAAAGAAGCAACATATACATAAGATACCCAAAAAATATAAATATAAATAAATGGGCTGGTAAACAGAAAACTATCTGATTAATGTCAACAAGTGTTTATCTGAGTTTACCCAAGGAATAGTCTACTTTCTTCTCTTAGGAAAAGTAACTAAGGCCTCATAGAACTTTCTTAATTTCCTCTCCACATATTTGAAATTTGCTGGTGCGGCTTTCTCTGGGTTCTTTTGAATCCTCTCATGTCCCTTGAACATCTTTTCCAGATCAGTTTTAGTTTTAGGATGAACATCTTTCAAATTGAAGCCCATATCAAGAACTTTAGCTATCATCAAGTTTATTGTTGGATCGGATCGGTAGGCGCCCTTAGAGGGGATGGGGGTGGGGGGTGGGGGTTGGGGGGGGGGGGGGGAGGGGGTGGGGGGGTGGGGGGGTGAATAAGGGTTTTCAAAAACTTATATTATATTTTGAAAAGCTTTGAAATAATGCGAGATTAAGACAATAAGAAGTCAAGTAAAACAATTGAAATAAAGTAGAGACAGGTTTTATTAATATGAAATAAGGTTTTACAAAAGTTGATTTCTATAACGCTAGAAATCGGTGGCGAAGAATAGTAGGCTCTTTTTGTTTTCTATCCCGACTCGCATCCCCATGAACCGGTGGCCCTAGCCTATCCTCCCCAGATTCGGCCTCAAGCCGCTCTAGCCAACCCTTCCCCGGATATGGCCTCGAGCACCCCCTAGACCTAACCTAGATTTAGTCGCCAACACGAGGCGAATTTCTGCCCTAAGTCCTACCCAAACCTAGTCGCCAACACGAGGCGATTTCTCTAACTGTTTACAAGAAATATGAAATGAAAATAATTAAAACTCCCTCTTGATGAACTTCTGAAGTTGGAGACGAAGATCCGCTGTAGAATAAGCGTTGTATAAGCGGACTTCGTTTGGATCCGGCGTGAAGAGATTCTCCTTCAGAAGTTTGCAGAACTTTGGTAGGACATCAACTTTTGTTCAAGGTAGCCTCTGAAATTCTAGCACTCAATCTCTCTCTCTGATGTCTCTATGAAACGAGAGAAGAGGGGTCCTATTTATAGCCTCAACGCTAGCACCTGCGCTTGTGGTACCGCCGACGCTATCCCATTTTAGGACATATTCTGTGCGGCAAAATCTTCAATTCGAGGAAACATTTCTCTCTTGCCTTCTGTACTCCGCGCTATCGCCTGCGCTATCGGATATCGCCAGGCGCTATCTCCTTCTATATGTACTCCCAGAATTGCACTTATCATCGCTACCGCCAGGCGCTAGGTGCTACCGCCAGGCGCTAGGTGCTACCGCCGGCGCTAGTAGGAGTGTTGGATTTGATGGCTCAAATTTTGGGGCAACCTTCTTATGTAATCCTTGAGTCATGTGGACTTTGTTATCCTTCACACTTAAACACACAAGATCAAATACACATAGGATTTGTTATTCTCAAACCTAGGAGATGCGGAAGACCATGTTCCAACAAACTCCCCCTTTTGATAATAACAAATCCATTAATGATAAATCAGAGCATTAATATATAAGCATGATGAAACTTACTTGTGTGTGTGTGAGAGTGATGACTTAGGATAATTATCAATTTTAGCATTTAGAATTGCTCCCCCTAAATACATGCTCCCCCTGAGTGAATGCTCCCCTAATATGTAAGCTATCATCTTAATTAAGCATGTTAGTTTTCTATTTTGATAGCAGATTATATTTATCATGTTAGTTCTCCCCCTTTTGTTATTAGCAAAAGTGGGTAGGGTGACACCACTTAAAAGTTGATAATAAGATAAAGACATGATCGAGCTTGTAGAGAGAAGGAAATGATAAGGAGTTTTAGAATACTTTTCATTGAAATAGATCAGAGTTTGTAGCATATAAAGAATACAAGGTAAATATAGAAAAATACAATCAAACATCTTTTGTAAGACATGATGATTCATAAAAGATATATTAGTTAAGTTTCATAAAAGGATGTTTTTGTAAATCATTGTTCAAGTAAAATCTTTAAATTCAATAATAAAGTAACCAAACATGAAATAATGTTACCAAAAAGAGAGTACTACAATGTTATGTTAATTCACAATTTCAAAACATACTAAACATTGTAGAAAGCATGCTAGGTTATCTAGCATATCCTAAATAAAGAGTAGTATAGAATTTGCATTAGGATCCAATACTCATGAGAAGAAGTGTTATGGGAGATAATGATGTGCACAAAAGTGTATTTTTGAGTAGAGTTAACAAATGTTTTAATCAAAAATACAAGAGATATGTAATGTAAGAGCACAATAAAACACAAATAATTTCACTTCCACACACTTCAATGCACAAACAAAAATGTACAACTACCAAGGTGCTTTGCACACATAATGCTCATTAAGACTTATCAGGGTGCAAAGTAGTGCTTGGGGGATCACATATTTTATTTTATTTTAATGTTGAAACTAGTGATCCGGTGTACATAAGAGTAAGTGGTTTTTATTTTGAAAGAAAAATATGGTTTGCACAAGATACTTTACTATTCTTCCCAAGATGCTCAACCTCACAACGCTTATTAAGACTTATCAGGAGGTTCAAGTAGTGCTTGGTGGAGTTATCTTTGTCACTTTATTTTATGATTTTTGTTTTGTACAGAGTTCTCTGAATACACTTGTTTTGTAAACCAATATAATTTATGAAAACATAACCACTTTTCTTAACTTTTAAAAGTGCAAATAAAAGGAGTGTAGGTAAGATACTTGTGCAATTTTAATTCATTGTACTAATACACAACATACACAAGCATTCTTAGATTAAACACATATGTAGACAATGCCAAAATAAGTGAGTGAATAAAGATCATTATCAAACATAAAACATTTACTCATACTTAGAGGCATGCTAAGCTTAGTTCTACACAACTTTTAAAAGATAATTGATGCACATATTAATATCAAAGCATGATGAGAACAATGTTCAAAGTAGTTTGAAAAGATAAATTGCAACATTATAGACGTTCTAAATAATAGATTAAATCATGCTTGATTTTCACAGGAAAATCCATACAGTTTTTTGATAGTTTTAATGTTTTATATTTTTGTATTTGATTTTTGCATAAAAATAGACTTTAAACAAAAAAGGCAAAACATATTTTTTTTGTAATTTGGCTTTTGTATTTTTGTATTTGATTTTTAAAAAATGAAATATAATCAGAAGTGCAAAAATAAATAAGACATATAGATTAATATATTTTTAAGAATTTTTCAAAATTTTAAAAATACAGAAAAATGAATAAGTGCGCTAGCGCCGACGTTAGCGCTAGCGCGGGAAACAGTACATGATTTTTTATGATTTTGAAATTTTTAATTGTTGATCTTGATTAAGTGTCCCAATAGTAGTTTCATGCTGAAAATTCAGAATTTTAGGATATGTTTTAGATGGTTAAAGATTACAAAATTGCGTTTGCGAATGTGTTTTAACTCGAAAGATCTAGGACACCTAACTCAAGTCATAATAATCGAAATCTTGCATCGGGAAGAAGTTTAGTAAATATGTCAGCGAGTTGAGAGTCCGTGCCAATGAAACTTACTTTTACATGCTCTTTCTTAATGTGATCCCTAATGAAATGATGACGAACATCGATGTGTTTGGATCTAGAATGGTGTACGGGATTATATGCGAGGTCTATTGCACTTTTGTTGTCACATTTAAGATCAATGTTTTTGAGATGAAATCCAAAATCCTCTAATGTTTGGCTCATCCATAACGCTTGTGCACAACAACTACCAAGTGCGATATATTCGGCCTCCGTGGTGGAGAGTGCAACCGAAGATTGTTTCCTACTAGACCAAGCAACTAAAGAGGGTCCTAAAAAGTGACAAGTACCGCTAGTGCTTTTTCGATCTAGTGAACAACCGGCGTAGTCCGAATCGGAATAGCCGCGGTGTGTGAATGAATCATTATGTGGGTACCATAATCCTAATTTAGATGACCCTAATAGATAACGAAAAATACGTTTTACCGCTTTTAAATGAGATTCTTTTGGATTGGCTTGAAAGCGAGCACATAAACATACGACAAACATTATATCTGGTCTAGTGCACTTAAGTAAAGAAGAGATCCTATCATTCCTCTATATAGCGTTTGATCAATGGAAATTCCAGATTCATCTTTTCCTAGTTTTAAAAAAGCACTCATAGTAGTAGAAGCTTGCTTAAGATTTTCAAATCCAAATCGTTTATGCATATCATGAACATATTTTGTTTGGCAAATAAAGATACCATCAGTTCGTTGTGAGATTTGAAAACCAAGAAAATATGATAGTTCTCCTACAAGACTCATTTCAAATTCATTTTTCATTACTAAGACTACTTCATTACACAACTCTTCATTAGTGGCTCCAAAAATGATATCATCAACATATATTTAAAAAATAATTAGATCATTATTATTATGCTTAATGAAGAGTGTGTTGTAGGCACTTCCCATAACATAACCGCGCTTTAACAAAAACGATGTAAGTCGATCATACCATGCACGGGGCGCTTGTTTTAAACCATAAAGCGCTTTTTCTAATTTGTAAACATGATTAGGAAATTTTTTATTTATGAAACCGGGGGGTTGTTCTACATAAACTTCTACTTTTATAAACCCGTTTAAAAAGGCACTTTTAACATCCATTTGAAATAATTTTATTCTTTTGAAACTCGCAAATGCCAAAAATATTCGTATAGATTCTAAGCGAGCAACGAGTGCAAAAGTTTCTTCAAAATCTACCCCCTCGATTTGAGAATAATCTTGAGCAACTAAGTGTGCTTTATTTCTTATAATCCTAGATTCACCATCTAATTTATTTTTAAAGATCCATTTTACGCCGATAATTGGATGATTAGATGGTCTATCTACTAGATTCCAAACTTTATTTCTTTCAAATTGACCTAACTCTTCATTCATAGCCAAAAACCAAAATTCATCATTTAAAGTGGTGGAAACGTTTTAGGTTCGATTTCGGAAACAAAGCAAATATTTGAAAACCTTTCATGAAGTGAGGATCGAGTTCTTACCCCAGTAGAAGGTTCCCCAATGACTAGCTCTTTTGGATGATTTTTTGAGAAGTTCAAAATGCTTGGAGGTACATATTCATCTTCCTTGGGCTTCTCCTCCTCTTCTTTGGAAGGTTCCTCTTTGTAGTACTCCAAAGATGGCAAAGGTTTACCATTTGTACCTGTAGGAAGCTTTTCTGCACACGGAATAAATTCATCAAATTTAACATTAATAGACTCTTCAACCTTACTCGATTTTTTGTTAAATATTCTATAGGCTTTACTGGTTGAAGAATATCCAAGAAATATTCCTTCATCACATTTTTCATCAAATTTTTCTAAAGAATCTTTTGTATTAAGAATAAAACATTTACATCCAAATACTTTAAAATATGATACATTAGGTTTCTTTTGATAATATAGTTCGTACGGTGTGAGATTTAGTGATGGGCGAAGCATGACTCTATTCATTACATAGCATGATGTGCTTACGACTTCGGCCCAAAAAGACTTAGGTAATTTATATTCAGATAACATGGTGCGTGCTAGTTCTTGGATTGTCCTATTTTTCCTTTCTACAACACCGTTTTGTTGAGGTGTGCGTGGAGCGGAGAACTCATGCTTAATACCTAACATTTCACAAAAAGATTTAAAATTTTTATTTTCAAATTCACCTTCATGATCTGAGCGAATGCATTTTATTTTTAAATCTAGTTCATTTTGAATATGAGTACATAATTTTGAGAATTCGCAAAACGCATCAGATTTGGAAGAGATAAATAAAGTCCAACAATATCTTGAGAAATCATCTATTAGAACGAAAGTGTATATTCTACCACCAAGACTTGCGGTGTTAACGGGACCAAAGAGATCCATATGAATTAATTGCAATAGTTTTGAAGTAGAAATTTTGTTTTTGCTTTTAAAAGATGATTTTGTAAATTTTCCTTTTTGGCATGGAGAACATAGTGAAGATAAATTTCCATTCAACTTAGGCAATCCTCTAATCAATTCCGCTTTTGCTAGTTTTAAAATGAGCTTTGTGCTAGCGTGACCTAAACATCTATGCCATAGTTCTAATTCATCATTTTTGGTTATAAAACATTTTATAGATGATTTGGAAAGATCATGAAACGAAACTATGTAAACATTGTGAATTCTAGGTGCAGTTAGTAACAGATCTTTTGTTTTAGGATTAAATATTTTGCAAAGATTAATGGATGATTCAAATAATACGTCTAATCCTTTATCACACAGTTGACTTATAGATATTAAGTTATGTTTTAATCCTTTTACATAAAGAACATTTGAGATAAGAAAGGATTCGTTACCCATTGTACCTACTCCCATGATCCTTCCTTTACCGTTATCACCAAACGTTACGATACCTCCTTTCTTCTTTTCTAGGATAAGGAATTTTGCTTTGTTGCCCATCATGTGCTTGGAGCATCCTGAGTCCAAGTACCACACGTCCTCCATTTCCTTAGCCTTCCTGCAAATCTAGAGAGAAGATGAGAGTAAAGATTCAGATACCCAAGAGGTACCACCCATAGAGTAAGTGGATTTCTTAGGTACCCAGATTTGTTTTAACAATCGTTGTTTTATATTCCTGCAAGAGCTAGACGTGTGTCCAAACATAAGACAATTTGTACACGAAATAAAGGGGGTTGAGACCCTTTTCTGAGTTTCTACATTGCTCTCGCGGGATAATGTTTGGAAATTAGAAAAAATAGAAGATTTATTAACAGTTGAGCTACCGACGGCGTTAGTGGCTAGCGCCGGGCGGTAGGGTTCACTTTTATATCCGACCCCAAATTTTCCAAAACCATAGCATTGGTTTCCCAAAATCATATCCAGGGATTTTTGACCAATCCCAAATTTTTTATGGCTATATTGAGGTCATGATTTTGTTTTTTAAGAAATGTATTTTCATGTACAATCATAACACATTTATTTTCAAATCCCTTTTTGTTATTTTCAATTTGTAAAAGAGAGGTTTTTAGTTTTCTCTCTAAGTTCCCCTTTTCTTTTGCAATAGTTTTGTTTTGTGAGAGGGCCTTAGAAAGAGAAACTTCAAGTTCTTTTGTCTTAAATAAAGAGTGCTCACACTCTTGGCATGAAACCTTTCTCTTTTTAAGGGAAATCAATTTTTTTGTGAGCTTATGATTTTCTTTGATAATAGATTCATTTTCATGATTTAATATAATATTATCTTTTATACTTTGATCATAGGATTTGCAAGTTAGAACAAATTCATCATATAGTTCTTCGAAAGTAGGAGGAGTTACCTCAGTGTCGCTAAGAACATTGGTGTCGTCATCGTTGCTTTTTGCCATTAAGCATAAGTTTGCTTCCTCCTCGCTACTTGACTCAGACTCGTTTGACTCTTCAGAGGAAGAATCATCCCAAGTTGCGGCTTTCAGTACTTTCTTTTTCTCTTTTGCTTTGTATTGTTCTTTTTGCTCCTTTTGATACTTTGGGCACTGGCTCCGAATGTGCCCGGTCTTTCTGCAGTGGTAGCACTCCGGTGGTGGTCTTTCTTCTTCATCTTTGCTTCCTTTTTCTTTCCTTGATGAAGAGGAAGATCCCTTTCGTCGAGCATCCTTTTGGGAGTATTTTCAGAATGTGTTCCTTCTTTTCGGATTCCTGATGAACTTCCTGAAGTTCTTCACCAGGAGACCCTCTTCATCTTCATCATCATCTTCGATGCTCTCCTTCTTTGATTTTAGTGTTAGCGCCTTTTTCTTTGGCTCTTTGTTGTATTCATCGTGTTGAATCTGGAGTTCTACCTCGTAGGTTTTGAGATTCCCAATAAGGTTCTCGATCTGGAGCGTTCTTAAGTTGTGCGACTCCGAGATGGCTGTCACCTTTGGATTGAACCTCGGAGGTAAGGAGCGAAGAATTTTCCTCACCAAGTCCCCATCTGAGTAGATCTTTCCAAGTACCTTTGAAGCATTGACGATCTTGGTGAAGCGAGTGTACATTGAGTTGATGTCCTCTTCGGTATCCATACTGAATTTTTCATATTCAGATTCCATTTGGAATAGCTTTGAATCTTTCACCTGCGATGTACCTTCATGAGTAACTTCCAATTGATTCCAAATATCATAAGCAGTTATGCATGCAGAAATTCTATTAAACTCGGTCCTATTTAAGGCGCAATATAAAGCGTTCATTGCTTTAGCGTTATTTTTACACCTTAGTTTATCGTTATCATCCCATTTATCTTTAGGTTTTAGTAATCTCGCCTCTCCCACTACAGTTGTAGGAGGAGGGTACTGAACTTCTACCATGTTCCATACTTCTACATCCATGGTCATAAGAAAACACATCATTCGATTTTTCCAGTAGTTAAAATCTGACCCAGTAAAGAGAGGTGGTCGACTAAACCCTTGACCCTCCGAAAAAGCGAGATCATGAGACGCCATTATTCCTGGTTGTTAAGCCGATTGGAATAAAATCGCTCTGATACCACTTGTTGGATCGGTAGGTGCCCTTAGAGTGGGGGTGAATAAGGGTTTTCAAAAATTTATATTATATTTTGAAAAGCTTTGAAATAATGCGAGATTAAGACAATAAGAAGTAAAGTAAAACAATTGAAATAAAGTAGAGACGTGTTTTATTAATATGAAATAGGGTTTTGCAAAAGTTGATTTCTATAACGCTAGAAATCGGTGGCGAAGAATAGTAGACTTTTTTTGTTTTCTATCCTGACTCGCTTCCCCACGAACCGGTGGCCCTAGCCTATCCTCCCCAGATTCGGCCTCAAGCCGCTGTAGCCAACCCTTTCCCGGATATGGCCTCGAGCACCCCCTAGACCTAACCTAGATCTAGTCGCCAACACGAGGCGAATTTCTGCCCTAAGTCCTACCCAGACCTAGTCGCCAACACGAGGCGATTTCTCTAACCGTTTACAAGAAATATGAAATGAAAATAATTAAAACTCCCTCTTGATGAACTTCTGAAGTTGGAGACGAAGATCCGCTGTAGAATAAGCGTTGTAGAAGCGGACTTCGTTTGGATCCGGCGTGAAGAGATTCTCCTTTAGAAGTTTGCAGAACTTTGGTAGGACATCAACTTTCGGCCAAGGTAGCCTCTGGAATTCTAGCACTCAATCTCTCTCTCTGATGTCTCTATGAAATGAGAGAAGAGGGGTCCTATTTATAGCCTCAGTGCTAGCGCCTGCGCTAGTGGTACCGCCAGCGCTATCCCATTTTAGGGCATATTCTGCGCGACAGAATCTTCAATTCGAGGAAACATTTCTCTCTTGCCTTCTGTACTCCGCGCTATCGGATACCGCCAGGCACTATCTCCTTCTATATGTACTCCCAGAATTGCACTTATCATCGCTACCGCCAGGCGCTAGGTGCTACCGCCGGCGCTAGTAGGAGTGTTGGATTTGATGGCTCAAATTTGGGAGCAACCTTCTTATGTAATCCTTGAGTCATGTGTACTTTGTTATCCTGCACACTTAAACACACAAGATCAAATACACATAGGATTTGTTATTCTCAAACCTAGGAGATGCGGAAGACCATGTTCCAACATTTATGACTTCCAAATCTGTATCAGGATTTTGTACAACAAAGGTTGATTGTGGTTTGCTAGAGGTTGAAGCTGTCTTGAACATAATCTTCTTCTTCTTCACAGGTAGTTGTTCTCCTTTCTTTTTCTTCTGGTGTGGCTGCACTGCATCCTCTAGATTACATCCAATACCCCCCTGTGAAGTTTCCCTATTCCCTCCAACATTTTAGATTGAGGATTTCTTGCAGTATACTTAGTGGGGTCAAACAAGGTGGTTTTGATGGGAATTTCTTTTGCCAACTCCTCTTGTTCAACAACCTCTTTTCCTCTCTTCAAAATATCAATGAACCTGTTTCTCTTTTCTTTAATCTCTTTTTGGGCTGTCTTATATTCATATTTATCTCTATCTCCAATCTCCTCTAAAGCTTTTTAGAGCTTTGGATCAATGTATGTTTTCATTCTGTTCTCTGGGATTTCAACCCTCTCATATGTTTTATGATAAGACTTGTCCTTTTTGAATTCCTTCCTTTTTTCTTTTGTATACCTTTCCCAGATAGGTATATTTTTTCCATAATCTCTCCCCATGTATGGAGGTCTTCCCCTAAAGACAGGTGTTGGGAGAATTGGTTTAGCTGCTTGAATTGGAGCAGGTGGAGGTGAAAGCTGTGCTGGAGCTGGATCAGATGGAGCAAGATCCTGATTAGCCACCTTGACCGGAGAAGGTGCTGTTGTAGAGTTTTCAGAAGAAACCCTGAATGCAAGTGCATCAGGAATGGATGGCTCAGTATCCACGTGTAACTCTTGCATAGTCTTTAGGTAGACCTGATCATCTGAGATTAGGGGAATTTCCCCCTGAATTGAGGACTCCCCCTGTGTTGAAAGCAGGATCCTTGGAGGAGTTGTCCCCTCCTGAGTTGCTGAACCGTCAAGCTATATCTAAGATGTGATGGATGAATCCCCTTTAGAGATAAAGGAGAGTGGGATTGCTGTGGTGTACACTGAGTCTTGAAGAGTAAAATCTTGAGGAGACAGAGGAGACCTGCTGATAGACTTCTCCCCCTGGTGTATATCATTGAAGAAGGATATAAAAGCATCAGCAGGGAGACTCACCGACCTTACTTTCTCATCTAGATCTTTGATATGAGTAGTAAGATACTATAGCTTTCTATGTTGAGCACAAATCTTTCTATAACAATATTTTGAAAAATCGAGATAGAGGGAGCTGAAATGAGAGAGTAAGGTCTCTAGGGCTTGATCAACCGCTTTGACAATATCTTGAGGAGACGCCATTCATGTCCTCCGAGTACCTGAACTGAAATAGAGAGAATGATGAAGAAAGGGAAGAGGAGGAGAGCAAGAGAGGGAAAGATTCGAAAAGCACAATAACATCGAATGCTTAAGTTGCTTTGAGTAGATGAATCATCGCAACTTTGGATTTTATTCGGAGCAACGTTGAAAAAAAGCTAAATTCAGCACGCCAAAACATGTCTATCATGCACACATTTTGGCACGTTGACGGAACGTTGAGTGGAAGTCGACGTAACGTCGAATGGAAGTTGACGTGGCTCCGAAATATAATCATCAACTATGATGTCGACGTAAGAGTCGATAAGTATTCGATGTTGAGTCCCGTGCTATTCGACTGAGCTGTCCCAGGATGCTCTCGAAGCTGACGTCAAGTAGAAGTCGACGGTATGTCGATTTGAATTCGATGCACCTCTGATTAAATAGTTATGTTTTTCTTCAAAATCCTTACTGTTTTTCCCAACAATAACTTTCTATAAAAAATAGATCATTATACATAATAAGTGTGACCTATAATGCTCCATCAAGCATATCCAGTGCATTGATGAAGAACTTGTTCTTACTTTCATCAAGTGGCTTAGTGAAAATATTAGCCCTTTGAATGTCAGTGGATATATATTGAAGGCTGATCTTGCCCTTCTCTACATTGTCCCTGAGAAAGTGGTGCCTTATCTCTATTGGCTTAGTTCTGCTGTGGAGAATATGATTGGAAGCTATTGAAATAACACTAGAGCTGTCACAATATATTGTGGAATTGTCAAGGGAAAAATTGTAATCCAACAACTGATTTTGCATCCACAATATTTGAGAGCAGCAGCTTCCTGCAGCTATATACTCAGCTTCAGCTGTAGAAGTGGAGACTATGGTTTGCTTCTTGCTAAACCATGAAATCAGTCTAGCACCCAGGAACTGACATGTTACTGAAGTGCTTTTTCTATCCTGCCTGCATCCAACATAGTCTGCATCTGAATAGCCAATTAATTCAAATCCAGATTCAGCTGGATACCACAAGCCAAGTTCAGGCATACCCTTTAGATATCTGAGTATTCTTTTTACAGAACTCATGTGGGATTCTTTGGGTCAACCTGAAACCCAACACATATACAGGTAGCTAACATTATATCAGTTCTGCATGCTGATAGGTAGAGAAGAGAGCCAATGGCTGCTCTGTAAGTCTTCTAGTCAAAGGACTTACCCTTTTCATCTCAATCCAAAACAGCATTAGTAGTCATGGGGGTTTTCATAACTGAGGCATTTTCCATCACTAACCTCTTGATGAGTTCTCTGGTATACTTGGATTGGGATATGAAAATTCCATCTGCATTTTGTTTTACTTGAAGACCAAGGAAATAAGATAACTCCCCCATGCTACTCATTTCAAATCTTGACTGCATTAGGTAAGCAAACCTTTTGCAGAGAGATTGATCAGTTGAACCAAATATAATATCATCTACATATATTTGTACTAGCAATAGTTGATTCTTATGTGCTCTTGTGAAGTGAGTTTTATCTATTTTCCCTCTTTCAAAGGAGTGTTCCAAAAGGAAAGTGGATAGGGTCTCATACCAAGCTCTTTGAGCTTGCTTAAGACCATACAGTGCTTTATCTAACATATACACAAAAGAGGGGAAAGTTGGATTGACAAAACTAGGGGGCTGCTCCACATACACTTCTTCTTGAAGAGTTCCATTTAGGAAAGCACTCCTCACATCCATTTGATACACTTTGATCTTCATGTGAGCTACATATGGCAGAAACATTCTGATGGCCTCCAGCCTTGCTACTAGAGTAAATTGTTGGATCGATAGGCGCCCTTAGAGGGGGGGGGGGTGAATAAGGGAATAAAATTCTTTTTATAAAATTAAGTAATTTGCAATTTTAAAATTTAGCCAAATGAAGGAAATCAAGTAAACACTAATAGAGACATGATTGTATTAGATAAAAAAGTGTTTACATACATTTGATTTCAATATAGCTAGAAATCGGAGGCGTACAAATACAATTACTTTTTCCTTTTCTATATACTGACTCATATCCCCACGAATCGGTTAATTTAGCATATCCTTCCCCGGATATGGCCTCAAGCCGCTCTAGCCAATCCTTCCTCGGATATGGTCTCGAGCACCCCTAGATCTAGACCTAGTCTCTAACACATGCGGCGAATTCCCCTTAAGCCGCGCAAGGACCTAGTCGCCAACACAATGCGATTTAACTACAAAGATTCAAAATAATGAAATAACACAAATGAAAAACTCCCTCTATGAGATTTTCTGAAGTTGGCGATGAAGGATCGTTGTACCATAAGCGAGGTTGATGCGATCATTCTTCGGATGCACCGTGATGGCTTCCTTCTCCAGAAATCTTCTTTAGCTTTGAGTGGGAGATGACGTTTCGGCAGAGTAACAACTCTTGAAATTTGGCACAAGAATTCTCTCTCGGATGTCATTCCAAAATGAGAGATAATGCTTTGTTTTATAGAACTTAGAGCTAGCGTTTGCGGTAGCTCCTAGCGCCTGCAGCAGCGGTCGTGTAGAGGTGGTTCCTTAGTCGTCGCGATATGGCATTGTGGCACGAGCTGAACCTAGCACCAGGCGGTAGCACTAGCGCTCGCGGTAGCACTAACGCTTGCGGTATCGACTAGCGCTAGCGGTAGTGCTCCATTCAGAGAATTTGATTCCAAGCTGCTTTCTACCTGTGGAGTATTACACCTATAATTCATGCACACTATAAACACATGACAAGCAAAATCAAATACAATATGAGATTTGTTATTCTCAAACAAAGGGATGTGACACACATGTCCAACAATCTCCCCCTTTTGATAATAACAAATCCTCTTATCAAGAAATTGTTGGATCGGTAGACGCCCTTAGAGGGGGGGGGGTGAATAAGGGTTTTAAAAACATAATATATTTTGAATAACTTTGAAAAAGCTTTGATTATTAAACTAGAGAAGATCAAGACAAATCAAGTAAAGTAATAGTAAAGACATGATTTTATTAACTTGAGAAGCATGATTACAAAACTTGATCTCTTATTGAAGCTAGAAATCAAAGCTAAAAGAAAGACTCTTTTTTTTTCTATACCGACTCGTATCCCCACGAACCGGTTTGCTTTAGCCGATCCTTCCCCGGATACAGCCTCAAGCCGCTCTAGCCAACCCTTCCCCGGATATGGCCTCGAGCACCCCCTAGACCTACACCCGAGACCTAGTCGCCAACAAGAGGCAAATTTCTGCCCTAAGTCCTACCCAGCCCTAGTCGCCAACACGAGGCGAATTCACTAAACGTTTACAGAAATGATATGAAATGAAAAGACAATAATATAAAACTCCCTCTATGTGGATCTCTTGGAGAAGTAGATGAAGACGCAGAGTATGATCGTAGTCGATGCGGTCTTTCATCACGATGATGACGCGTGTTGAAATCTTCTCCACGGATCTTCTTAAGCCTTTATGGATTTGTGGGAGTATCTCTCTGAACCTTCCTCTCTATGCTGTGGCACGAAGCTCTGGAATTTGGATCTCAAGAGGATGAAGAAGACGGATCCAAGGGGTCCTTTTTATAGCCTTGGAGCTAGCGCCTTCGCTATCGCTACCGCCGGCGCTATCCCAGTTTAGGAAATATTCTCCGCTTGAGAATCCTTCATTTTAAGCAAGCTGGCCGCCTTCCTCTATTGCTTTGCACTATCGCCGGTGCTATCAGCTACCGCCGGCGCTATCCCAAATTAGGACATGTTTTGCGCGGCAGAATCTTCAATCCAAGGAAATAATTCTCCCTTGCCTTATGTGTGCGTCGCTACCGCCTGCGCTATCGGCTACCGCCAGGCGCTATCTCCTTCCATATGTGCTCCCGGAATTGCGCTATCATCGCTAGCACCAGGCGCTAAGTGCTACCACCGGCGCTAGTGGGAGTCTTGGAATTGCTGGCTCAAAATTGGAGGCAAACATCCTTGAGTCATGTGGACTTTGATTTCCTGCACACTTAAACACACAAGATCAAATACACATAGGATTTGTTATTCTCAAACCTAGGAGATGCGGAAGACCACATTCCAACAAACTCCCCCTTTTGATAATAACAAATCCATTAATGATAAATCAGAGCATTAATAAATAAGCATGATGAAACTATATTTGTGTGTGTGTGTGAGTGATGACTTAGGATAATTATTGATTTTAGCATTTAGAATTGCTCCCCCTAAATACATGCTCCCCCTAAGTGAATGCTCCCCTAATAGGTAAGCTATCATCTTTAATTAATCATGGTAGTTTCTATTTTGATAGCGGATTATATTTATCATGTTAGTTTTCCCCCTTTTGTTATTAGCAAAAGCGGGTAAGGAGACACCACTAAAAAGTTGATAAGAAGATAAAAGCATGATCAAGCTTGTAGAGAAGGAAATGATAAGGAGTTTTAGAATACTTTTCATTTAAATAGATCAGAGTTTGAGTATGACAACATTTTCATAACCAGAGTTTGTAGCATAAACAAAATGTAATGATTTCCAAGTAACTAAACTACCCAGACAATATGTCTACACCCTAGCCCCGTACTAAGTGACGGATGGGCATGAGGAGCTGCATGCATGCCGTAGGTTGGGGTGTTAGTCTCATATGCAAACACTAGACACAACTCAACCTAGCACTCTTTCCCCCTAGTGCCTCGCAAGGCCCCACTGGAACCCTCCCCGGTTAAGGACAAGACATGACTAGAGATAAAGGTTATCTAATGTCTACAACCCTACGCCCCCGCTATGGTGAGAAATGAAGTCAAGGATAATAATTATTGGAAACATTTAAGCGTTTTAATTCTAATGACATAACCCATGGATTTATATTTTTATTTGAATTTATCAAAACCACTCACATAGCTATTTTGAAATCCATTCATAAATCAGAATTTTTAGCGTGATAATATTTTCATAGAAATAAATCAGAGTTTTATAAAAAAAATCCATGTTAAAAGCAGCCAATATAAAGTTTACCAAGCAAGTCTACCACTTGTTGCAAGAAAGGAATTTGAAGATTCAAGTGATGATGCATACAAAATGAAAGACTTTAAATAAGCGTGAAAGTGCAAGGTTGAAAGTGGAGGTCAGACCTTAAATTACTCTAGAGGGGGGGGGGGGGGGGGGGGTGAATAGAGTATTAAAATTTTTAATACGTTTTATAGCGGAAATTAAACTACTGTTT
This sequence comes from Dactylorhiza incarnata, assembly GCA_033032865.1. Taxonomy (NCBI): domain Eukaryota; kingdom Viridiplantae; phylum Streptophyta; class Magnoliopsida; order Asparagales; family Orchidaceae; genus Dactylorhiza; species Dactylorhiza incarnata. The sequence goes on from JAWHQI010000198.1 coordinate 2,121,677, forward strand.
AGGTATATGTGTATTTAGTGTGAGTTATTGAAAACTACAGAATTAATAAAAAGGACACACAGCACAAGCACAAAGAAATAATCAAGCACAGAAGACACAAGGAGCTATAGTAGTTCCCCAATAAATCTGGGTACATATACTCTTCTACCACTTTTGGTAGGAATCAACTAGGAGGGTTGATAAGGTGCCCAGGCACGAAGGGATTTTTGATAAGGTGTCCACGCACCAATAAGCTTTTGATAAGGTGCTTAAAAATCACACTAGGATTTTTTGATAAGGTGTCTTGCCACCACTAGGTAAACTTTTGAAGGGAGTATTAACCATGTACAGAATGAGATAAAAGGTATAGAGTGTTCTTCTCTGTCAATGATCTGAGAGAAGGCAAAAGATGTTGAAGCAGAAAGCTCCCCCTGTCTGATGAGAGTTAATGACAGATTTTTGGACAGAGCTTTCTCAAATAGAAGTCTTTGTAGCAGATGATCTCGATGAAGAAAGCTGAGAAAGAATAGTGTATTTGCTTCTTCTTCTTCTTCTGAAAGACTTCTTCTATCCTCCTTGTTATATGATCAGAGTAAAGAAAGTGATAGTCAAGTCTTTCTTTTTGTTTTTCACAGAAGACGACTATCTCAGTTCCTTTTTTTTGCTGTTCTCTATATCTTTTTCTTCTAATAACTGTATGTATATATCTTTTCAAATTCAAATCTTTTTGTCTCTTTAAGGAATGTCTTTTTCTGACTTAAATCCTTCTTGGAACCAGGCAGCCACCCAAAACGATTTTGGCAGGTCCTTTTAATTCCTTTTGTCGAGAAGATACCTTTGGCATTAAATGTCAACGGCTATACTTCTTCTTGGAATAGAGGGAATATAAGGATATAATAAATGAGAAAGATATCCTTACTTGGCTGTCTGAATACGTCCAAGGAGAAATAAATATATCTATTATGTTGTTGATTTGAGTTCAGAGAACTGACATCCACTTAGAATATAAATTTTAACAACAGAAGTCGATTTGTCGAGCGCTGGCTAGAATTCGTCGACCACTATTTGTCGAGCGCTGGCATAGAATTCGTTGACCACTGCTAGTCATTTGTCGAGCGCTGGCATAGAATTCGTCGACCACTGGAACTGTGAATTTCTTCAGACTACTGGAAGCAATTTGTTGAACGAATCTGGTCATTTGTCGAACACAACTTGCCATGTGTTGTTCTTGAATTTTCCATGTTCTGCCAATCTAATCAGCCTAAAATTTGACCCTAAGACTATACATTGGGGTCAAAACAAATCCTAATCAACATATAGTGATCCTAGCCCAAATTAGTAATAGGGTTGTTCCAACAATCTCCCCCTATTTGGGTTAGGATACTATTTGACAAATAATCAAATAAGTACAACAGAAAGTATAAACAACAGAGCAACAATGAAATGAAATATATCTGATAGATAAAAATAGATAAGATAGAAAATAAATGCTCTGAGTTTAGAAACTTTACATTCATAATCAAGCAATTTATTTAAGACTTTTTATCCTGAGAAGGTGGCTTGAATATGATTTTCCTGTTGGGGTCTTCTGATTTCTTTTTGCTGATATATAAATCTTGAGCTCCAATGATTTTCTGCTCTTTTACATGAGGGATAAATGCTTCTGGGTGCATATCACTGTATTCCTCAGCATTGAATGTGTTAACAGATTTGTATTTTTCAAGTTCTTTTCTTTTGTATTCTGACATGGTTGAGAAACCTGAGAAATCTTTGCCTTCTGCTTTATCCTTTTTAATCTGTGCATATGCAATTATTTCTTTCAGCCTTGCCATCTGACAATTTTCTCTTCTTCTGGATCTGGACAGTAATAGGTATCTTCTGAATCATTTTTATCTTGAGTGACCTTTTGAGGTACTCTATCTCTGTGAAGAGATCAATCAGATATGTGAAGTTTGTATTCTGAAGATATTTTAGGAGAGGAAAAGATTTGACTTTCTTGATGGATAGGTGCTGATCTCTTAGAGAAAGGAGCACTGGCTGATCCAGAGGCTTGAGAACTACTAGAACTACCAGATCTCCTAGAGTGTTGAGAGCTTGGCTTCTGAGAGAGAGATGAAACACCTGAAAATCCTGTTGCACCAGCTGCTAGAGGAGGAGGAGGAGGAGGATGATTGTGCTTGACTGGTTTGTCAGGGATGTTGCCAGTCTTTTTGAGTTTCTTCCTCCTATTGTTCTCATTTCTGGAGAGCTTCATCCAGTGAGGAGTTTTCTCATCAAGAGGAACATTATATAAAATGTACAGAGGAATGTCATTATTTGGATTTGGGGGCTTGGGAGCAGCTTTTGACTTAGCTGTTCTTTTCTTTCTTTTCTTTGAAAGTGTATCATCAGAATCACTGTTGTCATCATTATCATCAGAGTCAGAAGATGAGATTGGCTTATTGTATAAGTCATCAATTCTCTTGATTGCTTCACAAGCCTTTAATCTTTCTTCTTCAGCTTTGTCAAACTCAGCATCTGCTTCTTTCCAAATTTCATCAAAGCTTGGCATTGGTTCTTCATTCCATACAGGATTTGGAGGTGAAGAAGTAATTTGTGAGGCTGTTGTATCATCAAGAAATTCTACAAAATCATCTTCATATTCTGCAGAGTGATCCTTTATTTGAATGTCTCGATCAGTGAATGAAGGAATGGAAGAGATGTAATTTTGTATGAAATCAGAATGGGTCTTCTGAGGAAGGCATATCAGAGCCTTTGATAGGTCCTCTATGTATACCTTTGGTGATACCCTTGAAGTATATGTGACATCAAATTTTGATAATAAGCTATATAGATCACAGGATAGATGAATGCATATATTATTTATTTCTTCTATAACTTGTGTAGCTGAATCAACTGTATCTGTATCAAAATTTGTAACTTCTGTATCTTCTTCTGGAGGTTCTTCTGTTCCTGGAACTTCTTCATAGGGCATCTCCCCCTGCCTAGCTTCAGGGCAGCCTGAATCTAGGCCCCTTGAAGAAGGGACAACAATGGAGAATGAAAGAGAAGTTATTTGAGCAGATAAAGTAGAAAGAGCCTGAAGAACTGGAGCAAGTTTTGCATCCAGGAGCTGACTTATTTTAGGAAGGATAAGATCAAAAACTTGATCAGCAATAGAGGAGAGGTTGAGGGATGAATAATCTGGTGGATTACTAGAGGATGGTTGTGAAGTGGATGGAAATGATATTGGAGGAATGATATTGCTGATGATAGAGGTATGTGTGGGAATTTCTAGATGGATTGGACTAGGAGAATGAATATGTGAATGATATTCATTGTGTATTGGGGAGGGAGGTGTGGTTGGTAGTGGTTCTGAAGATAGAGGAGGAAGTGTAGCATCACTGATATGGGCAGGGATATCATTGATGAGTGTTATTTCAGTTGAAGGAGGAGATGAAGAATGAGAATGTGTAGGAGAGGGTTGAGCAGGTGGAGATAGAATATGAGAGGAAGGAGGAACTGAGGAAGGATCTTCTAGAAGGGTAGAGGGAGTGACTTGATCAGTCCTTGTGTCCTCAAAAGCTTTCCTTTTTCTTGATGCCTCAGCTCCTGTATTCTTCTTGGGAATTACTCTATCCCATTTAGCAAAGAGAGCTGAGGTCAGCTTCTTGCTGGCATTTATTGTTACTTTTGGTGACACCAGAAGCTCTGGATGCCTTTCCTGCAGAAAAATCCCTAAGATTCTTCCAAAGCATACATTGTCTTTAGAGTTTTTCTTCTTAATCAATTCAAAAAGAATTGATCCCCAGTTGACTTTCTTCTTCTCCATTAAGGCCACCATTAACAGAAATTGGTGCCTACTGATATAGTCATGCCCAGAAGTCTTGCTCAGCAAGACCTTTCCAACAATATTTGCTAGGAACCTGTAGTCCTGAGACAGATTCTTTTTCAGAAGGTGGCTAGGGTTTCAATTCAGATGCCCTATTTTGACTAAAGCTTCATCAAATTCATTTGAGCTTATGTCTAAATCATCTTCACCATTTTCAAAGCCAAAGATTTCAGAAAGGATGTTGGGAGAGAGAGACATGATGACCTGAGATTGTTCCCGACATGCTTTCATCGACTGGTTTTGCAGTATAAACCCATTCCTTTATCTCTGCAACAACTATCTTCTGCCTGGTGCTTAGAAGCTTCCGTAGATGTTGTTCATCCAGCGTTTGAAGAATGTCCTTGAAGATTTGGTCTGACTGTGCAAACGAGTCCATGTCAATGTCGAAACCTACGTCAAACTTCATGAGGTGCAGAGAGGCCTGAGGAGTCGCCATTGTTCCTGCAAAGAAAGTTGAAGATCAGGTGCAGAGGAGAACTGGAGGGAAAGACGATTTCTGTAGGCGCAAAGCTTAGAATAAGATAATATAAAGCTTATATAGAAGGGTCGAAGAATGAGGGTGCATTCGTAAACCACTGTTCGACAAAACCTAATAAAATTAGAAGTCGAAAAGGCTTTATTTCTTTGTCAGAAAGCGTTCGACGAGAGCATCTTTTTCGTCGACCGTCGTTCGACAAAAGATATTGCCTTAACTTACTCTGCCTTTAAGAGGTTTCAGAGGCCACCGTTCGACAAATGATTCAAATTTGTCGTTCTTCATTCGACAAATTTTAAAAAAAATAGAAATAATTAATTTTTAGCAGATTGAATCTCCATCTATCATTCCTAGTTGATTTGCAAAGAAGATGTGCTTCTTTTCATCCAAGGGCTTGGTGAAAAGGTCAGCTCTTTGCAAATCAGTAGAAATGAACTGTAGGCAAATTTTGTTTTTATCCACATTGTCCCTGAGGAACTGGTGCCTAATTTTTATGTGTTTAGTCCTACTATGGAGAACTGGATTTTGTGCTATAGATATTGCACTAGTGTTGTCACAAAATATAACCGAATTATTTAAGTTGACACCATAGTCTAGGAGCTGATTTTGTATCCACAAGATCTGTGAGCAGCAGCTGCCAGCAGCTAAGTATTCAGCTTCAGCTGTTGATGTAGACACAGATGTTTGTTTCTTACAAAACCAAGATACAAGTCTATCACCAAGAAACTGACAAGTTCCTGATGTGCTTTTCCTATCTACTATGCATCCAGCATAATCTGAGTCTGAGAATCCAGTTAATTCAAATTCAGATGTTGTTGGATACCAAAGTCCCAGATTAGGGCAACCCTTTATATATCTTAAAATTCTTTTTACAAAAGTAAGATGAGATTCTTAAGGATCAACTTGAAACCTAGCACAAATGCAGGTAGCAAACATTATGTCTGGCCTACTGACTGTTAAATAGAGTAGAGAGCCAATAATTGCCCTGTACAGTTTCTGATCAACAGGTTTCCCTGATTCATCAGTATTAATAACAGCATTAGAGGCCATGGGTGTTTTCATAGTAGAGGACTCAGACATCCCAAATCTTTTCACTAATTCCTTAGCATACTTAGATTGAGAGATGAAGATTCCTGATGGGGTTTGCTTCACTTGAAGACCAAGAAAGTAGGATAATTCACCCATACTACTCATTTAAAATCTTGATTGCATTAGATTGGAAAATCTTTTGCACAAATTTGAATCAGTAGATCCAAAGATAATGTCATCTACATATATTTGAACTAGTAGAGTTTGATTTTTATGTACTTTATAAAATAATGTTTTGTCTACCATGCCTCTACAGAAATTGTTTTCCAAGAGAAAGTTAGCTAAGGTCTCATACCATGCTCTGGGAGCTTGTTTGAGACCATAGAGAGCTTTATTAAGTTTGAATACATAGGAGGAATGAGTTGGAGAGATGAAACCTGGTGGTTGTTCTACATAGACTTCTTCTTTGATGTCTCCATTGAGAAAAGCACTTTTCACATCCATTTGATATACCTTAAACTTCTTGAATGCAACAAAGGCCAAGAAAATCCTTATAGCTTCAAGCCTTGCAACAGGGGCAAATGTCTGATCATAATCTATGCCTTCTTCCTGTGAATATCCTTGAGCTACCAATCTTGCTTTATTTCTCACAATATTTCCTTATTCATCAAGCTTGTTCCTGAAGACCCACTTGGTGCCAATTACTGGATGGCCTCTTGGTCTTGGAACCAAATCCCAAACTTTGTTTCTTTCAAACTGGTTGATTTCCTCTTGCATTGCAAGAATCCAATTTGGATCTTGTTCTGCATCTTTTATGTTTTGAGGTTCAACTTGTGATAGAAAGCAAGTATGCATCTTATTTTGGTGTAGTTGATGCCTTGTTTGAACACCTGCTGTGATATCACCAATCACTTGTGAAATTGGATGATCTCTGACTGTGATGTGGTCAGCAGTTGGAGTTGGTTCAGCAGCAGTGTCTTCATTGGGAATATGTTCAGCTATTGCATCCTGTGGAGGATGTTCTTTTGTTGCTTGATTCAGGTAATCAACAAGATCTGGATGATCATCTTCTTCACTATCTTCAAGAGTTTGAGGTAATGGATGCAGTGAATCTCCTGTTTGTAGATTTAGCCCTTTAAGCTCTTCACATAGAGCTGGTACCTGCAAAGTGTTCTTAGTAGAAGAGTTCTTCTCCTTGTAAAACATGTTAGTTTCATCAAAGGAAACATGCATAGACTCTTCTATTTTAAGAGAGGATTTATTAAATACCCTATATGCTTTACTAACTATTGAATATCCTAAGAAGATTCCTTCTTCAGATTTTGGTTAAAATTTCTTAAGATATTTCTTATCATTGTTATGAACAAAACATCTACATCCAAAAATTCTAAAATAATCAACTTTGGGTTTCTTCCCTTTAAGCAATTCATAGGGAGTTTTACCCTTAAGTTTGTGTATCAAACTTCTATTCAGAACATAATTTGCTGTGCTGACAGCCTCAACCCAAAAGGATAGGGGCAAGTTAGCATCTGCAATCAATGTTCTTGCTGATTCAATTAGAGTTCTATTCTTCCTTTCAACTACCCCATTTTGTTGAGGAGTTCTAGGAGCTGAGAAGCAATGCCTGATACCTTCCATCTCACAGAATTCTTGCATGAGAAGAGACTCAAACTCAGTGCCATGATCACTTCCGATCAATGCAACTACAGTAGAGTACTCAATCTGTATGCTCTTAAGAAAGTCTGTAAGAACTTTAAAGTTATCTGACTTTTCTCTCAAAAAGAACACCCAAGTGAATCTAGAGAAGTCATCCACAATAACTAGAGTGTAAGACTTCCCCCCTAAGCTCTTTATTGCAATAGGTCCAAAAAGGTCCATATGTAGCAAGTATAAGATTCTAGGTGAATCACTCTTAGATAATGATTTAAAGCTGTTTTTGGTTTGCTTACCTAATTGACATGCCCTACAAAGACCTTCTTTCTTATATGATCCTGATGGTAAGCCTCTAACAAGATTATCTTTAGCTAGTTTAGCAATGGTCCTAAGGTTTACATGTCATAATCTTTTATGCCATAATTCACTAGATTTGCTTAACTCATTAAATAAACAGATTTCTGATTTAGATGAGTTGAAGTTTACTAAATATATATTTCCTTGTCTAATTCCGGATAAAACAGTAACATTATCAGATGATTTAATGATGCATTATGATTTATTAAATGTTACCTGATAACCTTCATCACATAACTGACTTATGCTGATGAGGTTGTGCTTTAAACCCTTGACATAGGTTACTTCCTTGAATGTCACTTTTCCAATTTTAATTTGACCATAACCTTTGGTTTGTCCACAGTTGGAATCTCCAAAGATCACCTTGGGTCCAAGTTTTGCCTTGTAGTTGTTCAGGTTGGCCTTGTTCCCTGTCATATGCTTTGAGCATCCACTGTCCAAGTACCATTTTTGATTTAGTCTTGGATGGCTGTGTACCTGATCAATGTCATCTTCTGCTTCTGATTTCTCTTCATCAGAATTGTTAGTTGAGGCATTGATTTCCATCATGCAAAAACTTTTTTCTTCTTCATCATCACTGGAACTGGATGATGATGCTGATTGTGACTCATTGTCTGAGTCATAAATAGCCATTAAGCATTGGCTATCTTCTTTTGTTTCTTCTTCATCAGAGGAGGAAGATGAAGAATCTGATTCAGATTCTGTTTCACTCCAGGATGTTGCTACAAATCCTCTTCCCTTCTTCTTGTGAGAGTGGGAGGAAGATTTGCTGGAGCCCTTCTTTTCTTCCTTTTCTTTTCTTCTTTCCTTCTTGTCCTTTTTTTGTTGAATCTCTGGACATTCAGGAGCAATGTGTCCTGGTTTCCTGCAGTCAAAGCATATGATTTCATTAGAATGTTTTTTGTCATACCTTGGCTTGTCATGACTTCTGGATAGTTGTTTTCTGAAGTCTTTCTTGGCCATCTTATAGAATCTTTTAGTAATCAGACTCATAAACTCCTCTTTGTCAAGAGCTTTTCCTTTATCTTCTGCAGCCTTGAAGGCTAAGCTTCTTTCCTTCTTGGGTGCTGGGGATGAAGTGGATTCTTCAGTTTCCCTGGTTTTGATGAGCTGCTCATAAGATTTGAGCTTGCCCAACAGGGCTTCAGTGGTGATCTCATGTAGACTTCTGGCTTCTTTGATTGGCCAGATTCTGGAGTCCCATGTGCTGGGAAATCACATAAGAATTTTGTCATTGATCTCTGTGAGTGAGATCACTTTGTCCAGAGACTTCAGCTCATTTATTATGAGGATGAGCCTGTTGTACATGTCAGCTATATTTTCTGATTCTCCCTTCTTGAAGTTCTCATATTGAGAGATCAGGTGATATCTTCTATCTTTTCTTTCATTTGCTGAGCCTGCCACCATGTTGTTGAGAGATTCCCAGATTTCTTTTGCTGAGGTGCACTCAACTACTTTCTGGAATATGTCATCAGACATAGTTAGGGCCAGAATGTTCATGGCCTTTGCATCTGCATTTCTCTGCTTCTTCTGAGCCTCAGTCCACTCAGGAGGTGGAACAGTAGTGTTGTCTGTTGTTGCAGCAGCACTAGCTGATGCTGTAGGTGCTGGAGGTCCTGTAAGGATGGCATTAAAAATCTCCTCATCAATGGAGTTCATATAAAGCCTAATCCTTGCTTTCCATAGTGCAAACTTATTGAGATTGCACATAGGAGGTCTTGTGCTGGAATACTCCTTGTTTTGTGCCATGAGTTTTTAAATAAGATAAGATTTTAGAGAAGGAAACTCTTAAAAAAAATTAAAATCTGGTTGATCTTTGTGATTCAGGTGTTAGCCTGTAAAGAATTAACACCCCTCTGATACCAATTGAAAGTGGAGGTCAAATCTTAAATTACTCTAGAGGGGGGTGAATAGAGTATTAAAATTTTTAATACGTTTTATAGCGGAAATTAAACTACTGTTTAGGTATATGTGTATTTAGTGTGAGTTATTGAAAACTACAGAATTAATAAAAAGGACACACAGCACAAGCACAAAGAAATAATCAAGCACAAAAGACACAAGGAGCTATAGTAGTTCCCCAATAAATCTGGGTACGTCTACTCTTCTACGACTTTTGGTAGGAATCAACTAGGAGGGTTGATAAGGTGCCCATGCACCAAGGGATTTTTGATAAGGTGTCCACACACCAATAAGCTTTTGATAAGGTGCTTAAAAACCACACTAGGATTTTTTGATAAGGTGTCTTGCCACCACTGGGTAAACTATTGAAGGGAGTATTAACCCTGTGCAGAATGAGATAAAAGGTATAGAGTGTTCTTCTCTGTCAATGATCTGAGAGAAGGCAAAAGATGTTGAAGCAGAAAGCTCCCCCTGTCTGATGAGAGTTAATGACAGATTTTTGGACAGAGCTTTCTCAAATAGAAGTCTTTGTAGCAGATGATCTCGATGAAGAAAGCTGAGAAAGAATAATGTATTTGCTTCTTCTTCTTCTTCTGAAAGACTTCTTCTATCCTCCTTGTTGTATGATCAGAGTAAAGAAAGTGATAGTCAAGTCTTTCTTTTTTGTTTTTCACAGAAGACGACTATCTCAGATCCTTTTTTTTTGTTCTCTATATCTTTTTCTTCTAATAACTGTATGTATATATCTTTTCAAATTCAAATCTTTTGGTCTCTTTAAGGAATGTCTTTTTCTGACTTAAATCCTTCTTGGAACCAGGCAGCCACCCAAAACGATTTTGGCAGGTCCTTTTGTCGAGAAAGATGCCTTTGGCATTAAATGTCAACGGCTATACTTCTTCTTGGAATAGAGGGAATATAAGGATATAATAAATGAGAAAGATATCCTTACTTGGCTGTCTGAATACGTCCAAGGAGAAATAAATATATCCGTTATGTTGTTGATTTGATTTTAGAGAACTGACATCCACTTAGAATATAAATTTGAACGACAGAAGTCAATTTGTCGAGCGCTGGCTAGAATTCATCGACCACTATTTGTCGAGCGCTGGCATAGAATTCATCGACCAATGCTAGTCATTTGTCGAGCGCTGGCATAGAATTCGTCGACCACTAGAACTGTGAATTTCTTCAGACTGCTGGAAGCAATTTGTCGAACGAATCTGGTCATTTGTCGAACACAACTTGACATGTGTTGATCTTGAATTTTCCAAGTTCTGCCAATCTAATCAGCCTAAAATTTGACCCTAAGACTATACATTGGGGTCAAAACAAATCCTAATCAACATATAGTGATCCTAGCCCAAATTAGTAATAGGGTTGTTCCAACAAAGGTAAAACAATTATATGGTGATGATGCAGAAGACTTATAGAAAGACAAGAAACATCTTATTGTAATCAATGATGATCCATAGAAAGATACATGCGTTAAATTTCAAAAAGAAGATGTTTTTGTAAATCATTTTTCAATTAAAATCTTTAAGTTTGATAATGAAGTAACCAAGCATGAAATAATATTATCAAAAAGAGATTACTACAATGTTACTTTAATTCACAATTTCAAAACACACCAAACATTGTAGAAAGCATGCTAGGTTATCTTGTCCATTTCATAAATAAAGAGTAGTATAGAATTTGCATTAGGATCCAATACTCATGAGAAGAAGTGTTATGGAAGATAATGATGTGCACAAAAGTGTTTTTTGAATAGAGTAAACAAATGTTTTAATCAAAAATACAAGTAATATGTAAAGTAAAGTGCACAATAAAACACAAATAATTTTACTTCCACGCACTTCAATGCACAAAAAATGTACAACTACCAAGGTGCTTTGCACACACAATGCTCATTAAGACTTATCAGGGTGCAAATTAGTGCTTGGGGGATCACATAATTTTATTCTTCAATATTGATTTTTTATTGTGATCCGGTGTACTTAAGAATGAGTGGTTTTTATTTTGAAAGAAAGTTATGGTTTGCACAAGATACTTTACTATTCTTTCCAAGGTGCTCAACCTCACAACGCTTATTAAGACTTATCAGGAGGTTCAAGTAGTGCTTGGTGGAGTTATCTTTGTCACTTTATTTTATGATTTTGTGTTGTACAAAGTTCTTCGAATACACTTGTTTTGCAAACCAATATAATTTATGAGAAAGATAACCACTTTTCTTAATTTTTAAAAGAGCAAATAAAGGAGTGTAGGTAAGATACTTGTGCAATTTTAATTCATTGTACTAATACAAAACATACACAAGCATTCTTAGATTAAACACAAATGTAGACAATGCCAAAATAAGTGAGTGAATAAAGATCATTATCAAACATAAAACATTTACTCATACTTAGAGGCATGCTACGCATAGTTCTACACAACCTTTACAATATAATTGATGCACTTATTATTAGATGTATCAAAGCATGATGAAAACAATGTTCAAAGAAGTTTGAAAAGATAAATTGCAACATTATAGAAGTTCTAAATAATTGATTAAATCATGCTTGATTTTCTCAATGATGTCCATACAGTTTTTTTTTTGATAATTTAAAGTTTGAACTCATAAGATTGATCTTAGACTTCTCGAGGACTACCTTGTGAGAGGTTCGCTCGGTACTAGGTGATGTGATGGGATGATAGCCCAAATCACCCTTTCGCAAGATACAAGTAAAAAGTTAAGTTCAAAATAATAATTTTTGATATAATTTTTTTGTTTTATATTTTTGTAATTGATTTTGCTTCTGAAATAGAATTTAAACAAATTACAAAAACCAAAAAGGCAAAACATATTTTTTGTAAATTGGCTTTTGTATTTTTGTATTTGATTTTTCAAAAATGTAATAAAAGCAAAAATGCAGAAATGAATAGTACAAATAGATTAATATATTTTTAGGGATTTTTCAAAATTTTAAAAATACTAAAAAACACATAGGTGCACTAGCGCCGGCGTTAGCGCTAGCGTGGGAAATAGTACATGATTTTTGATGATTTGGAAATTTTTGTTTGTTGGTATTGATTAAGTGTCCCAATAATAGTTTCATGCTAAAATTTCAGAATTTTAGGAAATGTCTAGATAGTGCAAATTTCATGAAACATTGGCGATTTTGTATATGACTTTATCAAATAAACATAGCATGAGATATAAATTATTATATCTCCATTTTAATTTTTCTAAGGCTTGTATTTATCAATCTAATGTAGTTTGACAATGATAGGAAATGTAAGCACGAGAAGACACGAATGAACAAATCAAATATGCATGATTTTAGTGATTAAAATAATGTTCATGCACAAGAATATCTTGGATAAGCCCTAGATGAGAATACTCAGCCTGTATATCTTGGTAAACATATAAAGCCTAACATAGACACGAATATTCTTTAAGTGGCAATGTCAGAATGATAAGTTTGAGATTAATGTTATACCAAGGTTTGAGAGTGTTTCAACTTATAGACCTAGAATGGAGTGACAATTCTATTTGATTTGATATCAAGATGATTCAAAGGTCTAAACTAAAAATAAATCATAATATACACCAACCATTATAATATCAATTATCATCAGTTAATATATCAATTATAATTCACATAAATGTGATAGAAATAATTATTTTTAGAAGACTTTTGATATGACTTATGATGTTAGAGAATTTTAGCAAAGGACATCAATAGATCATAGTGGTGTTTGTGAATTCAATATTCATTATGAAGATAAATTCTTTCAATACATTTTAGTGATTTTCCTTTAATTAAGAATTTTGAATATATATATGTGATTTTTTGATAGGTGAACAATAGTGATGGTTTAGATCATGTTTGACATCAAGGAGTGAACACAATATAATTTTTTGTTGTGAACAATGACAACCATATTGAAAGTTGAGCTTTTATTTAGATCTTGAATTTTCTTTTAGATCAAGTTATTTCACTAAACCACTTGTTGGTGAAGGCTAAGAATCTTAATAGCCTAATAACCAGATTTAATTTGAAATATCTTATAGCAAATTTAGAGTTTGATTCATATGGATAATATAAGATATTTAGAAGCAATGAATATAAGAATAAAAGATAGGTCATCAAAATAAAAATATGATTTTGAATTTTGATCAATTTATTTTATAAACTCATAAAGTTTTATGAGATAAAATCATATTTCCAATAATATATAAGATGACCATAACATGATAGCTTAAAAATAAAAAATTAGAAAGAAAAAGAAAAAGACATTAAGGCATATCATGAACTAGAAATTTGTATATTTCATTTTGAAAATATTCTACTTCATGCATTTAGATGATACTAATAGATAAGAGATTTAGGTATCCAAAGTTGACCATGTGTGATGGTTCCTTTGGTACCCAAATGTATCGTGATGATTTTTGTGAAGACAAAGATGAATGAGTCCTTTCATGTGAAGTGAATGTTTCATTTTTAATTTTAGGCCTCCATTCAAACCTTGGTTTAATGTTATTCTTATTCATCAAATTTCCATTGAGATTATCTTTATATTGATGATTATGATTGTAATGATTATTAAAAGTGTTGTTCATAGGAAATTTGTGTAGTTTTATTTTTAAGTTGTGAGAAACACGATTTTGTAAATAATGGTGATTTTGATTTTGATTTGCAAATCCTTTATGTTCCTTACTCCCATTATTAAACTTAGTTAAGATGTTCATATTCATTTTCAACTTGTTTTTAGATATAGTTTGATATTGTGAATTTGTATTTACAATTTTCATAAGCAAGTTGATTTTTGATTTTAATTCATCATTTTTAATCTTTAAATTATGTCTAGCTTTATTATAGGCGATTGTGCTATTTTTAAGAGTTGAAACAATTGAATCTATATGATCTTGATAGTTATTTCTATATTTATCAAATGTTTCAACCATCTCTTTAATTTCAATTTTATATTCTTTACACTTAGCACAATCATTTTTCAAAGATGAAATTTCTAAACATAATTTTTTATTTTGTTCTTTTATCAAAAGAAGTTCCTTTTCAAGTTCCTTGCATTTTTCTTTTAAGTCATCAAATTTCATACAAGGTGTAGTGTTTTCAACTAAGGAACCATGGATAGAACTAGATAAATTTGAATTTGATTGTTTATTAAATTTTGCCTTTAAATTTTTATTTTCTAAGCGCAAATGTTTATTAGCATTTTTTAATTTTTTAATTTTGCGTTTTGTAGTTTGAAGCAATTGTAATGTAGAAATAGAAGTACAGAAAATGGGATTTGATTTCCTTACATTGCTTTCTGGAGAGGCACGATTTGAGCATATCGTTTCTTTTACATCTTTTTGGCACTCCTCTTCCGAAGACAGTACTTCTTATTCTTTTCCATTTAATGTGTGCTCCATTGATCCGTCATGAGAGGAGCATTCTTGAAGACTCGTGCAAGCTTGCATATTCTCCGGTTCTTGCGATTGTTCCATACCTGTAGAAGGAGAATCATACATTTCTTCAAGAAATTTCCATACTTTGTATGCACTGGAAAAACAATATATTAATTTAAAAATATCTTGAGATAAAGCACAAAAAATATTATGCATAGCTTTTGCATTTAGGTGACGCTCTTGTTTATTTGATTCATCCGCTGGTCTAACTATTGCTATATCCCATGCATTGATATCTAAACTTTTAATAAACTTTTCCATTAATAATTTCCACCCTTCATAATTTCTCCCTTCGAATAAAGGTGGTTTAGGAGATTTTTCTTCTTCATAAAAATTTACCCCACTAGTAGAAGCGAGATCATGAGACGCCATTATTCCCAGTTGTTAAGCCGATTTGGAATAACCTAGCTCTGATACCACTTGTTGGATCGGTAGGCGCCCAAAGAGGGGGGGGGGGGGGTGAATAAGGGTTTTAAAAACTTATAATATATTTTGAATAACTTTGAAAAAGCTTTGATTATTAAACTAGAGAAGATCAAGACAAATCAAGTAAAGTAAAAGTAAAGACATGATTTTATTAACTTGAGAAGCATGATTACAAAACTTGATCTCTTATCGAAGCTAAAAATCAAAGCTAATAGAAAGACTCTTTTTGTTTTTATACCGACTCGTATCCCCACGAACCGGTTTGCTTTAGCCGATCCTTCCCCGGATACGGCCTCAAGCCGCTCTAGCCAACCCTTCCTCGGATATGGCCTCGAGCACCCCCTAGACCTACACCCGAGACCTAGTCGCCAACACGAGGTGAATTTCTGCCCTAAGTCCTACCCAGACCTAGTCGCCAACACGAGGCGAATTCACTAAACGTTTACAGAAATGATATGAAATGAAAAGACAATAATATAAAACTCCCTCTATGTGGATCTCTTGGAGAAGTAGACGAAGACGCAGAGTATGATCGTAGTCGATGCGGTCTTTCGTCACGATGATGACGCGTATTGAAATCTTCTCCACGGATCTTCTTAAGCCGTTATGGATTTGTGGGAGTATCTCTCTGAACCTTCCTCTCTATGCTGTGGCACGAAGCTCTGGAATTTGGATCTCAAGAGGATGAAGAAGACGGATCCAAGGGGTCCTTTTTATAGCCTTGGAGCTAGCGCCTGCGCTATCGCTACCGCCGGCGCTATCCCAGTTTAGGAAATATTCTCCGTGTGAGAATCCTTCATTTTAAGCAAGCTGGCCGCCTTCCTCTATTGCTCTGCGCTATCGCCGGCGCTATCCCAAATTAGGACATGTTTTGCGTGGTAGAATCATCAATCCGAGGAAACAATTCTCCCTTGGCTTCTGTGTGCGTCGCTACCGCCTGCGCTATCGGCTACCGCCAGGCGCTATCTCCTTCCATATGTGCTCCCGGAATTACGCTATCATCGCTAGCGCCAGGCGCTAAGTGCTACCGCCGGCGCTAGTGGGAGTCTTGGAATTGCTGGCTCAAAATTGGAGGCAAAAAACCTTGAGTCATGTGGACTTTGATTTCCTGCACACTTAAACACACAAGATCAAATACACATAGGATTTATTATTCTCAAACCTAGGAGATGCGGAAGACCACGTTCCAACAGAAATCAACAATGTTGTTTATAGTATATGATAAGCGAGACAATAATGCAGACTATAGTATATGATAAGCATGAGAATTGTGCATACTCCCCCTATCTTAATGCCCCCTACATAAATGCAATATATGTTATGATTTACTCCCCATACATGATAGATTACGTGAATTATTCTCCCCTTAATCTTCTAGATTTCTCCTCTAGATTTCTTTAATTAATCTCCCCCTTTTGGTATTATCAAAAGAAGGTTGGGTAAGGGAAGTAAGTAGGCATTCTTTAGGAATTATAAATCATGATCGAGCTTTTGTAATATAGGTAATGATAAAGAGTTTAAGCATAGTATATAAGAGGTTTCAAATAAATAAATAAGAGTTTTAAGCAAGCAAAAGTTTATAAGAAACATTTTTTTGTAAGCATGAAAATCATAAGTATAAATATGAGTTTAAGTTCAAAATGTAAAGATGTTTAACCTTTTTGAAATCTCATAGTTTTACATAAAGTTACCAAGCATGAAATGAACATATCAAAAAGAGAATATACTACAATGTTACTTAATTCCAAGTTTAAAAGATTCTAAACATTGTAGAGATCATGCTAGGTTATCTAGTGCATTTCTTATATAAAGAGTAGTATAGATAAAGCATCAGAATCCAATACTTATGAGAAGAAGTGTTATGAAAGATAATGATGTGCACATAAGTGTGTTTTGAGTAATGTTAACAAGTGATTTAAATCACAAAATACAAGACATGTGCAGAGTAAAGTGCACAATAAAAAACAAGTATATTAACTTTCACACACTTTAATACACATATTTTAGAAAAAAGTGGTGTAATAATTAAGGTTCTCACAAGACACTTTACTATTCTTTCCCAGGTGTACTTGGTGGAGTTATATTTGTCTATAATTTTTTGTTCACTTTTGTGAGACAACATTCTCCGAATACACTTGTTTTGCAAACCCAACATAATTTTTAAACTCAACCACTTTTCTTAATTTCTTAAGTGCAATACAAATGTAGTGTTGATAATAAACTTATGCAAGTTTTAATTCATTATACAAGTACAATACACAAGCAAGCATTTTTAGTTTTAAACACGCATGTAGATTACCAAAGTAAGTGAGTGAGAAAAAAATATCATTATCCATCACAAAACATTTACTCATACTTAGAGGCATGCTAAGCTTGGTTCTACACATATTTTTCAATACAATTGATGCACTTAATTAGATATATCAAAGCATGATAAACAACACAATGTTTATAGTAATAAATTTTAACATTGTAAATAATTCTAAATAATAGAATTCATACATGCTTGATATTAACAATAAAGATCATACAATTTTTTTGTTGTTTTGAAATTTTAATGAAAGAAAAAAAAACCAAAAACATTTTTTTGTATTTTTGAAATTTTGTAGTTGATTTTCCATAATATAAATAAAACAAAAACAACAAATGTCAGAAATACAAAACTAAGTAGTACAAATAAACTAACATAATTATAATAATTTTTAGAATTTTTAAAAAACAGAAAAATCGAACACCCACAGTAGCGCCGGTGCTAGCGCTAGCGTGGCAAACAGTAAGAGAAATCTTGAGAATTTTAAAAATCTATTTTTTGATATTTATTAAGAGTCTTAAGAGTAGTCTTATGCAGAAATTTTGTAATTTTTGGAGATGTTTTGATTGCTCAAATTGCATAAAACTTTAGCATTTTTCATATAACTCATCCTATGATGTCTAAGACTCATAATTCCAACCTTAACATTTGAAACCTTACATCGGGAAGAGGTTTAGTGAAAATATCAGCAAGTTGAGAGTCCGTGCCAATGAAACTTATTCTAACATTTTCCTTTTTAATGTGATCACTTATGCAATGATGTCGTACATTTATATGTTTGGATCTAAAATGGTGTACCAGATTATTTGTAAGATCAATGGCACTTTTGTTGTCACATTTTAATTCAATATGTTTTAGAAGAAAACCAAAGTCCTCTAGAGTTTGGCTCATCCGTAGTGCTTGTGCACAACAACTCCCTAGTGTAATGTATTCGGCCTCCGTGGTGGAGAGTGCAACCAAATTATGTTTCCTACTAGACCATGAAACTAATGAAGGTCCTAGAAAATGGCATGTTCCGCTAGTGCTTTTTCTATCAAGTGAGCATCCTGCGTAGTCCGAATCGAAATAGCTGTGAAGTGTAAATGAATTATTGTGTGTGTACCATAATCCTAATCTAGTTGACCCAATTAGATATCTAAAAATACATTTTACCTCTTTCAAATGAGATTCTTTTGGATTGGCTTGAAATTGAGCACATAAACATACGACAAATATAATATCGGGTATAGTTGCACTTAGATAATGTAGAGATCCTATCACACCTCTATATAAAGTTTGATCAATTGAAATTCCCGATTCATCTTTTCCTAATTTTAGTGATGCACTCATTGGTGTTGAAGCATGTTTAAGGTTTTCAAATCCAAAGCGTTTAAGCATGTCATGGACATATTTAGATTGACATATAAAAATACCATCATTTCTTTGAGATATTTGAAAACTAAGAAAATAAAAAAGTTCCCCTACTAGACTCATTTCAAATTCATTTTTCATCACTAAAAAAACTTCATTACACAACTCTTCATTCGTAGATCCAAAGATTCTATCATCAATATATATTTGCAAAATAATTATATCATCATTATTGTGCTTAATGAAGAGAGTATTATCGGCACTTCCCATAATATAACCGTGCTTTAATAAAAATGATGTAAGTCTTTCATATCATGCACGGGGTGCTTGCTTTAAACCATAAAGCATTTTTTCTAGCTTATAAACATGATTGGGAAATTTTTCACTAATAAAACTGGGGGGTTGTTCAACATAAACTTCTTCTTTCACAAACCCGTTTAGAAAAGCACTTTCTGCATCCATTTGAAGTAGTTTTATTCTTTTAAAACTTGCAAATGCTAGAAAAAATCGTATAGATTCCAATCTAGCAACGAGTGCAAAAGTTTCATCAAAATCTATCACGTCGATTTGTGAATATCCTTGTGCTACTAAGCATGCTTTATTTCTAGTGATTCTAGAATCACCATCTAATTTATTTTTAAAAATTCATTTTACACCTACAACTGGGTGATTAGATGGTCTTTCTACTAATTTCCAAACATTATGTCGCTCAAATTGTTCTAACTCTTCATTCATTGCCAAAAACCAAAATTCATCATTTAAAGCGGTTGAAACGGCTTTTGGTTCAATTTCGGAAACAAAACAAATATTTGAATAAGATGTTGGAGTTTTTGAGGTGATCTCAAAGCAATCAACAGTTAGTCTTACTGCCAACGCAATATGAGCCAATAGGGTCGCACTTAAAAGTGTTTGGAGAAGTTGGAG
Source organism: Dactylorhiza incarnata (assembly GCA_033032865.1). Lineage (NCBI taxonomy): Eukaryota > Viridiplantae > Streptophyta > Magnoliopsida > Asparagales > Orchidaceae > Dactylorhiza > Dactylorhiza incarnata. The sequence goes on from JAWHQI010000198.1 coordinate 2,141,406, forward strand.
AAAGGATTGTGTTGGTCTTACTCATATTGGATATGAGTGGATGACCAATCCTATGACTGTTCGGAATTGAATTGAGAATGTCTCAAACGGGAAGCAAGTACTCTTGAAAAATCGTAGAAATGGTTTCAACGAATTCTTTAGGACTTGGAAAATTCGGCGAAAGTGTTTCAACGAATGGATTCATACCGACAAATTCGTTTAAAAGGTTTAGACAAAACTATGTCAATTCGTCTATTCAAATTCGTCTAAATCGTTTAGTCGAATTTATGATGATCCGTCTAAAGTGTTTAGTCGAAATCGTCTACAATGTTTAGTCAAATTTATGATAATTCGTCTAAAGTGTTTAGTCGAATTATAATGCATTCGACAAATTTAAATCCTGGCAGAATTGTTCTATTTTTCCTCTGGTCTATAGATAACTTGTTTATGCCTTGCGTATATAAAAGAGACGAGATTAGGCCTTCTGGATATCGATCCTTTTCACGATTTTAGAAGGGCTGAAGACAGAAGTGTTCTGATCCCTCTCGCTTCGTCCGCCGACCTTATCGCCGCCGACCGTCGCCGCCTCCCCTTCAACGGACCTAGCACTTCATGGGGACGCAGAGGGTTGTTCTTCTCCGACCCATTCCTTGTATGAAAATGCATAGGGGTTCTCCTTCCTTGTGTGGATTTCTATAGAGAGAGCGATATATTTCGATGCTTGGAACTCGAAGTTTGTCTACCAGACTTCTTCTTGGAGCATCTTGGTTGAGTATTGACTCAATCCCGGAAAGGTATATCGCACTTTGCTTTCCTAACCTCTTGATTCATGAAATCCACAAGATCCTTACTCTTTGGGTTATTCTAGTTATTTCTTCCGCTGCGCATATTCGATATGCTTTTATCATTATGAATGGTATGTAGAAAACCCAACATAAGATTCTTGTAGAGATAGCGAGTTCTAACCCCAATGGATGGTTCACCAATTATTAGTTCCCGTGGATGATCCTTTGTAAATTTCAAGGCGCTTGGAGGTACATAATCATCTTCCTTGGCCTCCTCTTCCTCTTCATTAGAAGGTTCCTCATCACCATGCTCCAAAGGTGGTAAGAGATCATCCTCTTTGCCTGCGGAAAGTCTTTCTACACAAGGAACATGCTCATCAAATTTTACATTAATCGACTCTTCATATTTACTAGTTCTTTTATTAAAAATTCTATAAGCTTTACTAGTTGAAGTGTATCCAAGAAAAGTTCCTTCATCACATTTTTCATCAAACTTTCCCAAGCTATCTTTAGTATTCAAAATAAAACATTTACAACCAAAAACTTTGAAGTAGGATACGTTAGGCTTCTTTTGAAAATAAATTTCATATGGTGTGTGATTAAGAGATGGGAAAAGCATGATTCTATTCATAACATAACATGAGGTATTTACGGCTTTGGCCCAAAAGGATTTAGGCAATTTATATTCACATAGCATAGTGCGTGCTTTTTCTTGAAGTGTCATATTCTTTCTTTCTACAACACCATTTTGTTGTGGTGTGCATGGTGCAGAGAACTCATGTTTAATGCCTAACATATCACAAAAAGATGTAAACTTTTCATCTTCAAATTCTCCTCCATGATCCGAGCGAATGCATTTAATTTTTAAATCACTTTCATTTTGAATACGAGTACATAATTTTGCAAATTCGCAAAATGCATCGGATTTGGATGAGAGAAATAGTGTCCAACAATATCTTGAAAAATTATCTATTAAAATATATGTATATGATCTACCACCAAGACTTGCGGTGCTAACGGGACCAAAAAGATCCAGTGAATTAATTGCAAGGGTCTTGTAGTAGAAATAAAATTTTTACTTTTGAAAGCGGATCTAGTAAATTTACCTTTTGACATGATGAACAAAGTGAAGGTAAATTTCCATTTAACTTAGGCAATCCTCTACTTAAATCACTTTTGGCAAGTTTAACAATAAGCATTGTGCTAGCATGTCCTAGCCGTCTATGCCAAAGTTCTAATTCATCATTTTTAGTGATAAAACATTTTATAGATGATTTAGAAAGATCATGAAAAGAAACTATATAAACATTATGTATTCTTGGTGCAGTTAGTAAAATATCTTTTGTAGTAGGATTGGATATTTTGCATAAATTAGTGGAAGATTCAAATAAAACATCTAATCCTTTTTCGCATAATTGGCTAATAGAAATTAGATTGTGTTTTTAGCACTTTTACATAAAGAACATTAGATATCATAAATGAACTGTACCAATTCCCATGATCCTTCCTTTTCCGTTATCGCCAAACGTCACGATCCGTCCCATCTTTTTTCTAGGCTAAGGAACTTTGCTTTATTCCCCGTCATGTGCTTGGAGCATCCAGAATCTAAGTACCACTCGTATTCATTGCCCTTAGCCCGCTTGCACATCTAGAAAGAAGATGAGAGTAAAGATCTGGATACCCAAGTGGTACCACCCATAGAATAACTGGAAGCCTTAGGTACCCAGATTTGCTTTAAAGTATTTTGTTTTACTTTCGTGCAAGAACTAGATGTGTGGCCTAACCTATAACAGTTTGCATACAAAATAAGGGGGCTGAGACCCTTTTCTGAAATTTTGTGTTATTCTTGCTGGAAGGAATCATTTTTACAGAAGAAAATTTTTTTGCAAATGAAAATGCTGAGTTCTTGTATGAGGCGCTAGCGCCGACGTTAGTGGCTAGCGCCGGGTGGTAGCCCTCACCTCAATATCCGAGCCCAAATTTTCCAGAACCGCAACACTGGTTCCCTAAAATCATATCCAGTGATTTTTGGCCTATTCCAAATTTTTTAATGGCCATGGTGAGATCATGAACTTGTGCTCACATCTATTTTCAAAACCCCTTTTATTATTCCTAATTAGCAAAAGAGAGGCTTCTAATTTCCTTTATAATTCCCCCTTCTCTTTTGTAAGAGTTTTGGAATGGGATAGGGCTTTAGAAAGAGAATCTTCAATATCTTTTTTCATTTTAATGGAGTGATCACACTCTTGGCAAGAAACCTTTCTAGAATAAAATACTATCTTTCATATTTTATCAAAACCTTTGCAAGTTTCAAGATATTCATTACAATGTTCATCATATGAGGGAGGAGTTACCTCAGTGTCGCTAAGAACATTGGTTTCATCATCATCGTTTCGATGTACCATGATGCACATGTTTGCTTCCTCATCTTCGCTTGATGAAGACCCGCTTGATTCTTCAGAGGAGGAGGAGTCATCCCATGTTTTAGCTTTTAACATCTTTCTCTTTTCTTTCCCTTTGTGCCGCTTTTCCTTTTTATCCTTCAAAAACTTTGGGCATTGGCTCCGAATATGCCCGGTCTTCCTGCAATGATAGCATTCTGGAGGAGGTCTTTCTTCTTCATCATCGCTCTCCTTTTCCTTCTTTGAAGATGACCCTTTCCATGCTCCATCCTTTTGGAAATATTTCCGGAAGGTGTTTCTCCTTTTCAAATTTCTAATGAACTTTCAAAAGTTCTTTACCAAGAGACTTTCTTCATCTTCATCCTCATCCTCTTGGCACTCCTTCTTTGATTTTAGTTCCCATGCCTTCTTCTTTGGCTCCTTGTTGTATTCATCTTATTGGATCTTGAGTTCTACCTCATGGGTTTTGAGATTCCCATTGAGGCTCTCAACTTGGAGCGTTCTTAGATTGTGCGACTCCGAGATAGTCGTCACCTTCAGATTGAATTTTGGAGGAAGAGATCGAAGAATCTTTCAGACCAAGTCACTGTTGGAGAAGGTCTTTCCAAGTGCTTTGGAGGCATTGACGATCTTGGTGAAGCGTGTGTACATTGCATCAATATCTTCGCTTTCATCCATCCAAAAATTTTCATATTCTGACTCAAGTTGGAAAAATTTTGAATCTTTAACCTACGATGTACCTTCATGAGTAATTTCCAAATGATTATAAATATCATATGCAGTAGTACATGAAGAAAATCAATTAAATTCATTTCTATTTAACGCACAAAATAAAGCATTCATGGCCTTGGCGTTATTTTTGCATTTAAGTTTATCCATATCATCCCATTTATCTTTTGGTTTTTCAAATGTTATCTATCCAACTGCAATTATAGGAGGAGAGTATTCCTCTTCTACCAGATTTCATACCTCAATATCTAAGGACATAAGAAAACATCGCATCCAATTTTTCCAATAATTTTAATCTGAACCAGTAAATAGTGGAGGTCTACTAATTCTCCGACCCTCCGAAAAAGTGAGATCATAAGACGCCATTATTCCTGGTTTTTAAACCAATTTGGAATAACCTAGATCTGATACCACTTGTTGGATCGATAGGCGCCCTTAGAGGGGGGGGGGGGGGGGGTGAATAAGGGAATAAAATTAAGCAATTTACTAAATTGTTTTAAAGTAAACAAGAGCGAAATAATAATTTAGGTAAACGAAGAAAATAATGCAATTTGCAATTTTAGAATTTAGCAAAATGAACAAAATCAAGTAAACACTAATAGTGACATGATTGTATTAGATAAAAAAGTGTTTACATACATTTGATTTCAATATCGCTAGAAATTGGAGGCGTACAAATACAATTACTTTTTCCTTTTCTATACTGACTCGTATCCCCACGAACCGGTGGCTTTAGCCTATCCTTCCCCGGATATGGCCTTAAGCCGCTCTTGTAAGACCCCATTTTTTTTCCTTTCAACCATCCGGGTCTTAGGCCCAGAACTGCCATTTTGCGGTGACACCCTCGCACGGGAAGGTCGCCACTACAAAACGCCGATACTCCGGCCAAATCGATCACAAAGAAAAGTAAAGCTTAGACGACTAAAATAAGCCAAGTCCACATCACATGATAAATAAACTATCAAAGAAATGTCCACAATCATAACTGAAAAAAAAGAGATAACAAGGGATCCTGCCCGATACATCAAAGCCTCACTACAAAGTTCACTCGCGGAAGCAAATCAACTACAACTAACACTCATGGATCCTGTCATCGGTGCTCCAGTGCTAGACTGCCCCGCCTCCATCTGCACCGACCTCTGGTGCTGCTCCATCGCCGCGGTCTCCTAAAATGATAAGGTCCACTGACCGTTAGTCAAAAAGACTAAGCCTTATGTTCCCCACCCCTCCCCTAAAGGCCCCTATGCACCGTATGGGGAGGAGGAAGCGGAGGACATTCAAGGGGTAATAGCAAAAGCAGATGACATGGTATAATTTACAGGAAGAGTTCTACCACTACTCAAGTATATATGTGCATAAACAAAACAGGTAATACAACATAGTAAGAGCAGGTAAAAGAGTAAGTTAAGTGTAGAAAGTAAAGACAGTAGTAATAGAAAAGTAACCATTGATTTATAGGAATATCCACACAAACCTATAGACCAAGGGGTCGTTTAGCAAGGCCTATCGTATAAGAAGTTCCATAACCGACTTATACGATAGGGGTAGGGGTTGAAATGCAATGTTTATGCTATGACAGGCAAGGTATGCAGTAATGCTATGTTCATACAAGTGCAACTCACCCACTTCGACTCTATGCGTACAGACCTTTAGTTCCCCATTTTTGGAGCTTGCAAGACTCCCAGGATACTCCCGTAGTGGCAAACGGAAGCGGTGGGTTGGGCCTCGCCCACCTCTAGGTTGGTATATGCACTACCTAACCTAGACCTATCGTATGCCTCAACGCAAAATCGCGGAGCATCTGCGTACTCTTACTGGCTGGACCACCAGACTTTATGGCTAAGTGTAAATTCCACACTTACCGAGCCCGAGTATCAACGTCGGTGCAACGACCGCCAATACTAAGGACCCACCACCTTGTGCACATGCAACATGTTCTACTATTTATCTACGAACTCTAACATAAACCACCTGGGCTTAACTTGCCCAACCAAGTACCAAACTGAGTCACAAACTCCCGGATCAACAATCCGCACCAACCCCCACCGAGCCTTCAAATCGGGGTACCAAACCATCCAAACTCCCGTGACCACGGAGTGTGAGTAAATGTGTTATTTATTAGTCTTGAGCATCTTCTAAACCCTACGACTTATGGTTAATCTTGGACTCCCTGAGGGTTACCCTGTAAGGGGCTCGCTACGGTACTAGGAACTGTAATGGGTTGACACCCCAAAGTTCCCTTTCTCAAGATACTTAATGTTATTGGTATCTACCCTTAAGAATTCCCTTCTACCATTTCACTTGAGTTAGACTTAAGTGCTTAAGACACACTAGGGGAAAAATAATCTTTCGTCAATCCCCAGGACAACCTTACTCTTAACCCACCAAGTACATTTTCCTCACATACACTTCCTTGGGTGGACTCACAACTGTCTAATCAACCCATGTGCACCACCTGCACCCCATTGCCATCTAGTACGTCACTAAATTCCCAAGTTTCACAGTTTTACTATACACAGACCAAACTGACTACTTGAAGCTTACAACTAAAGGTACTCCAAATATTCATCTATCTGACCCAAGCTATTTATTGGATGTCTATCATGATATTATAAGGCAAATTCCAGAGAATCACATTTTTCCCAATATTATTAATAATTAAAACAATTTTTCCAAAATACAACTTCCTAAGGTTTGAACTACAAGTGCACTTTTCTGACTTCCAACACCTACCAAACTTTTTACATAAATTAAGGGTACCTAATAATCAGTAAATATGAAATTTTAGAAAATTCCAGCAAGATTTACAATTATTAAACATTCCAAAACCCATTAATTTTCAATTATTTCCAAAGGAGGTGCCCGCATATGAACTCCAACCCTTATGCAAATTTTTACAGAGGTGATTCATACTAAAATATTCAGCCCTACAAAATTTTATCATATTCCATAGAGGTTACATTTGTAATTTCCACAAATGTCATATTTGCAATTAATTCCAATTTGAACTAGAAGCACCAAAAATATCAATCCAAAAATTATGAGAAAATTACTGTGGGTTCATAATGGTATGAAATGACATCCAGCAAAGTTTCATGAAATCACAGAAAACTAACACCCTAAAATTAATCATCCCAAAAATTGCCAACAAAACGAAAAATTATAATTTGGACCTCCAAAAGTCTTCCAATGGTTCTAATAGAATTTTCAGGGATTAATAACATCAAGACTAAGTTGGTGACAGAAGTTGGTTAATCCCTAGGTATTAATCTTTCCTAAATCCCAAAAACATAAATATTTACAAATCTACCCAAGGATTTATTCCCTAGGGTTGGCAAATCCAAACCCCACAAATTTCTCATAGGAGGACTCTCTGGACACCATGACCATCTCCCCAAAATTGCAGGTCAAACCATAAAGGTTTGACCCCTCTTCCTTCATAGACCTCTATATGCACCCCTTAGGGTTTACCCTATGGTTAGGGTATATACTTCCCCAAATCCTCCCAAACTTCTTGTGAGGGTGTCATATCACTCATAGAACTCAGAGGAGTCTATTACACTCCTCTCCAAGGACAAACACCCCTATATCCTTCACAACCCCAAATTCCACTCCATAGGGATCAACCCTATGGCCTTGGGCAAATCAACACCAATGCTTACCAATTTCCTCATGGGGTCTCAAAATGATTCCACTGACCTCCCCAAGAAGAATCAAGTCTCTATGGGCCCATTTGGCCAATGGATCTCTACTTGGCTAAATGCACCCCAAGGGGCTCCAACTCCATGCCCCAGGGCAATCCAACTCCCCATGACCCCAAAACTCACCTGGAGGTGCTTTGGGTGGTGTTAGGGCAGTGGCCAAAACTCCACTCCAATTGGAGGTGGTTTGGCCCCTCAATTTCAACTTAGCCCCTTTAGCCTAATTCCTTCCTTAAAGACCAAAACTTGAGCCAATTAATTACCTGATCAAATCAACCTCAAATGGGTTGCAATTTTAACCAGGGGCTCATCATAACCCTAAGAACACCCCACCAAAATTTGGCGGAGTTTGGAGGTCATTTGACCCTCCAAATAATTTATATCTTGATTATTAAATTTTTACAAAAACTTTAGGAAAAGATTTTCCAAAAAATCCTATTTTTGGATATGTTATTGTCATTGGCATGACTCACTCCTAGTCCAAATTTCAAGTCATTTGGACAAGTGGTTTAGTGTGGGCATCCATTCAAAGTTCAGTCAAACTTTGCATTAAAGTGGGTGCTGAGGTCAAACCAGGACTCCAAATGGGGTGACACCAATTTTGTATGATCCTAGGGGTGAAGGCCTACAACTTTTATGTTGGGCACTTTTTCTGTAGAGGGCATCTAGTATTTTTAGTAATTAAATTACTACTGCACTTATAATTATTCAATTAAATTAATTAATAAATAATATCTAAATCCTTAATAAATCGGCCAGCGGGAATCTTGGCGCGGATCGGACAGCGCGTGGCCACCATCCCCGATGAGCCAACGGCCAGGATTTGCCGCGCTTGGGCTGTTTTGATCTTTGATTTCCCGTCCACCTGAGCGTCGCCCCGGCCAATCAACGCCACCACCACCTCCGTTGAGGTGGTGGCCGGCGATGAGGGGTGTTTGATCGGCCGGAGGTGACCGAAATCGGGTTCTGGAAGAGGAAGCCTAACCCGATCTACGGGTGGCTTGGCTGGTTCGATTCACGACCAATTGGCCACGAATCGAGCCGCCGGCGATTGAGATCTACACCACAGAGGTTAGGGAGGAGAACCAGACCTGTTGTGGGGCTTGCCTCCTTGTCGTTCTCGTATAAACCATGGGAGCTCGGGGAGGTTGTGGAGCCATGCCGATCCACGCCTAGAGTGTACGATTTCTTCTGAGTCCTTGGGGGTTTCACTCCTCTCCGACTTCTGAAGGTGATAGTGGGTTTAATTGAGGGTGGTGGTGGCTTTAACCCCTTGTGCCATTAATGGCCTCTTCACCTCCCTCCCCATGGCCGACCCTATGCATCCCCCCTGCCTTAATTCCCCCTAGAAATGGCTGGAATCTTCTCAAATTCATCAGAGAAGATGAATGGGGGTGTAAATGAGGGATGCCAAGGGGTGTATCTCCTTAATGGCCATGAATGGCCTCTTTCTCTCTCCTCAAAATTGGGGAAAACCCTCATTTTCTCTCTCCTAATCACCATGGCCGATTTTCCACTCTCTCCTGTGTTTAATGTCAGCCTACTAGGCTGGTTGACCACTCAATTGAGCTAGCCCAAAGGGATCGGGCTAGGTTTAAGTGATTTGACCTAATTTGGGCAAGTTTGACTTTTGGTCAAATTGACCAATTGGGCGACCCTAGGATGGGGCTTTTGGGTCCATTGGACTCCAAATTAAATTTAGAAACTACTGGTGGGATCAATTTGGTCACATGGGCCTTAGTTGACCCAATATAAGTTGATTTGACCAAAATAGGCTAAGTTGACTTTGGTCAAATTGAGCTCTAGGGTTGACCCAGTCATGGGTCTTTTTGATCCACTGGGTCCCCTATGATATTGTAACATTATGGGTAGGGTCAATTTAATATGGTGGTGGTCAATTAGGGCACTTAGTGAAGAATTGCCATTTTGACCTAAAATGGCATATAGGTCAATTTGCACCACTGGGGGTCCCATGATGGGGCTTTTAGGTCTACTAGGTATCTTATGATATTTTAGAACTAGATGTGTGGTCAACTTGGCATGGTGTAGGTCAATTGACTCTAATTAGGCTACTTTGACCAATTTGGGGTTAGGGTTGACTTTAGTCAATCTGGCCTCTTTGGTTGACCCCAATGAGCCCTTGGTGCTCTAAGGGGACCCCTAAAGAGTTAGGGATACTATGGTGGGGTCAAATGGTCAAGTTGAGGCCCTAAATTCCAACCCTAAGCTTGGTAACTGGAAATTACTATTTGCAGACCAAGGTGGTTTTCTTCTTCTTTCCTAAGCTCACAAGGTCTTGGGCTCTTCCTATGGTTTTGTCATGACCTAGTCATGACAAAACTAACTTAGGGGTCTAGCAGTTTGGGGGATGTTACAGCTCTAGCCAATCCTTAATTTCCTAGATATGGCCTCGAGCACCCCTAGATCAAATCACCTAGACCTAGTCACCAACAGACGCGGTGAATTCCTCCTAGGCCGCGCAAGGACCTAGTCGCCAACACAAGACGATTTAACTACAAAGATTCAAAATAATGAAATAAGACAAATGAAAAACTCCCTCTATGAGATTTTCTGAAGTTGGCAGTGAAGGATCGCTGTAGCATAAGCGAGGTTGATGCGATCGTTCTTCAGATGCACCGTGATGGCTTCCTTCTCCAGAAATCTTCTTTAGCTTTGAGTGGGAGATGACTTTTCGGTAGAGTAACAACTCTTGAAATTTGGCACATGAATTCTCTCTGGGATGTCATACCAAAATGAGAGAGAATGCTTCATTTTATTGAACTTGGAGTTAGCGCCTGCGATAGCTTTTAGCGCCTGCGGTAGCAGTCATGTAGATGTAGTTCCTTAACCGTCACGGCGTGGCGTTGTGGCACGAGATGGAGCTAGCGCCAGGCGGTAGCACTAGCGCCTGCGGTAGCGCTAATGCCTGTGGTATCAACTAGCGCTGGCGGTTGTGCTCCATTTAGAGAATTTGATTCCAATCTGCTTTCTACCTATGGAGTATTGCACCTATAGTTCATGCACACTATAAACACGAGACAAATAAGAACAAATACAATATGAGATTTGTTATTCTCAAACAAAGGGATGTGACACACATGTCCAACACAAATGTCTAGCTAAAGTCAATCCCCTCCTCTTGCATGTATCCTTGGGCCACAAGTCTAGCCTTATTTCTGATTATGACTCTTGTTGAGTCTAATTTGTTTTTGAATAGTCATTTGGTGCCACTGATTGGGTAATTATTTGGTCTTTCAACCAATGTCCAAACCTTGTTCCTCTCAAACTGGGTTAGCTCTTCTTGCATAGCAGATATCCAGTAAGGGTCACTATCTACTTCTTTAAACTTCTTGGGTTCAAACTGAGAGAGGAAGCATTGCAGCATTGTTTCACTAGTGAGTTGTTTTCTTGTCTTGACTCCCACTGTTAAGTCTCCTATAACTTGAGTCGAAGGATGATCTTTTAGGGTCCACCAACACTATTTCACTAGAGTGATCTCTGTTGCTGGCACCTCAGGTGTTGTGATTTCCTCTTCATCTCCTACAGAATCTTCATCTGAATCAGTGTCAATCTTCTGTTTTCTTTTGTCTTGACACACTGATGGATGGTCCATTATGCTTAGCCTTTCAACTTGTTCTGCTAGCTGATCTACTTCCTGCAAAACAGTGTTGGTGGAAGTTTCCTTCCCCTTATAACACATGTTAGTTTCATCAAAAACAACATGCACAGACTCCTCAATTTTGAGAGAGCTCTTATTATAGCACCTATAGGCCTTGCTTGATGAGGAATATCCCAAGAATATCCCATCATCAGCCTTCTTTTCAAATTTGGCAAGGTGACTCTTCCCATTGTTGAGGATAAAGCAAGTCACCCAAATATCCTAAAGTAAGTGACTATAGGTGTCTTTCCCTTTAATAACTCATAGGGAGTCTTCAACTTAGTCTTGTGGATGAGACTCCTATTCAGAACATAGTTAGCAGTATTTACTGCCTCGGCCCAAATGGACTTTGGCAAGTTGGATTCAACCAATAATGTCCTTCCTGATTCAATTAGGGTTCTATTTTTCCTTTCAGCCACCCCCATTTTGTTGGGGGGTTCTAGGAGCTGAAAAGCTTTGTCTTATCCCTTAATCCTCATAGAATCTACACATTAACTGATTTTCAAACTCAGTACCATGATCACTTCTGATCACAACAACCTGAGTATTGAATTCAGATTGAATCTATCTAATGAAACTTGAGAGGATCTTGAAGATGTCTGACTTAGCTTTTAGAAAGAACACCAACTGAACCTAGAAAAATCATCAACAATGACTAAAGTATAAGACTTACCTGCTAAGCTTTGAGTGGAGATGGGACCAAATAGGTCCATGTGCAATAGTAATAGGATTCTGGGGGAATCATTCTTACCAATTAGTTTGAATGATGATTCGATATGCTTTCCTAGTTGGCAGGCTCTACAGGGATGGTCTTTATTGAACTTACAAGTTGGTAAGCCCCTTACTAGGTTGAGCTTGGAGAGTTTGGCAATGGTCTTACAATTAAGGTGACTAAGTCTCCTATGCCACAGATCATTGCTTTCTAACTGGGAGTTGAATAAGCAGATCTCAGACTTTGTGTACTCAAAGTCTACAACATATACCTTACCTTTCCTAAGGCCAGTCAATACTATTTGTTCAGTTCTAGAGCTAACTATATTAAACAAAGGCTTAGTGAATACAACTTTGTATTCACCATCACACAGCTGGCTAATACTGATTAGATTATGTTGAAGTCCTTCAACATAAGCAACCTTAGAAAACGAGACTTCCCCTATCCTGAGCAAACCATATTCTTTAGTTTGCCCAGAGTGGGAATTCCAAAAGATTACATTAGGCCCTTCCCTGGACTTGAAGTTCTCCAACTGTTATTTTGCTCCAGTCATATGCATGGAGCATCCACTATCCAGATACCACTGCTGGTTTGTGGTTGAACAGTCCCCCTTCTGCACATGAAATCAACCATTAGTATAGACCCTCACATGTTGGGGTCTCTTTCTTCTATCATCATATGGAGTTATGAAAGAGTGAGGAGATCTTTCAGAATACCCCTTAAGGTGAAGAAGTGCTGCATTATTATGCCAGCAATGTTTGTCTATATGTCCTAGTTTAGAACAACAGAAGCATATATGAATGAAGGTAGAGAGTGGTCTAGATGTTTGATAAATCTTTACAGGAAACATGCGTCGAGAAGAAATCGACGCATCTTTAGAATTGCGTCGAATGCGACATGTCTGCATAGTTCCATCGATAATAATTCATTGCAGAGTATTGGTCTCGTCGAATATAATTCGACGCACCCTCATACTTGCTTCAAATTGATGTCTAAGCATATGCCAAACTCCGTCGAGTTGCATTTGACGCATCTTTAAAATTGCGTCGAATTCTATTCGACGTATGAGTCCTTTTATTAAGATTTTTAGTACTCCTATTTGATTTTTTTAAGAGGTGTTTACCTAAAATCCCTGGTTGATTACCAATGTTTTCCCTTTTAAATATGGTGAGTTTATTAGGGTTATTATTATTATGATCTTCACATGATTTTAAAATATTATTAGGTCTAGACCTAAATAACGCTACAGGATTTTCCCATGCAAGTTTGCTAGGGATTGGTGTGCTAGTGGAGGGTAGTGATTTCTGATCAAGATGATCAAATCTCTTAGTGAGATTTTGTGAGATATCTTTAAGCTTTTGACTCCTTCCATTGAGGGAGTCCTCAAAGGCTTTTGCCTTTGTGAGTTCTTTCTTTATGTCTGAATTTTTATTATCTAATATGTATAATTCCTTTTCTTTCTTATATAATTTATCTCTTAGATCATAGTTAACTGAGTACTGGTTATCTTCCCTAAGGTTTTCTAATTATGTTCTAATTATTTTAAGTTCCTTTTGGTTGTTAATAAAGTCTTGACAGAATTCTTTGAAGCAGTCTTTAAAATCTCTTGATGAAAAGTCAAAGTCATCGAAGATTGTTACCTCATTCTCAGCAGTGGAGTCTGTTGGAGCTTGTGTTCTACATCTCTTAGTTTGAGAATAAAAAATCACACTATGTATTTGATCTTACTTGTGTTTATAGTGTGCAGGTACTATAGTTAAATAACCCTCTGAACAGGATGCTGATTGATGAAGAATCTCTAAAAAGTGAGCTAACTGCCACGGACTAGTCCCCTTAACTATATCGCGCACGACCTTAGCTCCTCTTGCCACCCCTCGTGCTACATAGTCAAGGGTATTAGTCCATGACATAACGCCCCGCATTAGAAGTTAACGCTCGGCGTTAACATTCGTAGAAAAGGGATGACTTCTCAATAGATCTTGATATTGAGATGAAAAATAGTTGGTTACTAAGTGACAATGCCAGCATTGACACTTAACTCACGCGTTGAGTCCACAAACTACCATGTTCTCGATGGTTGCACAGTTTCAGTGGTTGCTATACACGATCACTAACGTTGGCGTTAACTCTTAAAGTCATGCATTAGCTTCCGTGCCTATTTATAGAGCTGATTTCATTTGATCAAGATTGATGCATTCCAAGCCTTAATTCTATACTTCAGAGAGAGCATTTCATCCCGAATTCAGAGAGCACCCCAACACCACCATTGAGGAACAAGAGTGAGAAGGAGATTTCCAACAAAAAATTTGAAGAAGGACGCCGCTTCAACTCCGACGATGGTCATTGCGTGTCTTCAACATCTCCTTCAGCGCTCTTTAATCTAAGGAGTCTTTTGTTCTGATTTTAACTTTATTTTTTCATATTTTCTTGTAACGATAGTGAATTCGCCGCTTTGCGTGTGGCGACTAGGCCGGGGTCGGTTTTGGGGAAATTCGCCGCCTTGTGCGTGGTGATTAGGTCTAGGGTAGATCTAGGGGGTGGCTAGAGGCCTTATTTGGGGATAGATAGGCTGTAGCCAACCGGTCCTTGAGAGAAGGACTGGTGAAGGAACAAAAAAGTGAATTTTATTGTGTCGCCTTAATTTCAAGCGTTATTGAAATTATATGTTTGTAATCATCTTTTTGAAATATATAATATACATTTTTATTATCTCTTATTGTCTGAAAGTGTATTTCATTTAAGATTTCGCAAGTAAAATCACTTTGAATTTTTCTGTAAAAATATTTTCTGGAAAGATAACGCCCGACGTTAACTATCTAATGCCAGGCATTAGCGACAAAACCAAAAAGTTTTCTGTTATTTTAAAATCTGGCACTTTATCTCAAAAACAGTAAAACCCTTATTCACCCCCCTTCTAAGGGCGCCATCAGATCCAACACTTGGTATCAGAGCGAGGTTATTCCAAAATGGTTTCACAACTGGGAATAATGGTGCATTATGATTATGCTTTCGTTGAGGGTTAATGGATTGGTAGACCACCACTATTTACCGGTACTGATTATAATTATTGGAAAACAAGAATGCGTTGTTTTCTAAATGCTTTAGATAATGATGTGTGGGGTATGGTGGAACAATGCTACTCTCCACCAACAATTGTTGTTGGAGAAGTCACTATGGAAAAACCAAGAGACAAATGGGATGATAATGACAAGTTAAGATGCAAGAACAATGCTAAAGCTATGAATGCTTTATTTTGTGCTTTAGATAGAACGGAATTTAATAGAATTTGTGCTTGCGAAACTGCATATGATATATGGAAATTATTAGAAATCACACATGAAGGTACTTCGCAGGTCAAGGATTCAAAGCTTTTCCAACTTGAATCAGAATACGAATAATTCTGGATAGAGGCGGATGAAGACATTGATTCGATGTATACAAGGTTTACCAAGATCGTCAACGACTCAAAAGTGCTTGGAAAAGTGTTCTCCAACAACGACTTGGTGAGAAAAATCCTAAGATCTCTCCCTCCAAAGTTCAATCCAAAGGTGATGGCTATCTCGGAGTCACACGATCTAAAGAAACTCCAGATTGAGAGCCTCATTGGGAACCTCAAGACCCATGAGGTTGAACTCAAAATTCAACAACAAGAGTACAACATGGAGCCAGAGAAGAAGGTCTTAGCATTAAAGTCAAAGAAGGAGGTTGACAGAGATGATGATGAAGAGGACGAGGAGAGCCTTTTTGTGAAGAAGTTCAAAAGGTTCATGAAGAATCTGGAAAGGAGAAACACCTTCCAGAAATATTTCATCAAGAAAGGATCTTCATCGAAAAAAGGAAGAGGTAGCGATGAGGACGATGATGAGCGACCACCACTGGAGTGCTATCATTGTAGAAAGACTGGACACATCCGGAGCCAGTGCCCAAAATATCTAAAAGAGCGTAAAGAAAACGGCACATGGGAAAAGAGAAGAAGAAGGTCCTAAAAGCAGCTACATGGGATGATTCCTCCTTCGAGGATTCAAGCGGCTCATCCACTAGCGATGAAGAAGAGGCAAATATGTGCCTTATGGGAAAAAGTAACAAGACATCCGAGGATGAAACCAGTGTCCAAAGCGACACGGAGGTAACTCTCCCTACTACTTATGATGATTAATATATTGAGTATTTACAAACATGCAAATTTTTTGATAAAAGTTTAAAGTTATTGATCTTCTAAATTTTGAAAATAAACTTTTGTTAAAAGAAAACAAAAAATTATCTAAACAATTAGGGAAAGAAAAGGTATCTTGCCAAGAGTGAAATCACTCTTTGGAAAGAGTGAAAGAATTTGAAGAAGCTATTTTTAAGTCCCACTCCAACATTTATATTCTTACTAAGGAGAAGGGGATTTAGAAAGAACTTTAAAAACCTCTCTTTCTCAAATAGAGGAAGGAAAGAAAATTTTTGCGAATCAATGCGTTTTGTTAGTAACGGAAAACACCGCTCTCAAAGCTCGTATTCATGATTTAAATATGGCTATTAAGAAGTTTGGAGTTAGGCAAAGATCTTTGGACATGATCTTGGCCTTGGATATGTTACTAGAAGCTATTGTCAGGCGTTAACTCCTAACATCGGCGTTAGCAATAATTCCAAAAATAGTAATTCTGTCAATAATAAATTTAAAAATTCAACTGTTACCTCATATTCCAGCAAGAGTTTATCCTAAACTCCAAAAAGGGTCTCATCCCCTTTTATATCGTGTGCCAAATGTCATTTATTTGGACACACCTCAAACTCTTGTAGGAAAAAGGGTCATAGTACTATAAAGCAAATTTGGGTGCCTAAGGTTTTCACCTATTCTATGGGAGGAACCTCTTGGGTATCTGGATCTTTACTCTCATCTCCTTTTTAGGTATGTTGGCAGGCTAAGGTCAAAAAAGATGTGTGGTATTTGGACTCGGGTTGCTCCAAACACATAAAGGGCAATAAAACAAAGTTCCTTAGCCTTGAGATGATGAAAGGAGGGATGTTGACATTTGGTGATAATGGAAAAGGAAGGATCATGGACATCGACACAGTGGGTAACAATTCTTTCTCAATCTCAAAATGTTTTATTTGTAGATGGTTTAAAATATAATTTAATTTCAATTAATCAATTATGTGATAAATGTTTAAATGTATTATTTGAATCATCTATAAATCTTTGCAAAATCATAAATTTTAAAACAAATGATGTCGTACTCACCACACCTAGGATGCATAATGTTTATATGATTACTTTTAATGATCTTTCAAATTCTTCTTTAAAATGTTTTATCTCTAAAAATGAAGAATTGGAACTTTGGCATAGGTGCCTTGGTCACTCTAACACCAAGCTTATTTTGAAATTATCAAAAGATAAATTTATTAAAGGATTACCTATGCTTAATGGTAGTTTATCTTCTCTTTGTACGCCTTGCCAAAAGGAAATTTTTTAAAAAATTCTTTTAAAAGCAAAAATGTAATTTCTACTTCTAGACCGCTTCAATTAATTCATATGAATTTATTTGGAACGGTTAGCACTTCTAGTCTAGGAGGTAGAAAATATACTTTTGTAATAATTGATGATTATTCTAGATTTTGTTGGACTTTATTTCTATCTTCCAAATCCGATGCATTTATTGAATTTACTAAACTATGCATTCGTATTCAAAACAAACTTGATTTAAAAAATAAATGCATACGTTTGGATCATGGCGGAGAATTTGAAAATGATAAATTTTCTTTTTTGTAGTGATTTAGGAATTAAACATGAATTTTTCACTCCTCGCACCCCACAATAAAATGGTGTAGTGGAGAGAAAAAATAGAAACCTGTAAGAGCTAGCACACACTATGCTTTGTGAATATAGGTTGCCTAAATCTTCTTGGGTCGAAGCGGCTAATACTTCATGTTATATTATTAATCGTGTCATGCTCCGTCCTATTTTAAAATTAACACCTTTTGAGCTATATTTTAAAAGAAAACCTAATGTGTCATATTTTCATGTGTTTGGTTGTAAGTGCTTTTCTTTAAACACTAGAGATGCACTAGGAAAATTTGATGAAAAATGTGATGAGAGAATTTTCATTGGGTACTCTTCAACTAGTAAGGCATATAAAATATATAATAAAAGAACTAAAGTAGTTGAAGAGTCTATTCATGTAAGATTTGATGAGTTTGTTCCTTGTGTAGAAACTAATTGTACAGGAAATGAAGATGAACCGCTTTCCCCTTTGAAGCATGAGGATGATGAATCACTTGGAGAAAAAGAAGAGGAGAAAGAAGAAGAACAAGTGGAATATGTTCCTCCAAGTGTGCTACAATTTTCAAAGGATCATCCAAGGGAGCTTCTCATAGGAGAACCATCAAAAGTGGTAAGTACTCGTTCTTCTTTGCATGAGTTTTTTTTCCAACCTTTATTTTGTTTCCGAAATCGAACCAAAAAATATTTCAACCGCTTTAAATGATGAATTTTGGTTTTTAGCTATGAATGATGAATTAAATCAATTTGAACGTAGTAAGGTTTGAAATTTAGTAGAGAGACCATCTAATCATCCAGTTATAGGAGTCAAATGGATTTTCAGAAATAAGCTAGATGGTGACTCTAGGATAACAAGAAATAAAGCTAGACTAGTTGCACATGGATAATCACAAATCGAAGGGGTGGATTTTTATGAAACTTTTGCACTCGTTGCTCTCCTTGAATCAATTAGAATATTTCTTGCATTTGCAAGTTTTAAAAGATTTAAATTATTTCAAATGGCTGTTAAAAGTGCCTTTTTGAATGGGATTATAAAAGAAGAAGTTTACGTAGAACAACCCCCATTTTTGTGAGTGAAAAATTTCCTAATCATGTGTATACGTTAGAAAAAGCGCTTTATGGATTAAAGCAAGCGCCACGTGCTTGGTATGATAGATTAACATTATTTTTAATAAAGCACAGTTATAAAATGGGAAGTGCAGATAATACAATCTTCATTAAGCATGTAAATAATGATTTGATTATATTGCAAATTTATGTGGATGATATTATTTTTGGAGCCACTAATGAAGAGTTATGTAATGAAGTAATTTTAGTGATGAAAAATGAATTTGAAATGAGCTTGGTAGGAGAACTCACTTATTTTCTAGGATTTCAAATCTCTCAAAAAACAGATGATATATTTATTTGTCAAACTAAATATGTTCAAGATATTCTAAAAAGATTTGGATTTGAAAACCTAAAACAAGCTAATACACCAATGAGTGCATCACTAAAATTAGGAAAAGATGAAGTCGGTATTTCTATTGACCAAATATTATATAGAGGAATGATAAGCTCGTTGCTACATTTGAGCACATCTATACCTGATATTATGTTTTCTGTTTGTTTATGTGCTAGATTTCAAGCTAACCCAAAATAATCACATTTAAAAGTGGTTAAACGTATTTTTAGATATCTAATCGAAATATCTAGATTAGGCTTATGGTATCCTCATAATAATTGTTTTATTTTATATGGTTTTTCTGATTCGGACTATGCAGGATGTTTATTAGATCGTTAGAGCACTAGTGGCACGTGTCATTTTATAGGCCCCTCACTCATATCATGGTCGAGTAGGAAACAAAATTTTGTTGCCCTCTCCACCACCGAGGCCGAATATATCGCACAAGGTAGTTATTGTGCACAAGATTTATGGATGACCCAAACGTTAGAGGGCTTTGGTGTTTATCTAAAGAATATACAATTAAAGTGTGACAATAAGAGCGCTATAGATCTCACAAACAATCTCGTACATCATTCTAGATCTAAACATATAGATGCCTGTTGAAACCAGTTTCCCGGTCTCAGCGTTCGAAAGGGGGTTGCGACTAACCCTTACTTGACCTAAGCCCAGACCCTTGACCGGTTGCTAGGAACTAGGAGAACTTGCCCTTGAAGAAGACTTGAATCTAGAAACGAACCCCTTAAGCTTCAGCGAGGAGGTCCCACCACATACCCGGAAGATCTTAGAGCGCTTCCCCTCCCAAGCCAATGCTGAGCCTGGGCACCTTGGAGGGCACTAAGGAACACCTCACCGACCACCTTCAACGTCAAGGGGAGGGGAGGGGTAGTGCTTGCTCACGCGCGAGAGAGGGGGTAGGAACCAACCCTTCCCAAGGTGCCCATGGGGGTCTATTTATAGACTTTCCCAAAAATGGACTGCGAATAGCAAAAATCGGACTGCGGATAGCAAAAATCGGACTGCGGATAGCAAAAATACCCCAAACGAGAGGGGACGACCTAAACCAAAACCACCTTACCTGCGCGAGTGAATGCCGACCCACTCGCGAGCTTGGCCGCGAGTGGAAGGCACTCCACTCGCCCCTGGGGCAGGCGAGTGGGGCAACTCCCCACTCGCCCCTTAGGCGGGCGAGTGGGATAGCTCCCCACTCGACCCCTTGGCGGGCGAGTGGGGCAGCTCCCCACTCGCCGCCCTTAGGCGGGCGAGGGGGGCAGCTGCCCACTTGCCCCTTAGGCGGGCGAGTGGGGCAGCTCCCCACTCGCCCCCTTGGCGGGCGAGTGGGGCAGCTCCCCACTCGCCGCCCTTAGGCGGGCGAGTGGGGCAGCTCCCCACTCGCCCCTTAGGCGGGCGAGTGGGGCAGCTCCCCACTCGCCCCCTTGGCGGGCGAGTGGGGGCAGCTCTCCACTCGCCGCCTAGACTGGCGACTGAGGCAGCGCCCCACTCGCCTTAGGCTGGCGAGTGGGGCAGCGCCCTACTCGCCTTAGGCGGGCGAGTGGGGCAGCTCCCCACTCGCCTCTTTAGGCGGGCGAGTGGGGCAGCTCCCCCACTCATCGAGTGAGACTCTTCTCACTCTCCCGGATCCGCCTTGCCTTAGTCGGTTTCGCCGCCTCCACGTGGCTGTTTTGTTCGTCTCGATCACCCTCGTAATCTTGGCTTCATCCGGGTCGGGTCACACTGACTCGGGAAACATGAGGGTTGTACACAATCCCCGCTCTTTGCGAGCTTGACTCAAGCTCGGAAAGAAAGTCCAACCCACCTATTGAACGAGTTGGTGGGACCCGGAGGGAATCTTTGGAGGGTTCCACTTGATAACTATATAAGACCCCTCAAAGAGGAGGGTAAGAAGAGCACCCTTCCTGAGCGCTTCCCCCACTCCCTCTTCAAACGAGATGGATCCACCTCGAGACTTTAGGGCTCGCTTCAAAGGCTTTGCTGGGAAGGGCTCGTCTGACGTGACAGAGCTTAAGGCTCTGGTCCATGGCCCTCCGCCTTCTCCTACCCATCCTGCGGTGCGATCACCTCGGAAGAAGCCTCGCCCCGAGTTGGTGAAGGAGGCTGCGTCGTCATCCTCTCATGGGGTGACTGAATTTGCCCGCGGCCTGGATATGGATATGGTATTGGTTCTCCCCTTCTTCTTGCTTCGCACTTGTGGTTATATCTGTCCATGACAACGTGCTCTTTCATTGCTCATAGCTTCTCGTGGATGACCTCGAAGGGGTCCGAAGAGTGGTAGAGGGAACGGATGTAGATGCTCGGGTGAATCCTACCACTCTTATCCGGGAACCTACCGCCCTCTCGACTGCTCACGATGACTCATCTGCTGGAGGGGGGAAGACCTCGACAGGCCAGTCGAGCCGAAAGGAAGTCTCGTCACCACCCCACTCTCCTACTGCAATCTCGGAGCCCGTCGGGGACCGTCCCGACGTCCTCGTCCGTCTGAGCCGCTTGGAGACTCTTACCCAGGAGCTGGGGGAGGGGAGGTTATCTTCCGGACCCGACCCCCTCGCCCGTGTTGGCGTGCTGGAGCGTCGGGTGGAGAGGCTGGAGGCTAAACTCAATCTCCTACGAGGGGAGGTCCGGCTCGCATTTGGCGGCATGACGACACCGTTCGAGGATCACTTTCGCCGGGTGGAGGCCTCCGTGCGTACCGTGACCGAATAGCTCTCCTCTGCCAAGGCATGCTTTGAATCCACGCGCGGGGGGGGGGGGGGGGGGTCCCCTTCACCCTGGACCAGGGCTTCTGGAAGTGGACGGCGCGTTAGCCACCCCTCCCCTTTGGGGATGTACTATTTGTTATGTAATAATGAGGATCGACACGTCGCAGCAGCTCGTCTGTTCCGCGGCCGGACTATTTGTTTCGTCATGTTTATGTCATGTTTGTTTTAATGACTCTGCCGAGCTATATCTCAGTTGAGCTATCATTATTTGGCTAACTTTCATGCAGGGTGAGCGCAGCAATGCTGAGACAGTGGAGTAACAGGCGGGGGATAGGGACCTCGGGTGAACGATCCGAGGGCGAAGCAGTTGGGTGGTGTGTCAGGGGGGAGACGTAGGCGAAGAGGCCTTTCAGTCCGCATTGCTACCTCAGGGGAGAGGGCTGCGAGGCCCTCCATCCTCTGCCTTGCGAGGCCCTCCCTCCTCTGACTAATTCGGAAACCTCTGAGCCAAGTCCCATGGCTGGAAGCGACGAGTTGGGAGACCCGCCTCCGCCTTGCGAGTATGTGAAGAAGAGCGACTTCGACGAATTCAGCAAAAAGATCCTGGAGTTCATGCAAGCCACGTCCTCCGCTCGCGGCGAGTGCTCAACACCACCTGCACCTAGGATCCCCTCACTCCCC
This sequence comes from Dactylorhiza incarnata, assembly GCA_033032865.1. Classification (NCBI taxonomy): domain Eukaryota; kingdom Viridiplantae; phylum Streptophyta; class Magnoliopsida; order Asparagales; family Orchidaceae; genus Dactylorhiza; species Dactylorhiza incarnata. Next base: position 2,163,978 of record JAWHQI010000198.1, read on the forward strand.
CTAGTGGAAGTAAGAAGCAGTCAGCAAGGGAAGGAGCCAGCCTCGGAGGAGGGCTTGAGCCTCCAAGCACGGGTGCTTTTCAATAGTTCACCCCGGACCAGCTGCCCGGGCGGGGAGGCGATGGGAACACCTCCCCTCAACCAAGAAGAATGGAGGAGCCCTTTCTGCGAGCTGGTCATGTCAGCTCCCGTTCCGGATGGGTTTCGCGATCCCGCCATGTCCTACTACGAGGGGGATAGCGACCCACTCCAACATCTCTAGTGGTTCGAGGACATGACCTCAATCAGGCAAATGTCGGACGCCTTCATGTGCAGGCTTTTCGCCGTCTCATTCCAGGGGAAGGCGAGGGATTGGTTCCACTCGCTCCCGGCGGGAACAATCTTCCGTTTCGAAGATCTGCGCCGAAGTTTCTTGTTGAGGTTCTCTACCTCGAAGAAGAGGAGAAAGAGTATGGAAGCCTTGTTCGCAGTGAGGCAGAAGCCAGGGGAGTCGTTGGCCGACTACAGGGATAGGTTCCAAGCGGAGGTCCTCCTTGTCGTCGAAGTGCCCGGACACACCCTGCAGCTGGCTTTCACCCTTGGGCTGCAGCCGGGGCTGTTCCGGATGAGTCTAACTCGGGACCCCCCGTTGTCTTTCGAGGAGTTGATGAAGCGTGCCGATCGCGAAACCGAGGTTGAAGCTACTAATCAGGAGTTCGTGGCTAGGTTAGCCGAGATAGCAGAGGAGGAAAGGAAAGAGCGTGGAGGAAGAAAGAAGGAGGAAGTGAAGAGTCAGGGACAACAGGGACCTCCCGTTGGGCAGGAGCAAGGCTGGAAGTCGCAACCGACAGCCGCCCGACCAGCTTGGAGGTCACAGGTTGGTCCCCCTCAGGGCCAAGGAAGGGGCCACTTCCAGGGAGGAGGAGGCTATCAGGGGAGGCATGGGCGGTTCCACCCAGCAGGATGGCAGCAGGGCCCGGGGCCGCTGCAAGTCCAACCCCTGCAAGCCATGGCCATCGGTCGGAAGAGAATCAGAAGGAAAAGGGGACGTTGGGAGAAGCAGGGGGGCGAGCTGGCGCTGCCATAATGTGACTTCCACCAGCAGGAGGGTCACGCGACCGCAGCTTGCCCCGAGTTCCTCGAGATGAGAGGAGAAGGAAGAACCCCAGCAGGGGGGAAGCAGTTGTGCCTGGAAGGACCTCGGATAGTGGAAAAGGGGAAGAGCAAGGAGGAGGATGATCCATGCGAGGAAAGGGTCGATATAGGGGCCCTAGGAGGGATCGGGGTCATCCACGGGGGAGCAGGCAAAGAGGCCACCCGGAAGGGGAGCCTCCATGCCATATAACGTCGGAGCATTGCCTCGACCTCCCGGTCCCCACCTCCGAGCGAGAAAATTACCTTCTCCATCCAAGACCTGCCGGCCAATGAGGATCCTTTCTGCGACGCGCTAGTCATCAAGGCGGCGATCGAGAACTTCACCGTCTCCCGGATCTTAGTCGACAACGGGAGCTCGGTGAACGTGGTATTCAAGAAGGCCTTTGAAGGAATGAAGGTCGACGCCAAGCGAGTGCTAGCATCGGATGGGCCACTTTTCGGATTTTCCGGGGAAAGGAAGGAGGTGGAGGGGGGAGTCGAACTCCTCGTCACCCTGGGAGGAACTTCAAAGAATTGTCGGTTCGTCATTGTGGACGCGCCGAGCAGTTACAACGCCATCTTTGGGCGTCCCCTCATCAGTGCGTACAAATGCGTGCCATCCTCCTACCATCAGTGCTTGAAGTATAACTCCGGAAAGCTCTAGGTGAGAGTTAGGGGGGATCCCTGGGAGGCGCTCCAGTGCTACGTTACTGCGGTCAACACAATTAGATGGATGCAAGCAGCCGAAGAAGTGGAAGAAGCAATGGCAGGGATGGCTAGGGAGCAGGCAGCAGAGTGAGCCCAGAACGGGCGAGGTGTAAGGAAGTGCCCAGGGAGGGGCGAGATGTAACGGCATGCCCAGATAGGGGCGAAGTGTAGTGAAGTGCCCGGATAGGGGCGAGACGTAAGGAGGGGCCCAGAAAAGGGCGAGGTGTAACAGGATGCCCAAAGGGGCGTAGCGTAAGTAAGTTGTAATAGGTATGAACGATGGATGGGAAAGGGGTTCTGGAAGAATATCCAGGTTCAAAATCCCTGACTAGAGACCCTCCGTCGGGTTAAGTCATGACCGGCGGAGGGGGGACGTATCAGGTCAACTCGTGGCTTGGTGATTATATTGGGAAGGCGTTGAGTTCCTCCACACCCGGTTGAGCTAAGACTCCCAGGACGTGGGTGGGTACTTCCACCTCCAGTTAGATTGGGAAGGCGTTGAGTTCCTCCACACCCGGTTGAGCTAAGACTCCCAGGACGTGGATGGGTACTTCCACCTCCAGTCATATTGGGAAGGCATTGAGTTCCTCCACACCTGGTTGAGCTAAGACTCCCAGGACGTGGATGGGTACTTCCACCTCCAATCGGTAGAATCCCTGACTAAAAGAGACCACTCCACAGGCTCAGTCATATTAACAGATGAGAGACTCATCGGGCCAGTCAACGACTCGGTGACCGATTCAAGCAGAGGTATCAACTCCTCAAGCAGTAAAGAAAAAAAAATAAGCTGAGACAATTCGTTTAAGATAACTACTGATTCATTGATAACATGTACTACACGAATTGTTACTTCATTTTTCCAGTACATGCAGGCTTGAGAGAAAAAGGCAAACACAAAAAATACATAGTTTTCAGGAGAAACGGGGGAGAAGAAGAAGTCACAAGCCGCCCTCACGACCATGGGGAGTAGCCGCTGCTAGGGGGCGAGCCAGATCGCCCAGGTGAAGGAAAGAGCTCGGGTAGGATGTCGCTGGCGGAGACCCCCCTCCAGCTGTCTCGAATAGCGTCCACATCATGGAGGCGACTCACCAGGGCTCGGGCCGTTGACGCCATGATTTTCCCCCGAGCGAGCTCGACTTCAGCGGGTCGAGATGGGGCTGGCCTCGCCGCTCTCGAAGGTGCACCTCCTTCCCCCCCCCCCCCCCCCCCCCCCTTCTCTTAACTGCCTATGCGCTTCGGCCAGCTGAGCCCTCAGGTCCTGCACTTCCTGGTCCGACTCCTCACATCGTCTCCTGAGCGAGTCGGCGGCACCGGGTCCCTGCAGACCGGCAAAGCAAATAAGTTAGAACCTACGAATAATAAGGAATTAAAAGTAGAAAAGGAAAATTCATTGAGGTGGGCGCGAACCAAGCCCCCGGATGACTCCTCCAGGAGTTTCTCAGCAGTAGCCAGGCGAGCCGCAAGGGCGGTAGCTTTCTCTTCTGCATCCAGCTTCGACGCATCCGCCCGCACCGACCGTTGCGAGAGATTAAGACCTCGGCGGGCGGCCATGTGGGAGAGTTCGGTCGCGCAGAGCTGAGCCTGGGAGCTCGCATACGCGAGGTCACGCATGGACATCTCCCGGTAAGATGCAGCGTCCTGCCGACCGTAGATGCCATAGGTAAAGCTATACGCCGCGCCATCCGTGATATCTCCCTCAGTCCACGAAGGCCGTTGGGAGGTGAGGGAGACCCGGTTCATCGTCTCATCCCAGTAGACGATAAGTTCGCCTAGAGGGTTCGTGGCCTTTCCCCCCATCTCAAAGTTGGGATGATTGGCCAATGCGTTGGGGTCACTCGGTTGCCCCCTCTCCCTGGGCAGTGCCCTGGAATCCCTTCGGCAAACTGCCTTCCCCCGCCTCATCCTCGGCTCCTTCGGTGGGGAGGAGGGCGCTCCCTCCTCAACCACCCGCTCCTTATCCCTCCTCTGACCCGACCCAAGTATCTTCGGGGCCGAAGCCGAATCAGCCGCAACCTCCTCGTTGAGCCCCTGGGCGGAGGAATAACTTCCTCCTGCGGAGGGAAGGCGTCGAGGAAGGGACCGAACACCTGCACAAGTTGGGATGAGTTGAGCGGCAATGAGAGGAAATGAGCCATAAGAAAGATAAGTTGTCAAGGTCCAAGTACCTGCCCCCGGTTCCACGTAGGTGAGTTGGTTGATGTTCTTCCGGAGGTGATCAACCTCAAAGCTCGCACCCTTAAGGAAGCGGTGCAGCTCGGCAGCCTCCCCACGTAGTGAGGGGGGTTTACAAACCTTCTCGGACCTCTGTATGGGGGAGAAGGGGATGCCGTCCAGGCCACCCCGAACGAACACAAATGACTCATTCCAGTGGTGGACCTTGTTTGAGGTCTCGTGCACCTCCATGTGTGTGCCGGTCAGAAAGCACACCCCGTCAGCGGTCGCTCGGAAGGTGAAGATCTTGCGGAACACGTTCAGGTCAAACATCACCTTCTCCTCCCGCAAATAGCATGCGTAGGCTGTTAACATCGAGATCGCATTTGTGTTAACCTGAGCTGGGACTACGCCAAAGTAGTCCAGGAACTCCTTCACCTCAGGCCACAAGGGCAGCCGTAGCCCAGCCTCGAAGTGAAGGAGAGGGAATGCAAGCCAGTTGTCGTAAAAGGAGTTGACGGTCTCACCCCCTGATGGACATCTGCATTTCCACCCTTCGGGAAGGTAGGAAGTCCTAAAGGCGGAGAGCTCCTCCTTGGATACTCTCCCTACGGGGAAAGAACTCTCCGAGAAGTTGGCCGCATTTTGTTCCCGACCATTCCTCTTGACAACTGAACGGTTGGATGCCATCGTGTAGGAGTGGAAGGAAAGAGTAGAGCCGGATCTGGGAGAAAGGCAAAGAGGGAGGAAATGAAGGTGAAGGTCCAAAGGGGGAAGGAGGGCGTATTTATAAGGGAGGGGTAAAAGGGGAGGCGAGTGGATCATGGGATCCACTCGCCAAAGGGCATGAAGGGGGGGTGGACCAGGTGGTGTTGAGCACTCGCCGCGAGCGGAGGATGTGGCTTGCATGAACTCCAGGATCTTTTTGTTGAATTCGTCGAAGTCGCTCTTCTTCACATACTCGCAAGGCGGAGGCGGGTCTCCCAACTCGTCGCTTCCAGCCATGGGACTTGGCTCAGAGGTTTCCGAATTAGTCGCTTCCACGCTCACCGCACCAGAATGTTGAAACCAGTTTCCCGGTCTCAGCGTTCGAAAGGGGGTTGCGACTAACCCTTACTTGACCTAAGCCTAGACCCTTGACCGGTTGCTAGGAACTAGGAGAACTTGCCCTTGAAGAAGACTTGAATCTAGAAACGAACCCCTTAAGCTTCAGCGAGGAGGTCCCACCACATACCCGGAAGATCTTAGAGCGCTTCCCCTCCCAAGCCAATGCTGAGCCTGGGCATCTTGGAGGGCACTAAGGAACACCTCACCGACCACCTTCAACGTCAAGGGGAGGGGAGGGGTAGTGCTTGCTCACGCGCGAGAGAGGGGGTAGGAACCAACCCTTCCCAAGGTGCCCATGGGGGTCTATTTATAGACTTTCCCAAAAATGGACTGCGAATAGCAAAAATCGGACTGCGGATAGCAAAAATCGGACTGCGGATAGCAAAAATACCCCAAACGAGAGGGCACGACCTAAACCAAAACCACCTTACCTGCGCGAGTGAATGCCGACCCACTCGCGAGCTTGGCCGCGAGTGGAAGGCACTCCACTCGCCCCTGGGCAGGCGAGTGGGGCAACTCCCCACTCGCCCCTTAGGCGGGCGAGTGGGACAGCTCCCCACTCGACCCCTTGGCGGGCGAGTGGGGCAGCTCCCCACTCGCCGCCCTTAGGCGGGCGAGGGGGGCAGCTCCCCACTTGCCCCTTAGGCGGGCGAGTGGGGCAGCTCCCCACTCGCCCCCTTGGCGGGCGAGTGGGGCAGCTCCCCACTCGCCGCCCTTAGGCGGGCGAGTGGGGCAGCTCCCCACTCGCCCCTTAGGCGGGCGAGTGGGGCAGCTCCCCACTCGCCCCCTTGGCGGGCGAGTGGGGCAGCTCCCCACTCGCCGCCTAGACTGACGAGTGAGGCAGCGCCCCACTCGCCTTAGGCTGGCGAGTGGGGCATCGCCCCACTCGCCTTAGGCGGGCGAGTGGGGCAGCTCCCCACTCGCCTCTTTAGGCGGGCGAGTGGGGCAGCTCCCCCACTCGTCGAGTGAGACTCTTCTCACTCTCCCGGATCCGTCTTGCCTTAGTCGGTTTCGCCGCCTCCACGCGGCTGTTTTGTTCGTCTCGATCACCCTCGTAATCTTGGCTTCATCCGGGTCGGGTCACACTGACTCGGGAAACATGAGGGTTGTACAATGCCCGACATCAATTTATTAGAGATCATATCAAGAAGGAACATGTTAAATTTAGCTTTATAGGGATGGAATCACAACTTGCCATCATTTTTACCAAACCTCTACCCGATGCACGTTTTCACATGCTTAGGTTAGAATTAGGTGTCTTAGAAATATCACTTTAACCCTTATAAAAAGCTATCAAAATGATCTTATATACTTTGTTATATTTGTTTGCTTTTTTTTGTTTAAAAAAATCAAAATATAAAAAAAACAAAAAATACTAAAAGAGCCTTTAAATCAACTCCATAATGTCAAAAATTTCAACTGTAAGAAGGTCTCTTTATAATACAAATAAATCATGAAAAAGATTTTTCAAAAAATCAAAATTTAGTGTACTGTCTTGGCGTTAAGAAGCTAATGCCTGGCGTTAACCTCTATGCTCCAAAAAAATTTTTGTTCTGTTAAAAAATTATAGGTATTATTTTATTCAGTAGTTTATTTTTAAATATTTTTGTATTGTATTTTTTGTTGTTATTTACTTCAAAAAATAAAAAACAAAAAAATTAATATATGCTTAAATACTTATTTCAAGGATGATTATGTATATATTGCTTAAAGATTATTTACAATATTTAATTTAAACCTTCAATGTTCTTAAAAATATTGTTCTGCATTTATCATGACTTGAATAATATCTTAAAATGTGCAAAGAATTTGGTTGTAGATTACATGCGTAGAAATGTTTTTACATGCCTCTAAGTATGAGTGAAGTTTGTATCTCTGATAATGATTTTCTTACTTACACTTTTTTGTTAATCTACATGTGTTTTAATTCTTATTGCATGATTGTGTAGTATAATAACTTATTTCGAATCGCATAAATAGTTTACCTACACTATATTGAATTCTTTGTTCTTCATGCACTTGTGATTATAGAAATGTGGTATTTAGAATATAAATTTATATGTTTGCAAAAACAAGTGAATTTGGAGTGCTTGGTCACAAAAATCAACATCAAGTATAAAAAAATTTATGACAAGGAAAACTCTGCCAAAATTGTAAAGTGTCTTGTGCAAACAAAATTTTGACCACTTCTCTTAAAAAAATGAAAATCTTTATGTGCATTAAAATTTGTGGAAGTAAAGTTATTTATGTTCAATTCAAGTTATGTTCTTAAAATTACATACTATAATGTGGTTTGATTTATACACTTGTATATTTTGACGTAACACCTGTATTGAACACATCATTATCATTTATAATACTTCCACTCATGAGAATTGGACTTAATGCTTATCTATACTATTCTCTACAATCATGAGTAAATGTACTAGATAGCAACGCATGATCTTTACAATGTTTATGTATACTTGAAATGCATATTTATTTACATTGTAAACATATCTTTACTTGATATTTTTATAATCTTGCTTGCTACTTTTTATTACAAATTACAAATGAACTTGCAACTTTTGTTTCTGAATATTCAAAACATCTACTTATTTGATTTAAACGCTTATTATATTTTGTTCTTACAATTTCTAAAAGATGTTACAAATTGCTTTCGCCGTGTTCACTATTTTTTTAAAACAGTTACTATTATCTCTACTTAATGCATATTGTTTCATATTGCTATTACTCTATCCCACCTCTTTTTGATTATAACAAAAGGGGGAGAATAAATTGAAGAAATAAATTAGAGAAATCTATGATTTTGGGGGAGTATATTAGGAAATGCATTTATGTAGGGGGGTATCCACATAGGGGGAGTATGCATGATTATCACGCTTAACATATACTATAAACACTACTCTAATTATGTTTTATTTCTTATTAGTGGTTTTGTTATTATCAAAAAGGGGGAGATTGTTGGATCTTGTGTTCCACATCTCTTAGTTTGAGAATAACAAATCACACTATGTATTTGATCTTGCTTGTGTTTATAGTGTGCAGGTACATAGTTAAATATCCCTATGAGCAGGATGCTGATTGATAAAGATTCTCTGAAAAGTGAGCTAACGCCACGCGTTAGAAGTTAACGCCCGATGGTAACATTCGTCGAAAAGGGATGACTTCTCAACGGATCTTGATGTCGAGATGAAAAATAGTTGGTTACTAAGTGACAATGCCAGCATTGACACTTAACACACGCGTTGAGTCCACAAACTGCCACGTTCTCAGCGTTGCACGATTTCAGCGGTTGCTATACACGATCACTAACGCTGGTGTTAACTCTTAACGCCACGTGTTAGCTTCCATGCATATTTAAATAGCTGATTTCATTTGATCAAGATTGATGCATTCCAAGCCTTGATTCTATACTTCAAAGAGAGCATTTCATCCCGAATTCAGAGAGCACTCCCAACACCACCATTGAGGAACAAGAGTGAGAAGGAGATTTCCAATGACAAATTTGAAGAAGGACACTCGCTTCAACTCCGACGATGGTCATTGCGTGTCTTCAACATCTCCTTCAGCGCTCTTCAATCTAGGGAGTCTTTTGTTCTGATTTTAACTTTATCTTTTCATATTTTCTTACAATGGTAGTGAATTCTCCGCCTTGTGTGTGGCGACTAGGCCGGGTTTAGTTTAGAGGGAAATTCACTGCCTTGTGCGTGGCGACTAGGCTAGGGTAGATCTAGGGGTGGCTAGAGGCCTTATCTGGGGATAGATAGGCTATAGCCAACCGGTCCTTGGGAGAAGGACCCGTGAAGGAACAAAAAAGTGAATTTTATTTTGTCTCCTTAATTTCAAGCGTTATTGAAATTATATGTTTGTAATCATCTTTTTGAAATATATAATATTCATTTTTATTATCTTTGATTGTCTGAAAGTGTATTTTATTTAAGATTTCACAAGTAAAATCACTTTGAATTTTTCTTTAAAAATATTTTCTGGAAAGATAATGCTCGGCGTTAACTATCTAACGCCAGGCGTTAGCGACAGAACCAAAAAGTTTTGTGTAATTTTAAAATCTGTCAGTTTATCTCAAAAACAGTAAACCCCTTATTCACCCCCCCCCCCCCTCTAAGGGCGCCATCAGATCGAACAGAGTCTTCCAAAGCCATTAAGCAGGCTTCTTCTGGTCCACAATCTTCATCATCATCAGATGAGGAGGAGCTTAAGTCAGAGTCTGAATCACTCCAGGTTTCAGCTATGAAACCTTTCCCTCCTTTCTTATCCTTCCTTCTGAAGGATTTCTTCTTATGATCCTTCCTCTGCTTGTTGTTTTTGTTCTTTTCTTCCTCAAGACATTCAGTGGAAAAGTGTCTAGTTTTCTGCAAGAAAAACAAATAATCTCCTGTTTAGGAGTTTTTTCATACCTTGGCTTGCTTGAACTCCTCTCTTTCCTTCTGGAGTCCTCTGTCCTGGCCCAACTCTTGAATCTTTTAGCCAAGAGATTGAACATCTCCTCTTCAGTGGTGGAGGACTCTGCTTCAGTAGTCTTTAATGCAAGAGTCCTTTCTTTAGGAGTTGATATTCTTTCCTGGGCTTCTGACTCAGCCCTGCTTTTCAGTAGAAGCTCATAGGACTTGAGCTTTCCTAGCAGAGCATCAATTGTTATCTCTCTGAGGCATCTAGAGTCTCTAATAGCCTAGATTCTAGAGTCACATGTTCTTGAGAAGCACATGAGGAGCTTATCATTAATTTCTGTCAGAGAAATTTCTTTGTCAAGCCCTTTCAGCTTATTTATGATGAGGCTGAATCTGTCATACATTTTTGTTATGCTTTCATCAGCCTTTTTCTTGAAGTTTTCATATTGGGATATGAGAAGTGACTTATTGTCTTTTCTCTCATCAGAGTTGCCTTCAACTAATTTAGAGAGAGATTCCCAGATTTCTTTGGCAGAGTTGCAATCAGCAACTTTTTGAAATATGTCATCTGACATAGTTGAGACCATGATGTTCATTGCTTTGGCATCACATGCCTTGACCTTCTTCTCAGCATCAGTCCACTCTGCTCTGGGGACTGAGGTTTGCGTGACTTTTCCACTAGCATATTTCCTTACTGGGATTGGGGGACGTGTGAGGATGACATTGAAAATTTCTTCATAAATGGAGTTCATATAGAGTTTTATTCTGGCCTCCAGTGTGTAAACTTATTCAAGTTACACACTAGAGGTCTTTTTGAGGCATAATCCTTAGAACTCATTTTATTAAAGAAGTTTTAATTAATTTTAAAGTAAATAAATGAGAGTAGGAGATCTTTTGATCAAGGTGTTAACCTTTTAATGATCAACCTCCCTCTGATACCAATTGAAAGTGCACACTGTGCCTCTAAGTATACTCTAGAGGGGGGGGGGGTGAATAGAGATTTAAAAAGTATTTCTATCATATTTTTGCACACATAATAAAAACACTAAGTGTTATGCTTCAACAATACCTAACACAGAATAAAACTAATGTTGTTAAAGTAAAGCAGAAAAGTTGTAAGCTATATGGGACATCATAGAAAATTTACACACAGAAAAAACAAGATTTTATAGAGGTTTCCCAAAATGTGGTACTCCTCTCTTCTACCACCTGGTAGGAATGCAACCTGTGCCTTAGTCTTTCAATAAGGAGACTCTTAGAACCAAAGATCTTTTGATAAGGAGATCTTGAACCACTCTGATCTTTTGATAAGGAGATCTTGAACCACTCTGATCTTTTGATAAGGAGATCTTGAACAACTGAATCCTTTGGAAGAGAGATTCTTAAAACTCTGTACAAGTGAGGAAGTTTAAAGAAGAAAGAAGATGGAGAAGAAGAATTCTGTTCTCAGAATTCTGTAGAAGCTTTCAGCTTCTGTTTTTCCCTTCAATAGATCTGCTAATGATGAACCCTTGCTTATGATTGTGATGATTTGCAAGGGTTATATTCTTCAGATCCTTCTGTATATCACTTGCTTGCTATCTGACTTCTATATGATGTTGATGAGGAAGCAGCTCTATTTTCTGTTCTGAGAGAGCACTTGTAGCCGATTATGATGAATGCTCTAAGTTTTCCTCTCTTCTCATCCTATTTATTATCCATGATTAATTTTGAATTTGTTTCCTCTTTTGGATTCCCCTGAAAAGGCATAGTCTTGGACAATTAATCTTTCTTTCTTCTTTTGTTCACGACCCGTCTGCCAACTGTTTGAATACTTTCCAAGAAAGCTTTTCCTGTCTTCTTTAATTCCCCTCTCCATTCTAGGCAATAAACAAGCCATTGTAGAATGGTCTTTAGTGTTGTGGGCCTTCAGAGAGAGTTCTAAAAGGACAGCTGAAAAGGTTTTCTTTTCAGACTGTATTCGATGCTGCGTCGACTTCATTCCCTCTCTTATCGATGCGCCTTCGTGTTCTTATAAGAGCAGCTTTGCCCTTCTTGCTCTGGTTGAACTCTGTTGTCGACATTATGTCGATTACTTATCAACGTAACCGTCGAGTTGAAGACTTATTTTGAACTTCATTGTCTGTGTCGAATTGTAGTTGACGTTGCGTCGACTTTAGGTGACTTCGACAGACACTTCCTTCTGCGTTGAATTAAGTCGAGGTTGCGTCGATTTCTAAGATACCTTCGACATGCTCCTCTATCTACGTCGATTCCTATTCGACGTAGCGTCGACTTGATATACTTTGACAGAGAGATTGAGTTGCTTAGACTTCTAGTTTGAGTTGCGTCGACATCAAGTCGAAGTTGCGTCGACTTATATTTGACGCAAGTATTAATTCAACTCAGATTGTGCTTGTTCTGACCTGATCTTGACACTCTAAGTTGAGTGTGACATCCTAAGACATCTAATGACCAAATTACCCTTACTATACAATGTGGGTAATAAACCTAGAAGGTAAAATCACTTATATTTAATTTGTTAAGTTAAATCAAAATGGGTTTTTCCCAACAGTGCCCATTCCTCCTGGAAAAAGGATCAACATTGGAATCTTCTCTAAATGGACCAGGCAGATCCTCAAGCCTGGTCAATGTGCACTTTCACCTCCTCTCTCTCCAGCACCACAGGACATGGAGACAAATATACCAGATCTTCCAGCCAAAAATAATCCACCAGCACACCAATGTGTTATTCCAGAGCAAAACCTCCAATCCATCCCATCCACACCAGCTCCTGAACCTACACTACATTCTCCTCCCCAACCACAACAACATCCATCCACCCCACTTCCAGATAATCAGTTTGTTCCATCTCCACCACCACCTTATATTTCTCCAAAACCTGCCAAACTCTTTCCCCTGCCTACCAAGATCCTCCTGATCTGAATGAGAACTCACACCTCCACCTGCCTCTACCTCCCAGCCTACACCCTCCTTTGACATTGAGAAAGCAATCTCAAAACCAGTAGGGCTAGCCTCCAACACATTTGTTGTCCTGCTGGCCAGCCATGCCAGAAGATTTGAAAAGAAGTACTCCCAAATGGAGTCTGAACTCCTAGACTCATAGAGGTCTCTTTAGGGTCTCAAAGAATTTATGTTTTCCTCCTTGGTGACAAAGGATTTCTTAACCTCATTGGCCAGCAAGGTTAAGAAGGGGGATAAAATTCAGGAGGAGGAAAGACCTACTCTAGAGATGAGTAGCCATGAAAAGGGCAAGGATGTTGAAGTTTCTGATAAAGTAACGATCTTGTAAATTGCAAATGTCTAGGGGAGCCTCAAGAGAATCCCCAAGGGAATCTGGAAGAGGAAGTGATGTCTAAGGATGCAACACTTAACCAGGTGGAGCCTCTCTCAATCCTTAAAGATAATACTGTACCAAATCAGGGGGAGCTCCTAGTTGATGATCCTCCTTTAGACTCTCTGTTATCAAAAATTGCTCAGGAAGCTGCTCAGAATGCTAAAGAAATTGCACAATCTCAGAAGGAGCTTCCCAAAGATGATGAAGTCAATGAAGAAGCTGATAGGAATCTTCAAGAAGATGAAGAACCACTTTCATTTTCCCCAAGGAAGGTAGTTCCAAAGGTCTTTTCCAGAAAAAGGAAAACTCCTGATAGAGGACATTGAGGTCCAGGTACTCTAATTTTGAGATGAGTTCAATACTTTTCTAGTCTCTGGTGGATACAATTATTAAGAACAATATAACTTACTTGCCAATGTATGAAATAGTCTGTGATTTCATTATATCATATTTTATTGCCTATATTGTCTTGTATGTATTTTTGTTTATGTAAAAGAATGTGTAAAATCACATTAAAACAATATGTAAAATTTGTTAAGATAAATAGGGGGAGATTGTTGGGAAAAATCCCTTGTGATTTAACTTAACAAATTACTTATAAGTGATTTTACCTTCTAGGTTTATTACCCATATTGTATAGTAAGGGTAATTTGGTCATTAGATGTCTTAGGATGTCTCACTCATCTTAGAGTGTCAAGACTAGGTCGGGACAAGCCCAATCTGAGTTGAATTAATACTTGCGTCGAATATAAGTCGATGCAACTTCGACTTGATGTCGACGCAACTCAGACTAGAATTCCAAGCAACTCAATCTCTCTGTTAAAGTATATCAAGTCGACGTTATGTCGAATAGGAGTCGACGTAGATAAAGGAGCATGTCGAAGTTATCTTAGAAGTCGACGCAACCTCGACTTCAATTCAACGTAGAAGGAAGTGTCTGTCGAAGCCATCTGAAGTCGATGCAATATCAACTACAATTTGACGCAGACAATAAAGTTCAAGAACTAGTCTTCAACTCGACAGTTATGTCGATACATAATCGATGTAATGTCGACAATAGAGTTCAACCATATCTAGAAGGAATTCAAAGCTGCTCTTACCAGAACTCAAAGGTGCTTCGATAAGAGAGAGAATGAAGTCGACGTAGCGTCCAATATAGTCTGAAAAAGAAACCTTTTCAGATGTCCTTTTAGAACTCTCTCTGAAGGCCCATAGCACTGAAGACCATTCTATAACGACTTGTTTATTGCCTAGAATGAAGAGGAGCATTAAAGAAGACAGGAAAAAGTTTCTTGGAAAGTATTCATACAGCTGGCAGACGGGTCGTGAACAAAAGAAGAAAGAAAGATTAATTGTCCAAGACTATGCCTTTTCAGGACAATCCAAAAGAGGAAACAAATGCAAAATTAATCATGGACAATAAATAGGATGAGAAGAGAGGAAAACACAGAGCATTCATCACAATCTGCTACAGTTTGTCGATTAGGGTTCCTACTTCTTCTTCTTCGTCCTGGAACCCTAACAGAGACAAATAGAGAAAACAAGCTCTCTCTCTCAGAATAGAAAATAGAGCTGCTTCTTCATTAACATCATATAGTAGCCAAATAGCAAACAAAAGATATACAAAAGGATTTGAAGAATATAACCCTTGCAAATCATCACAATCATAAGCAAGGGTTCATCATTAGCAGATCCATTGAAGGAAAAAATAGAAGTTGAAAGCTTCTACAGAACTCTGAGAACAGAATTCCTCTTGTCCATCTTCTTTCTTCTTTCAACATTCTCAACTGTACAGAGTTTTAAGAATCCCTCTTCCAAATGATTCTGTGGTTCAAGATCTTCTTATCAAAAGATCTGAGTGGTTCAAGATCTCCTTATCAAAAGATCTGAGTGGTTCAAGATCTCCTTATCAAAAGATCTTTGGTTCTAAGAGTCTCCTTATCAAAAGACTCAGGCACAGGTTGTGCATTCCTACCAGGTGGTAGAAGAGAGGACTACCCACATTTTGGGGAACCTCTATAAAATCTTGTGTCTTCTGTGTGTGTTATTTTTCTGTGTTGTCCCATATAGCTTACAACTTTTCGACTTTACTTTAACAACATTAATTTTATTCTTTGTTAGGTATTGTTGAAGCATAACACTTAGTGTTTTTATTGTGTGTGCACAAATAGGATAGAAATATTTTTAAATCTCTATTCACCCCCCTCTAGAGTATACTCAGAGGCACATTGTGCACTTTCATGTTACTTATAAATAACTACATAATTGAATACTAAATTTGTTATGAAAACTAATACTTTCAAAAAAAAATATGGATTTAAAATAAGCCATGTAAGGCTTTGGGTTAAAATATAAAATGTGTTTATTTGTTTTATTTCATTATAATTAGATCATATCTTTATCAAGGTAGCCCCTATCATACTAAATAATAATCGGAATTGAAAAATCTCAAAAACTACAATTATCAAGATAAAATCTCAAAGCATAAAATGACTAATCCACTAAAGTTTAAGTGGAGACCTATTAGTAAAAGTAATAAGTTATAATTAGAAATCCTGAATAAAAATCACCAAAAGAAAATTTTCACAAGACAAATATTAACAAATAATTAAAACTCAGAGAACAATAAGAAAAATAAAATCAAGATAACAGCTAACGCCTGGTGCAAGATCTAACGTCGGCGTTAGACTTCAGTTGTCCAAATTATCTATTATTACATAACAAAATGCTTCTCCCTAAAATTCTCCACTACCACTGGTATTATCTACCCTTTCTCCACTAGAACTTCCTCGATCCCTTGACCTTCTCGTGCGACAAATTGAGTGACAGGGCGGATCCTCCATGGGAATGTCCCACTCCCTCTCCTCGGTCAGTGTTGGCTTTAGCTTGAGGGCCTTGATCATGTACCACATCATTATCTCCATCTGTGACATCTGACACATCACATTCTCCTAGAACTCTTCAAATGATTCCTGAAGCTCCCGTCTCATCTCACGGAGAGAGTCTCCTCTTCAAAGGGGTGGTTGAGAAGAGGATGATGGTACATCTCGGGGTTGAGGAACCCGAATAGAAGAAGTAGGACATAAAGTAGGAATATTATCATTCAGATAATTCTCTCGGGATGTATACTGATATTTTTGCAACACCATCTGTTGAATAAGTCCTCCCAATGGGAGTGTATTATGACGTGATTATCTCGGATCCTTCAACTTGTGCGTATAATGTATCATAGAGAGAAGAAGATCTGCCACATCAAACTCCTCCTCCTGCAAAATATGATACGTAACCATACTAGGTTGTGCCGTGATCTTCTTCATGTCTCCAGATTTTAGCATCACAGTATGGCGCAGAATATCCTGGATAATGTACGCATCCTCCCTGAGTGAAGAGATATTAGTAATCTGATCTGTACTTTCCCTCCTATGTAAGACCAGGTTGACATGTGTCCTGTTCCGCTCAGCCCGGTATTTTTCAACCACATCCAGCCTATTCTCACTCTCCACCCATCCAAATTTTGTCCTCAAATCCTCATGGGTTATTTGGACCACCTCGAGCTGCATCATCGACATTACTCCTCCATTGAGTTCCATCTCTGACAGATCAAACATATTATTGTAGAACTCCAAAACAAAATTAGTTGAAAAGCAATCGTCAGGGATCACTGACAATATCCCTGATGCAGCCAGGAGATTATGTATGTGAGCACCATCCTCATGTTGTGGGAGGTCTAGTTCCAACACCATCCCTACACTGATCGACACTTTTTCTATTCCTGGAAATGTCTGATAAGACTCATGTGGTGTACGAGAAGAAATTTTTCAGGTACGAACACCATGGGAGCTAGAAGAAGCCATCACCTGCACATAGAGACACGACAACAATCAAAACAAATACAATTATGTTAGCGCCCAACGTTAAGTTTAATGATAGGCGCATGCTGTCAATGTTTTTTGTCATCTCTTTTAAACAATGTTGATCTTAAAACACTCCTTGACCTTGAAAAATTTCTTAAAATCCGAGAAAGAAAGGAAAAAAATCATCCATAGAACTCAAAACTCCTATAAATCCAAAGAAAAATCTCATCTTTTTGAAAGATCTCAAATACAAAAATCCTAAATCTTAAAAACCTATATCTATAATATACCATGGTGAAATGCTTTAATACTTCAAAGGATCACTTAATAGGGGTAGAGAAATCATTTAAACAAAAAATCTAAGGATAAAATCAAGGGTTTTACTTGGATCTGAGAAGGGGTTGACGACGAAAACTGGGAGAAAACCTGCTTGGGCTGAATCAAATGAGGCTAGAACAAGGGATTTGGGCTTTTATAAAAAGTGTTGTCAATGCTAGTGTTGAGTATAACGCGGCACGTTAGCCCTATCTATTGGTTTTTCAATCTCTGATCTCTGTACCTCCTATTATAGTCTTCATTATACTCTCCAACACTCTCAATTCAATTTTTTGAATTAACCTTGTTCAAAGTAATTTTCACCTTATTCATTAAAAAATATTCAAGGATTTTGAACCTTCTAATGATCTTTAAATAGTTTGAAATTTCTACACTAAGAAGGTCTCTATATAATAACTCTAAAGCAAAGTTTTTTTCTTCAAAAAAACCAAGAAATCGTCTACTGTTTTGCGTTAAGAGTTAACACCAACGTTAGGCACCCATGCCAGCGTTAGGCTCCAACGCCAGCGTTAGAACTCAACACCGGGAGTTACCCTTCTATGCTAAAATTTCCAAAAATTTTAATGCTGAAAAATCTTTGATATTCTCTCATGCTTGCATCTTTTTTTTTTATATTAATTTCTCAAACAACAACATTACCCAATAAAAATGTAAAACCATTTTTGAATAAACAAAAAATATGCTTAAAGAGCCTTCCAATGATCTCTAAAATGTCTGAAATTTCTTCACTAAGAAGGTCTCTATGTGATAACTCTAAATCAAAGAAATTTCTTTTTCAAAAAATTGAGAAATTGTCTACTATTTTGTCGTTAAATTTTAACGCCAGTGTTAGGCTCCAACACCAGCGTTAGATCTCAACGCCTGGTGTTAACCTTCTATGCTCCAATTTCCATTTCTTAGTACTGAAAATTCTCTGATATTCTCTCATGCATATTTTCATATCTGATTGTCTGTTTTTGAAAATTTTTATTTTCCAATAATCTTTGTTCTTCCTTATTCAAAAATCTACAAAAATTCAAATAATCAAAAATCTTCAAAAACATATTTTTTGCTTTTGTTTTCAATTTTCAAAAATCTAAACATATATTTTTTTTTCTTCATCCAAAAATCTTTGTTTTTTATTCATCTTTGATTTTCTTTATTCAAAAATTCAAATAATCAAAAATCTTCAAAAATATGTTGTCATCTTTATGTTTTTAAATTTTCATATATATATATATATATATATATATATATATATATGTTTTGTCATTTGACTATAGGATTTCCTATAAGCAAAAAATCTTGTTATTTTGTTCACTAATGGTCAAAAGTGTTTTGGCATACTCTTATATGATTCTCTTCAATGTTTATTTTTCATTTCAAGTTTCCTAAAATATTGTTTTGTCTTATCATGCCTTGACCTTAATCTTGTTATGTGCAATGAAATAGACTATAGAAAATTGTGTAAGATTGCCTAACATGCCTCTAAGCATGAATAATATTTTTATGTAAAATAATGATTCATTCACTAACTCTTTTGGTAATCTACATATGATCATAATCTTAGTCTTACATGATTGTGTAGTGTAATAGTTTAACATGTTAAGTTGTATGTCTACATTACCTACACCGTCTTTTTAAACATAATTTTTTTGCACATATAGAAGTGTGATTTCAAATATTTGTTGTTTGCAAAAAACAAGTGAATTCAGAGACCTTTATCCTAAATAAAAATATATGAATAGATTGACAAAGATAACTCCGCCAAGCACTACTTAGTCTCCTGATAAGTCTTAATGAGCATTGCGAGGTTGAGCACCTTGGAAAGAATTGTAAAGTGTCTTGTGCAAACTCATCTTTTTATCACTTCTATTTGTACACCGGATCACTCAAAAATAAGTAAATGCTTATGTGATACCCCAAGCAATACTTAGCTCCCTGATAAGTCTTAATGAACATTGTGTGAGTGAAGCACCTTGGTAGTTGTACTCTTGTATGTGCTTTGAAATAAATAATCTAGAATTGATGCGTGGAAGTAATTCTAAGACTACACTCTTAATATTGTTTTACTACTTCATTACATATGTCATGTGTTTTGATTATATCACTTGTATATTTTTATCAAAACACTTTTTGCACACATCATTATTTTTCATAAAACTTATACTCATGAGAAATGGATCCTAATGCATATCTACATAATTCTCTAAAAAACTTATGTAAAAGCACTGGATTGCAATGCATGATCTCTATAATGTTTTCTTTACTTGGAATGCAAATTATTTTTCATTGTAGCTATTATCT
Source organism: Dactylorhiza incarnata (assembly GCA_033032865.1). NCBI lineage: Eukaryota > Viridiplantae > Streptophyta > Magnoliopsida > Asparagales > Orchidaceae > Dactylorhiza > Dactylorhiza incarnata. The sequence goes on from JAWHQI010000198.1 coordinate 2,183,278, forward strand.
CTTTGAATATATCAAATCATGCTTGCCTTTAGTTGTTAAATTTTTTTTAACAAAATATTCATTATATGTGAAAGTTCATAGCAATTGTTTGCATTTTCTTTTCATAATTCAAAACTAAAAATCAAGAAACTTTCTCTAAAAATTAAAACAATTATCATGGTTACTTTGTTTTCCGCACTATTGAATTGATCATGTATTTTTACCATGCTTTATCATGCTTATTTAAAGTCTTAAATTTTGAGGTCTTTTCATCACTTGTGTTTCAAAACTCCTTTTCTTTTTTTAACAAGTGGTAGACTTGCTTGGTAAAGTACAAGGGATTTAGTTACTTACAAGTGTATCATATTTTTCCGTTGCACTGATCCCTCTAATCTCGATCATGACTCACTCTATTTTACAACAAACTCTTAACCCTCTCTTGGTAGTCCCAACTTTCACTTCTTTACCTTATTCTAACCTTGTTTTGTTTCACTCCACACACTTTTGCTAATAACAAACGGGGGAGAAAAAATGATTAATCTTAATTATTATGGAGTAGGATTCTCTAGATTAATGGGGAGCATAAATCTCTTATATGGGAGCATACACTAAGGGGAGCACTTAAATATGGGGAGCATATATCTCTAAATAACTATATTTCTCAGAAAAATCTTTAAGTAGCATAGTGCAATATCTCTATATAAAAATACATTATTTATCTTTTGAAATCCGATTTATCTTAATTGGATTTGTAATTATCAAAAGGTGGAGATTATTGGAACACGGTTTTTCGCATCCCTTTGGTTTGAGAATAACAAATCTTACGTCTATTTGATCTAGTTTACCACTGTGTTTTTAGTATGCAGGATTGAACAAAGATGACACTAGGATGCTATGTGTTAGTCTAGACTAGCTCAATATGCTTAAAGGAAAGGATGAGGTCTAACACCAGGCATTAGAGCCAACGCCAGTGTTGGCCCTCAATCTCACCAGTTTGAAAATGGTATGGAGGGAAGCTGCCGTGATTGAAGGTGTATTTTGGGAAAGATTTGGTCTAACGCTACCGTTTTCCTTAACGTCGTCGTTAGGGTTGCATAAAATGAGATATTTCCAAACATGCAATATCTCCTTCTTGGAATTTGGATTCAATCCATCAAAATAATTCTAAATTGAGTCAACATCTGACGTTAGCCCTAACGCAGTCGTTAGCTTCATCTCTTATAAATAGGTGGCATTCATTCTATTCAACTTTACAACTTAAGGAGCCCTATTCCAGCACTCTGAATTCCCTATGAGGGCCGCATTTCCAGACCACAAAGGATCTCCCATCCAAATTCAAGAGAGGGAATCAAAGGAGGATTGGATCAACATAACTTAACGTGAGAAAGTATGCTTCGACTTCAATGATCCTCTACGGTTCTTCATCGTCTCCTTCAGATCACTTCATAGGGAGTCTTTAAATTTGTCTTTTATATCTTGTAATACCTTTATCTTTGTGATGGCTTCGTGAATTTGTCGCAGTTGTTGGCGACTAGGTCCGTGTGCAGCTTAGGGGGAATTCACCGCATGTCTTGGCGACTAGGTCTAGGGCTTAGATCTATGGGTGATTGAGGCCTTTCTCGGGATAGAGAGGCTAGCGCGGCTTGAGGATGGATCTTGAGATAGATTGTCTAAAGCCAACCGATTCTTAGGGAAAAGAGCCGGTATAGAAAATAAAAAGAGTTTTTCATATTCGCCTTGATTTTTAGCGTCATAGAAATCCGACAATTTTATAAATGATAATCATGTCTTTATTTGTTCAATAAAATTGATTTGGTTTTCAATTTCTAGCACTTTACTTTTGATCCAATCTATTTCATATAAAATATCAAAAGTTTTCTTTAAAATTATAAAGATTTCTAAAACCCTTATTCAACTCCCCTCTAAGGGCTCCTTAAGATCCAACAACCACCATTATTTACCGGGTCCGATTATAACTATTGGAGAATTAAGATGCAATGTTTTCTAATGACTTTAGATATATAAGTTTGGGCAATGATGGATCAACACTATTCTCCTCCTACCATTGTAGTAGGAGAAGCTACTTATGAAAAACCCAAAGATAGGTGGGATGATCAAGATAAACTTAAATGTAAAAAATAATGCTAAAGCAATGAACGCATTATTTTGTGCTTAAGATTGAACTGAATTTAATCGTGTTTGTGCTTGTGAGACTGCATACGATATATGGAATTTATTGAAATTACTCATGAAGGTACTTCGTAGGTAAATGATTCAAAGCTTTTCTAACTGGAATCGGAGTATGAAAAGTTCCGCATGGAACCAGACGAGGATATCGATGTCATGTACACATGATTCACAAAGATCATAAACGCATCAAAAATCCTCAGAAAGACCTTCGTGGATAGAGACCTTGTGAGGAAGATTCTCAAATCTCTCCCACCAAAATTCAATCCCAAGGTGACGACTATATTGGAATCTCATGATCTAAGGCAACTCCAAATTGAGAGCCTCATTGAGAATCTAAAAACCCAAGAGGTGGAACGTAAGATTCAACATGAAGAGTACCATGTAGAGCCTAAGAAGAAGGCATTGATGCTAAAATCCAAGAAGGAGGAAAATGATGATGAAGAGGACAAAGAAAGCCTCTTTATGAAGAATTTTAAGAAATTCAAGAGAAATCCGGAGAGAAGAAACTCTTTTTGGAAATACTTCGTGAAAGATGCAAAAAGGAAGGGATCATCCTTACAAAAGAAAAAAGTAGCCATGATAATGATGAGCGGCCACCGTCGGAGTGCTACCACTGCCAAAAGATCGGACACATCTAGATCCAGTGCCCAAAATATCTGAAAGAGCGAAAGGAAAGGAAGCACAATGGAAAATAAAAGAAGAAAGTTCTAAAGGAGGCTACATGGGATGATTATTCCTCCGAGGAGTCAAGTGGATCTTCTTCAAGCGACGATGATGAGGCAAACATGTGCCTCATGGGTAGGAGCAAAGATCTCATCGATAACAAAACCAGTGTCCAAAGCGACACTGAGGTACCTCCTCCTACTTATGGTGATCTCTACGATGAATTTCTTAAAATTAGCAAATATTTTGAAAAATGTCTTAGGGTCCGTTCGTTTGGACGGAATTGGCTTTCGGGAATTGGCATTGGAGATTAGAAATCCAATTCTAGTGTTCGGCGCAACTAAATTTAAGCGGATATTGGCTTTCATGTGAAAACTCGTGGCTTTTACTATGAACTAAAAAATCAAATAGCAATTCTTACCTCCGCCCATAGGTTTTCCGCATAATCAAATGTTTACACTAGAGTTTTTCGACCTACGCCCGAGTTTTTCGCCCGAGCGTGCGTTTTCCTGCAAGGTGTGTTTTTCAGTCGTGCATGAGTTTTTCGGTCGAGCGCGTGCTTTTCGACCGGAAGTTTATTTTTCTCCCAGGCGGGCGTTTTTCGACCGGGAGCGTGATTTTTCGCTCGAGCGCGCGTTTTTCAGTCGGGCGTGTATTTTTCTCCCGGGCGGGCATTTTTCGGTCGATCGGGTGTTTTTCGGCCTGTCGGGCATATTTCGCCCGGACGCTCTTTTTTCGCTCAGGCGCGCGTTTTTCGCCCGAGAGAGCGATTTTCAGTCGGGCACGCGTTTTTTCGACCCGAGCACACATTTTCTACCAGCGCGTGTTTCGGTTGGGCGCGCATTTTTCGCCCGGGCGCGCGTTTTTCGCCTGGGCTCAATTTTTTAGCCCGGGCTCGATTTTTTCGCCCGGGCTCGATTTTTCGCCCGGGCGCGATTTTTTCGCCCGGGCGCGTTTAATTTGCCCGGGCGCATATTTTCACCCGCGCGCATATTTTCGCCCGGGCGTGATTTTTTCGCCCAGGAGCGATTTTTTCGCCAGTGGGGCGCAATTTTTTCGCTCGGGCGCGATTTTTTTCGTCCGGTCGCGTATATTTCACCCGGGCGCATATTTTCGCCCAGGCGCGATTTTTTCGCCCAGGCGCGTTTTATTTCTCCCGGGCACGATTTTTTTCACAGACGCGATTTTTTCGCCCGGGCGCGATTTTTTCGCCCGGGCGCGATTTTTTCTCCCGGGCGCGATTTTTTCGCTCGGGCGCGATTTTTTTCGTCGGGTGCGCGATTTTTTCGCCCGGGCGCGATTTTTTCGTCCGGGTGCGTTTATTTCACCCTGGCGCAAATTTTTGCCCGGGCGCGATTTTTTCGCTCGGGCGCGATTTTTTTGCCCTGACTCGTTTATTTCGCCCGGGCGCATTTTATTTCTCCCGGGCGCGTTTATTTCGGCCGGGCGCGATTTTTTCGTCCGGGCGCGATTTTTTTACCCGGGCGAGATTTTTTCGACCGGGCGTGATTTTTTCGCTCGGGCGCTATTTTTTCGCCCGGGCGTGAATTTTGCGCCCGGGCGCGATTTTTTCGCCGGGGCGCGACTTTTTCACCGGGGCGCGATTTTTTTCGCCCGGACGCGTTTATTTCACCCGGGCGCATATTTTTGCCCGGGCGCGATTTTTTCGCCCGGGCGCAATTTTTTCGCCCGAGCGCGTTTATTTCGCCTGAGCACTTTTTATTTCTCCCGGGCGCATTTATTTCGGCGGGGCTCGATTTTTTCGCTCGGGCGCGATTTTTTCGCCCGGGAGCAATTTTTTCGCCCGGTCGCAATTTTTTCGCCCGGGCGCGTTTATCTCGCCTGGGCGCGTTTTATATCTCCCGGGCGCGTTTATTTCGGTCGGGCTCGATTTTTTTGCCCGGGCGCAATTTTTTCGCCCGGGCGCGATTTTTTTGCCCAGGCGCATTTATTTCGGCCGTGCACGATTTTTTCGCCCGGACACGATTTTTTCGCCGGACGTGATTTTTTCGCCGATATTTTAGCCCGGGCGCGCGTTTTTTGCCCGGGCGCGCGCTTTTAAAATTTTGAATTTTAAAATTTCAATTCCAGAAAGCTAATTCCATCGTGCAGCCGAACAACTTACAGATATCAATTCCAATTCTGTTCACTGAATTCCATCCTGCAACCGAACAGCAGAATTGGTTTTATGCACAAAACCAATTCCTGCAGAAATTGGTTTTCTGGCCAAAGCCAATTCCAGAAAGCCATTACCTGCGCGCCGAACGGTCCCTTAAGGATATTGATCTCTTAAAAACTGACAAATAAGATTTTATTAAAATAAAAAAAAAACTAACTAAAGAAATAAAAGCTTTTGGAAAAGATGAGGTAGATTGCCAAGATAGTGATCTTTCATTGGCAAAAATTCATGAACTTAAAGAAACTCTCTCTAAGGCTCTCTCCAAACGAAAATCTCTTGTGAAATAAAAGGGGGACTTAGAGAGAAAGCTAAAAACAACTCTTCTCCAAATAGAAGATGGAAAGAAATCATTTGCAAATCGATGTGTGATGTTAGTTACCGAAAACACCTCTTTGAAAGCCCAAATTCATGATCAAAATATGGCCATAGAAAAATTCGGTGTTGGTCAAAAATTAATGGACATGATTTTAGCCAACCAGTGTCATGGTTCTATAAAGTTTTGTCTGAGATATGGTTTGGGAGGCTACCGCTCGACATTAACTCCTAACGTCGGTGTTAGCCCCAATTACATAAACTAAAAATTTTCTTTAAATAATTCATCTATCATTCCTACTACATCCATGTCTACCAGCAAGAGTCAACAAAATTCTCAGAGAAAGGTCTCAACCCCTTTTATTGCGTGTACCAATTGTTTGATTTTGGTCACACCACAGGCTCTTGTAGGAAGAAAGAAAAATATACTTTAAAGCAAATCTAGGCACCTAAGGTCTCCACTTATACTATGGGAGGAACCTCTTGGGTATCTGAATCTTTACTCCCATCCTCTTTTTAGGTGTGTTGGCAGGCTAAGGACAAGAAAGACATGTGGTACTTGGACTTGGGATGCTTCAAGCACATGACGGGCGATAAAGCAAAGTTCCTTAGCCTTACGATGAAGAAAGGAGGAATGGTGACTTTTGGTTATAATGTCAAGGGAAGGATCATGGGCATTGGTATAGTGGGTAACGACTCTTTTCCTATTTCAAATGTTTTATATGTTGAAGGTTTGAAACACAATCTAATATCTATTAGTCAATTATGTTATAAAGGTATAAATGTCCTATTTGAATCTTCTACAAGTCTTTGCAAAATTATAAATCCCAAAACAAATGAAGTTGTACACACCGCACCAAGAACTCATAATATTTACATGATTGCTTCTCATGATCTTTCAAAATCATCTATCAAATGTCTTATTTCAAAAAAAAATGATGAATTAGAATTATGGCATAGGCGTCTTGGACACACTATCACTAGGCTTATTTTAAAATTAGCAAAAGATAAATTAATTGAGGATTACCTATGCTTAATGGAAATTTATTTTCACTTTGCCCACCTTCCCAAAAAGAAAATTTTTCTAGAACATCTTTTAAAAGTAAAAATTAAATTTCTTCACCTAGACCCTTACAATTAATTCATATAGATCTTTTTGGTCCAGTGAGCACCGCAAGTCTAAGTGGTAGAAAATATACTAATATTTTGATTGATGATTTTTCTAGATATTGTTGGACAATCTTTCTTACCTCAAAATCTGATGTTTTTTTAATAATTTCTCCAACTTATGTAAACGTATTCAAAATAAACTTGATCCTAAAATTCAATGCATTCGCTCGGATCATGGAGGAGAATTTGAAAATGAAAAATTTATCACCTTTTGTAGTGATTTAGGAATTAAGCACGAATTTTCTGCTCCACGCACCCCCACAAAAAAATGGTGTTGTGGAGAGGAAAAATAGAACCCTTTAAGAATTAGCACGCACCATGCTTTCTGAATTTGGGTTACCTAGATCATTTTGGGCCGAACCCGTTAGCACATCATGTTATGTTATTAATCGTGTCATGCTTCAACCTTTCTTAAAATTAACCCCTTATGAATTATATTTTCAAATGAAGCCTACAATATCATTTTTTTTTGTTGCAAAAGCTTTTTATTAAACACAAGGGATTCATTAGGAAAATTTGATGAAAAATGTGATGAATGATTTTTTCTTAGGTATTCTTCAACTAGTATAGCCTATAGAGTACAAAAGAACAAAAATAGTTGAAGAATCTATTAATGTTAGATTTGATGAGCTTATTCCTTGTGTAGAAAATATTATTGCAGGAAATGAAGAGGAACCCCTTTCCTTATTAGAGTATAAGGATAACAAGTCACCGGAAGAGGAGAATAAGGAAGAGGAGAATAAGGAGGAAGCGAATAAGGAAGATGAGCACAAGTAAGAGGTGTATGTGCCTCCTAACATGCTAAAGATCACAAAACATCATCCAAGGGAACTAGTCATTGGAGAGCCATCGAAAGGGGTAACAACTCGTTCTTCCCAAGATGAATCTTTTTCAAACCTTTACTTTGTTTTCAAAATCGAACCCAAAAATGTTTCAACCGCTTTAAATGATGAATTTTGGTATTTAGCTATGAATGAAGAATTAGAACAATTTGAACGTAATAATGTTTGGAATCTTATAGAAAGACCATCTAATTATCCGGTAGTAGGGGTAGAATGGATTTTCAAAAATAAATTTGATGGTGAATTTAGGATTACTAGGAACAAAACTCACTTAGTAGCACAAGGGTATTCTCAAATCGAGGGGGTAGACTTATATGAAATATTTGCACTCGTTGCTCTCTTAGAATTCATTAGAATTATTCTTGCATTTGCGAGTTTCAAAAGATTTAAATTATTTCAAATGGTTGTTAAAAGTGCTTTCTTAATGGGATTATTAAGGAAGAGGTTTAAGTTGAACAACCCCCCAGTTTCATAAATGAAATTTTTCCAAATCATGTATTCAAACTAAATTAAGCACTTTATGGTTTAAAATAAGTGTTGTGTGCTTGGTATGAAAGATCAACCTTATTTTTATTAAAGCACAGTTATGTGATGGGAAGTGCCGATAACACACTCTTCATTAAGCATGTTAATAATGATTTGATCATATTACAAATTTATGTAGATGACATAATTTTTGGAGCCACTAATGAAGAGTTGTGTAATGAAGTACTAGTAATGCAAAAAAGAATTTGAAATAAGCTTGGTAGGAGAACTCACATATTTTCTAGGTTTTCAAATCAAACAAAGAAATGATGGAATATTTATTAGTCAATCTAAATATATTTCTACTTCTATGAGTGCATCTCTAAAATTAAGAAAGGATGAAGCCAAAATTTCTATTTATCAAATGTTATATATAGGAATGATAGGTTCATTATTGTATCTAAGTGCTTCTAGACCCGATATTATGTTTGTCGTTTGCTTATGTGCTAGATTTCAAGCTAATCCTAAAGAATCTCATTTAAAAGCGGTTGAACGAATCCTTAGATATTTAATCGGATCATCTAGTCCAGGCTTATGGTATCCTTATAATGATTTCTTTATATTGCATGGTTATTCTGACTCTGATTATGCGGGGTGTTCACTAAATCATAAGAGCGCAAGTGGCAAAAGTCACTTCTTAGGCCCGTCACTTGTAGCATGGTCGAGTTGGAAACAGAATTTGGTTTCCCTCTCCACTACCGAGGCCAAATAAGTCGCACTAGGAAGTTGTTGTGCACAAGTCCTTTGGATGAGTCAAACACTAGAAGACTTTGGGGTTCATATAAATAATATTAAATTAAAATATGACAACAAAAGTGCAATCGATCTAACCAACAATCCCATTCATCATTCAAGGTCTAAACTTATAGATGTGCGTCATCACTTCATTAGGGATCACATTAAGAAAGAATATTTGAGAGTTAGCTTCATAGGCACAAAATCCCAACTTGCTGACATCTTTACCAAACCTCTCCCTGGTGCTCGTTTTAACATGCTTAGGTTAGGATTAGATGTTCTAGATATATCCCATTAAAACCTATAACAAGCTACCTCTCCTAAAAATAAATTTATATGTTATTCTCTCATGCTTGCATATTATTTTTATATTAATTTCTGGAAAAACCAAAACCCAATAAAATGTAAAAACAATTTTTTTAAACAAACAAAAACATGATTAAAGAGCCTTCTAATCTTCTCCATAATGTCTAAAATTTCTACACTAGGAAGGCCTCTATATAATAACTCTAAATCAAAGAATTTATTTCTTCAAAAATTCACGAAATCATCTACTATTTTGGAATTAAGAGTTAACACCTATCGTTAGTGGTCAATGCCCAGCGTTAGAAATCAACGCCCGCCGTTAGCCCTATGTGCTCCAATTTCCATTTTTTTAATGCTGAAAAATATCTGATATTCTCTCATGCATATTTTCATGTTTGTTTCTATGTTTTGAAAGTTTTTTATTATTAATCTTTTTTATTCAAAAATCCATAAAAACTCAAATAATCAAAATTTCCAAAAATATGTTTTTGTCATGCTTTTGTTTTAAATTTTCAAAAATTAAAGCATATGTTTCTCTTTATCCAAAAATCTTTATCTTTGTTTTTCTATTCAATTTTTTTATTCAAAAATCCACAACAAGAAATTCACATAATCCAAAATGATCAAAAATATGTTTTGTCTTGCTTTTATGTTAATTTTTTCAAAAATATGTTTTGTTTTACTACTTGACTATATGATTTCACATAAGCAAAAAAGTTTGTTACTTTCTTCACAATTGGTCAAAAGTTTTTAGGCATACTCTTAAAGATTCTCTTCAATATTTAATTTTCATTTCAAGTTTTCTAAACATTGTTTTGACTTGTCATGCCTTGACGTTAATCTTGTTATGTGCAATGAAATATTCTATAGAAAATTGTGTAAGATTTCCTAGCTTGCCTCTAAGTATGAGTAATGTGTTTATGTTAAATAATGATTCATTCACTCCTTTTTCGGTAATTTACATGTGATCATAATCTTAGTCTTGCATGATTGTGTAGTGTAATAGTTTAACTAGGGCTGGTATCGAGTCGAGTTTGAGCGATTTGGGCTCGGCTCTAAATCAAAATTTTTGAGTCGAAATCAAAATCAAAATCAATTTCGAGTCGAGCCGGTTCGACTCAAAATGACTCGATTCTAAGCCAGCTCGAAATTGAATCGAGCTGGCTCGATATCGAATTTAGCTGGCTCAAAATCAAATCGAGCTGGCTCGAAATTGAGCAATTTTTCTCTTTATTCTTAGTTTGCTCAAAATTAAATTGGGAAGCATTTAAATTTAGTAAATGAAACATTTAAGGCCTTCAATATTAGTATTTAGTTTTAAAATTTAGCATTTTACTTTTAAAATAATAATCTATTAATAAGTACATAATATTTTTAATCAATTCAAGCTGATTCGAATCATATTTCGAGTGATTTAGGGTTGGCTCGAAATCGACTCGAAATCAGATTCGAGTCAAATTGAATCGACTCAAATTGAGTCGAATCAATTTTAACTGATTCTGATTCTACTCAATATTCGAGCGACTTTCTAATTTCGAATAATATGCTCAGCCTTAAGTTTAACATGTTAAGTTTTATGTCTAAATTACCTACACCTTTTTCAAACATCAATTTCTTGCACATATAGAAGTGTGATTTCAAATTTTTGTTGTTTGCACAAAAATAAGTGAATTCAAAGACCTTTGTCCTAAATAAAAAATATATGAATAAAATGACAAAGATAACTCCAGCAAGCAGTACTTAACCTCCTGAGTAGTCTTAATGAGGATTGTGAGGTTGAGCACCTTGGAAAGAATTGTAAAGTGTCTTGTGCAAACACATATTTTTATCACTTCAATTTGTACACCGGATCACCCTAAATACAATAACAAATACAAAATGCTTATGTGATCCCCCAAGCATTACTTCAATCCCTGATAAGTCTTAATGAGCATTGTGTGGGTGAAGCACCTTGGTAGTTGTACTCTTTTATGTGCTTGGAAATCAACATTCTAGAATTGATATGTGGAAGTAATTCTAAGACTACATTCTTAATATTATTTTACTACTTCATTTCATATGTCATGTGTTTTGATAATATCACTTGTATAGTCTTATCAAACACTATTTGCACACATCATTATCCTTCATAAAGCTTATACTCATGAGAATTGGATTTTAGTGTATATCTACATAATTCTCTAAAAAGCTTAAGTAAAAGCATTAGATTGCAATGCATGATCTCTACAATGTTTTCTTTACTTGGCATGCAAATTATTTACATTGTAGCTATTATCTTTTTTAATATGACAAATCATGCTTGCCTTTAGTTGTTGAAAAATCAAAGGGTGTTTTTCCCAACATACGGTCCACGCTCACCACACCAAAAATGTTGAACCCGAAAACCACGGTTCAACCTCTGAACTTGGAAACCACGGTTTGAGTTGAGTTCGGACTGATGTAACTAGTTTTACTTCTCCTGAGTTAAATCACTGGGTCAGACACTCAAAGCAAAGAACCTCACTCATAATAGGTGGAAAACTAGGAAAAGACCTCGCGAGCTGCAGCGAGGAGGTCCCACCACTAACTCGAAAGATCAAAAAGAGCTTCCCCTCCTAAACTAAAGCTAAGTCGGGTACCCTGAAGGTTATTAGAGAAAAATAGGTTGTTAGCCCTGTAAACCTTGGCTAACAGAGTTCTGAAGCTCTCCGAAACAGTCTAAGAAGAGTAAGCCCCAAAAGAAGTCCTCTCTGAAGGTGCCCTTGGAGGTCTATTTATAGTTTTCTCAAAACGGTCTGCGGTTAGCGGAATCCCGCCTTTCGGTTTTACTAAACGCAACCCAAATTGATCTGCCAACAACAGAATCCCGCTGTTTGGAAGGTTTAATTGCAGGCCACAATGGGCTTTCAAGGAAAACAATTAGGGGACCCCCTAAGGAGCGAATCCATGCTACTCATGGCGTGCTCGCCTGGGGGTTGCGAGTACACTATGTGACTGAGTGCTCGCCGCTCGCACCGAATTGGGGACGGACGCTTGCTGCCGAGCTCACACTCGAACATTGGGCTAGACGTCTAGACGATTGGCTAGAGGTCTAGTAGAATGGCGAGAGGCGGAATATACTCTTTATCGGCTGAATATCTAGCCGATCGAACAAAGGTGATCGACTTCCCTAATACGGGGCAAGTGGGAGCTACCCTGGTGCGGGGGGAGTGGGAACTACCCTAGTGCAGGGCGAGTGGGAGCTACCCTTGTAGTACTCGCCCCTCTTCCTTACTGCCGTCTGTCGCACTCCTTGCCAGTCCACTTGACAAATACGGGGTTGTGCATTGGGTTTGCCACCGACGAGATCAATTTTCGTTAAATTTTTCAGGTTTGATCCCGACGGAGTATTAGAATGTGATGTCATTACAAGTTTCTGAAATTTAAAATACTTACAATAAATTGCAGTACTAATGAAAATGAAAACAAACAAAATTATTTTGATTATTTGATTTTATTATCTAGTTATTCTTGGACTTCTCGTGGAATACTCAATGACAAGTTCTCACTAGACTAGGCAGTTTGTGGGGATGATAACTCAACACGGCCCTTTCGCACAGCGGAGGAACTAGGATTTTTACTCCGCCCGGGCACAATCAATATAATATAAAATTAGTTGTTGAAAATATTGCATAATGTTTTTAGTATTGCAAGTTACATTAATGCAAGAGCGAAATGTACATGCAAAGCTCTTAATCGATATACATGTAAACAAATTCCTCTTGCTAAACAAGAGGCATAAAATTTTATCTTGATAAATCAACAAGCTCTTATCGCTAAACAATTGTTTTAAACCGAGATTTGATCTATAAAAAGATGTTCAAGTGACAATCTATTTATAAAGCATAAAATCAACTATGGAATCTATTTATAAAGCATAAATTTATTGATGGATTGGACAAATCAAATTCAAGTGAATATATTTATAAATCATAAAATCATGAGCAAACTGTAACAAAAATCCATGGATTAGACTCATGTCCCGTCGATTGGGCCCTCTTCCAGCCGATTTTTCTTTGAAGCTTCCAGTCTACTTTTTGTAGGGAGTCCTTCACGTCGACTTCTATAAGAAGTCCTTCCCGTCGACTTCTATATATAACAAGTCCTTCCCGTCGACTTCTATAGGGAGTCCTTCCAGTCAACTTCTATAAGAAGTCCTTCCCGCCGACTTCTATAAGAAGTCCTTCCCGTCGACTTCTATAGGGAGTCCTTCCTGTCGACTTCTATAGGAAGTCCATACCGCCGTCTTCTATAAGAAGCCCTTCCCGTCGACTTCTATAGGGAGTCCTTCCCGTCGACTTCTATAGGGAGTCCTTACCGTTGACTTCTATAAGAAGTCCTTCTCGTCGACTTCTATAAGAAGTTTTTCACGTCTGTTTTTGCTTAGTCATTCCCATCAATTTTATTAAGTCTTTCCCCGTCGACTTTGTCGTGTATTTTGAATTATTTCACCAATGTTTTTAAGTCTTTTTGCCGTGTGGGCCCGAGTATCATAAATTATGTTGTTGAGCGTCTTAAGCTCATTTGTTGAGTCTTTAGATGAGGTCATGTCTTGTTATGTCTCGTGATGTTAAGTGTTCATTCATCCTGTTATTTCGTCATGTATTTTGGGTTATTTCATCAAATATTCCGGGATAGTTTTGGCGAGTATTCTTGAATATTTTGATATATGTCGTCCAATGCTCCAAGTATTTTCTATTGAACCATTGAGTATTACTCGGGTGTTTGGCCTTCATGTTAAGCGTATCTTTGTCGTATTCCGACACCAAACCTTGCATGGTGTCACCTTGTTGAAATCTTCAACCTTTATGCATGTTGAATGTTGTTCTATGATTAATTGCTGAATCAGATGCTTATTGATTATTTCGTCATGAGTTGTGGATAAAACCATCTGTAATCCTGTTTTCCTGCCTGACACTCTTTCGTTTGGCCTGTTGGTTATGAAGAGCCATGTTTGCTCTATTGATTATGAGAGCCAGGTTTGCTCTGTTGGAGTCTGTTGGTTGTGTGAGCTAAGAGTCACCGCCGCAGTGCCTCTGTTGGGTTGTTGGTTGTGTGAGCTAAGAGTCACCGTCGTAGTGCCTCTGTTGGGCTGTTGGTTTGTGTGGATTGGAGCCACCACCAAAGCACCTGTGTTTGTTTGTTGGGCTGTGATCATTTTGTGGAATGAACCACCGTCACAGTGTCGTTTATTTGTGGATCATACACCCGAGGCTCGCCGACATTAAATGATGCCATTTTCTTGAGCTGATCAGTCTCAAGTGCTTATAAACATATATGCTTACATATGCGTGTTATTATATTTTTATGGCCATTACTTTTGGTGCAGGCATTTCTTTTATCGAGTGCACTCGTTTGAGCTGGCTCGGGTTGTTTCAAGCTAATCTTTGCGTAACTGTTAAAAGCTTTTTTCCTGCAAATCTAATTTTTTCTTTGTCGTTAACCCTTATTTATTGAAATACCTTTGTTTTATTCTTGTTGTCACTTGCCCTTTCTTTCTGAGGCATTCTATTGTTTTGAATGTCTCAGGCTCAGGGCTATAGCAGTTTGGGTGGTATAGTTGGTGTCTTTGGAGTTGCGGTTAGTTGCAGCTGTCTGCTTTCCCCTCACTATTGTGAGGTAGTTTTTTCTTTGCTTTATTTGTAGCTTCGGTTTTCCAGTGTTAGATTACTTGTTAGCCTTTCTGCTGTTACTTTCTGGTTAGTTTACATACTTGCTCTCTGAGAAGTTGAATCTTAGGTTGCATGAGTTATTTTATGTATAGCAAATGACATTCTTGCATAGCATGATTTTAAGTAAATGTCACCTACTTTGAAGATCGTAGAAAATCCTTTCTTACTTATACTAAATTTAGAGATGTGCATGCCATCAATGAGATGTTTGATCTTCATGCTCATGTAGGATAAAATGAACTTATTTTTCGGCTGCGTATGTATAGTTTTCTACTTGTGGACTAGTTGATCCACCGGACCGAGGGACACGGTCCTAAGCTTAAAAATGTAAATTTTATTTTAAACTCAAACATATTTATGTCTTTTATAAAATATTCGCAAGGAGTGTTTGCATGAGCGTCTGTAGTTGTCCTAAGCATGGCGTGGCATCATAACGCGTATTTTCCCCTAATCTGGTAATACTTATTAATTATTGGGAAAATGCGAGTTGTGACAGTTGGTATCAGAGGGAGGTTTGCCGGGTTACTGGGATAGTCTGGTTGGCCCGGTTAACCGCCTGGTGAGAATCTTTATTCATTTCATACACCCACCGATGGGTCATCAGTAGATCTCGGCTGAAGCATGGACACTACACTCATAAGCATGAAAGAAGTATACAGGGCATATTATGTAGTATGAGATGCATAATATGTGTCTATATATGGATCCTCATAGGTGACAACATGCGACTGTTATGTAGTATGTGATGCATAACGTAGGTCGCATGCATGTCCATTAGATTTTCTTTTTCGTAACATGCGGTAATATGTAGTATGAGATGCATAAGATCGCATCTGTACGCCACACATAGCATGCATTAAGGCCTTTCTTACACTGCATAGCACTGCATGCATTGCATAACATTGCATAAGCACATGTGCTAAGCCGGAGATCTACATGATGACACATGTAGACTCGTGATTTTCAAAGGAAGATGTTAAGCATTCATGCATTCATATTATATGCACACGATTCAATAGGACGATGGTATATCATCCTATGTTAAGCATAATATCATTTCATGAATTCCCAGAGCAAGGTAACAGCAAGAGCAAGTATCTATTCCTTTCTGATCTGTATCGAGTTAGGAGATTCTAGGTTGCTAGCTGTTGTGTCTTAAGCTAGGTGTAGATGAAGTGTTCGTTCATAATTTCTGTAGATGGCTCCAGAGCGTAGTGCGTCGGAGTCGGTTCTCCGGTTAGAGGATGAATCCTCAGGTGCGCGCAGTGAGGCGGTGATTGAGGAGTTGTGTCAAAGTATCGAGGCGTTGTCGATGAAAATGGTCGTGATGCAGGCGCAGATTCAAATTTTGATGGCAGCTACTTTTGGGCAGCAGCCTAGGGTGCAGAACCCTGTCGTGGGTCAGGTTGCGGTGTCGTGGAAGGGAAAGAGGAAGGATGGCGAGAGTGGAAGCCCTGCTCCAAGCAAAAAGGGCAAGCAGGTGATGGCTCTTCAAGGTGCTCCGAAGAATGATCTGTTTTGCACTTCGTGCAAATAGTGGGGGGACGACGCCAGTCGTTGTTGGTCAAAGGATATAGTCTGTTATCAGTGTGGACAGAAAAAGACATGAGAAATCCCAGTGTTCGCAGTTCCAATCGGCCGGCCAGCGGCTTGCTCTTACAGCTCTGGCACCGCCACCGCCTCAGCAGCGGCATTTGGATCGAGGAGAGGCCAAGTTAAATGCAAGTAGCGAAAGAGGAAGCGCAGTTTTCCTCCCAGGCGTTTTTAGGTTAGATTTTGACCTAGTTATTATATAAAAGTTACGCGGTAAATAATTATGTATCGATGCACTTGTATTATTGAGTTTGCAGTAAAGAACCGTCATGCGCACGTTCTTTCCGAGTCGGTGTTCCGCTTCGCGTTGTAAAAGTTTCGAGGCAAAACTTTCTTTTAGGGGGGGGGGGGGGGGGGGGGGGGGGGGTTGTAACGCCGTAGGTTTTCGTTAATAATTGTAAATCTAATTATTAATTATTTTAAATGTAATTATCTTCGAAATGACGGTGTGAGGGCGTTACCATTTTGGGGTGCGTATAAATAATTAATAATGAGCGAGAACCAAAATAAAAGGATAAAAATAATAATAAGATTTATATATATATATATCATATTATATATATAATATGTTTATACATGATAAAATAGCTTATAAAGGAATCCTACTATTCTAATTTTCTATATAGTCTCATTATTTTGATTAATCATAATGATTAAAATGTTAAGATAATATAAAACACTTAAATACTTGTGGTTTGTCCAAAAGATTTTATATAAAAAGTGTTATATGTATAGGTAAATAAAATAATAAGATAATCTAAAATATATATAACAACACTATGTATATTAGAGCCCTAATTTAATTATATATAATATAATCATAAATTATTATAATTTATATATATATATACATAAATGAATCCTTATATCGGTTGATTTTAGGCATTATTATATATAATGAGAATTATTTTAAGTATTGTTATATATATAATGAGAATTTAAGACTAAGATGAACCAGAAGTGGATGGAGATATTTACATATAAATTATTAATTTATGGTTAGTGGGTTTCAAATTATTTCACTTATAATACTATATTATATAAGTCTTGTACCTTCTTCTTCCCCAAGCCGTCCAAGCATTTTTTTTCTTTCATTATTTTCGAGGAGAGCTCGCAGGTTCGGGAGGGAGAGTTTGAAAGAGGGTTTTTCTTCTTTCCGTTAGCCGTCGGGGGAGCTCGAGAGCTCGGAATCATCGTCGGAGCATAGATTTGGAAAGCTCTCGCCGTGCTCGTCGTGTGCGTGGTAAGTTTTATCCATTTCGTAGGTTTTTGGCGCTAGGGTTAACGGCCCTGACCCTCTTTTTGTCCAAATCTTTGTAGATTTTTCGTTCTTAGGCCGTGTTTGAGCCGATCCTTGACGTGGAGGGCTTGAGAGGCCATTTTTCGGTGATTCGAGTTAAGGCAAGTAGTGGTTTGCTCTTTCCACCTTTGGCTTGTGTTTTTCTCCAGAACTCTTTCTAATCCCCTTTACATTTGGTAATTAGTGATGTTGAATGGTTTGCTTTACCTTAATTGTTGTAATTGAGGTTGTTCTGGTAGTCCAGATTTGGGCCTTGAATGGAGAAGGTTAGGTTTGTTTAGAAGTGAAAAAGAGAAAATCTGTGTGCTAAGTCAAAATTGACGGGACATCCCGTCGATCGACGGGACATCCCGTCAATCTTTGGTTTTAGCTGGGAATTATTATTCTTTTGCTCTCCAAGTCAGAATCGACGGTTCTTCCCGTCGATCGACGGGACCGCCCGCCGATCGACTGGACAGTCAGTCGATTTTTTCCTTTTCCCTTGTTGGAGTTTTCTTTTCCTGGTTTTGTTTCCCTTCCCCTTTAATGCTTGATTCTTCCCATTTTATGCAAGTGCAGTTTTGTCTGTGGTCTTTCTTGTTGTTCTGATAGATTCTTTCAGAAAAGCCATTTTTTGTGTATTCCCAGAAATCAAGTTTCTTCTAGTGTATTTTGATTCCTGTTTATACCATAGATTTGTTCCGAAATTCTTTTTGTATATTTCCTGAATTTATTATCCGGTTTGTCCAGAATTTATTAGAACTTTTGTCTTGAATTTATTAGACTTTCTGTCCAGAATTCCTTTCCAGAACTCCCTGATTTTCTGTGTAATCTGCCTTTGACTTCTGAGTATTTAAACCCTTCCATACTTAGTCTTCTATGTAAATTTATGTTAACCTTCTCAGTGAGGAGTAATGCTTCTTCCTCACTGTCTTAGTATTCTGGCTGAATGTAAAGATTCTATTAGTAGTTTTGGGCTGCAAATAGCAGTCCTTCTCCTTGAAGACCCTTTCTCCTAAAATCTAGTTAGGATAGGCTCTCAAGTTAGTTGTGTTCACCAAGTAGTAGTAGTCCTATGAAGCATGTTTTGTTGTGAGATTGAATTTCCTTCCTTTGAGTCCTCTCCTTCTTTCTTGTATGCCTAACCTGTTGAGTTTAGGTTAGTGATTATTGTTTTTCCCCTACGGATCTTATTTGGCTTTCTTGATCTCGTGTTGTCTTTCCCTTGAATTTAGACAGTTTCTATGTATTCATGCTTAGTTGTGCTGCAGGTAGTCTGTTAAGACTTCCCTAGGTTTAGAAAAGTTTGCTCTTCCTAAGATTTTGTAATTATTTCTTCTTTTGAAGCTTTTTCTTGTGTTTTGGAGTTGAGTTTGAGCCTTGGTAGTATGTTTTGGTGGTTAGAAGAAGTTTTGTGAAATCTAAGTCAAAATCGGTATCCAGTCTCGTCGATCGACATTCAGTCCCGTCGATCGACGGGAGAGGGCAGGGAAAGAAATTTTGTGATCTTCTAAGTAAGAATCGAAGGGACCTCCTATCGATCGGGCTCCCATCCCATCGATCGGACTCCTGTCCCGTCGATCGGGCCTTCTTCCAGCCGATTTTTCTTTGCCTTCCAGTCGACTTGTGTTAGGTTTGCCCCATCGACTTCTATAAGGAGTCCTTGTTAAAATTTTTGAATAAGCGGAAAATGGAAACCAGATCGCAGGAACACTCTCAACCATACCAAGCACCAGAAATCAGAAACAATGAAGGAGCCAGAAAGAATCTTGTATCAACTATCTTTTGTACATTGCGAGGTATACATGGCGAGACATGATTTATCAGACGCCAGATGAGAAGAAGAAAACAACAAACAAGAAGCTGGCGGTTACAAAACACAACCCGCCAAACCGCTCGGCTAACAAAGATGACCGCGAAAATCGCCAAGTCGCCAACCCGCAACTCAACACGCGGTCTGCCCGTTATTCCACTGCTCACTCTGTTCGCCCAAGCAAGGCCTCCTGACCGCTATCACTTGGCCGCTCCTAACCACGAACAAACTGCTGAAGAACTAAACAGAAATTAGTCCGGCAAAGGCAAACCGCCTAACCGTCCGAACTGATCTTTATTGAAATCCGCCAAAGAGAAACCCGCCTTGTCACTAATCGCAACCTCCTGCTGCTACCCGCCGCTGACTGCTACCGACTTATCCTCCGCGGTCTCCTCTGATCAGATAAGAACCACAAGCAAGTCGCACAACCTACGAACACAACAAAGGCAAACTCAAACCGCGCGAACTGAAATTCTATCCGCACCAATCTTGTGAACTCTCACTTACTGTTCACATTATATATTTCTCCTTCGGTGGGGGTCCTATTTATAGGCGCGAGGAGGAGTGTGCTCACTGCCCCATATGATAGGATAACCGCCTATAACAACAACGGGTAGAACCAGCTCGCTTGCTGAGATAACCCTGCAGAATAGTTCACCGACTTAAGAACAAGCCGCGCGGACTACTCACAAAACTCCAGCAATACCAGCAGACACCTGCCAGCCAGCGAGCAAATAATCGGCTAAAGAAGAAGTAACCGCGGTCCTAACCGCCTGGTTACAACCAGAACTGACCCCAGATGGCCAACGGAGCAAGGCCACCAGCAACTGGCAGTCCGCTAGTCCAATGCGAGAAGACAACCCACGGGGTCTCCTGAACAGACCGCCTGACCTCCGCGGTTTATCAAACCGCCTGGTCTGATGCCCAGACTGCCCGACCTCCACTTCACTCCTCACTTCAATAATTTCAACACTCCCCCTTGAAGTGAGAAGTGGAAGTCAGCCCAAGCAAACCTCGTAACCGAGTAAATGGTCTCTTCGCCAGCGGCTTCGTGAATATGTCGGCGACATTATCCTCACTACGTACATGCTCAACCATCAAAGATCCCTCCAGCACCTTCTCCCAAATGAAATGATGCTCGATCTCGATGTGCTTGGTTCGTGCGTGGCAGATTGGATTATTAACTAGTTTGAGAGCACTCTCGTTGTCACCACGTAGTAGAGTTGGACCTCGAACCTCCTTATGGACATCCTCCACCAACCTTCTAAGCCAGATGGCTTCTGAGCTGCCAAGGCAGAAGCCTTGTATCTTGCTTTAGTGGTAGAGATAGATACAGAATCCTGCTTCTTGCTGCACCATGAAATAGCCGTCGATCCGCATAAGAAAATATAACCAGACGTCGACTTCCGATCGTCTGAATCTCCGCCATAATCGGCATTCATGTATCCATGCAAACAAAAACCCGTGTCTCTCCCATAAAGGAGACCTATATTAGAGGTTGACTTCACGTACTTCAGAATACTTCTTGCCGCTACTAAATGAGGTTTCCGGGGTTCCGTCATATACCGACTTACCCTGCCAACTGCATATGCAATATCCGGTCTGGTAATCGTCAGATATATCAGACTCCCAACAAGAGCCCGGAACACCAACGGATCAGGAAAAATCCTCCCCTCATCCCGCCGAAGTTTTAGACCAACCTCCAGTGGAGTAGAGCTTCTCTTCCCATCCTGCATGCCAAATAGCTTAACGATCCGCTCCACATAACCTTTTTGGGAAACAAGCATACCGCTCTCTTTCCTCTCCACCCTGAGTCCAAGGAAATGGTGAAGCTCCCTCAGATCCTTTATCTCGAATCTGATAGCTAATTCAGCCCGAAGCTTAGCTACCTCAGCCTCTGAGTTTCCGTTGATGATCATATCATCAACATACAACAATACCAAGACTTGCAGCTCACCGATCTTCTTTACGAACATACTCGAGTCTGAATCTGAAGCAAAGTATCCGCAGAACTAGAGGTATTCTGCGATCCTCCCATACCATGCGCGAGGTGCTTGCTTCAACCCGTAAAGAGCCTTCTTGAGCTTGCAGACAAGTCCTGGATGAACTTCTGATATATATCCTGGTGGCTGAACCATGAAGATATCCTTGTCAATCTCGTCATATAAGAAAACATTCTTTACGTGGAGTTGCCAAATCTTCCATCATTATATTGGCTAGCTGCCAATGCAATCACAACCCATACCGAAGTCATCTTGGCTACTGGACTAAACATCTCTTCATAGTCTTCTAGGTACTATTGAGAGAACCCTCAAGCTACAAGACGAGCTTGTATCGCTCGATACTCCCGTGAGCTTTCTTCTTCAGCTTGTAGACCCACTTGTACGTCACAGGAGTAATGCCATCAGCCTTGGGCCTAAGATCCCAAGTCTGATTCATCTTGAGGGAAGACATCTCCTCATCCATGGCATCTTCCCACTCCTTGAACCCAGTAGAGTCTTCAAAGCATGATGGCTCTCGCTCATCCAAGGGACCATCAAAGAAACATGAGATGAAGCTCACCTGGTTTCCCCCTATATATCGAGCTGGTGGAATAATAGTCATCTTGGACCTCCTCAGGGCTTTACCCTGATCCACCTCTTCCACTGTAACTTTTGGACTAGCTCTTCTCCCGGGCACACTTGGAGAATCGCTCCCCCTGCTTCCAGAACCTGAAGCACCTGACCCAGAGCTAGAAGCAACTGGAGCACCTGGAGAAACAGGCAACTCCACCAAAACTTCCCTTGCAGCTTCTTCTTGTCCACCATCTACCCTGCTTCCTTGTAACTCAACAGAAGAGCTACCATGGTATGACGTCAGCTCATCAAATACCACAACCCTTGAGACCACAACTCTCCGTGTCTCTGGATCCATGCATCTCAACCCTTTCTTCCGATCATCATAACCGACGAAGACTAGCTTCCTTGCTTTCGCATCTAGCTTTGTTCGAAGGGCATAAGGAACATGCACGTAGCAGGTAGATCCGAACACTCGAAAGTGTTTAATAGAAGGCTTCTCCTTAAACATCCGCTCATGTGGAGTCTTCATGTTGATCAGAATAAGAGGCATCTTATTGATGACAAAAGCTGCACAAGACATACCCTCCGCCTAAAAGGACGTAGAAATATTCTTGGCATGAAGCCAACACTTCACGGACTCCGTCAAATGACAGATCTTCCGCTCAACAACATCGTTTTGTTGTGGAGTGTGAGCACAAGAAAGCTCTCTCCGGATGTCATGCTTTATGCAGAAGTTGAAGAACGCATTGTAAGTAAACTCCCCTCCATTGTCGGTTCTGAACTTCTTGATCCGCAGATTAAGTTGACCCTCCACTAGATCCTTGAACTCCACAAATTTTCCGTATGCTTCTGACTTCTCCTTCAGAAAGTATACCCATGTGTACCTAGTGAAATCATTAACCAAGATCAGCATATACTTGTTGCCTCCAAGACTGGCATTTTCGGTAGGTCCACACAGATCACCATAGATACACTCCAATGGCACCCTACATCTGCTTTGTGACTTGTCAAATGGAAAACGATGAAATTTTCCATATTGACATCCAACACAAACATAACTATCTCCCATGGATGAAAGACTAGGCAGGCCTCTCACCAGACCTCTTGTTGCCATAGCTTTCAGCTTATCCATTCCGACATGCCCAAGTCTTTCATGCTAGATAGCAGCGCTATCATTTGTCCGCATCTTATCAACATAGGAACTTGTGGATAACGCAAACAAGTCATTCACCCTTCTGCCAAAATGAGTGACTTCAGCCTCCACCGCTGACACGTTTTGTAGAAACTTCACTTCTGTTGAACAAAACAGAACGTGATAGCCAGCATCCACAGCATTGGTCACCGAGAAGAGGTTTTTCTTCATTCCCGGCACATGATAAACACTCCTCAATGTGAGTGGACCTCTATCACTACCCAAAGAAACTACACCCTCCTTCTCAACTGCATGTATAGTATCATCAGCCGTAATGATAGCATCATTACCTGTATATGTCTGCAAAGAAGAGAACTTTGACTCGTCTCCGGTGAGATGATGACCACTGTCACAACCCGTATTTTCCCGAAGTATACTACGATATCAGAGTAAGGGGAAAAATACGCGTCGTGATGCCACGTCCTGCAGGGGACAACAACAGACGCTCAGGCGGGCACTCTAACGAACATTTTGCGAGAAAACGATAGATATTTTAATTTAAATTTTACTTTTGACATTTCTTCCTTTGCTTAAGAGGCCGTGTCCCTCGGCCCTGCGGCCCACCTAGCCACCAAAAGGAAATATATGTACGCCGCAGAAAAATAGGTTCATTTTACCCTAAGAGCACTGAAGACCAAAATGTCTCCAAGGCTTACAAAATTCTAGGTTTAGTATACCATAAGAAAATACTTTCTACGCTCTTCCAAAAAGGAGATAAATGATAATAATTAAAGCAAAAGCATGCTATGAAATTAATTTACTATAAGGGTCTGACGTATACCAAAAAATAATACTTTTCCCAGAGTGCACATATATATAAAAATCCAAGTTGGAAAAGAAAAACAAGTAGCAGCATAAGCAAGTAATCTGAGCAAAAAGTCATACGGGCGCCAACAGCTGACACGAACCCGCAGGAAAGAGAACAGACAATCCAAAAGAAAAAGAGCTACAACTAACAAAAGAAAGGAAACTGCAACCTTACCTACAAGGGAGGAGAAGCCTCGGTGGGTGAAACTGGAAGACACCGCTCTAACCCCAGCGGCTGCTACTGACCTGAACCTGAGGCATCCATAAGAAATGAATGCCTCAGCTCAAAGGGTGCAGGAAAACAGCAAAAGAAGAAAGAAAGCTATAAGATGATAAGTATAAAGATCGGTCAAGAGTAAGGCCCGGGTTTAGCAAATTTTTTCCTTGAACAAGAGCACAAGCCACAGGAGCATCCCCAAACCAGGGCAGCTAGAGAAAAAGGAAAGCCATACCAAGTTGTTGCATGACAAGCTAAAAGAACCGTGGTGGGGGCCTCGATATCCACCCACTCTCCAGTTCCAAACCACCATGGTGAGGGCCCATACGTCCACCCACTCTCTAGTCTAAAACCACTATGGTGAGGGCCCATACGTCCACCCACTCTCTAGTATAAAACCACTGTGGTGAGGGCCCATACGTCCACCCACTCTGCAGTATAAAACCACTGTGTTGAGGGCCCATACGTCCACCCACTCTCCAGTCTAAAACCACTGTGGTGAGGGCCCATAGGTCCACCCACTCTCCAGCCTAAAACCACGGTGGTGAGGGCCCATACGTCCACTCACTCTCCAGCCTAAAACCAGTTTCCAACATAAGCTCATCAGCGACAAGCTTGGTTTGAAGCTCGAGGAGGGTCTTATATATTCGATATAGGGAATAAACTTTAACATTTGCATTTAAGTATGAAGCCATATGATAGCTTTTGATCACTTTTCTGTAAGAATGAAATTGTCAATAATTGGAATGGGTGAAAAGCTCGAAACCCAAAATGCATCTACATAACTTTCCACATTAGCAATTAATGGTTTCATTGAATCATCGGGAACTAGCAAAAGTAATTCCCAGGAAATTTAGCCTCTAATTCCCCCAACCCGACAGGAATTAGGAAGCAAAATTCCTGGGGAATTTAGGATCTGGTTCATCATACCGTTAAGAATTATCAAGCAAGATTCCAGGAAATTTGGCCAACAAAACAACCATCCATATTTTTAGCTAGCTATATGTGAATATGTAGAATTTAACAAGTAGACATGATCCGAATCTAGCCAAAATAAACCCAGCATGTAACCAGGATAAACCCGAAATCCTTGCTAGCATACACCCGAATTTTTGTTGATAATACCAGCCGGGGTATCAGCTAGCATAAACTAGAACCATCAGCCCGACTATTCTCCAAATAAAAGAACAATTCTACAATGTAACCAAGCAGCCACCAGCCCTTAATTTCCCCCCAAAAAAGGGAAAGGAACATTCCTACTGCTATAACCTGGAAAGATAACCAGCTGCCACTAACACTGCTATTCTCCAAGTAAAAAAAGAACAAAACAAGCAACCACCTCACCTGAGCAAAATCTAGGATTTTGCTAACATAAAACTCATAATCTGCTAGCATAATTATATACCCAGAACTGTAAAAAACCAACCAGGATTTAGCTAACATAATCAGGAAGAACTGTTAACATAATTAAGAAATCTGCTAGCATAAACCCCAACCCTTAGTAATCAGGAAATTAGGAAAAAAAATATGCTAGCCTAAACCATAACACTTGATAACAGGAATTAGGAAATTCCCTAGCATAAATTCCAAAAGATCAGGACATGATAGGTAAATCAACAGAGAATTGATGAAGGTGAGGAGGAGGAAGAGTTTTCTTGCCTCGATTTCAACCGGCGACCCGCCGGATCGCGCCGAGCGGGGAGAGAGAGCCGCCCGGAACCCTAGCCCCGGTGACGAAGACAAGCCCAGGCAACCCCACCAAAGCTCTACCGACGACCTACATCCGAAGCCCGCCGCTACCGGCGAAAGCCCTAAGCTCGTCTCTCTCTCTCTCTCTCTCTCTCTCTCTCTCTCTCTCTCTCTCTCTCTCTCTCTCTCTCTCTCTCTCTCTCTCTCTCTCTCTCGTAAAAGAACTGGGACCATCGGGAACTGAAGGCTTGAAACCTTCTCTGCATAATATATATATATATATACGAGCATCTTCGCACGGGCTACGCCCGTGCTCGATGCTCTCGGGCATTATATTGGCTAGCTGCCAATGCAATCACAACCCATACCGAAGTCATCTTGGCTACCGGACTAAACATCTCTTCATAGTCTTCTAGGTACTATTGACAGAACCCTCGAGCTACAAGACGAGCTTGTATCGCTCGATACTCCCGTGAGCTTTCTTCTTCAGCTTGTAGACCCACTTGTACGTCACAGGAGTAATGCCATCAGCCTTGGGCCTAAGATCCCAAGTCTGATTCATCTTGAGGGAAGCCATCTCCTCATCCATGGCATCTTCCCACTCCTTGAACCCAGTAGAGTCTTCAAAGCATGACGGCTCTCGCTCATCCAAGGGACCATCAAAGAAACATGAGATGAAGCTCACCTGGTTTCCCCCAATATATCGAGCTGGTGGAATAATAGTCATCTTGGACCTCCTCAGGGCTTTACCCTGATCCACCTCTTCCACTGTAACTTTTGGACTAGCTCTTCTCCCGGGCACACTTGGAGAATCGCTCCCCCTGCTTCCAGAACCTGAAGCACCTGACCCAGAGCTAGAAGCAACTGGAGCACCTGGAGAAACAGGCAACTCCACCAAAACTTCCCTTGCAGCTTCTTCTTGTCCACCATCTACCCTGCTTCCTTGTAACTCAACAGAAGAGCCACCACGGTATGACGTCAGCTCATCAAATACCACAACCCTTGAGACCACAACTCTCCGTGTCTCTGGATCCATGCATCTCCACCTTTTCTTCTGATCATCATAACCGACGAAGACTAGCTTCCTTGCTTTCGCATCTAGCTTTGTTCGAAGGGCATCAGGAACATGCACGTAGCAGGTAGATCCGAACACTCGAAAGTGTTTAATAGAAGGCTTCTCCTTAAACATCCGCTCATGTGGAGTCTTCATGTTGATCAGAATAAGAGGCATCTTGTTGATGACAAAAGCTGCACAAGACATACCCTCCGCCTAAAAGGACGTAGAAATATTCTTGGCATGAAGCCAGCACTTCACGGTCTCCGTCAAATGACAGATCTTCCGCTCAACAACATCGTTCTGTTGTGGAGTGTGAGCACAAGAAAGCTCTCTCCGGATGTCATGCTTTCTGCAGAAGTTGAAGAACGCATTGTAAGTAAACTCCCCTCCATTGTCGGTTCTGAACTTCTTGATCCGTAGATTAAGTTGACCCTCCACTAGATCCTTGAACTCCACAAATTTTCCGTATGCTTCTGACTTCTCCTTCAGAAAGTATACCCATGTATACCTAGTGAAATCATTAACCAAGATCAGCATATACTTGTTGCCTCCAAGACTGGCATTTTCGGTAGGTCCACACAGATCACCATAGATACACTCCAATGGCACCCTACATCTGCTTTGTGACTTGTCAAATGGAAAACGATGAAATTTTCCATATTGACATCCAACACAAACATAACTATCTCCCATGGATGAAATACTAGGCAGGCCTCTCACCAGACCTCTTGTTGCCATAGCTTTCAGCTTATCCATTCCGACATGCCCAAGTCTTTCATGCTAGATAGCAGTGCTATCATTTGTCCGCATCTTATCAACATAGGAACTTGTAGATAACGCAAACAAGTCCTTCACCCTTCTGCCAAAATGAGTGACTTCAGCCTCCACCGCTGACACGTTTTGTAGAAACTTCACTTCTGTTGAACCAAACAGAACGTGATAGCCAGCATCCACAGCATTGGTCACCGAGAAGAGGTTTTTCTTCATTCCCGGCACATGATAAACACTCCTCAATGTGAGTGGACCTCTATCACTACCCAAAGAAACTACACCCTCCTTCTCAACTGCATGTATAGTATCATCAGCCGTAATGATAACATCATTACCTGTATATGTCTGCAAAGAAGAGAACTTTGACTCGTCTCCGGTGAGATGATGACCACTGTCACAACCCGTATTTTCCCGAAGTATACTACGATATCAGAGTAAGGGGAAAAATACGCGTAGTGATGCCACGTCCTGCAGGGGACAACTACAGACGCTCAGGCGGGCACTCTAACGAACATTTTGCGAGAAAACGATAGATATTTTAATTTAAATTTTACTTTTGACATTTCTTCCTTTGCTTAAGAGTCCGTGTCCCTCGGCCCTGCGGCCCACCTAGCCACCAAAAGGAAATATATGTACGCCGCAGAAAAATAGGTTCATTTTACCCTAAGAGCACTGAAGACCAAAATGTCTCCAAGGCTTACAAAATTCTAGGTTTAGTATACCATAAGAAAATACTTTCTACGCTCTTCCAAAAAGGAGATAAATGATAATAATTAAAGCAAAAGCATGCTATGAAATTAATTTACTATAAGGGTCTCACGTATACCAAAAAATAATACTTTTCCCAGAGTGCACATATATATAAAAATCCAAGTTGGAAAAGAAAAACAAGTAGCAGCATAAGCAAGTAATCTGAGCAAAAAGTCATACGGGCGCCAACAGCTGACATGAACCCGCAGGAAAGAGAACAGACAATCCAAAAGAAAAAGAGCTACAACTAACAAAAGAAAGGAAACTGCAACCTTACCTACAAGGGAGGAGAAGCCTCGGTGGGTGAAACTGGAAGACACCGCTCTAACCCCAGCGGCTGCTACTGACCTGAACCTGAGGCATCCATAAGAAAAAAATGCCTCAGCTCAAAGGGTGCTGGAAAACAGCAAAAGAAGAAAGAAAGCTATAAGATGATAAGTATAAAGATCGGTCAAGAGTAAGGCCCGGGTTTAGCAAATTTTTTCCTTGAACAAGAGCACAAGCCACAGGAGCATCCCCAAACCAGGGCAGCTAGAGAAAAAGGAAAGCCATACCAAGCTGTTGCATGACAAGCTAAAAGAACCGTGGTGGGGGCCTCGATATCCACCCACTCTCCAGTTCCAAACCACCATGGTGAGGGCCCATACGTCCACCCACTCTCTAGTCTAAAACCACTATGGTGAGGGCCCATACGTCCACCCACTCTCCAGTATAAAACCACCGTGGTGAGGGCCCATACGTCCACCCACTCTGCAGTATTAAACCACTGTGCTGAGGGCCCATACGTCCACCCACTCTCCAGTCTAAGACCACTATGGTGAGGGCCCATACGTCCACCCACTCTCCAGCCTAAAACCACGGTGGTGAGGGCCCATACGTCCACTCACTCTCCAGCCTAAAACCAGTTTCCAACATAAGCTCATCAGCGACAAGCTTGGTTTGAAGCTCGAGGAGGGTCTTATATATTCGATATAGGGAATAAACTTTAACATTTGCATTTAAGTTCGAAGCCATATGATAGCTTTTGATCACTTTTCTGTAAGAATGAAATTGTCAATAATTGGAATGGGTGAAAAGCTCGAAACCCAAAATGCATCTACATAACTTTCCACATTAGCAATTAATGGTTTCAATGAATCATCGGGAACTAGCAAAAGTAATTCCCAGGAAATTTAGCCTCTAATTCCCCCAACCCGACAGGAATTAGGAAGCAAAATTCCTGGGGAATTTAGGATCCGGTTCATCATACCGTTAAGAATTATCAAGCAAGATTCCAGGAAATTTGGCCAACAAAACAACCATCCATATTTTTAGCTAGCTATATGTGAATATGTAGAATTTAACAAGTAGACATGATCTGAATCTAGCCAAAATAAACCCAGCATGTAACCAGGATAAACCCGAAATCCTTGCTAGCATACACCCGAATTTTTGTTGATAATACCAGCCGGGGTATCAGCTAGCATAAACTAGAACCATCAGCCCGACTATTCTCCAAATAAAAGAACAATTCTACAATGTAACCAAGCAGCCACCAGCCCTTAATTTCCCCCCAAAAAAGGGAAAGGAACATTCCTACTGCTATAACCTGGAAGGATAACCAGCTGCCACTAACACTGCTATTCTCCAAGTAAAAAAAGAACAAAACAAGCAACCACCTCACCTGAGCATAATCTAGGATTTTGCTAACATAAAACTCATAATCTGCTAGCATAATTATATACCCAGAACTGTAAAAAACCAGCCAGGATTTAGCTAACATAATCAGGAAGAACTGTTAACATAATTAAGAAATCTGCTAGCATAAACCCCAACCCTTAGTAATCAGGAAATTAGGAAAAAAATATGCTAGCCTAAACCATAACACTTGATAACAGGAATTAGGAAATTCCCTAGCATAAATTCCAAAAGATCAGGACATGATAGGTAAATCAACAGAGAATTGATGAAGGTGAGGAGGAGGAAGAGTTTTCTTGCCTCGATTTCAACCGGCGACCCGCCGGATCGCGCCAAGCGGGGAGAGAGAGCCGCCCGGAACCCTAGCCCCGGTGACGAAGACAAGCCCAGGCAACCCCACCAAAGCTCTACCGACGACCTACATCCGACGCCCGCCGCTACCGGCGAAAGCCCTAAGCTCGTCTCTCTCTCTCTCTCTCTCTCTCTCTCTCTCTCTCTCTCTCTCTCTCTCTCTCTCTCTCTCTCTCTCTCTCTCTCTCTCGTAAAAGAACTGGGACCATCGGGAACTGAAGGCTTGAAACCTTCTCTGCATAATATATATATATATATATATATATATATATATATATATATATATATACGAGCATCTTCGCACGGGCTACGCCCGTGCTCGATGCTCTCGGGCATTATATTGGCTAGCTGCCAATGCAATCACAACCCATACCGAAGTCATCTTGGCTACCGGACTAAACATCTCTTCATAGTCTTCTAGGTACTATTGAGAGAACCCTCGAGCTACAAGACGAGCTTGTATCGCTCGATACTCCCGTGAGCTTTCTTCTTCAGCTTGTAGACCCACTTGTACGTCACAGGAGTAATGCCATCAGCCTTGGGCCTAAGATCCCAAGTCTGATTCATCTTGAGGGAAGCCATCTCCTCATCCATGGCATCTTCCCACTCCTTGAACCCAGTAGAGTCTTCAAAGCATGACGGCTCTCGCTCATCCAAGGGACCATCAAAGAAACATGAGATGAAGCTCACCTGGTTTCCCCCAATATATCGAGCTGGTGGAATAATAGTCATCTTGGACCTCCTCAGGGATTTACCCTGATCCACCTCTTCCACTGTAACTTTTGGACTAGCTCTTCTCCCGGGCACACTTGGAGAATCGCTCCCCCTGCTTCCAGAACCTGAAGCACCTGACCCAGAGCTAGAAGCAACTGGAGCACCTGGAGAAACAGGCAACTCCACCAAAACTTCCCTTGCAGCTTCTTCTTGTCCACCATCTACCCTGCTTCCTTGTAACTCAACAGAAGAGCCACCATGGTATGACGCCAGCTCATCAAATACCACAACCCTTGAGACCACAACTCTCCGTGTCTCTCGATCCATGCATCTCCACCCTTTCTTCCGATCATCATAACCGACGAAGACTAGCTTCCTTGCTTTCGCATCAAGCTTTGTTCGAAGGGCATCAGGAACATGCACGTAGCAGGTAGATCCGAACACTCGAAAGTGTTTAATATAAGGCTTCTCCTTAAACATCCGCTCATGTGGAGTCTTCATGTTGATCAGAATAAGAGGCATCTTGTTGATGACAAAAGTTGCACAAGACATACCCTCCGCCTAAAAGGACGTAGAAATATTCTTGGCATGAAGCCAGCACTTCACGGTCTCCGTCAAATGACAGATCTTCCGCTCAACAACATCGTTCTGTTGTGGAGTGTGAGCACAAGAAAGCTCTCTCCGGATGTCATGCTTTCTGCAGAAGTTGAAGAACGCATTGTAAGTAAACTCCCCTCCATTGTCGGTTCTGAACTTCTTGATCCGCAGATTAAGTTGACCCTCCACTAGATCCTTGAACTCCACAAATTTTCCGTATGCTTCTGACTTCTCCTTCAGAAAGTATACCCATGTATACCTAGTGAAATCATTAACCAAGATCAGCATATACTTGTTGCCTCCAAGACTGGCATTTTCGGTAGGTCCACACAGATCACCATAGATACACTCCAATGGCACCCTACATCTGCTTTGTGACTTGTCAAATGGAAAACGATGAAATTTTCCATATTGACATCCAACACAAACATAACTATCTCCCATGGATGAAATACTAGGCAGGCCTCTCACCAGACCTCTTGTTGCCATAGCTTTCAGCTTATCCATTCCGACATGCCCAAGTCTTTCATGCTAGATAGCAGTGCTATCATTTGTCCGCATCTTATCAACATAGGAACTTGTAGATAACGCAAACAAGTCCTTCACCCTTCTGCCAAAATGAGTGACTTCAGCCTCCACCGCTGACACATTTTGTAGAAACTTCACTTCTGTTGAACCAAACAGAACGTGATAGCCAGCATCCACAGCATTAGTCACCGAGAAGAGGTTTTTCTTCATTCCCGGCACATGATAAACACTCCTCAATGTGAGTGGACCTCTATCACTACCCAAAGAAACTACACCCTCCTTCTCAACTGCATGTATAGTATCATCAGCCATAATGATAGCATCATTACCTGTATATGTCTGCAAAGAAGAGAACTTTGACTCGTCTCCGGTGAGATGATGACCACTGTCACAACCCGTATTTTCCCGAAGTATACTACGATATCAGAGTAAGGGGAAAAATACGCGTCGTGATGCCATGTCCTGCAGGGGACAACTACAGACGCTCAGGCGGGCACTCTAACGAACATTTTGCGAGAAAACGATAGATATTTTAATTTAAATTTTACTTTTGACATTTCTTCCTTTGCTTAAAAGGCCGTGTCCCTCGGCCCTGCGGGCCACCTAGCCACCAAAAGGAAATATATGTACGCCGCAGAAAAATAGGTTCATTTTACCCTAAGAGCACTGAAGACCAAAATGTCTCTAAGGCTTACAAAATTCTAGGTTTAGTATACCATAAGAAAATACTTTCTACGCTCTTCCAAAAAGGAGATAAATGATAATAATTAAAGCAAAAGCATGCTATGAAATTAATTTACTATAAGGGTCTCACGTATACCAAAAAATAATACTTTTCCCAGAGTGCACATATATATAAAAATCCAAGTAGGAAAAGAAAAACAAGTAGCAGCATAAGCAAGTAATCTGAGCAAAAAGTCATACGGGCGCCAACAGCTGACACGAACCCGCAGGAAAGAGAACAGACAATCCAAAAGAAAAAGAGCTACAACTAACAAAAGAAAGGAAACTGCAACCTTACCTACAAGGGAGGAGAAGCCTCGGTGGGTGAAACTGGACGACACCGCTCTAACCCCAGCGGCTGCTACTGACCTGAACCTGAGGCATCCATAAGAAAAGAATGTCTCAGCCCAAAGGGTGCAGGAAAACAGCAAAAGAAGAAAGAAAGCTATAAGATGATAAGTATAAAGATCGGTCAAGAGTAAGGCCCGGGTTTAGCAATTTTTTTCCTTGAACAAGAGCACAAGCCACAGGAGCATCCCCAAACCAGGGCAGCTAGAGAAAAAGGAAAGCCATACCAAGCTGTTGCATGACAAGCTAAAAGAACCGTGGTGGGGGCCTCGATATCCACCCACTCTCCAGTTCCAAACCACCATGGTGAGGGCCCATACGTCCACCCACTCTCTAGTCTAAAACCACTATGGTGAGGGCCCATACGTCCACACACTCTCCAGTGTAAAACCATTATGGTGAGGGCCCATACGTCCACCCACTCTCCAGTATAAAACCACTGTGGTGAGGGACCATACGTCCACCCACTCTCCAGTCTAAAACCACTCTTGTGAGGGCCCATACGTCCACCCACTCTCCAGCCTAAAACCACGGTGGTGAGGGCCCATACGTCCACTCACTCTCCAGCCTAAAACCAGTTTCCAACATAAGCTCATCAGCGACAAGCTTGGTTTGAAGCTCGAGGAGGGTCTTATATATTCAATATAGGGAATAAACTTTAACATTTGCATTTAAGTATGAAGCCATATGATAGCTTTTGATCACTTTTCTGTAAGAATGAAATTGTCAATAATTGGAATGGGTGAAAAGCTCGAAACCCAAAATGCATCTACATAACTTTCCACATTAGCAATTAATGGTTTCATTGAATCATCGGGAACTAGCAAAAGTAATTCCCAGGAAATTTAGCCTCTAATTCCCCCAACCCGACAGGAATTAGGAAGCAAAATTCCTGGGGAATTTAGGATCTGGTTCATCATACCGTTAAGAATTATCAAGCAAGATTCCAGGAAATTTGGCCAACAAAACAACCATCCATATTTTTAGCTAGCTATATGTGAATATGTAGAATTTAACAAGTAGACATGATCCGAATCTAGCCAAAATAAACCCAGCATGTAACCAGGATAAAC
This sequence comes from Dactylorhiza incarnata, assembly GCA_033032865.1. Classification (NCBI taxonomy): domain Eukaryota; kingdom Viridiplantae; phylum Streptophyta; class Magnoliopsida; order Asparagales; family Orchidaceae; genus Dactylorhiza; species Dactylorhiza incarnata. The sequence continues at coordinate 2,217,606 of JAWHQI010000198.1, forward strand.
CCGAAATCCTTGCTAGCATACACCCGAATTTTTGTTGATAATACCAGCCGGGGTATCAGCTAGCATAAACTAGAACCATCAGCCCGACTATTCTCCAAATAAAAGAACAATTCTACAATGTAACCAAGCAGCCACCAGCCCTTAATTTCCCCCCAAAAAAGGGAAAGGAACATTCCTACTGCTATAACCTGGAAGGATAACCAGCTGCCACTAACACTGCTATTCTCCAAGTAAAAAAAGAACAAAACAAGCAACCACCTCACCTGAGCATAATCTAGGATTTTGCTAACATAAAACTCATAATCTGCTAGCATAATTATATACCCAGAACTGTAAAAAACCAGCCAGGATTTAGCTAACATAATCAGGAAGAACTGTTAACATAACTAAGAAATCTGCTAGCATAAACCCCAACCCTTAGTAATCAGGAAATTAGGAAAAAAAATATGCTAGCCTAAACCATAACACTTGATAACAGGAATTAGGAAATTCCCTAGCATAAATTCCAAAAGATCAGGACACGATAGGTAAATCAACAGAGAATTGATGAAGGTGAGGAGGAGGAAGAGTTTTCTTGCCTCGATTTCAACCGGCGACCCGCCGGATCGCGCCGAGCGGGGAGAGAGAGCCGCCCGGAACCCTAGCCCCGGTGACGAAGACAAGCCCAGGCAACCCCACCAAAGCTCTACCGACGGCCTACATCCGACGCCCGCCGCTACCGGCGAAAGCCCTAAGCTCGTCTCTCTCTCTCTCTCTCTCTCTCTCTCTCTCTCTCTCTCTCTCTCTCTCTCTCTCTCTCTCTCTCTCTCTCTCTCTCTCTCTCTCTCTCTCTCTCTCTCTCTCTCTCTCTCTCTCTCTCTCTCTCTCTCGTAAAAGAACTGGGACCATCGGGAACTGAAGGCTTGAAACCTTCTCTGCATAATATATATATATATATATATATATATATATATATACGAGCATCTTCGCATGGGCTACGCCCGTGCTCGATGCTCTCGGGCGGCCTTCGGCCGCATCAATGCGGGCTTCGCCCGCAACCAAGCGGGCTTCGCCCGCCCCCTCGGCGTCGGCGGGCTTCGCCCGCCCCTCGCCGGTATTAGCTCATACGCCCGTGCGAAGATGCTCTCGGGCGGCCTTCGGCCGCATCAATGCGGGCTTCCCCCTCAACCAAGCGGGCTTCGCCCGCAACCAAGCGGGCTTCGCCCGCTTGGCATTCAAGGCGGGCTTCGCCCGCCCCCTCTGCGTCGGCGGGCTTCGCCCGCCCCTCGCCGGTGTTAGCTCATACGCCCGTGCGAAGATGCTCTCGGGCGGTCTTCGACCGCATCAATGCGGGCTTCGCCCGCAACCAAGCGGGCTTCGCCCGCTTGGCATTCAAGGCGGGCTTCGCCCGCCCCCTCGGCGTCGGCGGGCTTCGCCCGCCCCTCGCCAGTATTCGCTCGCCCCTCGCCGGTCTTTGCAATATTTTTGCTCTCTAAATCACATTTTTATGGATTTAAATAATTGATTTTGCCAAAAACAATTGATGAAATATTATTTGTCATTTTTAAACTAATTTTAAGTGCATATTGTTGTATTTCAAAAAACTTCTGAGAAAGTACAGTCGTGAAATAGTGGTTACGATTGATAAATTACAGTCGGAAAAACAATTTTCCAAAAGTAATTTAGAGAGAGACAATAATACATTGCGCACATAGCCGTGTGTCAAAGCGCCCAAAAAATTTCCCCAATGTGACCCTGAATAGTATATATGAATGTTACTAAATGTGCCTTTTATTTTGTAAGAGACAATTAGATTTTTCATAACTATGTTATATATGTTTAATGATTGAAAAAAAAATGAAAATTTACATTAATAAAAAACATAATTAAGGACTTGATCAAACTTAGTAATGAAGTCAGAAAGTTTAGCATAATCTTCTTAAAAAATGCATTTTTGAATGGGGAGAGACATGAATTATTCTTACGTACCTATCCCGCCAACATTTAAAATAATCAATTTGTAGATCGGATTTTATACTTTAATTAAGCTGGATTCTATATGGAAGTTTCTTCGATGAGCTCGATCGCCCCGACATATTTTCCGCCATCAAATTTTTTTTTAATCTTTTTTTAATTTTATCCTGAATGGTGGAGCCAGCTGTCAGCATATCGAACTCAGTGAGAATGTTTTTTTTTTTTTAAATAGCAGGCGGGGCCCACAGGCTACGCCCGTGCTCGATGCTCTCGGGCGGCCTTCGGCCTCATCAATGCGGGCTTCGCCCGCGTGGCATTCAAGGCGGGCTTTGCCCGGCCCCTCGACGTCGGCAGGAATTATATTAGATTTATTTTGATTTTTAAAAAATCTTCAATTAATAGGTACAGGTTGACAAATTTAATCTAGATTTACGATAATTAAGAATAGATAATTGATAAAACTTTAACAAAAACGTTAAAATAAACTTAAACAAATTAAAACTTTAATCATAAAAAAACAAAACTGGCGGATGAACAGTGACGCCACTGTTCATCTGCCATTTTGTTTTTGTTTTTAAATTCTTTAATCAAATTTAGTTTTTAATATTAAAAAAACATTTTGGTATTTTTATTTTAAATAAATCGCAGGCGGGGCCCACAGGCGGGCCCCGCCCGCTTAAAGGCGATGTGGGATTTTTAGTCCCACATCGCCTATTGGAGTGGCTTTCCGCTGTTTATATAGCGGAAACCCGCTGTTGGTTTGAATTGAATGTTGGCGGGGCAAAGCCGGCTGCCTCGCCCACTCCTGGACTGCGTGAGCCTGCTTGGTTCCTCCCGCCCTGACCCGTGTGAGCCCGCTCGCCCCCAGAGGCGTGACCGAGCCGCACAAAATTTTTTCGTTCCGATAGGGGCAAAACGGTCATTTACTGTGACCGACGACGGCGACTCAACATCGCAGAATATCTTTATTAATAGAGATATATATATATATATATATAAACTCCTATATATAAAGTCTTACACAAATATATATATAATGTATATATGTATATATATAAACTTTTATATAACCTGCACACATGTAAATATATATAATGTATATATATATACTTTTATATAAAATCTTTGTACATATACATACATATAATTATATATATCCTACCTACATATAAACCTTCCTATAAGAATATATGATTTTATACGATTGCATATACATGTATAAATCTTCATATATGCACACGTATATATATATATTTGCATACATCTACCTATATATATACATATGTATGTATATACACATATACATACATATATCTGCATATACGTCCCCATCTAGAATTAACTCGCCGGATGACGACGACGTTTCCGAAACGGTAACGTCCCCCTCACATTTACACTACGCACGATAAATTTATTATTTAAGACATTATCATTTCGTAACCCCGCTTAAAAGACTAAGAAAAACCTGGGGCGTTACAACCACAACCCGAGTCCACAATCCAATCATCTTGATAGTTGATAGAAGTCATAGCCCGAACATAAGTGCATGTCATAAAGGCTCCATCACCCCAACTAACATTAGCATTGGAATCAGCCTCCTCCTTTCCTGCAGCATGCCCCGGCTGAAGATTGACTCTGCTGTCTTTCTTAAAGTGGCCAAGCTTATTGCACCTGAAGCATCTTGGTCCTTCCTTCTTCTTCCCATCACTCTTAGGAGCATAGCTCCTTTCCTGTTGATATTAAGTAGATGGACCATCATCTCCAGATGTCTTTTTCTTCTTGTCCCAACGCATCTTCTTTCCAGAAAAGAGAACCTCATCTTCTCCCCCAGAGACTGACATCCCCGCCATTTGCTCAGCCAAACTCTCTTGCGAAGCAAGTAAGTTCTCCAGCTCCAACAACGATGGCTGATTGGCCCAGCCTTCAACAGAAGTAACAAATGCCATATACTCCCTCCGCAAGCCGCGGATTATGTGCCTCTTTAACTTTGCTTCTGATATAGGCTCATACGGGTCCAATGTCGATATCTCTGTGCAAAGGTTCTTCATCTTCAGAATGAACGTTGATATGGACAAGTCTCCTTGAGTGGCTTTCGCCAACTCATTCTCCAAGAACTGTAGCCGAGCTATATTCTTATTATTGAACAAGCCATCCAAGGCTGTCCAAATCTCAGCGGTTGATCGACATCCAACAATGTGATCAAACAGTTCTGATGAGATAGCCCGCTTGAGAGTAAACTCTGCCTTAGCATTAGTTTTCCTCCAAGCTCTCACCAGATGAGCATTTTCACCAGTCGCAACCACTTCTTGAGTTTTTCTCCAACAACAACCTCCCAGAGGTCCTCACCCAAAAGATAGCTCTCCATGCAAGACTTCCACTTCTTATAGTTAGTCTGCATCAGGAGCTCAATATCAAGACCTCTTGCTATTCCTCCTTCCATTGATATACCACTGATAACTCTGCTTCCAGAAATCCAAGCAAGATAACTGCGATTGAATCACTGCTCAAACCTATGTTCCCTCTGATACCATGTTAAAATTTCTGAATAAGCGGAAATTGGAAACCAGGTCGCAGGAACACTCTCAACCATACCAAGCACCAGAAATCAGAAACAATGAAGGAGCAAGAAAGAATCTTGTATCAACTATCTTTTGTACATTGTAAGGTATACATGATGAGACAAGATTTATCAGACGCCAGATGAGAAGAAGAAAACAACAAACAAGAAGCTGGCGGTTACAAAACACAACCCGCCAAACCGCTCGGCTAACAAAGCTGACCGCGCAAATCGCCAAGTCGCCAACCCGCAACTCAACATGCGGTCTCCCCGATATTCCAATGCTCACTCTGTTTGCCCAGGCAAGGCCGTCTGAACGTTATCACTTGGCCGATCCTAATCACGAACAAACTACTGAAGAACTGAACAGAAAACAGTCCGGCAAAGGCAAACCACCTAACTGCCCGAACTGATCTTTATTGAAAGCCGCCAAAGAGAAACCTGCCTTATCGCTAACCGCAACCTCTTGTTGCTACCCGCCGCTGACTGCTACTGACTTATCCGTCGTAGTGTCCTCTGATCAGATCAAAACCACAAGCAAGATGCACAACCTGTGAACACAGCAAACGCAAACTCAAACCGTGCGAACAGAAATTCTATCTGCACCAATCTTGCGAGCTCTCACTTACTGTTCATGTTATATATTTCTCCTTCGGTGGGGGTCCTATTTATAGGCGCGAGGATGAGAGTGATCACCACCCCATACGATAGGATAACCACCCACAACAGCAATGGGTAGAACCAACTCGCGCGGCTTACTGATATAACCATGCAGAATAGTTTACCGACTTAAGAACAAGCCGCGCAGACTACTCGCAAAACTCCAACAATAACAGCAGACACCTGCCAGCCCGCGAGCAAATAACCAGCCAGAGAAGAAGTAACTGCGGTCCTAACCGCCCGGTTACAACCAGAACTGACCCCAGATGGCCAACAGAGCAAGGCCACCAGCCACTGGCAGTCCGCTGGTCCAATGCAGGAAGACAACTCGTGCGGTCTCCTGAACAGACCGCCCGACCTCCGCGGTTTATCAAACTGCTCGGTCTGATGCCCAGACCGCCCGACCTCCACTTCACTCCTCACTTCTACAATTTCAACAGTCCTTCCCGTCGACTTCTATAAGAAGTCCTTCTCGTCGACTTCTATAACAAGTTCTTCCCGTCGATTTCTATAGAGAGTCCTTCCGGTCGACTTCTATAAGAATTCCATCCCGTCGACTTCTATAAGAAGTCCTTCCCGTCGACTTCTATAGGGAGTCCTTCCCATCGACTTCTATAGGAAGTCCTTCCCGTCGACTTCTATAAGAAGTCCTTCCCGTCGACTTCTATAGGGAGTCCTTCCCATCGACTTCTATAAGAAGTCCTTCCCATCGACTTCTATACGAAGGCTTTCCTATCGATTTTTGCTTAGTCTTTCCCATCGATTTTAATAAGTCTTTCCCCATCGACTTTGTCATGTAATTTGAATGGTTTCGCCAATGTTTTTAAGTCCCTTTGCCATGTGGGCCCGAGTATCTTAAATTATGTTGTTGAGTGTCTTAAGATCATTTGTTGAATATTTAGATGAGGTCATGACTTTTTATGTCCTGTGATATTAAGTGTTCATTCATCGTGTTATTTCGTCATGTATTTTGGGTTATTTCAACAAATATTCTGGGATAGTTTTGGCTAGTATTCTTGAATATTTTGATCTATGTCGTCCAATGCTCTGAGTGTTTTCTATTAAACTGTTGAGTATTACTCGGGTGTTTGCCTTCGTGTTAAGCTTATCTTTGTCGTGTTCCGACACCAAGCCTTGCATGGTTTCGGCTTGCTGAAATCTTCATCCTTTTTGCAAGTTGAATGTTGATCTATGATTAATTGCTGAATCAGGTGCTTACTGATTCTCTCGTCATGAGTTGTGGTTAAAACCATCTGTAATACTGTTTTCCTGCCTGACACTCTTTTGTTTGGCCTGTTGGTTATGAAGAGCCATGTTTGCTCTGTTGATTATGAGAGCCAGGTATGCTCTGTTGGAGTCTGTTGGTTGTGTGAGCTAAGAGTCACCACCACAGTGCCTCTGTTGGGCTGTTGGTTTGTGTGGATTGGAGCCACCACCAAAGCACTCCTGTTTGTTTGTTGGGTTGTGAGCATTTTGTGGAATGAACCACCATCACAGTGTCATTTATTTGTGGATCATATACCTGAGGCTCGTATTGCCCGACGTTAAATGATGCCCTTTTCTCTAGCTGATCAGTCTCAAGTGCTTATAAACATATATGTGTATATAAATGTGTGTTATTATATTTTTATGGCCATTACTTTTGGTGCAGGCATTTCTTTTACCGGGTGCACTCATTTGAGCTGGCTTGGGTTGTTTCAAGCTAATTTTTGCGTAACTGTCAAAAGCTCTTTTCCTGCAAATCTAATTTTTGCTTTGTTGTTAACCCTTGTTTATTGAAAAACCTTTGTTTTATTCTTGTTGTCACTTACCCTTTCTTGCTGAGGCATTCTTTTATTTTGAATGTCTCAGGCTCAGGGCAGTAGCAGTTTGGGTGGTAGAGTTGGTGTCTTCGGAGCTGCGGTTAGTTGCAGTTTTCTGATTTCCCCTCACTGTTGTGAGGTAGTTGTTCCTTTGCTTCAGTTGTAGTTTTGGTTTTCCAGCGTTAGATTATGTGATATCCTTTCTGCTGTTACTTTCTGGTTAGTTTACATGCTCTCCGGGAAGTTGTATGTTAGGATGCAAGAGTTATTTTATGTATAGCAAATGATATTCTTGCATAACATGATTTTAAGTAAATATCACCTAATTTGAAGATCGTAGAAAATCCTTTCTTACTTATACAAAATTTAAAGATGTGCATGTCATCGATGAGATGTTTGATCTTCATGCTCATGTAGGATAAAATGAACCTATTTTTCCGATGCGTATGTATAGTTTTCTACTTGTGGACTAGTTGATCCACCAGACCGAGGGACACGGTCCTAAGCTTATAAATGTAAATTTTATTTTAAACTCAAACATATTTATGTCTTTTATAAAATATTCGTAAGGAGTGTTTGCCTGAGCGTCTATAGTTTTCCCATGCATGACGTGGCATCTTAACGCGTATTTCCCCTACTGTGGTAATATTTATTAATTATTAGGAAAATGCGGGTTATGACAGTTGGTATTAGAGGGAGGTTTGTCGGGTTACTGGGATAGTCTAGTTGGCTCGTTTAACCGCCTGGTGAGAATCGTTATTCATTGCATACACCCACCGATGGGTCATCAGTAGATCTCGGCTGAAGAATGGACACTACAGTCATAAGCATGAAAGAAGTATACAAGGCATATTATGTAGTATGAGATGCATAATATGTGTCTATATATGGATCCTCATAGGTGACAACATGCGACTGTTATGTAGTATGTGTTGCATAATGTAGGTCGCATGCGTGTCCATTAGATTTTCTTTTTTATAGGCATCATAATGCGTATTTTCCCCTACTCTGATAATATTTATTAATTTTTGGGGAAATGCGGGTTGTGATAGGTTGTATGGTACGACCCATCTGTTGTCCACAACAAATCCCTCACCACGACCAATTGTAATAGTTCTACTATTGTCAATACGTCTTCGATAAACTGGATATGAGTCATTCCCTTGCACAGTATATTCCGCAAAAGGCTTAGGATGCACCTGACGTTTTTCATGCATTGGGCATTTGCATTGAAGTGACCACATGGGCCATGTATCATATGTTTCAGAACTGCATCATATAAAGGGTGATCCTCTTGTCTATTGGGTATCTTAACGCTCACCAACGAATCATACTCATCTGGAGTATTTAATTTATCTTAAGCATCAAAAATAACCAACATGTGTACGTGTGGTATACCCCTTTTTTGAAATTCAATAATGTGAACGTGCGCAACTACTTTTCCAAGGATACCTTTAAGAAAGAGCTCTTCTTTCAAGTTTTCATATTTTGCTCGAAAAATTCTTGTAAGTAAATTTGGGCGATCGTGTGGTGATTGTCCCGGATACAAATCAATTTTTATTTCATTCCAATTAGGATTGCAAGTCATGGTTATGAATAGATCTGGTTTATCGTAGTGTTGTACGATTGACATTGCATCTTGATACCTCTGATACATATCCCGAGGGCTTCCAATGAAAGAAGATTGGAGTATGGTTCATCGCCCAATGTTTCCTACTCAAAAAGCATTTCACACATGAAGCTAACAAGCAGTTCGCTCATACGAAATATCGTAGAAAGCATATATACGAAAATAAATTTATCATACCTACATAATTTTTACCAGTATTTAAGCAATCCTGCAATCCTTGATATAGCTCTGCACGGATTTTATTTTGATTCAGGCTAATCCATCTAAGCTTTTGAGTCTCAATCTTAATGTAGCTCTCCACGAAGAAGTATTGATGGATTACTCGTACGTATCTACATTAGGCCACAAATTGCTCAAACGTACTAAATCAAAAATCTATTACATCATGTTATGAAACAATACTCATAAATTTAGGAACGTGGAGCAAAGATGCGTAGTAGTCACAACAACTATGAAGTAGCGGCGTCTCCTAATAGAGATCTACACGGATTTCACTCCAACTCGCCTCGATCACACGGTGATCTACCGCACTTACACAAGCATTCTATCGCTCACATACGTTGCCATTCGCATCACAATATCAAAAAAAAAAAAGAACGATCGACTCTAAAACAGCGGTCAAAAGAGAGTCGACATAGTTCCCAAATCAACACAAAGATTGCTACTCTTTTAGAGAACAAAACCAAGGCTATAGGCCAAGATCCGTTCAAGCAAACGAGACCCACACGGTCCGGACACGAAGAACGCGGGAGAGCGATCTCAAGTTCAGAAAAATACCAACGATCGATATTCAAAATCGCGGAGAACACGATGGTTCTTCCTCCACAAACTAAAGAAAGAAACTCTTTGAGGTTTTAGAGATTACCCAACCCAGAAAATGAAAGCACACTTGATAACTGTGGGAGAATCACTCTCTCCACGCTTTCCACCGGCGTCGCACCGTATGGATCCTTCGGAGTCACACTGAGTTTTTGCCTTCCTTCTTCCTTGGAGTCGCACCAAGAAACCACGCCGGAAACACCCAAGAGGGGGGGGGGGGGGCGAAATGGAGAAGAGGGGGAAGAGGCAAGGGGGGGCGGCGGCTTGGAGCAAGCCCTTGGCCGAAATTCCTCCTTAGGGGGGAGCTTTTTAGGGTTCAAATTCTATTCTCTCATTTCTCATAAAAGGCTCCTTTAAATAGGAGTTACAAACACCATCCAACCATCCAAAATTGAGATGAAATCTCATCAACCCGGATGGTTAATTGCACACCACATAAAATGTCTATTAGCACACCCAAAATAAGAAACATGCCGGAATTTAAAATATTACAATTTTAAAATGACGGAAATAAATATAAAACTAAAGCAAGATAATAAAAGGCTTTAAGCATCCTTTGCGCGGCGCGGGCGGAGGTTATAATGTTGACTTCCGGGGCGCCGAAAGTCCTTGTGTTGTAACATCTCCAAGTCATCCACATGTGGGGGAAGTGGTGCGGCATCAATCCTCCCCCCCCCCCCCCCCCCCCCCCCCCCGCCCCCCCTCAACTTCACGTATCACCGATGCGTGGTCCAAGAGGAAACGGTGGAGAAGAGCGGCATCTAGTCTTTGAAGCTCGGACTCAAGCACCCAAGAGTCATCGGAAGGTGGACGATCCCGCCATCGAATGAGGAAGCGGCGAGTATCACCATCAGTAGTAGTAACGGGCTCCATGTCCAATATCCTGTCAGGGTTAGAAAAGGTTTTGGGAAACCTTGGAAACATGTCAGTATTAGGAATAAGATGTGACTCACCATCCGGCGGTATACCTGTGGAAAGCATGGAAGAGAGATCATCCGTCCTACCACTCCCCAACCCATTAAAATCATTTGTGGAAGGAGAAGACGACATAGAAGACAACTCTTGTGGAGGCAGAACAAACATCGTCAAATCCGAAACGTTGAAAATGGGTGAGACACCCCAATCAGAAGGCAAATCCCAAACAAAAGCATTCTCTCCTATTTTCTTCAAAATCCGGAACGGGCCAGCTCGCCTCGGTGCTAATTTCTTAACGGTGCCAGATGACATTCGTTCGGGAACTAAGCGGACTAAAACTTGGTCGCCAACTTTAAAGTTTGACGCTCTCCTATTTTGGTTTGCATGTGTTTGATAGGCGTCATATTGAGAGGTCAAGGTCGCCCGAATATGTGCATGTAGATCATGAATGTGTTGGGCAAAGGATTGTGCGAATTGACTGGCCTTATACGACGGTGGTAGAGGGACCAAGTCAAGGGGCACTGGAGCATTATACCCGTGAACAACCTCGTTGGGAGACATACCCGTGGATCGGTTCTTGGAATTATTATAAGCCAACTGAGCGTGGTGGAGAAGTAAGTCCCATGTGCCTTTATGGTCACCCACAAGGCACTTAAGAAGATTTCCCAAGCTTCTATTGACCACCTCAGTTTGCCCATCCGTTTGTGGGTGGTAGGCGGCAGAGAATAGCAATTTAGTGCCCATTAGAATCCATAACGTCTTCCAAAAATAACTTGTAAATTTCACGTCCCTATCCGACACAATAGTGTTAGGCACCCCACGATGGCTAACGACATTTTGAAAATACAGCTTGGCAATATGAGATGCATCGTTGGTCTTGCTACAAGGGATAAAATATGCCATCTTGGAGAACCTATCTACAACAACGAATATCGAGTCGTGTCGGTGAAACGTGGGGGGAAGGCCTAGAACGAAATCCATGCTCACGTCTTCCCAAGGTTTAGATGGAATAGGTAACGGTGTATACAAGCCAACATTGGTCTTAGAACCTTTGGAGACTTGACACGTTCGGCAACTGCTCACTACACGTCCGACCATGACCTTAAGTTTTGGCCAATAAAATTTCTCTTCCACGAGCACAATAGTCTTGTCACGCCCGAAGTGACCACTCAACCCGCCACTATGCAACTCCCAAATAATGTGTAGTCGTTGGGAAGATTGCGGAATGCATAGTTTCCCGTGCCGAAAGAGGTAACCGTCTCTAATAGTGAAGGCCGAGATAGTGGTGGGGGAGTTGTCCTGTGCGGATAGGTACAACTCCTGGAAATCCGGGCACGTGGCGTACTCATCCTTAATGCGCTCGAACCCAATAACATGCACTTTCATGGTAGACAGAAAGAGGGTGAGGCGGCTAAGCGCATCGGCGACTCGATTCTCCGAACCCTTAAGGTGCTTAATGTTAAACGTGTATTCTTGAAGGAACGCGACCCACTTCGCGTGTCGTGGGCTGATCTTATGACTACCGTTTATGAATCTCAAAGCATCATGGTCAGAAAGGAGCACAAATTCCTTGGACAAAAGATAGTGTCTCCAATGATGCAAACACCTCACAATCGCATAGAACTCTCGGTCGTAGTTAGAATAATTGAGCTTTGCGCCTGCCAACTTCTCACTAAAATAACTGATAGGGTGGCCCTCTTGACTTAGGAATCCTCCTATCCCTATCCCGACGCATCACAAGTAACCTCAAAGACCTTGGTGAAGTCAGGGAGACGTAACACCGATGCTTCGGTCATGAGTTGCTTGATCCTACGGAAGGCAAAAGTAGCAGACTTCGACCACACAAACTCTCCCTTTTTCATACAATCGGTAATAGGTTCCATGATGCTACTAAAGTCTCGTATAAAAAGACGATAAAATGTAGCTAGCCCATGGAAACTGCGCACCTCTCGAATACTAGTCGGCTCAGGCCAATCCTTAATTACCTGGACCTTCCCGGGGTCTACTCGTATACCTTCGGACCCAACAATATAACCTAAGAATTCTACCTCAGAGACTCGAAAAGTGCACTTCTTAAGGTTCAGATAAAGAGTTTCCTTCCGAAGGGTGGAAAGAACTATCCGCAGGTGTGAGATGTGATCGGCGGGGGTGGTACTATAGATAAGGATGTCGTCAAAGTAGACAACCACAAACTTCCCCATATAAGGCTGGAAGACATGAGTCATCATCCTGGAGAACGTGCTTGGGGCGTTGGATAACCCAAAAGGCATCACAAGCCACTCATACAGTCCATCCTTGGACTTAAACGCTGTCTTCCACTCATCTCCCTCACGGATCCTGATCTGGTGGTAACCACTCCGCAAATCTAGCTTGGAAAAGATGGTGGCACCCGCTAGGACATCGAGGAGATCATCTAACCGTGGGATTGGAAATCTATACTTGATGGTGATTTTGTTGATAGCACGGCTATCAACACACATCCTCCACGAGCCATCCTTCTTGGGGGCAAGAAGGGCTGGAACAGCGCATGGGCTCAAACTAGTCCGAATGAAACCCTTCTTCAGCAAGTCCTCTATATGGACTTGTAACTCCTTGTGGGCATCGAGAGGGAGTCTATAGTGGGGCTGATTGGGTAGGGATGACCCAGGGATAAGATCAATAGCATGATGTATATCCCTAAGTGGGGGTAACGACGACGGAAGCTCGTCGGGGTAAACATCCCTATACTCATCTAGCAGGGCCCGCAACTCTCTAGGCAACCCATCTAACGTGCTCGAATCAGTCTTCGTACTCATAAGAACTAACGCATACATCACTCCATCTAAAAATGGGTCCCTCAAAAACTCCGTCCTGCCTACTAGACTCAATGTCTTCCTCTCGACCGGAACAATGGTGTCCTTAGGTAACGCAACTGGTTCCTTCGGAACGGTCGGGCTCAAAGTAATGGTCTTACCCTTAAATTTAAACTCATAGGAGTTGGCCCGGCCATAATGAGTTACATCACGGTCATAGAGCCAAGGGCGGCCTAATAACACGTGGCAAGCATCCATCGGTAATACGTCACACCATATCTCATCCGTGTATGATTTAATCGAGAGGGGAACTAGGCATCGCTTGGTAACTGGAACAGTGATCTTGTTAATCCAAGCTACTTGATACGGAGTCGGGTGTGGCTCCGCGGTCAAGGCCATACGTGTGACGGCGTTCTCAGAAACGACGTTTACACAACTTCCACTATCGATAATCAGCTTACATAACTTCTCACCACTCCTAAAAATCAGGGAAAATATGTTCATCCTCTTCCAATCATCTAAAGGACGAGGGGTGGTCAAGATACATCGCATCACTCCTAGGTAGCGTTCGTCCTCCAAATCACTCGGGACTCCCTCAGGGTCATCCTCCTCAGTAGCCTCATAAATCAGATCGGCGGGGTCGGTCTCCACATCCAACAGGGCTATGGCTCAGGTTTTTGTAGGACACTCAAAGGCGTAGTGACCCTGAACCCCGCAAGCATAACATGTGGTGTTATCCTTGCTAACCTTTCCTATGGGGATACGCTCACTCGTGGGATTCCTAGAGTTCCTCGCAGTAATCACTACCGATCTAGACTCGGCGGTCTTAGGTTTTCCTTTATCGTGGGTGGTAGATGAAGATGCTCCAAATGTGGTCAAGCTCTTCGTACGGGAGTAACGAGAGTGGGCCTTCGAAGCCAGATGCTTTTCAATATCAAGAGCGGCATTGAATGTCGTATTCAGATCTGTGTGGCCATATCTCAATAGCTTCCTCTGAATGTCAGGGTGGAGCCCCTTACGAAATCGCGATAGCGTAACCTCAGGGATCTCTCGAAGATCACAACGCACCATACAGTCTTTCAGCTCGCCCATATACTCAGCCACCGAGTTTGAGCCTTGCCGAAGGGTGGCTAGCTTATCGAACATTTGGGTTCGGTGGTAGACGGGGACGTATTGGTCAGTGAGTAAGTTCTTCATCACCGGCCATCCAAGGGGTGGGACTCCCTGCCCGGCTCCTAGCCTACGTTCTTCATTCAGCCAATACATTTTCGCTCGACCCGTTAGCTTCATCCTGGCAACCTGGACCTTTTGGGGATCCGTAAGATGGTGCCATTCAAAATAACATTCAATATCCACTACCCAAGTAAGGAAAACCTGGGGGTCTCCCAAACCATCGTAAGTGGGGGCGTCGATCTTAATGGCTCTAGTGATGTCAGTGTCACGATCCGGACGACATCCACGAGGAGGGGCTCGAGGATAGCCTTCATCCGAATCCGAATCATGAACCCGTTGTTGCGGATTGGGCAACTCATCATTAGCCGGTGGGGGTGGTGTTCCCCTTTGATTCAGCAGAATCTGGGTTAACATGGTCCTAATCTCCATCATCTCACCACGTAGCTCTTCTATAGCCTCTGTGTTAGGATCTACTTGATCGTTCGCTGCCATCCTAGAGGTGGACGGTAACTCTACGGTGTACTCCGTGCCTAGTCTCGTGCGCATGCAAGTTTAAACAACTAGAATGAAGATGAATTTTTTGACGGACCTAACGAGAGCAAAATGAAAAATTTGAAGTTTTAAAGTTGCTGGAAATGAACTCAGGAAGCTACAGAAAAAAAATCAGATTTTTTTGATAAGTTTTGAAAATTTTTTTTTCTGAATTTTACTAAATGCAGACCAATCCGAAAAATTTCAGATTTTGACCGAGCAACGAACGCGCCGGCAAATCTAGAGAAAGGATGGTGCCGAGATAGAACTCAACACAACCTCCCTCTGATACCAAATTGAAGCAGCGGCGTCTCCTAATAGAGATCTACACGGATTTCACTCCAACTCGCCTCGATCACACGGTGATCTACCGCACTTACACAAGCATTCTATCGCTCACATACGTTGCCATTCGCAACACAATATCAAAAAAAAAAATGATCGACTCTAAAACAGCGGTCAAAAGAGAGTCGACATAGTTCCCAAATCAACACAAAGATTGCTACTCTTTTAGAGAACAAAACCAAGGCTATAGGCCAAGATCCGTTCAAGCAAACGAGACCCACACGGTCCGGACACGAAGAACGCGGGAGAGCGATCTCAAGTTCAGAAAAATACCAACGATCGATATTCAAAATCGCGGAGAACACGATGGTTCTTCCTCCACAAACTAAAGAAAGAAACTCTTTGAGGTTTTAGAGATTACCCAACCCAGAAAATGAAAGCACACTTGATAACTGTGGGAGAATCACTCTCTCCACGCTTTCCACCGGCGTCGCACCGTATGGATCCTTCGGAGTCACACCGAGGGGCTGCCTTCCTTCTTCCTTGGAGTCGCACCAAGAAACAACACCGGAAACACCCAAGAGGGGGGGGGGGGCGAAATGGAGAAGAGGGGGAAGAGGCAAGGGGGGCGGCGGCTTGGAGCAAGCCCTTGGCCGAAATTCCTCCTTAGGGGGGAGCTTTTTAGGGTTCAAATTCTATTCTCTCATTTCTCATAAAAGGCTCCTTTAAATAGGAGTTACAAACACCATCCAACCATCCAAAATTGAGATGAAATCTCATCAACCCGGATGGTTAAATGCACACCACATAAAATGTCTATTAGCACACCCAAAATAAGAAACATGCCGGAATTTAAAATATTACAATTTTAAAATGACGGAAATAAATATAAAACTAAAGCAAGATAATAAAAGGCTTTAAGCATCCTTTGCGCGGCGCGGGCGGAGGTTATAATGTTGACTTCCGGGGCGCCGAAAGTCCTTGTGTTGTAACATCTCCAAGTCATCCACATGTGGGGGAAGTGGTGCGGCATCAAACTAACACGCAACCCTTGATCATTCTGAAAAGCTTTATCCCAACCAAAAGTGTCATGCAGTAGCATGATGGGGTATTGAAGTGGATCGTAATAACTTGCATACTCCATGACTGTAGTTAGATGCCCACTTGTAAAATGAATTTTGAAGTCCCTATTAGTATACTCGCCAAAATATTCTACACCAACTAACACTGCACCCACCCGAGACGCGGTAGGAAGGATGTATTGTCGTTCGGTAGATGGTCGTTCACAAATTAGTAGTTGACACGATTGTAAATGCTGATGTTGAGCAATTTGTCTGAAGTTTGTAATGTATGGGTTGTAAGCATCAAGGATATGTTTGATCTCATCCAATATTTCCATATTAAGTCCATTATTTTCTTCCATACGGTGTGAGGTCTCATTTTGGGTGTCGTAGATGAACATTTGTAGAAATCATGGTTTGTTCCCCATAGTAGGAATAAGAGATCCAATCTTGTGACACATAGCTCAATGTGCTTTGAATGTATACAAACCATGGTTGAAAATAGGAAGTGTTTCGTCATGTGAAACGCCCATGGATGTGAAAGCGAATACGTGGTTGTACACATGTATATTTTGTCTAAAATGTTGCCCTTTTGCGTACTGGTCGGTGTAAAGAGCCAGTAACTGTAGGGGGACAAGAATGCCTGGTAGGATTACCTTGCCAAGATTACAGCACAAGTTTTTTGATTCTTTGTGGAATAATCTAGCTGCACAGTGAGGGCAAGTTGTCTGTTGCGGGATCCGATAGACGCTGATGTTGTCGGAGGAACGATAATTTCTCGCTATATTTTGATGGCCTACTCTCGAATTGGGCACCAAATGATTATGTCCACTTTCAATCGGTTGATTTGGATGTTCTGCCTCATTTCTTTGGACTACCATGGTTGTTAGCATAGTCACTGCTGAGCGCAATTGTCTTCTCCTCGCATTTACTGCACTTCATTGTTCCATAGTCAATGACCGTCTCCAATTAGTAACACGTACTCTAGTTGACTCCCGAGCTTGCTCAGTCGTAGGCGTCGAAGTCGAAGGCCTCCCCCGTTTATGTTGGACCATCCCACCTCTGTTTGCCCTCGATGACCATGGCTCACCTGGGTTTTGGTCTGCCATCTAAATGTGTTTGAGATAATTGATTAATAGTGGTACTAATTTGAGTTCATCTTTATTTGATATATAAAGTAATCTTGGATAAACCTATGATTGATTATACAAACAATTGGGTGCCAATAATTTATGTTGCGTCATGTATGATGTTGATATGAAATCTTTGTCAGAAGAATATATTAACATTAGATAATGCTAAAACATTTTACATTTATTGCAATGTATTTTGGTTTGACGCATGCAATTTTCTAAAGATTTCCTTGAATACAACATTCCTAGTGTATATGCTTGCTCCTCCAATGTAACATTCTTAGTATTTGTCATTTGTGCAATCAATATGCAAAATTATTATTCATCAATGACCGAGAATACTTGAATAAGATAAAAATAACTAAAGAACAAATGAAGTCAGAATTTATTAAAAAACAACTAAATATTAGGTGAGCACATGCCATGTAGTTGTAGCAGAAATTCTTTTAAAAAATAACTTAAAATAGTTTGACTTACAACAACAACAAAACTTTTCAAATCATGAGGGACTGCACTAAATTAATAGCTGAACAATCATAATTTCATTCGAACAAATAAATAGAGGAGTTATATGAGGACTTACAATGACGAGGTGATGAAAATAGGGGAAAGGAATCGCAATAGTTAAAAGCAGGTTGCCTTTATGGAAGCTGCAATGAAGTCTCAACGCAGGTCTAAATCCTGCAAGGGAGAAGTACTCTGCCTCAGGTTTTGTGATTTGGCCGAGAAGAAATGACTGAAAAATTTGAAAGACATAAAAGAGTGACATCATGATCTAGGGGGTGCTCGAGGCTATATTCGGGAAGGGTTGGCTAGAGCGGCTTGAGGCAGTATCTGGGGAAGGATAGGCTAAATCCATCGGTTCGTGGGGATACAAGTCGGGATAGAAAATGAAAAAGACTTTTACTATTCGCCCTCAATTTCTAGCGCTATAAGAAGTCAAAATTTGTAATTCTACATTTCATATTAACAAAATCATGTCTCTATTTTATTTTGCTTAATTTGTCTTTGTTTTGCACTATCTCAATCTCCTAATATTTCAAGTATTTCAAAATACACCAAAAGTTTTAAAACCCTTATTCACCCCCCCCCCCCCCACCCCCCACCCCCTCTAAGGGCGCCTACCGATCCAACAAGTGATATTAGAGTTAGGTTTTATTCCAAACGGTCTAACAACCAGGAATAATGGCGTCTCATGATCTCGCTTCTATTAGTGGGGGAAATTTTTATGAAGAAGAAAAATCTCTTGCACCACCTTTATTCAATGGGAGATATTATAAAGGTGGAAATTTTTAATGGAAAATTTCATTAAAACATTAGATATCGAAGCATGGAATATATCAATAATAAGACCAGCGGATGAAACAAATAAAAAAGAATGTCACCTAAATGCAAAGGCTTTGAATAGTATCTTTTGTGCTTTATCTCAAGAAATTTTCAAATTGATATATTGTTTTTCTAGTGCATACAAAGTATGGAAATTTCTTGAAGAAATGTATGATTCTCTATCCACATGTACAAAACAAACGAAAGAAGTGGAGAACACACAAGCTTGCATAAATGGTCATGAAAGCTCCTCTCTTGATAAATCAATGGAGTGCACATCAAGTGGGAGTGAAGAAGAAACTCTATCTTTGGAAGAGGGATGCCAAAAATATGTCAAAGGAATTATTTGTTCAAATCTTGCCTCTTCCGATAGCAATGTAAGGAAATCAAATTCTTCTTTTTGTGACAAATTCCATTTACGCATTACATCTACTACAAAGTGCTAAACGTAAAATGAAGAAATTGAAAACCGCTAATGAGAAATTTCGCTTAGAAAACAAAGGTTTAAAAGCAAAAATTAATGTTGAATTATATTCTAATTCATCTAGTTGTACCCATGTCTCTTTAAAAGAAAATATTACACCTTGTATAGAATTGAATGATTTAAAAGAAAAATACAAGGAACTTCTTTTTGTAAGAGAACATAATAAAAAATTGTCCTTAGAAAATTCAACTTTAAAAAGTGATTGTGCTAGATGCCAAAATTATAAAATTGAAATCAAGGAGATGGATGAAACATTTGTGGAATTTAGAAATAACTATTAAACTCATATTGACTATATTGTTTTCTCTCTTAAGAATAGCACAATTGCTTATAATAAAGCTAGACATAATCTCAATGTTAAAAATTATGAATTGGAAAATAAAGTTAACTTGCTTATGGAAATTATAAAGAAAAATTCTCATTACATAAATTCAAAATATCAAGCAAATTCCAAAGGCAAGTTAAATATGAATTTTCATAATCTATCTAAGCAGAATATAGGAAATAAAAAACAACATAAGCTTGTAAATGAAATTCCAAATCCCTATCATCATTATCATTTACAACATAATTGTTCTTCTAACATAAATTAAATGCAAACAAATTTCCTTAAATAATAAATTCAAAAATCATTTTATCCAAATATTCAAGTTAATCACAATGGAAATTTGATGCATAAGAATAACATTAAACCAAGATTTGAATGGAGACCTAAAATTAAAAATGAAACATTAACTTCACATGATAGGACTCATTCATCACTATCTTCCCACAAACCTACGCGTTATATTTGAGTACACAAAGGAACCACCACACTTGGTCCCTTTTGGATACCTAAATCTCTTATTCATTAGGTATCAACAAATGCATGAAGTATAATCTTTTCAAAATGAAATATACAAATTTCTACTTCATGATATGCTTTAATGCCTCTTTATTTTTCTTTTTGTTTTCTTTTTAATCTATCTTGTCATGGTCATCTTATATATTATTGGAAATATGATTTTATCTCTTAAAGCTTAATAAGTTTATAAATCAAATTAATCAAAATTCAAAGTCATATTTTATTTTGATGACCTATCTATCTTTCTTATATTCATTACCAACAAATATCTTATATTATCTACATAAATCAAACTCTAAAATTCTTATGAGATATTTATCTAAATTAACAAAATCATGAACTTCATTTTTCTCTTTCAAAAATTTTCGAGTCTATAAATTTTAAATATTTTATTTGGGTAACAGCCTATAATACTTAAATATCTTGAGAAAGGGAGATTTAGGATGTCACCTCATCACATCTCCTAGTATCGATGTGAACCCCTCAAAGGGTAGACCTCAGGAAGTCCAAGATCCACTTTAAATTGCTAAGTCCAACTAAAGTCTAGCAAAGATCAAATTTATTATAGACACATACAATAATCGAAAAAGAAAACTATCATTATTTTTAGAAAAAACATATATATTCATAATTAGTAATTAAAATCAAAATCATAAAAGAGCGAATGTATTATCATACTAACATTGTATCTTAATGAATATTATTACTTATTGTGCTAATCTCATGCAATGTTAGTAATCATATGTTTAATATGAAAATAGAAAATTTGGAACATAGAATTCATGACATCTATGAGGTTTTATATTATTATTCTAAAATTCAAACAAACTCATAGTTTATTAATCATTCTTAAACTTAGAACATTTTGTATTTCTATGATCATATACCAATATTGTATGTCTCACAATAGCGGTGGCGTAGGATTGGATGCATTAGAGACCTAACCTCTAAGTCATGTCTTATCCTTAACCGGGGAGGGTTCTAGTGGGGCCTTGCGAGGTACTGGGGGGAAAGAGTGCTAGGTTGAGCTTTCTCTAGTGTATGCATATGGGAGTAACACCCCAACCTACGGCATGTGTGCAGCTCCTCATGCCCATCCGTCACTTATTATAGGGCTAGGGTGTAGACATATAGTCTAGCTATTTTTATCTAGGGCATACCTATTTTATTCTTTGCATGAGATCATTTCAAACTATAATCATTTAAGTCATGCTTATTTAGCTTATTCAAACATGACATCTTGTGTTTACATTTCTTATCTTTTTTCAGTTTACATTATTTTGATAAACGCAAGTCTTAGAAAACTCAAAATGAAGAAATCGCTAACGTTTCATGCAAATTGCACTATCCAGATATCTCCAAAAATTCTAAAATTTCTGCATGAAACTACTCTTGGGACACTTAATCAAGATCAATAATCAAAATTTTCAAAATCTCAATATTTTGCTCACTGTCGCACGCGCTAGCGGTAGCGTCCAATTTTTTGTGTTTTAAGATTTTGAAAAATCACTAAAAATATGTTCTTTTATATGTACTACTTATTTTTGAATTTCTGTCTTTAATTGATTTTTGAAAAATTAAAATAAAAAATTGCAAAAGCCAAAATTACAAAAATATTTGTTCTTTCCCTATTTATTTTGCTGATTTCTATTTCTATATGCAAAAATCAAATACAAACTTTTAAAACAAAAAAAAACTTTATGGACTTTACTGTTAATATCAAGTATGGTTTAATCTATCATTTAGACCCTCTACAATGTTGCAATTCATCATTTCCAAACTACTTTGAATATTGTTTTTATCATGCTTTGATATATCTAATCACATGTGCATCAATTATGTTGGTAAAACCCCCTTTTTTATTTAACTTAACAAATTAACTATAAGTGATTTTATCTCTTAGGTTTATTACCCACATTTTATAGTAAAGGTAATTTGGTCATTAGATGTCTTAGGATGTCTCACTCACTTTAGAGTGTCAAGACCAAGTTAGGACAAGCACAATCTGAGTTGAATTAATACTTGCGTCGAATATAAGTCGACACAACTTTGACTTGATGTCGACGCAACTCAGACTAGAAGTCCAAGCAACTCAATCTCTCTGTCAAAGTATATCAAGTAGACGCTACGTCGAATAGGAGTCGACATAGATGAAGGAGCATGTCGAAGTTATCTTAGAAGTCGATGCAACCTCGACTACAATTCAACGCAGAAGGAAGTGTTTGTCGAAGCCATCTGAAGTCGACGCAACGTCGACTATAATTCGATGCAGATAATGAAGTTCAAATACAAGTCTTCAACCCAATGGTTACATCGATAAGTAATCGATGTAACGTCGACAACAGAGTTTAACCAGAGCTAGAAGGAATTTGAAGCTGCTCTCACAAGAACTCGAAGGTGCATCGATAAGAGAGAAAATGAAGTCGACGCAGCGTCGAATACAGTCTGAAAAGGAAACCTTTTCAGTTGTCCCTTTAGAACTCTCTCTGAAGGCCCACAACACTAAAGACCATTCTACAACGGATTGTTTATTTCCTAGAATGGAAAGGAGCATTCATGAAGACAGGAAAAGCTTTCTTGGAATGTATTCAAACAGCTGGGAGATGGGTTGTGAACAAAAGAAGAAAGAAAGATTAATTGTCCAAGACTATGCCTTTTCAGGACAACCCAAAAGAGGAAACTAATTCAAATCAAATGATGGAAAATAAGTAGGTTGAGAAGAGAAAAAATAGAGCATTCATTACAATCTGCTACATCTTGTTGATTAGGGTTTCCACTTCTTCTTCCTCCTGGAACCCTAAAAAGACAAAGGAAAAAACAAGTGCTCTTTCTCAGAACAGAAAACAGAGCTGCTTCTTCATCAACATCATATAGCAGCCTGATAGCAAGCAGAAGATATACAAAAGGATTTGAAGAATATAACCCTTGCAAATCATCACAATCATAAGCAAGGGTTCATCATTAGCAGATCCATTGAAGGGAAAAATAGAAGTTGAAAGCTTCTACAGAATTCTGAGAACAGATTTCTTCTTATCCATCTTCTTTCTTATTTCAATTTCCTCAACTCTACAGAGTTTTAAGAATCCCTCTTCCAAAGGAACCAGTGGTTCAGGATCTCGTTACCAAAAGATCTGAGTGGTTCAAGACCTCCTTATCAAAAGATCTGAGTGGTTCAAGATCTTCTTATCAAAAGATCTTTGGTCCTAAGAGTCTCCTTATCAAAAGACTCGGGCACAGGTGGTGCATTCCTACCAGGTGGTAGAAGAGAGTACTACCCATATTTTGGGGAACCTCTATAAAATCTCGTGTCTTCTATGTGTGTTAATTTTCTGTGTTGTCCCATATAGCTTACAGCTTTTCTGCTTTACTTTAACAACATTTATTTTATTTTGTGTTTCGTATTGTTGAAGTACAACACTTAGTGTTTTTATTGTGTGTGCAAAAATAGGATAGAAAATATTTTTAAATCTCTATTCACCCCCCCCCCCACCCTACCCCCCTCTAGAGTATACTCAGAGGCACGTTGTACACTTTAAATTTGTATCAGAGGGAGGTTTATCATTAAAAGGTTAACACCTTGATCAAAAAGATCTCCTACTCTTATTTCTTTAAAATAAATTTATTTTATAAAGAAAATGAGTTCTAATTATTATGCTTCAACAAGACCTCTAGTGTGTAACCTAAATAAGTTTACACTCAGGAAGGCCAGAATAAAACTATATATGAACTCCATTGATGAAGACATCATTGATGTTATCATTTTAGGTCCTCCAGCCCCATACAAGAAAGATGTCAGTGGATCTTCAACACAGGAACTTATGCCCAGGGTTGAGTGGGTAGAGACTTAAAAGAAGTAGAAGGCATGTGATGCCAAAGCTATGAACATTCTGGTATCCACCATGTCAGATAACATCTTCCAGAAGGTAGCTGACTGCCAGTCAGCCAAAGAGATCTAGGAATCTCTTTCCAGACTCATAGAAGGAAGTTCTAATGAAAGAGAGGACAAGAAGTCCCTTCTCATATCCCAATATGAGAACTTTCAAAAGAAAGATGATGAATCTGTTGCTAAGATGTATGACAGATTCAACATCATTGTCAATGAGTTGAAGATTCTGGATAAGGAGATATCCTTAACAAAAATAAATGATAAGATCCTCATGTGCTTCCCTAGCTCATGGGATTCAAGGATCTGAGCAATCAGAGAGTCCGGATGCCATAGACAAATCTCTACTGAGGATTTGCTAGGAAAGCTTAAGTCATATGGGATGCTTCTGAAGAACATGGCTGAATCAGAGGAAAGGGAGACAACTCCAGCTCCTATCCAAAGGAGCCTTGCTCTGAAAGCTAGTGAAGGGGAGCCATCCACTCCTGAAGATGAAATGTTCAGACTCAAGGAGAAGAGAGAGGAGCTCAAAGCCTAGATATAATAAGACTCGAAAGAAGGAGGTAATATGCTACTCCTACCATAAGCCAGGGCACATTGCTCCTGAGTGCCCACAAGAGCAAAGGGACAGGAGCAGCAACAAGGATGAAAAGAAGAAGAAGTCTTTCAAGGGGAAAGACAAGAAGAAATCCAAGGGTTTCATTGCTGAAACCTGGAGTGACTCTGAAGCAGAGTTAAGCTCCTCTTCATCTAAAAGTGATGATGAAGTAGAAGCAGAAGCAGCTTGCATGATGGCATTGGGGATGTCATCAGATGATGATGAATAAGAACAGGTATCCCTGTTTGAAAATTTTGATTTCAATTCTGATGATTTTAAAAATTGCTTTAAAGAATTTTGCAATGATTTCCTCAATGGTCAAAAAGAAATAATTGTAGTTAGGAAAGAACTAGAAGAACTTAGGAAAGATGATGTATACTTAAGATATCAGGACTTAATAGATGAAATTAATAATAAGAAATCAGAACTGGTCAAAATAAGAAATGAAAATCAAGAATTGAAAGAAGAGCTAGCAAAGGCAAAAGCCATTGGGGACTCTCTCAATGGGAGGAGTCAGAAGCTCAAAAATATCACACAAAATCTCTCCATGAGATTTAAGCATCTAGGTCTAGGAGCAAACCCATGCACTGACACTGAAATCACAAGTAGACAAGCCTGGAAAAATCCAGTTAGATTTATTAGACCAAGTGAGAGGAGTGAATTAACTGAGAATTATGAAAACAATAATCCTGATAAAATCACTATATTCAATATAGCAAATGAAAAAGGAAATGCTAAGAAAATTAATCCAAACAAGCTTAAAAATCTAAATCAAAATGCTAAAGTCAAAAATAAAATAATTAGACATTCTGCTGATCTACTATATTGTGATTCCTTCTAAGCACATTTTCAGTATCAAGGTAATAAACATAGGTTTGGTTAATCAATCCTCTACCATCCAAAAGGATACCCATGAAAAACCTTTCTATTCTTTCATAGAACCTTACAATGGTAAAAGCAAAGGGCCCAAGGTAACCTGGGTTCCCTCTAATGTTTGAGCTGATTGTGAAGGATTAGGCAGTACCCCTCTTAGGAGAGAATGGAAGAGGAAGAAAGAAATATGGTCTAACAAAGACCCAAATTCAACAGGGGGTAATTTCTTCTTTAAAACTCCTTATCATCTGAATAGTTCTTAAAGATTAATAACATAAACACTATTTTCAATAATCATCATTGCTGGGAAAAACAACAAGAATTTTCTAAGAAAGTAAAACTATTTATTCAGAGTTGCGTCGAATAGAATTTGACGTATCGTCGGGTTCTACTCGACGGAAGCGCCAAGAACCAATCGGAGTGGATAATACGAATGTTATTTAACGCGGCGTCAAGTTTATATTGACGCATACGTCGACTTAATAGTCGCTGATCAAATTCGTGGTCGCGTCGATTATAAATCGACGTTACCTCGACATCACTGCGTCGACTTAAGAATTGCTGAGCAATCTCAAAGTTGCGTTGAATATTAATCGACGCAATGTCGGTATAATAGCGCGCACAGAATTGCTTCTAA
Organism: Dactylorhiza incarnata; assembly: GCA_033032865.1. Classification (NCBI taxonomy): domain Eukaryota; kingdom Viridiplantae; phylum Streptophyta; class Magnoliopsida; order Asparagales; family Orchidaceae; genus Dactylorhiza; species Dactylorhiza incarnata. The sequence goes on from JAWHQI010000198.1 coordinate 2,243,562, forward strand.
AAGCAGTATCGACATATTTTTGTGCGCCAAATATTAATTCTTATCGATGCATCTTCGACTTAAACCATAAGTTGCGATGAATCATCTCCTTTTAAGCAACTTCAGCGTCGAATTATTTACGCTTTCGAATTTTCCTCTCCTTGCTCTCTTGTTCTCTCCTTCTCCACTTCTCTCATTCTCTTGTCTTCTCTCTCTCTCTCATTTCTCATCTGTTTGCAGGTACCTCAAAATCAATGGCTCCTCCAAAGATTTATTCAGGCTTTGATGTGGATATCGACACCTTCAATGCTGCCACAGATAATTTCAAAGCCATTCTTGGCTTGCTTTAATCTGCTGGGTTAATCAAATTAATATCTACTGGATGCAAGATTCTGGATGTTGAGCTGACAGAGCTCCAGGACAACATTCACCTAGGAGAGGATGGATCCCTCTCTGGGAAGATATCTGAGAATGGTATTAGCATTACGGAGCAAATGATATCTCTCACCTTTGATCTACCAATAGGTGATGAATCTGATGAATTGACAGGAGAAGAGGCAAAGAAAGTCTTGGAGATAATGCCTTTCAAGAAAGATAGAGCTATCAATCTAAAGAAGATTGATCTTGGAGAGGACTACAAGTTTCTGGCTGACATTGTAGGGAATGTCCTCCTTTGCAAAATCTCAGCCCATGATGTCATTCCAAAGCAATAGCTGCAAATCATGGGCATTCTGGTCCTTCAGAAGAAGATAAACAGGGGGGAGATGCCTCCTGAGAATGATTGGGCACAAATATGCCCACAAAGAAAATGTATGCATGAGGATTATGAGTCAGGTGCTCTTCCACCATTATCCAATGGTGTGCAAGTCCAAGGGAGTGCCCATTCCTCCTGGAAAAAGGTTGAACATTAGAATCTTATCCAAATGGACTAGGTAGATCCTCAAGCCTGATCAAGCTGTATCTTCACCTCCTCTCTCTCCAGCACCATATGACATAGAGACAACTATACCAGATCTTCTAGCCCAAGATAATCCACCAGCGCAATAAGGTGTTATGCTAGAGCAAAACCTCCAATCCATCCCATCCACATCATCTCCAGAACTTACACCTCAACCTCCCCTACAGCAATAACATCAACCATCCAATATCATCACAGACATTCAGTCTGATCCTCCACCACCACCATCATACCATATTTCTCCAGAAGTCTATCAAACACTCTCTCCCATCTATGAAGACTTCCCACCATCACCTCATATATCCACCACACATACCCCTCTCATTGACCTTGAGCAAGTTATCTCAAAAGTAGTAGGGCTAGCCTCTAGCACCTTTGTTGATCTTCTAGCTGCTCAAACAAGGAAATTTGATAGAAGGTACTCTCAGATGGAGAGTGAATTACTTCAATCAAAAGGGTCTCTTCTGGCTCTAAAATCCTTTGTATTCTCCTCCTTACTCACCAAAGAGTTCTTAACCTCCCTATCCAGCAAGGTTCAGAAGGGGGAGATGGTTTAGGAGGAGGAAAAACAAGAAAAATTTCAGTAAGAGGAAATGTCTCTTGATGCTGAGGATCCCAACAGATTAACTATCATTTAGAAAGGAAATGATCCATTAGGCCCCCCTGCAATGTCTCTAGAAAAATAATCAATTCAGTGGGAGCCAGCTGCAGATATTACTGATGAACCTGCCCCTGTAGTAATCCAGGGGGAGCCTCCTGCAAATCCACAAGAGAATCTTGAAGAAAATCAGGAGGAGCTTCCAGCTCAAGAACCAGCAGTGAACTAAGGGAGGTGATTACCTCTACTCTAGGGGAACTCCAAGCAAATGAATTGCTGGATGAAGTTGCCAGAATTGCCAAGGAAGCTGCTCAGAATGTTGAACTGAATGCACAATCTCATGGGGAGCTGCCTAAAGATAATGAGCTTCCTAAAGATGATGAACTTCCCAAAGATGATGAAGTCAATGAAGAAGTTGATAGGAATCTTTGAGAAGACGAAGAACCTCTTACATTTGTTGCAAGGAAGGTAGTTCCAAAAGTCTTCTCCAGGAAAAGGAAATCCCCTGACAGAGGACAGTGAAGTCCAGGTACTCTATAATTAAGAGCTCAGTACATTTATATTCTCTAGTGGATACAACTATTAAGAACAATGTGGTTTCTTGATGTGATTCCATTCATTTTACCTCTATTGACTATATATGTTTTGTCTGTATTGATTTTATGTAAAAGAATGTGTAAAAACACTTTAAAACCATTTGTAAAATTGTTAAGATAAATAGGGGAGAGATTGTTGGGAAAACCCCCTTTTTGATTTAACTTAACAAATTAACTATAAGTGATTTTATCTCTTAGGTTTATTACCCACATTCTATAGTAAGAATTAATACTTGCGTCAAATATAAGTCTATGCAACTTCGACTCGATGTCGACGCAACTCAGACTAGAAGTCCAAGCAACTCAATCTCTCTGTCAAAGCATATCAAGTCAACGCTACATCGAATAGGAGTCGACGTAGATGAAGGAGCATGTCAAAGTTATCTTAGAAGTCGACGCAACCTCGACTTCAATTCAATACAGAAGGAAGTGTCTGTCGAAGCCATCTGAAGTCGACGCAACATCGACTACAATTTGAAGAAGATAATGAAGTTCAAATACAAGTCTTCAACTCGACGGTTACGTCGATAAGTAATTGATGTAACGTCGACAATAGAGTTCAAACAGAGCTAAAAGGAATTCGAAGATGCTCTTACAAGAACTCGAAGGTGCGTCGATAAGAGAGAAATTGAAGTTGACGCAGCGTCGAATACAGTCTAAAAAGGAAACATTTTCAGCTGTACTTTTAGAACTCTCTCTGAAGGCCCACATCACTAAAGACCGTTCTACAACGGCTTGTTTATTGCCTAGAATGGAAAGTAGCATTCAAGAAGGCAGTAAAAGCTTTGTTGGAATGTATTCAAACAGTTGGGAGACGGGTTGTGAACAAAAGAAGAAAAAGGATTAATTGTCCAAGACTATGCCTTTTCAAGACAACCCAAAAGTGGAATCTAACTACAATCAAATGATTGACAATAAGTAGGCTGAGAAGAGAAAAAAAAATAGAGCATTCATTATAATCTGCTACAACTTGTCGATTAGGGTTTCCACTTCTTCTACTTCTTCCTCCTAGAACCCTAAAAAGACAAAGAAAAAAACAAACGCTCTTTCTCAGAACAGAAAATAGAGCTGCTTCTTCATCAAAATCATATAGCAGCCTGATAGCAACCAGAAGATATACAAAAGGATATGAAGAATATAACCCTTGCAAATCATCACAATCATAAGCAAGGGTTGATCATTAGCAGATCCATTGAAGGGGAAAATAGAAGATGAAAGCTTCTACAGAATAATGAGAATGGAATTCTTCTTCTCCATCTTCTTTCTTCTTTCAATTTCCTCAATTGTACAGAGTTTTAAGAATCCCTCTTCCAAAGGATTCAGTGGTTCAAGATCTCCATACCAAAAGATCTGAGTGGTTCAAGATCTCCTTATCAAAAGATCTTTGGTTGTAAGAGTCTCCTTATCAAAAGACTCAGGCATAGGTTGTGCATTCCTACCAGGTGGTAGAAGAGAGGACTACCCACATTTTGGGGAACCTCTATAAAATCTTGTGTCTTCTGTGTGTGTTAATTTTCTGTGTTGTCCCTTATAGCTTACAACTTTTCTGCTTTACTTTAACAACATTTATTTTATTCTGTGTTTGGTATTGTTGAAGCAAAACACTTAGTGTTTTTATTGTGTGTGCACAAATAGGATAGAAAATCTTTTTAAATCTCTATTCACCCCCCCCCCCCCCCCTCTAGAGTATACTCAGAGGCACACTGTGCACTTTCAAATTGTATTGAAAAAATTGTGTAGAACCAAGCTTAGCATGCCTCTAATATAAGTAAATGTTTTATGATTGATAATGATATTTATTCACTCACTTATTTTCGCAAAGTCTACATATACTTTTAATCTAAGAATGCTTGCTTATGTATTATAATTGTATGATGAATTAAATTTTCACAAATATCTTACCTACACTACTTTCATTTGCACTCTTAATAATTAAGAAAAGTTGTTGGGCTTTCAAAATTACAATGGTTTACAAAACAAGTGTATTCGGAGAACTTTGCACAAAACAAAAAAATCATGAAATAAATTGACAAAGATAACTCCACCAAGCACAACTTGAACCTCCTGATAAGTCTTAATGAGCATTGTGAGGTTGAGCACCTTGGAAAGAATAGTAAAGTGTCTTGTGCAAACCATAAGCTTTCTTTTTTACACCACTTATTCTTAAGTACACCGGATTATAAAAAATAAATATTGAATAATAAAGTGTGTGATCCCCCAAGAACTACTTTGCACCCTGATAAGTCTTAATGAGCATTGTGTGTGCAAAACACCATGGTAGTTGTATATTTTTCTATGTGCATTAAAGTGTGTGGTAGTAAAATTATTTGTGTTTTATTGTACACTTTACTCTACATATGTCTTGTATTTTTGATTAAATCATTTGTTCACTCTCTTTAAAATACACTTATGTGCACATCATTATTTTCCCTAACACTTATTCTCATGAGTATTGGATCCTATTGCTAATTCTTTACTCTCTTTATATATAAAATGCACTAGATAACCTAGCGTGCTCTCTACAATGTTTGGTATGTCTTGAATTTGTGAATTGAAATAACAGTGTAGTAGTTTCTTTTTTGATATCTTTCTTTCATGATTGGTTACTTTATTGTCAAACTTACAGATTTTAAATGAATATAAATTTACAAAAACATCTTCCTTTTTGGAACTTAAACTCATATCTCTTCTTATGAATTATCATGATTATAAAAAGATATTTCTTGTATTTCTATAAGTCTTCTGCATCATTACCATATATTTTTATCTTGCGCTTTCATGCTTATTTTAACTCTTCTTTTTGTATGCATCATCACTTAAATCTTAAAATTCCTTTCCTTCAACAAGTGATAGACTTGCTTGGTAAAATTTATATTGGTTATTCTAAACATGAATATTATTTTTATGTAAAAAACTCTGATTTATTTCTAAGAAAATTCTTATGCTAAAAACTCTTTATTATTTTATTTCCTATAAAAAACTCGATCATGCCATATCCTTCTTTATCAAAAAACCTCTTTCTATGTCTCTTGCTACCTCACCCACTTTTGCTAATAAGAAAAGGGGGAGAACTAACATGATAAATAATAAATGCTATCAAATTGGAAAACTGAAAGTGCACAGTTAACCTCACCAGAATTCTCTAGAGTGGGGGGGGGGGGGGGGGTGAATAGAGATTTAAAAATACTTTGTGCAATTATATATATGTGTAATAATCACAGATTTAAGATTCCCACACACCAACAAGAATTAAGCATGTAAAGAAAGAAAATAGCAAGAAGAAAATCACAGCACAACACAAAGAAATATACTGGTTCCCCAAACTTTGGTTAGTCCACTCTTCTACTCCCTTGGTAGGAATTCACTATCTTGCACTGAGTCTTTTGATAAGGAGACTCTTAGAACCAGCCTGAGTCTTTTGACAAGGAGACTCTTAGAACTAGTAGAACTGAATTTTTTGAAGAGAGATTCTAAAAACTCTTTTACACTGTTTGAAAATGAAATGAAGATAAGAAGAAGAAGTAGAAGAAGTAATTTAAACAAGAAAGAATCTTCTTCCTAGCAAGAAGATTAGAAGCACAAGAATAGTTAATGTAATCTCTCTTCTATAGTGAGAAGGAGATTGTAAGCTTTTTCTCTCTTTTGTGAGAGCTTTCAGAATTTGCAGCAGAATGGCTTTAGAAGGAGGAGAAGATGAAGGCTTTTTCTTTGCTGCAGCACACTATCTCTTTTCTCATCTTTCTCACTCTTCACTTGGGAGCTCTTCCTCTTTTACAAATGTATATGGTGGATCACTAGTTGTTATTCTCTGTTGACTTCCTTCTTATTTATAACTCTGTTTGAAAAGATATTGCTAAAGGAGAATGATCAATAAGCAATCAGAGAATTAGTAAGAGAGAAAATTTCCCATACTAATTTTATCTGTAGAAGGAAAGAGTTTATTCTGATTTCAAATAATATCCAAATAAACATTAATCAAATTAGCCAAGAATCATTAGAAGGAAAGACAGATTCAGAACGACTATAAAAGAATAAAATCATTCCATTAAATTCAGATCTTTAGAAAGAAGGAAAGTGATCTAGCGTGAATTTGAATTTGACATAGAAATCGACGTGCGTCGATTACTATTCGACGTGAACGTCGATTTCATCCTGGCTGGACGTCGAGAGGAGAATAAGGAAGGTGCGTTGACTTTATTAAATGCGTCGACTAGAAGTCAGAGGTACGTCGACAAAGATTACGTCGAATTCTTCTTGGAGTTACTTCGACTCATTCTGAGAGAGACGTCGACTACATTTCGACGTTGCGTCGAATAATATTCGACGCATATTTACTTAGCCTAATTTTTCATTCTTAGAATTTATATTTTACTCAATTCTAGGGGTTAAGATAAATCATTTCCCCAACAATCTCCCCCTATTTGTCTTAACCCTATTTAGAGAGAAATTGTATCAGCTTTTAATCAGCACAACAAAGTATTTATATAGAGAAGAAATATGCTAAGTAATCAGAAGAACAGACTTCATAATAAGTATTTAAGCATAGAAAAAAATATATATATTGTATCAATATTGTATCAATATTGTTCAACAAATCATTCAGGAGGGGTAGGAGGAGTTTTTCTTTTCCTAGTGAATACTACTGGTTTTGGAGAGGTGGGTTGCTCCTTCTCAGTAGCAGGTAGTTCACTCAGCTCCCCCTGAGTCACAGCAGGTTGCTCCCCCTGGGATGGAACTTCCTTTGAGCCTTCTACTTCTTCTTCAGTTTCTTTTTCATCTCCAGTTTCAGGTATAACAGCATATGGCTCCACCTGAGCTTCAGCTTCCTCTTCAGCTTCATTCTCTGCTCTACTTGCCTCCCCTTGCAATAGATCCATTTGTTGTGCAGCTTCTCTTGCTATAATCAGTACATCTGATATCTGCTCTTCAGTATGTAGCTCTGGTACTACTTCACTCCCAATGGTCTTGAGTAGAGCTAAACTGCCAGATTTTGAAGAATGAGGGGTTTTGTGAGAGGGAGTTTTGTGGCTGGACAGCTGCTCTTCATCTAACTTCTCCCCCTTCTTGACCTTCTTAGCCAAGGAGGTTAAGAAAGACTTGGTGACCCTAGATGAAGAGATAGAGGATTTCAGGCTTTGCACAGAGGCATTGACCCCATCTATTTGGGTTTGCATGTGCATGATGGAGGAGTGAATTTGAGATCAGGAGAGTTAGGAGGAGATGGAGTCCTTTCAGGAATGGCACCAGGCTTGGGGATTTGCCTGGTCCATTTTGAGAAGAGAGCAATGGACATTCTTTTGCTAGGAGGGATGGGAATTCATTTTGACCTGCATAGGTCAGGGAAGGAGTGTAGGAGGACTTGACTCATAATCCTCATGTAGGCATTCTCTTTATGAGAATATTTGTAGCCTATCATTTTGAGTAAGCAGCTGCCCCAGTCTACTTTCTTCTTCAGCACACGGGCCCCTATGAGATTCAGTTGCTGCCTGGGCACTGCATCATGGGCAGAGATCTTACATAGTAGTACTTTTCCTACTATGTCTGCCAGTAGCCTATACTCATCAGATAAATCTATTTTCTTCAGATGGATTGGTCAATCTTTTGAGAACTTCATTATGATTAGTAAATTCTTGATTTCATCAGGGGTGAGTTCCACAGGTTCATCACCTGATAAGGGAATGGTAAAGGAGATTTATTTAGTTACTCTTTTAGCAAATAACTTGCTTTCCCTATTTGATTTGAGCAAGGATAATATTGGAATGTACCTGATGAGAGATCAAAGGTGTTCCTAATGTGTTCAGCAGAGATTGAGACAGGTGGCCCATATATTGTTCCAATGATTTCTCCTTGTTCAGATATCTGAACATGAGCCATTAGCTCCGTGAGTTCTGTCTCCAGGAGCTTGCATCTTGTGGAGATGAGCTTATCTAGGCCTGCTTCAGTGAAGAGAGCTATGACGCTCTTATAATTTTTGGCGGCGGCCTGGAAGGATTCGAGGTCAATGTCGAAACCAGAGTTTATCTTGGGAGCCATTTTAGGTCAGTGAGAGAGAGGAAGAGATGGCTGGACTGAGAGGTAAGAAGGATGAAAGATGCAGAGTGCGAGAGGATTTCCAACGGAAGAGTTTATTTAAGTCAGGCGAAACGTCGAAATGAGACACAATTCGAGGCTTATTTTGTACTTTAGTAGATGCGACCGAAAAAATTTTAGTGTTGCCGCTCTTTTTCATGAAGTCGACGTTACGTCGAGTGGGATTCGACGTAAGCGTTGATATAGTTTGAGTTGAGAAGATAGAGTCTCCTATCGACGTATGCGTCGATTTAAGAAATCGACGTGACTTTTACTTTGTCTGAAGATTCCAGGTTTTCTTGAGGGATTCTTTCTTCCTAATCCTAAAGTTTTCTAAGTTACCCTAGGACTAATTTTATGAGCAATTTGATTGATTATGCCAACACTGTTTGGCAGTGTGGCCAATTTTATAGCAAATATAACACCTAATTTTCTTTTGACTAAGGAAATTTGAGTTTAGGGAGGAATAGGGATGTCGATTGGGATAGAAATTTTGATTAGGATAGAAATTTTGGTTAGGATAGAGGTTTTGATTAGGATAGAAATTATGATTAGGATGAATGGGTCCTGAATGGGGGTTAAGATGGAAAGTTTTTGGAGAATAGACATGTCCTGTAATTATGTTGCTCTGAGTTTTTATGCGTCGATATCTATTCGACGTATGTTGATAGTTGCGTCGATTTATATTCGGCGTTTTCTCCAGATTGTGTTGATCTAAAATCGTCGCATGTAAGAAGTTGCGTTGATTGGAAGTCGACGTACTTTTATTCAAGCATCGAGTTGAGGTCAAAGCATCTGAGAGATTGCGTCGAGTAGAATTTGACGCACTATCATTCATGCGTCGATATGAAGTCAACGCAATTGTGTTTTAACAAATTTTATTTTTCCCTTTTTCTGATTTTATTTCTTTATGAGTTGTTTCTTTTTGCTTAGTTGCCTTCTTAGAAGTAGTTTGAGAGTCTTCATCTGTATAGTATGATGTTTCATCAAAGTGGTTTATCTCATTGAGGGAGTCTTCTTCCTTATTTTTTGAGTCTTCTTCTTGGTTTATTGATTTAGTGGGTTTAGTGAATTTAACAGGGCTCATCCAAGCAGGTTTGTTGGATGGAATTAGACTAGCTGAGGGATCAGCTCCTAGCCCAAGATCCTTATGTCTTCTTATCTGTTTTTCTGTGATTTCTTTAAGTGTTTGGCTTCTCATTTTTATTGATTCTTCAAAAGCTTTTGCTTGGGATACCTTATTCTTAAGGAGCTGGTTTTCTATTTTAGCCCTTTCTATTTCTTTTTCTCTGATGTTAGCCCTTAACTCATAATTTTTAGAACAAGTATCCTCTATATTCCTCTGGTTTTTAATGACATTAATTTGTTCTTTTAGATTCTTAATTTCTTGTTTAGCTTTTAGTTGATCTAAACATAATACTTTAAAATTATTTTTGAAACCATCACACAGAAAATCTATGTCATTAAAAATGCTTACCTCATCCTTATCCTCAGATTCCTCTATGAGAATAGGGCTATTTTCTTTATCATCTTCAGAAGAGATGCTTCCTTCTGATTCTGTCTCACTCTATGATTTAGCACCATGTTCTTGCTTTGAGCTTTCAAGAGCCATTAAGCATAGGTCTTCTTGCTTAGACTCTTCATTGTCACATTTGGATGAGGTGTTGTCCTCAGAATCTGTTTCACTCCAGGCTTCTGCAATGAAGCCTCTTTCTTTCTTCTTCCCCTTTTTCTTGAGATCTTTCTTTTTCAGATCTTTTTTTTTCTCAGTGTTTTCTGGACATTCTGGTGCAATGTGTCCAGTTTTCCTGCAGGAATAACAAATGATTTCTTTAGTAGGAGTTTTATCATACCTTGGTTTTGATTCTCTCCTTCTAGACCCATCTGTCCTGACCCATTTCTTGAATCTTCTGGCCAGGAGGCTGAATAATTCTTCTTCAGTGACAGGGGTCTCTTCTTCTGTTGCTTTCAAAGCAATGTTTCTATCTTTTGAGGAGGTTGAAGTGCTCCCTCTTCTTTCCTTCTCTTCTCTAGTTTTCAGCAGTTGCTCATAGGATTTGAGTTTTCCTAAGAGGGCATCTGTTGAGATTTCCTTTTGTCCTTTTGTATCTCTTATTGCCCATATTCTTGAGTCCCATGAACTTGGGAGACTCATTAACAGTTTGTCATTGATCTCTGTGAGAGAGATCTCTCTATCCAGGCTCCTTAATTGATTGATGATCAGACTGAATCTGTCATACATCTCAGATATGCTTTCTTCATGCTTCTTTTGAAAGTTCTCATATTGGGAGATCAATAGAGACTTTCTATCTTTCCTTTCATCATCACTTCCTTCTACCATCTTGGTAAGAGCCTCCCAAATTTCTTTAGTTGATTCACAGTCAACAACCTTTTTAAAGATTTCAGTTGAGAGGGTTAAGACAAGAATGTTCACATCCTTTGCATCACATGTTCCTGCCTTCTTCTCTTCAACTGTCCACTCAGCCCTTGGGACAAGTGTTTGAGTCACTTCACCACTTGAGTCTCTTCTATAAGGCTTGGGAGGACCTGTCAAAATAACATTAAATAATTCTTCATCAATAAAATTCATATAGATCCTAATTCTTTTTTTCTAAATTGCAAACTTTTCAAGATTGCACATTGGTGGTCTGGTGGAAGCATAATCTTTGATTTGTGCCATGTGAAAAATAGTTTTTAGAAATATATATATATATAAGAGGTAGGATCTTTTTGATCAAGGAGTTAACATTTTTAGATTAACCTCGCTTTGATACCAATTGAAAGTGCACAGTTAACCTCACCAGAATTCTCTAGAGGGGGGGGGGGGGGTGAATAGAGATTTAAAAATACTTTGTGCAATTATATATATATGTATAATAATCACAGATTTAAGCTTCACAGACACCAACAAGAATTAAGCAAGTAAAGAAAGAAAATAGCAAGAAGAAAATCACAGCACAACACAAAGAAATATAGTGGTTCTCCAAACTTTGGGTAGTCCACTCTACTACCCCCTTGGTATGAATTAACTATCTTGCACTGAGTCTTTTGATAAGGAGACTCTTAGAACCAGCCTGAGTCTTTTGACAAGGAGACTCTTAGAACCAGTACAACTGAATTTTTTGAAGAGAGATTCTAAAAACTCTTTAACACTGTTTGAAAATGAAATGAAGATTAGAAGAAGAAGTAGTAGAAGTAATTTAAACAAGAAAGAATCTTCTTCCTAGCAAGAAGATTAGAAGCACAAGAATAGTGAATGTAATCTCTCTTCTATATTGAGAAGGAGATTGTAAGCTTTTTCTCTCTTTTGTGAGAGCTTTCAGAATTTGCAGCAGAATGGCTTAGAAGGAGGAGAAGATGAAGGCTTTTTCTTTGCTGCAGCACACTATCTCTTTTCTCAGCTTTCTCACTCTTCACTTGGGAGCTCTTCCTCTTTTACAAATGTATATGGTGGATCACTAGTTGTTATTCTCTGTCGACTTCCTTCTTATTTATAACTCTGTTTGAAAAGATATTGCTAAAGGAGAATAATCAATAAGCAATCAGAGAATTAGTAAGAGAGAAAAATTCCATACTAATTTTATCTGTAGAAGGAAAGAGTTTATTCTGATTTCAAATAATATCCAAATAAACATTAATCAAATTAGCCAAGAATCATTAGAAGGAAAGACAGATTCAGAATGGCTATAAAAGAATAAAATCATTCCATAAAATTCAGATCTTTAGAAAGAAGGAAAGCGATCTGGCGTGAATTTGAATTTGACATAGAAATCGACGTGCGTCGATTACTATTCGACGGGAACGTCGATTTCATCCTGGCTGGACGTCGAGAGGAGAATAAGGAAGGTGCGTCGATTAAGGTGCGTCGACTTTATTAAATGCGTCGAATAGAAGTCAGAGGTACGTCGACAAAGATTACGTCGAATTCTTCTTGGAGTTACTTCGACTCATTCTGAGAGAGACGTCGACTACATTTCGACGTTGCGTCGAATACTATTCGACGTTGCGTCGAATACTATTCGACGCATATTTACTTAGCCTAATTTTTCATTCTTAGAATTTATATTCTACTCAATTCTAGGGGTTAAGATAAATCATTTCCCCAACAAAAACTAACATGATTAAAGATTAAGAAGATAGCTTACATATAAGGGGAGCATTCACATAGGGGGAGCATGTATTTAGGGGGAGCAATTCTAAGTACTAAAAATGAGAATTATCCTAAGTCATCACTCTCTCACACACACACAAGTAGGTCTCATCATGCTTATATATTAATGCTCTAATTTATCATTAATGGGTTTGTTATTATCAAAAGGGGAGTTTGTTGGAACATGGTCTTCCGCATCTCCTAGGTTTGAGAATAACAAATCCTATGTGTATTTGATCTTGTGTGTCTTAGTGTGCAGGAAACAAAGCCATATGACTCAAGGACAAAATATGAAGGTTGCCCCCAAGTTTGAAGCCTGAATTCCAACATATCCACTACAATCGGCGGTAGCACCTAGCGCAGGCGCTAGCTCTGATTAGAGCAATTTTGGGAGGCAGATATAGAAGGAGATAGCGCCAGGCGATAGAAGCTAACGCAGGCGGTAGTAGCTAGCGCAGGCATTATCGGCTAGCATAGGCGATAACGTAAAAGGAATGGCGGTAAGGTTCCCTTTGATTGAAGATACGCACACGGAGAATGTTTCCCAATCCAGGATAGCGTCGGCGGTAGCGCTAGTGCAGGTGCTAGCTCCAAGGATATAAAAAGGACCCCTTGGCTCCATCTTTCTCATCAACTTACACTCCTAAATTCTAGAGCTTCGTGCCACATCATATAGAAGAAGGTTAAGAGTGATACTCCTACAAATCCATGAAGGCTTAAGGAGATCCGTGGAGAAGATTTCAACATGCTTTATCATCGTGACGAAAGACCGCATCGACTACGGTCATACTCTGCGAGTCTACGTCTACTTCTTCAGAGATCCATATAGAGGGATTTTTTAATATTGTTGTTCTTTTCATTCTTGTAATCGCTTAGTGAATTCGCCTCGTGTTGGCGACTAGATCTGGGTAGGAATTAGGGAGGAATTCGCCTCGTGTTGGAGACTAGGTCTAGGGTGTAGATCTAGGGGGTGCTCGAGGCTATATCCGGGAAGGGTTGGCTAGAGCGGCTTGAGGCTGTATCCGGGGAAGGATAGGCTAAAGCCACCGGTTCGTGGGGACACTACAAGAAAAATTAGTAAGGCTAAATAATTTCTTGCTAATTAGCATCAAATTTAGCTAGGTAAATGAATTTTTACTCTAGCTAGCTACAAAATTAGCAAGGAGTTTTTTTGTTGCAAACATAGCAACGCATTGTTTTTGTTGCTAAAATAGCAACGAATATTTTTGTTGCAATTTTTTGATTCAAAATAGCAACAAATTTTTTTGTTGCAAAATATTTGTGGAGAGAAAAAATTATTTTCTTCAAAAAAATTTGATCTCTCTTTCATAAAAAATAGATTTTTTAAATTTCATTATCCCCTTCTCATAAATAGAATAGTTGTTTAAATATATTTAAAAATTAAAATAAATTAATTATGTTTAACAAAAGAATTAATAATATATTCAATTCTTTATATAATTTTATATATTATTTAAACATTTATATATTTTATAAATTTAGTATTATTTATCAATATTCAATGAAATAAATAAATAAATCTATCAATATTTAAATTATATAACAATATATATATAATTATATATTTTTAAATTATATATATTTAAACTATATAATTTAAATTATATAACGAAAAACATATAATTATATATATTAAATTATATAATTATATATATATATAATTATATATCTAAATTATATAACGAAATATATATATAATTATATATATTTAAATTATATAATGAAATATATATAACATAAGGAAAGAATTATACAATTTTAAATATGCTAATTTAGAAAGGACAAATTACCTAGCTAAAAAAGCCTTGCAAAATAGAAAGGAATTTTTTTCTTCCTAAAATTAGCTAGGCTCATATTAGCAATGAAAAAAATTGTGTTTCTAAATTTCTTGCTAATTAAAATTAGCAAGGAATTTAGTCTCTTGCTAATTTAAGTTTTTCTTGTAGTGGTATACGAGTCGGGATAGAAAATGAAAAAGACTTTTACTATTCGTCTTCGATTTCTAACGTTATAAGAAGTCAAATTTTGTAATACTACATTTCATATTAATAAAATCATGTCTCTATTTTATTTTACTTAGTTTATCTTTGGTTTGCACTATCTCAATCTCCTAATATTTCAAGTATTTCAAAATACACCAAAAGTTTTAAAACCCTTATTCACCCCCCCCCCCCCCCCCCCTCTAAGGGCGCCAACCGATCCAACAGATTTGAACATTCATACATGCATATGATATGCACAAGAGTTAAATGATGATAGTATATCATCCTAAGTTAAAGCATAACATCATTTTTGAAAATCCCAGGGCAAGGTAGTAGCAAGAGCAATTGTCTACACATTTTTCAGTTTGATTTGAGTTAAGTAGTCCTAGCTTTTAGCTAAGTTTTGATGAGATGTTCGTTCGTGTTCTTAGAAAATGACCCCGAAGCGAATGTTGTTGAGGTCGACTCCCCAGTCTGAAGGTGAGTCTTCGGGTGCGCATAGCGAAGCTAAGATCGAGGAGCTGTGTTTGAGCATTGAAACTCTGTCAAGACAGATGGTTGCAATGCACGCTCAAGTTTAGGCATTGTTGACTGCCACATTAGGGCAGTAGCCTGTGGTGCAGAACCTTATAGTGGGCCAGACTGTACATGTTCCTCTTGCACCTCTGGTGCCTCCTATTTTATTGCCACCAGAGATGAACTTTATCTCACATTTTTAGCGTTTAGGACCCCAGACCGATGATGGTAGGGTTGACTTTGTAGCTTTGGATTACTGGATCATCGCTATTAAAGAGATGTTTACTTACTCATGAATTTCTGCAGACCAAAGAGTGATGGTCGTCGCTTACCAGTTAAAGGACCTTGTCAAAGGTTGGTGGATCCGAGAGAAGGAGGGCCTCAGAGAGGGATGCTCCTGGGAAAAGTTTTAGGAGATGTTGTTAAGAAAATTCCTGTCATCGGTAGAGCAGGATAGGATAATGAATAATTTCCTGCACTTGAAGAAGAGACTACTCATCGTGGGTGAGCATGAGATTGAGTTTAGTAAGTTAAGCAGTTTTGCTCCGAATAAGATAACTACAGAGGCTAGTAGAGTTAAACGTTGTCAGGATGGTCTAAGAAGTTACATCCAGCAGTTGGCCAGTGCATACAGATCCAAGAGTTATGCAAAACAAGTAGAAGCTGCCTTGCAGGTCGAAGCTATCGACAATGCTAAGAACTATGGCATGATGCTGCAGAAGGAAAAGAGAAAGACCAAAGATAGTGTGAATTCCCAGGCATCTGGCCCCGCTCCGAAGAAAGGGAGTAAAGAAGCTTGTAGTTTTTGTGGCCGGCCAGGCCATCCCTTTGAGAAATGTTTAAAGAGATTGGGAGCTCAGAAGCAGTTGCAGGTGCATGCAATTCAGAGCGCACCTGAGGGGGATGTAACCTTTACCTTTTGTAAGAGGAAGGGGCATGATGTTGCCCACTATTGGAGCAAGGATAAGGTTTGTTATAAGTGTAGACCGAAGGGGCACATGAAAGCTAGCTGCCTGCAATCCCAGCCTACATTGCAGCCAGTTCCGCTTCAGGCCTTGCCCTTATCGCAGTTTCAGCATATGGACACATGGAATGGTAAATTAAATGTGGTGACTAAGGAAGAATCTTAGTCTTCCACCCAGGTGATTTTAGGTTAGTTTCCGACCTGGTAGTTAATTTCAAAGTTTCAATTTCAATGTGCAGTATTAGTTATTTGGGAAATTTTCTATGCGATTTTAAAGTAAGGAACCATTTGGCGCACGTTCTTTTTGATTCAGGTGCTACTCACTACTTCGTGGCAAAGAGTTTTGTAGACAGTCATCGTTTGGTCTTCAATCGTGCTGGCGATCCGCAGTTTCCCTCTGGTGATTCGTTGGTGTCGAATCATGGTATCTTGAACTGCCCTATTCTCTTAGGAAGTTTCCTAGCGTATGCCGATTTGAAGGTGCTTGACCTGGAAGATTTCGATGTGATCTTGGGCATGGATTGGTTGTCCAGGTATGATGCTATCATTCAATGCAAGGTGAAGCGTTTGGACTTCATGATGGATAATGGCCAACCCGTGAGTGTGTATTGCTTTCCTCGCCAGGATTTCCCAATCATATTTGTGGTACGCGCTCAGAGTTTTCTAGAGTCTGGTTGTATCGCTTATCTTTTTTCTATTTTAGAAACTAATGTTGCTTTGCCACGCATCGAGGATATTTCCGTGGTGCACAAGTTTTCTGAAGTTTTTCCTACCGGTCTTCCCGGCCTCCCTCCTGAGAGAGATGTAGAATTTGTTATAGATCTTGAACCTGGTACTCATCCTATTATGATGGCCCCTTACTGTATGGCTCTGTGCAAGTTGGAAGAATTACGTACTCAGTTGAATTAGTTATTGCAGTATGGTTTTATTAGGCCCAGTTCTTCGCCCTGGGGTGCTCCAGTTCTGTTTGTGAAGAAAAAGGAAGGATCAATGAGGTTGTGCATAGATTATAGGGAGCTGAACAAGGTGGATATCAAGAACTAATATATGTGGCCTCGGATTGATGACTTGTTTGACCAGTTGCGAGGATGCACTGTTTTCTCAAAGATCGACCTTCGTTCAGGTTACCATCAGTTGAGGATCCATGAGTCAGACATTCCTCGAACTACTTTTCGTTCTCATCATGGACATTTTGAGTTCTTAGTGATGTCTTTTGGTTTGACGAATGCACCCTCTGCATTCATGGATATGATGAACCGAGTGTTCAAGGATTTTTTGGATCAATTTGTTGTAATTTTCATCGACAATGTGTTGGTGTATTCTAAAAGTGCTGAGGAGCATGCAAGGCATTTGCGCTTGGTATTGACTACTCTGAGAGAGCACAAGCTGTATGCAAAGTTGAGTAAATGCGAATTTTGGCTTTCGCAGGTGTCCTTCCTGGGTCATGTTGTGAGTAAGGATGAAATTTTAGTAGACCCAGCAAAGATATCTGCTATTTTGGATTGGAAGAGGCCTAAAACGCCTAAGGAGATAAGGAGCTTCTTAGGATTGGCAGGTTACTATATAAGGTTTGTGCAAGGATTTTCAGTGTTGTCGGCACCTCTGACTAAGCTTACCCAGAAGAATGCGGCATTCGTTTGGAGTGATTCCTGTGAGAAAGCTTTTCAGGAATTAAAGAATCGTTTGTGTACAACTCCTATTCTAACTTTACCGACCGAGGGAATAAAGTATGTCGTTTATGTGGACGCATCTCATGTTGGACTCGATTGTGTTTTGATGCAAGAAGGAAAAGTGATCGCGTATGGATCACGACAACGGAAAGTTCATGAAAGAAATTACCCTATGCATGACTTTGAGTTTGCGGTAGTGATTTATGCCTTGAAGCTATGGAGACATCTGCTATATGGAGTGTCATGTAAGATATTTACGAATCATAAAAGCTTGAAGTATGTGTTCACCCAGAAAGAGTTAAATTTGCGCCAGCGCATATGGTTGGAGTTTGTTGCGGATTATGAGGTTGATATCCTTTATCATCCAGGTAAGGCTAATGTGTTGGCCGATGCCATGAGTAGAAAGACCATGCATGTCTTCAACCTTTCTGTACAGTCCATAATGGAGGAGTTTTTGTTGATGGACATATCCGTTGGAGGTAGTGTCTTGGCGTCTAGTTTAGAAGTGCAAGAACCTTCTTGGATTTCTCTAACCAAACTGCATCAGAAAGAAGATCCTGAATTGCAGCACCTCTTGAATAGAACTGAAAAAGGGTAATTACTAGATTTTTTCAATTAATGATAATGATACCTTGAAGTATCGAGGTAGGTATTGTATTCGGGTTGTTAGAAATATTTGAGAAAAGATTTGTAGTGAAGCTCATGGATCAAGTGTTTCAAATCACCCTCGTTCCAGAAAGATGTATAGAGATCCAAAGCAGATTGTTTGGTGGTCAGGTATGAAGAATGTGAAAGACTTTAATTAAGGATAGCTAATCACCTAGAGGGGGGGCGGGGGTGAATAGGTTATTTGAAAAACTATTACAGTTCTTGATTATAACCAAAATAAAATTGATCAGAGCTTTCAAGAATAAGAGCACACACAGAAAAGACACATAGAATTTTATAGTGGTTCCCCTTATCTTGGGTAATCCACTTTCCCCCTTCTCCCTTTTAGCAGTATGCCAGATATGGTTTATATCTCCTCCAGATCTCAGACCACAAACAGGTCTTACATCTCAGATCACAACAGATCTTACAGACTCAGATCTCACAGATCTTACTCTCTCAGATCTCAGCAGATCTTACAAACTCAGATCTCACAGATCCTACCTCAGCCTTTATAATTAGGCTTACAGCTCAGATTCACCCCTGAATCCTATAACTCAGATCACACCTGATCTTACAACTCAGATCCTTGACAGATCCTACACTCAGATCTGACAACTCAGATCCTACAGGGATTGATAAAGAAAATAACAACACTTAGACTCAGATTCTTCAGATTGCTGAGTCTTCTTGATCTTCCTGAATGATCAGACAGAAATCTTCAATAGAACAGCAGCAACAAATGATCTTCTTGATTCGACAGGCTGTGATGACTATTCTTCTTCCCAGGAAGACAGATTCTTCCTTCTTAATCTTCTTCTTTCAGAAAGATGTATCAGCACCAGATTGCTGAAAGAAATCTTCAAGTTAGATCGGTTCTGAAAGAGAAGACGACTTCTTCAGATTCTTTCTCAGACTTTTCCCTCAAAGTGATGGAGACGATAATGGCTTTCGAAAGATAGGAGTGATCAACTACATAACACATAGGTCATGCCTTCTATTTATAGCCCGCCATCTGCAACATCTGTTACGCTCCTCCACGTCAGCACGATGTTAAGTCTTCAACGGTCTTTAATGACTTCAGAAAAAACAAAGGCTCAGCTAGATGTAAAAGAAATTTCTCATCTCAGATTATCGATAGAAAAGGCGTTGAGCACTGAGCATCTCTATCGATGCTTTTTCCATTATGTGTCGAGCGATATGTAGATACTCGACATATACTCCTTAGACTGAAGCTCTCGACTCCTCCTTCTTAGACGTTGAGCAATCATCAGTTGTTTGACGCTTTTTATCTGTAGAAGTCGAGCAACATACAGAGGCTCGATGCTTCTTAACTAAGCCTTCATATCTCGACTCTTCTTGTTGGCGCAGAGCTAACTGAAGTTTGGTCGACACTTCTCTTTCCACGGCGTTGAGCGATATAACTTGGCTCGACGCTTCAAAACTTGGTCTCATAACTTCAGCGGCGACCTAGTCTATTTGAGCAGTAGACATGAGTCAACTCTTCTGGGTCACAGGCATCGAGCGATGTATGATGTCTCGATGCTTGTGAACTTGAATGAATTCCTTGAGCACTTTGCCTGACCTGATCTCCTGCACATTGATTCTAGAGAGTGTATCAAATACATTCTGAGATATATCTTTGACTTAGGAATGGACTTCTCCAAATCTAAGACATTATGGACAATGATCCCAACAGAATGATATCGCTAAGTATGTTTCTGAATGCTACACTTGCCAGCATGTTAAGACAGACCATAAGAGTCCTGGAGGTAAGTTGACCCCTTTGGATATTCCAAGCTGGAAGTGGGAGAGTATTTCAATAGACTTCATTACTGGTTTGCCGAGATCTCCCGGAGGGCACGACGATGTATGGGTCATTGTCGACAGACTGATGAAGTGTGCTCAGTTTGTGCCTTTTAAGATTGGCTATTCTATGGAGAAAATAACAGAGATTTATTTGGATTAGGTCGTTAGATTGCATTGTGTGCCTGTGAGTATTGTGTTAGATCGAGATTCTATGTATATGTCTCATTTCTAGCGGAGCTTGTAGGGAGCTTTGGGCACTGACCTTAAATATTCTACTGCTTATCATCCGCAGACAATAAGTCAGATGAAAAGAGTAAATCAAATTTTTGAAGATATGATTAGGTGTTATATTCTGGACCATGGTGGTGCCTGGGATAAGTGTCTTGGACTTATGGAATTTTCTTACAACAACAATTATCCGGAGAGCTTGCAGATGGCCCCTTTGAAGCTTTATATGAGTGGCAATGTCAAACTCCCCTGTTTTGGGCAGAAGTTGGTGAAAGACAGTTGTAAGGTTTAGAGGCTTTGGAAGAAATGAGTAATGATGTGTCACACATTCGCGAGAAGCTTCGCGTAGCTCAAGAGCGTTATGATAAGTATGTTAATCGGAGAAGGGTTGATCTGGAGTTCGCAATTGGGGATATAGTTTTCATGAAAGTTTTCTGATGCCAGGTGTTAAGAGATTTTGGAAGAACCACAAGTTGGATCCCAGGTATGTGAGACCTTTCCAAATTGTTGAGCACATCTGAGTGTCAGCTTATAGGATGAGTTTTCCTGTTACTTTCCCTGGTGTTCATGATGTGTTTCACGTGAGCCAGTTGTGAAAGAGTGTGCTTAGTGACCGTCATGTTCTCGACTCGGTGCTCTAGTTGCAGCCCAATCTTTCTTATGTGGAAGATCATGTTCATGTTTTGGAGACGCAGGACAGAGTGTTGCGAAAGAAGACGATTCCTATGGTTAAAGTTCTTTGGCAAAATCAGTACGTCAGAAGTACGACTTGGGAATTAGAGTTTGCCTTGAAGGAATCTCATCTGCATCTTTTCTCTTAATTTTCTTCGGTAAGTTTTCTATCAAATGAGATCTCTGTTTTGTTTGTTTGTCTCTTAAGTTCGGTTTGCGTTTCAAGTTTTGGGACGAAACTTCTCATTAGGGGGGGGGGGGGGACTGTAACGCCCCTGAATTTCCAATAATTTAATTAAATAATATTTCAGTGTATTAATAATGTAAGGGCGTTACGTTTCAAGCGGAGTTTATCGGTGCGATGTAATTCCTATGATTTTGCGTATGTGCGGTCAATTTGGTCGTGTTTTGAAACTTACCGGAATTGAGATTTTAAACTTTAGAAAATTAGATTAATTAATTTTAAGCAGGTCCGGAAATTTCGTTGCGATTCAAGCAATTTTGAGAGCCCGGTGAATTTTAAAAGATTCTTCTTTTTTATTTTCTCCTATAAAAAGGGCAATCTTAGAAAAATTAGGTTTCCTCTTCTTCGTCCCGTTTCCCCCGAACCAGAGAGCAAGAGAAAGTAGAAGTCGCGACATTCACGAAGCTTCCATCGTCCGCCGCGAGAGTCTTAGGGGATGAAATAACTTTCAATGCATAAATTTGGAAAGCTCTCGTCGAGCTCTTCGCGTGTGCGGTGAGTTTTTCTGATTTCGTGGATTTTTGGAGTTGAAGTGTGCGACCATAATCCTCCATTTTGTCCAAAAGTTTAAGAAATTCTTCATTGTGGTCTTCTATCGGCCGATCCTTGACGTGGTGTGCGTGGAGGCCAATAATCGGATGCAAAACTACCAAAGAAATGTGGGATTCTCTCATTGTCTATATGGAAGGGACTGAAGAAGTCAGAGATGACGGGAAGTCTCTTCTGAATCAACAATACGAGTCTTTCAGACAAGATAAGAAAGATTCAATAGCAATCTGCTATGAGAAATTCTTCAAAATTGTAAATGGTCTGAAAACCTATGGAAGAACATTTACAGATTATGAGCTGAATGATAAATTCTTAAGATCCCTGAACAAAGAATGGGATATCAAGATCTGTGCTATCAGGGAAATGGGAAATCTGGGAAACATTCAGCCACAGAATCTATATGGGAAACTTCTGTCCCATAAACTTCACCTGAATACCAGAAAAGCTGAAGGACACAGCAAGGAAAATTCCATTGCTCTGAAGGCAGAAAGTTCCAAAAGAAGCAAGGAGAGGATGTCATCACCTCCAAGGATACCATCTGAATCTGAAGGATCGGTGACAAGCAATTCTGACTCTGAAATATCATATGGTGAACTGGCACTCTTCACCAAACAGCTGAAGAGGATGCTCAGAAGAAAACAACACTAGAAAACTAGATCTTCTCAGCCATCCAGATCCAAGAAGCGCTCCAACTACTCAGAAGGATCCAGATCAGATTCCAAGAAGGACAGGTATAACTCTAAACATAATAAATCTAATTCAGAAGAAGTTGTGTGCTTTGGATGCAGGAAATCTGGGCACATGATTGATGATTGTCCATCTAAAAGAAAGAACAACAAGAAGTCTGACGAAAGGAAGCACAAGTCTGACAAGAAACATGAGAGAAGCCTAATAGCCAAGAAAGGCAAAGTCACTCTCAGTGACAGTGAGTCTCAATCATCTGATTCAGACAGTGAAGAGGCACTCATAGCACTGATGGCTGTCCA
Organism: Dactylorhiza incarnata; assembly: GCA_033032865.1. Lineage (NCBI taxonomy): Eukaryota > Viridiplantae > Streptophyta > Magnoliopsida > Asparagales > Orchidaceae > Dactylorhiza > Dactylorhiza incarnata. The sequence goes on from JAWHQI010000198.1 coordinate 2,266,201, forward strand.
TGAAAGTGAAGACATTCTGAACCATAGATCTATGATAAGAGCCCCACTATCAAAGTCTGACAGTGAGGAGGATGAAGAAGAAAAAATAGGACTCATGGCCCTCAGTGATGAAGAGGATCAGGAAACAATCTCCAATGTAAAGGTACTTGATAAAACTCCTTTATCTGATTCTGAATCTGAACATAAAACTATTTCACTAGATGAAATGTTTGAGAAATATGAGTCAATTCTTAAAGCTCTCATAAAGAGTAAGAAGATTAACAAAAAATAACATAATAAAATAGCTGAACTAAAAGAGACTAACTCCCAATGCTCTGAGACAGCTGAGAGGCTAAATCAGGTAAGCAAGAAGCTTAGCAAACTGAAAGTTATGTCTATCATTCACATTCAGACAATATGCACTAAGGAGAAATTAATAAAAGAACTTGAAGCTAAACTCCTAGCTGAAAGGAAGCTTGTGGCAAAATTCTCTAAACCACAAACTATCCTTCCCATAATAGACACATTCTCTGCACAATATATGTGTGGTATAGGATACAATGGGAAGGCAGAAAATAAATCTAAAAATAATGACAAGGAACCCATGCAACCTATAAAATTCAACAAAGCCATGCTTATCACAAATGAGCATGATCTAGAAGATGTGCATAAGCATTGGAAGGGTGAGTGTTCCACTAGCAAAGCTCACTCAATTCAACCAAGCATTATTGATGCCAAATCTCTATACAAAGAAAAAGGACTAACTCATCATGACTCCTTTGTATTTGGAGCAAACACCAAATTCAAAGGAGAGGAACTGAAACCAGTAGTGAAAACTACTGCTGTCAAGAAAACTAAATCAGCAAATTTCACTGAAACACTTCACAAAAATCCATTGAATAAGGCAATTAAACAAAATGTCAGTCAACCTAAAGAAGTGAAAAGACCTCAAAAGAGGTATAACAAATATGAATGTTGGTGCTGTGGAAAGGTTGGCCATTTTGCTCTTGAATGCTGGTTCAACCCAACTGTTCCAAGAATTAATTCTGTGAAACCAGTACTCAGACCAGTGGCAACATACACAGCACAAAGGTTCAAACAACAAGTAAAGATACCAGTTAATACTAACAAGGTTCTAGGACCCAACTCTGTGTGGGTTCCTAAGAAAAAGTAATTTTCTTATTGCAGGCTTGTCCAAAGACCAATCAAATTCCTATCTGGTATTTGGATAGTGGGTGCTCTATGCACATGACAGGAACAAGAAGTCTACTGAATGACTACACTTCTGTGAAGAATGGACCAAAGGTTATCTTTGGAGGGTCTGACAAAGGTAAAATTAAAGGTTATGGTAAAATCACAAATGGAATAGTCACCATCACCAAAGTTGCTCATGTTGATGGATTGCAACACAATCTCATCAGCATAAGTCAATTATGTGATCTTGGGTATGACATTTCATTCCACAAGGATGAGTGCCTGATTAAGAAGGAGAATGAGATAATTCTCTCAGGCACTAGGAGTGGTAACATATACTGCTTAAATTTTATATGTTCTGAACAAGTAAATCCCACATACTTAGTAGCTGAAAATAAAGCCTCTAGTAGTGTCCAATGGCACAAGAGGTTAGCTCATATAAATTATAAGACTATATATAAGCTCATTTCAGAAGAACTAGTGAGAGCTGGGCCTAAGTGGAAGTGTGTGCAGGAGGGTCCCTGCCATGCTTGTCAAATGGGTAAGCAAACCAAGTCATCCTTCAAACCAATTGGTGAGAAGGATTCCATTAGATGTCTATACCTACTTCACATGGACCTATTTGGACCAATGCCAATTCATAGCCTAGGAGGAAAGATTTACACCCTTGTAATTATTGATGATTATTCTAGATTCACATGGGTATTCTTCCTAAGACACAAGTCAGATACTCTAGAAGTATTCACTAGCTTTGTTAGGCAAATCGAAAATGAAATAGGAAATACAGTAGTCAAAATTAGAAGTGACCATGGGACTGAATTTCAGTCAGGTGCAATGACCAAATTTTGTGAAAATCATGGCATCTCACAAAAGTTCCCATCCCCTAGAACTCCTCAACAAAATGGGGTTGCTGAGAGAAGAAATAGAACTCTCATTGAAGCAAGTACGAGTATGCTGAGTGATTCCTCTCTTCCTGAGTATTTTTGGGCTGAAGTTGTAAACACAACATGTCATGTGCAGAATAGGGCACTTATCAACAAAAGACTGAATAAGACCCCTTATGAGTTAATGAAAGGTAGAAAACCAACTTTAGCCTACTTCAAAATATTTGGAAGTAAGTGCTTTGTATTAAATAATGGAAAACACCATCTCACTAAGCTTGTTGAAAAAGCCCATGAGGGAATCTTTGTTGGCTATAGCTCTCAAAGTAGAGCCTATAGAATCTTCAACAAAAGCTCAAATAAGATAGAAGAATCTATACATGTTGTATTTGATGAAACCAGCCTTATTTATAAGGATCTGGTAAGTCTCTCTAGTAATGCAGATTCTACACAGAAGTTGAAGGAGATGAGTATCAATGATCAGCACATTGAAGACAATGAAGAAACTAATGGGACTGTGATTGTGACTAGAGAGGATGAGTCTCAAGAAGAAGATGAAGAACCAACTGATGTTGAAGAACCAACTGATGTTGAAGAACCACAACATCTAGAACCTCTAGAACAGCCTACTCAAACAGATGCACTAGAATCACAAAGAGAGAATGAGAGGTGGAGGAATGCAACCAAGCACCTGAAGGGTCATCCCAAAGAACAGATTATAGGGAATCCAAATGAAGGTGTGCAAACAAGAAGAGGGAACTCAATACATGAGGCATTGCATCACAGCTTCCTATCCAAAATAAAACCTAAGAAGTTTGATGAAGCCAATAAGGACTCTTCATGGATATTGGCTATGCAAGAAGAGCTAAATCAATTTGAAAGATGCAAGGTCTGGATATTGGTTCCAAGACCAAAGAAACACAAAGTCATAGGGACCAAATGGGTATTTAGGAATAAGCTGGATTAAAATGGTGTGATTATCAAGAACAAGGCAAGGTTGGTTGCCCAAGGATATAGACAGGAGGAAGGCATAGATTTTGATCAAGTGTTTGCTCCTGTGGCAAGATTGGAGGCAATCAGGCTATTCCTGGCATTTGCAGCACATATTGGATTCATAGTATATCAAATGGATGTGAAGTCAGCATTCCTTAATGGAACAATTCTGGAGGAAGCATATGTAGAAAAATCCCAAGGTTTTATTGACTCTACTCATCCAAACTATGTCTATCTTTTATTAAAAGCTTTGTATGGTCTAAAACAGGCACCTAGGGCCTGGTATGAGACATTATCTAGATTTCTCATTGAGAACAAATTCTCAAGGGGAAAGATAGACAAGACATTATTTCTCAGGGTAGTTAAAGGTCATATTCTTCTAGTACAAATATATGTAGATGATATAATTTTTGGCTCAACTGATAATAACCTTTGCAAAAGGTTTGTATGTCTTATGCAAGGGAAATTTGAAATGAGCAGCATGGGTGAGCTCAAATACTTCTTGGGACTTCAAGTGAAACAGTCTGAGGAAGGAATCTTCATTTCTTTGACCAAGTACACCAAAGAGATCATCAAGAAGTTTGGAATGGAAAATTCCACTGTCATGAAAACCCCAATGGCAGCCAATATGTCACTGGACAAGGATGACAAAGGGAAACCTATTGATGAAACCTTGTACATAGGCATCATTGGCTCATTGCTCTACCTAACTGCTAGCAGACCAGACATTGTGTTCTCAACATGTGTGTGTGCTAGGTACCAAGTGAACCCTAAAGAATCTCACTACACTGCTGTCAAAAGGATCCTGAGATATCTGAAGGGTACTCTTAATCTTGGCCTTTGGTATCCTAGAAGCAATGACTTTGAACTGACTGGTTTTTTAGATACTGACTTTGCAGGATGCAAGGAGGATAGAAAAAGAACATCAGGCACCTGTCAATTCCTTGGCAAAAGACAAATATCTTGGAGTAGCAGGAAGCAGACCAGTGTAGCTATCTCTACAGTAGAATCTGAGTACATCTCAGCTGGAAACTGTTGTGCTCAGCTACTATGGATTCAACACCAACTCCAAGACTATAAAATCCAGCTAAGTAAATCTCCTTTATATTGTGATTCAACTAGTGTTATTGCTATAGCTAATAATCTTGTATCACATAGCAGAACAAAGCACATAGAAATTAGATATCACTTTATTAGAGAACATGTAGAAAATGGAGACATCATAATTGAATATATCCCTACAGACAAACAAGTAGCTGATATATTCACTAAACCCCTGGATGAAACAAAATTCAATAACTTCAAAATTGACTTAGGAATGCTAAAAATGGAATAAAGTGTCTTGAAACTAAATAAAATAAAGCTAGAATAAATGACAATTCTCAAATAAGTACAGAAAATGAAATAAATAAATGAAAATAATAATTAAGTCCTAAAAGGTGAGTGGAGTTATATCTGGCGTCGAGCAAGGATACCTGGCGTCGAGAGAAGATACCTGGCGTCGAGCGAAGATAAATGGCGTCGAGCGAGGCTACCTTACGTCAAGCAATCTCAACGCTCGTGCGAAAAGATCAAGGCCGTCTCGACAGGGTAAATTTGAACCATTTGATCAATCTTGTTAAACAAGTCTGGCGTGCGGCTATTCATCTTCTTGAAATAGAAATTCTATAAATAGGGAAGAAACTTCGTCAGTATCTATGCCCTAGAATTCTCAATTCAAAATTATCTGCCCTAGAAAATCTATCCATCAACACTCTCAACAACTACAATGCCTCCCAAGAGCAGTGATTACCTTTACGAAGGAGGCGAGCTCGTTCGTAATGGATTCCAAACAGCACCAGAGGAAATCAAATCAACCATCGAGCTAATTTACAAATCAGGACTAGAATTCATTTTATCTGAATCGTCTCTAATATGAAAACGAGAGGTCTTAGAACTTTTCTCCAATACGATAATAGACACCGCCAACTCTAAGCTTAAAACTACTGTAAACGGTAAGAAGATTAAGATTTCTCCTTCAAGACTTGCTAAGGCACTAGAACTGCCAAGATTCAAAAGCAATGAAGAAGAAGAAGAGGTGAGTTCTGAGCAGATAAGATTAGCCCAAGTCTGGTGTGGGATTGAAACATCACAAGAAATTTCTGGGAGTATAATGAGGAAGGGGATGAACTCAAGAGGAAAGCTGCTGACAGATGTGATCGGAAAGGGACTATTATGCAAGACAGGGTCCCATAATAAAATCTCCAGGAAAATGTTTGTTCTACTGACCAGAATTATTCATACATTGAGAACTGATTGGTGAAGGGTGGTGTTTGACAGACTGGTCGAATGTATCCAAGCACCCAACATAGGTAGGATACTGTCTCTTTATTTGGTAAAAGTGATTCCAGATTCTTTAAACAACAAACTTGGATCCAAAATAAATCATATGAAGAAAATGGACATCAGAATGATAGAGAGATGGGAAAGGATTTTGTCAAATCATCCACCAGCAGAATATTCTCCTAAGCAGAAGAAAGTTCAGAAGAAAAATAAGAAGAAGGTCTCTTTCAGCTCTTCAAGCTCATCATCCTCCAAAAGGAAATTGAAATCCTCTCCAATCCATGATCCTAATCGCACATCATCTGAAGAAGAAGAAGAAGGGAACAAACCCAGGGACAGTATTCCTGACACACCAACAGGTACTGATCCAATACTGGAAGGGGTTGTCAAGAACAATAAAGAAAAAGATGAGAAAGAGAAAGAAGAAGAAGAGAGAGGAAGTCAACCTGGATCCCTTGCTAAAGATGAGGGAAAGTTTCAGAATGAGGGGGAGGCTTCAGATGAGATCCCTGCTCAGGATAATACTGAATTTAACAAGGCAGCAGTTGAGGGGGAGGCTGAGGATGAGATCCCTGCTCCAGATAATACTGATTTTAACAATGCAGATGTTGAGGGGGAGTCTCAGCATGAGATCCTTGTCCCTGAGAATCTTGATCCAGACAATGCACCATTTGAGGTGGAGCATCAGCAAGAGATCCCTGCTCAAGGGGATACTGACCAGTACAATGTAGCATTTGAAGGGGAGTATCAGCCTGAGGTCCCTGCTCAAGAGAATCCTGTTGTTAATGCAATGGATGTGGAAGGAGAGACTGAAACCACAAGGAAAGAGGCTGAGAAGGTGATCAAGATAAAATCATCTAGCTCACATATGAGCCAGAGAAATGACTCTTTCATCAGAGAGGAAAGTAGTAGAAGTGCTGGAATAGCAGGAGAAATCAATGTGGATCTAAGTCCAATAGTACCACAGCTGGAAGAGTTGCTCAATAATCAAAGAAGATTACTGGAGCAGTATATTGAAGAAAATAATACAAAATTGAAAAATGATGTAAATTTTCAAATGAAATTGGTAAGATTTGAAGTCAATCATCAGATGAATGCACTGAGAGAGGAAATGGTAAAAAATTTCAAGAGAGCGGGTGCTTTTGTGGATTATTCATGTGAACAGCTAGATTCAATCAAAGAGACTTCAAAGGGTATTAAAGCAACACAAACAGATATTGCAAAGACTGCAGATGATGTTCAAAAGAATCAAGGAATCTTGAGCAACAATATGCAAGTGTTTTACAAAGAACAAGTTGCTCAAATTCTAACAGGCACTGCCAAAATAGAAGCAAGATTGCAAAAACATGATGTTGATATGCTAGCTAAGGTTGATGTGAGCTCCTCTACTCTAAAAGATCAAGTAAAAATGAATACAGATACCATTGATGATCATCTTCTTAAAGTTAAGAAAACTATTGATGGAGGAGTAAATCATCTGGAGGGTCAGATTAGATTTCAGAAAAATGTTCTAAGAGATCATATAGTTGAAGAAGTCAAAAAGGGGGAGAGGTCAATGGTTAAAGCCAGCTCTGAGCATGCTATTTGGACCTCTAATTCCATAAGAGAAACTTTAGGCCATCCTCCCATCTACTATGATGATCAAGTATCTGAATCTAAGCCTGCATCTCCTACATAAATTCAAAAGCAAATTGCAAAGATGTACAGTCCTAAAGACAAGCACAAGAAAAAGAACATCTCTTATGAGCAAGTAGAATCTAGCAAAAGGAAATTCAGAGAAGAAGTTGAATCAAGAGATGATTATGAACATTGGTCTCCCTCATCAAGGGAAATGATTCTGGCAGCATGGGAAGTTGTAAAAGGTAATCCAGGAGAAAGGGGAAAATGGTATTCTGAAGCAGAGTGGTTGAAACACAGGGATCAGGAGGAGCTGAAGATAAAGTTCAAAGCTGACAAATTAGCTGGGAAAGTTCAGGCAAATGATAAGGAACCAATCAGATATTTCCCAAAGCCATTTGGCTACTTCAAGAGAAGGAAAGAAGTTGTTGAATCCCTATCCAAGAGAGCCAAAAGAGGATTAGATATAAAAAAACCTGAACATCTTTAGGATTTGAATCTTTCTTAAAAGTTCTCACAGAATGTACTTGATATAATTTTGGATAATGTTGATGAGCTCCCAGAGCAAACTATCTTTTATTATCATCATATATATATGCCTGTGATGTGATTCTTTCCTTATATTTACATGATTTATTCTGAACTGCTTGTGATATAGATCATGTAATTCGTGATTTTGTGCTCATATCATAAATCATGTCTGAGATAATTTCTTTTTGTTAGAATGTTATGGTAATCTGATTTTATAAAGTATTATACTCATCATATTATGATTGCCTATGTTGAAAGTATTGGTTATCTTTGTAAAAAGGGGTATATCATTGACTAAGGTTGTGACTTCTTCAAATAGGGGGAGATTGTTGGGACCATTGCCCACAATGTCCTAGATTTGGAGAGGTCCATTCCTAAGTCAAAGATATACCTCAGAATGTATTTGATATACTTTCTAGAATCATTGTGCAGAAGATTAGGTCAAGCAAAGTGCTCAAGGAATTCATCTAAGTTCACAAGCGTCGAGACACTATGCATCACTCGACGCATGTGAACCAGAAGCGTCGACCCATGTCTGCTGTCTCAAAAAGACAAGGTCGTCGCTGAATATCTGAGACCAAGTCAAAAAGCGTCGAGCCAAGGAATATCGCTCGACGCCGTGGAATAAGAAGTGTCGACTAAACTTCAGTTAGCTCAACACCAGCAAAAAGATTCAGGATGTAAAGGCAAAGTTAAAAAGTGTCGAGCATCTACATATCGCTCGACACCTTATAGAAAAAGCGTCGACAGAGATACACAGTGCTCAACGCCTTTTTTTGAAAAGCTCTGAGCTGAGAAATGTGTAATAGTTCATCTACAACAAGCTGAGCCATTGTCTATTCTGATGCCATTAAAGACCGTTGAAGACTTAACGTCATGCTGACGTGGAGGAGCGTATCAGATGTCGCGGATGGCAGGTTATAAAGAGAAGGCATGACCTATGATTTTAGAACTTGAACATTCCTATTGAAAGCCATTATCTTCTCCGTCGTTCGAGAGAAAATCTGAGGAAGAATCTGAAGAAGCCATCTCCTTTTTCATAATCGTACTACAAGAAATTCCTTAGCAATCTGGTGCTGAGATTATTTCTGAAGAGAAAAGGTCAAGGAGGAAGAATCTGTCTTTCTAAAGAAGAATAGTCATCACAGCCTGTGCAATTCAAGAAGATCATTTCGTTGTTGCTGTTCTACTGAAGCTTTCTGTGTGAACTTTCAAATAGATCAAGAAGACTCAATACATTGAAGAATCTGAGTCTAAGTGTTACTTCTACTTCTTTCAATTTCTGTAGGATCTGAGTTGTCAGATCTGAGTGTAGGATCTTTCAAGGATCTGAGGTGTAGGATCTTTCAAGGATCTGAGGTGCAGGATCAGGTGTGATCTGAGTTGTAAGATTCAGGGGTGAATCTGAGTGTAAGCCTATTGTTATAAAGGCTGAGGTAGGATCTGTTGAGATCTGAGATTGTAAGATCTGCTGAGATCTGAGAGGGTAGGATCTGTTGAGATCTGAGCATGTAAGATTTGTTGAGATCTGAGCTGTAAGACCTTTTTGGTGGTCTGAGATCTGGAGAAGATATAAACCTTATTTAGCACACTTCTAGAGGGGAGAAGGGGGAAAGTGGATTACCCAAGATAAGGGGAACCACTATATAATTCTGTGTGTTTATGTTTGTGTTTGTTTCTTGAAAGCTCTGATCATTATTCACATTCATTTAGGATTTAATCAAGAATTGTAAATAGATTTTAAAAAAACCTATTCACCCCCCCCCCCCCCCCCTTTAGGTGATTAGCTACCCTTAAATAAAGACTTTCAGAAGCCATCCCTACAACTTTGGATATTGCTTCCTCAATGTCAAAGGAAGGTGTAGGATGGGAGGTAAGGGCAGGTGGAGGTGTGAGGTTCTCATTCTGATAAGAAGGATCCTGGTAGGCAGGGGAAAGGGTTTGGTAGGTTTCTGGAAAATATAGGTTGGTGTTGGAGATAGAATAGATTGGTTGTTTGGAAGTGGTATGGATGGTTGTTGTTGTGGTTGTTGGTGGATGGGAGATTGAGGTGTTGGCTCCGGGACTGTAGTATCATCTGTAATATCTTCTTGTGATGCTGCAGCAGGTTCCTATTCTGGAATGACATCCCTTGGGGGATCTGGTACAGTGTTCTGTGGAGCTGGGGAAGGAGGAGGAGAAGATGCAACCTGACCAGGCCTTAGGATCTGCCTGGTTCATTTAGAAAAGATTCCTATGTTCAGCCTTTTTCCTGGAGGAATAGGCACTCCCTTGGATTTGCACACACTAGCTAGGATAGTGGTGGAAGAGCACTTGGTTCATGATTCTCATGCAGGCATTTTCTTTGTGGGCATATTTGTGACCAATCATTCTCAGGAGCCATCTCCCTTAGTTTATCTTCTTCTGATGGACCTGAATTCCCATGATCTGCAGCTGCTGCTTGGGAATAGCATCATGAGCTGAGATTATGCAAAGAAGCACCTTCCCTACAATATCATCCAGAAACCTGTAATCCTCTCCAAGATCAATCTTCTTTAGATTGATGGATTTATCCCTCTTGAACTGCATGATCTCCAAGACATTCTTTGTCTCTTCTCCTGTCAATTCATTAGATTCATCACCTGTTGGTAGATCAAAGGTGAGAGATAGCATTTGCTCTATAATGCTGATATCATTCTCATATATCTTTCCAATGAGGGATCCATCCTCTCCTAGGTGAATGTCGTCCATGAGCTCTGTCAGCTCAATATCCAGAATCTTGCACCTGGTGGATATTAATTTAGTTAACCCAGCAGATTGAAACAAGCCAAGAATGGCTTTGAAGTTATCTGAGGCAGCTTTGAATGAGTCAATATCAACATCAAAACCAGAGTTAATCTTTGGAGGCAACATTAACTCTTTTGTAAAGTACCTGCAAACACAAAGAAAATAGGAGAGAGAGGGAGAGAAAGAGAAGAAAGCAAGAGAGCTGGAGAAGAAAGGAGCAAGAGAGCAGGGAGAGGAAAATTCAAAAATGTAAATGATTCGACGCTGAAATCGCTTAAAAGAAAATGAATCGACGCAACTTAGGGTTTAAATCAAAGCACCGTCGATATATAATTAATATTTGGCGTTCAAAAATATGTCGAGGCTGCTTCTAGAAACAATTTTGCGTGCGCTGCTATATCGACGTTACGTCAATTACCATCCGACACTACTTTGAGATTCTTAAGTCGACGCAGGGATATCGACGTTGCATCTATTCATAATCGACGCGACCAAGAATTTGATCAGCAACAATTAAGTCGACGCATGCATCGATATGAACTTGACGCTGCGTTGAATATCATTCGTATCATCCACTCTGATTGGCTCTTAGCGCTTGCGTCGAGTAGAACCCGACGATGCGTCGAACTCTATTCAACGCAACTCTGAATAAATAGTACTATTTTCTTAGGAAATTCTTGTTATTTTTCCTAGCAATGATATTTATTGAAAATAGTGTTTTTAATGTTATTTTTATGAACTATACAGATAGTAAGGGAATTGTGAGAATAAATCACTCCCTTTGTTGAATATAGTTCATCCTTTCTCTTTCACTATCTCTTAGGTTGGACCCTGCCTTACCCTACACAAGTAATTCAAACATTAAAAGGAACCCAGGTTACCTTGGGCCCTTTGCTTTTACCATTGTAGGGTTCAATGAAAGAATAGAAGGGTCTTTCATGATATCCTTTAGGATGATAAGGAATGGGTTTCCCAAACCTATGTTTATTATTTTGATACTTAAAATGTGTATAGAATGTATCTAAATATAAAAGATCAGCAGAGTGTCTTATTACCCTAGGTTTGGCTTTAGCCTTTTGATTGTTTAGTTTCTCTGCGTTACTCTTCCCTTGGGATTTCTTTTCTTTGTTAAGATTTATTTCATTGCCTCTAGTTATTTCTTTGATTTATTAGTTTCCTGATCCTTAATTTCTGCACTGTCCTCGCAGGATTTATAGTCATTAGGTCTAATGAAGCTAACTGGATTTTTCCAGGTAGGTTTCCTATGGGTTTCTGTGCTACTAGATGGCTCTGCTCCTAACCCTAGGTGATTGAATCTCATGGAGAGAGTTTGTGTGATGTCTCTGAGCTCTTGACTCCTCTCATTGAGTGAGTCCTCAAAGGCCTTTGCCCTTGTTAGCTCTTCTTTTAGCTTTAGATTTTCTTTTCTAATTTTAATTAATTCTGATTCTTTATTATCAATTTCATTTGTTAAATCTTGATTTCTTAAATATAGTTCATCTTGCTTTAGCTTGTCTAGTTCTAACCTAATAGTTTTTATTTCTTTCTGTGCAATGAGGAAATCCTTGCAAAATTCTTTAAAGCAATTTTTTGAAATCATCAGAATTAAAATCAAATTCATCAAACATTGATACATGTTCTTCTTCATCATCTGAAGACATCCCCAAGGCCATCATGCAAGATGCTTCTGCTTCTGCTTCATCATCACTCTCAGATGAGGAGGAGCTTAACTCTGCTTCAGTGTCACTCCATGTTTCAGCAATGAAACCCTTGGCTTTATTCTTTTCTTTCCCCTTGAAAGACTTCCTCTTCTTCTTTTCATCCTTGTTGTTGCTCCCGACCCTTTGTTCTTGTGGGCACTAAGGAGCTATGTGCCCTAGCTTGTTGTAGGAGTAGCATATCACCTCCTTCTTTGCAGTCTTGTCATATCTAGGCTTTGAGCTCCTTTATCTTCTCCTTGAGTCTTCTGTCTTCACCCATTTTCTGAATCTCCTTGCTGGGAGACTGGACATTTCATCTTCAGGAGTGGAGCGCTCTCCTTCAGTAGATTTCAAAGCAAGGCTCCTTTGGATAGGAGTTGGGGTTGACTCCTTTTCCTCTGATTCTGCTCTGTTCTTAAGAAGCATCTCATATGACTTTAGCTTTCCTAGTAAAGCCTCAGTAGAGATTTCTCTATGGCATCTGGACTCTCTGATGGCCCAGATACTTGAATCCCATGAGCTTGGAAGGCACATGAGGATTTTATCATTAATTTCAGTCAAGGATATCTCCTTGTCCAAGCCTCTGAGCTCATTAATGATAAGGTTGAATCTGTCATACATATCAGCAATTGTTTCTTTAGCTTTCTTCTGAAAGTTCTCATACTGGGATATGAGAAGGGACTTCTTGTCCTTCCTTTCATCAGCACTTCCTTCAATAAGTCTGGAAAGTGACTCCCAGATTTCTTTAGCCGACTGACAGTCAACAACTTTCTGGAAAATGTCATCTGACATTATGAAGACCAGAATATTCATAGCTTTGGCATCACATGTCTTCTGCTTTTTCTCTGTTTCAGTCCACTCATCCCTGGGCACAGGTTCCTGAGTTGAAGTCCCACTGGCATCTTTCTTGTATGGAGTTGGTGGGCCTGAAATTATGACATCAAAGACGTCTTCATCACTAGAGTTCATGTAGAGTTTTATTCTGGCCTTCCAGAGTGTAAACTTATTCAGATTACACACTGGTGGTCTAGTTGAGGCATAATCCTTAGAACTCATTTACTTAATGAAATAACTTTATTGTAAAGAAATAAGAGTAAGAGGTCTTTTTAATCAAGGTGTTAACCTTTTAATGATCAACCTCCCTCTGATACCAATTGAAAGTGCACAGTGTGCCTCTGAGAATTCTCTAGAGGGGGGTGAATAGAGATTTAAAATATTTCTATCATACTTGTGCATACAATAAAACCCCTAAGGAATTATGCTTCAGCAATACCAAGATCCAAAATAAATAATGTGCAGTAATTATAAGAACAAAGAAACAGTAAGCAATAAATAAGAGGGCAGCACTGAAAAGGCACAACACAGAAGACACAAGATTTTATAGAGGTTCCCCAAAATATGGGTAGTACTCTCTTCTACCACCTGGTAGGAATGCACAACTTGTGCCTGAGGCTTTTGATAAGTAGACTCTTAAACCAAAGATCTTTTGATAAGGAGATCTTGAACCACACAAATCTTTTGATAAGGAGATCTTGAACCACTCAGATCTTTTGATAAGGAGATCTTGAACCACGAATCTTTTGATAAGGAGATCTTGAACCACTGAATCCTTTGGAAAAGGGATTCTTAAAACTCTTTTACAGATGAAGGAAAGGTGAAGAAAGAGGAAGAAGTATGAAGAAGAATTCTGTTCTCAGAATTCTATTGAAGCCTTCAGCTTTTGTTTTTCCTTTTGCTAGATCTGCTAATGATGAACCCTTGCTTATGATGGTGATGAATTGAAAGGGTTATTTGCTTCAGATCTTTTGACTATATTATCCTTGTATTCTGGCTGCTATAAGATGTTGATGAAGAGCAGCCTTCAGTTCTCTGTTCTAAGAGAGAGCAGTTCTTTTTCCTTGTCTTCTTAGGGTTTTAGGAGGAAGAAGAAGGAGGAAGCCCTAATCGACAAGCTCTATCAGATGGATGAATGCTTTATATTTTTCTCTTATCTCTTCCTTTTTATTGTCCATGTTTAATTTTGAATGCCTTTTCCTCTTATGGGTTGCCCTGAAAAGGTATTAGCTTGGACAATTAATCTATCTTCCTTCTTTTGTTCACGACCCATATGTCAACTATTTGAATCCTTTCCAAGAAAGCCTTTTTTGTCTTCTTGAATGCTACTCTCCATTCTAGGCAATAAACAAGTCATTGTAGAATGATCTTTAGTGATGTGGACCCTCAGAGAGAGTGCAAAAGAAACTGCTGAAAAGGTTTCCTTTTTAGACTGTATTCGACGCTGCGTTGACTTCATTTTCTCTTCTTATAGACGCGCCTTTGAGTTCTTGTAAGTGCATCTTCAAATTTCTTCAAGCTCTGGTTGAACTCTGATGTCGACGTTACGTCGATTACTTATCGACGTAACCGTCGAGTTGTATACTTCATTCTGAACTTCATTGTCTGCGTCGAATTGTAGTCGATGTTGTGCCGACTTCAGATGGCTCCGACAGATACTTCCTTCTACATTGAATTGAAGTCGAGGTTGCATCGACTTTTAAGATAACTTCAACAAGCTCCTTTATCTACGTCGACTCCTATTCGACGTAGCGTCGACTTGATATACTTTGACAAAGGGATTTAGTTGCTTGGACTTCCAGTTTGAGTTGCGTTGACAGTAAGTCGAAGTTGCGTCGACTTGTATTCGACGCAAGTATTAATTCAACTCAGATTTTGCTTACCCTGACCTATACTTGACACTCTAAGTTGAGTGTGACATCCTAAGACACTTAATGACCAGATTACCCTTACTATACAATGTGGGTAATAAGCCTAGAATATAAAATCACTTATAAGTAATTTGTTAAGTTAAATCACAAGGGGTTTTTCCCAACATAAAATTCGTCGAGTGTTCCTTAGAATTCACCGAGTAGTTTCGTGTCATTCGCCGAGAGTTAGAGGAGTTCGCCTACTGCTTTAGTTAAATTCGTCGATTCCTGTCGCTTAATTTGTCGAGTCCTTTAGATTAATTCGTCTAGTGAGTTGTGTAATTTCGTCGAGTGTTCACACTAAGTTTTTGGTGGTCTCGATGAAATTGTTGTGAAGGTGGTTTTCCCTTGGAATTTTTCAGTTTTTTTGTGGTGAGAAAGTTGGTCAAGATATTTGTAAATCACTACACCCAGTTGGTTGTTTTTTGACTGTTGGTTGAGTTGGCCAAGTGGCCACCGCCACAGTGCATGTTTTTCTTCCTTGGACGTGTAGGTTGTTGGTTGTGTGGGCGTATCCACCGCCACAGTGCTTTTGTTCCCTGGATGTTTTGGTCTGATAGTTTGTGTTGTAAAGATAGTCACCGCCTCAGTATCGTCTTGTGGCTGGGTTAATGATTCACTTTTTGAGCCAATATGTCACTCTTCTACCAACTTGGATGTTGTTATATGACCTCGACTGCACATGGTGCAAGTATTTCCCTACTTGGCTGCTAATATTTCGTTGCTTTGATTACCATTGTTTCACAGCTATCCTTTATTGGGTTAGTAACCCTCTTAAAGCTTGTTAAGTTCTTTTTACTCTAGGTTTGGACCAGTAGCAGTTGAGCTGACCAAGTTCAGTTCTTCCTGACCTTCGGTAGTTGTTTCTCTTTACTCTCGTTGTGAGAGGTAGTTTGTTGAATTCTCTTCTGAATTTGTTAATGTTATGTGTTCGTGTCAGTTTGTTGGTACCCATAGTATGCTTTTTTTTTGTTAGGATGTGATTTGTTATTTATGCTACTGTTGTTGCCTTCCTATTAATGCAAATGCTCTCTAGGAAAGTTTTATGTTATGATGCATAGTAGATATTTTATATACTAAAATCTGCATATGTCCTCATGTTTATGACATCTCTTTTAACTGTTATCACTCTATTTTGAAGCTCGTAAAAATTCTCTTTTACTTATACTAAATTTAGAAGGTGCATACCATTAGAATGTCAGTTAAGTTCTTATGCTCATGTAGGACACCATAAAAGTAAAATATGTATTTTTTTTTTTGCTACGTATATTTATATTTTCTTAGTTGTAGACTAGATGATTCACTAAGCCGAGGGACACGGTGTTTAGAAACTTGAACATAAATTATTTTTTAACATAAAGTTACGTCTTTTATAAAGAAAAGTGTAAAGATAGAACCGTCTGAGCATTTGCAGTTGTCCCGTGCACGGCGTGACATCATGACGCTCTCTTACTCTGGTAATATTTTATATATTGAGAAAATGCGGGTTGTGACAATCTCCCTCCATCCCTCACTTTTCGCTGAAAGAGAAAAACTTGAACCGTCGTTTTCGAAGCAGCAGACTAGAGGCTCCTCTTCCCGTACTTCTAGATGGGATCATGTCGGCGAGGAGGTGAATATTTCATGGATTGAGACTTTACTCGGCATTTCTGTGGACATTAACGGTGAGAAACTTCATTACTTTTATTCCTCCATTGATGAAGATCATGCATTCCTAAGGGAATGGCTAGAGCGAATGCAGAGGGACATCAAACCTACATCCTAAAGTTTCTCATAGCATCCATCCCTTCTCAGATGAATACTCCATTGATATGTTATGAGGAACTCTTAGGTACAAATAATTATTGTATTTACAGTTGTCTATTCAACATTCCATTGTAAGTTTTTTGCATTGTCTTGGTGGAGTAACCAGCATAAAGGGCTCCGCTTGCAGCACGACCAATGTAGTAAAGTTTCGAATTGTTCGCTATGAGAAGCTTATCGAGCTCGCCTCCATGAATGTCATGATCATAGGTGATTTCCTCTTCCCCTTATTGCTATCTCAGTCCAGGGCAAAAGTTTTATTTTTTCCCAAATTTATCAATTGTCTTTCCCAAATTCAACATACAAAGAATGCTCTGGATTGAAGTATTGATATTTTTCCCCTTATCTTCGATTTCTACAGATCCTATGTAAGGGGATTTTCCCGAGTAATTATGTAGTATTTGCAGCATGAGAATATGAAATGCATTGCTTTTAATCGCCATGAGACTCTTCTAGCTGGTAATTATTTTCCCGCATAGCATTTCCGCATAACAGTAATATTGCTTAGTGAAGATGTCAAAAATAAAGTTTTGTGCACTGATCTTTTACTTCATTTTGATAAATCTTTTGAGTCATTTTTTAAATTAATAGTCACTTGAAATTCGACATTATTCATGGTGTGGGTTTATTTGCTAGAGCACGAGGTTTAGATGGAAATAAGCTTATTTACCTTGCTATAGATGTAAATTAGAAGTTTCTTTATAAAGACAAGTATAATAGTCTCCACATATCCTCTCTAATTTTACCTCTCTTTATGTATTCATCACAAACAAGAATATTGGAGTGGTTGCAAATAGGCATGTGCATACAAAACCGAAACCGCTCGAACCGACTTTTGAACCGAACCGACTGATTCGGTTCGGTTTCGATTTGTGGTGACTGAAAACTGACCCATATTCGGTTCGGTCCGGTTTTCACCATGGAAAAACCGGTTGAACCGAACCGAACCGAACAAACCACTAGAATAAAAAGTATTAAAATAAAATATCATAATTAAATTTTGTCTTTCTTAGCTAACTTTTTATAAAAAGTATTAAATTTTTTCTTATGCATGTTTTCTTAGGGCCTAGGGTTCTTGTATAAAATAATAATTATAGTTCAAAAATCTTATAGAATTTTATGATAGAACACATGTACCTAAAAAATACTAAACTTTGAAGCAAATGTAGAAAACCGAATCGACAGGTAAAAAACCTAACCGAACCGATTGGATTCGGTTCGGTTTCGGTTTTGGGTGTGTAAAAACCGATGCTATTTGGTTCGATTTCGGTTTTACATAAAACCGAACCGAAATGAACCGCTTGCAAGCCTAGTTGCAAATCCATTTCCAAAAGCCCGGCAGGCTCAGTCCTGAATCGGGCCTACCGGGCTTCGGCTTTTCAAACACAGGCCCAGACCTTGGCCTAGCTTTAGCCGGGCTCGGGCTGGTCTCAGGCTCCCTCCCCAAGGGGGAGCCTGATGAGGCCCCCAAGGCCGGGCATATGCCCGACCCGGCCGTATATATATTTTTATGTAGTTTTTTAAAATTTAAAAAGATAAAAAAATGGATTTAAAACTTTTTTTAGAGTAATAGAAAATTTGATGACTATCAGCCATGAAATCAACCATGATTTGATGTCCGACGACCATCAATTGATGGATGCATGTTGCCAGCCATCAAATCAGCTATCATTTGATGGCTGACAGACATAAAAATTCAGGCTTTTACCCGGGCCTAAGCCTGGCCTGGTGCCCAGGCTTTGCCCGGCCCAAAACGGGCCGAGCAATTGCCCCAAATCGAGGCCATGTTTGGCCTTAACAACCTGACTTGGGCCGGAGGCGGGCAAGCCCAGGACAGGGCCTAGCCAGGCTTTTTCCGGATCGGGCCCACGGGCCCTATTTGTATGCCCACGTCAAGTTGCAATACACTTTATGTATTTATCAAAAATAAGAATAATACAGTGTTAGGGCAAAGAATGCAAATAATTTGATATAGCAATAACTAAATAAGAAATTAAGAATGTCGCCCGCCGAATGTAGCCCGGTGCATGTTATTATATTGATGGCAAGAAGGTTAGGGTTTCCACCCTGTCACTGTCCACCTAATATCGATTCCCGCCAAATGTCACCGCCCGCCGAATGTCCCCGCCTGCCGAATGTCCCCGCATGCCGAATGACACTTCCTGCCGAATGTCGTCGCCCCGACGCCGAATAGACGTGGGCATAAGGACCGGCGGCCCATGCTGGGCCCGGGCATGCCCGGCCCAGGCTTTTTTGCAAAAGCCCGAGCTCGGACTTGGTTTTTGCCAAGCCCAGGCTGGGCTCAGGCCTCCTCCTGAGGAGGAGGCCTACCGAGGCCTTGCATTCTCGGGCCTGGGTCTGGCCCGACATATTAAAATAGTTAATTTTTT
The DNA here is from genome assembly GCA_033032865.1 of Dactylorhiza incarnata. Taxonomy (NCBI): domain Eukaryota; kingdom Viridiplantae; phylum Streptophyta; class Magnoliopsida; order Asparagales; family Orchidaceae; genus Dactylorhiza; species Dactylorhiza incarnata. Next base: position 2,285,121 of record JAWHQI010000198.1, read on the forward strand.
TTAAAAAACTTTAATTCTATAATTTAAGAAAAAAAATTAATAAGAAAAAAAATTCCATAAATTATTGTACTCACAAAATGATAAGGAAAAAAATTTATCATTGATAAAAATATTAATTACAAAAATATTCGACAATAAAATTTAATTACCACACATTTTTTAATTATTGACAAAATATACAAATACAAATATTTGTACTTAAAAAAATCTAGAATAATACAATATTAGTCTTGACACGAGCCCTTGAAAATGACGTTCAGGCCTGATCTTCTGTGCCCAAATTTAGGCCGCCTAACTCATCTTCAACTTCGGATGAGTTATCTTCGATCGATGCGACATGCTGCCTCCTCTTCATAACATCCAAGTGGTGTTTGTAGAATATGCAAATTTCCAAAGACTCGTTGCTCAGGCGACTCCTTCGCTCGTTCACAATCCTGCCACTCAGAGAAAACGCAGACTCCGAAGCTACAGTACTAGTTTGGATTGTTAGTAAATCTCTGGCCATAAAGGCCTTAATAGGATATATATTAACTTTATTTTTCCACAATTTTAAAATATAAAAAAAAATTTATCTCATTTGAACTCATAAAATCTTGAAATTGTGTTTTCGTATATAATCCTAATTAATTTAAAGTGCTCGAAGTTCGTTATTTTTTCCGGACAACTAACTTTAAAATCTTGTTTTTTAGATAATCTTTGGTTTTTGGTTGGGTGTTTTCTTCTTTAGGCCGCGATCCATATAACTGATCATAATAATTATAAAATTCTGTAAAATCAATATTAAATTTTGAAACAATTATATTATCAAAAATTTAATATTCTACGGTTAAGTTTAAATTATTGTTTATTTCTTCGATAAGATTTTCTACGTCATTTACGCCAATTAAAAGATTTAAAGCTGCGGTGCATGAAAACATAGTTGACATTTCTTTTTAATATTTTAAAAAGATTTCTTCCATTATTTGAATTAACGGACGCCAACTCATATTTTTTATAAGTTTTAAATTTTTCTGCAATTAATACAAAATTTTCGATAACGATTGAACTAGTAGGATAATAAACACCAAATAAAGTAGTTGTCGATCTATACAAAACTTCTAATAATTTCATATAATTTTCAATTACCTCCTAATCAGAATCATTCAAATCATGAATTTCGGACATACTATAAAATTTCATTAGGTGTGTTTTTTGTCGCGCTGCTCTTTTTTACATTTTATATGTCGAATTTCATCTTATAGGCATATTAAATTCAGGTTTTAAAAATTTATGTCCTTGTGTAGTTATAAATTTCTTAAAATCTTGTTTGTGTTTTTTAGAAGTAAAAATATATTTTAACATTGTTGCGGGCCATTCGACGCTCTTTCAGACCGGGCGAATTGGACTGTCTTAGCCCGAGAGTGAGCCGAATGCGCAAACAGTCACAGAGAGAGCAGACAAATGGCAAGAGAACGTTTTTAGCGTGGAAAACCCGGAAAGGGCGAAAAACCACGTGGCCGGATCGGTGTCAGCCAAATTACACAAAGTGTTAGGGTGTTACAAGTGAAGTTACAAGAACAGAGAGCGACAAGCCATTTCTCGTTACAATTGCAGTTTAAGGGAATTCTCCGAGGGTGACAGGCCACCTCTCAAAAAAACTAAGTGTCTTGGTGTTGCAGGAGGTCTTCAAGGCCCGAAGAAGATCTTCAAGTGACGAAGGAGATCTTCGAATCACGAAGGAGATCTTCGAACCGCGAAGGAGATCTTCGAACCGCGAAGGAATTCTTCAAGGAGCTCTCTCGGATGCAAAAAATCAGATCCCTTCAAGAGAGGTCCAGGGTCCCTTTTATAGACTTGGCCGGGGACGACCTAGTAATTTCGACGTTGTAACCACCGTAACCACCTTACGGGCCGATCTTGACCGTCGATCGAGAGCACACGGATAACCATTTTTCGAATATGATGATTTTTCCCCCCGGTCAGTTCGGGCACTTCGGGCAGCTTCCTTGGCAATTTCTGATTGCAATGTCTAAATCCTGTAATCTCAAGAAGGAAAGTAGAGTTAGCAACTACGCGCACTATGAACTTTGCAGCGTTCAAGTGTGCGCGGATCAAAGGCATGATATAGACTTAGCGACGCTAAGTGCGATTGGGCTTGCGCAAGGACGGCGCAAAGAGTGCAACGGGCGGCGCGAGGCAAGGGGGAGTGGTCGGTAACGCACACATGCGCGGGTGCCAGCGTGCGGCCACACGCTGTGTACCGTGCATGGTGCGCAAGGGGTACCGCACGTGGCCGTGCGGGCTGCGCGCGGTACCATGCACAGTACCACGCACGTGCGGTTGCACGCGGAACTGCCCGCAACCGCACGGTACCGCGCGCAGTACCGCACGCGTGCGGTTGCGCATGGAACTGCGCGCAACCGCGCAGTTGTGCGGTGTCACAAGCGGTACCGCGCGCGGTAGCTCGCGGAGCTGCTGCGGTTGGGGCGGTTGAGGCAGTTTTTTGGTGGGTTTTTCCCCCTCTTTCTTGCCCATCACTCCACCACCTTAGTGGGGAGTGGGGTTTCTGGCTAAACGCAGCCCGGATCTCTTTATAAAATATATGAAGACCCATCAATTGCCTCCCAAATCCTCAGAGTTCGTTCTTGCTGCTTAGAGAAGTGCGGGGATTTTGTCATCTTTCGGTGTGATCCGGACGATGCGACGGAGCTATGGCAGAGGTATTTTTCCGATGTTTCTCTTTCTAATTAAGTCGTCGTTATTTTGCATTTTTCCTAATAACTATAGTGCCGTGCGGAGAGAATTTGCGCGGTGTAGAAATTTATTTTTTGCTCTCTTTTCGGGCGTCGAGGAACGGGGTGCGATCAAAGTCGATGCGGTTACGTTCCACGCTCAATATTGAGCGTGTTGAGGCTTGGCGTAGGCGGTTTAGGCTCCCATCATCTATAGAAGTGAAGATACCATTTCCGGAGGAACGTGCTCAGAACCCACCGACCGACTTTATTACTGTCTCTGAGAGCTGTTTAAAATCGGGGTTCCGCTCCCCCCCCCCCCCCCCCCCCCCGTCGGAGGAGGCGATCGAGATATTTAGGTTCTGTGGAGTGCCTATTTCGCAGTTTACACCAGCCGGCATGACGAGGATTATGGGGTTGATCACATTCTTTCGGGAGCACGGCTCGCGATTTTCTTTGGAGATTTTCAACGATTGGTGTGAGGTCTTTACGGATCCGGGGGGCCGGATCGAGATTTGCAGCAACAAAAGGTGGTTCCATTTTGGGGAGAAGAATGACTATCGCCGCGGAAATACTCTCCGCGGGTATGTTCGCAATCCCTGGGATTTGCCGGAGCTTTGGAGAGATCTCCCTGGTCGCTGTCGTCGTCAAGTGGGATGAGAAAACGAGTTCCAGTCCCTTCTCGGCTTTCCAGATCGTATCAATTTATCGAAAGCTTTGCATGGCGTGGCTCTTTTTGCTGGGGAGAAGAGTTTGTTGCTAGCCGAGCTTTCATCAGATGCGGAGCGTGACGCCGCTGTACCTTTATCGCGTGATAGGAAGAGAAAGTTTGTTATCAAGTGCGGAGGCTCAGAAGCAGTGTCTTCCCCTCCTTCACCGAAGAGCCGTCTTGACGAGGCGGATCCCAGTGGAGTTGTTCCAGAGGTGACTCCTATCAATCTTGATGTTGAGATTGCGACTTCACCTACCGCGGAATTTCTTCCTCTGAGCGACCTCCCTGACCCTCCATTGATGACGGCGAAGAGAGTATCGTCTTCGTTACGGGCGATGACTTCAGCGGCAAGTCATATTTTCCAACCGCAACAATTTTTATGCTCTTTTATTTAAAGATTCTTTTCCCGTTCTTTCTTTGCAAGCCGGCATTATGAATAGCGTTGCTCTTACTTGGAACGATTGCTATATTGGGTTGAAGGATGGGTACTTCGTGCTTCAGTAGGAGCTACGTGTTGCGAAGAGCTCTTTGGAGGATTCCAAGAAGAAGAGGGAGCGTGAGATATCGCGCGCGCTGCAATTGGAGTCTGATCTTGCCCTGGCCCTCTCCGAGATAGAGCGTCTGCAGAGGGAGCTTAGCGCAGAGAAATTTGCTGTTGATGATGCTGCTCGACTGGTCAAAGATTTACAGGGAGACATATTTTGTCAGGATGGCGAGCTGGGATTCCTGAGAGGCGAGGTAGAGAGGCTTTCCTCTCTTGAGCTGGATACCAAGGCTATTAAGGCTGAAGGAGTTGATGAGTACAAGGATTCCCTTGAATTTGTGGAGGAGCGCTCTAGGATCTTTGAAGAGCTTCGAGCGGAGATTATGACCAAGGAGGTGGACCCCCTACTGGAAGATGAGTGTGAGATCTCTTTCAAGAGGGGGATCGGGAAGACCCTTCGTATGGTGGAGAGAAAGCTCGGATGCAGCACGACCGGGCTTAGCGTTGGCGACCTTTCCGAGGATGACTGTTCTGATGTAGATGTTGAAGGCTGAACATTTTTGCCTTTATTTTTCTGTATGTTTTGCTTTACTTTCTTATGTATCGTACTTTATTTTTTCTGTATTTGTGTGTCTTGTAGTGGAGTTGTGTAACTCTTTACTTGGTTATATTGCTTGATGACTGCTTCTTTGTTCACCATCTATTTTTGTTTCTGCATTTCTCATTCCTGTGCAAGGTTAGTGGGGAACTGGCCCCGAACAATGGTGAAGGGCGGACGCTTCGAACTGTGGGAGACCATGAGGGCGGCAGGCCCTGGCGGCGCCGTGATCTTACTACCGGGGTGAAGGGCGGACGCTTCGAACCGGGTAGCGCGAGATTACTGGGGAACTGTCCCCGAGTAGCGGTGAAGGGCGGACGCTTCGAACCGTGGGCAACCGTGAGGGGGGCAGGCACTGGCGGCGCCGTGATCTTACTACTGGGGTGAAGGGCGGACTCTTTGAACCGGGTAGGTCGAGATCACTGGGGAACTGGCCCCGAGTAGCGGTGAAGGGCGGACGCTTCGAACCGTGGGCGACCGTGAGGGGGGCAGGTCCTAGCGGCGCTGTGATCTTACTATCGAGGTGAAGGGCGAACGCTTCGAACTGGGTAGCGCGAGATCACAGGGGAACTGGTCCCGAGTAGCATCGAGTAGTCATGGGGAGGTAGTTTGCATGACTCGAGGCTCGCGACTTTTATATAATGTAATATTTATAGGAAGATAGCTTGCGTGAGTCGAGGTCGCGACTTTTGCATAATATAGTAATTATAGGTAAATAGCTTGCGCGAGTCGAGGCTTGCGGCTTTTGCATAATATAGTAATTATAGTAAGATAGATTGCGCGAGTCGAGGCTCGTGGCTCTTACATTTTGCAATAATTGTAAAGAAGTAGTTTGCGCGAATCGAGGCTCGCGACTTTTTCATAAAATTGCAGTGAGATAGTTTGCGCGAGTCAAGACTCGCGACTTTTACATAATGAAGTAAAAAAGATTACTGATAAAAGCGGTGCATGTTCTACGCGTTCCAAGTGCGCGGGAGGGTCTTCTCTTCTGTCGCTCTGAGTTTGAATGTTCCAGGCTTCACTGTTGCGATGACCACATAAGGTCCTTCCCAGGCTGGTGAGAGTTTGTCTTTCTGCAGACCTTTCCCGGCTGCTTCGATGTTGCGTAGGACGAGATCTCCGACGTTGATTGGTCTGGGCTTCACCCTTCTGTTGTAGAGCTGGGCCACGCGCCTTCGGTAGGTAACGACGTGCTGGGCGGCATTGTCTCAAGTTTTGGATATTAAGTCGAGGTTCTCGCGAAGCAATCTGTCGTTCTTGCTGGGATCGAAAGTCAGCACCCGGATGCTTGGTACTCCGATGTCGACGGGGATGATGGCTTCGGTCCCGTAGTAGAGGTTATATGGCGTTTCTCCTGTTGGAGTCCTCTATGTCGTGCGGTATGCCCACAGCACATTTGGGAGCGCATCCACTCATTGCCCCCCAGCCTCTTCGAGACGCATCTTTAACCCCTTGAGGATGGTGCGATTGGTGACCTCCACATGCCCATTTGTTTGTGGATGTGCCACAGCGGTGTGGCGGAGATTGATCTTCAGGTCTTCGCACATCTTGGTGAATGATTTCCCGGTAAACTGGGTGTCGTTGTCGGCGATGATTGTTGCTGGGATACCAAAGCGGCTGATATGTTCTTCCAGACGAACTGTTTGGCATTCTCCTCCGTGATTTTAGCTAAGGGCTCAGCTTCCACCCATTTGGTGAAGTAATCAATGGCTAGAATGATGAATTTTCTCTGTCCGGATGCCAGAGGCAGGGGGCCGAGGAGATCAATTCCCCACTGTGTGAAGGGCCACGCACTCTGGAGCGTGGTGAGCGTGACCGGGGGCTGGTGAGCTACGTTCGCGTGAAGCTGACAGCTCCTGCATTTCTGGACGAGCTCAGTTGCGTCTCTTTTCATCGTTGGCCAATAGAAACCTCGACGCAAGATCTTCTGGGCTTGCGCTTTTCCACCTAGATGCTCTCCACAAACTCCTCCATGCACCTCTCTTGGGGTGTAGTCTGCTTCTCCTGCCGACAAACACTTTAGGTAGATCCACGAGAACCCCCGCTTGTAGATCTCCCCATCTATGATGGCGAACGATGCTGCTCGCATTCGTAATTTGCGCGCTTCTAGGCGGTCCTCGGGGAGGTGTCCCTGCTCGAGGTAAGACCGCAGGGGGGTCATCCAAGATGACTCCTCTTCATTAAGGGTTGTGATTTCCCATGGCCCTGGGATGCTCGGAGCCACAATATCTTCCACTCGGCGTCTTCGTGATTGATAGCTGGTGGGTGTAGTTGCCAACTTAGAGAGCGGGACTGCTCTAGAATTATGTTCCCTGGGGATGTGCAGAATTTGGTATGACGGAATCTTCTGAAGGAGCGATTTTACGAATGCGAGGTACTATGCCATCTGGTCGTTCTTGGCCTCGTAATCTCCCTCAACTTGCGAGACCACAAGTTGGTAGTCAACGTGAATCGTCAGGCTCTCAGCTTTGCAATCGATGGCGAGCCGGAGGCCGGCGATCAGAGCCTCGTACTCTGCGATATTGTTGATTGCTGGGAACTTCAATCTGAGGTCATACTCCAAGGTAATCTCATCGGGGCTTATGAGAAGCAACCCTGCTCCAGCACCTTCAGCTCCTGAAGCACCGTCAACGTAGAGAGTCCAACGGGGGGTGGTGATATCTTTGACAGGAGTCGTTTCTGGTGGAATGGTGTACTCTACAATAAAGTCGGCGAGCACTTGCGACTTGATGTCTGGCCGGGGTAAGAATTGGATGTCAAATTCGCCAAGCTCCACCGCCACTTCACTAGTCTCCCTGAGACTTCTGGTTTCTGGAGGATTTTTCGTAGCGGGAGCTGAGTTAATACTTTTACTGTATGAGCCTAGAAGTAGGGC